>OY829476.1:11492750-12975500 GCA_963691745.1 Ditula angustiorana
GTCCCAATATATCTAAAATGTGTGTAATATTTATTACAAAGAAAAATCTAGTCTAAGATATTGTTAGAATAAATGCCTCGAACACAGAATTAACTTCTCAATTACTGTGAAAACCAAGACAGCGCCTGTTGCGGCATGTATTTGGAACAAAATCTTTCCATATAAATTAGAAGTTAATGATAACGCGTTCGACGCGGTTTTTCTGACAGTAAACTTAGAGCTCAGTTTTACTGTCTACATAAGGTTTAGGTATATACAAAAGATTCTATCAATTAGCACCAAACACAAACCGGTATGTACCGGTAATAGGATTACTAAGCAGTCAAATCATCCAGTTGAGAGATCAAAGGCTCGATCCACTTGACTTGGAGTGCCCATCGCCCGTCACTCGCCACTTAACACGACCTATCCACGGTTATTAGAATTGGTATAATATTAATAAATAAATATCACTTTTAAATAACTAGGAATAATAATTATTATCAGTATGTCATTCGTTCTAATATCGAACTGTAGTACCTTTTAAGATTCAGAAGATGCCTCATATAGAGGCAAAACGCGCGTAAAATGGTAGTGATTAATAGTACAGTTTGTGTGATGTGGAATTGTCTCATGTGGAAGCAGAGCAGGGTGAGTTTTTGCATAAAAATATACTTATGTCGCGGAGCAGCAAGGTAATTAGTTCCAGTTTATTTAATAATCACTTTCCTTATAACAAAGGAAAGCAAAAAACACGCGGGTCCCCTCATGGGAAGTGATGACCACCGCACAAGGGAACCCGCAACCTCGAAAGTATCGCTGGTTGGCAACTCGTTTTTTTTTAAATGAAAAATCCTATAAAATATCGTAGTAGGTTTTTTTTGCAAGGTACAGTCAAGGAATTTAATTCCCTACCCATTTCGTTGAAATGTCGTCTGACATTCGCAATGCATTAAGGTCGATATGTCAAACTAAAGTCTTGCTCTATAGCTCTTATGGTGACAGTTTGCTATATGCTATTGAACCTTAGGTGGGTCGGAAATTTAATTCCTTGACTGTACTACACTAAAATGATTTATTTATAATGTATCTGTTAGAAGCTCTAATTTATTTATTTATTATTTATGCCAAAAAATACGTTCTTCTATTTACAATATTACTTATCTTAAAAAAACGAGATATAATTGGTTCATGGTTAGGTAAAAAATGACCCGTTGCTTAGATGTAAGAACGTGGCATAATCTATCTGCGACTCAAATCGATTCCGTTAATGATGCACTAATGCGATTGCATTGTCGGCAATGTCACTTCTGGCAGGGGTCTGTTGCCATTACAACATGCAGTAGGGGCTTTAACAAGGGCCCACTTCACGACACGACAACAGAAGTTGCGACCCGCTTCACTAAGTCCGTGTAATCAAACGTCAGCTCAAATGCCTGTAACTCGATACAACTTTTGACATAACTAAACAAAGAAATAGTATACCATTGAAAGAGTAATAAAATTGAAAGCGATATTTTATTAGCTGATCTCTTTACTTGAAATGGCAATGCAATGTGCCAAAAAGAGACGACTACATACTCTAAGCCCACTCTCGACATACTCTAAACACACTAGTGACACCCCGTAGGTACACAATCAATAGAGAAAATGGTTACCTTGGGTGTAAATTAAGGTAGTATAATCAACGTTTTTCTTTGCAGGATTTACTACCATGACGCTCAACAAAAGTAACCATTTTGACAGTTTCGGGTGTGTACACTTGACATGTATGAGGCCATATTCATGTTTGAGCTTTTCATCCAAGATTTGCTCTCTATAAAACCCAGCCTCCGGGCAGGTTGATCGCTTCTTATGAGGCGGAATAAAATTTTCGCAGTTTTTTTTATCATGACTAAATAAATGGTGTAACTTTTTGCTATATCAAGTAGTTTTCCGATAGTCAAACAGTGTTTCTTACGAACTGTGTCTTGTTTTTGATAGTTTAAACTGTTAATCTATATAAATAAAAATGAATTGTTGTTCGTTAGTCTGATTAAAACTCGAGAACGGCTGGGCCGATTGAGCTGATTTTGGTTTTAAAATGTTTGTCGTAGTCCAGGGTAGGTCTAAACGGTGAGCAAATATGCCTCCAATAATTAGGCGGTACGAAGTTCGCCGGGTCAGCTAGTTTTAAATAATTGTATTTTAAACTACTAGAAAACTACTTGAATTTAAAAAAAATCCCACCATATTTTAGCTGCGTTAAAAAAAAAGCGATCACTTTGAAATTCCTGCCTCATACTGTAAGCATGTGCGTATTACCCAAGCACTTCACGGATTTTTCAAAGGAATTGCTGATTTCGTGGGTCGATAAATAAAGCACTTAATAATGTTGAAAATGTAATATTACATTTTCTGTCACAATTTGTTAGAACGCAATCCACTAAACTTCTCGATGGTAAGCACTGAAACTGCATCTTGCCAAGAATGCCCCTCGACAATCGAAATGAATTTTGTCTGCCCGTTTTGTTCTTAAAAGCTCTTATAGATCAGTAAATTTCGTCAGTAAACTTTGTTTTATCGCTATTTGTGGCCCTTTTGTGGCCTCATTGGTCATAACTGCCCAAGGTTAATTTATCTCTATCTGCATCCCTTTCTTATAAGAGAATCAGATAGAGATACAGTCGTACAGACCTGCGGGAAGGGATTCATTGAACTTGGGCGGTCATGTTAGGACTTAGGACCGCAGCTCTATACTTTGTCAAGAGACAAAGAAGAAGAAGTAACAATTTATTCAACAATATTTACTATTCGGTTTTGATCTATACCTAAAAGTGGCAACCCTTCATAAATAATTCCAGCCATGTATTCTCGCATTATGGCATCTTTAGATTTATGGCAACCCGCTGTCCACCATATTGTTCCAAATTTAAAAATATTTCCCGCGCAATCCTAGGAACGCGCCGGACGTTGTGACATTTAGTGTGCTTTAGGGAATTTTCTTATACAATTTTTATTTATTTTGGCCCAATATTGAGCACTTTTTATTTCGAATTCAAGAAATACTGATGCCTACTTTTTTAATTAACATCAGCGCAAACCTACAAATGGGCATGTCATGTAAACACAATTTGAATAAGCTATTTAATATTTTCAATGAAAATCTATTAAATATGGCAAACATTATTTATTCATAATTACCTTCAAAATGGAACCTTAACCCACCATGGAACTATGTCAAAGTGACGTTATAAATCTAATCTTAAGAAGTTCCTTACTATTTAACTTATTATGAATTAGACGTAGTTCTATGGTGGGTTAGAGTTTCATTTTGTTAATTTTACATTGGGAATTTTAATTGAATGAAATCCAATGGGATTCTGTGGTTTATTTTATTTATCATTTTACGCTTTTAAATATTTTACCCTATTTAATTTAGAGATAAAATAAAAAAAGGAATAGAATAAACGTACAATGTGGCAAAGCATTATTGTTTCATAAAAGAGGAATACAATTTCATTGTGTCAGGCTCAGCAAATCAGCAAATAGCCGGCGGTCAAACGGATTTAAAATTAAAACTCATAAAAATAGACTCCATTCGAAACGCATAAATTTAAAGGATGGCGGAAAATTAAAACGGCCCGATGGCGCGCTTGGAAATATATAATTGTGTACGGCGGCAATAAACAATGTAACAACACAATATTGCACGTGAAGCACCTTGAGCTATTGTATAGCTGCTGTTTAATTTATCACTTCAATTTTGTGGTGAAATTTTCTGGAAAGCGGCACGGAAAGGCATGGCGGGAGCGTACTAGAGGTTCGAAAGAAACAGGCCTATTTCATAGAATTATTTTATTCGCGTCATTAAAATTCGCCATTCGCAATTTAATGAAGGAATACTGTACCGTGCAAATTCAGATACGGTATGTCAATGGACAATCGAGAACTGGTATGGAAACAACCTACTTTTATAGATTTTCTGGGTGTTTGGGGAAAAAAATCCATTGAAACCTAATTCGGCCTATTACGAACATTTTAAAACAAAATTCGGCAATCAGTCCAGTCCATCTTAAGTGATACGTTTACCACCGAACATAGTTTCATTTTAATTTACTTACATACATAAAGTCACGCCGGTTTCCCGGAGAAGTAGGCAGCGACCACGGATTTCCATTTAATTTATACAATAATAATAACAAAAGTGGTACTAGCACTACTAGCCGAGCTGAAATTTAGCTAGGTAGTTCTAGTTTAGGTAGTTAATCAATATTTACGTACAGTCAACCGATATGATTCATATGCCACTGTTTAACCTTTTCACAATAACACGACAATAATGTCAACGCTTGTCATAATATCTCAGCGATGACACATTGCGACAATATTCTACAGTGGCCTGTGAATTAAATTGGTTGACTGTACGTAGGGTTATCAAAATAAAAACATTTCATTGCTTGTTAACTATATGTCGTTTATTGCAGATTTGAATAATTAAGTACGGTCAAACATACGCACATTTTTATGTAAAGATAAACGTTTTGAATGCAAAAGCTGAAATAATTTTCCATCTTAACTTCGTTTTACTAAAAAAACATGTGCAAGTATCCGTTATAATAATCTTAAAAATATAAGCCGTTAAGTATTTTTTTTAAATATGTGTAAGAAACTGGAGAAGAAAACAAGTACTTAACAATGGTTTGGAAAGAAAATTATAACAAATTCTGTTCACCACACTTGCAGTTTTATTTCACCTGCGCATTCGACAATCCCAATAAAATTTCACCATCCATACTTCAAAGCGTCTAGGCAATAAAACATAAATTAAATAAGCGAACGTCTGATAGCAATGCAATAAATCCGGATGAAACGCAGATGGAAGAAAACACGGAAGTTTTAAAGCATTTTCCGGAAATCTAATATTCGTGTTCTCCGGGAGATGCCAACTACGATCAATTCGTAGATCAGTCGGTGTTACGGTCTTAATCTGTCTCAATCTAATTTACTAGACATTTGCCATGCCGGTAGATTGAGCCAAGGAATTTAGTTCTCGGAGGTATTCTTTGAGTTTCAGCATCCGAATGGTCCGCTCAAAAGTGTACAGGACAACAAGCACTGGATAATGTAAGTACACTCCATCCAAGCATAGCTTACCTATGTCTTTTGAAAGTATGATTAAACGAGTTGTTACTTGATTAGTAAGTAGCAGTATATTAGTTGAAAATCACACGGAAAAAGATGCTGAGGTTTTCCCAGCGAGATACAGCACAGGGATCTTCAAAAGGGGTATTAAAAGTTTCTTGCAGGGTCGGTAACGCACGTGATTTTTCTGAAGTAACAAGCGTCCATAGGCGGCCGTAATTGTTTTTCATCAGGTGTTTTCATGCCTGTTTACCACCGACATGGTATTTTTTTAATAGCCTTTATAATATAATTTAAGAGCTAAAATGATTACTTACCTAAATAAGCTGCTCAAAATAAAAATTATGACTTGCACTATTTTTAGCGTGTGGTCTTCATTGTATTATTGACTATAGCGGACGCGCGCGACTACGTTTGCGTGGGTCTAGTAGCCTATGTCCGTCAGGTATAGTGTAGCTTTCTATTACTGAAAGAATTTTTGGAATCTGTTCAGTAGTTTCAGAGATTACCCCCACCTACAAACAAACAACGTTTACCTCTTTATTATATTAGTGTAGATGTAGATGTAGATTTCTCGAACGATTTGTTCTAGCTCTTTACCTTGTTTTTAGCTGCGGTAATGTAACCCCTTACAAAAGGTTAAATATGGGTCAAGTTTGGGCCATAATAAATATTTTTGACAAGTACTTGCAGACGTAGCCGTAACCACCCGTAACGGTCAATCGCAAATCAAAGACGCTGCAAAACTCTTATCCGACCCAAAGGACTTGAAAACTTTTTGTTTTACTTTACCAAAGCAAAAAGGCAAATAATAAAGACTTCAACTTCACAAAGTGTGTCAAAATCCCTCAAAATAGACGTCCCAATAAGGAAGTTAACCGATCGAGTCAAGACTAACAAACAAGTTAATTGAGTTAACCTGTAAATGTCATGTCAGCGCTGCCAACCCTTTTCTGACGGTGCTCTATCGCCTGCGGTAAGGACTGATTATAATAATGGAGACTCTTGACATTGATGTTTATTGGTGATGTTAAAATGGAAGTCAATGACGGAAGTCCGTTGGCTAACGCTGAACAATCGTAGGTGTTTGTTGATTACTTCCAGAGCTAGTGCAAGCACAGCTACGTACGACTTGCCTTATAAGTAGCAGTAGCATGAAAACCCCGCGAATTTAATAAAAGTTACATTGACGTAAACAGCACCGAAACGTTTCCCTAACTCCATAATTTCCTATTTAACAATTTTCCCTGCATTACACATTTTTTGAGACAAGCCCCTAATCTCCAGCGAGTCCTGGCCTCGCCCAGGCTGTCTCCGGAATTAAATTATGCCGTTCCATGAATATTATACTCGATCTCGCAATCTTTTTGCGTTATTTAAATCGAGCCTCGGCTATGAAATATATTCACAATGAATCATAATCTTAAGTTGATTGTAAAAACTCGGAAACAAAAGCGTTTGGATTTTCCGCCATTCACTTTGTTTAATAAAGCGTGTTTTGGTTACCTGCCCTCGGGCTGAGAGCTCAATTAGCTGATTAATTTTCAATTTTGGAATAAGTTTACTACAAAGAGTAGCGAAAATTAATAATATTATTGAATGAACACAAAAGACGGCGTAGATACAATATGTTCCAAAATATCCGCCTATTCAATGAAAATTTACTCAGTCGAGAATACGGTCCTTATATAGTCTTCAATCAACTACTTACTAATAATATTTTAAATGGACTTTACATAGTAAAAAAATCCATAATGTCATCGAGTCGTAGTTTAGTTAAAGTTTTACTACATTATATGCAATTATTAGGTTCAGCGTTAATTTGCGGGGAGGTATAATGAAATGAAATAAAATACTTTATTTTAGCGAACACAACGTATACCAGGCGAAATGTGAAGATAGCAGCAGTCAACTAATTGGATCTCAGTAGTGTTTGTGCCTTATGCAAGTATAGGCATGCAAAAATAATAAAATACAATGTTATACGTCAGGAAGAAAACATACACAAATATAAACATAAACTTTAAAAATATGGAACAGATTACCTTACTACTCCACGAAAACAGCGGTTATTTTCGCGGAGTAACAAAGTGTAATTTTGTACCAATTTGTATTATACTCCTTGCTAACACATTAATGTAATGGTGTTGTGTTATTAGTTTATTTGTTTCCGCTGGGAGAGGCTTAAGTATCATTGCTTATCAAAACAAATCCAGCGATAACTCAATGAGAAAGTCTCTTCAGGCGTAAATAATCACAGCAATGCATTCGCCTAAGCATGCAATGTTTTCAATCCTTGGGCATCGAGGTTTTTTATCGTAGAGCCGAGATAAATGTCCGGTTAGTAGGGGCCCAACGTTGATTTATACTGAACGTCCGTCAGGGCAACGAATTACGAAGGCTTCGATGTAAATCACCTAATGTCGGCCTGCTCGATACTGCCCCAATACGTCGAGTATAAATACGGATGCAGAAGAATTGCTGCGTTCCATTTAATCTTTTAGCGTGCTGCGACGTGTGACATCGGCGTTTTATTTGAGACGTTTTTTGCTAGCCGCGTGCAGTTTGAGTGGATTGGATTTTAGACACGTGTATGCCAAACAAAGTCGTAGTGAATGAAAACGTGAGTGAAATGAACTAAGTATTTCCGAATCGAGTTGATAGCTTGATGAAATTTCTGCTGCTCGTTGAGTTTCTGGCCGGTATCTTCTCGGAGGTTTTTTCTGAACCGGTGGTAAATTTTCTGACATTTGCAGTGGCCCTAACATGACTGGCCAAGTTTAGTTTATCTTTATCTGCGTCCCTTTCTTATGACACGAGTTAGTCTGAGATACAGGGAGGGGTTAAACTAAACCTGGGCTGTTATGTTAGGGCCGCTGTACTTTCTGTAAGCCTAATCTGAATAAAGATAGTTTTGACTTTGACTTAGCATTATTGCCACCATACAATGCCCACCGCCCCCCGACAAATTTTACGTGCGCGTCTTTTTTACATAGTTTAAAACAAAGTCCGTTCCGTATCCGTTCCTGACCTTTCTCATATCTTCGGCGCTTACTCCTTTTAAACCACGCAACGGATTTTCTTGCGGTTTTCACTGTCATTTAAAGATTTTTTTTACATAAGGTTTTATGTGCATTAAGTACATCCTATTTCCATCTGTGCGAAGCCGGAGCGAGTCGCTATTAGATAATATAAGCTAAATAAAAGAAGTGAATTTAAACTTAAGGGCGACTTTAAAAAGCATTTACAAAGCTAATTTAAGTCGGTACTCATAATCATATTTTTAATCCAGTAATTGTCTTTATGGTTTTTTAGCTGTCTGTAATTATGACAAAAAACGGCTTACGAAGAGCTGTATTGATTTTTTGCGGTTGGTAGGATTTTGTGCAAGGTCCGTCCAGATAGCTACCACCATCTTGCTCGCTAATCCAGCCGCTAAGCAGCCGTGCTTGCACTGTCGTGTTCCGGCATAGGCAAGATAGCCGGTGAAATTACTGGCACAAGAGGTATTCCATCTTAGCCCTCTGGGTTGGTAACGTATCTGCAATATCATTGGTATTACGGGTTTCTATGGCCGGTGGTGATCACTTACCATCAGGTGAACCACTTGCTCGTTTGTCTTCCTATGTTTTATAAAAAAAATGTTGACATAAAACCGCTTAATAAGAGCTGTATTGATTTTTTGATGATTTTAAAACCATTAACGTAGCCCCCCCGGTTTACGATACCTTACATTATTCGCAAAGACGGCTTAAAAGATTAAAACAATAACTTACTTCATAAAAATGAGTAGAAAGTGCCGAACGCGTTACAGGGCTGATGTTTATTGCTCCACCAGGTTGGTGTTAAAACTTTTTATACGAAAAGTTGACGATCGTAAACATGTTCGGCCGGATTAAAAAAGGGCGCCGTTTGGCACCCAGACGTGTTTAGGGAAACGAGATGTGGCATTTTCCGGTTGGCTTTTCATTCTTTTGCCAGTGCTTTTTTATTTTATTAGCCTTGCTAACTAAAGTGGGAGGGCAGAGGGTGGGCCACATCTGTTGAGGTGATCGGTAGAGATTTCGATGAAAGAATTTTGGGTGGATCGAATTCATCTCATTGGTGTGGTGAAGCTGTGCCATAAAGAAGCAACAAAGTAGCGATATCGAAATAAAGGTATCTTAGGGACTATTTCAAAAAAATAATTTAGAGAATCAATTGGGGCATCAAAATAAAGAAGGTGATTAAAACCACTTTCAAAAAATAATATTATGTACAATTGATGATGTATGAAATTGTAGCGTAAATTTCAAAACCATAAAAAATGCGTTCATTCTTTAGGTAGGTACCTACTTTCTCATATCTAAGAATATTTAAGTAAAACTGTTATTGATCCACTCGCCTTCGTATAATACAAACTTAAAATCCTATTGCAATACAAACTGCTTATTTCGATAAGGTAGCAGTGTAGTACGTTTCAGCAAACTATATTGTAAGAAAAGTAAATAATAATAATCAAGAAGTCACTAACTGTAGGAAACATATATTGATTGATTGAGCATTGGATATTGACAGTAGTGTGTGAGGCGGTGCCACAGATAAGATCGCTGGACGCCCTGGTCCGAGCCGTAGAGGTGGCCTCCTGACATCCCCCCTTCACAGGTCCAGTCTTCGAGGAGCGACAACCGCTCGGCCACTCCTAGTGAAGATGCCGGCAGGAGGCACTGCAGCAGGAGAAGGCTGCAGCGGCAACTCGACGTTAGGTTGACCTGTGGAGGGAGAAAGTAGGGTTCCCTTTTCAGGTGATATCTGGGCCGTCTGGGCGTGAGTAACGTCTCGCCGTAGATTACTATTAGTGTCGTCGATTACTTTGGCTTGTGCCTCGTCAGGACGTAAATGCCATGTGTTTCTTTGAAATACTGATCCGTCAGGTTTTTCAACAATATATGACCTTGGCTGTTGAGCAGGTGCTAAGATCTTAGCAGCCGTCCATTTTCGGTGTTGCTCTCTTAGCATAATATTATCTCCTGGTTTATATTCTATACTCCTATTCTTCCCTTTGTCAGCAAATTTTTTCTCTACTTTCTTAGTATTTTTTAGGTGTTTGCTTACGTTTTTGATAATTTTAGGCTTAAGTAGCTTGTTATTGATTGGTAATAGTGTCTTAGTTCTTCTGCCCATTAATCTTTGAACTGGTGAAGCTAGCTTGTCTCTTGGTGTGTTGCGGTGATGAAGAAGTGCCAGTGATATATCAGAACCATCTTCTAGGCATCTTCTTAGTAAATTTTTCGCTTCTTGAACGTAACGTTCGGCTAAACCATTCGATCTGGCAAAGTAGGGGCTGGAGAGTCTATGTTCAAACTGCCAGTCTCGACAAAATTTTTTGAATTGCTCACAGTCATATTGTCTTCCCTGATCAGACATCAAAACATCTGGTATTCCAAATGTGGAAAACCACATTTTTAATGAGTTGATGATTGTTGAGCTAGTAATAGATGACAGCTTATGGAAATCAAAGTACCCAGAGTAGGCATCTGCTATCACAATGTAGTCCTTTCCACAGAAATGAAATAGGTCAGATGCTACAATGCTCCAAGGACGTTCTGGTGTTTCTTGCAACATTATTGTTTCCATTGTGTTATCTTTCTGTGTTCTTTGACAAGTCTTACAATTTTTAACGAATTCGGTTAGATCATTAGCCATGTTGGGCCAAAATACACTATCTCTTGCAAGCTTTATCGTTCCCGGTACTCCTTTGTGGCTAAGATGGCAATGTTTCATAACTAATGGGATCATGGTTTGTGGTACTAATACTCTATCATTTTTGAAAATCAGTCCATTATGAGTACTTAGTTGTTCCCTGTAGTACCAGTATTTTTTTAAATCTTCTTGAACATCTTTTATGTCATCTGGCCAGCCTTCGTTGATAATTTGTTTCAGGTCTGTAAGTTCTGTACTACGCTCTATTTCTTGCAATAGTTGTTCTGTTCTAGCCTTTGAGAACGGCACTAGTGCACATATTTGGTATGAATCATTCACTTCTTCACTGCTTAGCCCTCTACAATCTCTGCTGAGTGCATCTGCTACATGCATTTCTTGACCTTTCTTGTACACTATTTTTGCATTATAGGGTAGTATCTGGTACATCATCCTCTGTAGTCTTGGTGGTGCCTCTGTCAGTGGTTTTTTAAAGATTGTTTCTAGGGGTTTGTGATCGGATTCAATTGTTAAGTCTTTACTTCCCCATATGTAGGAATGAAACTTCTTGCATGCTACCAAGATAGCGTTAGCTTCCTTTTCTAATTGGCTGTACCCTTGCTCTGTTTTGGTAAATAATTTTGCACAGTAGGCTATTGGGTTCCCTTTTTGCATTAGTACTCCTCCACATGCATAGCTACTGGCATCGACAGACAGGAGTATTGGGGCCTTTGGATCATAGAAGCCTAGTACTGGTGGGTTTTTCAGGACGTCTTTCAGTTTTTTGAAAGCAGTTTCTTGTTCATGATCCCAATACCAGTCTATGTCTTTTTGTAGTAGTACTCTTAGGGGGCCTGTGATGTCAGCTAGGTTTTCAATAAATTTTGATAAATATGTCACCAGACCTAGGAAGCGCTGAAGTTCTTTAACATTTTCTGGTGTTTTTATGCTGGTCAAGGTTTCTAATTTTTCTGGATCAGGCTTCAGTCCCTCACTTGATAGTATGTGCCCAAGGAATTTAATTTCTTGTTTGTTGAAAAGGCATTTGTCGGCGTTCAATTTAAGCCCAGCTGTTCTGAATCTTTGTAGCACTTCTTCCGTGGTCCTATCAAGAAGCTCCCTGGTTGGTGCATGGATTAAAATATCATCCATAGATATTTCCACCCTGTCAATCCCTGATAGTATTGATGTCATAGTTTGTTGAAACACTTCGGGTGCTGATGCAAGGCCAAAAGGCATGCGTAAACAGGAATATCTCCCAAAGGGTGTGCTAAATGTAAGGTACTTGGATGTGCGTGGCGTGACTTTGAGTTGCCAGAACCCTTTTTTGCAGTCTAGGAGTGTGAACCACTTAGAGCCAGAAATCCGGGTAGCTATTTCCTCCATTGTGTTCAATGGGTAATGTCTTCTTTTTAAATTTTTATTAATTTCTGTAGGGTCAATACACAGTCTTATGTTGTCTTTTCTTTTCACTATGACCATCGGTGATACTGCCGGAGTGGGCTCTGTAACTGGTACTATAATGTCATTTTTGACCATGTAGTCCAATTCTTCCTTGACTTTGTCCCGTAATATGTGTGGTATTTTTCTTGCTGGGCATATTGGCAACTTGGGGTCATCTACGAGATCAATATCATATTGATAATTCTTCAAGCAACCAATACCATCAAAGAGGTCATCGTTGATGTTGACCAAGTCGATTCTTTGTATTAGGCCTAGGCTCACACATGTTGTCTTACCCAGTATTGGAGTAACTTCAGAGTCTACCACCAAGAATGTTACATGATAAGTCTTCATTTTAATTGAAACATTTATGTGTGTTTCCCCATAAACCGTCAATTTGTGGTTAGAAAAGGACAAAAGGTACTTGGTTTTGGATGTATGTACCTTTGCTTTAGTTTTTTCAGCTAACCTTTTAGGTATTACATTACATTGACTGCCAGAATCCAATTTAAATCTTGCTCTGATGTTTAATGGCAAGGTAACTGTTTCATACCAGTCTTCATGTTTGTTCTGTAATCCAATTGTGGACACAAATACGGTTTCATCTAAGCTTTCATCATCACTGTCATTTAGTAAGTGAACAGTCTTACTCTTACAACACTTGGTGAAATGGTTCCTTCTTTTGCATTTCTTACAAACTTTTTTAAATGCCGGACATTCTCTAGGCCTATGTTCTGTATCACATCTTTGACAATGATATTTTTGTTCAGCTTGTTCCTTTCCCACTTCTTTTGATTGCTTTTTTATCACATTAATGGTTGCAGAACTAGTTTGTTGTGACATAGCGCACACCTGCCTGCGTACTTGTTCTGCTGAACGACAAATATCAATTGCTTTCTGCAGTGTAAGTTCCTCAGTACTTAATAACTTTTCTCGAGTACTATCTTCTTTAATGCCAATGATAATTCTGTCACACAAAATGCTGTCTTCCAATTTTTCGTACTCACAGTTCTTTATCTTCTCTTTTAATTTTGTAATAAATTCGTCAAATGTTTCTTCTTGCTGAATTATTTTATTAAATATATATCTTTCGTAGTGCTTGTTGATCTTAGGCACGAAATGATTTTTAAATTTTTTCTTAATCGCCTCGATGTCTTCATTTTCCGAATTAAACGTGTTGTATATGATGGCGGCGTCTGGGCCAATGGTGCTCATAAAAATGGCCACTTGGACTTCTGGAGCTTTACTTTTAAGGTTGGTGGCTACGGCGTACCATTCAAATTGTTGGAGCCACAGCTTCCATACGACTGCCATGTTTTCATCACTGTTTATGTGTAATGGTTTGGGAGGACGAACACTCGCCGACGCGCCATTATCACCATTTTCTTCTTCTTTTCCCATTATCGGTGTTTTTTAACGTTCCCTGGTTTCGGCACCATGTAAGAAAAGTAAATAATAATAATCAAGAAGTCACTAACTGTAGGAAACATATATTGATTGATTGAGCATTGGATATTGACAGTAGTGTGTGAGGCGGTGCCACAGATAAGATCGCTGGACGCCCTGGTCCGAGCCGTAGAGGTGGCCTCCTGACATATATCACATAGGCTATAGAATTAGTAAAACTACAGGTCATCGATGAAGGTTTATAAAGGTCATCGACCCAACGACACTTCGTAACGCGAAGACGTCACTCAACCGAGACAATAAATCCACAAGTCAGGACTTTCATTAGAAAAACACCAGTAGCGCCCAGATTCTATAATTGGAACGGAAGTCTAGCCCGCCTATACGAATCCCAACTCTACTGTCGACACCTATGATTCAGTTTGGAGTAGGTTAGCTTTTCAAAACGCCTTGGAAGCAGAGTGGGCTCGAAGCGCTTTTAAAAAGGGAATGGGAGCGAGGAATGAAACGTTAGGCTTCCCCACTCCGCGAGTAAGTGCATGGTACATTGTGCGGGCTTCGCGCTTGCAAACCTATTATTGAGATGTCCCTAGATAGTAGCACAGATACTATGCTAGTACCTAATATAGTTATTATAAACTTTGTGCTAGTACAATCTCAAAAAAACGATACGTTCTTATGGCGGCCGATCTCTCCGTATGAGGCGGGAATTTCGTGCAGTTTTTCATTGATTGCAGCTGAAAAAATCACAAACCAAATCAAATGGCGTGACTTTTTATCAAACCTAGTGGTTTTACGATAATAGAAACACTGTTTTGTTTTTGGAAGCACAAGCTGCTAATTTTAAATACTATGATCGAATGATTATTTAATTTTGTCGAGTGTACGAGTCTTTGGATGCATAATCGTCAAACTTTTGCGCTGAAGTCGCCCAAAATCATTTTCATACATTTTTGACCATGTCAAGTCGCCAAATGGGCATTTTGAATTCGCTCGACTAACGATTTTGTATGGTAGTTGTGATTTTTCAAGTAGCCCGAAAATGTCTGAAGTAGCCTAGAAGCCGAAAAAACACTATTTTTGTCTCAGGCTAAAAGCTTTAAAAGGGGTAATTTACACTGAATTAGTGCAAATGCGAACTTCGTTCATTTAACGTTAAATTGCAAGTACTTAACAAATGTAGGATTTCGCAAAGTGTAAATACAATAACATCAGCTTCCCGACATAGTCAGCCCTGCAATCCATAAAAGCCAGTTGCACATGATAACTTTCGTTCTTTAGCAAAAAGTTTAATTTAGCCGGTGAATTATACGAACAACGGGTGTTGGAGTTATTGGGCGGGCACTACAATATGGCCGCCGAGAAAAATTACGAGTGGGAAATGTGGAGTCCCTTTCGGCGAGGGGAACTTTAGGTATGTGTTGAGCGGTTATGGGTAGGTAATGACTTTATGACTATAATTTTAAAAATCGTATGGTCAAAAAAACTGGGCAGTTAGGACACAACACTTAGCTTAAGTGAAATCTTTTGCAAATCCTCACCCGATTCCGGTCATAAAACCATTACTAAACTGAAAAAAAAAACTTTACAGAACCCTTGCGAAATTGATATTAATTATTTTAGTAATGATATAACACGGTACACGGTTTTGACTATGACCCTAAAGTCAAAAACTTATAGCACTTATGCGGCGTTTCTATATTCACACAATTTGAGATGTTTTCTTCACCGTAAGAGCTTAGTTTAAAAAAATCATGGTACATACATGGCGCCGCTAGGGATCGAACCCGGTACCTTATGATCACGAGTCCATCCCTCTAGCAACTAGGCCAACAACAACGCTCTTACTATATAATCCTTATTATAGTTACTGTAATTATTTATTTAATTTGCTAAGCGATCGTAGCCGCCCGTACTTATAGAAAAACTGATTTGAAAGCCTATTTCTTCCAGACACTAAGCAGCAGTGATTGCGCTTTTGTGTTCTGCCGTGGAGAGCAAGACAGCTCGTGAAATTACTGGTACAAGGGGTATTTCATCTTAACCCTCTGAGTTGGCAACGCATCCGCAATCCCCTTGGTGTTGCTTACCTTCAGATGACCCAAGCAAAATGCTGTTATAAATTATTTCTAGCTTTGAAACTACTATCAAAACTACCCAATGCAGGCCTATGTCACAGCGTTCAGTCACCTGCACTCCCTTTGTGCTGAAAGGAAACAAGAACTTCCGTTCACCCTGAAACTATATGTAATTTAGAAGACAAAGATGACTCGGGGTTAAAGTTTCAAGTTTGTCTGCAAACTTTGTAACACAATCTGCGAAGTTTGTGGCCTTTAGGATACTTTTTTTATGGAGAATGGTAGAAAACGAGCACGGGGTCACCTAGTGGGAAATGAACACCGTTGGACAAGGGAATCAGCGACTTTAAAAGAATTATCTATCTTTGCCGGTCTCCATTGAGTCGAGACTCAATAGAGACCGGCAAAGATAGGTAATTCTTGGGAAGCTTATTAAGACTTCATCAGGGTATTCTGTTAATGTGCGGTTTACCCCGGTCGAGCCTGACCATTTGGACTGCACTGTCTAGTGTGGCCCTGCCGCATTTGAACACGATATTAGCTGGGTTAGAGCGCTTTCACTTTAAAATGAACTTTTGCATTACTTGGAACCTTGTCTCAACTCTTTGACTGATAAAAAATGCTTGTTTATACGGCAGTGAGATCTTTCTATGTCTAAACACTAGTATAGCTATTATCTATTCTGTGATATAGCTATCCTACTAATATTTTAAATACGAAAGTAGGTAATGATGTTTGGATATTTGGATGTTTCCTCCTCACCCACGAATTAATGTTTGGACGGATTTAGATGAAAGGTACACAGGTAGATCATACCCTGGATAAAACCTAGGATACTTTTTATCTCGTAAAATTCCGTAAAATCCATAAATAATCCCATACGGGCGAAGCAGCGAGGAAAAGCTCGTACTTACTAAGTTTATGGTCATGGCCAACCGCATTAATCGAAGGTAAAATAAGTACCCAACCTATTTACTGAAATTAACTGTTGCAAGACCTTGTTACCTAGTGAAAAATGCATTAAACCATCTAAGGCAAACTAGTGGACTGTATGTATTTAAATGAAAGATGGACTCTAATATACTAATTTAATTAAAATAAAGTTATTAATGTACAAATATGGAGGATATACAGGTGACCTCGTGGCAGCAGCCTCAACGAACGGCGAACGATTAACTCTCGATACTTTTTCGAGCTGGGCTGGGCCAGTAATAAATACAAACAAGAAGCAAGCTTGCTTGTCCTTCACTCTATCTGTAATAACTATCCGCGCTTTGGGTAAACGTGCAACGTTCCTTGATTGTGCATCAGTACTAGGTCCTGCGACGGTAGTCCCATCCGGGCCGGGTCAACATCCGGACCGGCCGGACGTCATTTTAACTCCGGAAAATCGCCAATCTCCTCTTACCTCGGATTTTTATGACACTGACAGGTCGCTGGGATTGCAGATGTGTGGGAACGACTGATTGCAGAGCTGTAAAGTTGCGTTTTAGAATAGAATAGAATCATTTAGTTCAGGCTGTATAGACAGACTTCCCACGGGTCCAATCAGTTACGTAACGTAGGTACATAAAAACCTTTCGTAAACAAATCTCTAAATGACAGTGAAACTGTATCAAAATAGTTGCGTGGTTTAGAAGAAGGCGGCCGAATATACACAGTAAGGATTTAGGATAGACAGGAACGAATAGCGACTTTACTTTATACTGTTTAAAGATAAAGATATTTAACTAACAACGTTTTCGCGATGTCAATTAACTGGCAACAAAACCGCCGCAATGCGACGCCATTCGGCCAAAACTCTGCTCCTTTCTTATTTTTCTTTTGTGCATGCGAAACTTACCCCCTCCACTCGATTTATGCTCAAGTTGTTCGCCTGCAACTATACCTATCAGTTTTGTACACAACTACCTACATGTAAAAGCAACTAACTATACTTAAGTTTTTTACCTGTAACAACGCACCATATAGAAACGTATAGATGAAAATATTTGCCGACCTAGTTCCCCAGTTGCTAGAACAACAGGCAACAAATTCTAAACATCCTGACCAAAGACAAATACTCGCATCCTTCGCAAATATTTGTATTTGCCGTGCGGCAAAGGAGCTCGTGAATTAACCTCACGGACGGACCTTTTGTGCGATTCCACGAACCTTATAATTTTATATTGTTTAGGATATTCCGCTTGACTAGAAAATAGAAAATGCGCTGCGCAACCTTAGATTAGGTTACTATTACCTAACTAACATTATATTCTAATACTTTATTTTTATAAAATGAGACGGGAAACTCAAGTCCGTCACTAGGTGGTAAGCAATCATTGCCACAGACACCCGCAACACAGGAGACTGCTGATGCGTTGCAGAGAGCTAAGTAAGATGGAATACCTCTTGTGCTAGTAGTTTCACAGACTGTCTTGCTCTCCACGCCGGAATGACAATGCAAGCACTGCCGCTTAGCGGCTAGATTAGCGAGCAAGATGGTGGTTTCTACAACTACATATAACCGAACCAACAGTTCCTTTTGGTGTATTTATTTTATCTTTCTCTATGATGACCACAGAATACTAAAATAAGTATTTCGCCGCACATCGAATTAAGAAACCGCAGCCTCTGCCCCCTAGTGTCACGGAAAACTAACGACTATTAAAAAATGGCGCGCACGAATAAGACGCGTTTACAAACGTCTCCTTGCTAGTTTGGTGATCACAGTAATCAACTTGCCAAAAAATAGAAAATATTAATATTTTAATGACATCTATTGGAAAGAAAAGGAACTAAAATGCAAGCACACCGTCATTGTTGACTATTACGAAGTGTGCAAGTGAACTGCTAGTATTATGAAAGTCACTGTGTTGCTATCTCCGTTCACAGTTTCCTCAAAAGATGGCGCGATCATTAAATTTATGAAAAGCTTTATTTAAAACAGTTTATTGTACAATATGTATAATAGTTCGATTCATAAGAGATGCCCCTGAAAATATTTGAAACTGTCATTAATTGTCAGCTTAAGTGAAACAACCTATTTATTAGCCTATAATACACTATTAGTATACGTTTTTTTTCAATGTGCACATTACAATATAATAAGAAAACATAACCCTCCTTTGTAAATTGTTTTTTAATTAATGTTTGATAACTAATTTCCATGTGGTTTTCAATAAAGAGTATTTGTCTTGTCTTTTTGTCTTGTCCCTCTGTTCTGGTGCTGTCAGGTAAAAACTAGTAGCAAATGAATACAAATAAGTTCTATCTTTTTATATTATCTAAGTAACTATTTACAGCAATACTACATATTTAAACTTCATCAACCAGCTTAAACCTTTGATGCTGGGGTGCAGGAATGACGTTGAAATACTTTTTGTAAATCGTTTGGGATTCACGACCCCCATAGATCCTTTGGACCCATGTGTGTTCCCAGTCGGGGTCAAATTTTTCACATGTGACCACCACTTTGCCAGGCTCCATGGCAAAGATAGTGCCGTTACGACCAAAACCAACCTGTAAGAAAAATAAAACTTTATTAAACTTCAAATAAAACGAAGATAAGTACTCAATTTGACACATATTTTTTTAATAGAAAATACATAATTATGAAGTCATCATTTTTGTATAATATTTATATTTGACTTTATATAGTATTTGTATAGTATAAAACAAAGTTGCTACATTATGTTCCTGTCTGTCCTCATCATTACCTTTGGCCGCTTACTCCTTCTAAACCACACAACAGATTTTGATCCCGTTTTTGCTGTTGTTTAGAAAACTTTTTACTGAGGGTTTTTATGGTTATTATTATCCTAAATGTACCTGTGTACTGTGCTAAGGGGGGTTGTTTAAACATAAACGAGGGGTGAAATAATGGAATCTCCTACTTTGTTCATCTTTGTCTCATAGAATACAGGCATAGTATAGAGTTATTATCACATCAGTTTGAAGAACTTGACAGTTGGGTCCTCTGTTTGTAGAGGATTTTTGCTACAAAGCAGAAAACCACTGCTACATGTTATGAGGGTGATAGCTCATGTGGCAGTAAGTGTGTTAGTTACAAATAAATTAATATTTTAAGAATCAGCATCATCATCATCATCATATAAGCCACAAGAAGTCCACTGTTGAACATAGGCCTCTTCCATGGATTTCCAAAGTTTCCGGTTGGGAATGGTGTGCAACCAGCACCTTCCTGCCACCTGTATGAGGTCATCGGACCATCTTGTGGCTGGTCGTACTATGCTTGCCAATATGCGACCGCCATCCGAGAACTTTTAAGAATATTACATTCAAAATAAAACTATCCACATTCAATGTTTATGTAAATTACAACCACTAATTTAAATTCAGATTCTTCAATGTAGACAGGAAAACAATACAGGTTATTCTAATTAGGTATGAGCAATAATTAATTGTTATTAAGTAGCTCCTTTTTCTTGTTATTAATATTATATTAATTTGGGGTTACCTATTAAAGTTTTTACCTAAGATAATTTTGTCAGTTTTTTTTTTTTTTTATACAACATAGGAAGGCAAATAAGCAAGTAGGTCACCTGATGGTAAGTGATCACCATCGCCTATAGACACCTGCAACAACAAAGAGAGTGCAGATGCGTTGCCAACCCAGAGGGCTAAGATGGAATACCTCTTGTGCCAGTAATTACACCGGCTGTCTTGCTCTCCACGCCGGAACACAACAGTGCAAGCACTGCTGCTTAGCGGCAGGATTAGCGAGCAAGACGGTGGTAGCGATCCGGACGGACCTTGCACAAGGTCCTACCACCCGCAAGTCTCATCAGTTAGACTCATTAACTCTAGGAAGAGATTAGTAAGGGATCTCTTCTAGACATTCTAGCCAACCCAGTGGATACTACTAGTTTATACTCACGTTAAGTCCAGGATGGAATCTAGGTGTACGCTGCGTAGCCAAGATGTACCCCGTCTGTACGAAATGTCCGTCCTGCACCTTCCAACCTCTGTGCTTGGGTTTCACTTTGCAGTTCGTATTCTTTGTACTACCACCGGTTTTCTTACTGGCATGACGAACAGATTCTGTAAAAAAACATTCACACAGTAGTCAAGATTTCGTTGCAAATTAAAATTTTAGGTTATAATCTTTATTTTTCTACCAATTAGGACGGAGGAGATCTTGTTTCTAGTAAGGTTAAAAGCCATTTTGAGATTGGAGGTAATCGTAACTGATAATTTGATTTATTTCATCAATTTATTCCGATCTTATTTGGAATACGGAGACTACATAATTATATGCGACAATCTGACAGGTGACAGCTAGCTAAGCTAATTCTGATTGACAGTGACAGCCAGTGCTGCCATGTATTTTTTTTAAATCCTGTGCTCAATGCAAAAAAAACGGACATCCATGTGTTCTTAAACTTCGTGGAAAATTCATATTCCTTTAATTACCACTCTTGCTTGATACCGAAAAATCCACTCTGGAACTTTGTTAAGAAAGCAGTTAAGTACTTGGGAAACCCGGTTATTTTTTCCTGAAAATCCCTTTTATACTGTCGAACCCCTATGTATAGCACAGAATAAATAATAGTACTAACGTACAAAAACTTCTCTTTTTCGACCACCATTAAACGAATTCCAACTTTATGATTAGGCACAAAAGTTCGTATTACTTCATAAACATTCGGCATGTGTCAAAAGGAAGGCGCCGCCCGCGCCCCCCTTCCACCCGCAATGCCCTGGTGCACCGCTAGGGTTCGGCTGCTTACTGCAATACTATCACAACGCGCGACACAGAGTGAGCGGGCGCGCGCGTGGCAAGCCGGCAACCTACTGCTATTAACCTATGCCATAGGTAATGCGGCGAGCGCACCTACAGTGCGGAGTGGAACCCACTGTAGCACTATAGCAGCACAGCGGGGCAATTCTGGTGTCAGTAGAGATGTAGAGATAAAGTCACACTCGACATATGCCAAAAAGAGCTGTCAGCAGGGCCATTCTGGCGTCAGTAGAGAGATGAAGTTACACTCGACATAATGCCAAAAAGAGCTGTCAGATCCCTTTAAAATCTGTCATTTTTCGACACATCTCGAATGCGAGATGAATCTCGATGTGTGCTAGAATTGGGGTCCAGGGGGCCTAGCACGCTAGATTTTATCGATGACATAAAGCATTTATCCCGTTCTAACCAGTATGCGTGTGTGAGAGGGACCAAAGCGTTTATATGTGCGCGATAAACGCTAGCGTGCTACTAAAGCTGGTGCTAGCAGCAGCCGCAGCTTTTAAATTATTCCCTCGGAGAAGGACACAGGGATTTAAGCTCATACAGCCACGTCAGATGTTATTTGTAATTTTAAGGTAATTTTTAACATAAAACTACGTAATATTTTCAGTAAAACGGAGTGGCCATATTTATGTTTTCTTTGGTTCTCAGTAATTAACGATTGATGAAGTTGATGATGATGAATCAGGGTGGAAAAACATGTTGTTTTTTAGTCCGATTCACACTTGGCCGAATTTTGTTTTTTTTCATCATTGCAGACGCAGCAAGATTTAACGGCAGAACGCGAAATTTTAACGATAATAATCAGTTTTGAAGTTAACTTTAATCTTCCTAAATGTTTAACTTCAACTATCGACCTAATCAATTCCACTTTACAGCAGTGCACCACGCACGAAATTTCTCGAAACGCGTTAATTCGCTACGTAACTCAGTGCGTCTCTTTCCTACTAAGCTGGTTAGAAAGAGACGCACTGAGTTACGTAGCGAGTTGATGTTTATCGAGATTATTCATGCTAGGTACCGACACAGTTCGTCTATAGTTGGTTGTTGCGAAACTCAAGGTTAAACGAGCATGCGTGTCACCTGATGGGAAGTAATCACCGCGGCACATGGAAACCAGCGACCTCAAGAAAATCGCTGATCTGTTGTCGCTCTTAAGTTTCTCCCCACCCCGTGGGACTCCGGATCTCTCACTCACCGACCGAAACGCAGCAAGCTACTATTTCACGTCGGTATTCTTTGAGAGTGTGGTACCACCTACCTTGTGCTGCAACCAGCAACTAGCCAGTGTGATTTTACGACTTCGGTTACATGCTAATTATGGCGTCAGTTCAGTCCATCATTCCGGTATAGTTTTGACTGATGCCAGAATGATGACAAACGCACACGACACGAGACAGGTTACACTAGGTGGCCAACTGTCCTGTATTTTACAAGACGTCCCGTTTTTCAGCTATCGTTTTGACCGTGTCCTGTATTTTAATTACAAAAATACAGGACCACACCATATCATAAAACGCATTGTCCCGTATTTATTCCATGAATCCTGTAAATGTAAATCGCATAGTCCTGTAAAATGAGCACACAGAGTTGGTCACCCTAGGTTACACGGTAATTCTCTTGTCATTCTGACCAGAATGATGGACTGACACGACAGAATGAACGTGTAACCGACGTCTATCATTTTACAATTAAAAACTTTGATTCCAATTAATGCAAATACTTTATTGTGATGTCAACCTTAACGACCTTAACTTAAAACCCGTTTTATTTATCTGTTCCTCAACGCTTATCAAAGGTCACCAGTTAGCAACGTTCGCGGACTATCTACTATGGAACCTCCTCGCAGTGAAATCGTTGCTTCTCTTTATTTGCAAACCCTATACTGGGGATTGACGATGTTATTACGACAGCGTTCCATCATAGTTTGGCTCAAAAAACACAAAAGAAACAACGAGCATAGCAAGGCATGTCAGCTGCGTAATGACCGCGCGCCGCACCGCACGAGTCGTGATCCGCTTACAAAATGATCCTTATTTTGTTGTTGTTAGTTATTCTTTTGTGTTTGATTAGTTCTTGGATTTATTTAATCCGTGACTCAAAAAGTTACAATATTCCTGGACCTATACCATTGCCCTTAATCGGAAACGGACACCTTTTCCTCGTCGATTCCAGCAGTAAGTTTTCTTAATTATTTATTATTTTATCAAGAATTCGTTGCAGAGTCGACACAATTTTGTTTTTTGACTAAAATAGTTTTACTTGGTTGATTGTAGTCCTCGCAAAGGTGTAGGTTTAAATAAATTCCTCAGAATTGCATTACTCTGGTATAAATTGTCCCTCCGCATTTTTGCCCATTTTGTTTTGTTTAAGTTAGTATCTATATTTTGCCGATTGCTAAATTTAACAAACGCATAATTTGTACACACAAATACACTGTATGGCACAGTGCCACATGTGTCTGCTTACTGTACAAGAGGTCCCGGGTTCAAATCCTGGTATGGCCAAATATTTGTGTGACGAATACGAATGTTTGTACCTGAGTCATGGATGTTAAGTGTATTTAAGTATGTATTTATCTATATAAGTAGGTTTATCCGTTGTCTAGTATCCATAAAACAAGCTATGCTTAGTTGTCAATTGGTGTAAATTGTCCCAAGATAAAATAAAAAAATCCCTGTCACTTCTTTCGCTTTTTTTACCGATTGCTAGCTCTCTCAATCCATATTTTTTCAAACTCGTGACCAGCAGATAGTAGATTTTCTCGGCAGCATCTTTTCTTAGAAGTAAGTAGTTATGCATCCGAATTCATGAAAAAAAACAACAAGAACTAAGTACCTACCTTTTATTATTGAAATCCACATAAACAAACAAAAACTTGAAAAAACAGTATTCATTTCGGAAGGGTTACGTACAAAAAACGCCGAAAAAACACGGTTCTTATATTAGAGACCCCGTTTTACTTTTTTACTTTTTTTTAGCGACTATAATAGTAGTCTAATCTATACTCTATTAAAAATTCAAATCTCTACGTTGGTGTCGGCCAAATTGTCAGCCCGCGCCGCGGTTTAAAAGAATGTGAACCCAGCGCTCTCCATAGGAACTGCGATAACGTTTTCCACCCTCTGAACCTATAGCCATGATTTTTTTGTAAATTGCCATTATGCCCTAGGTTTGTACGCTTTGATATTTTAAATATTCTTAATATTTTCAAAAGTATTGACGCTTTTTTGTTTTGTATTAAACTCTTAAAATGCAAATATTGTCTATATGAAGAATGTTTAAAAAATCAAAACATACAAACCTAGTTCTATTAAGGCATAATGACAACATAGGTAGGTACCAAAAAAATCATCACCGTTTGTATGGGGAGCGGTTTTTGGAGCTGGATTCATACTCGTCTTAATTTATCCCTCCTTATAGCTCTAACTAGTGTCATAAGCTAAACCAGAGTGGTCATGTTTGGCCTACTGACACAATAAATAATAGTACAAGTACAGAACTTTCACTTCGAACAAAAACGGCGTTTGGTATAAAGAAGCGACTGTCATTATTAACTCTTATTCGGTATTCATTCGCACGCCAAGCAACTCCATTGCGCCGGCCCCAGTAAAGTGGTACGCCGATATTCTTCTAGCTCCGCATAGTAAACCGCGTCTACCACTGAGCGGTTTCAAAGCCAATGGCCCTAACATGACCGCCCTAGGCTTAATTATCCCTGTCTAACTTGTGTCATAAGAAAGCGATGCACATAGAGATAAGGGAACGGACCCAAACTACGTGACCCATTCAGGGGTAGGGAGGGGAGTCTTCAAAATACCATGCTTGGAGGGATTTTGGTTTTTGACACGTAGTCAATACCTCTAAGGAAATTTCGCGTTTTTTCAAGCTATTTTCAAAATGTTATCAAGCGCCGACAAGCGCCGTATTAATAAAGACAAATAGGGGAGCCAATTTTTTTTTAACTGTCTAACTCAGCGGTTCTCAATCTTTTTTTTCTATGGAACCCTTTTTGAAAGCGAAACTTTTGACGGAACCCTTCAATAAGAAACAGTGTTGAACTATCGTTCAGACAGGAGAGGTGTATTTCAGATTTTTTTCTCACGGAGCCCCTAAAGAGGCATTGTGGAATCTTAGGGCTCCGCGGAGCACATTTTGAGTATGGCTGGTCTAACTGATTTAATGACAATATTTATGAACTACTACGTGAAAGCTAGAAAAGGAGGAGGGGTTAAAAATTGCAAGAAACGGTTCACGTAGTATGGGTAACTCAGATAAATGAAATTTGGCCAGTCAAGTCAGGGCCACAGTTACGATTCTGTTCTGAGACCTGTTTTGTAAACTTGTCTGACTGCCATTTCTTGATTACACGACCTTGACCCAAAAAATCCCTACAAGTATTCTTACAAAAACATATGACAATGTCGTACCATACCAATATTATGTTTTTTTCGACTATGTATCCCATTTTGCTTCTGACTGTACACTATTGCCGTTTGTACATTTCAAATGTACGTTTTTGTGCAAAAAGATTAAAATAAATTTCATTTTTGCAATATAGAACAGATATACACAGAATGACTTTGAATTTGTGATCAAGAAGCAACTTTTTTCACATAGCGATCGATGGCAATCACGTTTAAATCGTAGTTAATTAATTAAAACAAACCATCTTTTTTTCTAAGTATTTATTAACTGGAAAATAGCTTTTAAAATCATCGACAATCTACTTATAAACCGAACAAGAAGTGGAGTTTTTTTTTGACGTAATATCTATCAAATTCTCCCGCCGTATCGATCTAGGCGTCCTATCCATTTCACTTCGAAAAATGTAGGTAGGATGACCATGTTAATATTGGTTTTAGCATTTATTATAATTAAACATAATTAATTAAAGAGTGAGTTAGTTGGTTAAAGACCCCACCCATTTAATTCCATTTTGGCTGGGTTTAAATATTTTTTTAACTTCTGCGGGTTGATTTTTGACTTTCGAGCGCTCGACATTTGCCAGCCGCCGGCGAGTATGTATACTCAAGCCGGCATTGAGTGTGGAGCGCTCAAAAGTTAAAAATCAAATCGCTGATCACCGATTAAAGGTTATCGGGTATACATAGAGAAAGAGGCCAAAGATTCTATCTCCATAAGAGTCTATTGTCCAGAGAGCAAGATAGCCTGGGTCTACATACATTACTTGAAGACCGGATAGCATATTGTCACTAGCCCTGACAACAAAGCTAGAGGGTTCGGGAATTCCAATAGTAAACATTTGTATGATGAACACCAACACCAAGTATAAATACTTAACACAAGCTGCGGCCCTAACATAACAGCCCAGGTTTAGTTTTACCCCTCCCTGTGTCTCAGTCTAACTAGTGTCATAAGAAAAGGACGCAGATAGAGATAAACTAAACTTGGCCAGACATGTTAGGGCCACAGCTTTGGTTGCTTAATTTGGGACTAAAGCAATTGGAGTAAATCGTTCCAGGATATTTTTATTTATTTAATTATTTACTAGCGACCCACCCCGGCTTCGCTCGGGTACAATTAAGATGTAATGTACATAAAAACCTTCCGTAATAAAATCACTAAATGACAGTGAAAACCTTATCAGAATCCGTTGTGTGCTTTAGAGGGATTAAGCAGCTGAAGATATGAGGGCGGACAGGAACGGATAGCGGCTTTGTTCTTCGTAATACAATGCGAAGAAGAAGATTACTAAGACCTACTAAGACCTATATTTTGACTTCTGCTGTTCAGCTACTTCGGCTCTTGAATATACTTATTTTAGATGTACTTTTTGTTTCAGAATTATTACAAGTGTTCTCAGACTTAGCAATAAAGTTTGGAGATGCGTATCGTGTTCATTTAATGTCTGATAGATATATTATACTATCACATCCAAAATACATTGAGGTATGGAAGCGTTGCAATGTTTAATAATACATAATAATTGAACAGTTTTTAAGATTCTTTGAAAAAACATCGCGATTTTTTTCCAGTTTACATGACAGGATTATTTATTTTATTTATTGCGTCATTTTCATGCATTTATTCTTGTCTCTATTTTTTTAATTACTTGTATTTTATAAAGTTTCAGTTGGCGAGCATAGTAAGTAACTACTAAGAATTAGAAATGAAATTACATTAGAAAAAGTGACTGAACACAACTGTTATTTCTTTTTCGTCATTATTTTTAATACCTACGCAACATGAATATAGGATATACGAAGATTTGTTACAATAAGTAGATAGGTATCAGAAGTAAGCATAATATGCTATTATCAACTACGCTAATGCAGTTGTAATTACCTACTAGCACGCTAGGCACATTACAATGCCTCCGCTATTACTAAGAATAGGTACTAGTATAGTAAGTACTATATACTTTGCTCTAAGAGCACATAATTACGATGGTGTAGATTGCAAAAATCTGATGATCGCGGAAAAAGTCGCTTTAGCTACCTATCCTACGCATTCTGAAGACTCTTTGGCTGCCCTAACACGACATAAGGGTAATTTATCCTTCAGTGCAGCTTTTAATATAGCTAGTGTCATGGTAAAGGGATGTACTAAGGGATAACTAGACTTGCGTCAAGCATGGCCAGGGCCAGCTGCAGCATTCAGTATTTTTTTAAACCTTTTTTTTAATTACTACCCGAAAATATGATTTGCTTATTTCACTATTCCATTTAACGTAACTAGCTTTAGTATTTACTATAAACGCTAGTTTCCGTCATAGTTTCAACGGGACTGTCGATCCGTATAGAGAACTCGCTCCAACTGCCCGCTTGCAATGAACTGCCAGCCTTTTAAGGCTGTAAACATATTTTATATCGAACGAACCACTGTTCAAGTAATATACAGATTGGAAAACTAAGGCATCTGGAGGTTTTTAAAATGTCTTAATCTTGACGTTCTTGTATAGAGAAATCAACCCATGCATTGTAGGTAACTACTCGTATTATACCCATTCAAACGAGGCTGCCGCGAAAGCCGCGCTTTGTCGGTACGCAGCTTTACATAATAGCATGACCAAACCTTAAAATAACATAAACAATAAAAATATCTCAACGTGAACTTAACCCTTAAATGGTTAACCGCAACATGCTGTCATTTTATTGTTCAATTGCCTTAAATATGAAATAACTAATCTGAAAAAAAGTAATACATAGTAGTTCTTTGACGAACGGGTTCTACGGGTGCAAGGTCAATCTTGCTCCCTAATTCAGCCACTAAGCAAAATAGACTGGTCCAGTTTTCGGCGTTTTGCACTTCTAGCGGCATTTTGGGAAACATTTGGCCAATTGTGTTTTTTTTACTAATTCGGACCTGCTGAACACGAATATCGAGGTTGGCATTCCCGAATTTTGACCGGAAGCTCAGAATTCAAGATGGCGGCCAAGATGGAGAACGCTTTCTTACTAGTACAATTTTTTTCGTGTAAATGCCGTTTTCGGGGTTATTTTTATCATAGAATGCGAAAACAATTGTTTTAGAATGTTCAACCAATTATTTAGCCCTGGCAGAAGCTCAGAATTCAAGATGGCGTCCATGAAAGTGATCGTTTTCTCAATTTTTTGATTCCGGACCGACCTTTCGTTTTAGGACTGTTAATCGGGTTATATTTGTCGAATAATACGATTATGGTAGTTACACAGTGTTTAAGCAACTACTTAAACGTTAGAGAATAAAAAACTACCCCCAAAACATGAAATTATTTTCGGTGGAATGCCTTACATTTGACTAAGTTCATGTTTTGAAATGATGTTGCATGGATAATCTTTGTCTTTTTATTGTATATATTTGCCGATATTTCTGGTTTGGCCCTTAGTTTGACGTTTGATGTGTGAAAATAGGTTGTTGAAGCTATTTATTACTTTTAGGTAAATGCAATAATATACAATATGTGCCGCGAGAACAGGTAAACTACGTTGCCCGAAGGTAATGACGAATGAAATATCTATTATAATACCAGACTTTTATAATTTATATTAATCATCATCCTCATCATCCTCATCATCATCATCTTTTCACGAATTTGCACAAAGTCCGGAACAGAAACACATTGAGGTACACTTAACATAGCCTTTCGGAATTTGCAAAACTTTGTTGAAAAATCTTTTTTGCAACCGCAAAGAACAATATTTATTGGTAGCAGCCTTTAGAATGGGTTCCAGCGTGATGAAAATGGGGATGTAGCCGTCTATTTCTTTCTTCCATTTGTCCTTAAAGACCCGCAAACAACACTGATTTCCTCCCTCGAAAGTTTTCACGATAAAGGAGACACATGAATTGTTCTGAACGCAGTGGCAAGTACTGCAAAGCAAATTGTTGTGTCTGCTATACAAAATGTCTTTCTATTGCTCCATTATCAGTTGGATAAAATACATGCAAATGAAGTATGGTTAATGAGTGGAAATGCAAGAAAGAGAGTTTTTGTACCTGTTCATGACATACATAGCCAATGGAGAGTTTCTTACCAGTTGACTTACCAGTGAAGAGTTTACCGGCCTTTCAAGCGATCACCGGGAGTGATGACACATCATCTTTACATAGTTTCTATTACAAGACAACAGCTTTTCAAGTGTTTCAAAAGCAATTCTCTGTGGTCCTTGCTTGGCACTGTGCTTTTCAATCTGAGAAGCACGGTGCGATTATATCTTATACGACAATATTATGCAAGGTTTGTATTACTTGTAAGTTCAACTTACTTTGTTATTGTTACCGACGTTGACTTGGCTCGTACAATTTAATTTGGTTTCTATCTTCTTTAGGTAGCTGACTCAATAGTTTCAACTAACGTTGCGCTTATTTGGTCAAGTAAAAAACCCAGAGTCTAAACTATCAAAATCTAAATTAATATGTTCCAAACTACCAAACTTCCTAAAGGGAGAACGCTCACCTGCCAAGCTCCTTTCTGTCACCAATTACAGACTGCAGATATAAGAAAGAAATAGACGGCTACATCCCCATTTTCACCAAACTGGAACCCATTTCAAAGACTGCTACCAATATTGTTCTTTCCTGTTGCAAAAAAGATTTTTCAACAAAGTTTTGCAAATGCCGAAAGGCTATGTTAATGTGTACGTCAACGTGTTTCTGTTCCGGACTTTGTACAAATTCATGAAAAGATGATGATGATTAAATGATTAATATAATTTTTGAATAGTCTAGTACTATAATAGATATTTCATTCGTCATTACCTTCGGGCAGCGTAGTTTACCTGTTCTCGCGGCACATATTGTAAATTATTGCATTTACCTAAAAGTAGTAAATAGCTTCAACAACCTAGTTTCACTCATCAAACGTCAAATTAAGGGCCAAAACAGAAATATCGGCAAATATATACAATAAAAAGACAAAGATTATCCATGCAACATCATATCAAAACATGAACTTTGTCAAATGTAAGGGCATTCCACTGAAAATAATTTCATGTTTTGGGGGTAGTTTTTTATTCTCTAACGTTTAAGTAGTTGCTTAAACACTGTGTAACTATCATAATCGTATTATTCGACAAATATAACCCGATTAACAGTCCTAAAACGAAAGGTCGGTCCGGAATCGAAAAATTGAGAAAACGTTCACTATCATGGACGCCATCTTGAATTCTGAGCTTCTGCCAGGGCTAAATAATTGGTTGAACATTCTTAAACAATTGTTTTCGCATTCTATGATAAAAATAACCCCGAAAACGGCATTTACACGAAAAAAATCGTACTAGTAAGAAAGCGTCCGCCATCTTGGCCGCCATCTTGAATTCTGAGCTTCCGGTCAAAATTCAGGAATGCCAACCTCGATATTCGTGTTCAGCAGGTCGGAATTAGTAAAAAAAACACAATTGGCCAAATGTTTCCCAAAATGCCGCTAGAAGTGAAAAACTTCTGAGAACTTTTGAGAAAAGTGAACCAGTCTAAAAGAACTTGCACTGTGTGTTCCGGTGTAGAGAGCAAAACAGCCGGTGAAAATATTGACACAAGAGGTATTCCATGTTAGCCCTCTGGCTCTGGTTCGGCAACACATCTACAGTCTCCTTGGTGGTTCGGGTGTCTTTGGGCGATGATGATAAGTTACCATCAGTTGACCCACTCGGTATTAACCATCGGGTGACCCACTTGCTCGTTTGCTTTCCTATTCGGTTAATTTCCAAATCAATTATGGACATATTTCGCCAACCAGTGTTTCAGTTTTAAAAGTAACTCTAACTTCTTTTTCAGGAAATAATATCAAGCACAGAGACAATTACAAAGGGAAAGTCCTATTACTTCTTACGACCCTGGCTGGGAGACGGATTGCTGACGTCCACAGGTAAATATGTTTTAGATAAAAGTGGCGACGTCATGGGCGACCGAAGAGCTACCAGCTAGGTAACTCGCATAGCGTATAAGCTTAGCTACTCCTTAATAAGCGAATTTTTGCCATATATGTAAGTAGACAACTGTGGAGCTAACATGACCGGATCAGGTTTAATTTATTCCTTCCCGCGTCTGTCAAACAATTTAGTGTGATAAGAAATAGATGCACGTAAAGATAAACTCGCATAAACGAAACTTGACCGGCCATGTCAGGGCCACTGGACAACCAGAAGACATCAAAGGTATCCAAGGATTAAATTGACTTACAACCATAGATACCAGTTGACACACCTTTAATTTTTAAAACACTGAAAAGGCAAGTGATCCTCGATACCTACCTTTGAATGTCATTTGTATACATCAAGCGATACCGTTCTATTTAATTAGAATTTGTTGAATTGTTAATGTGGTAATCAATAAAGCATATTGTATTGTATTGTAATGACGACTGTTTTTGGTATCCTTAGGTCATAAATGGAAAACTCATCGGAAGTTCTTGACGCCGGCGTTTCACTACAACATACTTCATAGTTTTCTGCCCGTGTTCCTGAAGAATGAGAAGATCTTGAGCGAGCAACTCCTGCGCCACGCCGATGGCTCCTTGATTGAACTCTTCCCGATCATCGCTTTGGCCGCTTTAGACAACATTACAGGTTAGTCGCAAATAACTAAGTTGCCAACCCTAACACCACGGTCTCAACAGTGGCTAATGGGATAGGAGCAGTAGACCATATTATTATTTTTGGATGAAAAAAGGTGGCAAACGAGCATGGGTCACCTACGCCCAAGGGAAACAGCGACCCCAAGTAAATCACTCTGACCGGTTGCAGATTTTAAGCATTCCTCTCCACCCCTCCTTGGAACTCACTGTACGAAACGCAATAGCAAGCACGTCTAAATTCCTTGAGAGTACGCGACCCTGGTCTAGGCAACCCATCTGTGCTACAACGTATCTCTTACACAACCAGCCATGTTGAGCGGTCGATCGGTCAAGAAGGAAATCTCTTCAATTGGTCGCACATCGAAGCTACTGTGCATGACCGCAACGCATGAAACAAGCCCTATGTCCCTCTTGAAATATAACAGGAATTTATCATCACTATCAACCAGCCAACTTTGATTTATGTCGTTTGCGTCTGTTTCTTATGATACTACTTAAACATAGACGCAGGGAGAGTTAAAATAAAACTTGGGCCTTCATTTTAGGGCCGCTATAACTGTTGCTGTATGGGTCTACCATACTAAAAATTAAGGCGCAAGTTATATTGCTTGATAACTCGGTAAAAACACCAAATTCGTGACTCTGGGGTATATGGCGGTATATTAATGTTATAAGACAGTCAATAAATATAGCGAAATTTTATCTTCCCTATCGGCCATTTAATTTACTAGCAAAGAAATTATCTTTAGTTTAAATGCGAAGTTTGGCAATTTGGATTTTACAGTTACGGCGTATGTGGCTTCAAAATATTCCGCAGCTCGCATGCGTTACTGTTGACATTAATTAAGGTTAACTAATGCCTTCATCAATCACAGAAAGTTGTATTATTACTTTTAACGACAAAAACATTTGTGTCAATAGGGTAGGTAGGTATAGATACTGTATGACAATTTTAATTCTGGGCCAATCTGTAGAATGTTATCGCAATTAATCATCATCATCATCATCATCATCACTACGTTGTGTGAAAGTCATCATAACATCTGAAACGATTTTACAGTGGCTCTAAAATTAATTTGGTTGAAGTATCATCACATAATTTTTGCATTTTATTATTTACAGAATCAATCATGGGAGTATCTTTCCATGCTCAGAAAGATCGTGCATCAAAATATGTAAAAGCAATTGACATGTAAGTTGACGATTGACTTTTATTGCAATGTTTTTTTTACATTCAATGTTGTTCTTCATCATTATCATCATTTATCAACCAATTAGGTATTTAACCGAAAACTATACCCTATCGTATTGTAATACAAACACGTTGTTGTTCTAATGTATTGTTGTTTGGTTAAAACAACCTTGTTATATAAGTATCATTATATTCATTGCCGTGTGCTTGATACTATATTTTTTTAATCTATTTGCGTCTGTATTAGACTGGATTCACAATAAGCATTTTCGAGCGATAAAAACGCAAAAACGCGGCCATTGACCAATCAGAGGCAGCCATTGCCGCGTTTTTGCGTTTTTATCGCTCGAAAATGCTTATTGTGAACCCAGTCCAACCGATAACCACAGACCTATGCCACCGACCGACGACCGGGGTGATTTTTGACATACATTCGAGCGCTCGACATTAGCCAGCGTAATTTTAGCCGACATTGAGTGCCGCGCGGCTGGCAACCCAAGTAGCACACAAGCGCTATAAAAGCTGCATATTAGCTGTATAAAGGCTATCGCTTCTATACAGCAACTATACAGCTTGTGTCATAATTGGAAAATGACGAGTCGAGCGCTGAACATTTGCCAGCCGCCGGCCAATCAAATACGCAAGCGTAAAGTTTAGCCGACATTGAGTGCCGCGCGGCTGGCAAGTGTCGAGCGCTCAAAAGTCAAAATTCACCCGAAGCCAGACAGCTATTTCGGCGAACGCCTCAGCGGTCCCAACATGACCGGCCCAGGTTTAATTTGTCCTGCTCTGCTTCTCAGTCAAACTAGTGTCATGAGAAAGGGACGCACATCGAGATAAACTCAGTGAAAATAAACTTAGCCGGCCATGTTAGGGTCACAGTTATAGGGCTATAACATGACCTTGGCTCGCATCCTTTTGAGAACCACGAACGATGGCCTCGGAAGCGTTTTTTTATCTTTAAGCTGTGGGCTATTTTCTAATTTAGTTATTTTTATTTATTTTCATGTTGTTTTTAATCGAAATGTTTACTTTTCGATTTTATGTAATTTTGTTTTTATGCTTTTTATACATTCAAATTAAATTTAAAATGCTACATAATGACAATACAAAGAAAAATTAGAGTAATGGCAGGACTCGAACATTAAACATCAGCATTCCCACCTTATTGCGTTTGCAAGATTCGCCACATTACCGCTTACGGAATGCTGATGTTGCAGGTTTAAGTCCTGCCATTACCCTAATTTTCTTTGTGTTGTCCTTATATAGCAATGTAAAATTTAATTTGTTTTTAACAATCAATACTTATGCTTTTAATTTTGTAAATTTTATGGGTTCCTACTAGCAAAATGTCTTTTCGTTTTTAGCGCCAGCCGACTCATAGCAATGAGGATGAGAAATGGGTTTTTGAACAGTGACGTGTTGTTTGCATTGACATCATACAAAAGAACGCAAGACAAGGCGTTAGCAGTTTTACATGGACATACTAAGAAAGTTATTGAAAGAAGGCACGAAGAATTAAACCACATCAACGCTAACAAACTAGATGAAAATTCTGATATTGGTAACTTTTAAACAGTTTTTCTTATGTATTTTATGCCCGTCCTCATGAAAATTCCAAAAACATGTCAAAGTTTGATTATATTTGGTTTTCTAGGTATGAAAAACAAACATGCTTTCTTGGATTTGCTGCTACTAGCTGAAGTCGATGGTAAAGGCATCGATATTGAAAGTATTAGAGATGAGGTCGAAACTTTCATGTTTGAAGTACGTATTACTTAAGCACCTACTATAAAGATAAGGTTAATTAACTCCTGCGACCCATTCTATATTACATTGCATTAAAGACTTTTCCTTTTCTGAATTGGCTCATTGACTAAAAATTTTCTGCTATCAAAATTTAAAGAGTTCGTTAAAAGAAGAAAAACTGTTTTTATTTTTTTTCTATGATCACTATTTCATGAATTATCGCGAGTAGAAAAACAATGCAACGCGAGCATCGTGAAAACGCTCCCCACAAAACGATCCGAAAATATGACGTCACAATTAATACTTTGGCTAGTAAATCAAATCAAATCAAATCAATCGGTCATGTGAGTGCCTCAGGCGAGATGGAAAACATTGATCAAATACTTTAGCAGTAAAAGCAGAAGTCGAGGCTGGCTTAGTCACGCAAGTGCACTGCACTAAAGCCTCAATAAAATTAAAAAATAAGAAACGCCGCAAGAAACTCAGCAGTATTTTTTTTTCTTCTCTTTTCAAAACAGATTAAGGTGCAATATACATAATTATCACAATAGTACATGACATACACACATAGGTACACAAAAAAAACAATAAATAGCACAGCAAGCTTTAAGCATATCGAACGAACTGGCACTAGTTAAGAATGAACAGGAGATGTATAGGGTCCCCAGATCAAAGAAATTAGATAGAGATGTATATGGTCCCTGAAATAATAATAATCAAATACATACTAAGTCTAAATAACTTAGAGATGTATAGTCTCTAAGGGTCAAAAACAAATTAATTACCTAAATTTATGCTTAGCAGAGGTGTAAAACGCCTCCACGGTCAAATTGTACAATGTTACTTGGAGATGTATAGTCTCCGCATGTCAAAAGAATTGTATTCTCATATTCCAGGGGCATGACACCACAGCATCAGGGATAGTGTTCGGCTTACATTGCATTGCAAAATATCCAGAAGTACAGCGGAAAATTTTGGAAGAGCAAAAGGAAGTCTTGGGCGATGATCTAGATAGAGATCCTACCTTTAGGTACCAAAGTTTCCGGAATAACTTGTTAAAAACATTTCAGTGCCTCTTCTAATAATTATTTGAATCCCACAGTGAACTCCAACAAATGAAGTACCTAGAGTGTGTTATCAAAGAGAGCCAGAGATTATTTCCCTCTGTTCCTTTAATACAGAGGCTTATCACCCAAGATGTTGGTAAGTCGTAATTAATTACTCACTTCAGGCAACCTTAGCAGAATAAAGAGTTGTCTTGGCTCATTTGAAATTTATTTAAGATTTAAAAAACCGGCCAAGTGCGAGTCGGTCTCGCGCACAAAGGGTCCCGTACCATTATCTATAAAAGCGACAAAAAAATCACATTTGTTGTATGGGAGCCCCCTTAAATATTTATTTTATTCTATTTTTGTTAGTATTTGTTGTCATAGCGGCAACAGAAATACGTCATCTGTAAAAATTTCACAGTTGAAATTTTTCCGAGATAGCACGGTTCTTGAGATACAGCCTGATGACAGACGGACGGACAGCGGAGTCTAAGTAATAGGCTCCCGTTTTACCCTTTGGGTACGGAACCCTGAAAATGATGGCCTTGTGCTCGAAATCAAAGCACAACTCCTAAATACTTATGTATAGTTTTTAAATATCTTCCTTTAAGTTCAGTTACTAATTAAATGTACTTAATGCTTTTTTCCAGAAATGTCAGGGATGCAATTGCTTAAGAATTCCTCAATTGTAATAAATATTTACCACATGCATCGAAACCCCGATGTCTTTGAAGACCCTCTGGAGTTCCGTCCAGAACGATTCGAGGGGACCAAGAGTTTCAAGAGCCCTTTCAGCTGGATACCATTCAGCGCAGGCCCTAGAAACTGCATAGGTAACTAATGAATGAACGGTTACTAAACATAAACTATACCCTATCCAATAAAAAAGAACGACCTAAATCGGACCACTCTGTAAAAAGTTATGCGTGGTCATAAATAAATAAAAAAACAAATAGACGGGTCGAATTGAGAACCTCCTCCGTTTTTTTAGTCGGTTAGAAAACAGAATTTAATTCATCGGGAAATTCTAGTTTAATAAAGCTCGAAATATATGACTTTCCTTTTTCAAGGCCTAAGATTTATTTATTTATTACAATTAATTCATGGTTTGCACTACGACAGCCAGTAGAATTCATGTTTTTTTATAAATATCTTGTCTATTTAAATTGTAACAAATACATGATTTTGTATTTGTAAGTGTCAAGGAAAGACTAACTGACAATTTTTGCATCATTTTATGAAACTTTTGGTAATTTAGAAATCTGAAAATTATGTTTTGTTTCAGGCCAAAAATTCGCTATGATGGAAATGAAAGTCACTTTGGGAGCCCTAGTTAGACGTTTCAGGATATTACCTGGTGAAGAGGAGCCGCAACCGTGCGGAGACCTCATACTGAGGGCAAGAAATGGAGTGCAAGTTAAAATGTTCCCCAGATATTAAAGTTACATACAGTTTACTAAATTATAAATGACACGGAATTTTGCGTTAATTATAATTAACTAAAACAAGACAAACAGATCTTAAGAAATGTTTCCGTACCTAATGAAACAAGATGATGCAGGCGGGGACAAACTACCATTGCAATAACCAAAATATTTATGTCTGATGCTGTTCAAATATGTTTGGTTTTTTTTGTCGCCACCCCTAATGCAAAATACTTAAATTATATTTAAAAGGCTTATAATAAAGTTATTTGTTGCTGTTTGCGTGTTGAGTTGTTTGTATTAATTACTCCCCGATAGAAATAAATATAATAACCACTTGGTTGCATCTCAAAAGAGCATATAATTATATAGGTATCTGTGAAGCTCAAAAACTGTTGAATAAAGCATCTGCAATATCCTTGGTATTGTGGGTGTCTATGGGCGGTTGTGATCACTTACCATCAGGTGACACTCAACTTCCAGTGTCATTCAACTTGAATTTTGGTACAATGTACGTTCCTTAAGGTTCCTTAAGATTTCCCCGGTAAACCGCTAGAAAGATGCCAAGATGAGATAACGAAAATAGCAGAAAAAACATGAATGAAGAATACTAAAAATCGTATACTCGTCGAGGGGTCCTAAATTCGTAAGATTAACTAAACTCATCCTTAGTGAATTATTAGGAATGATAAAGGCTTTTTTATTTTATTATTTATTATGTACAATGACAATCCAACCGTCAACAAAACGCTTGAAGTGAAAATTAATAAATAGGTAACAAATCCTTAATTCTTCGTACAAACCCTATTGCGCCGCAAATCCTACTAATATTATAAACGCGAAAGTTTCTAAGTATGGATGGATGTTAGCACACACATAGTTTATAACCTGGATTAACACATAGAATACTTTTTATCCCACAAAAATGCATAGTTCCCACGGGATAGCGATAAATGAGTTAAACGCTGCCGCGTGACGTCATGAGCAGCAAAGCAACTAATTCTCATTAAATTAATTTGTCCAGGAAATATTGCAGATTTCATGTTGGATGCATGTTTGCTTGATTCAATTCAACAAGTCTACGCGGAAGAAGTCGCGGGCAAAAGCTAGTATCTGATAATTTCTGCAGCAGGAAGCTGCGTTTCATTGCCGCACAAGGTCAGCTTGGAACGTATATATAATTGTATGTAATATACTGAATGAATCTGTGCATATACTTGATGTCAACATGCAATCACAGGCTCAGCTCTGTAGCTATGCAAATTACAATTGGGTAAAGGACACCTTAAATCGAAACCCCTTAAAAATCAAATGGCGCGAAAGAGTAAAATTGTTGTAGATCGTCATTTTAAAATAATATTGGTTAAAAATTATTTTAAAAGAACAACAACAACAACAAATACTCTTTATTGATTCACACAAGTAAACAAAATAAAAGAACACACACAGGGAAATTTTACATGGGATTCAACAGGCGGACTTATCGCTAAGCAGCGATCTCTTCCAGACAACCTTTGGAAAGAGATACGGTGAGAAATAGTCAGAGTACAACGGGCAGTGCAAATTAAAAATAGAATCAAACACACTCACAATAAGCGTACATAACAGAACATAATATTATGGGAGCTATAGCGAATCAAAGGTACAAAACTTATTTCAAAGAAGTTTGAACTGGCCTTTTTATATAATAATACTCATTAGAACCCTGATAACAAATAAAACAATTTTTGTTAAGCGCTCTTTTATTTACAAAAGACTCGATTTCAGTTCAGTCATACATTTCCTAGGTAAGGATAGAATTGTGACATCATAAAATATTGTCGAGCCGTTTTGTAAAGAGCGTTTTCTCGGGGCTTACGTTACATCGTTTTTCTACTCGCAATAATTCATGAAATAGTGATAATTGAAAAAATCACTAAAAACACCGTTTTTCTTCTTTTGACGAATTCTTTAAATTTTTATAGCAAAAAAATTTAGTCAACAAGCCAATTCCAGTTATTTGAGTTCGGACACGTTCCTTCTCAGCACGACTGACTACAACGAGTCGAATCGACAATTCATTAACAAAATGATACTGATTGTTTTGTTGTGCCTCATCATGTTGTTTGTTATCGGTTCTTGGATTTATTTACTAATCGATTCAAACCGCTACAACGTTCCTGGTCCCACGCTGCTCCCTGTAATAGGAAATGGGAATCTATTTCTTGTTAATTCCAACAGTAAGTTTCATCTTTTTTTTTTTTTTTTGTATAATTCAAAGTCGCTATCCATTCTTGTCTATCCTGATATCTTCGGCCGTCTACTCTTTCTAAACGGATTTTAATACAGTTTTCACTATCATTTAGATAACGTTTTAAGGAAGATTTTCACATACATTACATTCTAATTGTAGGTACTTATGTATAGTCGACCAAGAAATTGCTTGACCACTTTTCGACCGTATTACAAAGGGATAAAGTTCAAAAGTGATCAAGCAATTACTTGGTCGAGTATACAGACAGCGTCAAATATACCAGAGCGGGCAAGGTGTGAAAAATATCTGAACTCGACTCTATTGTCAAATACGCTCGGGCGTGTTCAGATATTTTTGACCACCTTGCCCGCTCTGGTATATTTGACGCTGACTGTACCTGTGCGGAAAACCCATGTTGGTAAACTATTGGGAAAAGAGTTACATCGACTTAAATTTAAAATGCTATATAATGACAACACAAAGAAAAATTAGGGTAATGGCAGGATTCGAACCTGCAACATCAGCATTCCGTGCCTTGCGTATTCCAGTTTCCGCCACATTACCGCTGCCATACCCTGCGAATTTTTCAATGTGTTTCGTCTTTTACGGTCATTACATTATTGATATTTTTTCTTTTGGGTAAACTACCCTCGGTGTCATCTATGAGAAACTTAATCGAGTTATCTCATTCAACTTGGTCATTTATGAATGCCCGTTAGCTGACGAGAGCCATCCATTACCCTAATTTTTCTTTGTGTTGTCATTCATTATATGTATAGTATGAAAGCTCTAAGATTATATAGCATTTTAAATTTAATTTGAATGTAAAAAAATACAAAAAGAAAAATCGAAAAAATTTAGAAATAAATAATTTCGATTACAATAGTTACACCGACGGCAAGCCACTGCTAGGAGAGGCTCTCCTCTCCTCTCAGGGGCCTGTATTACTAAACTTTTAAGTGCTACAATTTAACATATTTGTCAGATTCTTGTACTTATAAAAAACTTTTCAATAATGTCACATTGTAGTAGGTGTAAGTTTTATGGCACTAGTTTGATAGAGACGCAGAGAGAGATAAGTTAAACCAGGGCTGGTTAAGTTAGGGCCTCAGGAGCAAAGCAAAGCACAGAAAAATATTAAGTACACTCGTCGAATTGAGAACTTCTTTTTTCTCTTAAGTTGGTAAAAAAACAATAAAAACAAGCGCAACAGTAAAATACAAGATGTCAGGTAGACTGACAGATGTCAAATTATTTAAATAAGTCTTGAAACAAACGGATGATTTACACAATCCTGAAGTCAAGTTAATAATTTAGATGTGTCTCACACAGACATTAAATTTTTAGGGTTCCGACCTCACTAGGAAAAATGGAACCCTTATAGGATAATTTCTTTGTCCATCTATCAGTCTGTCTGTCTGTTGAGATCCTTTATCTCAGGAACACATAGATGTATTAAGTTACCTCGACAAGTTCTTAGGTGTTTAGATACTTCTGAGGCTGATAATACTTAGTTTACTTGTGTCCGAAAAAAATTCTGTGTAGGTACATTTATGATTGCCGGTTTAAGATGCGCACGCAAAAACTTTGCAGTCAACCAACGCATGCTCGGAAGTCTTTCGATACCTTGGCCTTCAAAAAGAAATATTATATAAGTAATATGTACTAGTACCTATAGAGTACTCTTCAGAAGTCGTAAAAATGTTAATTATCTTTCCTCTTTGCCTTTTTAACTATAGGTGAAAAAATTCTAAGACAAAACAAATGAGTTTTGACGTAACAAGCGTTCCCAGCGTGCTCCTTAAAGGTAGTTTGAAGTAAAACATTTCATAAATCATAAATTAAATGTTTTTGTTTCAGAATTCTTGCAATTACTTTCCGATTTAGCAATAAAGTATGGAGATGTGTATCGCTATAATATTTTTTTCGATACATATTTTGTACTATCGCATCCAAAATATATTGAGGTTCGTATACAGACACATTTTTTCTCTTTTGTTTTGTAAATTTGCTAATGTCTCCCTTAAAATATAAATAATTAAACCGGACGTGAATGTGTTAATTTTTTTTCTCAACAAAAACTTATGTATGTCGAATAAACAATATCATTATGTAAAAGTGATAACTATGAGGCCTACTATTTTACTATACCTACTTATACTTTTTCCTCAGCAAATAATATCGAGTTCAGTGACAATAACAAAAGGAAAGTCCTACTATTTCTTACAACCCTGGCTGGGGGACGGACTTCTCTTATCGACAGGTAGGAATCTTCATTAACTGCCTTATTATTCTTTAAATAGTATAAAAAAACAACTATACGTTCGTGTCTGTCCTTGTATCGTCGGCAGAGTACTCCTTCTAAACCACACAACGGAATATGATACGGTTTTCACGTTTTAACGGTCACTTAGTTATTTTTTACTGAAGGTTTTTATTTACGGTCTATTTTAAGTGTTTTTCTGTTAATTTTACCGTGTTTACTGTTTTATTTTACCTATATATAAACATAGGTTATTAAAATCACAATCAATCAATTTATAGGTATATAAATTTGACACTGAGGTATCTAACAAAAAAAATTGTACACTATTCTGAACATTTCCATTGTTACCATTAGCAAAAAAGAGTTCATTGTCCTTTTATCGGAAACATGGAATATCATACAATAATCATTGTCATTTATGGTTCTCGTCAAGGTCATAAGTGGAAAACTCATCGGAAGTTCTTGACGCCGGCGTTCCACTACAACATACTGCATAGTTTTCTGCCCGTGTTCCTAAAAAATGAGAAGATCTTGAGCGAACAACTCCTGCGTCACGCCGATGGCTCCTTGATCGATCTCTTCCCGATCATGGCTTTGGCTGCGTTAGACAACATTACCGGTAATTATCCCCTGTTGTTGCTGTAATGTTGAAGAATAAAGTCGTGGCTCAAAAACATACTTAATAGTATCTTTGTCTTTACACTTTAAAAAAAGTCGCTATCCGTCCCTGTCTGTCCTCAAAGTATCTTCGGTCACTTACGCCTTCTAAACCGCGCAAAGGATTTTGATGCGTTTTTCACTTTAATTTAGAGATTTGGTTACCAAAATATTTTATGCGGATACCGTTCTAAATGTATTTGTGCTAAGTTATGTATGTCATTTTGTTCATTCAACAAAAGTTAAAAAGTGTTTAAACAATTAAATAGAATAGGAGATCAAAAGTATGCGCTACCAACCATAAAGAGCTCATTTTCACGCCTTTCTTATAAACTCCTAGTTATTAGGCAATGGAATGGATGAATGACACTATAATGAGGTAATTCTTTGTATGGATGCTTTTGTGTGTCTTCCCTAGAGCCAAAATCTATCAAAAGACATGTAAGTGTAAGTACACAAAAACAGCTTTCATTAAATACTTACGAGTACCTTTCGTCGTTTATATTTTACAGAATCAATTATGGGAGTTACATTCAACGCCCAAAATGATCGTGAATCAAAATATGTAAAAGCCATTGACACGTAAGTCTAGTCATTATTACTAGTTTCGTATGATGGTTCAGATAGAACACAATCTCAATCGTTGTTATTAACTATTATGTGCTCGCGACTATTTTCACGTGTATCGGGCATCAGTAAACTGATATTTGCCCATCAAAATAAATGAACACTATTTATTTATTCTACGGGAATGTATTCCCAAAATTAATAGTATTAAGAACTCCTTTCCCGTTCTTCTCTAAGCGCATCTGGACATCTGGACCTTGAAGTATGACGTCATGACACTGCCACTGGGAAATAATTTGAATTGGTCATAAATAATTATCTAGATTTCAAGAACTCCCCTCCGCTTCGTCACGATTTTCCCATCTCTCTCCCCTTTCTTCTCCTTCTATGAGAGCGTGACGTAATTTTCCGATGACATTTAAGTTGATTTTGTTTGTTAATAGCGATCCAACAAAGTATAGATGTTGCTTTGAATTTGCGTGACAAAGATGCTTCCCTATAATTATTTATACCAGCTATTGTGTGGTAAACAGGATACCTATCAAAATACGTAGGTATTGTCTAAAGTATAAATCAATGGAAATGGTCAATGACTTTACATTGGCTACAGTTATACCAGCATTTATTTTGCATTATTCGCCGTTTGTTGCACTACAGTAGGTACTCTCAAAATTATTTTGAAGTGACATAATATATTACTACTGCAGAATAATTTACTTAGGTCCTAAGTGTAACGGAGATAACGAAATAAATGCTGTTTCAATTCTTCTACATTGTCCATAATGGTCAATGATTCTCTCCATCTTTGTTGCTAATCAAACACCGTTGCTATACCATATCGTTTAATGCTGAAGTATATGCATATCTTAAGGATTCGCGGGCGTACAAACGATACCTAGTTGAGATTAGGGTCAGCGACATCTAGCGGTCATAAAGTAATCGGCTACAACAATATTTATCTACAATACGCTAAGCTAGACTAGCTACATGATCGAATCAACATCTACATTTCTACATCTACCCTAATAAAAGTAAGAGGTAAACTTTGTTTGTTTGAATGTACAAACAAACAAAGGATCTACAAAACCGATTTCAAATATGTTGTCACTAATAGAAAGCTACACTGATCCTGACGAACATTAGGCTACCTACTTATCCTATGCGAACAAAGTCGCGGGCGTCTGCTAGTACGTCACATATCGTTGGACACTGGGATGAATATTATTTTGTTTACTTTTTCCTTTTTTTTACAGTGTAACCCAAATCGCGTCATTGAGAACCAGAAACATGTTTTTAAACAACGACATATCGTTTGCATTAACACCATACAAGAGTAAACAAGACAAGGCGTTAACAGTTTTGCATGGTCACACGAAGGATGTCATAGAAAGAAGGCGCGAAGAATTAAATAAAGCCGACGCTAATAATAAACTAAATGAAAGTGAAATTGGTAATTATAACAGAGTTCAATTGTTATGATATGACTACATTCATTCCACATGGATGTACATACTTGCACTACTCCCTACAGCCACTGCACAGGCAGCAGACAGAGTTGCTGTAGCCGTAACTGTACATTAGTTATGTTGATATTTTTATTATTAACAATAATTTTAAAAAATGTTTTAATTATTTGATTGTTAGGTATGAAAAACAAACATGCTTTCCTGGATTTGCTACTGCTAGCGGAAGTAGACGGCCAAGGCATGGACGACGAAAGTATTCGAGATGAGGTCGACACTTTCATGTTTGAAGTTAGTGGATTCGAATATTTTACAAGCTTTTGTGTGTTAATTTGTCGCTTTATTTTATTTATAAGTTAGGGTGAAATCTTGCAAGTCAATTTTGTCTCCCTTCCAGCGGTCAGATTGACTTGACTTTCTTTATACATATATGTGTAGCTCCGGTGACAATGACAATGCCGTCAACAAGAAAGCTTTGTATTATACCTAAATCAAAAAGTTATAAATAGTGGCAGAGCCAGACTGAAGACAGCGAGTTGCTGGTTCTAGTATGAAATGCTAGTATAGTCGACCAAGTAATTGCTTGACCACTTTTGAACCCTACCCCTTTGTAATACGGTCGAAAAGTGGTCAAGGAATTTCTTGGTCGACTATACTACTTCCCGTCTAATACAAGTTAACAGTTACCTCCCGCTGGGCCTCCTCACCTCAAGTGACGCTCATAATATAAGTGTAGGTGTACGCGAATTCGTTACTAAGCAAGGTCGCCTGAGGTGCGGTGAGAGGAAGCGCGGGGGAAAATAACGGCAAACTTGTAGCTTGCAGCGGACGGAAAATCATAAGACGCAAACGTTTGGAAGCTCTTAAAGTGTAGCAAAAGATTAGCTACTCTTTTGGGGTTGGTAGTTCACAATGGCAGCGGTGATCTCTTCACAGTAAGTGATCCCGCATGACTTTTTACTTCCTTATTGATTTCAGTCAATTCAAATGATCGAAACAGTCATGAGCCAGATAACGATGATTGCGTAAAAACAAATAGGAAAGCGGGATAAAAAGTATTAAATTCGATTTGCCATTATATCTGACAAATTTATTCATGTGCAGATTTTGCAGACTATGCTATTAGACGTTGCAATTACCGGCCGATTTGATTACCGGTAAATTTACCGGTGTTAAATTTTTATTTACCGGTTTACCGGTGTTACCGGTAATTATGATTATTTTCAAGATTGTTTAAAATTTACTTACATACGAATATTTCAAACTATTTGATAATAAAAGTAAAACAACACTTCTCATAGATACTTCTGCTGGTTGTTAGTGGTAGAGCTCTCAGGTTTACTTTGACTGCAGGGGCCTGTACCACAAACTTACAACCGCTACAATTTAATGTATTTGTCATATTTTTGTATGAAAAACTGTACAATTATGTCAAATTATAGCACTTGTAATTTTTGTGGTATAGGGAGCTGAACTCTCAGGGTGTAGCAGACACACCAGAACAAAATTGCTACCGCAGGAGTTGACGGCATTAAATTGACTGTACTACTTTTTTTTACATTAAAATAATAACGGTCAAACATGCTTACGTTTTTCAGTAAAAATAAAACTGGAAAATATTTATTTATTACCTATTTAGTTCTATTTACGTTCTGTAACACCTGTATCTTTTCTAATTATGCCCATAGGACAGCCGGTGCAATCACTGCACTGGCATAAGAGGTAGTACGTCCTTTGGTGTTGCGGGTTTTTTCATGCAGTAATATTGATGTAGAGAGTCAAAATAAACACTAATAACTAATAGCTACTTAACTTGAGCGGTAAAATACCGGTATTGAATAAATTTACCGGTAATATACCGTCAGCCAAAATGGACGGTTTACCGGTAAAAAAAGAAACCGTTAAACCGGTATTGCATGCCCTAATGCTTATGTGCATTTTATACGTAAGTGAAATTAGCACCCCCAGCATAAGCTAGCACAACCTTCAGATATTTGTAATTCCAAAACGGTGGTGCTAACTTCACTTACATGCAATATATGCGTGATTGGTTTGTAGATTTATAAGATCGTGCTTACTTTTTTCAGGGACATGACACCATAGCATCAGGCTTGGTATACGGCTTATATTGCATAGCTAAATATGCAGAAGTACAGCGGAAAATTTTAGAAGAGCAAAGAGAAATTTTGGGCTATGATTTAGAGAGAGATCCAACTTTCAAGTAAATAATTTTAAATGTATTGTAAAGTATCTATCTTCTGCATTTTGGTTATTTTTGGCAGTTAATAAAAGTATTTAAATTTTAAATTTATTGGTGTTGCACTTATGGCATTATAAGTTTTAGTTTTTGTGAGCAAGTCATGTTATTTGTTTTATTTTATTTGATTGTTAGTTTCTACGTTCGGGTTAAAAACTTGTAAGTTAATTTAGACAAACTTGGAATGGTCGGATTGACTTGAATTTTAATACGTATTATGTAGTTTTGATTACGCAACATAAAGTAAGAATCGTCAACGAAAAGAGCCTGTACAAAAATGTTTGTTGGTCAAGTAGTAAGTACGTTCAGGTCAGATGAAGTCTTACAATACAATTTTAGGCCACAGTTAAGGATGGGATTATCTTAAAATTTGTTATATTATATGTAGGTATAATAATTACTTATTATAATAATTTTAATAAGTAGCTCTGACGACGACGCAATCAAAAGTGTCAATAAAAAGCTTTTTTGTATAAAAAATGACATTTTGGATCCAAAATAATTAAACCCTTTCAATCCCACAGTGAACTCCAAGAAATGAAGTACCTGGAATGTGTAATCAAAGAGAGCCTGCGACTGTATCCCTCAGTTCCTTTAATACAAAGACTTATCACTGAGGATGTTGGTAAGTCGTACCTGGCCCCCAATTCTGGCGCTCATCGAGAATCATCTGACGTTCGAGATGTGTCAAAATATGACAGATTTTGAAAGGATTAGACGGCTCTTTTCTGTTTATCTCGAGTTTGACTTCATCTCTACTGACGCGAGAATTGCCTCGCTGCTACAGTAGGACGCTAGCGTTTATCGCTATCGCTATATCTTGGACAGGGATGTCTAGAAATGATCCTGACTTGCATTAGCGATCCCTGGCTCCAAATAGTCTACACTCTATACATAACATACTGTGTACTGTCTTAAATACTTAAAATGTAAAAATAACATTGTAATTTCGATTTATTAAAAAGATTACACCTCGTTGGGTTTTTTGTCGTCTCTTCTAATAATCAGAGGTATTTCCGAACCAGTGAAGACCAATGGCCCCTTTCACTCAGCTACAAATTACAATTTTACAAGTCTAAACCGGCAACATTGGTCAATAATGACCAATGGCAATGGGCAAAATGACCGATGTTGCCGTGAAACGGGCCACAGTGGTAAATTTTCTGACGTACTTTCGTGCTTCCTATGAGTGAGCCTAATCTGAATATAGATATTTTGACATTGACTTTGACTAGTTAGATGGAGCCGCATCTTCTTTATGTTTGTCTTTACATAGTATAAAGTAAAGTCGCTATCCCTGTCCCTAATTGTCATTGTGTATGTTCGGCCGCCTTCTCCTTCTAAACCACGCAACGGATTTTGATTTGGTTTTCACTGTTATTTAGAGATTTCTTTTAGGGAAACTGAAGCAATTTGAGTTCCGCTGTACATCTTACATATAAATCCCTTTTTAGAAATGTCTGGAATCAGTCTGCTTAAGAATACGACAGTGATGATTAATATTTACCACATGCATCGAAACCCCGATGTCTTTGAAGACCCTCTGGAATTCCGTCCAGAACGATTTGATGGGAGCAAGAGCTTCATGAGCCCTTTCAGCTGGATACCATTCAGCGCTGGTCCCAGAAACTGTATAGGTAAGGGGTCGTCGATAAATCACATGATGGTTTTTAGCATGTTTTAACCCCCCACCCCTCCCTGGTGATACGTGGTGAGGTTTGAGACTATCCCTCCCCTTCCCTACCCAAAATCACGTGTATTTTTTAATACAAAGTATGTTACAATGTTTCGCTCACACGCCTTTCGGTTAAGAAATCGCAGTATCAACGAAAAATACACGTGATATCTTACTACACGCCCTGGTGATATTTTGTGATTTGTTTTAAGTATACTGATTTATTTAGATTATTACGTTTTTTAGGCCAAAAATTCGCTATGATGGAATTAAAAACCACCTTGGCAGCTCTGGTCAGACGCTTCAAGATACTGCCTAGTGAAGAGGAGCCCCAACCGTGCGGTGACGTCACACTGAGGTCAAGAAATGGAGTGCTCGTTAAAATGTTCCCCAGAAATTAAAGGGGAACGAATAAAGTACAGTTGTGGAACAAACGGCGGATCCCTATCAAATCTATTTAAGTATTTGCTAAGTAGACAATAAGTACGTAAAATTTTGCCTAGGCCAGGCCTTCCGCTTATTCCGTTACCTAGGTACTCCTTTCACAAGCTTGAACTTTACGTCTTAATTTACTTGTTTGTGCGTTCGTGGTGGTTCGGGTCAAATTTTGACTATTAGCATCCATTAATTATATTACGCTCATTGGATAGGCGAACGTGACAGTCCGTGTTAAAAAGAGGAGGAGAACACGGGAGCCTTGGAATCTTTAAAATCGTGTGACATAGTGTATGGATGGATGTCCTCTCGCGTACGAAAATCTTAAGTAATCATTACATCTTATAGGGCGCTATATTGCGCACAAAACGTAGGTAATATTGTAGGTAGTGCGTCCAGCGTGCGGTGGCGTGACCGATGGTGTCCCTATTGCAAAAGGCCTGAGGCGTTCAAGAGATTCCAGGATGGAATCCTGGCAGGATCGTCATAAAGGCGGGTGAGGCGGGTTAGGGTTAACTTTAAAATATGAATTAGCGGGAAATCATCATTTTAAGTACGGGATAAGGGTTTACAAAGCGGAAGCCAGTTAATTTTGTAGAGAATACGAAAACATAAGCTCTTTCTTTGAAAATTAGTATAAAAATCAAAATAAAATACTTGTTTTATTATGAATCATTAGTATGCAGGCACGTAGTGGCGGTGCCGTGACGGCTCAGTATCGGATCATGGATGCATACCGAAATAACGGGACGGGACAGTTAGCGTCCCACGCCGCACGTATCCTGAGCTGTACGTAGGTACGAGATTTCTTAAGTCGTAGTGTCCCACGTACTGAGAGCCGGTGGGCTACCCTAGGTAAAGCGGAGATTACTAAATGATAGACGAGTGTACAGTTCGACGTATGATTAACACTAAAGCAAGATCCAATAAAGACTTATAGTCTTATAGAAATTGTATACTTTACATTACACCACCTTAGACTCTTTAGGGTATTTTATTAGGAATAAAGATGTGGTTTCATATTTGCTGACTTTTTTTAACCCTATAATACGTAATTGTACAGAATATTTTGAAAGCTCAAGTGTAATTCTTAAAATAGAAACTGGATAGAAAGTAACGGTTTTCGTCTTATGAGATAGCAAAAAATAAGGGCAGCACTATTTATAGGATTTGTACTACATATGGTAATCAAGTATTATACAATCAAAGAAAAAAAACCCAAACCTAACTTTTCACAATCTTTAAAAAAAACGCGGCAATATTTACCGCGGTTTAAGTCAATGTTTCAAGGAAATAATATAATGGCTCGTTTGAACTCGACAACTAATTTCATGTAAACAAAGTAATGGCAACTTAATGAATCGAATTCAAGGACTAGACTAGAGTAGGTTTTACAAACATTTATTTGTATCTATTCTGTAATTAAATTAAATGATGCAACTAATTAAAAGCAAAACTTTGTGCTGTATTGTGACTCATTACAGAATAGATATTTCAAAACATACTGTCTGATTGGCTGTACGAAATTAGATTCCTTTGCTTTTCCATGGCTAAGAATTTTGAAGAAAAAAACAGCTGTCTAAAGCTAAAGAACTGTCACTGTCAATAAAAATGTGCCAAGTCAGAAAATACATGACTCGACATGACTAGACTTAAAATTTACGTAACTCGAGTTTGTACTATAACTAAATTTAGTATTACATTTTGTAACCGAAATTTCTTTCGATTTTTATTTTAAATGTTTTTAACATTCAAATTATTAAATTAAAATTGTAATGACAACACAAAGAAAAATTAGGGCAATGGCAGGACTTGAACCTGCAACATCAGCATTCCGTGCCTTGCGTTTTCCAGTTTCGCCACACTGCCGCTGCCCTACCCTGCGAATTTTTCAATGTGCTTCGTCTTACGGTCATTACATTATTGATTTTAAGGGTACAACAACCCTAGCACATTGAAAAATTCGCAGGGTAGGGCAGCGGCAGTGTGGCGAAACTGGAAAACGCAAGGCACGGAATGCTGATGTTGCAGGTTCAAGTCCTGCCATTGCCCTAATTTTTCTTTGTGTTGTCATTACAATTTTAATTTTAATTTAGTATGTATATGTATTTGTATAACGTAACTCGAAATAAAGACTACCACCTATTCAAACCGAGTTACCTCGAGTTAAGCGCAACTTTAGAGGCAACTCGAGTTGACCCATTCGTGAATCCCGTCACTATAATGTACTGTCACTGTCAGTCTCAGACTCTCAGTATTTGTCAGTGTCAGTGGACTGGACTTAGTGTCAGTGGGTTTAGCTTGATTGTGGTATTATTTTTATTTTGGTGAAAAGTGCAGCTGAAATTAAATTAAAGTTTTATTGTTATTGGTATATGTTACACATTGATTGATCGTAAGAACCATGAGTTCTGACGCCTTAAATTTAGCTCGGCGTAAACTAAACGAGGTACTTGGCGAAAAATCAACAAAATATTTCCACCACATGAAACAATGGTTTCGTATGAAGCTGACGAAGGAGGAATTCGATACTGAAGCCCGTGCGCTCCTGACAACGGATCAAGTGCATTTCCACAATGAGTTTCTATTGGCGTTGCTGAATAAAGTAGAGGGCTTGGCGGAAACCTCCATTAACATTGCTCAGGAAAAGGCTAGCTCTCACAGAAACAGTAGGCGGCATAAAAGAAGCTCTAGAACATCTGAGAAATCAAATTTCGAACCGGCTGATTTACTTGAATACTTGCCCCCAAATTCACCGCCGGGCGCTGGCAGTGATGGTGTCAAATATGCAGCACAGGTATATGCTTATTACCTTCAAGGCTTTTTGGCAAACTCTTTATGTAATCTGCTATAGTAGCATGCTAGCGTTAATCGTGCACATAAACGCTTTGGTCCCTCTCGCACAGCCATATTAGTTAGAACGGGATAAATCCTTTATGTCATCAATAAAAGCTAGCGTGCTAGGCCCCCTGGTCTGAGATTTAGTTAGGTATTTTAAAATTTTAGTGCCATATCAGTAGTTCATCCTGGAACTTTTCTACAGAGAATAGAGTGATATTTTATAGGTGTGGACTGTACTTGTTAAATGCAGATCTGTTAACCTTTTGGAATCCTGTGTCAACTGATTTTAAGTATTGCAATTTTGAATCTTATCATAATAATATGATGTTATAAAGACTTATTGTCATGTTTTCGCTGACACCATACAACACCAGTGGTTACCAAAGGGTTGAACAAAAATCATTTTTAGTCAAGTATCTTTTTTACTCAACTACGGCAAAGCCAAAAGGTAGGGTTATGTTTTTATATAAAGTAGAGCCCTAGAGTCCATGCTAGATAGTCATTCCATTGGTTGTTTGCTCAGAGTTTGTAACTAGTTTAGCAGAAGTATTATTAAATGTTTCTTTCACTTGCATTCATTATTGCAGAAAATTCAATTAAACTAATTAGTACTAATTCTTTACTAAATCAAATTTTATTTGTAATTAATAAAGACTTAATTATTTTACCAGAAACTTATTTTATCAAGTCTCTGCTAATTTCTGATGCAAATGACATTTCATCGCTGTCTATCTGGCACCTAAAATATAACTTTAAGGGAATAAACCCTTCAAGTTGTTCTCATTCAACTATCTTTAGTTACTTGCATGTGTTTGAGTTAAAATCTTTAACCAAAGATACCTTATTATTTAAATTACTTTTTTGTGGCATAAAATACAGCTCTTACACCATTTTCATGCAGTCCTTTGATGCCTGTTTAACCATTTTTTTAACAATCACCTTTTATGTTTCAGGAGATTTTCCTACCAGACCATGCCTTGGTCGTCGGAAGGTTTATGCTTGCTGCATGGGAACTAGGACTCGAAGGGGCCGATGATGAAGCAGCAGACCTCATTGTTGTGGCTGTCCAAAACTTCCTCAAGAACGTCATCACCGCAGTTGTATCTCAACGGAAAGGCTACAAGCTGCGTAACAAGCATTTCATGTATGATGTTGGGGGAGACATGCCCAATATGTGGTTACGGAACTCGGCCAAGTTGTACGACCCTCAGAATGATGGTAGGGTAGATGTGGATGATGCGGCAGATGCATTGGGGCCTCGCTGTCCCCCCACTATTGATGAAGTAGAACATTCAGCTGCTTTTGAGATAGCTTGCAGGTAAACCTTTACATTTTATTTTAAAAGGGGTTTTTGAAAGAATTTAGATTTAGAAGGGAGGAGAATGACCTGATAGAAAGAAAGCACCAGTGGCCGTGCCAAGCTGCTGGTTGGCATGGTCACTGGTGCTTTCTTTCAGCTCAAGAGAGTTGCTGACTTGTTAGCCACTTTTGAGTCTCCCCAGCCATGGGCCTGCTGAAGTTGCAATGCAACTGAAATGCAAGTAACAAGTTGCTACCTCACGCCGGTAATTTCTGGGTGTTTGGTACTATCCTGGTTAAGGCTTTATTCATACTGCAACCCGCCACTGGCCACACTGCTCTGTCAGTATAAAAATTATGGAACATAGCTTTCTGCTGAATAATTTGAATTTTTTCCTCTGCCCTGTCTCTAATAAGTTTTTGCTTTTGCTTGCAGTGCACATAACGCGGAACCCAATGATGAAAAATTAACAATAGACGAGTTTTACAACACCCTTCTAACACAAAGGAATGTGATAGCCAGCCACTCTGTGTATGCTGTCAATATGGAGAGGTTAGCGGTCATGTTAAATCATCCTAGTTATTAATTTAAGTATTTTAGTTTATAACTCTGTATTATAATGTTTTAAATTATGTAAGCATAATGTATTTTTATTCGTTCCCGAACACTGATATGTATGTACCTAAGAGTACAAGGATTGAGTGATACAGCTAGCTGCTAGCTGTAGGTATGTAGTAAACAAGCTATAAAAATATTTCACATAAGGTAAAACATTACAATAATTTTAGCAGGGGCGTAATTACCGCCGTATCAGCCATATCAACGATACGGTGCCCCCAAGTTACAGGGGCCTAGATTTATGGAACTATAAAACCATTACCCTCCATTTGGGGTTCGCCGCAATCGAGTAGAAGGGCTCCCAACAAATTTTGATTCAGGGCCCATCCAGGGCAAACTCCAACACTGAATTTTAGATGGTAGCTTTATATAAAATGCAAAAAATCCAAGGTAGCAAAGCAATCTGTTCTAGTTTGGTGATCTAATCTAATTTGGTGACAAAGAATTATTAGATTCAGGCGTTACTTTGTGGAGGTCCATATCACCAAACTAGAAAAGATTAATTTGCTACCTTGGATTCGCGGAATAGCAAAGTAATTTGTTCCAGTTTGGGTTTGAAAAAATAAAAATGATTTTGTAATTATAATTCTATTTAATAAAAACGCATTAGAATGAATAACATAATAATCGGTACGTAAACCAAAATAGTCTTCCCAATAAAATTGTTTGCATGTTATAAAAATTTACAGGTAAATTTGTGATAAAGATATAAGATAAAATAAAGAACAATAGGAATTACACAATTGCTATAAATATCAAATGATTCATACACGATTCGGAACATTATTTTAAACAATACACTGTACTTATGTAAAATATTGCCTATAGAATATTTTACTACAGCGAAACGTAAAAATATAAAATTTGCTAACAAAAAGAAACAAAACTTCAGTTCATTCTTCTAAGAGGGCTGACCGGCTGCCGGTTGGCTTAAGATTTTAAGTCCCGATTTTTGTTTCGTAGGTAACTCAATTAATATTTAGCTAAAAATCTGTAATTTGTTAGCAGTTGTTTAAGTATCAGTTGAGTTATCTACGGATTCAACCCTAAAAGAATTAAACGACGACTAGATTAACTTCAAGAGTCGATAAACAACAACCCTACCCTACACATACAGTTACAAACAAATATTACCAAGACAGATTCAACCGAAACGGACTGACGTTACTTTTGATCACGCTCTTAACGCTTTTCTAAAGGACTAGAGTAGTGGACAGTACCTTAATGCAGTTCCCACTATAGAGATGACAACTGATAGTCTTTAAAGGTAATGAAATTGTGCGCGGAAGCACTATTGCCAAGAGATATATCAGCGGCATAGGTGTTTTATAGCACACCAGCGTTTATCACGGACGTAAAGCATTAATCCCATGTCCACACAGTGACTAATTGAAGAGTTAGGTACTTACTGTGCTTTATATCAGCAGCAGAAATATGTAACACAACCGTATTATCATGGCTGTTCAGTATTATGTCTAGTTAAGCTGTTAAAAGCGTGTTCACATATTTTTAAAACAAGCACAACTTAGGGAGTAAAAAACTGAGGTATTCCTGAGCGGGCAAGGCATAACCGTATGAATCGTATACCAGTCAAAAGGGACCAAATATATTTTCTAATATATTTAAATTATAACAATTGCAGTATGAAATCTTATATCTAATTTGGAAAACGAAATTCGAAACTTGGTTTTGTTCGTCTCTGCCCTTGAGTAAGGCGGCACACTTCGCTATCCGTGTTCGGGTTTTGGCAAGAATGAAAGTAGTATATAGTGCATCCCTGTGATCGAGAATTCCCGAACACCAATAACGACGTGTATGCCGCCTTTAGAAGAACGCAAAAGACACAAACATGATACGAGTATGAAGCGTGAAATCGTAGAGATCGTCAAGATGGTAATGAAGACTAAGTAATATTAGAAAATATTTTTTTTTTAGTTATTGACAGCGGTGTATTGTATAGCCTAACCTAAAATAATATTCAAAAGTCCCAAAATCATTCATACTTGAGTAGATATTAGAAAAATAAAAATGTCGGTTGAAAAAGAGCGTTTGCGAGGCTTGCTCTCCGTCATATATCTAATCGTAAACGTGAAAGATTTAATTAACAATGAAATCTAAAGAGAAATAATAGTCAAACTATCAAAGCAAGTTAGTCGGGAGGTAGAGCGAAGAAACGAAGCTTCGAATTACTTTCCGTACCATTTAATTTTATTACCTAAGCCTTAGGTCCTAAGGCATGAGTGGTGATGAACCCGGCTCCGACGGCGATTGGACGACCAAGCCCGGCGGTGACCTAAAGCTGCCGGTCGGCGATCTTCTAGCCGGAGTGACTCTACCAGGCGCCGGAGGCACATCGGCCATTTCATGGGCTTCGTTCTCCGCGGCGATTGATTCGGCGCGTGCGGCGCCGAGCATCAGGCGCTTATACCAAGCCACGTAGCCAAGAAATATCATGAAGCAGAATATCGCCAGGACGCCGAAAATTAATCCGACCGAAGTTGCTGTCGACATGGTATATAGGCCTGGATAAAGGATGGCGGTGAGAACACTATTCGGTTTTGAAGGGGATTTTAGAAGCAATTGAAGCGATAGCAATTCGATAGTTCATGATGGGCGTGGTAAAGGATAGGAAAAAGTCAAAAACATAAAGGATTTCGTACAATGACCTTAGACAACTTGTCGCATCAACCACTATACGGCGACGGAAATTTGTTGTGTGTGAGCGATAGACTCTACGGATACTGCCAGTGGCTAATCATTATGAGAAATTATTTCGGGTGGTAGGACCTTGTGCAAGGTCCGTCCGGATAGCTACCACCATCTTGCTTGTTAATCCTGCCGCTAAGCAGCAGTGCTTGCACTGGCACAAAAGGTATTCCATCTTAGGCCTTTAGGTTGGCAACGGATCTGCAATCTCCTTGGTGTTTCGGGTGTCTATAGGCGGTGGTGATCACTTACCATCAGGTGACCCACTTGCTTTTTTTCCTTCCTATTTAAAAAAAACTGCTTCTTACCGTACTAAAATACTTTGAAATATCTGTACAGATAATAATTGTTGTTTACTAATGCAAACTAGTATCAAGAAGTTTCGTAGATCAACGGTTAAGTATGATGTATAAAGGTTGATCAGATGAACAGATTTTTCTATCTCTTATAAGAATTTAAATTCCAGGCCATTAGGACCTTTTCACAATAAATGTCATAATAATTCAGCGATTAACGACGATTAGACATTACAAATATCTAATTTCACTCCTATATTTCTTTACTTACTTGTCTCAATTTATCTTAAACCCACCCCCGATATCGGCAGTAATGTGTGGACCACCAGCGGCTCTAACATGACCGCCAAAGTGTAATTTATTCTGCCTGTGGCTCTTTCAAACTAGTGCCATCAGAAAGCGACGCATATACCTCGGCGGTCATTTTACAACCGCAGTGACAAATGCTCTGATGAAAGCGCAGCTAAAGCCATATGGCGGGCCATCCATAAAATACACAGGCACGCAAAAATGAAGGGGCTGGAGTTCGTAACACGCAAAGAAAAGTACGACTCAATAAGGTGAGCAGCTGTTCCAGTGCCGTAGGTAGGGTGGTGCCAGCAATGCTCAGACATAGGGAAGGGGGGGGGGGGGGGTTAATCGCAACAGCGACAAGTTCGACGCCGAAACAGCGCCCTGTCTTGCTCAAACAGTAGCATTAGTGAGCGAGACAGCGATGCCTTGACGTCGAAGCTGTTTCGCTTAAAGAACAATGGGACTGACCCTAGAGGAGCCCAGAAATGATCAGGACCAAGTTTTGGGTCATGGTTGGTAATGCAGTTGTGGAAACTTGCACTAGGCGCATTCAACGAACGTGCAAGTATATGTACAATGAGCAAGGGAGTTTATTGCAGAAACTTCTTAAAAAAAGAATGTTTTCCAAATTTTCAGAGAACTTGCACATGACCATTTAGGAAAGTTTCCATCAGCACTTTTTTAGGTGCATTAAAACTTATACAACACTGAGTGGCATCTAAATATTTACAAAGCGTCGTCAATCGGGACTTAACACGATGAAATCATTGTTAATTTTACCTCGACCGTATTGCAACTACCGCGGTCAAGCGTAGCCGAAACTTCGAAGTAAATTAATATTGATTTAATCGCGTTAAAGTCCCAATTGATATCATAAATATGTATGAAAATCGAGAACGTCTAAAACAATACATCTAAATATGCCGAAATTTGCGTGCCGTTCGTTATTTATGGATGGCCCGTAGAGTAACACTTACCTTCAACCTTCACCGTTATACTGTCGGTGTATTCCTTGCCGTCACTCATGCCGGCGCCGCAGGTCCATATACCTTCGTCGTCCCGCTTAGCCTGGTGTATGGTCACTGCGCAATCCCCTCGGTCCAGACTCTTGTTCTGAGGGAAGTAGTACCGACGTTTGATTGAACTGAAAAATGAAATGATATCCGTCGATCATTAGTCAAGACGACATCGGCGCATAGGACCGTGCCGTGACGACCGGATAGCCTAGAGGCTAGTGACCCTGATTACAAAGCTTGAGGTTCCAGGTTCGATTCCCGGGAGGGGTAAATTTTTGTATGAGGAATACGAATGTTTGTAGCAGTAGGTATAATATGTATATCCGTTGTCTAGTACCCATAACATAATAAGCCGCTTTAGTTGCTTACTTTGGGACTAGGTAAATCGGTGTTAATTGTCCCATAGGAAATATTAAGGGCACAGCTGTAACTGACTGCCTAAGTTAAGTTTTTTTATCCCTTATTTCTTTAGCTCAAAGGTTAGCTGGAATGGATCCTTTGGGTATAATTACTTGCAATGTTGTCTAGCGTGTTTTATGTGCAATAATTTGTGCTATGACATTTTTATTTCTGTATTTGTAAATCTAAGTACAATAAAGAGCATAGAACATAATAATACGAAATGAATGCCATTTGTTGTTAAAACTTAACAACAAATGACGTCATCTCTTGTCAGCTAACGGGCATTCATAAATGACCAAGTTGAATGAGATAACTTGATTAAGTTTCTCATAGATGACACCGAGGGTTGTTTTTCCAAACAAAAAATAAATAAATGTAATGACCGTAAAGACGAAACACATTAAAAATTCGCAGGGTATGGTAGCGGTAATGTGGCGAAACTGGCAAAACGCAAGGCACGGAATGCTGATGTCGCAGGTTCGAGTACTGCCATTACCCTAATTTTTCTTTTTGTTGTCATTCATTATATGGCATTTAAATTTAATTTGAAAATATAACAGAAAAGGAAAATTAAAAAAAAATCGATTACAAAAATATGAATTAAGTAGAATAGCCTTCCGCTGTATGGTGTCAATTCACAGAGCGAGGATATTAGGGACAGCGGTTTCGATACAAATTATTGCGGAAGGCCACTTCACCTTATTCACATGCTCTGTGCTAAAGTATCTATACACACATTATTGCCTATAAAAACGAAGATAATTAAAATTATACTAATTTGTATTAGTTTTAGCTGGTAATAACTAAACCAGCACTGCTATTCTCTAAGCGCATCGGCGTCGAACTCGACGTCGAGGCGTGGTCCGTCCTGCTCACTCAAGCTAGCGCTAGAGCAAGACAGAGCGATGCCCCAGCGTCGAGCTCATCGCTGTTGCGCTTACAGAATCACTCCCCATTGATATACCTCGAACAATAAAAAACTGTGGCATATTATTTTTTAAGTTGATTTTAGCTTATTATAATTTTAAATAGTTTCGTATTTGACCTTTGGGCCTGAAAATTACGATAATGACAGCAAAATAATAACAAAGTTAATTGCTTGTCGTGACACGCGTGCTATCAGTGATTTTATTGCTTTTTTTACGAGGAGGCGCTAAGGTTACTTCATTAGGTAAATACATGCCAATACTTCAGATATATTTCAAAAATTTCGCTGGTAAGTCATCAATTACTGTTGAGAGTTGAGACGGACGTATCCAGTTGCTGGCGTCAATATGTAGGTTTTAAGGTCCGTCCGGATCGCTACTACCATCTTGCTCGCTAAATCTGCCGCCAAGCAGCAATGCTTGCACTGTAGTGTTCCGGCGTAGAGAGCAAGACAGCCGGTGCAATTACTGGCACAAGAGGTATTCCATCTTAGCCCTCTGAGTTGGCAACGCATCTGCAATCTCCTTGTTGTTGCGAATGTCTATGGGCGGTGGTGATCACTTACCATCAGGTGACCCACTTGCTTGTTTGCCATCCTATTTCATGAAATAAAAAATAGGCCTCGCCAGCCGCCGCGTGCGATTGAACACTGGAACAAAAAATAGCGCGGGCTCTATTTCGTTCACAGTGGGTTGATTTTTGACTTTCGAGCGCTCAACATTCGCAAGTCGCGGGCCAATCAAATACGCAAGCGTTAATTTTAGCCGGCACTGATTGGCGAACGTCAAAAAAGCGCACGCCTGGCGCCCAGCTCAGAACTGGAGTGCGATTTTTGAATCTCACCGGGTGACTAAAGCTCAACAAAATGGCCGTTTTTCATAGAAATTCGGCCATTTTGGTGAGCTTTAGTCACCAAGTGAGATTCAAAAATTACACTTCTGGCACAAAAAATCACGTGGTGCCAGCTCCCTGATAGCGAGACTGGCGCCATCAACTGGATACATCTAAATTTAGCATTAGTAGTTTTGCAATACAACCTGTAAACAAACAAGCATCGAAAACATATCGTTTTGCTCACGGTTTGTTTTGGTAACTACAAAACACTAATTGTGTGGTGATGCGGTACCCTCTCTGTAGAAGCACAGAATAAATAATAGTACTAACGTACAGAAACTTCTCTTTTTCGCCCACCCTTAAACGAATTCCAACTTTATAATCAGGCACAACAAGTTCATATTACTTCATAAACATTCGCCAGGCGGCATGTGTCAAAAGGAAGGCGCCGACCGTGCCCGTTTCCACCCGCAATGCCCTGGCGCACCGCTAGGGTTGGGCTGCTTACTATAATACTATCAACGCACGACACTGAGTGAGCGGGCGCGCGCGCGGCAAGCCTACTGCGATTAACCTATGCCATAGGTCATGCGGCGAGCGCACCTACATTGCGGAGTGGAACCCCCCTGGTAGAAGTTCAACTCGCACTTCGCCGGGTTTTCCTACTTACTTCATTCTGGTCACCGCCGCGTTAATGCTGAACGGGTTGTCTGTCGGAGGCTCAAAGCGGCAGTAGCTCAGAGGCAGAAATCCTTGCGTAGTAGAACATTCCAGAGTGACTGCGGCCCCGTGCTCCGCTATCACGTTCTTCACCAACGCCGCGACTTTGTCGACGACCCTGAGCTCTATTTTATGCACCAGCTCAACTCCCGTGGATTTCCCTCCTATGTGGCATGTCCACATGCCAGCGTCGCTGGTCGTCGCATTAACTTTTTTTTCGCATCGGCCGTTGTTAAGTTCGTTACCTGAAAACCTGGAAAGTGAAATAATTTGTAAAAGGAACCCTAGAGGATACAACACTTTGTTGTTTGTCTATGTGTCACTTTTTCATTTCTCATGAACGGCTTAACGTATCCGTTGAAAATTTAGCATAGTTTTTGTAGTAAGAAAGCCTGCATAAAATTAATAAAACAATAACAATTCTACAGTTAATAATTCACAATTTAAAACCCTGAAAGTCTAAAAATTTTTTTTTTGTACTTTCTTGCGGAATTGAAAGATCTAAACATTGCGTAGCGTAATAGTTTAAACGAATTTTAACATTAAATAAATAATAATAAATATCTTGGGACATTTAACACCAATTGACTTAGTCCCAAAGTAAGCAACTAAAGCTGCTTGTGTTATGGGTACTAGACACCGGATATACATACTTATATAGATAAATATATACTTAAATACATATAAAAAATCAAGAATCGGGCACAATAGTATTTTATGCAACTGTTGCATAATGAGGGGTCATAAAACACGAGTGTGGTTTTATGAAACGAGCGTCAGCGAGTTTCATAATAGGATCACATGAGTGTTTTAAGACCTAATTATGTACAGTCGCATACATTACTTTATCTACACACATATCATGCATAAGTACTCTATGATGGGTTCAGAAGCCATAGGGCAATGACCTGCATTGCTAATATCTACTAGTGCTAGGTACCTATTAAATATCTATAGACTGTACACATTAAAATAATGTAATAAATAATTAATTTGAACAAATATGGAAACAAATTAGAAAAATTCTCAGAATAATATTGGTTGTTATAATGCTGGTCATTGCCTACGGTTTCTGAACGCATTATAGAGCATTTATGATATATGTGTACATAAACATTCGTCTTCATCATACAAACAAGCTTCATAGTCAGTGTCACTAACCACTAGGCTATCCGGCCGTAAAACCGTTTAGGGAATAATTAAAAAACTGTAAATGCTCCAAACTTGTTCTTTCCAGTATCACAATAATTATGAGTGAAAGAAGCTTAAAAAATATGAATACCTAGCCACCTACTCGAAATCTGTTTAGCTATATATATAATACGATGGACACTTTAGCTTAAGCTAAATCGTATCGTATTGTATTTAAATAGATCTAGGGAAAATTTTAAAAGGAGTGTTGAAAATTACGTTTTTATTTGCAATTGGAACAAAAATTCCGCGTAAGAGATATGAAAAAGATGTAACACGTTTTTGGGCGTTAAAACAAAGATATGTGTGGTATTGCGGAACCCTCAGCGCACGAATGCATATCGCACTTGACCGGTTTTTGTTTTTCTAAATTCGGAACTTAAAATGGGGAAACCCTAAATGGGCAATATTTAAAAAAACAATAATTAATATAAGATTTTAATTTCACTAGGACTTACGAGTGCACTGGCCCTTATAAGGTTGATGGTAGCATTTTTATAAAGAAAAAAGCGCTAAGTACCATGAACATAATCTCTATCTACCTACGGACATGCACAATGTTACGTAACTCAGATTGAAAAATTTTAAACCTCGCATTCTACTTACGAATATCTTTTTCCATTTGGATCCACAAATCCGCAATAAGCCATGGGGATGTCCTTGCTGCATTTTATACTCACAGGCTCATTTTCAAGTGCGAAAATAGTCACTTGTTCTTTACTTGTTAACACTCTATAAGCTGCAAAAATAGGTCCAACAATTACACCAATTCCACATTTTATTAACTGAATATATAACGCACTGAATAAATACCCTGGATCTGAGCAGGCTTTTCGATAAACACTACACATATGAAAATCGCGAATAACAAGTTAGCAACCTTCATCTTGAAACGGCCACCGATTCGAATGCGCGTAGCACGGTCTACCCTCTCTCAGAGTAAGTGATAGATTGATAAATGCAGTGCGAGCATTGTATCCATCGATGTGTCAAGACATGAGAACCTATCTAAGTCCAGTGACACACGGTAACTCGCCTACGATACCGTACTAAAACTTACCACTACGTTTAATCTTTACTACATTTTGATGCTCTTGATGCTTATTATGCACGCCAGATTTCACGGAGACATTATATTAACAATGGTGTCATCAATAGAACGTTTTTCGACACGGTTTAATGTGAAAACTGAGGAATGGCGGGTCTATGACTTTGACGTAATGAACATTTTTGGATGCCATTGTGTGCTTTGCCTAGTGATAAGAATTGACAAAGTTAACATAATTAGGTAGGTAATTAGCAAAGGGACGAAAATCTCGACATTCGATTCGGTTTTCGTTTGTTTCATATCTATAGTTATTATTAAGTGTAGAAAATCCTTGTCCGTACTTATTTAACATAATTTGAGAACAACGAATTAATGTTTGTAATAATGTTATATATGTAGAATGAACATTTCATAAACTAACTAAGTACTTACCTACCTACTAAAAAAAATTTGCCTACTTACTTTTTTAATAGCCTTCATTTTTGTCCCACTGCTGAAAAAAGGCCTCTTCCACCACCTCTTTTTCTTAGGTTACGATGAAAAATTTTTTTTATTTAAACGATTTTAAATAGAAATACTTAAACATATCTCCAATTAAGTGCCTATTTAAAATTGAAAACAGGTACTAAAATAAAAACTAAAATTACATTGAAATAATGCAGTAAGTAGCTACTTAATAATAAGTGTTTTCGTCCTTTTAATATTGCATTGTCATCGAAACTAAGTGCGTTGCTTTACTATAAACCTGCCGCCCCCTACCCTGGATGAGGACTCCTTAACTGGAACACCCTAACTTCCTAATACAGCTGCTGTACCTAATTGGAAAGGAAACGTGTGGATTTTTCCTTAGATCTAGAACGTCCCCTTTCCCCTTTTAGACAGGAGGTAATTGGATGCATCCTTTGTTATGAAATACTTTATTTTCTTTCTTTCTTTAGTTCGTGTCATTCATTTTAAGAACCAATGCTTGCCCTGTTATTAATTTGGATTGCACCGAATGAGGCGAGAATTCCGAAATCACTGCAGTTTCTTATTTAATGCGACTAACTGATTTTGTTAAGTGGACAACTATGTTGTGTAAAGTGGGGTTCAATAGAAATGGCCAATTTTGTAAACAAATATTTGACACATAACCTTCAATTTTCAACGAAAGTGTTTATTCAAATAAAAAATAATAATAGCTATTTTAAATTAAAACGAATAAAAATACATGGATAAAGAGTATAAATCGGTAGGTAATGGGACCGTACTCGTTCAAAAGTGTGTAATTACGGAGTGATGATGCTTAAACGGTTTTTACAACATTAGCCATTTCTATTGACCCCGACTGTAGGGGTAAGGCGTAATTTTTTATGGTTTTACGTCACCCCGGGCTGTAAGTAGCAATTTGCCGCCCGCTACGCGAGCAGAAATTTCCACTTCTTGGCCAGGGGAAGACGTAAAATTGTGTACACACCTCGGGCGGTGATAAAGAAAGCCTCAGGTAGCATGTTTATCGCCCTCGCCTTTGGCTCGTGCGACAAGTTTCTGTGATCTGAGATATTCTTTATTTCACCACCCTCAAGGTGTTATGTACTACAAAAGAACCCGTATTCGGGCGGATCGGAGCTGTAAAGCGTTGCCCTAAATCCTACCTAGGTACCTTGCATCTTTGCCAAAAAGTGTACCTGTGTGTTTTTTTTAAACAGGTCTATATTTGGAACGTTAAGTACACGAATAAGTCTGTAAATTTTATATACAAGTCTATATTTGAATTGTTTACAATACTCAGTGCACAATGTTACCTTGATGTTCAGATATAACTGTTATTTTTTAACTTTACTAAAATTGTATCTACTATTATTTATTTTTATGTGCCCATCTGAAAATCAGGGCTGTGGTTCAAAACCAAAGCACTTTGCTGAGCGACCAACATTTTCGGTTTAACTTATATTTTTTGTGTTGTTTTTTGGTTGTTATTGTTCATCGCCGAATATTTTTTTTATACAGCAACACCGTTTTATTTCCTTAAAAATGCTTAGGAGTTATCTTCAGTCAGTTAGCACTGACAAAGTCTAGGGACTTACACTAAGCCATTTAAAAAATATTAAAATTAAAACAAAACTTAATAACCCAAATGGAAGTTTTTTTTTTAAAGAAAAATAAAAAGAGGCTAATTTTGAGGCGCAAGCGGTTGGTTCAGCATCTTACACCTGAGTGAAGGTATCGAGTCACGAAAGATGTCAATTTTAAATTTATTTGCCTGGTTTATATTGTTAAAGGAACTTTGGATGCGATAAAGTGGCAATGACTTAAAACATTTCATACAAAATGTATTATTGAAGCGTATCGCTTTCGCTTCGTCTTGTTCCATTCGAAATTGCAGACCAAAAGTTAGCCCACATTTATTTTAATGTCATATTGTTTACCTACAATGTATGTAGGTCCTAAAGAGACACAGTAAATGTATGTACACCTGAAAGGGTAGGGTTTGGTGACACAACTTTAATTATAGGCAGATCTTCAACTGTAACCCAATTTCTTAAATTGAGTTAAGGACCCATTTACTTTTTTTATAAAATAGGAAGGTAAACAAGCAAGTGGGTTACCTGATGGTAAGCGTACACCACCGCCGATCGAAGAGATTGCAGATGCGTTGCCAACCCAGAGGGCTAAGATGGAATACCTCTTGTGCCAGTAATTACATCGGCTGTCTTGCTCTCCACGCCGGAACACAACAGTGGAAGCACTGGGATTAGCGAGCAAGATGGTGGTAGCGATCCGGACGGACCTTGCACAAGGTCCGTCCGGACATAAAGTTTGCCACTCTGCAATAGTCGACAAAGATCGTTTTTCATTTACATTGCCTCTTTGGACCATGACACTTGACCTTCCTTCACTGACGGATCCAGAAGGGGGAGTCCTACCACCTGCTTTTTTTTAAAGCCTGACGTTTCGCAGTGTTGCATTGCAACGGTCACATCGAACCGCCGTGACTACTACAAACATCATTTACAATGTTCAAACAACGACAGTTTCAAAATGGTACAAAGTTAGCTTTTACTTAGTGCTACTTTATCTAAATTCTATCCTTTTTAATAGCTTTCTATGAGCACAATCTTATAGAAATCGTATACCGACTTGTCGTTATGTCAATAGGTCATTATTTTATGGTTTGATTTTCGATAACACAGTCTGTAACTTCTTAATGATATTTATTAAACAATATAAGGCGTATGGCCAGTGCCAAGTAGAACTGCAACATATTATCGTCACATTAACATAATTGTTAAATCGGTTTGAACTTTCCTTTAATTGGTTTATTGGTATTGATTTATATGTAATTGACAAGAATTGTTTGCAGTCAGCAGGGAAAAAAACCGACCAAGTGTCGGACGCGTATAATCTCAGGATTCCGTTGAATATCAGTTTCCAGTCTCACAATATCGATGTAATTAATTATTAGCTCTCATTTTTGTAACTGCAGAGGTGCAGTTTTTGTAAAAGATAACTGTAAATTTAGAACATCGGATAAACTCTAAATGTGTCTTATGTGGTGTTCAATACAGACTATTTAACCAATTGGAACAAATTACATCGCTACTCCGCGAAACCAGTTGTGTATACGTACTTACATGCAAAACAGCTGAGAGTGTGCGAAGTATCTATTTTCATGCAAAAACCCGCCCTCCTCCACTCCTAGTTAAGTGCGAGTTGTTTTGGGAGTCGTCGGGCTTTAAAATGAAACAGCACATTCTTAAACTTCATGTAATTAATAGATAGTTGCTAGTTGTAGTCAGAGGGGTATCGTCAATCCGGTGTTTCATGACGTAGCTGTCAATACTTTCATCATCGCCCCACGTTTTGTTGTAGTAGGTGGAGTAATACTTGTATTTCCAGTACACCAATCCCACGAAGAAGCAAAGGAATGCGAGTGTTCCACAAACGTAAGTCGTCAGGCTGATTGTAATGGGGGCATCGTCTAAAATAGAAAAAAAAAACAATTAAAAAAATATAGTGTATTTGCATGCCGTTTTAGATGCTGATTTTGTCACAGCGCACAGAAATAGGGCGAAAGCATAGAAAGAGTCTTAAAATTGAAAATAAAATTTCCGTAGCTAATAATAATTTAATGTGCCAAAGAAACATCATTATGTCTATACTATAAACTCTGAAACCTTTAGACTAAGGACAATCTCGTATTACATGAACTATCAAAATCGTGTTTTTTGATGGATAATCGACCAACTACTTGATCATTTTTGATCCTTATCCCTTTGTAATACAAACTAAACGTGGTCAAGCAATTTCTTGGTCAACTATACACAATGGATGGCTGTTACAACGCTGGGCCACGTTTTCTAATTTCTCGATTTAAGTTAAATTAAAAAATTAATTCTTGTTTGCATTTGGTGTACTTGTATATGTGGGTATATTTTTCCTCGTGGGAAGGCTTGAATTTGTATATCGAAAAGGAAAACAGGTTGGTACCCACCTAAAACACTAGCCTCTGTTCTGTCTTCACTCGTGTCCCGTTCAACAATCAAATATATGGTGTCAGCGAACTGCCGGTTTTCTTGCTCTAGCCAGCCGTAGCACGACCAAACACCGGAGTCGGACAAGGTCGCAGAAATGATGGTCACACCACAGTCGCCGCGGTGTAGGCTTTTGTTGCGAGGGAAGAAGTACTTTTGCATGACGGCGCTGAAACAAAAGGTTGATTAAATACTACAAGCTTGTCTGTTGTTGGTGCTATTTTATGGCATTTCCTTAGGATAGACGTAGGCATCAAACTTCAAGTCAATCCGACCAATGGAAGTGATTCAAAATTCAATTGCAAGATTTCACCCAATCGTACAATCGCAGCATATATATCTACGCAATCGAAGAGGGTAAAAAGATCTGCACATCACTCTGGCCGAGCGTAAAAAGTTGTGGATATATTTATTACTTCTTGGAGGTGTGGGCTGTTGCATTATCTGTGACATGGCAATGGAACGTGGCCGCTGAACTACTTTCATTCTTGTCTACAGCTACTTCTGCCCTTCACGATAATCTTGTTGTAATGAGATATATTTGAAGCACCTTACTCGCTACCATAGATTTGATGGCGACTGTATAAAACTAAGAATATTTCATAGGCGTCGCCAAGAGGGAGCAGTCTGCCTCCCCTCCCCCCAGACCTTCAAAGAAGTGTGCAGTCCAGCAGTCTATCTTCGTCAGTTGTACCAAAAAGTACGAACGCCCCCCTAAGATGCGCCAGGGTGGCTGGCTGTCGACGCCCATGGAATATTAAACCTTTTTCACACTATGCATTTACATAGAATCACCTACTTTACTAAAACTAGACAATTTGGAATGTGTAATAATATTTCACATTTGACATGCTTTATAATTTTTGGCCATAACAAAACTGCATCCATTTTTTTCTTACCTATCTATGTATATTCTTACATATAATTAATATTTAAATAATTTAACTTACTTCTTACTCGTAATCCCGTCATCCATATAGAGACGTTCCGACCCAGGCGTCATAAAATAACAATAGTCTAGCGGTATCATCCTTTCAGTACTGACGCAGGACAGACTCACTTCCTCTCCCTCTCTTACTCTCATCTCTCTGTCTACAGCTGCGAATTTGTTCGCGACTCTGACTTCGATTGTTTTAGTCATTTCTTCTTGAGGCGAAGTTTGCGACCAAAAGTGACAGGTCCACAATCCAATGTCAGCGCTTGTCGCGTCTGTAGTATATTTGCATAATGGAGTACCAGGTATAAGGTTTTTGAATCTGGAAATAAACAACGGTAGCATTAGCTAGAACAACTATTATAGTCGCGAGCTGTGGTGCCTAAAACTAAGTCAGTACGCATTATTGTATTTCATTATTATTCAATAGACTACACAGTATAACAGTTTGCACTAGGGCCATCAATATAAGAAGACAATAGATATGACTACTTGTTCGAATTGTTACAAGCCTAGCGTCACCACTTTGCGACGGGGTGAAGCAGGTGAAGAGGGGCTTTCAATATTTAGCCATTGGTTCAACTTTGAATCTTATCGTAAGTGAATAAAGTGCTTCTAAGTTTTCTAACTAGCAGCGACACAGCGTCGGATTGCAGAACTAAAAATATGACGCCAATTAAAACGTACAAGACGCAGAGCTGTTTACTTGATAATTGGCACATACAGTTTTATTCAGCCTATCCAACATAGTCTACCAAATAGACTATGGTCGTTGACTCTGCCACTGCGTTGTACACAGTTTTATCGTTTTCTCATTTCGATGACTAGGGCACTGTGAAATTTAAGGCATTTCACAACAAAAATAATAGAAATACAAATAAAAATACAAAGGAACAGCGAATATCATAAATCTGTTCATCTAATTGAGGACGCACGCCCATCCATCGCCTCACAGAACCTCAGGGACACGTCACACACCCTTGTCCATCGACCAGAAAACAGCACAGCCTAGTATAGATGCTAGCAGCGTGCTGAGAGAGCCGAGAGCTCGAACGAGCGGCGACTTCCCGTGTGACACGGTGCGCGCCGGTGGAACTGCCAGGGCCCAATTTCAAAAACGCGACAGGCGACAGGTTACAGTGACAATTTGCTGTACATTGCTGTGTCGACAATTAACGCTACAGACTTACAGATTTAACATCATAGTGGGCAAGCAATGTATACCGAATTGTCACTGTCACCTGTCGCCTGTCACGTTAATGAAACTGGGCTCAGGAGGTGGCGGCGTCGTGGCCGGAAATCAAATTTGACCACTGGAGGGACGTGCAGACGTAACAGTTGGATTACTTATGCAGGACAATCAGAATCCCCACGCATTCTCGAACTCGATTAGTTTAATCATCATCATAATCATTGGCAGCCGTGTTGAGTCCAGTATTGGACATAGACCTCCCCTAATTCTCACCATCTTGTTCTGCTGCTAGCCTCTCGTGTCTACCTACTGTTTCCTGACTACTTTTTGGACATCGTCAGACCAGCGCGCTCTAGGTCTGCCAGGCTTTTCTTTGATTATTAATTAATTAACTGATTATTAAATGATTCATTTCATAATACTCACAATATATTGGTCCCATTCGGGTGTGTAAAACCGCAGCGGACAAGAGGGACATCATTTTCGCAAACGATGTCGACTGCTTCAGCTGGCTTCGCGAATATTAGAACAGATTCATCCGACTTCATTGTCCTGTAACCTTTTCACAATATTTTGATAAATAAACAGGACTCATTTGAACTTATAAACGTAGTATAAATATAAAAGCGTATAGTATAGACCATGGCTGGCCAAACCCAGGCCGCGGGCCACAAAACAGCCTGCCAAGGCTTTTGAATTTGTTCGCGAAGCCTGGCCTCTGTCTCCGCGTGTTTTTTCTTTTACTTTTTTATAGATATGGTAGTAAGTACCTATGAAATTGCAGGCTTGGCGCCACCACTGAGTAAAAAAATGCCTACTTGGATAATCTATTGGCCAGTCTTGGTATGGGGGAGGGTCCTACAGGGCAACCAAGGATCAGCAATTCTCTTGTGATCACTTTCCATCGGGTGTCCCGCATGCTAGTTTTCCTTCCAGTTTCAGAAAAAAAAATCCTCATTGTAGTTATATCTAACTAGAATAGTCCTAAGAAAAGGATGTACTGTGGAATGACTTTAAACCTCAGTCAGTCACGTTAAGGGCCCCTGTTATCAATTCGCGAGTTATTTATAATTAGCTAGGTACATTAATTAATTTATCACGTATAGAAGAAAGAGATATATATATATTAACCGGGTAAAATGAGTACCTATGTGATTTTGTAGAAAAAATAAAAGAAAATCTCAACTATAAAAACCTATAAACCATAGATTTTCCTCTATAATATACATGTAGAGTAAAGTTTATTAAGCAATTGTAAAACATAGGCGTTAACTATTCCGTAATAATTTAATAAAAATGCTAAATCTCCGGGATATATAAACGAATTATACGTAGACAAATTTGCGGGGAACACTAATAACAAAAGAATAGTTATAAAACAGTATAATCAAAACTTACCCTTAATCTCGGCGACAGCAAATAAAAATAAATAAACACAATACTTAAGTCCCATCTTCACAATAATACTGAACTTGGCGTAAACAAACAAATACCACCGTTTATCTCTTTAATTACTTATTGTACTATATATAAGTTTCGTATTACAACTTATAGAAATAGTTATTAAAATATGTGGTTCTGCATCAATGGATGCCTCAGGAATGACGGTTACAGGATAGAAATAATGAACCATGTTTAAAAACTATTTAAGTAATAAGGTCAAGATAGTGGGACAAATTTTCTCGTTACATCATGTTTTGCAAATGATAACGATACTTAACTTATTTTTATTATTTTGTCAAGATGATTATTAAAATTGTGAGTTACGTCAATATTATACAGCGGCCCAAACGGGACTGACAAGGACAGCGCTAGACGCGTCTCTCTCTATTTAACTAGCGTCATAAGGACTACCTTCCCCCTCAATGGAATCGTACCCACAATCTCTGACTTCGTAGGTAGTCAGGGTCACTAACCTATCTAGGCTATCCAGTTGGTATGTTATGTCGGTCATGTTACGTTACAAATCAAAAGGACGAAGGAAAGGGAATAAAAATCCATAGGGACGTCCAAAATTCTTAAATTGTAAATGCTATAATTCATAATCTATAACGCTCCTTTCACTCACTTAAAGGTTAACTGGAAGAAATCCCTTAAAGGGATAAGTTCGCCTCTGTACATCACTGTGTTTCTTCTTGTCATTTATGTCATTTTATACAATAAAGAATTTACATACATACATACATACATACATAATGATTAGACTTTATAGGGTATTTTAGATAATATAATGCTCAAACTTGCTATAATCAAGACCCATAACTACAGCATGTCTAAGTTCCGCAGCTTGATCAGAATCGATAATACTCGAATAACATCCATTTAAATTTATTTACTAAATTCTTAAATAAAATTGAATCCCGCTGTATACTCACATTATTTAGGTTTTCGCAGTTCAAAGGTGGCCCCCCTTCGTGCTAAAGAGGGCCGAAAATATTATTCAACCATTATCTACCCACAGATAAATTAGTTACTAATATAGATAAGATCTCACATAAAAATAAGGCACCTCTAACCTCGGCGCAGGCTATTTGACTTGCTAGTTGTTGTTCCCTAATCCAGTAGTAAAAGGCATTAATAAACGCACTGTGCACACATTGTGTTGCCTGAAGAAGCGCCATCTATTGGCAATTTGTTATTACTGCCAAGTTTGCCCTTGCGATAATAGCCGTAATAATAATTCATAAAAAAGGACGAAATCATTTCAATCGTGATTTTTGCACATTTAAAGTATGGAATCTTTTTTATGGATTTCTCTAAGCATGCAGTTTTAACATTTCGTAATCAAAAATCATCTTTACCCATGACGCCATATATGATAGTTCACGTACTACTAATTATATTTTGTATAAGTCGGGACCCCAGAGGGGTTCCACTCAGCACTGTAGGTGCGCTCGGCCGCCTTGCCTACAGCGTAGGCAAATCGCAGTAGGTTGTCGCGTCAGTGTAATTGAAAACGAATGCCGCGCAACCCTTACGTCATCGGGAGTTACGGGGGGAAGACGCCTGGCGAATGTGTAATGAAGTAATACGAACTTCTATTGCGTGCTAATAGAGTTGGAATTCGTTTAATCGCGGTCGTAAAAGAGAATTTTCTGTACGTTAGTACTATTATTTATTCTGTGCCCCAAGATCCCACAAAAGGTAGACGAGAGACAGAACCCCTAAAGTAGCATACCAGCTTTTATCGTGGACAATCAAGTATCCGTCCCTGTCACACACACTAGCTGGTTAGAAAAGGATATACGCCTCATTTCACCGATAAAAGCTAGCATGCTAGGGCGTCTCAATACTCAATACTTTATTGCTTCACCACAATGTATGTTACAGATGTTAACTTAAGCTGTGTTCATCGTGGACCCTGTCGGGCACAGCAACTTTACTCTACTTGTTGATTTATTAGGCGCTCCACACACTAAACGCTGTTAGAGGTAATCAATCAATAGAAAAGAAAGCCGCGCAGCGTTTGGTTTGCACAGTTCCAAAGACACGCATGCAAAAACTCAGTAGGCGGGATCTTAGCGTCAACCCGATCCGCGTTCGGTGTGCCTAGTTCCTAAGATAGTATTCAAAATAAAAATAGGTAAAGATTACTTACGAAAATGTCGCAAATAAAATGTTTAGGAACATAATCACTTAATCAGGCATGACGTCGAAGAAAAACCAGGATCTCAATCACTTGTATATTTAATTACACGTTCATTCAGCACTATTGTTCATCATCAAACTAATATTTACAACTGATTTCACTGCTTCATTTCCTCCTAGTTCTGTATGGCTTCACTTTACTTTTCTCTGGTTTGTTGTCTGTGACCAATTCTTGTTGTAATTTCTTGAGCATCTGTGGCGTTATTAGTCCCTGTAAAAAACGTGTTTTAACCACTTTAAGGTTTTTAACGCTAAAAACGCCTAAGGGCACCATGGGATTCGTGAGCTGTCGCGACAGTCACGCCACCGAGCCATATAGTCTTCCACCTACACTGCGTAACAATGCCCTACGTGCATATGCTTAAGGTTTAAAATCATGTTTTGCATTATGACAACGTGGCGTATGTGACAAATTTTCTTATTTAGACTTTGCCTGACATATGAAACCAGTTTTTTTTATCGAAAGGACCTTCGCTATGAGCCTCAGATGGCAGCCAGAAGAGCGTTCAGCTCAGCAAGGGGTACACTTAATTTAGCATGCGAAAATATACTCTTATTGAGCCGACCTCGGATTTTGAATCCTAACGGAAAGTTTTGCGGGTGGCAGGACCTTGTGCAAGGTCCGTCCGGATCGCTACTACTATCTTGCTCGCTAATCTAGGGGTTATGTCGCAGTGCTTGCACGGTTGTGTTCCGGCATGGAGAGCAAGAGAGCCGGTGAAATTACTGGCACATGAGGTGTTCCATCTTAGCCCTCAGGGTTGGCAACGCATCTGCAATTTCCTTGGTGTGACGGGTGTCTATGAGCAATAATAATCACTTATCATCAGATGACCTACTTACTAAGCAAAACTACTACTAGGCAAAAAAGTTTAAAACTTGTCAGTTCTTACAGTTCCGGGCAAACAACATGAGCATTGACCTTGACTGCGCAGTAGCCGTTTCTAGTACAAATGTGTGCATACACAAACTTACCCCCTGCACTCGATTTATGCACAAGTTGTTTGGCTGCAACTATACAGCTTACCTTAGAGACTAATATCTCAGACAGTTTCCCCCTCGGCTCTTCGCCTCTCGCGTGGTGTGATAGGGCCTTGGTCCCTTTCCTGTGTCGCAGGGACGTCGCGTTGTCTTCGGAATCTTCACGCAGCATTTGTTCCGAGTTCCTTAGCAACCTTTACGATAAAAATCACAGTTTAGTATAAATTATAGTATCAAATACTCGCCTGTCTAAGGGCTGCTTTTCACCCGACACATTGTTACCATAATAAGCTTTAAAATGTGAACTGTTGGTTTTTTAGCAGTGTGAAAATAATACAATGAGTGGAGACCACGGATCGGCAAACGTAGCGTGGGACGTCCTCAGACTCGGTGGAGCGATGATCTTCGCAAGGCGGCTGGCAAGAGCTGGATGAGAGTGGCCGAGGATCGTGCTCAGTGGCGTGCCATGGGAGAGGCTTATGTCCAGCAGTGGACGAATATAGGCTGATGATGATGATGATGAAAATAATACGCACCTAGTTATTTGGAATATGCCTTGCTGAATGATGGCGTCCAGTTCAATTTCCATTTCGCGGACTAACTTCACGTCAGGGAACATGTCTGGAAATCTATAACTGTAAAAGAAATGCTTGCATTAAATAACGTTTTGATCTAGAGTCAGCTGTGTCTGGCTTTTGTTCCAATCAAAAACTTTTCGTCTATATTTATTGGTAATAAACCAGGTTTCCAAATCATATCAAATTAAAACTGTTTGTTTCGACCAACTCGGAACAATGTCTTAGTTCTTACATATTCAGACTTTTATTTTTTGTTTCAACTCACAGATTAACACTTACATTGCTTTAATTTATAAATTTCATTAATTTATAGTATTTTTCGGTGAAGGAAAACGTCGTAAGGAAACCTCACACGCTTACGAAGAAATTTAACGGTTCGTATGAAGGTCTTAACCCTTATTGGAGCCGGATGGGTCCAAGCATGGAGCGAGAGCTATCCAGCAGTGGGATGGAATAGACTGAAGAGATATGGTATCGTCACATCTATGTATGTACAGTCAAAGACGCACCATTAAACCACCACCAAACCATTAAACCATATGACCATTAGACTCGGAGCTGAGGTGAAATTTTTCGAAAGGGAGGCATATAATATGCACTATGAAGTTGTAATATCCCTTTCGAGCATAGACAACTGTCAGTTCTCTTTTCAATGATGAGTTAACTTTGTTGCTGTTTGTATGTATGTAGTCACGTCTTACCTCAACCAGAGATACAATTCCAACACATCAAACACGGATTCTAAATGCACCAGATCCATGATGGTTTTGGGAGCCGGCAAGGGCCAGTCGACCGTGTTCGACATCCAATTCTTGGTTATGGGCTCGTTGCGACTGTATTGCCGGACCATCTGTTCAAGCAAAGTAAAGATTGTTGACGACTATAATAGTTTATATTATGATGTTCCAGTACCCTATTCCTTTAAGTAATTGGACATAACATGACCTGGAGAATCAACTAATCAAGTAAATTTTTCGCACCTATGGTCTCAGTTTGATTTATCTTATTGCCCGCTTTGCTTAATCAGGTGTTTTGAATTTGTTCACTTAACCCTTTTTGAAAATGCCATAACATAAGAAACGTTGTAGGTACATGTTAAAAATAATAAAGATAACGTCAATAAACATGACGACAATTTTCAATGTTCCACAGACGCCGTTAAAGATGAAGATGAAATTCATGATTCTAGGCAGTTTTGGCCAACGGGAAACGTCCTATAGGATTTGTCTAATTTGCGATTGACAGGCAGACAGCTAGACAGACAGACGGACGAACAACAAAGTGATCCTATAATGGTTCCTATTGAGATCCGGAACCGTAAAAAAAACTCCAATCTCCTCTCAATCTCCTTGGTGTTGCTGGTGTGTGTAGGCTGGTGATCGCTTACAATTAGATGTCCCACTTGCTTGTTTGCCTCCCTATTTCATCTAAAAAAACTGACCTTGAGGAAGCTGGCGCAGACGAACGGCAGTTTGTTGTTGATAGGCGCGCAGCAGAACATGTAGCGCGCGCGCAGCGGTAGCGGCACGTGCTGTATCATCTCCGCGAGGAACTTGAAAGCCTCCGTGTTGCACATGAAATAGAGTGAGTCGTCCACGGTGCACAGATGGACAAAGATATCCTGGAAAGATTTTGTTCCATGATGGTATTATGGTGGATAAAGGGGAGGGAGAATGACGTGGTAACTTTTATGACACTATGTTCATAACAAACACTATTCCTCTCAGGGACATCGTGTGAAGTTTCAGTCTAAATCTGAAATGAGGAACGTAGGCTGTAGTGTGACAGTTAGTGCTGCCGTTTTCATTGACACAAGATTTTGGTCAGGATCCGTAGAATCGCGTTAATACACTGAAGCCGCGTCACTGATATCTCTGCTTAAAGATAGAAAACGTTTGATGTCCAGTGTTCCTGGTATTTGCTTTCTTGAATAATACTGGATGAGGAATAGTGCCTAATTCGCTGGTCTCGAGTATGATCGGTTATACCTAAATGACTTTATGACATCTTGAATAAGTTTCAATGCCTTACTGATATTTTGAATTTGTTAAATGATTTGGGATATAATAAAAAGACTTAATTTGAAGCTACATGAAGTTACATAAATTAACAAGAATATCATTAAAAGGTAAACAGTTGTGTATACGCAACAGAGGGCCTAGAAGAAATTATTTTAATCAAGTAAAGGTAGAGGATTAACATGACATCAATATAGAAATTATAGTTAATACGGTCACAAGACTTAGGTTAAGGCGAAACTGAAGGTGGCACGCTTAGAAGCAACATTACTTTTTTCTGGTGGCTTTCGAATCGCATTGCACATGGCATAGCTCACTATAAGCCAGTTGAATAAGATGAGTCACCAAGCAGCTATCGAAAAGATACCTAGCCTAGGAAGGGTCTAAATTCGGAACCTTCCAGATCAACGAGCTGCAAAAAGAGCGTCCATCGGACAACTACACGATCAGCTACGAGTAGGTATTATCAAACCGCGATTAGAATATAATTGGAGAGTAACGTCAGCCCACTGTTATTTCATACATATAGGAATGAAGCTTGACGCAAGTCTATGAAATGACAGTGTGCTGACGTTACTCTCCAATTATATTCCAATCGCGGTTTGATAATAGTAGATGAAGTGGAAAGGAAAGAGCTGCGTTCTATGAGAGTCGAAAATGATCAGGAGGGCGTTTAACATTGGGTGTTTTAATCGTAGGTCAAACTTTAACATGATGGTTAAGTTAATGCTGTACCTATCCACGGAGCGCGGTCAATCATTTTAGTTAATACGTTGCCATAATAGTAATACCGACCAGAACAGCATGTTATGTAGAAAGACATGCACATAGCGGTATACCTAATCACAGCATGTCGTGCTAACCGTTCAGAATTCAAGTTTATCGACCAAGTCTAACGGGTCCATATTCTAAGTCAGCAAAAACTAGCTCTGCTTCATTTGTTTTTATGTGCAGTTTGCAATAGACATGTGCAATAAGGTTATCATGGAGTCAACCCCATTTTATTTTATCGCGGCCTTCAGATAAAGATTTGAACCGATATTATGCGAAATCAACGTCGACTAATGTGACACAATATCAACAGTTTATGTCACAAAGTATAGTATTGTTTATTAAAGTTTCTCAAATAGATAAAATAGTAAATAAGCACGCGTATGATATGGGCCTATTATTTGGGTAAACAGAGCTCTATTCGATATCATCTAAAAATTATAAATATATGTACATAGAAGCGAAGTATAACTAGATACTATATGTTATGCATACTTATACTCTAATGTATTACACGTAAGAGTAGGTTATACCATTTGGTTTTCAATTCCACTGCTATATCACTAGCTTGGTAGGACGTTATGCAAGGTCCCTCCGGATCGCTACCAATATCTTGTTCGCTAATCCAGCCGCTAAGCAGCAGTGCTTGCACTATTGTGTTCCGGCGTGGAGAGCAAGACAGCCGGTGCAATTACTGGCACAAGTCGTATTCCATCTTAGCCCTCTGGGTTGGCAACGCATCTGCAATCTCCTCGATGTTGCGGGTGTCTATAGGCGGTGGTGATCACTTACCATCAGGTGACCCACATGCTCGTTTGCCTTCCTATGTTGTATAATAAAAAAAAACTAAGATGGTGTAAAGATACTTTGGTAAAGATTTGTTTTATTAATCACATCCATACAAACGACTTCACATGACACCTAATAGAAGCGACACTTTGGGGTATGAACCCTTCACGTGTTTTTTTTTTATTGTTGACACCGTGGAGGGGGGATATAGTGGTTAAAATTGTTTAATGAGTGGCATAAAATCCTAAGACCAACTCACTATGCAACTGTAAAACAAAGATTACGAATAGGTTAAAAATTCAGCAGTCAAACAGTAGTTACTAAAGCACCAACGGCATCCTGCTTTATTCACAGACCGGTGGAACTCCCCACTCCTCCATTTTTATAATAATACTAAATCTTATAAGACATTTGTAACCCAATATGGATTAATAATCTGAAATAAATGTATTGAACTATTAAATTGCAAGCAAGTTTACTTACCATGAGACTGCTAAGGGTAGCATGCGGCAGATGGTACGCATACAACTCCATCTGCTCTGACGTTGGGTGCAGGCCGGCCTGACTGACCGGGTCCGGCGGTCTGCTCAGGAGTTCCTTCAGCGTAGGCAAGTCTTCTGGCTTATATGTTGTCACGTGGCCTGTCTCCCACGCGCTGCCGTAGCGGCCGGCGCGACCTGGTGATAGAAAATCAGTTCTTTATCTTCTTCTTAAAATCTCTACATAGTATCTTTATTCTTTACTTAGTATAAAACAAAGTCGCTTCCTATCAGTCCCGCTCCACCTGCCTCGCTTTGCATCACTACTTATGCAAAAATCTGTAATAGTTGAAGATGTCTGGCTTTTTTACCTAAATGTCCGCCTACACTGAGTGGTTTGTCCGGCTATTTGAGGTTAGGACCTGGCAACCCTATACCCGTGCGACGCCTGGGCAGATCGCTACGACTAGCGACAGTCAGACAGTGAGTCAGTAACTAACTGACAGACAGTGTATAGCCTAAAGATAAAGGCATGAAATTTAACACATGTGTTCCTTAGGGGGTGAAATGGTGCACTAAGGAAGGAATTTTGGAAATTCCACCATTATGGGGGTGAAATGGGCGGTGGAAGTGACAAAATAATACAAAAACTACGCAGACAGAGTCGCGGGCAAAAGCTTGTGTTATTATGAAGGGTCAAATACGAAGACTAACTGACCTACCGAACTAAGAAGTTGGACGGTAAGACTTGTCTAGCAAATGATAGTTGCACAGGGGGTTATGAAGAGTACTATAATGTTCAAAGTCAAAAATAAAAATAAATACTGCTTACCTGCAATTTGTAAAGCTTGTGATATACTTATAACATCCATTTCCTTGTCACCGTCTGTGTTGATCACTGGTTTAATTAGCGAATAAAATATTATTCTTCTTATACTCCTAAAAATCATTAGCTTAAATTAGAAATTTGAACTCTCATACATAATAATAAACTTTAAGCAGAGCGTACACAGAAAGCGGTAGCGGCGGGCGGACCGAAACAGAATCTGTTAAAAGGAAAGGTACTATAACGGTCAAAAAATCTAGTTTTTACTACTGTGTTTGCCGCTGCAAATGTTTCTATCGCGCCTGATCGTTGAAGCTATTGGTTTAAAATGAAAGAATAGTTGCACCTCAAGCGATAAATGTAAAGAAAAAAAGTGCAAGTCATGGTTTCAATGTCATACTTTTTCTTCCTCCAAAACTTAACCAATTTTTTTTTAAACATAAGTCAATTGGTTCTACACACAAAACGTTTGTTTAAGAGGGAAGAAATGGTTCGATTATTCCGATGTTTGGAGAGTGAAATAGAATCTACCATGTAAAGATATTTAAGATATCACAAAAATCTAAATAAAGCAACACGCAATCGATCACTATCTGGAGATCATTGCGCTGGTGAAATAATTTAGAGACGAAGATTAGCTGCTCAAAATGCGATCACCTTTGTGTGCACTTGTTCATACAAATGTTAACAACACAAACTTTCTCGCGTCCGCCCCGCTACCAGCCTCTGTGTGCCGTCGGCAGATTTTTTAACTTACAAGTTAATACCAAGGCCTATAGCATCCGTTGCCACCATGACCTTGCATGAGCTATCAGGGTCGTTGAACTTGTTGGCCTGTGCCAGTTTAGTGCCCGGAGGAAGACTTCCATAAATGACAGCTACTTCATGACCCCTAAAACAATTAAACAACTACATTTCTATATGTCGAAAAAATGGGTTTATAAAACAATTGTAGAACGATTACGTTTGCATGACAAAGTTGGACATAGCAAAAGCGTTTTCTTGAGTTTTCACCATTTTTTTCACATTTATCGACCTAATTAATACTGCTTTTGAAAATAGTAGTACGTAAAAAAAAACTATTTGATATTTTTATTACTTTGAAATCGACTTCACAGTTTTTAAACCTTTTCAACGCCCCGTTAAATAAAAAAAACACGCTATGCCTTTATTTGTAAGTAACGAAGTTTAACCTTATGCGAATGCAAGTAGGTCACTTTTATGTTGTACGCGGTGATGGATATGGTGTTAAACCTATAGTGACGGATATATCCATCGTTCGCGTTGAAAAGGTTAAACGTATTTGAATAATTATTATCTGTGGAGATGACAATTTAACTTATTCAAAGGCGACAGTTGTCAAGTTAGTACGATAACCGACCTCCTGGGCCCAATTTCATAAACGCGACAGGCGACAGGTAACAGTGACAATTCGGTATATATTGCTTGCCCACTATGATGTTAAGGCTGTAAGTCAGTAGCGTTACTTGTCGACACAGTAATGTACGGCGAATTGTCACTGTCACCTGTCGCATGTCGCGTTTATGAAATTGGGCCCTGAAGTTGACATAAATCGGCCAAGGAATGAATCATCTAAAACTACACAGAGCTACTCGAATTTTTTGCATTTCCAACTACAGAACGCAATAAAAACCAGACCATAGCGCCTAACGCCATTAGCCGATCGCGAAATCAACATCAAACGTGTAAATAATGACTGTCTTGCTCTCCACGCCGGAACACAACAGTGCAAGCACTGCTGCTTAGCGGCAGGATTAACAAGCAAGATGGTGGTAGCTTCGTTATTTCGGGAGGAAGGACCTTGCACAAGGTCCTTCCTCCCGAAATAATTTCTTATAATGATTAGCCACTGGCAGTAGCTGTAGAGTCTATCGCTCACACACAACAAATTTCCGTCGCCGTATAGTGGTTGATGCGACAAGTTGTCTAAGGTCATTGTACGAAATCCTTTATGTTTTTGACTTTTTCCTATCCTTTACCACGCCCATCATGAACTATCGAATTGCTATCGCTTCAATTGCTTCTAAAATCCCCTTCAAAACCGAATAGTGTTCTCTATATTTTATTACTCGTACTTGCACTAGCACTATTTCATAATACAAAATTTAAATCTATTGTCAAACAGGCATTAATTTCTCGGGCGTATTATAAAATCAATAACTATATCGTGGACAGGGATATCCGTTCCGTGGCTCTCCGTTGCTCGAGAGCTAAGTCTGTGTACGCAGTGTAAGCTACATATGAAACGGTATGTTTGTAGCAAAAACGCTTCTTCTCAGAAAAAAATATTGCCAAACAATACAAGAATAAGTTGTGATCCCAGGACATGATTAAGTGGTTAACGGCGCTTGGCGCACGTCTGGCCCCAGCGTATCGTATAGTTCCCGGCAAACTTCTTGAGCACAGACCTTGCCTGCGCAGTAACCGTTTCTAGTACAAATGTGTATGCGCAAACATACCTCCTCCACTCAATTTATGCTCAAGATGTTTGCCTGTAACTATAACTGCCTCGAATAGGACTGACCTCTGTTCTATGGCTCGACTTACACTGTAAATGTCGTTCTTATTGAAACACACAATACAGTCGCCGGGTTTCACGTTATCAAGGGAGCCGAGGGCGCAGTCTTCCACTTTGAGCTCCGTTAGCCGTTTGTATGTCCGGACCTGAACAAATATAATATTATAGAACTATAGAAACATGTGCAGAATAGAGTAAAACGGTGGTAGTTTATAGTTAAATCTGTGAGGTATTTTGTTTCATGTTAAAGGGGAGGAGGGTAGGTATTTGCATGAAATTACAGATATGTGTATATTGTATTAATAAAACGCACAGCATCGTTACGCACGAGTGCTACAATGGCACTATTTTCGCGGATTATCAAGGTAATTGGCTCCATAACGTAAAAGCCAACCCATACAGTCATCATCAGGTATAAGAGTGGTGATATCTGATCACCCTCTAACGCCCTAGACAATAAGGTATTGTTTTCATATTTTTGAGCTTCATCAGTGCTCTCTGTTGACGATTGTACAAGTAGTAGAAAAAGAGTAGACAAGAAATGTGAATGTTATTGTTATTATACTTGCCTCAATTTCTTCGCCTGTAGTGTTGCATATCTCTTCTATTAAATTGATGGCGCCCGCTTCACCACATAGATGTATTTCATCTGCTTGGAGTCCTAGAATGAAATGTAAAAAAAAACACTCAAGTCGTAAGATTGAAATTGGCTAGATAAGATATTGGCCAACCAATACTGAACCATACAAAATAAAGGCAGTGGCATTTCAATATTACCTGTCTTTAATATCATAGAAATGTATTATCATTTATCATAATCATAAATAATTTATTACCAGGCTTCAAAGGGCCCATACATAAATAGCTTACAGACTAACATACATAATACATATGAACACAAATAAACCTTCCTACACAAATTCTCTAAATTCTGAAGAAACTGCACCAAAATTAAATTAAAAGAGCTAGTACTTAGGTGCACAGACAGACAGAAATAGAGGCTTTGTTTAGTTTAAAATTATTACGAGAAAAGATTAAAAAAGATAGATGGGTTATAAAAGAGAAAATACCTAAAATAGCTCTTGTCCATGCCCAGCCTCGTCCTCTATCCCCAATCATTTGTATTTCGTCGATTATAGCTACTTCATCTGTAAAAACAATAAATTATTTTTCTTGGGGTGTCTCCTTTAGTTGTGAAACCACGAACAGATATAAAGTCGGTTCATCCATTCTTGTCTTACCATTTTAACAATTTAACACGTTAACAAAAATTTTATAATGCCTTCTCAATAATTGTAATACCCCAGCAATTATACAATGCGACAATGTTAATACAGCGGCCTATGAATCAAATTGATTGACTGTACCTACAGAACAAACGGGTTGAAATAATAACCACCTTTTTTTAAAGTAGGTTAGTAAACTCACAAGAATTATTGAGCGAGGTCATTTCAACAGTGCAAGCGGTGTGACTAGACGGTGTCAGCTCAATCTCCGATTCAATGAAGGTCTCTTCTGCAGTAGTTTCCAGCTCTGCATCAACTAGGGTACTGCTTTGAGAAGCATGCCGTCTCTCTTCACCCGTTATAAGGTCACATGGTATACCCTGGAAATGTTTTTTGTATTCATAAATATGACTGAACCATATTTAAACCATTTATCCTTACTTATTTTAAGTAACAAACAACATTCTAATCTAAAATTTAAGCTTTTGCCACCAAAATATTGTTTATTTTTAATATATTCTTTATTGTTTAAACAAAATATTCTGAAGCAACAATTTGTACATCATGTCTTCTATTTACAGCTTTGATTTGTTTTGTTTAGGTGATAAACAATATTTAGATGACAAAAAGTGAAATTTTGGGTTAGAATTCCAATGAATCATCCAAACTTGTTTGAAGACATTTATATATTTATTTTAACTTCCAACAAGGAGATGGTGGGATAACATGGACGAGTTAGAAAATGACAGGCTTGATATTGTGTCAAATCAGGAGTTGTGGAAGTTTGGGGCAGAGGCCTTTGCACAGCAGTGGGACACAAATATGAGACATTAAAAAAAATCGCAAAAGGCAGACTAAGTCTTATTAAGGTATCAGAACCCTATATGGCATTAGAAATAGAGAATCATGCAAACCTTTATTCATTGAATTTAATCTACTCTCAATGCCTTGTCTCTACCTATACGAAGCTGCACTGTTTGTCAAGCAACATACAGATCTTTTTACCTTTGCGGATAAAGAAACAACTAGGCCCCAAAGACGATACCAACTGGTATTACCGACCAACAATAAACTGGCACTTAGGAAGAAAAGCGCTTATAACATGTGCATAAAAATCTATAATAAACTTCCAGCAACAGTTAAATCTCTATCTTATCAGGAATTTAAAACAAAACTTTACAAAGTATTATGTGAAAATTGTTTCTATAGTGTAGATGAATTTTTTAGGCATAGGTTTTGACATTTTGACTATGTTAGCGTTGACATTCTCACGGAAATATATCTATTTTATTTTGTTTTCTTCTGCATCTAGACTGAATTTAAGTGTACATGTTCTATTTTGCTTTACTAATGCAACGATATTTGTTTTAATGATACTTCTGTTTTGATGAGACTGTTTTACTTTTATTTTAAACTTAAAATTTTGACACCTGTATATACAAACTTATGATATTACTTAAAATGAAATGTTTATTTAGTTTAATTTGCTCATTTGCTTTCTTTGTTTTTAGTGATATTGCTTTACTTATTTTTTTTTTATTATTATTTTAAATTTTGACATGCTATGTATAGAATAATGATATTATTTTGATTTGAAATGTTATTTATAATAGTTTAATTCTCTCATTTCCTTTTCATCTCTGTTTTTATTGATTTTGCTTTACTTAATATTTAAAAATTTTGACATGTTATGTATTGACTAATGAAATTATTTTGAAATGGAATGTCATATGGTTGAAATTGCTTTTACTTGCTTTTACTCGCTTTATTTTTTAAGACAAAATTTTCACATGCTAACCTTGGCTGAATATATTGTGGGAAGCACTGTTTGCCATCTTGGCCTTAAGATCTTGGAATGTACCATATATTCTTGTGAATAAACGACTCATTCATTCAAGGCATTATTATTATTAAATAATAAATATTACTGCAAGAATAACTTACAAGGGATTTCATTCTCTTTAAATACTGACATAGATAGATCACTCAGAAAAAGAATCCATACCCTTTTGTTAGACTTGTGGTATATTTCTGTGGCTAGTAGCTTCAGTGGGCCACAGTACACACCAGATTTGGCTCCGAGGAATCTTTCCATAGCATGGTATGTTTTGCCAGAGTTAGTGGGGCCAGCATGGAACACTATTTTTCTGTTCATACTTCGAGCTTGAGGGTACCTTGAATTTGATAAAGATCATTTTGATTACACACTTTTTTTCAACTTTTCAAACTAAAAATGTTACAACATTTAAAAATTTGCCATATGTCTTTATTGTACAAAACCAGACACAGTGATGTAAAAAGGCAATTTATTCATTTAAGGGATGTTTTAAGGGTCAGTTTTAGAATCCAGTCACCCGAATTTGAGGAATCCCCTTTCCTAGCCTCACTCAAACCCCCCAAATTGGTGCTCTAGAGAAAACTTACAAACTGTACAGTGCCCAATTTGCATTTAAATTTCCTGTCAACTGACTACTGATATTGTGGTAATAAAGACAAAATTTAAGAACATATAAGTTCAGTATCTTACCAGTTAGCTGGTGTTCTCAAGTCTGATATCTTCTTCAGGTCGTCTAAGCAGTCTAAGTGGGGAAAAGCTAGTCTAGCATGACGCAGGAAGTAGGGGAACAAGTCATCTACATGGCCAGCACCTACAAGTAGAGGAATAATAAGTCATACTTTTGTTAAAATCATATATAAAATCACAAGTTTATTACAGGATACAAACCTTGTATTATATCACTTATAGTTATATGTAAATCGGGGGGCAAATCGTGTTCTAAACAGTGTCTCCTGAATGACAAAAAAGCCTGATGCAACAACTGATCATCCAAACCATTTTCTGACGCCAAGACGCGAATCTCTGGTTTTTGATAGAATCTGTTTAAGATCTTAAGTAAATCTTGTTTTTTTAACTGTCCAGTGAATTCTTCTCCTATATTCATGTCATCAGGATTCGGTTTGACCGGTATAGGGACAAATAGAGCGGATGAACCGCCGCGGTCGTGTTTTTTAGTCCTCTTAAAAACATAACCTAAACATCCAAGTTTCCCTTTACGAGTACACAGAACATTTGTCCTTATAAACGGAGAAATACATGGTTGTACTTTTTCTGTACAATAAAGGGCCAGGATTCGTGTAAAACCTTTATACATTCTGATTAGAACAAAATAAATTGACTAAGAATTTTAAAGCAACTTCTGTTCTGTCACATTGCGGATTTTAAAATGAAGAAATGTCAAGCAAATGTCAATAATGTTGTTCGAGATACTGTTGTAAACCCTAAAACTTGCTTACACACTACGTGTGGTGTGGTCGACATGCGCTAGGTTAGGGTAGTGTTGTACCTTTACCTACTGACCTACATTTCTACATACGACGTTTAATGCAGAAAAACGTTTAAGCGATTTTTTTTAAACGACTGTCAAGTCAAACCAAAAATTGACGTGAATGGAGGACGTGTGTCTGTGAATATTGAGTACGACGGCAAAGTCGTTTTAATTCGGCTACTTAAAAATTAGTGCATTGATTACGTTTCACATGATAGAAATTAATAAATACACGCAATCAAAACCCTATATCAAAGGCATTGTGACTTAATAATAGTTGAAACAGCGCAATGGGAAAAGCAAAGAAAGGAAAGAAGCTTCAATCCGCCGAAGATGGGTAATTTCTTTAGCGTATATTTTATTCGTTCGTATCAAACATGTTCGGGTTTATTATCGAGTTAATGATTTTTTCAGCGACAGCGACGTGGAAACCACTAACATTGACAGTGTGAAACCTTCGCAAAATAAAGGGAAGAAGTAAGTTATTTTTAGGTTAACTGCTTTCAAAATTCCTTTCCATCTGGTGGTCGCATGGAATTACATTGAGACTACTGCATGTAGCACAGCTACACTGATGTGTTGCCTGTTTGGTGAATGAACATTTATGCCTCAAAAATTGAGGGTACAAGTCTACCAGAGTCAGAAGTCAGTAAATGCGTGCATATATCCCCAAATTTGCCACAATCTCAAATTCCTAGTTGATTTGTTTGAATATCAAAGCATTTTGCAAGTTGGTTGGTCATTAATGCAGTTTTCGGTGCACTGCTGGGAATTAAGTTATCTTTTTTTAGAAAGATAATTCACAGTCTGGATTTAAAATATAAATGATAAGTAAATAAATAAATATCTCGGAACAATTCACCAATCAACCTAGTCCCATGATAACCAAGGCTTTTGTTTTCGTTTCTAGACAACAAATTACATCCATGACTTAGGTACAGTCAGGGAAATTGAAACACGTACCACCGTAGAACCTAAGGGTTCGGGAGCGATAGGGTTCTAAGGTGGTACATGAATATATTTCCCCTACTGTACATGCATTCATTCATATTTATCATACACATGTTTGATCTTATTGCGATCCAAACCCGGGCACTCTAGCGTCATAGTTGGAATCACTAACCACTAGTCTATCTGTGAATAATCCAAATGTTAGCTGTTTTTTCATTATGACTATGTTGATGCTACATTGAAGGACAAAAATTTAATATTAACATAATGGCTGGAATAAAGAGCCTATATGAATATCTCTCCTGGGAAAAGTTTGCCCAGATTCCAGAAACTTTGCACTATATAACGCAATACAACCATATACATCAAAACAATAGTATCAATTATACCAGTCATCCTTGATTGATGAAATACCAGTACTAGTTCACCTACTAATCTGAATGTGCAGATAAGTTATGAAATCATAAGATATTCCGCATTTAGTCACAAATTTATGGTTGTTTAAATATTTATGAAAAATGTTTACAATTCTTTAATGCAAAAGAACTCTTTAGTGTTGGTATTTACGTTATATGCAGGGCCAAACTGGGCCTGAAGGGCTTGGGTGGCATTATGATCAATTTGGCTCTTCATGCAATTAAACTAATCTGCATAGGTTGTAAACCTGGGTATGTGTAAAGTAAGGAGACTGTCCAATCTAGGGTCTTGCTGGCAAACACCGTCTCAATGTGACCATTCCAATACTGCTTATGTTGATACATTTACAATTATAAATGAATATATTTGTGCGTTTATCATCCTTTCATTTTGGATGAGTTTGACATGATTCCCTTTATTTAAAAGCTTTAAAAAGCTCATTATCAAAAAGTAATTTAAAGACAGGCCATCCATTTTTACTTGTGTCCATCCTGCAAAGTGGATTACTCCAAAGGGAAGATCCTGGAAGCAAGACATGTTGTTTTAAAAGGAATCATTTCAGGATTGCAGTTGATTCAGATGAGAGTGAAGATGGAAAACCTAAAGCTAAATCCAAACACAAGAAGTCAGTTGATGAAGATGTCAAAGAGGTCACAAAAAATATCAAAAACGTTTCAATATCAAAGAAGTCTCAAAAGAAGAAAGTCGAAGCTAGTAGTGATGGTAAGTCAAATTCCTGAAATGTTTTCTGTAATAATATGCTTTCAGTTTGTTGCACAACTTTGTAATGAAATTGTGTAATTTCTAACTTCTGACTGTTTCACTCATGATTTAGTTGATAGGTTATCCAAAAATATATATATACACAAAGTTTTTATTTCACAATAATAAAAAAAGATAAATTATTAATATAGCCAGTCTATTTTTTCTTAGCCACTTAACAAAGTGAGTATATTGCTGTTTATATATTTACTATTTTGATATATCTTTTTCAATGTTTTTATTGCAAGAAGTAATCAATTAGCACTTAGAATATTTTTTCTTGTTTTATTTAAACAGATGAATCTGATGACGAACCTGTACAAAAACCAGCAAAAGGAAAAAAAGCTGCAGATAAAAGTGGTTTTTCTTTCTTGGAAATAGAAGATTCAGCAGACTCTGCACCAGATGCCCCTGTTTCTTCAGAAGATGAAAAACCACAGCCATCACAGAAGAAAGGTCAGGAAAAAAAAGAACCAGCTGGTAAAAAAGGTAAAAAAGCCAAAAGGAAGAAGGATGAAAGTGATGATGATTTAGAAAAGGTACTTGCTGAGCTGGAAATGGAATATGCTGGAGTAAAGAAGGAACCCACCCCTGTTGCTGCTGATGAAGTAAATCCGGAAGAAATAGTTGAAGAAAAACCTAAAACTAAAAAAAAGGGTAAAAAAGAAGAAACGAAAACAGTGGAGCCTGAGAAAGAAGAGGACAAAGAAGGTAGTGATAATGAACATGACGTAACAATTAAAACAGCTGCACAGAAAAAGAAGGAAAAGAAAGAGAGAGAAAAACAGAAAAAACTAGAAGCAAAGAAAAAAGAAGAAGGCAAAAAGGTAGAACCTAAAGCAGAAGCCAAACCTGAAAAAAAAGAAGAAATTAAACCTGCTGAGGTGGAAGCCAAGGAAGAAGCCAAAGAACCATCTGAAGAAAAAGATGCAGATGGGGATGCACCAGCTACTGAAGGAAAGAAAAAGAAAAAAGGTAAAGGAGATAAGGATGATAAGGGAGACAAGGATGATAAAGGTAAGAAAGGTCCAACAAAGAAGACTATCGCTGCCATGCAAGAAGCTTTGAAAAAAGTAAAGGAAGAGGAAGAGCGTTTAAAGAAAGAAGAAGAAGAAAGAATAAAACAAGAGGAAGAGCGTGAGCTGCAGAGGCTCGAGGCAATTAGATTAGAGAAAGAAAAGAAAGAAAGGAAAAAACAGAAGGAAAAGGATCGTAAGGAGCGTCTGAAAGCCGAAGGCAAACTCCTGACTCCTAAGCAGAAAGCTGAGAAAGCTAGAGCTCAAGCTATGCTGGAGTCATTGAAAGCTCAGGGTATAGAAGTTGGTGGATCGGAAAAGAAACCACCGCGCCCTGGCACGAGGGTCAAACCGACCAGGCTGAAATCTCAAATGTCTCAGGAGCCTCCATCTACACCTAAGGAAGAAAAAAAAATCGAATTAGAAATTGTGGATAAAAAGGTAAGAGCTCAAAAAAAATCCTAGTAGTTGCAGGTCCCTAGCCATAAGACCAATTACTGATTTGTCTTTAAAATTGATTGAAATAAATAATTTAAAAAGTTATGATAATTAAGTTGGTTTTAATGGAAATTTGGACAATATAAACAGTCCGCTATATTAATGTTATCTACTATGATTTTATAAATTTATAAAAATTCCAAAGTTATAGCACAGACATAATTTTATGCTTCATTGAAGATATTTGTTAGTAAAATATCCTAATTGAAGGAACCTAAAAAACTACTAACTTCCTTCAAACAAATTTTCATTGTTTCTTTTTTTTGGGTACCTATACCCCAAGCACTTAAAATATCATTCACAAAAGGATCAGGAATATTTTTAAATGGGCACACCACAATTTTTATCTATCTAGACCACAAATGGCATGGGACCAATTTTGACCACTAGAAAAAAATACTTCTCTTTTTACATGCACTGGTATTAGCAAGGGAAGTAAATATTATATGTATTAAGCCTTGTTCGGCGAATTAATGTGATAATCAATTTAGAAATGTTGGGTAATAGATTTGTTTACATACGATTTTGAATGTTTGTGTTTAGGAAGAACCTGCAAAACCAGTGGAGAAGAAAGAAGCGGAAGATGATGCGGTAAAGGACGCTTGGGATGCTGAGTCTTCAGAAGAAGAACCGGAGCCCGAGAAACCCGAACCGACACCAGTAACACCGGCTAAGGAAGTGAAGAAGTCATTGGATAAAACTAAAGAGGCAAGTATTTTTTTTATAAAATAGGCAAACTAGCAAGTTCTTACCTAATGGCCAGTGATACCTACCGCCCACAGACACCTGCAACACCATGGAGATTGAGAGATTGCAGATGTGTTGCCAATTCAGACGGCTAAGGTGGAATATCACTTCTGCCAGTAATTTTACCAAAATAAATCACCAAGTTAATTTCAGTAGATACACTAGATTGGAACATTTGATTGCTGCGAATTTATTATTATGGACCTCTGCAAAATAACACCTGAATACATTTTTTTGATAGAAGTATGAGGTATAACCCTGGGGAATGGAATGGAAGGAAGGATGTAAAACTTAACTCCCGATGTACCTTTAGAACGGCTGATCTACCTTTCACTTTTATTTCTAAAGAACTTTTACGCGGATATTACGATGTTATGTATCCATTTCGCGGGATATAAAGGAACCTATGCTATATGTTAATCCAGGACATGCTCTGTGTCAGCCAAATTTCACCTATATCCGTTCAGCCGTTAATGCGTGATTGAGGAACTGACATCCGAATATTCTAACATTACATTACTTTTGCATTTATTATATTAGTAGGATTACTAAGAATTAATAAACAAAGATGCAAGAGAAAGAGAGAGAGTACTGCTAACTATGATGCATTTTTTTAGTAATGTGATGTCAAAAACTTGATTCGCTTTTACAAGCGTTTATTTGACTTGCTGTGTTATTTTTTTCTTTAAGCGAATTTTGACTTCCTTCTAGTGGTTAGATTTATTTGAGTTATGTATATTATGCAGATCCGATGTCAGAGGAGTAACGCAAAATACAGTCAGCAAAAAACTCGGATTAAATATGAAATTTATGAACAAAAATATATTAAAATTATAAGTTACTTACAATTTAAAACTTTTAATTAGCATCAACATTTTAAATTGTCAACTTATGTTATTGCATAAGTTAACAATACCTAAACCTATCTATCTATGTATGTACATTGTACACCTATTGGTATAGCTATTGTTTTGATCTTAGTTTAGTCACTATTTAGCATCACATTTACACAATACTTCACATGTTTACATTGATGTTAAATAGATATAGTGATTGATCAATGATGTTCTGCTAATTGCTTCTTATTAGCATAATAAATTTTTGTTTATTAAAAACATTTTTTTTGGCTGTTTTACAGAAAGTAGAAGAAGAAGATAGTTCCTCTGAAGACGATGAAAGCTCTGACGAGGAAACCAGTTCCGAGGAGGATTCTGATGATGACCAGATGACCGACGCGCAGAAAAAGAGGGAAGTCGTTTTGAAGAGATTAGAGGTGAGGTTGATTATTAATAAATATTCAGTTACTGAAATTCAACCTTTTGCGTCGAGACTTCATTAAACACCTTAAACCATTGAAAACGCCTTAACTTGCAACGAGATAAATGCTTCATAAAAATAATAAACTTATTTAACATACCTCAAGGCTACATTTCAAACTTTCCATGTAAAATCTTTAATTTACCTTTATAACAATATAATGGATAATAGTAAATTTTTTAACAAATCCCGTATCTTTAGTATTGAGGTTAACCCCAAAACTTGGCACATTTTACGAAGCTACAAGTTACAATTTTACAAGTCTAAACCGGCTACATTGGTCATTATGCCCATTGCCATTGGTCATTATTGACCAATCTTGCTGGTTTAGACTTGTAAAATTGGAACTTGTAGCTTAGTGAAACGGACCACTGATAAACCGTTCTCAAACTAGCAACATTACGCAGGCGAGAAGTAGTGCAGGTTTTTGGACAGAATCTTGGGTATGCCGTTATGATTGTACGCGGCTTCTGATTCCTTCTTCATCCTGAGACGATTCTTCTAGTATATTATACTAAGTTTATGTTACCTAATATTCATCATCGTCTCTCACAGAAACGCAAAGAAGACAATGAAGCCAACAAAACTAACAACCCACTCCGCGCCGCCGTTGTGTGCGTGCTCGGTCACGTCGATACTGGCAAGACTAAGATACTTGACAAGCTCCGGAGAACCAACGTGCAGGACGGGGAAGCTGGTGGCATCACTCAGCAGATCGGAGCCACCAATGTGCCCATTGAGAACATCAAGGAGCAGACTAAGCATGTGAAAGGGGTAAGTGTCAATAGCAGGGAATGCAAACCTGGCTATTGTCTCAAAGAAAAAACTGGTTTTGACTGGTTATTCCTTAAGAAAATAACCCGGGTTGCATTCCCTAGTCAATTGGGTGCGCTGGACAGGTCATAATCAAAGTAAAAACAAAAGTTGTCTTTCCTGTGGTTAAAATTTTGGCGACTTGGGTTCATACAATAAGTATTTTTTATAACTAGGTCGGTTACACACTGCCAGCCTCGCCCGTGTTATTTTATCTATATTTGTTGCGGATGGTCAAGCATTGTAGCAATGGCAAGCATGCAACATACTAATAATCAAACTCTCTTTTGTATTAATGATAATATTATTATCAATCCGTGATTTATTCTGATCACAAATGGGATTACACTGTCATTTCATAGATATAGGAATGAATTTTGACGCAAGTCTATGAAACGACAGTGTGCTGCAATTGTATTCCAATCACGGTTTGATAATAGTATGGATTTCATAATGTCATGCCATGTAGATGGAGAGTTATATATTGAGTTAAATTATTGCATTACAGGTAAACGAGATTGCATTCAAACTTCCTGGCTTGCTCATTATTGACACCCCTGGCCACGAGTCGTTCAGCAACCTTAGAAGCAGAGGGTCCTCGCTGTGCGATATTGCTATTCTCGTAAGTAAAATCTCAGCATCAACATACTTTGCTAGATTGAAAGCATTGTAATTCAAAATAAGAGACTATGCAGTAGACTAAGTTACTCCGTCACTTTATGGTTAAGAAGGAAAGTAATTTCAAAGAGTTTCAAACCTTTCAATCTACAACTTCAGTGCATAAGTCAGGTTTTGGGCTGTTGGTGTCGCCGAATAAGAGTTTATATGAGTATCTAAATGGGAGCATTATAAAAATAAGGAAAACTTGCTTAAATATGCTTATGGTTCGTCAGGGAAATTAGGTAAAATGGTCAAGAAAAGTCAGGGATTTTTTTATTATTTGCTGTAGACACCTTGATGGTGTAGGGACACATTGTATGTAGGAATGATTGCAATATAGAACGAGCGACTGATGTAAACGAGCTGATGAAATGACTGGAAGACATTGTAAATGAACGGGTTTGAGTGAAGGATTGGGAGTGCGTTGGACGATCGGTTAGCTTCCCCCTTCTACATTCATGTTTCATTCAGTCATTCTCTGTATGTCAGTCATTAACCACTCTTTTGTACGTATATGTAAGTTGAAAATTACCAATTTAATAAAATGTACTTGGAATTTCGATCTGCAGGTGGTGGACATAATGCACGGACTGGAACCCCAAACCATAGAGTCTATTAACCTCCTGAAGCTGAAGAAAACCCCGTTCATAGTGGCTCTGAACAAGATCGATCGCCTCTACGACTGGCAGAGCGCGCAACGCAAAGACGTCAGGGACATATTGAAGTTGCAGCAGACTAATACGCAGATCGAGTTCGAGAAGCGATGCAAAGATGTTATGCTGCAGTTCTCTGAACAGGTAAGAGTCTGGCTAATGTTTGGGATGCGTTTGTGCTTAAACATAACGGGATTTCAAAACTATTGGGGAACACTGCTGAAGGGACTTGATTCCACAACTTCACTGTACAGGGCAAAAATGCAGGTTGAAACAGTGTTCGACCACCATTCATCGAGGTGGTGATAATGAAAAATTAATATCCAGCAGGTTGTGCGATAGTGGAACTCTGTGGCTGGGAGCAAATTAAATAGTACCTTGGAGCACTTCTGCACAGAACTAAAAACCTTTATCTTTATCTATAGTTTTATTTTACTTAATCTGCAATCAGTATTTCTAGCCATAATAAGATAATTTGGCTTTACGTAGTTGTATTTAGGTGGTCATCCACTGAATACCGTTCCCTTCATAAGAAAGAGAGCGCTATTATCTTCTGTCTAGCTCCAGGATGTAAAGATATGAGTTAAATCTACCAAGGTATTAAAATGTAGCTTGAATCTTGATTTACTGATGGTGGATATAATGCACGGTCTGGAACCCCAAACCATAGAGTCTTTCAACCTCCTAAAGCTGAAGAAAACACCGTTCATAGTTGCTCTGAACAAGATCGATCTAAAAACCTTTAATGTTTTCCAGGGTCTAAACGCGGCACTGTTCTACGAGAACCCGGACCCGCGTTCGTACGTGTCGCTGGTTCCCACGAGCGCTGTGACTGGCGAGGGCATGGGCAACCTGCTGGCCATGATCGTGCAGGCCTGCGAGGGCCCGCTGCACCGCCGCCTGGTATTCTCGCACCAGCTGCTCGCCACCGTGCTCGAGGTCAGTTGGAATTGGGACCCTGAGGCGGCTTTTTATGGCCAGGGTCCACATTTTAGAATGTCAGGGAAAAGTTAGAGAATCGCAAGGTGGTCAGGAAAAGTCAGTGAAATCGAGGGGATCGCGTGGAAAGTCAGGAAAAACTGAAACTTACTGTTAGCTTACTTAGCTTAGCGTGTTACACACGTTCCCAATCTTTGCTCATTAAAGTCTTCTCGCGTATTGTACTTATTGTGAGGTTTACGAAAAACCTCGTGTAAAGAAACCAACAATTAATAGAACTTTATAAAAATAAGGAAAACTTGCTTAAATATGCTTATGGTTCGTCAGGGAAATTAGGCAAAATGGTCCAGAAAAGTCAGGGATTTTTTTATTATTTGCTGTAGACACCTTGATGGTGTAGGGACACATTGTATGTAGGAATGATTGCAACAGAACAAGCGACTGATGTAAACGAGCTGATGAAATGACTGGAAGACATTGTCAATGAACGGGTTTGAGTGAAGGATTGGGAGTGCGTTGGACGATCGGTTAGCTGTTACTTGTGTTTTTGGTTATTTCTAGTGTTTTTATTTAATTAATGTTTTTTTAATATTTCTAAACAAAAGTTCCTTCATACGATCCTACATGTTTGTTGCCGACGTAGCGCTCCCAGCGAGCGACGTTGCCGTGGTAATATAAAAGTGGTTTTAAACTTTCGCGATTTTTACACATATTAATAACATTGACGGGGCCGAAACATGGCTGAAACGTCGAGGTAAAATAACAATTAACAACTAATTCAAGTAACAGTTATCAATATAAAAGTTAGTAAACCACCGTACTCGCGCTAACAAGTATATCCTGTAAATGTACTGGAATAAAACCACAAGTGCAGACATATAACTTTATTTAATTTCTACAATAGTCATCCCCTACAATGTTAAAGGAAAAACGAGTATGCAAGTCACCTAATAAGTGGTCACTGCCGCCCTTGACATGCCGCCATTTATTACTCTTTTAAAGCCTTGTGGTGTCTTGAATGTTTGTAAATAAGCATCTCCTTTTATAATAATTTTCTTTTTTAGGTGAAAGCGATCCCGGGCCTGGGCACGACAATCGACACGATCCTCATAAACGGCACGCTACACGAGGGCGACACGATCGTGCTGGCCGGCACGGACGGGCCCATCGTCACGCAAATACGCTCGCTGCTCATGCCGCAACCTATGAAGGAGCTTCGCGTCAAGGTCAGTCGAACGTGACAATTAAAATTCTACTTGCAGTTCAATAGGAAAGATGCGGTTTTATGCGAAAAAGGGGATACCTTGAAATTGAGATTTCTCCAGAAGGAGAGTCAACAACTCTCCTGCAACTGCTTTTTTAGAGTTAATTCTCTATATTACAGAATTATCTGTCGCCTGTTCGTTTTTGCGTGATTGCTATCGGGAATCCCTATTTTACAGCTTTTTGAGATATCCTCTGTGCGCTAATTTAAAAAGAGGCGTTAGTACATTAGTAAGTCAACAAAGATCATTTTTGATTCACATACCAAATAGCACGTAAACACTATAAGAGCTGTATACAAGCGATCACCATTATACAGTTACTATACAGCTTTTATAGCACTTGTTTGCTACTTGGGATGGCCTCTGTACTATCACATGGCACTTAACGTTCCACCAAAAGGCAGCAATCTACTTCGCTTTATTTTATTTACTATGGCATTTCCGACGAATGCTGAAGTATATTCTTAAAATTACTTACATACCATTAGGTGTTTTTTCTAAAGGGAAACAATAATGGAAATAGAAAATACAAACAGCAACAAACTTAACCGACCATTAAAGAGGGAGCTGAGAGAAATTGTCTATGGTCGAAAGGGATAGATATATCAACTTCATAGTGCATACTATGTTTTGTTTTTGTACTCTGCCCGTGTTGCGTGTATTTGTATGTATTATGCTGAATAGTTTTAAATAAATGGTTTTTTCTTTCTTTTCTTTCTATGTGCCTCCCTTTCGAAAAATGGCATTTTGTCGTAGTTCCGTCTTTAATGGTGACTTATATGTGTCGTCGATTGTATCTCTCAAGCTAATAAATTACTTACATTACAAAAATCTGTAAAATTGACCGACTGGCTACAGTGTGGCTCTACCACTACGCTAATTATTGGCTTGTTGTCAAACAGAACGCCTACATGGAGCACAAAGAGGTGGTGGGTGCTCAAGGAGTAAAGATCGCAGCTAAGGAGTTAGAGAAAGCCATCGCTGGTTTGAACTTGCTCGTGGCGCAGAAGCCGGATGAAGTGGAAGTTTTGAAGTAAGTCGCTTTTTTTATACTTTGAATAATATTTTTAGCAAATTGCGACTCCATAGATACAAAGCCACGATATGGTACCAGAAGTCCTGGCCCTAGTAATGCAATAACCTGTCGCAACCTGCGTTTACACGCTATATTTCTTTACGCTATACCATACCCCCAGGGAGGAGGTGGCTCGTGAGCTGAAATCGGCGCTGTCGTCGATCAAACTGTCGGAGCGCGGCGTCTACGTGCAAGCCTCGACGCTGGGTTCGCTAGAAGCTCTACTAGAGTTCCTGCGCACTAGCAAGATTCCAGTAAGTGCTGCAATACACTTTTTTTATAGAAAAGAGACGCAACCAGACATGCGTGACCGCGCAGACTCAGACTTAAGACTATTTTGTACCCAGCGCTCTCCATACAAACGGTGATAACGTTTTCCACCCTCTAAACCTTATACTGTTGTCGTGATTTTTTAATATGCTGTTCTCATGCCTTATAACTAGGTTTTTATATCTTGTTTTTTTTCTCATAGTTTTGAAAATAATGATGCTCCTTTGTTTTGTGTAACTACTAAAATGCGAATATTTGAAAACATGAAAAAAAGCAAAATATACAAACCTACTTTTAAGGCATAATAATAGCATCATGGCTATTGATTAAGGTTTAGAGGGTGGAAAATGTTTCGCCGTTTGTATGAAGAGCGCTTTTTAATTCTGGTTACCCAATTCCCCCAATGTCCTAAACTGACCCATCTACCTACACTAAAAGACGCATATTAAGTTCCGCTTTGCTTCCAGTACTCCGCCATCAGGATAGGCCCCGTGGTGAAGCGTGACGTCATGAAAGCGTCCGCCATGTTGGAACACGACTCGCAATACGCCACCATATTGGCGTTCGACGTGAAGGTTCGTATTATAAAAAAACAGCTTCGAATTGATCGCAGACATTTTCGAATATTATCCGACCGTATTATAAATCCTTATTTTGTCGAATTCGAATCTGTCGCGTTGCGTTAGTGAAATGGTGAATTCCAGGCGTTCATTTTTCCAGAACGAATCATTTTAAATGTGGACAACTCTGGTTTTTTTTTGATATATTTTTGCTAACTCTGAATAAGTGAGCAGTGTTAAAATTGGACATTCCAAGGAATACATTTCGGAAGTGGACACTTTTAACACTGTATCAGGCAGAAGGGTTTTATCGACCGCATTTTAAAGAATATCAACCTTACTACATGACATGTACGAGTATAATACTAACTGGAATGTCTTATTTGAAACTTGACTTGCTTTATAATTTTTGGTCATAATATAATGAGACTGCAACTGTTTTTTTAGATAGGTAACCTAAATCAATGGAGCTTGAAGAAATGTAAAAACCTTAATTTTGAATTGTGATTCAAAAACGCCGAAAAGAACGTTTATTTTTAACGCCGAACGTAATTTTTTGTACAATAGCTGGTTATTAAATTTAAAATGTTTGACTGTAGATCGAACGGGACGCCCAAGAGATGGCGGACAACCTCGGCGTGAAGATCTTCGCGGCTGACATCATCTACCATCTGTTCGACAAATTCACCGCCTTCAGGGAGGAGCTGCGACAGAAGAAGCGAGAGGAGTTCAAGCATATAGCTGTCTTCCCTTGCAAAATCAAGGTAACCAAGGATGAACCTACATGTAACCCCTATATAAAACTAAACCAAACTCTCTAACGCTTGAACTGACCATAAACTCTCATTGAACATGCCTATGTGCCAACAAAAACTAAATGGCATTTATCGTTACTATAAAACTCAGTCTTAAAAATCACATAATGGCGGTTAAAAGATCAAACTAACTTATTATCGCTTATTATTACCGCTTAGGTATTAAATCTATGGAGCGTTTTCGGCCGAGCGATGTCCTTGTAGGCCATTTTCAAACTGTTCTCACTTCATGCATATCGAGAGCAGAAAAAAATCTAAAACGCAAATTTAAAATTTACTCAGTACCGTGAAATCTGCCCAAGTTTTCTATTAAAACTCTGGCGTTCATCGATTTTTTTTTTGCTTGTTTGTCTTCTGTCCAATGGGACAACTTTGCCAACGTCGAGGTTTGAAGCTACAGGGTGATTGGCCGTTATGGCTTCACCGAAATTCATGCCACATTCCAAATATATCAAATAACAGATCTTGAAGGCATCTGACAGCTCTTGACATATGTCAAATGTAATTTCATCTCTACTGACGCGAGGATTGCTCCGCTGGAGCGAGTTCTATGAGACCTCACCCAACCATTGTTTCGTGTCCAGGTATTGCCTCAGTTCGTGTTCAACTCGCGCGACCCGATCGTGTGCGGAGTGATGGTTGAAGCCGGGATCCTGAAGGAGGGAACGCCTATCTGCGTACCTAGCCAGGAAGTAAGTTGCAACTCTTCTTTTTCATCGGCCACTTTAGAGGCCAGAGCCGGAGGTTCCGCGATACATGAAATCCCATAGTTCCTGACAGATCACAGACCTTCTTTTTGCCTGTTGGTAAAATGGTCCAGACTAACTTTTCCATTAACTAGTCAGGGCAAGTGCCCCGTGATCTAAGAGTCCCCTTAGTTCCTGACAGAAGACTATTTTATTAACAACAGGCAAAAAGAGTAGATTGGTAATCCAGGAGGAGCTAGGGGCCCCATACTACAAAAAAAGTCACCACTACAAACCACATCTGTCTGTAACACGCTTCAGGGCCGGATTGCAACTCTCTGATGAGTTTCTGGTATTATATTCAACAGATATCTGTGATGCCGTCTATGTTTAGTCTATGGTCACAAACAGATACAGCACCACAGATACCTGTGCGATACACTAACAGGTACAACTCAGTGCGTCACGTTCTAACCAGCCCAGTGGGTGAGAGACGCACTGAGTTACGTAGCGAGTATCGCATGTCAAGAAGATTCGTGTTAGACGCACAGAGGTGGTGAAATAGGCTCTTAAGACTTTTCTGTACCCTTACCGCCCTTGGTATCTTTGAGCTTATCATGGCCTGGTACACAATCCTCCTTACAAAGAGTGGTTTTCTTGCCGTCTAGTTTGTGGAGCTGGGCATCGTGACCTCGATCGAGGTGAACCACAAGCAGGTGGAGTTCGCGCGCAAGGGGCAGGAGGTGTGCATCAAGATAGACCCCATCCCCGGCGAGTCGCCCAAGATGTTCGGCCGACACTTCGACGAGACTGATATGCTGGTCAGCAAGGTAAGACTCGGAACACTGTCTGCTACCACCATCTTACTTGTTAATCCTGCCGCTAAGCAGCTGTGCTTGCACTGTTGTGTTCCGGAGTGGAGAGCAAGACAGCCGGTGCAATTACTGGCGCAAGAGCTATTCCAGCTTAGCCCTCTAGGTTAGCAACGCATCCGCAATCTCCCTGGTGTTGCGGGTGTCTATAGGCGGTGGTGATCACTTACTTGACTGACCCACTTACTTGCTTGCCTTCCTATTTTATAAAAAGAAATTAGAGCGTCCGCTACGTCGCGCGGATGTACGATGCGGTTGCACTCCTATCGAACAAATAGTATGAGCCCGCACGCACACCCGCGCGAGTTAACGGACAGTCATACTATATTTCTATAGGCGTTCACTCGCTCTGTGCGCTCGCGCGACTTAGCGGAGGCCCTTGCATATTTTTCCTTAGAAAAGGTGGCATATATGGGTCACCTGATGGGTAGAGATCCTGATCACCGCTGCTCAAGAGAACCAGCGAGGCCAAGAGAATCGCTGCTCGGTTGCCGGCTTTTAGGTCTCCTCTTGTTGGCCTCCGGATTTCTTACTCACCGTACGAAACGCTACTACGTCTCGCTGGCATTCTGAAAGAGTGTGATAGTACCAATCGAGTCGGTACATTTGTACGGCAACCAGCAACCTGGCTACCGAGTGGCTCTTCTACTATGAAAACACTATCAATCGTTCAACAAGCAGTCCCCATCATGAGTAGCGTGCGTGTTAGTGACCGTTTCTATCAATCACGTGATGTACATATGACTGAAGTTTGATCTTCCTATTGGGTATCGTACATCACAAGTCTGAAACGACATCTGCGTCGTCTCCAACAGTTTTATTTGGTCGTGTGTATTTTGCGCTAACTTCAGCAAAAAGCATATGCGTTTCTGTAAGTGCTCGCACGATTCATCATTTGTATAAAAAGGTTTCAGGTTACAGTGAAATCCACATAATATGTCTTCTCTTACACAAACAGACGATGCCGATGACATCAGAATCCATGCATGTACAAATTAACTTTATTTGTTTAGTTAAACGTAAAGTGCAACTAGTGCAAGTCACAATCGGCTGACGGCTAACTAATAAGCTCAATCCTGCGTTAATCCGTGGAACCATTATCTGTAAAGAATTCATAGACACTAGGCAAGTCTCATTGCCCTCCTAATTAGTCAATCCCCTTACGTTTACGTGACTAAATTTTTGAAGACAAAACTCAACATTAAATCCTCTTTAAGGCCCAAATCGTCGAGTGTAAGTAATAACCTTTGCCTGTATTTGGTCCATTGAAATAGTATGGCATTGGAGTTTGAAAACTGAAAGCAAAATTATAATAGCTGATCTCTTTACTTTAAATGGCAATACAATGTCCCGAAAAGAGACGATTACATACTCTAAACTTCAATCGGGACCCTGTACACATATGAATTGTCAAAATGGTCTCCTTTGGAGTACATAGTAGTATAACAACGTTTTCCTTAATAATTTAACGGTTTTACTACCTGGACGCACACCAAAGGTAACCATTTTGATAGTTTAGGGTGCGTATGCTTGACATAAACTGAGACTACATCCATACTTTAGTTATTATTATACACCCAAGGTCTATCTTAAAAGGTCCTATGCCCACCCAACTCCGTATTCAAAACATGTCGTGACTTGGCAGTCCACAGACTGCTTCGCTACATTATCGCGACTCAAATGGAGGCGCAATTGCTACTAATTTTAGCTAGAGTAGGGCTCGCGTGTCCTGCGCTAGTTCCCGATCGGGCTGTCAGTCAGCGCAATCAATGGGCGCTGGGCAATTAGACGCGGCTAGTAAGTGCGGTCAATGAGCTAGATTTTACTGGGTCCAATGAGGAACATGCGATGGAAAGTATTTTGGCTATGGCTGCAGTCAATCCTTAGTAGCCCTCTGGGTTGGGAAGGCATCTGCAATCTCCTTTGCGGTGTCTATGGGCGACGGTGATTTATCACTTATCATCAGGTGGCCTGTTTGCTCGTTTGCCTTTGTTTTTTTTAAGAAATCTGGGCTTCTATAGAACTTTTCCTCGTTAAAAGTCATAATCACTTTTAATGTTACATACGAGTAAGTGTCTTGAGGTGGATCGTTTCGTATGAGGCGGGAATATCAAAATTTTCTCTGTTTTTAATTTATTGTAGCCAAATGGTGTGATTTTTTATCAATTCAAGTAGTTTCCCGGTAGTAAAACACCGTTTATGCAATTGTGGTATGATTATGGAAATTCGAGTTAGGTACTAAAATAATTGTACTCTTTGAATGCACAATTATTTAAAATCAGCAGCTTGAACTTTCAAAAACAAAACACAGTGACTTAACAATCAGTATCATACTCCCCGAAAACTACTTAAATTGATAAAAAGTCACACCATTTAGCCACAATAAATTAAAAACAGTGAAAATTTCAAAATTCCAGCTTCATATGAAGCGATCCTGCTTAATAGTCAACGATAACATATTTGCAATTAATCAGATACCCCAGAATTCAGTTGTCTTTACATGTGTGCATTATTATGGTACTGTAGCTAAAAACAAATGATTAGGTTAAAAGAATTAAATGATTAACTAAAACTATCATGTAAGTGAGATATATCTAAAAAAAACTGTCCAAACCCTTTGAAATCTGTCATTTATAGACATATTTCGCATTCGAGATGAGTCTCGTATGAAGACCAGAATTGAGACCCTGTAAGGAGTTAGCGAAGCAACAGCACGTGATACTAATTAAACTACCTACCAGCCGTCAGATTTAGACTAGGTTGTAATCCCGGGATTTTTTGTATGTCCGATCCCGGGATCCTGGAGGATTGTTGCATGTTAAAAATACCGGGATTGCGATCTCTAATTTTGACAGCTGTCTCAAAGAAAATGTGTCAAAATTGTACCGTTGACAACCGTTTTATCCGTTCTTTGTACGTAGGATCCGGCCATTCATGTATAGTCGACCAAGAAATTGCTTAACCACTTCTCGATCGTATGACAAGGGGGTAAAGTTCAAAAGTGGCTGGCAATACGACTATGCTGCACCCAATTACAGATGAACTAGTATGCGATCATTGGGCTAGATATGCTTGCTGCGTTCTTAAGAACAGGATCTCGTAATACTGTTACTAATTACGTTTAATTGTATAAAATGGTTTTTAAATCGGTTTTTGATGGAGTTGACCTTCCATTATGTTCCGGGTCGTGAATTTATCAAATATTTCAAACACTATTTTACAGAAAGTTCTCTTTACACATACACGACATGGAATCGCACGAAGTTTTATAGAAATCTTAAGGTGCAATACGGACAATTTTTAAGTTATTAATAGCCGCAATTGTTTTGCTTTTATCCTACGTCTTTTATTAAATTGGGAGGAAACGAGCATGCGGGTCACCTGATGGGAAGTAATCACCGCCGTCAATGGGAACTACCGATCTCAAGGGAATCCCTAATCCTTTGCACCTTTAGGTTCCCCATATTGGCCTCCGGATGTCTCACTTACCGTACGAAACCGTACCTATTTCCTACTATTCATACTAATATTATAAACGCGAAATTTTGTAAAGATGGGTGAATGTTTGTTACTCTTTTACGCAAACTAGTGAATGTATTGTTACAAAACTTTACAGATTAGACATCAGAATAACATAGGCTATAAATTATATGGACGGTGCACGACGTTATCGTGAAGTTTGATAACGCGAACTCGAATCGAACGAAGTCGGGAGCGCCCGCTAGTCTAGCATACTGGAAGATAACAATTGCGGCAACTATTTAATAGCTTAAAAAAGGTAACCAGGAAGGTGCTCTTTACAAAAAATACCTGCCAACTCGCTTCCTCTCGTATTTTTGATGTACGATTACGTTAGTCATAGATAGATACTTAATTGTATAGTAAACAAATGATAGACAACAAATCGCCCCACGCCTACCGTGATCGCGAACCGATGACGTCCTAATGAATGAGGTACATCTTGATATCTATTTCCGCCTCAGACTAGCGATTGACACTTAGCTATTATTAGCCCCTCTCCAACACTTGCTATTTGCTATGTTGCAACGAAACCAATCTAGAATAGACGATTCCACGTTTATATGCGCCTTGTAAATAGTACATGGATTCTATAAATAGTATTTCTGTTTGTTTGTCTTGAATGACATTTCTCGATGCGTTTTAGTATCTGTGTTAATAATAAATGGAGTGAGCTTGTTTTTTTGGTCGATTCCAACTTACAAGCAGTCCATGTTAGCGAAAAAAAATTAGGGTTTATGAGATGTTAGGGGGTCTATACATTTTTCCAACTTAACACATGTCACAACTCACAATGAATCGCTCTTATATCTAATTCTTGTAAGCAACTTTAAAAATATAACTTTTACTCTATTTTCTATTTATATTAAAGTGGGGAGTCTCAGTCAAAAAGGTTCTACGAAACACAGAAAATTGGCTTCATATAAAATACTTTGCAGGTGCGATAACAGTTCAATCTACATCTACACTTCTACACTAATATAATAAAGAGGTAAACTTTGTTTGTTTGTATGTAGGGGTAATCTCTGGAACTACTAACCGATTTCAAAAATTCTTTCACTAATAGAAAGCTACACTAACCCTGACGGACATAGGCTACTAATTTTACGCGAACGAAGTCGCGCGCGTCCGCTAGTGAAGTATAATTTTATTGTTAACATTGGTATTTATTTGTGTTTTTTTTTGCTGATTATTACTATAATAGGAATGCACATTTAGCCAAATTCATACTTGCCGATATTCCCTGTTGTTATCTTATGGCCGGTTCTTATATTCTAACAATTCTTTGTTTTGCCTACCAACAGTAAAATTTTGACACATTTTCTATGAGACATGTGTGAAACGTAACGTTGGTTGAGTATCCGCAGCATTATTGAAGTTCAATACACTCTTAACAAAGGCCTACCGAAACCCAAAGCACCGCCAGTGCAAATCCTAACAACTATTTATTTGTTATTTGAACACGTATTAACATATACGGGAAAATTGAAAACTTTTAGCATTTGCTAATTCCAACGCGATAACTAACGCGTCCCATCCCACCTCACGTACTATCGTTTGGGTGGTCGTCAAGAGCCACCGATTGCCAAACGTGGAGCGACAATGTCGCAACGCTCTTAGTCTTAGCTAAGCTAAAAATGACAGATTAAATCCCTGACTGATTAACTTTCGTAATGAGAAATCGGTGTTTCGAAATAAATTTGAACACTATTTTGTGATTCGATTGCAACTGCAATTGGTTTTGCCGCGCCTTGTCTGGTACATCGCTAAAAAAACAGGTTCATCCCTTTGACCTTTACGGTGGTTCAATGTACAACTTTTCATAATCAAGAAACTTTACTTATACATATACATTTTAGTATCTTAATTAATTAATAAATGGAGTGAGCGTGAGAGTGAGAGTTAATGTTTCTTGGCGATTACCAAAAGGTTCGCAAAACAAAATCTCCACGCACTAAGACGAAGACGCAGTATTATTATGTATTACAACTTTATTTGTTTGTTTACCTATGCATTTGGAGGGTATTTGAGTATGTACGTAAATTTCACAATTAATATGACAATGTGTAAATATATTAAAGTTATAAATAAATATCTTGGAGCAATTTACTCTTAATGATCTAGTCGCAAGCAAATAAAACTTCTGCTAGACATCTCATGTTTCATGTACATATAGACATCCACGAATCAGGTACAAACATTCATATACCTGCAGCATACACACTTTTGTCTCTCACGGGAATCGGACCCGGAGTCTTTAGCTTCATAGTCAGGGTCACCAACCACTCTGCCATCCATTTGTCAAAAAGTTGTAATAATGGCATTGCGTCTTTATTGTTCCTACTGGGCGACGAATTTTTTTGTTGACCGCAACTGAGGTGCTTGCTTGTCGCCCGGCTGACAGCGATATATGTTCATTCATTTCGCCAAAACTACGTATACCATACCACCCACCATAATCCAAAACATCCCTTAGGTACTTAGGTCAAAGGGGAGACTTTGAACTGCAGGAGCTATTTTAAAAAGGTAATTTCAAGGTTTTTAATCATTTTTAATCGTATTTTTTTAAATCCAGCTGATGTCTTCGCGGGGTGCAGCAGTCTTTATGTCAAAAATTCGTTTGATAAGGGCTGCATTGATTTCATGACGATATAAAAACTATCAATGTAGCCCCATTTTTTTTTTCACAGTCACGGTTTTACGGTACTGCACCGGGGCAAACCGAGAATGATACATATTTTATAGAACGATTCATTCACATAACGTTTGAATGCAGCGAGCGCTCCGTGAATGGCGGCGACTTCATTGATCGAGGGTAGGGCCGGGTCACTGGGGCGAGGGGACGGAAGCGGTTGCCGGATTTGTTTTAATATAAGAAAGTTAGGGAGAGGTGGACGCGGATGAATGAAGTTTATAGTTTCGAGGGTTTTCTTCGAGTTTTCAGTCGTCATTGAACTATTTTGCTTTCTTTGTGGTTCTAGATGAGAAATCTGATATTGTATGTTGGATTTTATTTCATTTGTTTAGAGGAAAAATTTTGTGTGTGAAATCCGATTGATGTAGTTGGTGTCACTAGCGTCCGTCGTAGTTTCTTTTTTTTTACTTGTTTTTCGCTATTTGTTTTTCATAGCTTTACTCATGTTATCGCGGAATAAACGTCGTTAAAATTACCGTTTCCGGACTATATCACTATCGCTTCCAAACCTCCTTAAACAGTTTTTAGCAAGGTATTTTTAATAGTATCAGTTTGGTTTTAGACGTTTATCAGATTTCGTGCGTCATACTGAATTGTTATTGCACCGCTTTTTCAATTCTCTTTAAAATATATTGTTCAGTCTAAAACGGTGCGTAATTCTGCGAAATTTCAGCTGAAACACGCAAGTGCTGACGTTTTAGATTTTTCGAAGAAATAGCCATCTAGTCTAGTCCAGATAGAGTTACGTCAACGGATGATTTGTAACATAGACGCGCGGAGCATCACGAACACCGATTGTTTATCGACTCTTTCTCATTTCACTAATAAACTGCGTTTTTCTTAACTTACCATTTCTAACTACATATGTACATAAAATCATAACTCTCATAACATTTTTCATGCAGGCTTGTTGATTTAGGGTACTTCTGACCTGCCCTTTGTCTAGAATGTCTCCGATTTGATCGGAATATAGTCGCCGAGGTCTTCCCTTTTCCATTTTTCCATTAATTCTGCCTTCAGACACCCTTTTTGTTATTATCAAACCGTGATTAGAATACAATTAGAGGGTAACGTCAGCACATTGTCATTTCATAGTGCTGCGTCAAGCTTCATTGCGATATTTATGAAATGACAGTATCCTGACGTTACCCTCCAATTGTATTCTAATCACGGTTTGATAATAGTCTTCTTCAATCCATTTTCTGCACATTCCCGAGCCATCTTAACATACCCTTCTCAATTTTTGTTACTATATCTTTATTCACTCCGCATTTTTCTGTTATTGCAACAACAGCAAACACTGTTTATTGAACACGACAAAAGTTGAAAAAAAAAACATTTAATGAATCAATGAGTACAGGCATACAATAGGCATTTCTATCTTAAAGCGATCTCTTCCAGACAACAGAAACACTTATTACCTGTGGTAGGATTTCTCTTCGGATATAATGTAATAGGAGCATAATTTATGTAGTTAATAGCACAGTCAGCGTCAAATATACCAGAGCGGGCAACAGTGTGACCATATGTGGCAGGATCCTGCCTTTTTGGCAGGATTAGACCGTCATTTTGACTTCTGGCAGGATCGCTTGAAGTTTTCGAAATCTGGCAGTATTTGGCAGGATAGCAATATAAGCTGGCACATTTGGCATTATAGCCTTAGATTGGGTTGGGATTGGGCCATTGATCAACCAGAGACAGCCATTGCCGCGTTTTTGCGTTTTTATCGCTCATAAACTCGAATTGTGAACCCAGTCTTAAAGGAGTAGGTTGCAGTATCGACGTTAGAAAAAAAGAAACTTAAAGAACTCTGTTTTGGCTTAGAGTTTATAAATATTCTTAGTTTTCGTCGTCTATGGTTTTGGGGATTTCCCTTAGCATTTCTTATTGTATTTGTAGCTCATTCAATTTTCAACAGTCACTTGTTTTCTTAATTAGTCTAAAAATTATTATTATTTCTATTTTCATTTAAGATTTCGTGTTTTGCTGATTTATCATGAAACGCAAATATGAAGGATTATATCGCCCAGAGTGGGAGCAGAATCCGGCACTTTCGTCCTGGATAGCTAAAGTGAAAGATGAAGAATTTGTATTTTGTTAAACATGTAACTCGAAATTGGTGTCTAGGTTGTGTGTAATAATTTTATTTCTTCCCTTTTTTCTCCTTGAATTTAATTGTTTTAAGTAATAGTATAAAAAAAAATGTGTGTATCAATTTTAAATCTTAAAAATATTTTGGCAGGTTTTCGACATTTTGAGCATAGGAGTTTGGCAGGATTTGTCAGTTTTCTAGCCTAAGTAGGGCAGGATCTCTAATTTGAAGTTGGTCACACTGGCGGGCAAGGTGGTCAAAAATATCTGAACACGCCCGAGCGTATTTGACAATAGAGTCGAGTTCAGAAATTTTTGACACCTTGCCCGCTCTGGTATATTTGACGCTGACTGTACATACTTTTATTGTTGAACCATAATTATCAATATTGGCAAAACTTTAATTCTTCTCTACAAAATTCCTCTTTTAAAGACTGTTTTTCACCAGAAGATGTTTTTTTATACATAGGTGTGTAATTAATTAATTATTTATAAAGGATGCACTCATAATTCAAAAAAATCCCTAAAGTCGGGCGAACTCGGGAGATTCCGCCACCCGCGCGAATGAATGAATGAATGAACTTTAATTGCAGATAAATATGGTTACATAACAAATCTTAAACAATAATATAAGTTTCACATATTTAACCATTAATGGCATGCAAAATTTATAACGATTAATATTCGCGTGTAATTTATTTACAAATTATTATTATTATTATAAAATTAGGTAAAATGTCAGATGCATCAACTACTATTCATATATTTTTAAATCCATTATTGTATTATAATTAAAAAATATTAACCTATGCAATTATATCAAAGGCCGAATCGAAGGCCGGTTATATTCGACGCTGACGTCATATCAAGTGATCGCACCCATGGACGGTGCTCGCTTTTAATAGATATTCATTTATTATATGATTGTCATTTAGGGAATAATTGTTCCCAACTTATTTTTTATTTTTATTTTATTTTATTTATTTAGACATGCCAACAGAACATAAACATGACAAGAAAAATACAATTGTGGGTTACAGACCATTGTTTATGCACCAATAACTTATGTTTGAACATATCTGCTAGTCTAGTACAATCTCAATCAATAGATGCTTTATCCATCTTTTCAGGAAGTAGCTTGATATTCTGGCTATGAAAAGAAGTCTTTGGCTTTGCCAGCGTTCTTTACCATGCCTATTCTTGTGATTATGTCTTGTGTATTCCTGGAGTCATTTGGGATTATGAATTATTTGTATTTCTAAATACTTACCCCCTTATTCATAAAGGCTTCGTAAACGTTTGTTAGTTAGCATGTTTTATGACTTTATCTGTCACTGTGACGTTTACCTTCAAATGAAAGGGACAAAACATTTGATAGCTTAAAAAGATTGTTATTTTTTTATGAATAAGGGGGTTAAAGTGTATAACTAATTTTACTCCCATCTTGTTATCATCGGCATGTATTTTGGAATTATTTTTTAAAGGTCCAAGCGTTTTAGTTTCATGTTTATTTATTTTAAGCCTAACTTCCTTAAAAACGATGTCCATGTATTTAACTAGTTCTTCAATATTTTGGTCTTTGTATATGCCAATTGTAAGGTATCATCAGCCAAACGGTTAAACAAAAACGGTTGAACATTATTTCCATTTAAGTCCTATCCTTAGAGACTTTACTATTTTTCTAATGGCAAATTCTTATAAAAATACTGAGTCTAAAAGGTAAAAGTGGACAACCCTGTCTAACTACATTGTTGGATTCTAGCTTTTCCTGGTTCATCTCCTATTTCAGTTGTGGTTTCCTGATTTATATAGTGGCTCAGTTAGAAAGTACTGTACTACTAGTTCCATTGAACGTTACACAGTACACCACACACCCCTAACAAATTCGTTAGAACAATTTATGTTGACGACTTTATCTGGTTTTGCCATCAGCGACAAAAAAACTATTTTTACATCTACAGGACTGTTATGTCAATGCATTATGCTACAGGACTATTACGTCAATGCATTATGTTACCCTACTTGCGTTGTCATGTTAACGCTTGCAACTTCAAATAAGGGGTGAAAATAGCTCAATTAGATACAGGGAACAAAGGTCGCAGCAATCAGAGCGTGTCAGATCTGTTCTGCCACTTCACTGGGTTTGAGGTGGAAAATAAAAGGTGAATGGGGTGAGGCAACGTTCCTCTCCACCTAGGCAGGTGTAGGTCACACACGTGATGTATAGCTATAGTTTATATTTTGACAGAGTTGTGTGAACTACTTTAGTAGAAATCGTCAGTGATTTTGATGATAAGACCCATAATTAATAGTTTTAAAAATAAACTGTAATTAATTGAGATAGTTTTATTTGCATATGCTCAATAAAAGACCAAATGGATGGACAACATTTTCTGAGCTGAATCTCAGCCATGATTAATTAAATTCGGTTTAAAGGTATCTTATTTCATGTCTCTTACTTTTGGCCAACCATTATTTCTAACGCGCTTGCTCTTGTAGTTATTATTGTGCTGTATTCACCACAATTAAAATTATTTACTGTATTGCAAGAATTTCCTAAAGATGCCTGAAAGTTTTTATTCAAACAACTTATTTCATTTGTAATTTTCAAACAAGTCTTTTGCGTGTCAAATGTGCGAATAAGATTTGCATGACAAAAACACATACAAAATTCGTTATGTGTTAAATAGCAACTTTATGTGGTGATTGAAAAATCAACCAAGCGATTCTAGTTGGTTAACCAAAAGGTTAACCAACTAGAATCGCTTCCTCTACATTATAGTTAACAACTCATTTTAAATACATAGTTTATATACACAGCTCTATCCGATACTCAATGACGTCATAGTGGCATTTGGGCCATGTCGGTTGTCACGGGGTATCGTTACTGTGCACTGCGAATGTAGCTCTTAGAGTAGTAGGTTCTTTAGATTGAATATCGCGTGATAGGGCAAGTCGAACCGACACAAGCAGGATGTGAGTTGCACACAGGCACCGTGACCCGGTCAGACCCCATTCTAGAAGCTCCATTGATATTTTGCAGCGGTTCCATTGATAAATTACGTTGAAATTGTATAATGTACGTGCATAATATAGGATTGAGTTTATTGACTGCACATGTTAATGGTCGGTTGATGTATGCACAGCTAAAGTTTGTTTTTCACATGATTTTGTGGTCACATTTTATGTGACCTGCGTTTGAAAAATACGGTTTAAAGTTTGAAGAATGCGTTATTTTGACAGATTATAGGATTTCTATATTATTTTTTATGAATAGAGCAGTCATATAATTCATTCACTGAATTTTCTTAGTTTCGATTCTCTCGCAATCTCTTAATAACCACCAGAACTTTACGAGATCCATACGAAATTCTTGTAGAATATCGCCCTGAACAACCTCGTTGCCTGAACTTCCGCGCACTCTCAAAAGACTCTCAACTTTATTGCCTATCCTTCGGGCTAAAAATACGATTCCTGTTCCGGAACCATAATACGAGTCCCGAGCTCCAGGCGGCTCCGGCCGGGCCGCCGGCGCCGCAGGCCGGGCGGGGGCGCGGTGCAAGGTGCTTCTGACCCAGTTACTGCACCCTGCCCTATTTCCCTATGACGTCATAACCTCATTCACCCTCGCTGCTGAATCGATGCGCTTCGAACTGGGTCGACCTGAATGAACCACTTCTTATTCAACGTTACGCTATTTTTAGCACCTCGGGCGTCTCAATTCGGTCTCAGGGTCAGAAACCAGTTTTAGCGGATGTCGCGGCATGCCGCAATTAAGTTCCACCGATGAATAAACGAATGACAGTTCGATGGGAACTGCAATTAGCCTGTAAACGAGCTTTTTCGTTGATTACTTTGGGTAATTTTTATTTTACAATGGTAATAAATCTGTTGGCCAATTAAATGTTAGGCAGTAGTTTATCCTTAAGCAATGATAAACGAGTGGTCATGGACAGTTTGGCGTCCGGCAAATCTGGGCGCCGTCATATGATACAGGACTTTTCTCCTATAACATCGATATAATGCTTCTAACGCTTTCCGCGTTGGCAATACTACGACAGTATCTACTTACCTAGATACTTACTTAGATACTGTCGTAGTATTCGAAAATAAAAATAAATGGAATCCAGGTACTTACATGGAATCTATTTATTCTTAATTTCGAGTTTCATTAGAGCTAGCAACGTGTGTTCATGAATATTTCCACATGCAGCTTTCTAAGCAAACATATTTCTGGTCCCATGTGAAAAAATATTTAAGTCGTCGTAATTTTCGCCAAAATGAACCATAATTAGAAAAATGTATAACTTACTTTTCAAAATTGGTTTAGAATCCATTAAATCCCGTCCTTTAGCCTTTTTGTATACTCAGCACGTTTAAATTATCCGTCTTTAAAGGGATGCACGTTTCTAGTTAGGTAGAACAGCACTGAAGGATCAATTATCCTTTTGTCAGTCGTGTTAGAGTTGAAAATCTTATCATTCATTAAGTGTACCCGGCTAACATCGAGACGAATCTACTCGAAATTAAAAATGCTAAGGTATTGTGTTTTTTTAGTTATAAGGCTCCGTGTAATAAATAAATAAAATAAGTAAGAAATGGTTTAACATGTTTTCGCTTTGTTGTCGCAGATTTCGCGCGCTAGTATCGATGCCTGCAAGGACTACTTCCGCGACGACCTCATCAAGACCGACTGGCAGCTGATGGTGGAACTGAAGAAACTCTTCCAGATCCTGTAGCCTGTATCCACGACATTACAGCTTTACCCGTAAAGCCTATATTTTTAAGCAATACGTTGGCGAAACCTCTTTGATGTTTCGTACAAGCTTTGTCTGATCCATCTACACAGTATCCGATGTATCATAGAATCTCAAAGCCTAAATAGCAGCCCGTTTCTAATCCTTAATGCCATCCCATGTCGCGTATAGTTGGGGAATAAGCGGAAGTTCCCTGCGCTTAGCGAGCATCAGATGGTGACTACGTCAGGGACCGTTCGCTCGTTCTCCAACTATAGGCTTCTGTGTTACAAAATTTTACAGTGATCGTTCGGCCTTGTGTACATTTCTACAATGATTTTTAATTTATTTACTGCCATGCATTAATTAAACGCCATTTTAACCTTAGACATCAAATGACAGCAACCATTATTTTTAAGAACCCGATGGTTATTGTAAATATAAAATAATAGATACTTTTATGATGCAACGTCATATTTTATTTATTTTAGTCGCGTGTTCCTTCAACCTTTGGTATCTTTATTTTTGGACGTGTATGATTTGGCTCGTTATTTTGTGATTAGGCGAATGTGATTTAGATTGTGTTGTTAAATGTAAGGCATAATGCGTCTCCCAGATATTTCGCATTAAAATCCTCTGTAAATATATAATCTGACTATTTTAAAGACAGCGATTTGCTTATGAAGTGATGTCTGAAACCCCGGTGGTTTGTTTTCGGTAATAGTGCAATACGCGATCTCGTGGTGAATGAATGTGTCTTGTAGGTTGGCAGTATCTGTTATTCTACGGTGCTTCTTATGTTCTAATTATGTAGTGACTTGGCGAGTTTTGATAACTATCGATGTCTATTTATAAACAGTATTTAATGTTTAAGTAGATTGGGACAGAGGCACTGTCAATGAACTGTGTTTTGGAGGTCGCATATTGTAAGTAGAGCACGGTGCGTGAAGCAAGTTGTCTCGCTAGGACAGTACAGGGAAATAACTGATCGCAGCGAAGGTTCATAGTGAAGGTACAGAAGGTTGTATTTTACATGTAGGTATTTTCCCTTTTTGAAATGCTTTGTATTATATAGATGGAATCGGACATATTCTTATATTGAAGAAATTTTATTAAATTATGAAAATAATTTTACGTTTTATTTCGTTTTCCAACTTTTAGCAGTTTCCTTTAACAAAAGTGTGGTCAATAGGGGCTGTAGTCACGACTGCATTCCTGACTTAACTTAGACATAATGAATAGAAACCTGAAATGCTAAATAAAGGATGATGAATTACTCCAGAAAAACATGAAAACTTGAACTTGTCTTTCCTTTTGTGTGGGCACTAGGCAGACCGATAATCGTATGTACAAGACTGGTCATTCCATCGAAGTCATCCGAGATGTGGGGGATTAAGTCATGACCAAACCACATTGAACTATAAGTGTAAAAAAAATATTTTGCACTCATGATTGATTATTGAATGGGACAATAAATATAGTGGCAAGTGATTATTCACATCAATACGATCGAGTCTGTAACATAAATGTATTTGGTGTAGGTATTTAGTGAAGTTGATTTAAAAATGTGACTGGATGCATAATCCTTTGGCGTGGTTAACCCTTAACCAGGTCCCTTCAGACTAGAAGATTCCCCAAAAAATCGAATAGACTTGTTTGTTACTATTTGGACAACATTTTAGAGCAAGTTGTTTTGCACTTTAGCACATTCGAATGTGTATCAGAACATGTACACATTCGAATAGAGAATCAGAGACGTAAAATTCCCTTAGCCTGGTAAAGGGTTAAGGGTTAAACCGTTACCGGCTGAGTCCCACATGATGCAGATATGGAAGGTGGAAGGAATGGGACCCGGCCGCTTCGCTTGTGTTAGAGACAAGCAAGGCGTGCTCTTAACAGAGATGCGAAGCATAATGAGGAGAGAAGCACGGAGACAAACTGAAATGGGTATGTTCTTAAGTAGATGTTTCACTAAATTTACAGGCAAATGCTGTTTCAGGACAGTCTGACCTAGTTGAGCTTGAGAAAAAAAAAGATATTGATTTTGGTGCAATGGTGATGAACTCCCAGTAAATAAGTATTTTTGACACCATTTCTCTTCCATAAACGATGAGTCAAGACTTCAGTCTTCTTGGAAGGTCACAGTTTAAGCGACTAGGCTTTATTCACAGTTTTTGAAAGATTTCCAAAAGGCTACTTACCTACTCTACATTACACGGTTTACTGGGCAGGCACTGCCTCGGTCCCACAGTAAAATCAAACTTATCGTACAGTAAATTGCAACTTTGACAGAAGAGTTGCGCTCGTTCCCCAATTGTATATAGTACTATTAACTAACAACATCAGCCATCTTCACTCCCAGCATATGTGTACCTAGACTCTTCATCTTATCCTACAAGATTGCGAAAAGATAAGATTCTAACTGCAATCTACTTAATAATGTGACTAGCGACCCATTCTGGCTCCGCGAGAACAATTAGTATGAAATAAAAACCTTTCGTATTTTTAAAATCTAAATGATAGCGAAAACCATATCAAAACCCGTTGCGTGGTTTAGGTGTAAGCGGTCTAAGATATGAAGACGGTTAGAGGAGGATAGCGACTCTGTCTTATACTATGTAGGTATGTAAAGAAGATAAAAATGGTTCTTTTGCTTTCCACCCCTTATTACAAAGTATGCTGCTTAGCTCCAAGGCCGTCTTTAACTTAAAAGAGGCACATCACGACGTATGACAGAAGGTTATTTTATTACAAGAATACTTCTTAACTTTGGGTGGCGATCTGGCAGGAACTAGGGCGGCCCATTGAGGCGGGTCCCTGGGCAGTGGCCCAGAGTGGCAAATAGAAAGGCCTGTTAGTCTATTCAATACACTAATCTCCGATGCAACTTACTTCTATCTAGATACGCAGGTAGGTACCTATTTAGGTGCCCCCTAGACCTGCTTAGTATGGAGTATTTTGTGCAAGCCTACAACGGCTAAGCAAGTTATTCCTCTAAACATCTCTTTCATATGCTTATGACACCAGTTAGGGCTATCCAGCTCTAGCTGCACTGAGAGACAATCCTTATGTCAGTCATGTTTGGGCCACAAACTCGACCTAGCATACTTGTGACGTTTACCGGGACTTTAACGCTATAATATCGACAGCGGAAATCTCAAATGTCGTAAGGGACATTAAAGGACATGCCCTTTACGACATTTGAGATTTCCACTGTCGATATGCAGTTCGTTTATTTACCTCGACATTTCGGCTGTATTGCAACGGCCGTGGTCACGAGCAGACTGAAGTGGAGGGAGTCGCCGCTGTTAAGGCGCGCGAGGTGCATTTGATCTTGTTTATTTTTAACCGACATATCACCACACCGACACACAATGTTAATAACATCTGTAGCCCTAACATGACTGGCCAAGATTAGTTTATCACTATCTGCGTCCCTTTCTTATGACACTAGTTAGACAGAGACACAGGGAGGGGTTAAACTAAACCTGGGCTGTCATGTTAGGGCCGCTGAAGATTTATCTGAAGATACATCCCGACGCTTGCAGTTGCTGCTCACTGGATTCCATGATGAAGAAAGCTTTTATCCTTCTTCCAGGTTGAAATTCCTGTATTAGACCTAAAAGCAAATGAAATAATTAAACTCGGTGATCCTTACATGACCGAGCCAGGTTTAACTTATCTCTCCCTGCATCTCTGTCGAACTAATGTCATAAAAACCCAGACAAGTGATGGTGATCACTTATCATCAGGTGACCCACTTGCTTGTTTGTCTTCCTATTATATAAAAAAAAAGACTAATCTTGCCCGGTCCTGTTAGGTCCACTGGACGTGGCAAGAAACTCAACAAGGTAGGTAAGTATTTTTTTTAAAAAGACAGTTCGGCACCTAAATTAAAGGTCAACTGGATAAATGGCGGCGAAAATCTGTGGTTTATAAATTAGTAAAAAATACGCAATGTTACAAGGTAAATAAGTTAGTGAAAAATACACAATGTTACAAGTATGAACACTCTTTATTAACGCATTCACAATTAATATAGGACGAGATCGAACACTTTTCTATTTAAAGAATCAATCTTAAAGTTACTTGGTCGACTGTACGTTGCGTCACTTTCTTATGACACTAGTTAGACAGAGACGCAGGCAGGGTAAATTAAACCTGGGCCAGCCATCGCACCACTGAGTATCGTTTGTGGTATCGTTGACCAATCAACGGACTGTAGGAAATACTTAATATCTATAATCCTTGTTCTCTTGACGATAGAGTCGATTCTAAAAGCTCATATAAAGATATACTCAACTCGTGCTTTTTTACTGAACTGCTGCTAACTGTACCGTCAAAAACATGTTTTTTAAGTAGGAGGGTAATATAATTTATAAGTTAAGATCCTGTGTGTGTCTGCATTTCACGCCATCGATCGGTATAAAACGGAAAACAAATGCACTTAGCTTTATGACCTAGGTACATAATACGACACCAGCGACCAGCACTCAGGTTATGACAACTCACAACACCTGTATACCTAGTACTTTGTTTGTCGTCAATAATGGAGGCAGGAAGGTCATCATTTCTCACACCATGGATCGAGGAAACGCCAATGCCAACGCAGCAAAGCCGCTGATTGGGTGGAGCGAAGCAAGTAGGCAGTTTCATATTTTCGTTCATACTTCCGTATTTCGCAGATTATGCAATACTAACCATGAGGACCAAGAACCATCAAGTCGTCAATAAAAGTCGATGTTATTCTAATTTTTAATGATGCTAAGGTTGAGTTTGGAGGAGCATTATACGTGCAAGTTTGGTTTTTTGAGTGCAATTTCTTTCCGTAACCATGGCAACGAGGTTTGCGTGGGTAATGAAGGTGGTGTTTTCAGGGTCTAGGTCACGCCCCGGCGCGCAGCGCGCATGCGCGGGATGAGCTTCGTTCAGGAACTGCTCAAACCCCGGCCGACTTCCTCATGGAAGCAACTCCTCGCGGACTCCGCGGTGGACCTGAAATTAGCCGGATAATTTCAAGTGATTATATTTTGTGATTGTGATTGTCATCTGCTTCCCTACTCGAGCGTTAACTCATTTCAAAAGGTCAGTATTTCAGTTAAAAAAACTAAAAAATATAAATATAGAGACCTTATATTTAAGATTCATAATATCTATTTAAACTGTCTCAAAATAATAAAAGCTAAAATCATAAAAAATTACCAAAATTTGTTCGAAGAAAAGTCCCGGAAAACCGAGAGGAAATTTCGCTGTAGTTAAAAGTAGGCCTATTTATCTTCACATTTTCCCGTCGCTAGAGCATTGATCAAAATATTCCAGGACTACTAACTTCAAAATTAATTTAGACAGAATAAACCTGAAAAAGTGATAGTCTGTGATTGGGACACAAGTTTTTGAGAGGTAATTATAAGTGTTTTATCTCGACATCAAAAACTAATATTTAAAAAAAAGAATCTTGGCGTTTTTGATGTGTCAAGCATAAAATGATTTAGTAATTTAACCTTCAGTAACAACACAAGTTGGACCAAATTTAAAATTTTACACACTGTCTATGTCCATTTTTCTTCCCCCTACTGTAACAATATGTAAAGATAATAAGGCACCAAAACAAACCTTTTTTTATTCATTGCAATTGCAATCTTGCAAAAATCAATATCAAAACATTAAATTTCACTTTGAGAACTTCCGTGAACCGTTAATTATTAAACTGCGACCGGAAGGCAACTGCGTTTATTTTTTTCATATCGATTCTTATAACATTCCGATTCATAATATGTATAGTTTCTGACAAAAATATTTTTTTTTCTTTTACCAGATTGTTTTGATAGTACATAACCAATACAAATGATTGCGTGGTGGAAAAGAACTCTCGGTGCGCGAGTCGATTTGCACTTAGTCGGTTTCATTAATGTTGACTTTTTATAAGTAGGTAAGTTTTTTAAATAGTACCTAGTAGTATTTTTTTTTTCTTTTACCAGATTGTTTTGATATTATTCAGTACATAACGAATACAAATGATTGCGTGGTGGAAAAGAACTCTCGGTGCGCGAGTCGATTTGCACTTAGTCAGTTTCATTTTTGTTGACTTTTTATAAGTAGGTAAGTTTTTTCTTTACAATCAATTAACTCAAACGGCTAGGTTGTTAAACAGACTTAACATAAAATATAATTTAAAGTTTAGGCTCTACCCACGTTTTCAATTGGCCCTCAGCATTAATCTTGGAATTAAATCTTGTGTAGATCTTAGCACTGCAAAACACGAGCCTATTTCCATGGACTTAGTTCCATAAGGGGCGTTTGGAAATATTATTAATCGAAATAAGTACTAGTAGGTGTAGATTAGAAACTACAACTGTCAAGTCACCGTTAGTAGGTATTGCATCCAATATAGTTTACTCACGTAGCTGCCAGGAACTGAACAGTAATAATTTAATTTTGTCCGTTAGTTTGTCACGGCAATCAGTGGGCTGCCCAGGCCGACTACACCTACATTCACGCCTACTGCCATGGAATTTCACAGGTGGACACTCGTATCTGCAACTAGCATAAAATTGTATTAGGCAATTCATTAATGCAGTGGCCTAGTCTGGCGCAAGTCCCTTACTAAAAAACGACACGTTGTCTATGTATGAAACACATGTCTGCTTTGTTTGCAATTTGTAATGATGGCTCACCTTTGTTTCATACATATAGAATAGCGATCGAAAGAATAAGAATCCCGACTCCTATGCATAGTGATTATATTTTCTTTGCAGTAACCCACAGTGAGCCTTAAAGCAATTCAAGGGGGATCACGAAAGCTTCAGTGACCCTACGAGGCCGGTCAAATTTGTCTCTATGTGTGTCCCTTTTTTGACACTAGGTGAACAGAGGAGTAGAGAGAGAGATCAACAAACTGGTTCGTTATGCTTAAGAAGAATAGAATATTGCTCTAAAGTACCTTCTCTTGTATTAACTATACATAAAACATTATCATTCCACCTCAAAATATCTTTCGAAAATAATCTTTCTTTTTAATTTCAAACGGTTATTAATTAAGCCAAAGTTGGACACTTTTGTATGAAATAGGAGGAAACTAGCTAGTGGGTTACCTGATGGTAAGACATCACCATAGACAACCTTAACACCAACGAGATTACACATGCGTTGCCAATCCAGAGTAATAAAATGGAATACCTCTTGTACAATGGTACAAGGGTATTCCATACGCTCACAAATCACGTGACAAACAAATACATGCTGTTTAGTATTCATTTTGTCCATAGGGTAGGGACACCGTTGTGTATATTTCACTGTGACTATACTACTGAAACTTGGAAAAGCAGGTGTATTCTCTAAACAGCTATACAATGGTAATGGTGGTTTGGCGGATGGTAGGACCTTGTGCAAGGTCCGTCCCGATCGCTACCACCATCTTGCTGGCTAATCCTGCCACTAAGCAGCAGTGCTTGCAATGTTGTGTTCCGGCGTGGAGAGCAAGACAGCCAGTGTAATTACTGGCACAAGAGGTATTCCATCTTAGCCCTCTGGGTTAGCAACGCATCTGCAATCTCTTCCATGTTGTGGGTGTCTATAGGCGGAGCTGTATACACTTACCATCAGGTGACCCACTTGCTTGTTTTCCTTCCTATTTCATAAAAAAATGGAGTTGTTATTCCAATAAATATAAAATTAAGGGTAGCTTCCCATACATGTAACTAAAGGGCGTAAAAACTAGTGTAGGTACTTATAAGGTGTAGGTATCATTGGATAAAGTTTTCAAAAGTTAGGTTAGGTTAGACTTTTCCATTTGAGCCAACCGGTGGTAAGATATGCACGTCTAAGGTCCTAATGTTCCCTACCTGGTGCAAAAGGGTCCTAAGGATCATCTATGTATAAATAGTAGACAGGAGACATCTATGTATAAATAGTAGATAGGATACTCTTACGTAGATTAAATAACATGGCACGTCATGGATCAGATAAATATTATACAATCAAGTCTAAGTAATAACCTCACAAATACGTTTCTGGGAAATCGTAAAGGCAGTCGTCAATATACCCTCAAGTAATGAGGGACTAATATGGACTAGGAAGAAACTCATTGATGAAGAGTTTCGTTCCTCAGTAGGAACTTCTTCATGAGGATTTCAGTTAATTTTCGGGGCACGTGCTTAACGTCATTCATTCATGCGTGCGAATGAATGGGCGAGCGGCGCGAGCGCAGCGCTGAAACAGTCGGCCGCCGCACGCCGCGCCCGCCGCCGGCGCCCGCGCGACACCCGCTCGACACGACACCGACACGACAGCAACACGTCACCAGCCCCACCGGATCCTCGGTGCCGTGCGTCATCTATTTATACCACCCGAACATCGACCTTGAACAAAGTGCCGTGCTTTCATTCACCGCGGAACGTTCTTAAAATGATGAGCCATTCGTTAATTGAAGATAATTTGTTGAATGACTAGCGCCGAATTCGTTCCGCCTGATAGAAACCTATTCGTGCTATCTTGTGCGTCGTTAATTGATCGAGATGGTTACTCATGGGCATGATCCGACAGAGGCATCTGCACGAAGAGACTGAATTTCATGACATCCCGGATGCTGATTAAAGTTTGGTAGGTATATTTGAACCAGCATGAATGCTCCTTGTTTGTGGTTAAACCTACATTTACAATCTTATTTTTTAGCTCCCCAAAAGCAACTGATAAGTCTACCAACCAACGATTATTTCCAAAACCAATCATCTACGTACACAGATTGTGTTCTTTGCTTGTCCATATGAAATAGAACAGGAAGCTATCATTTCTAACATGTGGCATCGTTTCCCGATGTCTTGCTTCCAACGACGTTTAACAGTAGTGTACTAACACTGTCGTGTGTGTGCAGCCACTAGCGTTGTTGCACACACACGACAAGCCCGACACTTAACACCAACAGGAAACCATTCCTCTGCTTACAGTTGCACCTCTATTAAGTAAGCAATTGCTTAATTCATTACGTCGGCTCGGTCAATTCATTTGATGCGAATGGCATATGCCATACATAACTAATGATAATGGTATCAATTCGGCATGTAGGCGTTTTAAAATACGCAGGGTTACTAGCCAGCATAATTAGTTATTCGTAATCTTGACAGGGCATTGCAACTGGATCCTTGAAGTTAAGTATTACTGGAACAAGGGACAGACTTTTAGCTGTTGTCTTGTCTAATTGTCGTTACTAAATTATCTTTCTCATAACTATACATTAGGCAGTCCTTGTTAAAGTATGTCAACATTGTTAGTATAGGTACAAAATATTAAGCACCGTTATGTTAGAAGATTCAATTTTATTTCTCCCACGGAAAACACAACTACCTAACTGTAACGAGTATACCTATAGTTACTAGATCGTAAAACAACGATTCCGTAAGAACTAGTTCCCTAAACAATGCTCTTATCCGGATGCTATCCGGTTACTGTTTGCTGATAAAAATCACTAGAAGGGCTACTAGTGCGATACCGCTCTAAAAAGAATAAAGACGTTATCTCCTTAGAAGATACGCCTTAGCCAATACGTCGGACCTTTAATTTACTCGCTTATCAGCTTGGCGCCAGTCTGAGTTGTTTTTTGCCAAGATAAAATTAAGTTAAGTAAAAAAACTATAGTGCTGGTGGAACTGATAGCGGACACTTAGTTTGACCATGTCTTTTACTATTTGGGCACAGATTACGAGTGCCTCGTTAAGCATTTTACTGGTGATGGTGACTCACGGTCATTGAAAATTGCAGCAACTTTTTGTAAAAAAAAAAGATACTAAGTCATAGCTTCTTTTATACAGGTTAGTTAGAAATAGCCGAATACAAGTATTTGTAGCTTCTTCTTCTTGTTGTGCTGCCTCTCCAACTAGTGCAGGTCGGCAGTCAGCTCCGCGTATTTGTAGCTTCAAAATATTTATTATTTTCTCTTTTTGATGTTTAAATAACTTGTGTTCTGGAAGCATTATCGGGCCATCTGAGTGGCGCGCCAAATGCGACGATTCGCGGAAACCAACTTCCCCGAATGACAACAACGTCTGTTTTGCCTGCAGCGCTACCATCGGCCCGTCGTCAGTTATTTAAATCGTATTAATATTTTGCAATAAGTATGATTTTAAATTAAATTGGAACAAATCACCTTGCTCCTCCGCAAAATCTTTGCCAGTCAAATTGATTACCTAATCCTACATATGGCCCTCCGCAAAGCAACGTAGGTACGAAGAAATCTGAAATCTGTTTGGATGAATCTGGCAATAGCACTGTACAGTAGGGGAAATACATTCATGTACCACCATAGAACCCTATCGCAATGGCGCGACGAGTTAAACGCCAGACTATGTCATACAAATGTCATGCGTATGTCTCTTCGACTAGGTTCTACGGTGGTACGTGTTTCAATTTCCTTGACTGTACTTACTTCGAGTTTCGGTCATTTCATTTTCTTGTCGCTTAAGTGATAAACGATATAGAGCATCTTGCAAACACGACATGAAACACGAATTGCTGATATAAGAAATCAAACTAAAATTCTAGAGCGATTTTTGGCGTAGAGATAATATAACACATCCACAGTCTACGAGTAGTGGTGTAGTAAATAATTATAAACGTCTGAAAGTAACAAAATATAGAACAGTAGTAACAAATAATATTTTTACCTACTGTTATAATATACGAGTCGGTGTTATATTTTCACGCCACTTCACTATCAATATAATTTTGAACTAAGTACATATAATTTACCATTTTTAGTAAACTGTACTTCGAATTCTAAACCTCCAAGGTTCATTATCTACAAAATACATCCAAAAGCATAAACTGTTTTACAGTGCCTGCCTAGTATTACTACTAATCATCGTGACAAGATCTAGGCACCTACGCTCAAAGAGAACTACGTTTTAGGTAGCCCTAAGGTATAATTACGATGGTTTTAGTTTAACAAACCTAAATTGCGCATAAACACAAATAAACTAAGACGAAAGGAAGCCATTGCTCTCTCCGGCAAGCTATAAAAGCCATCTGAGACTGTCAGTACAATTTTAAAAAAATCAGTTTGAAAAAGTCATGGCGGTGTTAAACACTATGTACCTACCTATTAATTATTTTACGTATTTGCCTTGTACGCAGGAGCTTGCATATAGGTAACTATTCCGTTGTTTATCTAATCACTAAATCAATCTAACGAAATAACGAAGAGACGAAAACCAAAAACAACGTTCATAACGAACTAAAAATCCAAACAAGAAATGTAGAGTTCAGTTTGTATGAATCTGTTTTTTTAGTCTAAATTTGTTCTGAGTTAGGCAGAACTGGTCTTACTGATGTCCATATTCAATTCACTGCATATATATTATTTGTCTTGTAGTCTAGACGTTTTTGTGTATTCAAGATACAGATGTCAGCCGACCGACTCCAAAACTGCAAATACATCCGATAGGCACCTACGAGTACTGCTAACCTTTGTGGGGTTTATTCATCGATTCATCGTTTAAGTATAGACATGTTTGAGGTTTGAGGCCATAAGAATGAATAGTCGAACCATGAATAGCCGAAAAGCGTGACCCGCTGTAAAAACACCTGACCAAGTGCTAGTCGGAGACGCACACCGAGAGTTCCGTACCTCCACGCAATACAATGTTAAGTACCTTTAACAAATTGTGAAAGAAAACAGGCCAAGTCTTTGATGATTTCTAAAAAAAACTTCTCCTTTTTCTGTCGTACTTTCATAATCTTTTATAAATTGTAATTATTTCACAGTTTCCGTTTTATAAACTTCAGAAAATAGGCAGGGGCGGTTATTATTTTGTCATTCTTCATTCTTTTTAGAATCTGTAAGTATATCTCTCTTGTATATGATGCCCCACTTGAAGTTCTTAGTGGCCTTAGTGCTTTGAAATTTTGAATCCCCATTTCAATCCTTTTTGAAAAGAAACTAAAAATGATTTTTCAATATTTTTTTTGCCATTAGGTTGCGTAAGCAATGTTTTATGTGAAACAAATTAATAGCATTACAATTTCTAACATATGCCTCTCTGGCAGACAGACAAACGGACGGGCGGATAGAGTCGCATCAGAAGTTTATCTCTTTTTACTGAACCATAAGCGGAAAAAGACCATCAGATGCAATTTCCTTTCTATTAGATAATGATTTTTTGCTAAAACGGCAAGTTTAATAACAGCTTCCGAAAATATTTTGCTATAGGGAAAATATGTAGTCAATTTGTAAATTTTGAGCTATGTATGTAATGTACCCTAATAGGAAATATACATCATAAATCAAATTACATATTGCTGTAAATTGTTGTATTACCTTTAATTTTTTTTTGTAAAATGGAATTGTTCCATCTATTTAAGAAATTAAAAGAACACAAAATTATATTTATTTCAAAAAATGTATAAAATGGGAGAAAATTACACTACGAGAGTAATAATTCAGAAACCGACTGTATTCAAATAAACGCGATCTTAGTTTAAAAACCTTACATTTTACTTGTGACAACGTAGACCATGACGTCATAGTCCAAACGCGCTTTGTATAAAGCATTTTCGCGAGACTTGTTCACTATTGGTTATCCATGTGTAACATTTCAAAAACTTTAGAGAAAAAAATCCAAAACACTGCTTTTCAAGAGTTTTTGTAATTTCGGGATGAGAACAAGTCCAAGGGTAAATATTATCTACTATCGCATCACAAAGTTTTCGGAGAAGCACTGAAAATTCCGATTTTTCAAGCCCTCGTGGTCTGAGTGCGCGCGTGACCGGCGCAGGCGACGCCACGACCTCGCGGAGATAAATCCATCAATGAACGCGATAAGGCCCGCGTCCGAGCGGAGAGCGCCCCGTCTGACACGATCGCGTAATAATATTTTGCTTCTTGCACCTTTGCGATTGAAAGACTTTACAATTTCTGGAAACGTGTAACAAATATTGTTAAAAAATCAGGCTACTCTGTAAGAAGTTATGCGATCATTAAAAAAAAAGGAAAAAATAGAAAAACATAGGGGTTGATTTGAGAACCTCCTCCGTTTTTTTCGTCAAGCGCAACAAAAGTTAGCCAAGTCGCACGACTCTTCTTTCCAGAGTACGAGTACCTAAACCATTCCTATAGAGAGTCGCTATCCGGCTCAGTCAGTCTTCATATCTTTGACCGGTTACTTCTAATAAACCACGCAACGGATTTGGAAACAGTTTTCACAGTATGTAGAGAATTTTTCACGAAAAGTTTGTATGAGCATTACCAAGCTAAAGCGGTTTTTTTCGCATTTAACAGACATAATTATTTTAATTGGAAAGAAATAAATTAGTTTGATTTTGTTTTTTGTGACTAGGAAACTTGTCAAGGGTTCGAAATGTACGGGTGTTTGTAAAGTTTTAAACGCAAGACGCGATTTTATCCGTTCAAATTAGTTTGGATCTTACATTCTTCAAAACTCATCATCGCTGTACTCATCAGCATCGTAGTACAGACTAGTTTCAGTAATATTAAGAATATAAACTGAATATTGAATAACAATAAACCCATGGTAGCGTATCAAGCTGATGGTCGTGGTGCAATTCGAACCCGGCCTCGTACCATTTTTTGGAATGTATATGCTTTAATTTGGAATTTTCCACAAGCTTTTCAGCAAAAAAGATATCGTAAGGAAACTACCTCGCATAAATCAAATTAAATAATAAATGATGAAACTTAATTATAAATCTTAACTTGCGTTCAACGAAATAGTTAAGCTTCTGTTTTTTAGGGTTCTGTATTTAAAGTAGTCAAAAAGTAAACAAACGGACAAACTAGACAAACGGACAGATGGACATAGCGAGTGAAACAATAAGAGTTCAATAGTTTTTCCATGACTATTTATCTGTCTGTATGTCAGTCCTTTTTGTCAAAATATGTACTACTGAAGATGCAAAGGTGAAATTGTGTATAGGTAGCCCTAAATATCTTAACTAACCCTTGAAATGGCTTGAAATAATCGTTTTTATTGGTTTGTACCTATTAACGCCTACGGAACCCCACACTGAGCATGCCCCGACATTCTCTTGCCCGGTTATTGTAACTTAACACGTAGGTTGACTCGATCAGGCATAGCGAATATAATACAAGTATCTAACATTGGTATGTAAGTACTTGTTTATTTGCATATTTATTTATTAAACTCTTTATCGGATAAGTGGTTCTAGTAATACTTAACAGCTCTAACGGACAAATAGACACGGAGACACTGCATTTTATAATACGTTTGTAGGTAAAGATATATTCTTTGTACAAAACATACTAATAAAGTCGTAAATATATGGCCACGCTTCATACATCGAATGTCCCAGATTGTCTCTTATCTAGGTTGTTCACTGCCTCCACTGGTGGTATAGACTGAATGGACATTCTTGATAAAGTTCGCCAAAGTTTATAGGTGAATGGGTATTAATTGCTTTTACAAGATAGCCCTCTAGTACAGATGATTGAACTAATACTAAATTTAGATTTCACACAATCGGTTCGATCTAGCAGTAGTTTCCACAAACTTTTTCAGTACCTATACATAGATACAAATAAACCGTGAACACCAAACTGTTTTGACCTCTGTCACACTAATCTTGATTTCACACAGGACCAGACCAGTGAAGTAGTTGGGTGATCAGCACAGTAAATACAATTTAAGCGCGCACGACTAGACTGTTCTGTCCCCTTTCTACTGCCTCACTGTGGCCATAACATGCCCAAAGTTAGTTTATCCCTCGCTGCGTCTCTGTCTAACTAATGTCATTAAAGAGGGTTACACATGGTGATAAAAAAATCCTGGACAGTCATGTTGAACAGCATAAACAAGGAGTTGTTGGTTCGGCAATATAGCATTGATATAATCTGCGGTTCGGCTCGACCAAGCCCAACCATGACTTACTTGTATATTTGCCGTTTTAGCATTTTGCGAGACCAGCTCACAGATCACAACTGACAAAACCCTAGCTAAATATTTTCTAGCCGAACTTTTCACAAAGAAACAGAACGACGCTTTTGAAAGTGGTAGACAAGCGGATTAAGAATGGTACTACAAAATCCTCGGTGCGCGAGTCCCACTCGCTATTGTAAATTAAAGTCTCAGGCCCTAACGCATTAGGCAAAGTACTTAAGCAAATACGCACTTCGAGGTGCAAACACTTTGTGTCTATCTACTTGCGTACTTAGCACACATTAGACAATTATGTCACCGGCGTAGGCGAGCGGGCCACCAATTAAGGCAGACCTAAGTCATCAAGCCACGACACTTATATGTAAACATATCGTTATTTTTAACTCGTGTTGTGGACGATATTGTAAGGAGAACGCGTGAGTGGACATGCGAAGGATTTCTAGTGAATACGGCACACATTAAAGTTGGCTTTTAAGGATTTCACAGTTGTTTGAGCTGCATAAGGACACAATGAACTAATTTGCTTGATTAGGTTAGAATGGCTGCTGTAGAATGTTCCTGACACCCATCAGTGCAGCGGTTAAAACATGGCCGGCCAAGTTTCATTTATCGCCCTCTATGCTCTGCCTCATACATAAGATATATGTGCACAAAGACAGAAATCAACTTGAGCAGTCATGTCAACCTGAGTCATTTTATTGATTAAATCAAAAGTTGTCTCTCCTGTGGTCAAAAGTTGACGAATTTATGAATGCTCTCTTTGAATAAATGAAAATGAAAATTTTATTTTGCAAGTAGGCCATAAAAACTCTTTTAAATGTCTGAGTCTACCAGAATAGGCCAAAACTACCCCAAGGCAGACAAACAGACAGACAGATGGGCAACGAAGTGTTAACGGTCTCTTTTGAGGTACCTACGGAACCCCAAAAATTACACTCATTCTTACTTGTTAAGTTTTAAGTGAAAAACAACATTCTATTTTAACCTAAAATTTCGATTTCTACCATCAAAATAATGTCTGTTGCTTAAATTAACCAATAGAATTCAAAAAATTTATAAAATTGGCCGAAGCGATTGAGTGCGGCTTAGATAGCATTTACCACGACTTTGCTCCATTCCTTCTTTTTGAATATTACCTTGAAGTTTTTCAATTTGGGACTTGAAAGTAATACTTATATAAAATATACCTATCAAAAATTCGCAAAATTGCAAACTCCCCCTTGTTTCAGAGATATAATTATAGTTCCTGTAAACGGGAAAAAAGGAAGGTTCGGTGTTAGGATAATCTTAAATACGGTAAAAAGAAAATTATCCACAGAGATCTCATGGATTTTCGATTTCGAAATCGAATTGAAGACAAAAACCAGAAATGACGTAAGTAACTTATTATCGGATGAAAGCTCATTGAAGGAATCGTAACCTATTTGGGGGAGGGCCTGTCTTTCGGCTGATACTCGTAAGATGGTGATTAAAATTATCAGAATAATAAAGTGTTTTCCTTAGTTTTTAGGATTGAAGAGTTTATGAAGAGAAAAAACACTTGCAATGGCAACTTAAATATTTTTTTCTATGGAACAAAAGCGTACCAGATGCTTAGCAACATAAGTGAACCTTCGGCTCGCGAGTCCGACTCGTTCTTGACCGGTTTGAATGTTCATTTCATCACGAAACTTTGTATGACAAAGCAAACCTTAAGCTGTTTGTCATTTTACAGCGGAGGTTTTCAGCCGATAGTACTTGTTGATATGTGCATATTGTATGCCACTATAGGGTCCAAACTCAAAACTGGTATTTCTGATCAACTAACTCGGTTTAGCCGTTGCTGCACACCTATACAACCTACCTAGGTTAATGGTAAAAGATCTTCAAAGAATGTCCGAATGAAACTAAAAGCATCCTACACATTGCGCTCACGCAGCCAAGCGCATAAGTCCACAAGGATACGCGACGTCAATCGGTCGAAGGCAGCGTCAACTTTCGCGTCTGATATGTCCACGCCATATTTCGAAGGGTTGCATAACTCAGTGTGCTCCGCTTTCCACCTGCCCACGATGTTCTGTGGGTGAAGAATTTGGAGCCAAGAGGCGGTCGCGGTGCATCGTTACGAAACTACTGGGACACACGTAGGCGAATGTTGTGCCCACGGGCGCAGTTTACATTTCGATATTCTGTTTATTGCCAGCATTATGGTTTTATTAGAAAGTTTGTATGTGTGTGTTGACTTGCGGAGCGAGCAGAAGGGCCATTGCTATTTGCTACGCGTTTCGTTTGATGTTGCTTAGGCGAAGAAGCCATCAAACTCAAAGTCAATATATTTTTGTTAAGGAAGCACTTATGAATGTCAGAAAATTTACCTCCTGTTTGGAAAGAGAACAGATGAGATGATGATGATAGAGATAGACGAGCAGACAATGTGGAGCCAGGGATCGCCAATGCAAGTCTTGCATACTTGACTTGTGCGTGTCCCTTTATTGCTAATCTTAACTGGTTCAAGTATACTCAATATTAAAATACTTTGAAGGTGCAAAACTACTTCACCATCAGCTTTTTATCGGAGTGATTCTCATGTCACTTCGACATTTCTTCCAAAATCCAATAATTAACTGAGTAACTCAAGAAAAATATTGACTATCTTGAGATTAATAATTTACAACCGCCGAGCATGTAACCATTAAGGTAGGGCACAAAAAAGGTTAAAAAAACTGGCAAATTGTGAGTCGGACTCGCGCACCGAGGGTTCCGTACCAACGTAACAACAAATTTACGGTTTTCAGATTTATTATTTTATTTGTGCTGTGAGACCTTGCTTCTTGCCAAATTTCATAGTTCTAGGTCAGCGGGAAGTACCCCATAGGTTTTTAAGTGTCTAGCAAATGTATGAGACATGCAGCATAACAGCAGTATTTTTTGATTGCGTTGACTTAGAAGTTTGATTTTTTCACGGCTCCAAGGGACTACAGATTTGAGTATTTGGTATTAATTACAACTCGATACCTCCACGCGTTCCTGAGAAAAAGGGTCTTGACAGACAGACAGACAGACAGACAGACAGACAGACAGACAGACAGACAGACAGACAGACAGACGGACAACGAAGTGATCCTATAAGGGTTCCGTTTTTCCTTTTAAGGTGTGGAACCCTAAAAATGACATCCATGAAAGTGATTTGAGGATTACCCATCGCTCAGGGAGCCCAGGGGCGCCAGTACAATGCGGTACGGCAAAACAGTAAGCCAACAGACCCAGCATTTACACAACAGCTCCAAACTTCATAGTTTTGAAATGATGAAACTACTAGTCAACGTACCACACGCTATCACATCGCTTCCCTTTAGAACTTACGAAATCCGTTAAAAGTTTCGAATCTTCCATAGTTAGCGGGTAATTAGCCATGGATTGAATACTAATGGTTATGCAACCGAGTAGGTGGAGCGACATTCTCAGCAGCTCGATGTCGGCATAGGGTTGCCAGACAATCAGGATTTGTCTGGATTGTCCCAACATTTCATATGGTATTCCGATTCCCGATATAATACTTAATGTCCCGAGAGCCAGTTTCTTGTAAAGTTTTTAACAAAACAGAAATTATAATTACCGCGCTGTTTAAAGATCACCTCACGTTACCATTGCATTATTTGTCCCGATATCATCCTATAATCTTGACTTTTGAGACATTGCCCAAAGATTTCTGGTCTTTTCGTCTGGCAGCCCTATTTGTCCTAGTAGGAGTGGAGATGTGGGAGCGCCCCCGCTTCCGTCGCAATCCACTATCATTTTATTCCATTTAATATACACACATTAACATAGCGCCACATAAATTCTATGTGGCTTCGTAAGAGGAAAAATTGTAGACGTTGACTCTTTTAAGAAAGTTTCCATGGAGACGTTTTCAAAGGTGATTTGGGATCCAATTGAAACTTGTTTTGATTGCTTTTAACCAGTCTGCGGTATTGCTTCCTGTCCTAAATTTCTTTATAATACCTCGAATGAAGAGAAGACCTTGACGCGTTATACATATTAACCTATTATGGCAAATAACAAAAGTAGACTTACTATTTTTGACCGTCGAAAGAAACTATTATTATTAAGTTTCGACTTTGTCCGTGTGTTTGTTTTTGCCTGTCTATGGCGTCATAGAGCCACAAGGATTTTAATGTAAAAGCTGGCATTGCTGGGATCGTTCTTAGCTATTTTAAAATAAAGCCTCACGTTTTTACCTACCCAATTTGAACACAACTTGAATGTTCATCTTCCGTTAGTAATAAAATATGTGCCTAAGTATATAGCTCCCGTTCCGTATCTATAAATTATTGGGAACTAGGTGCTAATAATAATATATGGCGTGTAACCGGCGCGGACGGACAGACGGACGCGAGACGCCGAAACAGCTTTCGACGCGGAAATGCGTGAGCGCACTGAGCGCACTCATCTATGTAATCTAGCTAGATAAATGAGAGCGCTGTACATATATTACTTTACAGACAACATTATACACCTATACCTACAAATACGAGTATATCGCCGCCTCTAAAATCGAGTTTAATAGAAATGGTCGTTGTTGTAAACAAACCAATTTACCATTATCACTTCGTAATCACGCACTTTTGAATAACGAATAGGTCCCATTATTGATTTATACCTTGTATTTTTATTTGTTTTAAGTCAAAATATCTAATATTCATTTGTTATTTCAATAAGCACTTTCCTTGAAAGTTAACCAAAATCATTATCGGGCTACTGTAGAACCTTTTATCCGTAAATGTCTTTAAGACTTTTCACACGAGACACCGTAATCGCAGCGATGTCTCACTGAGACATAGTTCTACAGTTGCATGAAATGCAAATTGGTTTACCTGCGACTCTAACATAACAGCCGTCAAACGTGTGTCTCTTTCTTATGATCCTAGTTAGACAGAGCCGCAGTGGGGGATAAATTAAACTTGGCCGGTCATATTAGAGCGGCTAGTAGAATAGATCTTTCAGACAAAAACAAGGCAAGGATAAGACAAAAGCCAGAAATGGACATTTAATTCGGTTCTAATGTTGGTAGATGTATATATAAACAGAATGTTTAATGTAAATTAAATGTTTATTTTACTTTTGGGAATTATGCTATTCGTGTTATGCAAACTGACAACTATGCATTTTGTTGTTATGCAAATCGTTACACAACACATAATACTATTTTTAAGTTTGCATCACCCATTTTGAAATAGATTCGAGAGTCGAACTATCTGGGGGCACGGCAGTGCCCCCGCCAAGTCGAGCAAAAAAAAGCGGGCCAGTAGTAAATGTAAAAAAACAATCTAAACACTCTTATTTATTATAATATGTATTGTTTGTGAGTTACATTGTGTTTTCATGCGATGGCCAAGTCAATCTATTTTATTTAAACATAAAAGATTGTTAATTTTAATGTGATCACTAGGGTAAAGGCACCAGTGGTCAGCCTCATAACGACTTTTTGAAGTTTGAACGGTCGGCATTTCTACAGGATTAGTCGGATAAATAAACGCATTACGTGGTTAAATTAATTGCTTATTAAAGATTCAAAACCAAACATAGAAAAAAGTAACAATCTTCTTTATTATATCTATAATTAAGTAAAAACAAAAAATGGCACTTTTTTCCAGTAGTCAGCCTCCGAAATCCAGTATGCAGCCTTGGTGTACCCAGAACTCGGCCTTTACAAACTATTAAACATAATGAGATCAAAATCACATAATATGAGTAAATATATTATATTTATAATATCAAAATCAACGATATCTATATTATTCCTAATATTTATTGTCCCTTATGTCTATTTTCACCCGACTGCGCGACGCAAAGGAGGGTAATGTGTTTATCAGCTATGTATGTATGTTTGTTCCTTTGTAGCGATCTAGAGACCAAATGCGTGGGCCGATTTTGATGATTCTTATATCAATCGATTTGTCTTAATCTTGCGAGTGTCACTAAAGACATGCCAATAATCAAAATTCAATATGGCGACCATCAGATGCCCTATTATGAAAAAGAAAAAAATTTAAGGCGACGAACTATGTTGAGTTGGGTATCATTGGATACGTATTCGAAAATTATTACTAGGTTTTTCATATCATTTTTCATTTTGAATGACCGTTGAGAATCTATAACGATTTAAAATTGATTAGCAACCATTCTGACGCAATCCGAACTAAAAAGTGTAAAAAAAAAGTAAAAAAAAAAAAACAACTGCGTTAAAAGTAAATCAAGACTGAAAAGACTAAAACAAGACCAGTAGCCTGAAGTTCTGTTAAGTAATGTTGAATACCTACACCATTGCAATCAACAGTCGGGACCCATTACTGGGACCATTTGAGCCGGTCTACATTTTTAATGGGTCCCAACTTGGTCCCAACTATAGAAGTTCATGAAACTCAATAGTTTCATGAACTTCTACAGTTGGGACCCATTAACCCCCTCCAGTCTTTAGAGGATATGGCCCCAATTCAACTTCGTATGACTTCCAGGACAGAAGTGAGTTTTTCTGGAGGGTATATGTGTATCTGTCTCGGCATTTTACTACAAATAAGAAAAAAAATTATGTAGGTAGCTCAATTATTTGAATATACAAGATACATACATTTTACTCACATATGTCTGCGTAACAGACTTAAGACCATCATTCAAACAATACCTATGTACAGTAAACGTCAAAAATATTTATACATTTTTGAACCTCATTTCAATGAGATAGAGTTCAAAACGATGTACCACGCAAGGATAATGGCTGAGTACTGGATCCGCTAAACCCAATGGTCAGCCGCGTATAACCATTATTTCAAATGCGGCTGACTACTGGGTTTTACTTTAAATAGACTAGAACATGCTTAACTAGAGTTGAAAATTTAAATCTAACGGTCGTAATGGTTGTATCGGCTCGAAAATAAAAATAAAAATGAATAACCCAATGGTCAGCCGCGGGAGGCTGGACACTGGATTTTTTGTAAAAAAGTGGTATCCAGTAGTCAGCCCCCCCAATTTATAGGTTAAATGTTGATATTTTTATTAACATATAATGTTAGTTAATAGATAAACTAATTAATAAACCAATCATGTACAAAAAGTATTAACTCTAAACATTAAAACATGGTTTTTCATACCTGTTAAGAGAACACCACGTGCAACAAAAAATATGGCGGACATGACAATATTGCTCTCGCCGACAAAGAGCACCTATATGAACGAGTATACCTCTTCCCCCAGATCCCTCACCGCAACTGTCGCATGATGTATTGACCAATAAGGAATCAGAGCTACAATTGAAATACTCGCGATTTGTTAAAACGAATATACCAGATATTTATGACCAATAAACGTCTCAAAAGGCTGACCACTGGTCCCTGGCTGGCCACTGGTGCCTTTACCCTATAAGATGTCGTTAGATTAGCTAATTACGTAATAACTTAAGGCAGAAGGTCCCTTAAGTAGGGACTAAATAAACCAACCGACTTGGTATTACATGGATCTCACAACTTTTTACGGTTGAAGAACTGAGTTGCGAGACTTGGTTTTATTTACAAGTTTTGTTTTTGATGGCTTTTATTATCTACGAATATATTTCTTATCTCCCTATGTGAGCACTTAAGAGAGATATACTTTAGAGCAGTACCTATCTAAATCCTATTATGTCGCATTCATAGATTTCTTTTTTTATGAAATTAGGAAGGCACACGACATGCGGGCACTTGATGGAAAGTAATCATAGCTGTCCATGGGAAACAGTGACCCAAAGGGAATCACGGATTCGTTGTAACCAAATCGCTGACCTATGGATTGGATCCTTCAAATAATAGATATTCTTACATCAAGACATGTATCACGTCATACTTGGGTAGAATCCATATTATACTTACTTAATATATATATATATATAAACACAATTACAATAGAACACATAAAACCTAGATGTTCGTATACTGACACATTATCACATACTTCAAAAATAAATATTATGCCGCGTATTCAAAAACATATCGCTATATCTGTCTGCCGCTAAATTTAGACAGATTTTCGCTAGAAAATGTGTCTTACTGTTAGTTAGTAAAACGATTCATCGTTTGAATATAACAACTAGTGATAAATTATATACTTGCAAGTTACCTGAACATATCATGTTTTTTTTTACAAAAATATCTAATCGACACAATTTGACCTTTGCTGAAAGAAACTCGGCATGAAACAGTGAGGATATTCCTACTTTTGGTAAACTAACAATCTACACAGTCATCCTAACGGACTTAAATTCGCATTTTCACAAGGGAGACGATTACTTTTTTTTTATGAAATAGGAAGGCAAACAAGCAATTGGGTCACCTGATGGTGATCACTGATCACTAAACATGGTAAGTGATCACCACCGCCTATAGACATCCGCAACACCAAGAAGATTGCAGATGCGTTGCCAACCCAGAGGGCTAAGATGGAATACCTCTTGTGCCAGTAATTGCACCGGCTGTCTTGCTCTCCACGCCGGAACACAGCAGTGTAAGCAATACTGCTTAGCGGCAGGATTAGCGAGCAAGATGGTGGTAGCGATACGGATGGACCTTGCACAAGGTCCGTCCGGACATAAAGTTTGCCACTCTGCAATAGTCGACAAAGATCTTTTTTTATTTACATTGCCTCTTTGGACCATGACACTTGACCTTCCTTCACTGACGGATCCAGAAGGGGGAGTCATGGGCGTCATGACTCCCCCTGAGCTGGGTCTAGGTCGACCAACGGTACTTTTTCTACTCCATTGATAACCCTGTCCTGACTGGACCTCAACTATATGACTCCCCCTGACTTGAAGGCTGGATCTGCTATTGCCTTCCATCCAAAGGTCCTGATAGACTAAAGCATTCACTAGAATGTCGAACATTCGCCGTATTCAAACGCCTGCACGCGATTTTACTCCTATTTATTTAATGATTTTTGTAACATTCGTTAGGATTCTCGTTGCAAGTCAAAGCTGCTCAAGTCCATCAGCATCATATAGACAGCAATGTATATCGCTTGATTTTATTTACTGGCATTTCGGATGACAGCCCAAGTCAATTCGTCATATAATTGTACTGTATTGTAGAGTTGGTAGACTACCGTAACGTTGCGCGGTTCGGGGAAAGGCCTGCGACCATTCGGCGCACGCGCAGTCATCCCTCGGGAATGTGGCGCAGTGCAGTTCGCGCTAGTCGGCCGTAAATCATCCTACACACCGTCACCGCCGTCCAGACTGCCGTAATGATCTCCGGCAGTCTCGACTACGCTTAACGCATTTACTGCCGGGATTGCGTTTTTGATACTTTTAAGTATGATACAATTTTTTTTTTTCAAAATGAACCAAAATTTATCTTAACCGCAAGAATCACGGACCGCGGCCCGCGGGCCACATGCCTGCCCGCTGATGATGGGCGTGAAGCCCGCCAGCACATCAATAGAAACAACGAAAATTAATAAAATCCCTCTGGAACCTACAGTCAGACGAATAAATCTCGAATTTTTGGACAAACTTTTAAGTTTATAATTCTAGCTCATATCTGTCTTAGAGGCAGCTCTGGTCCTGATAAGTCTGTGCATTCTTGATCTCAACCTAAGAACCTTAATAACCCATAAGGCTCACTGTATTTCCTTGTTGTATCGTTATGCCGATACGTTGACCGAGGAATGAGCCATCCCTAATGGTCACCGGAGGTTCGTACGAGTAACTTTTAAGCCATTGCCGCCGTTACAGTTCTGCTGTCATTGGTGCGTTCGCGGCATCTTGGGGCAAAGTGGTGGCACTGAATTTTAACATTTTATTCACTATCAGCGACGTCTATTAGGGTATAGAATCTCCAGAATTGTGTTTTCCTTTTAGACGCTAGATGGCGTTAGGAGTAGGTATCACTATTTGTATAATTTGAGTACTTCATTTTATTTGCCGATAAACAGCATTGAAATTATATATTACAATTTATGTACGATTACATGTCAAAGTCACAAAAATCAATACTTTAACACATTAGTGATTCGATTTGCCGCTGGATGGCGTTAGTGTTACTAACTCTGCATGTTTGCATTTGAGCGAAAAAGATGCGTTAACTAATAAAACACGAAACAAAAAGAAAAAAGATCATATCAAAAACAGTCATGTAAAACAACAGCCAAGTGTCGTAACTACTTTGGGTTCTGTCTGAGATCTGTTACCAGGTTGATTTAAAGTATACAACTTCATTTTATATAATGCATAAAACCGTAAAAAAATCTAAGATTTGGCTACTTTATGGATAGGTACCAAATTTTTTTAGGGGGTTCGACTTTATTATTACTCAAATTATCAAAAGTACCTGCGGTCAGCTGCCTCTTTGCAGCTAATTATGAACATAAACAACAGGAACACAATAATGCATATTTTATAGTATAGGAAGTAAGTACATTTTAGTTTTATTTATACTTAATGTAGTTAGTTTAACCTTATAGCTTAATTGGTAATTTTATTTCGCATCCGGGATGTCGTGCCATTTTATACCTATTTATTACCTAACTTAATGCATACCAAATGGCGTCGCCATCGTGTATTATATTTTTGATTATGTCTACTTATTGACTGATTAGGTTATATAGGTTCTGGACTGATTTTATTTTTAACGTCAGCTCTAAGTATTTTTTTGCCTCACATGTGAAGCCGGATGTTACCCAAATTAAGTTTCTCGGGGAACGTAATAACGTGCTCTGTACAGATACGACTATTATTTTATTAAAAGCACCCAAACAACAACGGATCCAAATGCAGTGTCAACAAGAACTATATTTAGCCGGGAAGTAACAGTGAACTGCATCCCTGTAGAGAAAGGATTGAATCGAAGTAGATTTCCAATATTTCGGTGTGGCAGAGCACGAGGTCGACGACCGCGCTCTTCGAAGTTGCTTGGTGCGTGCTATTTCGAGGCGGCGAGCGGAGGCGAGCGCGCCCGACGCGAGCCGATCGCGCGATGCTCGTCCGCGCACGCGTAAACAAACAACATGGCCGTGTCTTGTCATTCACTAATTCATTCATAAACGATCATTGTATTGACAATTTGACTCATTAATATCTGCCAGGAACGTAACAAAGTTGCATAATGTAAATAAAAAGTTTGTAGAGGTTAGCGTAAACAACTGACGTGCATGCGTCGCGTGCCGCCGCTGGCGTATAAAAGGTCGTTCTATCTATCGGACAGAATGCGCCTACTAGACTCCAATGGTTTGGACGGACGGACGATGAATTTAGTCTGCTTGAATTCTGTTGTAGTGCGATCTAATTGCAGATATTTAAGTCAAGGACATGCTATATTTAGTTATTCAGTTGTTTCGTCAATATTAGCAGATATTTGTCCAGTGTTAAACATCATAATAGTCTTCAGTTGTTTAATCATTAAAATTCAAATTCATATCAATGTATTTTTCGTTACTATGTGAACAATCCCTGTCAAGCGGTTTTGACCGTAAAGTCCGTGCATCAGTCTGAACATTCCGATAAGTAAATCTGATAGAATTATGCACCAACTATATTTTTAACTACTTCTTATTTCTTTTAAAACAAACAAGCTTATATTAACGTGCATGTTAGTTAATTTAGCTACTATTCGTGTGTACGTTTGGTTAAAATCTTGCAAGTGATCGTTTCAACCCAGTTCCAGTGATCGGATTGACTTGAAATTTTGTATGACGTACTTATAATGTATGTAAGTCTGATGACCATACAATAAATAAGATTATAAACTATTGTCAGCAATGACATTTCATTAATTAAAACTGGCTCAATAGTTTAGACGCTGCGGAGGTACATACGTAAATACAAACATGCATACATTGAATGTTAAAATTAAATCCTTCCTTTTGCCTTCGCCGTAGTAGGATAATTAAATTAAATATGAAATAGTAAAAACAACATACCATAAATCGTTTTTTTTACATTAAACTCTGTGGAGAATAATATCAACCAACCAAACAGTAGTTTCATATTTTAAAAGGAAATAATTTTTAAGGTTAACTACCTAAATATTTGTTAAATAACGTCCTTACAAATAGTCCATGCTAAATACATGTCAAATTAAAACTTGCAGTTGGAACATACCTACTTGCCAGTGACGTGAGAGGTCGGTGAAGGCAGGCATTGTCCACGACATGTGGGCCACATTCATACCAAACATCTGTAGCGCATATTCCAGCGCCTTTTGTTTCTGCCCTGACCATGTGGCTCGCGGGCGGAACGCGACGCTTTTTGTGACTCTTTTTATGTACCGACTAGAATTTCTAAGAGGACAACCGAATTTATGTACATGTGCTAATTCCATTGTATTGTATAAGCACCAGACCTTTGGTAACGTATTTAGCGTGCGGGTTGGTGGGATTTAGGAGTGTCATGACACAACAAAGACAGACAAATCGAAAAACAAAAAGGCTTCTGCTGAACAAAATTAAATAATACTGTAACACCCTAGTCTAAACCTAATAGGCAAACGCAAAGGGCGCGCCGAGCTCCGAGTATTCCTGGAGTTAGCCCTAGGTGGCCTGACTGCCAGTGTTGAAGGCAGAAGGCATACGTGGAGGTTAGGGCAATTTTGCTGATTATTATAAAACCTCGTTCATTGTAAGCAAATCTATAAAGGTGATGTGACTGGGCGAGTTGGTCGAGGGCGGCGTCAGCGGACGTTTATGGTGATGTCCTGAAGACAGGCTAAATTAGAAGTACCCGGAACGGCCGAGCATATATGAAGGGAAGAATGTGTGTGGAGGAAGCGAGAGAAGTATGTCAGGACCGGGGCAAATGGCGTTCTGTGGTCTCTGCCTACCCCAAAGGGAAACAGGTGTGAAAATGTAGCCGGCAGTAAAAGGGTTGAATCTAGTAGAAATAAACTAAAAACCGTGTAGTCTTTAGGGTATTCTTTAAGTGCATGCAGTTCACGTGATACGTAACTGAATTGGACATCCAGCTCAAAACGTTGCGTGTTACGTCTTTAAAACTTAGAAAAATTATAGGGTAAGTACTAACTTTATGGATGATGCCTCGTAGAAAAATCGTAAGAGATTACCTTGTTTAAAAGGTGTGGCTCAATCGTTTCGATAAAACGTATTCCATACTCATACCAGATCATACTCGTACAAGCAAAAGCTCTCCACGCACAAGTTTATAAAGGCCGGCAGATTCTAATATCACATCAGACATTCTTACCCTGTTTACTAACCTGCGTGCTTGTCAACGCAAATTATTCCTTACTCCACCGAATTAAAAACCATATCACGTGGATGATACGCGTTATCGCAAAGTGCGCAGCCGCAGCACGTGGTCGTTGAGGAGCTGCCAACTCCGATCGCGACAACTTCCTGTTTACCACGTCCGTGGCCAACGCGACTCAATGGAGCTATTCGAATTTCTCAAAGCTCGTTTACGTCACAAAGTTTTTTTCTCGAATCTCGCGGCTTCTCCAATCGTGATATCGCTTTATGGAATTTTATGATTACAAGTACTTACTGGCTTCATGTATTTAATTATGAAATCTGAACTCATGTAGGAATTGAGATCAAGTTCGCCAAGCATTACCAAAATTGTTATAAAGGTGACCTTTTGACCGTAAATGGGTATTACAGCTTACCAAAGTGAGGCGAGCGGGCTGTGATGCGGTGTTCAAAAACACTCATCAGGTACACTCATCAAAAGGTCTAAAGGTTTTCTATCGTGCCAGTTTTAAACATTTAAGATTTACACAGAGATAGGTACATATATTACCGAGTCCAAAATATCAAATTTAAAAAAAAGATAAAGGATACGATAAAGTATTTGGATAAAGAAGTAGGTATCCTAAGGCATTTTAATGTGTCCAAGGGGATTTTTATTGAGTCTACGTCGAATTCAAGAACGCTAAAGAGGTAAATGCATCAATCGGAGTTTGACATACAGTCAACAGCACTGCAAGTTGCAACGCAGCTAACAGCAGTCGAATAGAGCATAAAGTGGAATTTATATGGTGCGAGTTCTCGTATGCGAGTTGCGTTATATTGCGACGAGTTACCGAGGTATGACGTGGTCGATCGATCGAACCCCGCAATGTAAGCAAATCGCATGCGGGAGCTCGTGCCGTGTAAATGGCCCTTTAGATACACACGACTCTCTTGTGAAGAGAGTAAAAACTTGTGTAGATCTTTTTGACATCTTTGAGTGTTCAGCTACTTCTGCTGCAACGAGTAACATGACTAGTTTAGTTCAACTGACTTTATGATGTGTGTTCTTTTCTTATGACACTAGTTTGACAGAGACGCAGGGTATAAGTTAAACCTTGAATCGGTCATGTTAGGGGCACTGACTGCCCAAGTAGAATAATCGAGCTGCTATGCCAGAAACACAATAAAGCTATCACTTAATTCATTTGCTGTCACTAAGTTAGCTACAAATTTGAACAGTACTACCATTTTTCCGGTAAACGTGTGTAAGCTTCGAGCTTACGTGAGTTGCAAGTGTTAACAATCTCCGTCTGCTTGGTTTTTCCAAATGGTACACTAGTGTCCATTCATGCTATATGAGGAAACTCAATCACTATAGAGTTAATTTCCTCATTCATAATCATTTATACCTACTCTTATTGATTTACTCCTTAACTCTTGCTTGTTAGGCGAGCAACTTTCACTGCAGCATCTCCTTTTCTGCGTCTCTATCTCACTGATACAATGAGAAAGGGATGCCGATAGAGATAAATTAAACTTGGAACGTCATGTTAGGTTAGGTTAGTAACAGTCTTCCATTGCAGTACATAACAGTAAGTATGTACTGTTGGCTTGACTGAAAGCATTGCAATAATGCTTCAAGTTCAGTTGGTAAGAAAATGTTCCCAGTTCATTGGAACAATTTTGCAAGCGTCAAGGTGTATAAGATCTTAAACTCTTATGCAAATGGTATTTTTTCGGCACTTCTACCTATCCAGTCATCCATTAATTTTTATCGGGAAAAAATGAACATTTGCGAACTTCTTGACGGTGTAATATAGATTGACTTGGTTTCTCTACTTTTTGGAAATTCATTAAACAAATCATATTTTTCGAAAAAAACGGCAGAGTTCAGCAGCAAAGTTGTGCAAGGAGAGGCGCCCACGCACCTAACCCAAGGTCGTTGACGCAGGCAGAGGCCTTAAGAAAATCTTTGACATTTACAGTCAAAATAATCCCAGATAATTACGAATTAAAAAATGTAAAATCACCTAAGTATCGATTAAGTCACTTATACAAGTATTAAGTAAATCTTTGTAGTAATGCATACGAGTACTACGGCGTAAGTTAATCCTGTGAAGAAACGAAGTTAAGTAAGAAGTAGGTAAGAAGGGTTAAAAATAATTATTCGTTACAACGAAAGAACATCCAATAAAAACCTGAATGAAATCGATTGGGAAGCGTGATAAAATACTTTACACGTCCCCAGCGGGGAACAACACGAATGTCTTCTGTCGTGACTTCAACTCTGGAAATCTTCACGGTTCGTACTGACTGGCATTAAAACCAGCGAACGCTTTATTTCTCAAAACCATTAAACATTGATTTACATTTTAAATGCTCCGCCTTATACCACCGTGGAATACAGACGGTTTTACAGATAGTTTAATCATCCTCGTTTCGCGTTAATTGTAACAATCTAATAGATGAGATTTTCCCTAAACAAATGAGCAACGTGGAATTATTACGCTGATGTTTTCTAAGAATTGTTTGGAATTCCAATGTCTGCGCAGAAACAGGCCTGCGGTAGCGGTATCGGATCAGACGGTGCGTTTGCCTCCTTGTATCTTGTGCCAATAGTGAAGGCAAACAGTTGTGGATACCCTTAAAACGTCCCCAATAACTCGAGTGACATTGCCTCAACTGACAGTGCTTAAAAAACATTTTTTAAACAAGTTTCCGTTAGTAGAATCGAGAGTTCCGCGTAAGGCATGGCCTTGGTGGTGTTGACCAAATGTTTTTTCTTGTCGTGTAGACACACAGATAACGCAGTCATTGTGTCACCTTATCAAAGCCACCAGTGACGATGTGGTATCAGTTTTGCTGGTACTCATTTCAGCAAGCATAAATTATGTATTTGGTTGTAACTTTTATCTCAGGATCCCAGTCTTGATCAATGATCAATTTTTAAGTTTAAAAAATCAACGACCCATTCCATGTACAACATCCAGTGACAGCCTAAAAAAATAAAAAAATATGGTATAAAGTACTCAGCATTTTATTTAAAAAAAAAACACGCACGAACAACAATGATGGAAGCACTTAACGGATGTGTCGTAAACGTTCAAATACTAATTAAAGTATCCATTTATGATTACCACAGTGACATTATTGAGAGAATGTTTTATGGAGCTCCAAATGGGCTCCGGATAGTGGCATGCCATGTTCGGACACGCGTGTGTGCTCTCACACACTCACGCATGGGATAGGCTTAACGGAGGACGCAATTATGTTGATTAAATGAAACCAGTTCTCGAGCGCTCTGCTGCCGTGCCGGTGCCGGGATATCGATGTTGAAGACATTCTATACTTCTCGCGTAACTCTGATTTAGTTGATATCACTTACAAAAATATTGATTTAAGCCACTAACTAAGATGCCGCGCCATGTTGCTGACGTTGGCCCGGTGTCAGCATTGTCATATTACTGCTAAAATTAGGATTACAGTATGTTAACTTTAAAACTTAACTGGCTTGTAAAAGATTTTCTTTTTTTACAATTTAGAAGAAAAAAGTCTAGCAATTAAGTTCCACCTGCTCGTACCGTAGAACTGAAAGCAGAGTACTGTTATGCCTACCTACTTCAAGTTGTTATTGCCATAAAGATGATGGCACTGCGGCTCATAATTATAGGTGGTTCCTTAATACATAGATATAACAAGTTAAGTAAACTGTGCATGTTAAGATTACCTATCAATGCCGGTTGCAATATGATTTCCTAATTTGAACAAGACGGTTTGACACGACACACCATATTACGACTAGGGAAATAACTATATTTTACCGTAGGCGGGTAATCACGTACTCTCAGAATTAGTCAAGCGCTAGCAAATGACATGATCGCAAATTCTAGTTGCACTATACTTGTAATCAAAAATACGCTTTTGAAGGCACTGCCACTAATAACAGAATCGTTACGAAACTAATTTGTAACAGTAGTAGAACGCTTGATTTCTGCCCCATAATTGCTTCAGTCTACAGCAAAAGTAGCTGCATAATCCACTTAAGAGGATAAAAAGATCTAGACAAGCTCTTACTCTCTTGACAATAGTGTGATGATCTTTTTGGCCTCTTTGACTGTGTAATATAATAGCTGACTGTACATGATGAAGTGTGAAATACTGTTAATAATTACCATAGGAACAAAAGCACACGAAATTAAGAAATAAATTGTAACAGTAAAAACACTAAGCGGTCGCTTCAAAGAGATATAAATAGGTACTGGCGCCGACAGCGACAACGTACGAATTTCTTCATCTCGACAGCCTATCTTTCAGTGAGGCGAGCCTATGAGGACTGGCCCACAGAATTGTGAAAAACATCTTAACGGAAACCAGAGTGCCTTGTCGATAATATTTTATGCAGAACGCTGCGTTACGCCTTTGATCCTGTGTCCTCGTCAAGTCGATTTATAACCAAATAATCGCCATCCGAAGACTGTGATCTTTCTAGGGTTGACACATACCTTCACACGTTACTTCTGTCTCCTATTACTAGTTATCATATTGAAATAATTTATAATAACGGCGAATTTAATCGTAAGTTAGACACGCGTCGAAACTAATGAGGTAACTTTAAGATTTTGGAAAGGGAAGGTTTAATTTTTAATGCGTAGATAACATTCATTTGTACGTAACGTCATGCTACATAAAAACACTCAGTAGAATTAAGGACCTCCACCTTTTGTAAAGTCGGTTATAAAGTAAATAAAACTCTGGGGATTGATGTGGCTCGTGCTTTAATATTAGCGTCCCAGCGCGTTTGATTGCGCTGCTCGCTGGCGCGGGCGGATGCCGCCTCTAAAATAACAATCTACCCATTTGCAAGTGCTAACCGACCGCTTCCAGTGAGAGCTCCATTTAAGTTTAAGACAGACTTTTCAGCATAAGCAGCTTTTCAGCAACCTTAAAAAAACGACTAAAAGGAGCATTGCATATTGTAGTCCAGCAATTAGTCGATTGGTCTGATGCGATAGCTTCCTTTCGAGCAGCCGTCTGTCTGCAACGGCCGGATAAGAATTATTTATCTGTAGTGTAATATTCTCGATGTGCTGGGTGGGCGTTGAGAACGTGGATATTTCGGGCCATTATCACGCGCCCACGCCTCGCTATTGGCAGAAAAATGTTACAAAAATACAACGTCGCAATTCAAAGTCTTTCATGTACGGGGTCAGCTACAACTGACATTGATACCGACTTGTTAGTTACAATGTGAAAGCGTTAAAGTTTAAATTGTTAAAACTTATGAGTGGTCAACATACTAGAAATTGGCTTTATTAACTCTCGTTATGCTTCGTAGTTGTATTATTTTATATGATTATGAATTCTGCTTTGATGGACAGACTTAGACACTTCCACTATTTCTCAGGTTTGTTGATTCTTAAATTTGTTTAATTTTACTGTGAAACTAATGTGTAACTGCCCCGTAGATCTCTTTTATCATTCGCCTTATCAATATTCATTATCATTATTACTGAGAACCGAGAGACAGACGTACCTAATGGAAGATATCTGTTCCAGACCAATACGCTCTCTTGCCAGTTTCCGGTGGTGGTTTACAAAAAATATAATATAAACTCGTTGTCCAAAGCGGCCAAACGAACCGGCCAGCCGAGATACTTGCTACGATTAAAAATCGTTACAACTTCCGTTCGGGTCCGAGCCGAGCGGAGCCCCAGATAAAAAAGATAAATAAGAAAAATAACATAAATAAAGATCGATACGGTGGAACGGTGCTACCTGTTTTTTCTCCGCGCTGCTTAATGCCTGCGGGCAGCGCCTTGGCTGCTCCATCTTACTTTATTAGTTGCTATACGTAGGTAGACGTGGACGTAGCAACAGCCCGGTAGGTTGGGCTTTTGCGTCCATATACGAGTACACGAGCAGTCATTGCCATCCGTGGATTTGATTACATGGAAAGCTAATCATTTCGCCATTTATGTTCACAACGTGGTCATCAATTTGATGTATAAGATAGGGAAGAACAATAAAGATCACTTATTCAAAGCCTATTTAGATTGATTTACAAGCTGAGACTACTAATAATGTTTACACCTTCATTAGGGTAGGTAGGTTTATTGAAGAACTTTCAGATAGTAAGTAAGGTCTAATCTAGTCTAGTATTCATGGTCTTCGAAGTCTTACCCTAATTTAGAGTCCGACTGATAGATGATTCAGATTTTTTTTTTATTTCGTTTTAACATAATAATGCAATGTCAAAGTCCGTTCTGAGATCTTCGCTTTTATTTACTTTTATGAGAACTGCTAAAGTATAAAATTCATTACTGTTTTCATCACAAATCTCAAATTATCAATACGCTTGACATCGACATATTTCATCCACCAACCTAAATAGTAAGAATCAAAAACTATCACCTTTCAAAACCGCAGCACGAATAAAAATTCTTCACAAATTGTTTTAAAATAAAACGGACATCGTAATGACCGATTCTTTGGAAGATTTATAATGGTAAATAATAACGCCGCCGAAGTGAATTAGCATCATATGATGTCATGTATCCGTCTGCCTCCACTAGGCGGGCTATAAATCGAATGGGTTAGATATTTTACTTGTTTTAAATTCAAATGAAAGATATACAAATTAATAAAAGTTGTCGAAGAGAGATGCACAATTTCATGAGCAATGCCATCGTAATTAAAAAATATTAGAACGCTCTGGTCTTGTAGAGAGCGCCTGTTGCATGGGGATACCACGTTTCAATTCAAAATACCTAACATTTTTTTAAATAAATTTGTATTAAATTGAAAGAGATTCACTAAACAAAAACACATCAAAAGAAACAATACAGTACTAGTAGATTTATACTCTTAGAGCCAAGGCAATTGTATATTATATCTTCGCTGTGATGACTATAAAACTCAGTGTTTTCTCTCCGAAAACAACTTCTAACTAAAGTCGTAATTAGAAAAAATAACAGTACCTGCAACAGGTAAGTATATTAAAAATTACCAGTATGCTTTGCTTCGCCTTTAACCCAGCATGTATCGTATCGTAGTCAATTTCCTGTTGATTTGTCACGAGGACTGCGTACAAATTTCAACTAATAGCTTGACACGTTCAGAAACAGATATATGAGGCGAATTTCTGACAAATGGTAACCCTGTGCTTGTGCCGATCCGGGGAGCGGGTGCAGGGGCGCGGCGCGAGCGCAGAGCAGGCATATCAAGTCTGGTAACTATGCGGCGTAACTCCGGTAGCGGCGCAACAGGTCTACGGCATCGGGAGGGGGGAGCGCGCGCGCGCGGGGCGGTAGGAAATCCTTTACGCACACACAAACACATCCAAAGCCGCGCTGGTGTGTGCCATCCGGTTTTCTTTCCATGTGGGCTCAACGTAAAGACAACGTGTGCCTGTGGTTGTGCTGTAGAGTCGATCGATCAATGAGCTCGACACCGACTCGGACTCTTGCCTGCATGCAACTCATTGATTAACGTTATGAACGTGGAATTGTTTATTCATTCATGATGAATATTTTTATTTGAAATGAACGTTTTTGTTGTCCTTATTCTACAAGTTGACCTTCGTGAGGCAACCGTCACGCGCATGTATTTATTCACTCTAATCTAAGCGAGATACGAACACGCAGACACCACTCCGATAAGCTATTCGTTTCTAGTTTAGGATAGCTATTCTCAATGAACAACAAAAAAAAATTGTCTTCAAAATAACATGCATTCAAGGAAGCATCAATCTCATGCCAAGCCAACATGTCATGTAAAAAGAAATATCCTTGAAAATTACACATTTGAAGGTTGCAGATTCTGCTAAGGATTAATATTATTGGAAAGGACTAAATACACGAATGCCATCCAATTAAATTTTATTATTTTAACTATAAATTACGAATGTGTAACTAAAACGGTTGATTAAAATTATAGCTTTAGGCTGCACATTTCTTACACATGAGTAATATGCACAAATTTGATTACCTACATTTTACTGTCCATTAGATAATTATTGATTTTCCAATTTGTATTTGTATTTTTTTAGGCAAGGTAACAAATTAGGGTATTACATAGAAGTAGATACTTAACAATAATAATAGCCCTATCCTACCGTGAAACTATGGGGTGTATATTATGGTAAATATGTTTGATCCCAATGAGATGCGTAAGACGCATAGAATAGAACTACTATTTCCTTAACTCGTATATACACTGTTGCAATATCAATCATCAAGTTTGGTCGTAAATTGAGAATTTAAAGCACAGAAAATAATATTGGTTTTTCTTTTACAGGAAAGAAGACATCAAAATTTGTCATACCCCACATACAATGTAGGTGAGTAAACCTTCACTATCATCAGTTTACGGCTAAAACAGCTAATAATTCAATAGTACTAGAGAATAGTTTTAAATATAACATTTTACGTGGCACTCGGTCAAGTGCACAAGTGTACAATCGGCAACAGCTATGTCTACACAGCTAGTAGAAAATATCAAATACCTAGTAGATCTATTGATGACTCTACCTCCATTGCCAACACAGCAAGAACTTGTGGAAATCTTTTTGGCCTCTCGAATGTTCAGCTACTTCTATTGCTGACTTGTACACACTGCACTGCAGCACAGCAGCTGTGTTGAGTTGATTTTCGATAGGAGTGCAATTCCAAGAAAGGTACGATGTTTCGGGTTCGAATAGCAGCAATCAAACTTCCTTAAACCAATTCAAGTTACATTAAGCCGTTTGGAAGCCCACACTGCTCCATTGCTTGCCATGTGTCTCGGGCAGGTGTGGGCAGGGCTGGGACTACGGTGGGCTCGGAATTCGCGGCGACGCGGTGCGCAGGCGTCGCGTGGGCGACCCGTTCGCCCACGACGCCGCACCTAGCCGACGACGGCGTAAATCACTTCGTCTCCATGCAATGTTCTCAGTTGATAGTCGGATTGTACCAGTTGGGATTGGGACATGCAGACGTGCGAAATTGCACTGATGTGTCGGATGTAAGTTGCTACAGAGGTGAACAAAGGGCGAACACCACTACAATATTATGTATACACATTGGCCATTACATTCATAAATATTTGTGAGTTGTAATCGTTAAAGGTACCTACAGTCAACTATACTGAAATGTTGGACCAGTGTAGAAACTCGTTGCAATGAGTAAACCTCGTACTATAAGGACATTTGCTACGAAATATGACATATAAACCGACAAGGTTGTAGAACCTTGTGTTGCAGTGGCCTTCAATCCAGTTTTCCAAAAACTGAACATTTGTGCCACAAAAAGGCTTGAAGAGTATTATAGTGTTCAATAAGAAAGGATTGGGGATAGGCAATCTATCCCATCAATCCTTGGTGTTCCTACATCAAGATGCATCGAAATGAGTACTTTGGGTATTCAATAATACTACCAGAGTTAATCCTGGGCATGTATAAAAATAACGACATAAGTCATATTTTATCGATTATAACAAACGTAACAATAGATACCCCACGATGGGAATGGCTTTATTTTCACGCCGATGCTGACAGTGTACAAGAATCAGCTAAAGAACGCTAAGCAGTCATAAATATTCGATATTAGAGCCGATGAGGTAATTGCACTGTTAACCTTTTCTCAGAAAATAGTGAATGTGGGAAAGGAGTTAAGGATTGTTCTCGCGGAATAAATTTACGAGGATGAACGTTGCGTGCTGCGATATTAACCTATTATCATATCAGCTTATTGGTTTTAATGGTGCCTCTGACTTGTCTAAGGGCTAAACAAATTATGGCTTGCTTTCGTTGGTAATCTTCCCTGTGATTTCATGATTCATCGCCGAAATCGTATAAAGACGTGGCTGGTAATTTTGCTTGGGAAGCAACCTTACAATGATAACCAACAGATGAAGTAATAGTACCATGAACAGGAAGCGCGTTTATTTTTAGAAAATGCGACGTCATCATTATACTAATATCCGTCACTCGGCTTAAGTTTGGTTTAGCTAACTAGAAACTTTAGTTATTTTGTCAAACAATTTAATCATGGAATGTGGAGCTGGCGCGGTCAACGGTGGATCATTCAGGTTGCATTCAAAACTCCTGATATTTAATTTTATCACCCAGTCCATTAACACTATTAATGGTCATCTAAATAAAAAGTTTATAGCTGATTAAACATTAATGAACTACAGGATGATTTATATGGACTGGCAGATACCTATCTAATTACTATAATGGTATGTGGAACTGTTTATTAAAATACCTCCACTTGTTTCATTAATTAGTTGGGCGAATATTTGCATACCGAGTGGAACGGATTGATTTTTGTTGGCCATAGTTATGTAGTCATTTGAATTATGCCGTTATCAGATTCCTAACTTGGTGAATACTCGTAATCTTGCGAATTTTCAGTTAAATTTCGACGACTGACAAGTATTTATATTCTCTTCTATAATAGATATGAAAACTATATAGTTGTCATGTCATGTAGTAAGAGAATATAAACATTTCTCAGTCGTGAATATGAAAACTATTTTCAATCTTTAGTATATTTAAATGAACAGACAATACATATTCACGCCTGTTACTCGGTGGGATTGGCAGAGGCCATTTCGTTGTAAGCTTTAGGACCTAGCATAGGTTTATTAAATACGCGCTAAACAGTAACTAAAACTTTGCCAATCTGTCTGTAGTCACGTTTAAAGTCCGTGAGTATACTTCCCACAGCCACCCGTACTGCTGGAACTTATTGATTTAACAGTTCAAATTTAAAATATCTTGCTGCAGTGCAAGAGACTTCTTCTCATCCTTCTGACTATGTCGTTTTTGTGAAAGGCGTCAAGTTCGTCTCGTCTTAGATGGCGAGGTCTACAGCCTCTGGCCTACAAGCCCTTTGGCAAGGGACACATGTAACCTGCCCAGGGTCATATGAGCTTAGCGGCTGGCTAAAATCGGTTTGCTGCCTGAGTTTTGGAGCGTAGATCATATTTTAATACGATCTCTTAATCATGTCCAAAATTTTACACACTGGCAAACACCGAGAGCAGACACTACAAATGTCATTGTCTATTTTTTTCAAATATAGCATTAGTATGAGGCATTGTGCCCTGTGTAGGTTCAGCCTGCCCTTCGGGCCCTTAAAAGCGAATACCTCTTTAAATGCATTTTGTTACATTGAAATCTAAGGCTTTTCTTTAAGGAAACAAAAAACAGATTGCTTAAATTATATCTTCTTTCTAACTATCTAGAAAAGAGATTAGATAGGAAAATTAAATATTATCAATTCTGATTATCAAAAATAAAAATAAAATGCTTGTCTCCACAATACACGACACAGTTAAGTGCCGTGCCGTCTAACATGCATGCTGCGATGTTTTGAGGCGAATTGCCCACGTGGTCGGGTGCGGGCTGGCAACCGACGGGCCGCAGCCGGGCTAGCGGGCGCGGACGGCCTCGCGGAAGGTCGACCGCCTCTGCGCGCCCGCACTGAGTGTTCCCGAACCACTCAATTTTACGGAAGACCTACCGATTTCCAAATGCACTTCCAGATCTACCGTCATCCGACTACATTATCCCGTTTTTATCTTCTTAACTCGTGTCAAAATGTCCACCAACTTTTAAGTTTTTCGCTAGATGTATAATTAAAAATGAATGCCCGCGTTTGTATTAATTTATTTGAACCACAGAACGTGCGTCCTGCAATTCACCATACGGCCAGGGTCTTACTTCGAAAGCAATAAACGTGCAAAAGCACCACCCGCTATGAGCGGTTTTTGGCCGCGTGACTCATAACTAAGTACAAATTCGTACTTTTAACACATATCAATGCAAAAAGAGAAATGATTACTTGAGAGATGTCATTCTGTTACAGCAATTCTTAAAGAAATCGGTTATAACTACTAGTCTCCGTTTTCTCCCGATATTTTAAACAAATTTCTACAGATTTTTTTTCGTTGGTTTGGTAACACTGCACGCATCTCTCGCCGTTGCGGCTTGCACGCCCTCCAGCGACCGCTACGCTACGTGGAATTTATTTAATCACCTCCAATTTCAACTATATTATGGTACGCTTCTTTTTGACTCCAAACTAAACTCATAAAAACGTCAGCAGAGAGGAATGTGTTTTATTATACCAATTGCACGCGGGGCAAAATATTCGCTAGTACACACATCCGCCGGCATGCTGCCTACTAATAACCACACTGGGTAGGTACGTCTAAGGTCACCGACGATGAGTGTGTGTATGCCATCAATGGGCAGAACCGAACGCGACAACCGTCCATTCAAAGAGGTCCTCCATTCTAGCTCTTACGTAACATCACTTGATATTATTCGATTAATTAAAAATACTTATTGCCGTTCGTATCTGCTAGCACCAACGGGTCATTTATCTCTTAGTAGGTAGTTATATAAGTGTGTACAACCAAACAAATACCTACGGTTCCCGTATCAGTCTCTACGTAACTAGGTAGCTGCTATAGTTCTCTTATATAGTTGTCAATTTGACATTCAATTACTTCTTTCCATTTAACCATTCGCCCGTTTTCCAAAGCCATCAATGCGCTCAACGTGTCAAGAAAGCATAAATTTAGGATTATTGAAAGGTAGAAACCTTTTGCGTGGCATGTTCTCTCGCTCTAATGCAAGGTAGGTAACACAATTAATCTCACAAGCGTAATAGGTATATAGAACCGTCGCCGTAGCCCATCGTACCAAAGTGCTCATTCAAGTTTCCTTTATCTTTAGCAAACATCCGGTTTTATTTTTCGACGTACCGCTAGTGCCGGAGTACTTACAATTATCAAACGATTTGGGTACATAATACGATAGGAAATTTAGACAAACAGCTCTCTTAAACAAACTGTTTATCAACCCCTCAAACTCGCGAATGATAATTAATGTTCAAAACAATACTATTTATCATTTCTGTGTAAATAGACGACTTATTTCGTAATATAGATATAAAATGAAGCCAACATTATTCGTTCGTTGATGTTTTTAGGAAACCATTTGGATATTTGTTCAAAATGTTAATGTGTAGTGACTAAATTGAAGTCACTTCTATGAAGATCATTTAGATAGTGCTCCATTTGTAGGAAACGCTGTGGTACTTCGACCTTTAACACTTCATTTATAAAAAGTATGTAATTATTTAGACGCTTTTTTTTTCGTCTCACTGACTCTCGTTATTTATGTATGTCACAATCACAAGTAGGTACATTCAATACAATGTTTCTTAAAACTTGCATCAAAATTTTCAATCGAAATATTAATATGCTTTGATAGTTCATTTACTTTGAAAATGTTGATGTCTTTCTAATTTTAGACAAAAACAAACAAAATATCCATCATCCAAAAGTATAGTCACATAGTGTTTATTTATAAAAATATCATCGAAACAATACTTTATGCTTAAATCGAAATATGGATTTGTTAGAGCCGTATTAAAGTTTAAAACTGATAGGATCGACTTTAAATGGATAGGTGCAGGCAATAGCGGATGGAAAGTGCGGACGCTTCCGCCTCGGGCCGTGGCACCGCCTTCGCCTCCAGAATAACAAATGAAACCTGATTTCTATCGAGTGGGCAGCGATTATAACGCCAACATCGACACGAAAACGCTTCTTCGTACAGTAATTAAGTAGTTGTAGAAATAACAACTATTTATAGACGGCTAATATTATTTACAGATACTTTTAAGTTGTTGGAAAGTCCCAAATAATCGACAGTATAATATATAATTGTTTTGATAAAATTAACCCACGATTTTGTTATCTTTGTATCTTTCAATCGAAAGTAGACGGTCTGTTTGTGTCGTGTTATAGAGAAGTTCAAGTGTAACTTTCTTTACAGCTTCAACGTGGCGTGATGTAAATTTTTAGAAATGTCATGATTTTGAGAAGCCATCAGCGTAATCATTTCCGTGAAAGACACAATGTCGTGTCATTGGTACGACGGTGTCATTTTCACTGACCATTTAGGCCACCCATTGGAGTTTCCATTGTTCCTGTTCGGTATTGTGTTACGATCAACTTCATCAATACGATCAGATGCTTGGAACTTGGAAATGTAACTGAATTAAGCTACTCAAATATCGACCACCTCTTTAATTTAAAAGGCTTTCTTTCTTCAAATTAAAGTAAAGGTATACTTTTAAATTAGACGCAACCAAGTAAAATTTAAAAATCTTTACGTACCCTTTACCACAGATGGGGGGCATTAGCGAATAGATAGGAAAGTATACGTGCAGTGCAGACTTATATATTTCTTCAAAGTCTTATTATTTAAACAAGCTCTGAAGCGATAAGATCGCTATTTGTCTACCTAATAAGTTATATCTAATTTTTTTTTTTAATAGTCTCCTGTTTGCTCGTCAATAAAGAATCTTTGTACTGTATTGCGCATATATGTTACGGCATTAATAATATTTTAATGGTCTACTTAACTGGAGTGTAAATTCCCGATAGAGACTTGTGACCTGTAATCTTAAAATGGAGTGAGAGATATTTTACCAGATTACTCTGATCTCGTACGTTATTTTAGTAAACTACTTCCTCCGCTACGATAGCGATAGTGATGAGTGACCACTGTAGTCAAAACAGAAAAGCCAGGGTACATTGTGCCACTTTGTGGCTGATTAATGGAACGTTGCTCCCATTGCGATTTTGATTATTTTATATATGCATTACGATTATGCATATATGTCACGAATATTCTCAGCTACAGATAACCTTAAATAATGCGTTTATTTCTATAAGTATTAACAGAATTACGGGAGTTGTTACAAAATTATCAGCGCATTTGGCATCAAACAAACGTAACAAGAATCATTTATTCAGTATTTACATATTTATCCAGAACTTATTCAGAATAAACCGTTAGACTCTGTAGCGCCCAAATACATATCACCACAACAAATAATTTAATAAAAATGTAAAATTTTTGCCATTTCTTTGTACGAATAAAACCAACGTTGAAATGCATTACTTCTGCTGTTCTATTACTTACACTCCTGTGTACTGTAATTAATTGAGTTATTGCTAATTTAGGTGAAAATAACTGCCGCTAAAAACTACTAGAAGTGTCATAAACGATTATTACGCATCTAAAATGGGACAGAATTTCAACGAACGTCTGACTGTTATGTGGCAACTGCATTTTAACAATAGAATTTAAACCGAATGGGTATGGTCAGGTAGAGGACTCTTTTTTGTGGAGCTACAGTGATTCTTTCGTTCCATTCACGGTTGCAGCGACGGCGACGGTCTGGGCCTTTGTTCTAGCTTTGTGAATTTATTTTCGACGTCAGTTTTCCCATCAGCTGCTTTGTCTATTCAAATTGCTGCACTAATATTTCCGCTCACAGACGCCGGAAATGGTATTTATGATAAAATACCCAAAACTACATGCTTGTATTGTATTTTTACAATTATACCTCAAAGATTTATATACTCTAGTTTAAGAAAGACTAGCGTGGTGAGTTCACAAAAACAAATTGCGCAGATATGTAATCTATTCATAGCGGACGTAAAAACACTAACTCAGTCGTCTTGTTTTGAATCTCAAATAGTTGTTCCTAATTAGTTATTCCTTATATATTAGAAATCAGTCTACATTTGTTCAGACAAACAAGTTGAATAATTTGAATGTAACTTAGTCGTATCAGGGAAGTTTGGTATCCAAATCAGTATCTAAGTGATCGGGTGAGTAGTGGTAGTGGATTGTGTGTGACAGACGCGGTGTGGCGTGGCGTTATCGCTTGTCCTTGACACAGAGACGGCTCGCGTGCACAAGCGCCTCATTGTCGCTGCAACCTTGCAAAAATTACCGGCGCGATAACAGCAGCCGTCGTCGGCGACATCGACGCCCCTCGCCCTCGCCCGCCACGCACCGAAATATACAAGTGAATGGAAAACGTACTATGTATTTCGTACGCGGTAACTATGCCAATTGTGTCCGCACTTTACTAGAGTGAACAGACAATAACAGAGCACTGTCAGATCAGAAATAGTTTGTGTATTTATTATCTACGTTTGTTTGTATGTTAATTCAGTTTTCAAAAACATGACAAGCGTAGGATCACGTAAAAGATTGAAGAGTATGTAGGTAGGCTCTTTAACGGGCGGCGTGTGTGCATAGCCGATGCAGGACGAAAGTGGGCGGTATCTCAGTGGCGCGACTCGACTCTCGCCGACCGGAAACCCAATTCCCGGATGCGGCTGCGCGGGGGGATCTCGCCGGAAGCTTGGTAAACGAGCACATCCGCTGCCGCCGCCCGCGCCGCAAAATTTGGCACCGCGAGCGCTCGCAGCCCGCTTCCGGCCTCCCCCCCCGAACCCCTAACGCCGCTCGCCCGCGAAAATAGCGGCCAACCGCTCCGTGTACGCGGTTCATTCAGTATGGCCGCCTTCCATTCATAAAAAGGCAAGGCGCAGGCGGCGGCGTGGAGCGCGGCGGAGGGAGCGCGGCCTCTCCCGCCGACCCGCACCCGCGCCCGACGCCAGTGCGGAATGTGCCAGCGAACGGAACGGTCGTTTCGTCGGAGCGTAGCGCTAGCGCTCCCGGTTTTCCATTAAAATGTGTATAAGAATAAGTGCAGTGAACCCGCACGAGTTCGGAACGGTAACAAAAAACGCCGTCATCGAGATCAGGAGTAGAAATCAACGAAGAACTTCACCGAGGAAGTGAGTAGCGGCCATATTGCAGTGATAACCGCGCGGCGGGCGGACGAGAATCGAGGCCGGTGCGTGGGCCGCCCCCCGCCCGCGCCAGGTGCCTGCCGCTCCGAACCGCGCCGGTCTTATGAACCTTCCTGTGGATTTGCGCGACCGAAATTCGGTGGTTCAGCCGTATTTTAGTGTGTCAGTGAATCTTCTGGCGCGGTTTCGGTGCGGCAGGGCTGTGCGCCCGCTCGTTGAGCACCGAGGAGCTCAGTGTTGTGTGTGGGGCCAGTTGGCCCGAGTGCCCTTGTGAAGCGATGTGTAGGAGATGTGTGACCGTGGAACGTCCGTTTTGTAAGTACATGTATATGGCATTATGACGTGGGACACTCGCCCACAGGGGAGACGCAACTCTACAGTTCCACGCGGCGGATCAACGGGCACAGTTTTTTATGTAAATCACGTAGTCGTGCGTAGGATGTGATTACTTGGAATGCGATGAAATCGAAGCAACATGAATGACGAGGAGCGTCGCCTCGACCGCGCGACCGACCGGCCGGCACACGTGCACCACCGCTCGACTCGTTGAACGCTCCCTGCCTCATCTAACGTGTTATTACTGATGCTCTGCCTTGCCGTATTACACTACTCAAACATATTAGCGAAGTATAAACTTTGGAAAAGTTACAGGTAGACCAATCATACATTTTTATCAGGAAATCATCATTAGGTTTTTTAAATATTACTAGGTACATTGTTTCCGTGACATAATGACATATTTTCAGTACCGTGAGAATGTAAACAAACTTGGTAAGAGTTCATTTATGAATCAGCTGAGCTTAGTCAGCACCAAAGTGACGTTAACTATTTTACTATACTTGGTATACGTTTATAAAACTCTTTTTAAAAACAATCAGTGAGCTAATTTCAACGATATCTTAAACACTGAGCATTCAATTCGAAATAATGTCGCAGATAAAAAACATTGTAAACAATATAAGCTGTCATTGCTGTTAATATCTTGTAACGAACTTTGCAGATAGCAGTTATATTTAGACAAAACAAATACAGTACATATATTCATCATCATCATCATTTCAGCCGAAAGAAACTGTTGGACATAGGCCTCCCCTAGAGTTAATCACAACCACCGTTCATGTGGTTATTCCAGAAATAGGTACCTAATTGATTAAATGTTTAAACTATATTCGATCATGGCAAAACATTATAAACCCGACCCTTACCAAGCAAAGATCCCAAAGAACCTTCAATTCCAACCAAAAGGGTGGGAGATAAGAAGCGCCGTATTTCTAAAACCGAGAAATCCGGTTTCTAATAAGTATTCTATGCCGAGTGTTAGGTAGTAGAGGCATCTACTTTTACGGATCCTGCGTATTCCTCGACCAGTTTAAATTGAATTCTTCCAGTATTCCATCTTGTTGGAATTTACTTAAACAGCTGTCTCAAACGTATCGTTATAATTACTTATAATTAGGTGGGTACTATTACTGCACATCCTAACTATTCGAAATTGTTTTAGAAAATAGTTTGAGAATGAGATTTTGAAAATCAATACTGGGTTCTGCATATACTGTCACCAATAGATTTTTAAATTGACAGATGCTTACAATTTATCAAAACCTTCTAAATTTGAATTAGGTTTAAAAAGCAATTACCCAATAACTGTAATTATCTGGAATAGTATTTGTGTGGATGTCCCTTTTATTGTTTTAGTGAGACACTAAAATAACTCTTAACAATACGACTTTTATACGACTGTTTTACAAGTACGTTTGACAGCACCACAAATTTCTTGATTCACACCATATATCATTAGAAGATTGACTCTCAAGAAGATGTTCTTCATATTATCCTCGTTTTTAAGATGGAGATGTTGTTCATAAGTGAGTACCTGGACTTAGATGATCATTGATCACATTGCAACAAAATCAAAATATATTATTCACATTAAGCTGGCAAAAAGCATTATGAATATCAGAAGATTTAACACCAGTTTGGAAAAAACTCTTTAAAGAAGAAAAAAAACTCTTTTAAGAAGAATCCGGAAAGAAAATTCAACGAGGTATCGTATTCAACGATTATAAGCAGACGCAGACGATATTTCTGTCTGTGATGGCCATAATTGCAACAACTATGATGTGGCATCAATTCTGATTGACTAATAAGAACGATGATCTAGTCACCAAATAGGTCAATAACATTTAAACAGTCGAACACTGTTAATAGTCCGTCTGTACCGGTAGCGAGCTTGAAGAGAACGCTTGAATAAATTGTCGTATCAGTCGTTAATTAGTTAGTTTCACGGCCGATAGCCTAGTTAGCGACCCTGGCTACGAAGCTAAAGGTTGCAGGTTCGAACCCCGCCGCAATCAGACTTATATATAGTGAATATGAATGGTTATACTTAGTTGAGCCAAGAGTTTTTGTATTTATTTCACCTGTCCATTTAAGTATGTATATTCGTTGTCTAGCACAAACAGCTTTCGTTGTTTATTGTATTGATGCATACAATTAATTAAGTACTCGTTAATAATGCTGCTGTATCTGAGTTCGTAACGTACTATTCTGACATGGACATAGTATAGCGATACAACCTAACATCTTAACTGATAGCGCAAAATTTGTGAATTGAATGCGTAACAATTATCAACGGATACTTTATCAGTTTTTTTGTAATTAACTGTCCTGTACTTTTACTTTTTTACTGTTCCAGAAAGTCTAAACAGCGATTGTATCGAAAAACTCTTTAACAATTTAAGTGTAATACTTAAATGATCGTGAAAATAGTTCATCTGGATTGAGCTTACTCAATCAATACCTAATATTAGTTTCTGATGGCTCTGTCTCTTGTTATACATGTACATGTATGTAGATATGTTAATTGTAATGCTTTCCCTACCCCAGGCCCACTGCCTGGTAAACAGCATGATAACTCGCACGTTTAAACGATAAATTAACCGGAATTAACAAACGCTCATTCCGCTCGCACCGTGGTGTTGTTGACACTCATTTGTTTAGCCATGAGCATTGTTACAATTGTTAACAATAACCCACCATATAAACATAAATATGGACATATATCAATTGTTACGCGACACGTGTTTATCATGATCGTTCTCTATTATTATCTCTTTGTAACCTGCAGACAACTTCTAATTTTATTTAGTATTCAATTCAACAAGTTAGTTATTTTATAAAGGCTATTTTCTTAAATGATATGTTGAGTATCAAACATAACATGTGTGTCATTCGAAACTTTAACAAAAAATAATGCCCGGAACCCGCTGTGGTTTAACTAGCCAGGAGTAAGTTTTTCAGAAGTGCGAAAATCTCATAAGTCATTATAAAACATCCCAAAGATCATTGCTGACCTATCCACTACAACCTAGTACTAATTTGTTTACCTGAGGCATACACTACACTTAAAACAGCTGGCCATAAAACACATTGGCTTTATTATGATGCCCTAACAGCCAAGTAATTAGCAAACGGCAATATAAACTTTATACAAAAGAACGAAATAACCACTTCAATCAGCAAGAATTTTAAAGTCAAACTGAACTTCTAAATACAAACTAATGAGTGATGTTCAATTTGCAGCATATTTTGATTGTTATGTCGTGTTTCATAGTTTACGAAACGTATTTATACTATGTAGTAACAAAAATAGCAACTATATTCAATATTTCTATACATTTCACGATGTCTAAACAATTTCTATAGATAATTTTGCTAAAACACTTACACGTAAATGTAGTTTTAATTAATTAACAATGTCGAAATTTACTAGAATAATGTTGCAACCCGTTTAACGATACCAATATTAGATTGGTAATGATATGAATATTAGATTGATAATAATGTGAGATTATCAGTTATTAATTTGATTTTCACCTCTACCGCAAAAAGAGGGGTCATGTTAAGTTTTAAGCCAATATGTGAGTGTCCATCTGTGGCATCGTTTGGCTCCTAAATTAGTCGACTGATTGGAATACGTTTTTAATAGAAAGCAGGTTTTATTGTGGACATTTTTGCCTTGGTTGGTGCACAGCAGTGCTCCACATATTTAAGTCTCTAGACTTAAATATGTACATAATAATTATGGCAGAGGTAAATTCTAAGTTTTCTTTGGTTACGTAACGCTTCACGTATTTACTAGCACGTGGTTATGCTGTTCTATAATACGTTACCCTGATGTCAATATTTTTTTTTATTCTAGCCAATAGGGGCTTAGCATATAGAATGTAGAGCGAATAAATATTATGGAATAGTATTTTATGCAACTGCTATATAATGAGAGGCCTTAAAACACGAGTGTGGTTTTATGAAACGAGCGTCAGCGAGTTTCATAATAGGATCACACGAGTGTTTTAAGGCCTAATTATATACAGTTGCATACATTACTTTATCTACACACATATCATAACTGCAAAAAACCGTAACAGCAAAAAACCAACAAACAAGTATGGCGGCAATTCGATCTATCCGTCAAGACGAACGTTTTTTTTAAATCATAGACAAAAGAATGAAGCCTCTATTGTCATGTCACTCGAGATCAAATGTCGTGCGTTTAAATTAAAAAATCATACTGAATTGACGTTTCGTATCGATAACTGTTTTAATATCTGTGGATACTAGAATAGAGACCAACTTGAATTTTGACAGCTGTTCCAAATTTAAATTCATAACGTCACGAGATATCGGTAATGTAATCACCAATAAACACAGAATACTAAGAGATACTACCCAATAAAGAACAGATTTACCTACTACCACAGACAAGAAAATTCTTAAAATAACATTGGTTGTAATAATGCTGGTCATTTTCTATGGTTTTTGAACGCGTTATTGAGAAATTATGATATGTGTGTAGATAAACAATCATAAAACACTTACGTGCTTTTAAATCTACACACGCACACATACGTATCATTTTATTGGACAGATAATGCTAGTTTTCCTTTACAACTTTCAGTTTTTAGCCCCTAACAACAATCCCACTATAATACTAAGTTCGCTATGACAGACACTGGTGCCGGTGTTTTTTGATCGTCTCACATGGCAAACTAAAAGTTTACCCGCGATTAATAGTAATACCCACGTCATAAGGAGAACACTAAGGTAATCTCCGTGCCATCACATGTACTTTACTGGATTGAATGAGATTTAATGAAAGGAAGTGGAATGTATTTTAGTTCTTACGAGATACTGCTGTTTAACTGTATGACTAATATTCGTGTTTTCTTGTTGTGCAGGTGGGGACGATGAGGGAGCAAGAAGGCGACGGTCCGGAGAGCCGTTAGCCGGACTCGATGGATGAGTATGGCGGGCCGGCGGCGCCGCCCCGGCCGCCCAAGCCGGCGGCGCGCGTCCACAGGCCGACGGGCGCGCGCCAGCCCACCGTTTCATTGCTGCGGCCACGACCGGAGACCGAGCGAGAGCGCAACGCGTACGTGGAGGCTCCGCGGCGAGCGCACGCCGCCCCAACGCCCGGCCACGCGGCCTCGCAGCCGCTCAAGCCGGTGACGACGCAGCCGGCCGCCGCGGCCGACAAGCGGCGCGCCGGCGCCCTGGCGGCCGACTCGATCGTGTGCGAGAGTTGCGGCCGCTGCCGCTGCGAGCAGTGCGCGCGGCCGCGGCCGCTGCCGTCGCGCTGGCTGTGCGGCAGCTGCCTGTGCAGCGCCGAGGCGTGCGTTGACTACGCGTCGTGCATGTGCTGCGTGAAGGCGCTGTTCTACCACTGCGGGAGCGGCGAGGAGGAGGCGGGCGAGCCGTGCGCGTGCGGGCCGCGGCTGGCGTGCGTGGGCGCGCTGGCGGTGCCGCTGCCGTGCCTGTGGCTGTACTGGCCGCTGCGGGGCTGCGCCGCGGCGGGCGCGGCGGCGTACGCGCGCTGCCGCCGCTCCGGCTGCCGCTGCCCCGAGCCCGCCCCGCGGCTCTCCAGTATTATCTAGTCCCGCCGTGCGCCGGCCGCGCGCTCCGAAGCGCCGAGGCGAGCGGCGCGCTCGCGTCCGCGTTGTACAAATATTTATTGGCGAGCGGAGTGCTTCGGACCGCGCGGGAGTGACTCAGTGACGCTGCGGCCCGAGTGAGTGCGCGGCGCGGGGAGGCCGGGACGAGGGTGCGAGGGCGACGCGCCGCCCCGCGCTCGCTGAGTGAATCGTCTACGAGTACCTTGTAAATATAGTTGTATAGTGTGAATGTACGTGAACGTGTCGCCCGAACGCCGAAAGTCTCAAATTTTCTTGAGACCGTAACGTGTCATTAACGTTAGTATTTTGGATTCGAGATGAATTCAGAGAAGATTAAGAAATGAGATATAAAACATACTTATTAAGATGTAGATAATTTACCATTTATTTATTAACTGAATTTGTATTTATTTGTAAATAAAACGACAACATTATATTATAAATACGAATGTTTACTACATTATGTTTGTTTTTCTGTTCCTTCATCAAACACTTCTGGAATGTTGTTAATGAGTTGCATTGCATCTAGTAGACACTACGCAATTAAGCACAAAATGTATGGGAAACATTTTAAATTATTGCAAGCCTATGATAAGCTAAAGCACTTAAAATATACAATAGTATTTATAAACAGTACAAGACCTTGCAGTTATTTATGACATACATACAGCTAAGCGCAGTCATTACAGTTCATTAAGCTCTAAAGCACAAATGATATGTAAATACTATATTCATGTGTATGAAAATTAAGAAACACAATGTCCTTATAAAATGAAGTCAAAAGTAGAAACTTATGAGTATTCATCTAAAGTAATAGTCAGCAAGCAGCAAAACTAATTTAACTAAAAAAAAATTTCATTGAATTGCAATAAATTCCTTGCATTTAGCCTGTTTTACTCAATCTATATATTCTATGCAAAGGTTACTAAGAATCATTTACATAAAGGTCTTGCCATTGTCATACTTGTAGCAATGGCCAAAGTTTACATTATGTTGTTTCCCCGTTGCTTCGAAATCTTGCCCTTTGATAACACTGCTAAGATTCAAAATCCGTACACAGCCTTTACTCCTCTAGCTTAATATATAATTTACAGCCCACGAGTTTACCACACAAACTGGTATGACTTATTCAATTGTCTGGGCATGTCACTTGGCGAATCAAGAATTGCTTTGGTTCTGATATTTCTTGATCAAGAATTTAGACGAGTATCTCTCACAAGTTTAAGGATAAAGCGGAATTTGGGCTTAATCTGCGAATAGGGTTTTTATAAAAACAATGTAAAAGTTTTGTTACGGATAAAAATTTGGTTTTAACAAAGTAATCACAGATTCATATTTTATTAAAAAACGTACACCTTACACTCCAACCACTCGATGTTCACTTTATACCTACCTAGTAAAAAAATATTTCTACAATCCTATGAATATATGTTTCCGAACCAATTATTATAATGAAATAAAACACAAAGTAACTAAAGTAATTGCAACACTTTCTTAAAAAGTCGGCAAGAAATGAAATGTCATATTGACAACTTTGGAGTCCGTTCAAGTAACGGTTAACTGTGGATAAATTATTAAAAAAAAACTTTTAAATTAGAAATTGTTTTTTGAAAATCCATGTAGCCAGACGACTTTGAGAAACCATCTATGAATTATTTACACGGTTATGAGGTATTTGTCATGTTGTGAATGCCTGCCAAGGAAATCATGACATTGATTGTAAAAAAAGTTTCACAGAGGCTTTTAAGAAAACTGATAGGACTGTAAAATATTAATAAGTTTAAAATAAGTATCATTTTTTGGGATGATGGATGAATTTGATAGACATGATTAAGGCCTCAATTATTCAAAATAATTACCTGACGTGGCTGTATGTTCTCAGACCTTTGCCTGCCCTTAAAATGGGCATACTAACAAAAAAATTCTTTGTTTATGTTATTAATGTTATTAGAACATTAATTTCTATAACATTCACCAAATATTCAAAATAATATTTAGTAATAATCCTCTTCATTCCTGTTTACTTGAACAGACGACGTTGGCTTTTAGTTTTATTCAAACCATAGACACTAGATGAAAGATGAAAAAATCAGCCAAGTATGAGTCGAACTCGCACACCGAGGGTAACGTACAAATCTAATCAGCACTAGAGATGGCTTCAACAAAAAGATAAACTTAATTGAGAGACAAACTTGACTTTGCCATTGAAAAATTCTTGTCGACATACTTGCATGCCAAGTGCAAATACAAGTTTGTAATAGCTATTTTTTAGTGATATATTAACTACAAATCGACGGTTTTTGAGACACTTAACTTCTTGCCAAATTTCATGGTTCTAGATCAACGGGAAGTAGAAGTGCCTACCCTACCCTATAGATTTTTGATTCCTTTGCGAGTGTATAAAATAGCCAGTATAAACGGCCTTATGTGTTGAAGAGAGTATATAAAAAGCTGAAAAGTCGAAACAAAACTTCTACGTGTCAGACGAATGACAGAAAGTAAATAACTATTGGTATAATAAGTTTTGGTTAATAAGTATTTAACCATTTTAGTTAGTAATTCTTCCTCTAAATGTGTGCCTACGTAACGCTACGTGCCATACTGTAGGTAGAGGCAAAGGAAGTGGCATTCAGCCGCGGTCGCGCCTGCTTCCTTTGCCGTCACCATCCGGGATGCACGCCCCTTGATTCCTGCCGCACTCTTCCTTCACGTTTGCGTTCCAATGACTCATAATTTTAAAATGGAATGGTACAAACAGCAACAAACTTAAGATGGATCGCTTCGTATGAGGAATTTTGAAATTATCACAGTTTTTAATTTATTGTGGTTAAATGGTGTGACTTTTTATCAATTCAAGTAGTTTTCCGGGAGTATAATATTGTTTATTAAGGCACTGTGTTTTCTTTTTAAAGTTCAAGCTGCTGATTTTAAATAATTGTGCATTAAAATTGTAAAAGTCGGTTGATGCATAAAGAGTACAATTATTTTTATTAGTCACTCGAATTTTCAAAATCATACCACTATCGCATAAAAAACAATATTTTACTTCCTGAGAACTACTTGTATTGATAAAAAGTCACACCATTTGCCTACAAGTAATTAAAAACAGAAAATTTTGAAATTCTCGCCTCATATGAAGCGATTCTCCGTTTATGCGAGATCCATCCCGCACTAAAACAACTGTCAAATCTCAAAGTTGTTTCTCACATGGACCCCAATTCTCGGTTCATGCGAGATGCATCTCACGTGCGAGATAGTCAAAAAATTACAGACAGGGGATTTCACAGTTGTTTTTGTGCGAGATGAATCTCGCATAAACCGAGAATCGCCCCGATGAACCGAAAATTGGGGTCCTGGCCTGGCCTGGGAACTGAGAGAAATTGTCTATTCTCGAAAGGGCTATCCCTTATTTATATATCAATTTCATAGTGCATTATATGCCTCCCTTTGAGAAAAAATACAGCTTCTCTCACTTCCGTTTTTAATGAACACTTATCTATGTGTGATTGTAGCAAATGCGAATCCGTGGTCTCTGCCTACCCCTCCGAGAAATTGTTAATTTATGTATAATTTTTTATACCTATGTTATATGTGTCTTCGATGTACTTTGAATTTTGAGTCAGTTTAACTAGGAATTAATAACTAGATGTAGAAGAGATTTAGTCAGCAGTTGTTTAGGGGAGTCTGTGGAAATCTTAATATGGACCGTAATTAATAGGAACAATTAGATACCTACCTACTTTCGCCGCTTCGCGATCAAATCTGTATTGTGGTAAGTAAATATTGCAAATATTTGTTTAGCGGAGCAGCAAAAGTACCCAGGTTTATTTTTATTCATCAGTTACGAAGTGGCAGTTTTAATCGAAGGTGCAAAAACTGTAAACAATGAGGTTTGTTAGTTTTGATAAGTAATATTTTAATATTTTATCATCATTAATTTTTAGTTGTTTTTTAAATGCTAATAATACTGGTACTCAAGCATATAAAAAAATCATACAAACATACATCGTGCATGTCAAAATTTAAAAAAAAAAAATACTTTAATAATAATTAAATAATTCGAAGTATACTTTTCATCGAAATTGCAAAAATACAATTTAAACGGTTTATATCGCGTGTATTGTAACGAATCTAATTCCCGACGTTTTGACCCCTTTACAGGTCTCATGTTACCGTTTAAATTGTTTTATTTCAATGTCTACAAGTCGCGAAAACAAGAAAATACTATATCTTTTTTTTAATTGTAGATCTTATTTTTATACTTTTCTTGAATGACAACGCGACAAGATCGTACTATGAATAACATTCGGATTCCTCATTAACACTAAACTTCATTAATAAAACACATGTGTTTTTGATTCCACCAACAAAACAAAAATGTACTATACTTAGTGCGAGACTTCATAAACATCACACTATTAGAGATGACCAAGTATCGAGTATTAATCGGTTTTGTGTTTATCGATACGTTTAATTATTTTTAGAACGGACTGCTACCAGAAAGGGCCGAATATTAATATTTCTACACAATAAGTGGCCATTGCTACACTTCTACTACTAATTATGCTACTTTTTCTAAAGGTAACTTTACTCGCATGTTGGTACTAACCAGCTCCAGTAGTACACGCTAGCGTTTATCGCGCATATAAACGCTTCCGTCCATCTCGCACACGTATACTGCTTAGAAAGGGATGCATATAGGGAAGAATATATGATTTAAGTCAGCGGTAAAAGCTAGCGTGCTAGGCCCCCTGATTTATAAAATCGTGATTACTTAGTAATACGCCTCTTTTGTTTAAACATATTCCCAGCAATGACATATAATACACTAAATTCAATGCTTAATTTTATTCATCAAGAAAGCGATTGTTCGTCATTTTTCACGCATTTCTTCGTCACTTAACCGAATTATTCGGCCAATTACAAAGTTGCCAAGTATGGCGATTACCGAGTATCAGACGAGTACTCGTTGCATCTCTAATCACTGTAAGCTGGGCACGTAAGTACGTTACCTACTGAGTACTGATATAACGTTTTAAATTGGGACAACAGATGTTGACAGGCTGTCGACGTCTCTTTGATGGCCGGATGGGCCTTGGCAGCGTGATAAAAGGATATTATTGGTTATTGGACCTACACTGCGTTGTTGTGCCTACACGTAAGTGGGCCTTATGAACATTGATGTAACAAATTTTAGCTAGCTATGAGACTAATTAGGATAGATTTTATTAGGTGTCTGTTACTTCTACGACAAACTGTTCGCAGATTATTCGTTTCGCAGAATAATATTTCTTAAAAACTATAGGAGCAATGCTCTAGCTGTGGACAGGTGTACCTGTGGCCCCGACATGACCAACCCAGGTTTAACGTATCCCTCCCTGCATCTCTGTCAAACTAGTGCCATAAGAAAATGGCGCATATAGAAATAAACTCAGGTAAACTAAACTTGGTCATGGTCGGTCATGTTACAGCCATTGTAGACACTCTACATCTTAAAAATATAACGCTCTCATTGTTAGAGCAATCGATATCGTTTCTATACCCTGCCTTATCTTTTATTCCCTGAAGGCAGGGTTTATAGAAACATGGGGAGTGCTCGGACGATGAGATAGCATACCTCTGAGGCGTATAGAGAGTTCACAAGTAGAGCAGTTGCCTCTATATCTGAATGGTTTTTAAAATAAGACTATCCAACGTCTAAAAATATTTACGGTTTTTGTAACAGAAAATTACATTGTGTAACACGATAATTCTGCGATCGGTTAATGTATACACCGAATTCTTGATTTTAATCCTTTAATTGATAGATGGTGCTAGTCCAAATTTGAAAAGTTTTTAAAAGTGATCACCACCGCCCATGAAAATCAACATCCCCAAGAGAATTGCTGATCCATTACCAGCCTCTAGTTCCCCACCTCCGGACCTCTTCACTCACCGCTCGAAACGCAATACAAAAATGCATACAATCCAATACCTATAATAAGTAATAAGTGTTCATAAAGAGTTAAATAAAACAAGACAAATACTCTTTATAGAAAACCACGGAAAATAGTTCACAAAAAATCCAGTTATAAATAATTTTGAAGGTAAAACATTTGCGGTCTTATCGCCCAAGACTGTTCTCTTCCAGTTCCTTCCAGGAATTACATTTGTAACCCACCTATGCTTCAATAGCATATAGCAAACTGTCACCATAAGAGCTATAGAGCAAGACGTTAGTTTGACATATCGACCTTAATGCATTGCGAATGTCAGACGACATTTCAACGAAATGGGTAGGGAATTAAATTCCTTGACTGTATGTACCTATTATCATTTATCCTTAACAAGGTACGGTCAGCGATAAAAATGATTCAAATTCAAATAATTTATTTAAATAATATTGGTACATATAAACGATACGTTCTTAGTATATTAATACATTTTATAATTCACTTAACTTTTTTGACGGCCGGATAGCCTAGTGGTTAGTGACCCTGACTATGAAGCTTGAGGTACCGGGTTCGATTCCCGGGAGGGGCAAATGTTTGTATGATGAATACGAATGTTTGTGCCCGAGTCGTGGATGTTATATGTATTTAAGTATATATTTATCTTTATAAGTATGTATATCCGTTGTCTACTACCCATAACACAAGCAGCTTCAGTTGCTTACTTTGAGACTAGGACAATTGGTGTTAATTGTCCCAAGATATTTATTTTCATTTATTTATTTATTTTTACTTAAAAGGAAACTTGTAGTAGATGTACACATCCTTTTGAGTCTTATAAGATAGTTTATAATTGGTTAAGAGCAAGTAATTGAAATTATACGAAGTACATTGCTGCCTTTGGGAAGAAGGTCTAGCTAGTATCACGTAAAGGTCGAAAAAAGCAATCTAAATCAAAAACGATCTTTGCCGACTAATGCCAAGAGGCAAACTTTGAGTAATCGTACTGTACCTACTCGTAATTACATTTTATAGCCAAGACAGGAGTGCGATTTTTGAATCTTACCGGGTGACTAAAGCTCACCAAAATGGCCGTTTTTCATAGAGATTCGGCCATTTTGGTGAGCTTTAGTCACCTGGTGTGATTAAAAAATTGTATCTCAGTCTCCATTCACAGTGGTGCCTGTATTGATGTGTTATTATTTAAGAACTATGTACTCAGAACTAACCGCCATTGTATGGCATAGACGAAAAGCTTATCTACGTTTTAAATGATTATCTGCTGCTGACTCTACATACTGCGAACTAGCGACAGATGAAAATTGATGCATTGAAATAACATGCAGTTAAAACGTACTCGTACGTGAATAAACGAATCGGCTGCAGGACAGAAATATCGTAACGGGAGACCTGCTACAATGTAAACTGAGAAAACACTAAGTTGGCTAGCCACAGCTCATGCCAGTGTGAGTGTACGCTCTGTCGCTATACTCTTCACACAAAAAGATCTTTAACAGTCCACCTGAACAACAGGCGATCTACTGCTCTAATTGGTAGTAGGGGTGAGGGGTGACGGTACGCATTGTCTGTTCCATCACGCTATTATATATTTAATAGCACAAATACAGAAGTCTTTCACTTTCTTCGACCAAAAACGGAGTTTAGGTATTAGAAACATCCCTCTTTGTTTATCGTTAAACTCCTATGCACGCGGCGGCCCCAGTGTAGAGATGCGCCGAACGACTGTAGCGTCACGAAGTGCGTCGCGCCTGCATATGGCTTACATCAGTCGACTTATGCGCAGAATCAACTTTTCCATAGTCGGTCGGAGTGCGATTTTGGAATATCATCGGGTGACTAAAGCTCGCCAAAATGGCCGTTTTTCATAGAAATGCGGCCATTTTGGTGAGCTTTAGTCACCTGATGAGATTAAAAAATTGCATTTGAATCTCACCGGGTAACTAAAGCTCACCAAAATAGCCGTTTTTCATAGAGATTCAGCCATTTTGGTGAGCTTAGGCCACCCGGTGAGATTCAAAAGTCGCACTCCAGCGCTCTTTTTATGTGGCAAGTGACAATATAAGTCAAGAAAGAGATGCAGGTCGATTTTTTAACTTTCGGGCGCTCGATACTTGCCAGCCGCGGGCCAATGGAATACGACAGGACAGTGTATACTTTTTATCGAGCACTCGAAAATAAAAAATCATCCCAAAGGGCTGTGGTGGTAATGCACCAGAATCAAAGTATTTTTAGCGGTTTTGTTAATAGTATTTAATTTGCGGAGATCTAATGATAATTTAATAAGGTGTAATCGCAGTTAGAACAGTTCACTAGTTTGTTAAAGGCCTAAAGATCGCCACTGACGACGCCTTCATTCCACTTGTGACGCAGTCCTATCTGAATTAAGAACAGCTGTACACCTAGCACGAAACTTCTCGATACACGTTAACTCGCTCGTAACTCAGTGCGTCCCTCTTCTACTGTGTTAGTTAGAAAGAGACGCACTGAGTTACGTAGCGAGTTAACGCGTATCGAAAAGGTTCGTGCTAGGTGCATTCTTTCCCAAACGTAAAGCCAGTTTTCAGGCGTTCGAAGTGGGTGGTGTAAGTTGGTGCAAACTCAATTCAACGTGCAGGACCTTGTGCAAGGTCCGTCTGGATTGCTACCATCATCTAGCTCGCTAATCCTGCCGCTAAGCAGCAGTGGTTGCACTATCGAGTTTCGGCGAGAAGAGCAAGACAGCCGGTGCAATTACTGGCACAAAGAGGTATTCCATTTAAGCCCTCTGGGTTGGCAACGCGTCTGCAATCTCCTTGGTTTTGTGGGTGTCTATGGGCGTTGGTGATCACTTACCATCAGGTGACCCACTTGCTCGTTCACCTTCCTATACTGTATATAAAACATCGTACGAAATTGACCTGCATGGTTTCCTCTCATGGTTTCAACTGACTCAAACAGGAGGAGGTTATCTATCCTGTGTCCCGTTTCACTAAGCTACAAGTTACAATTTTACAAGTCTAAACCGGCAACATTGGTCAATAATGACCAATGGCAATGGGCAAAATGACCAATGTTGCCGGTTTAGACTTGTAAAATTGTAACTTGTAGCTTCGGGCCACTGGCCGTAGTTTTTTCTCCGTTCACGTATAACTTTTTACTGCAGGGATTCCGATGATTCTTTTTGTTGGATAGGTTAGAAATGGTTCCATAAAAATTCGGCGTGATCGGAGGAATCCCTCAATCGGAACATGTACATAGATAGTGTTTTAACGACTGAAAATACTATAGCAGTAACTCTAACATGAACGCCGAAGTTTAATTTATCCCTCTCCAATGCTTCGTCTAACCAGCGTCACAAGAAAGGGACGCACGCACATAGACATAAAATGAAATCTGGTCGGTTATGACAGGGTCATTGCCGGGATATTTATGTTCCCATGACATATTTATTTATTGGGCTGAGGTAGAGCTACTAGAGCTCATGGCAAAACCTAATGATAATAATTACAATTTTGTCAAATAATAGTCGATTTTTGCAGTGCAATATTCTGCCCTATAGTGAGTGAGGGTTTACAACTGTGCTAAATGTAGATATATGAGACAAGAGTGTTCTCTAATAATAATAAAAAAGTTGCAAGAGCAACCTTATTTTATATCCCCCGGTGTTATGCAAGAAGGGTTTTATAAGTTTTAAACATCTATCTGTCTGTCCTTCTACCCGTCCATGTACCTGCCTGTCTGTCGATCTCTTAGTGTCCTCGTAGCTACAGGTCCGATATCGACTCGGATTTTTTGTTTTTTGGCCGAGTTAAGTAAAATAGTACTTTCAAAATCAAAATATTTTATTGTATAACTTAGCCCATGTTTGGTGGCATAGCAAACGTGTTAGCAATTTTTGATATTATCTTTTAACCCCTTTTCAGGCTTGATAATTTGAAAGCTACACAGAAATAATATGTCTTGTCAATTTTTTTTTCATTGCTCACTCTATCTATCTATATAAATAAAAATGAATTGTTGTTCGTTAGTCTGATTAAAACTCGAGAACGGCTGGGCCGATTGAGCTGATTTTGGTTTTAAAATGTTTGTCGTAGTCCAGGGTAGGTCTAAACGGTGAGCAATTATGCCTCCAATAATTAGGCGGTACGAAGTTCGCCGGGTCAGCTAGTTTGAGATAAAAATCTGATATAAAAAGTGAATAGGTACTATCCGCGTAGGTACCCTTCCAGTATGCGTGTCTTTTCTCTTTTTTTGTGTACTGACGGTGGCCAGTTCGATTCCCGAATAGGTAATCTGTTTTGATGCAGGTCACTTTTTTCATTTTGCGTTGCTGCACAGTTCCAGATTCAAATCACATTATTGTCCAGCGGATTAAAATTAAATTCAGTACAATATTTATTGCCCGGCTCCAAATTATAAGGACTTACTTGATCTTAGATTTACATGATAAATTAATTGGCCATTGTCGAGCGAATGGTGTGAAAAGTTTTACTTAATGCTAGTAATAATATTTAGTGGTGTGTTAGAAGTACTTTTATTTTCAAACGCAGTTTCCAAAGCTCGACATTTAAAAACCACCCCTGATCACTTGTCTCGTCAACTGTCTATCTACCAGCATTGTGTACCCGCTACCCTAAAAGCTCACTCAATACCAAACTCTTGGAAACAGTCGCGAGTCACAGATAAGCATTTATAAGCATGATCGATTCAGGTGTCAGTCACAGAGTAAATAAAATGCGGTTTGACCTATGCTGGGAGATGGATCACGCCTGCGCTCGCGCTATTTCACTGTCAGAGTACCCTGCCTGACCCCGTGCCCCGTGGAGCCTGCTATTAAATTCACTTTTATATAAAATAGCACCATGTATAGTCGAACAAGCGCTTGTATCACAGTAAAGTTCAACGCCATTTGCGCATTAGGAGCCTATATTATAGAGGATGCTGTTTTTGCACGCTAGTCAATGTAATAGTCAGCTTTAGTAAAACATAGATTTAAAAAATGTCGGTCCTTAGTTTCTTTTTAACAAAGTAGCATCCGTTTTTTAAAAAAGTAGCCTGTTACGGTAAATAGAAATAATAATTTGGTATTAATAAAAACGACCGTGCGAACTAGTAGTTTCTCTTACTGTCATATCCAAAGTACTACCAGCTTTCGTTTCCCAACATTCCAAGCCCGTGACACATCTGACTGTTCTATCGTACATTCCGGAGCAGACTCGAAACATTAAATGTAACTTGAGTCAAACGACCATCTATTTTAACAACACAAAGTTAACCACAAAATTTGGAAATTCTTCGAGAAGGCATTTTGTTAATAAAAATGATTCGCATATTTGAGTTTACTGTAACTAGTAAACTCAAAAAAAGATAAAAAAAAAATTCGTTAAAGTCCCCAGTTTTCTTCATATAATATCCAATCCTCGTTTTTACAAAAATCTATTCACAGATTTTTTTGCAAGGAACATTACCTATGCCATCACGGAGCGGTAACTCTAGAACTCTTTCTCTTTCCGGGACCCAAGCTTCAACTGCTTTCACTTAAAGCCATATAAATAATTATTAAAATCACTCTCAGAAAGATCCAGATTGGACGACAGATGGACAGGGACCGCCACGTGAAGACAACGCCATGGATCTTCTAGAACTTTTTGTATGTGGAAAGTGAGCATTAGAAAAGGGGCCAGCTCTGGTTGCGTTGCGGCGCGCGCGCACCGCTGCAGCGATAAGGAGGGTCATCACGCAGGAAGCGGCGCTACAAACGGGCGATAACGACTGTTGGGTAATCTGACCACTGACCGTTGCCAACGCCACTCGCTCTTTCGTTTGGAGCCCATTGATACGTCGGGGCATTGTTTTGTTGAGGTTAAATAACGTTTGGTTAAATTCCATTTTAAACACAAGCTTTTTTGTTGATTGTACTCTTTTCCTGCATTGTCATGGCCAGTTTGAAACCGATGTGTTTTACCGTCGAGGGTTTCCCTTAGCATCAGGCCAAGTCTTTCAAATGAATGCAGTGTCATCAGAACTGAACAGATGTAACAAATTTCATTTACCACTGATTCAAAAGCTACATGCAATAATTGGCAAAAAAACTAGTAAAAGAAAGCTTGTGACATGAGATGTTGTAGAATTGTATTGGTTATTTGGAAGAATACATTCGAAGGTTATCTTAATTGTTTTTAAATGTCAATTGCTCGCTGTTATTATGTAACGTATTATTATGTGAAACATATTTGATTCCCATTAAGATTGATGACGTCATTAATGATATTTACAAGTGTCTCCTGTTTAATAAAATATTTGCGGTTTAACCTAAATTATACAGAAAATACATGGCTAAAAACGAAATGCATTTTCAGTTGAAGAGTTACAGTGCGCTCCGATAAATACCATATCTGCTTTAAGTATCCTGTAGCTCTACCAACAAACAGTCAAAACTGAAAACGAAAATGATCCACCTCACACCTAGTAGATGAGGCCGATTGAATAATTTAATAAAAAAAACAAAATTCTTATGCAATGGCGTCAATGAAGAAACTCCCCTCGGGAATAAATTTCGGATAATGTTTTATTTAGGAATCGGATTTAAGATTCCTGACGTCAAGCAGGCACATAAACAGTCTCCGCCCGACGAAACCATAAATCGATTCATTCATACGACGTTTCGCTTCATCAATCAATCGTCTATAAATAAAAGATGGAAGAACGAGGGAAGCGGCTTCCACTTCGTATTCTGACGTCAGTTACAATGGAAAAGGAATTTTGTTCCTCTAATCTTCATAAATAAGCCTCAACGCGCTGGTCACTGGTCACTAGCACTTTTCCGTTTTCCTGAACGCGCGGAATTTGACAAGTGGTTTTTCATGGTAGTTAGAGTCTTGTGAATTTCCCGGTGATCTCATCGCTTAACAATAAAAAGTGTGAGGTACCTATTTAATAATACATAGTAAGGTAGAATTTTGAGAAGAGTGAGTAAAATTATTTTTTGTCAAATACTCTAGTAAAATATAACTTCACATTAATGAATTTTTTTGCTGTGGTTATGTGTATATGTAAGGTTGACATGCATAGTACTTTGTTTTTAGCAGTAGTTTACATTTGTCTCTCGTTTTTTCTCGTACGTTTCCGTATCTCCTCGTCAACTAGTAGATCAAGGACTGGGTCCGTTACCTTAGTTATTTATATGTGTAGCATAAAGTAGCTGAACATTTGTACACCATGTTATGGTAGGCTGTAGCGAATACTTTTCTGTTTTAACATCTATTTCTACCTACAGTTATACAATAAAATATTTTGATTTTGGTTTTGATTTTGATTTTAGATGAGGTCTTAAAAAAAACGGAATAAAGACAAGCTTTTCTCTTGGCAATAAAATCATGTGCAGACCTTTTTACCCCTTTGATTGTGTAGAAATATCTGTCACTGTCAATTAAAAATAATTAAGATATTAAAATTGGTATAAATACTCAATTATCTCTCTGAACCAGTTGAAAGTTACCTAAAATCCACACAAACAGCGAATACTTCGCTATTTTTTTTAACTAAATATAAAACGATAGATAAGAAAACAACTTCAGAAATTAAAGCCACAGCTTCGAAAGCCATTAACAGTGCAAAAAACTACTTGTGCTCACAACGTTTGCTGAAAATACTCTTGAAACATTACATCATCTCGTTTGATCACGACGAGAGAAACTGTTATTTTGTTTATGAAAGCTATCGCTCCAGCGATTGTGAATTTATTTTTCGTGTCAAAGTGAGTCTGGCGAGCGGGCGACTTATCTGCGGGAGAGGCGATATCTCGTACAAATTGGCGACGTTGCAAACACCAACTACGGTCATCGGGTCATGCGTCGACACGACAGATAAAAAATCGCCCTCGTTGTCGGCACGTCAGCCTGCGCTTACGCCGCTCCTCTGCCTGCGACAGTCAACTGTCACCTAAATCTTCGCCTTTGGCTGGTCCTGCTCGACGTCATAGAAACACAGATGGTTCTTGTGTTGCTACTAATTGCAATCAATATTTATAAATAAATTGAGGCATTGGTGCACTAGTAACTAGGGGTGTGATAACGTAATCGTGGAGTTCGATCCCCAGCTGTCGCCATGTATATGAGTTTTTCTAGCTTATGTAAATTACCTAAGTACTGATTGTAACTAAAGCTCTTATGGAGATAGGAAACATCGTGAGCAAACCTGCTCATTCATTAATCAGAAATCCAGAATAAGAGACTGTTGAGGTCCAATGGCAGTCGCTCGTATGTAATATCTGACCTGCTAAATTTGGGATTATGTTTAAACCGTACCCCGAACCGTACCTAATAAAGGAACCGGAAAGAGTGCTTCCCAGAACCTGGTCCAAGCTCCCGCTTGGACCAGGTTCAGACGTTACGGACTTAGGTCAAAAATAATTATTAACAATTTAGAACATTAATCCCTTTGCTACTCTGAGTATTTCCTTTTAGTTAATGTAACCCTGAGGACCGACTCTACTACTAGGCCACTTGCCTTAGTGGTTAGCCACCCTGGCTACGAAGCTAGAGGTTACGGGTTCGATTTTCATAAGGGATAAATGTTCGTTTGATGAATATGAAACTTTGTATATTTCTTTATATACGTTTAGTACGAATTTTTCTATAAATAAATAAGAATGTTTATCCGTAACCAGCGTCCATAGTGCAAGCTTTGCTTTGGAACTTGGTAGATTAGTGACAATTGGTCCTATAGATATTTGCTTTATTATGACTTCTGCTCAATATTGAAAATTAGAAATTACAATGTCGTAGACGGCGTCTGGGTGAGATAAAATGCAAACGGTTACTCTGTTCATGGAAACAGTGCACCTATAGCACGAAACTTCTCGACACGCGTTAACTCGCTACGTAACTCAGTGCGTCTCTCTTCTACTGGGCTGGTTAGAACGAGACGCACTGAGTTACGTAGCGAGCTAACGCCCGTCGAGAAGATTCGTACTAGATGCACAACTTGATATTGTTTTTGCACCAATTGCTGTGACTTGACTCGTGGGAGTTTGCAAATACAGTAAAGCATCGAACTGTACTCGCAATATTTCACACTCAACTAGTTGTTTTTTTTTGAAGCCGTATCGTTCGTAATCGGCCGTAAAGTAGAAGATTGATATTGAGTTTTTTTATATACAACATAGGAAGGCCAACAAGCAAGTGGGTCACCTGATGGTAAGTGATCACCACCGCCTATAGACACCTGCAACAACAAAGAGAGTGCAGATGCGTTGCCAACCCAGAGGGCTAAGATGGAATACCTCTTGTGCCAGTAATTACACCGGCTGTCTTGCTCTCCACGCCGGAACACAACAGTGCAAGCACTGCTGCTTAGCGGCAAGATTACGCGGATTTGCGGCGGAGTTGAGTTTCCTAGCGCAAATGAGACATCCATAGGCATATGGGGGCTATACTCGTAGACTCTTATAACTAATCGTCCACAAGAAAGAAATTTCTGCACCTAATTCTGATTGTGCATAAAACAATGAGTGTATAAAGTTCTAGTACTTAATGTTCATGCAATGCATAGAGATATGCTAACTAAGAATGGAAATGATCGCTTTTATACATACCTGAAAAGTGCACGTTTTCGCTATATACTTAGCAACATACAAATACTTGTGCACGAAGTGGCTAACAGCCAGCGGGGCAATAGAAGTCACTTTCGAGTTATGTGAAAAACAGCTATCAAATCACTTCAAAGTCTATCACTTATTGGTATTTCTCGAACGTGTGATGAATCTCGTTGAACACCAGAATTAATTGGCAGTCAGCGCCGGCCTTCGCGTTCATCGAGTTATAATCCAGATATTTGAAAACATACAGATTTTAATACGATTTGACAGTTATTTTCGATCCAAGAATCGCTCCGCAGTGCTGACTCTGCGCTACCATCCTTTGCGTCACCATTACAACATCATGTTACATCCCGGCGATTAAACTTCCTCTGTGTTGGTCTGTCAAAAACAACCTCATTACTATGCTTCCCAAATGTGTGTAGCTCCAGTGTAAATTCCAGTGTAATCGGATGGACCGACGGACGCACGTCCGGTCAGACTCGCTCGATGTCGAGATAATATACCTACTACGATACCAGCGGCTCCCGCATCCGCCCAATCTGACAATACTCGCTTGTGAAAACAACGAGATGTTACGGCAAACAGGGAGTATGTTTTGAGTTTGATCGTGCGTGAGTATATGACGTCTTACCTTACCGCATATTCCTGAGAAGTTATGGCGTTGCACGTCATATCAGTTTTATATTGAATTCCGTAAGTGAACCATATAGTTCATAATGTGTATATTGTTAGTCACGAATATTGTTCGCCATAATACTTTTATATCTGAAAACGTTAGAGAAATAATCCAACATGACCATCAGGTCAAGTAAAGTTAGTTCAGGATTTTTAATAACTCATAGTCATGGTATACTCCGCATTATGGTTCTATAATTATGTGTACATTCCAAATGAAAAAAGTTCCGAACAGTTCACAGTCTTAGCGTTATAACTAACGATAATTAAATACTTATGACTAACAGTACATTATGAACTTTAAAATGTATGGGTAATAACGAAGGGTACCGGTTTTATATGTTTGCCACTCGTAGCGGCTGCATGCAACGATTGGTCTATTTACCATCTATGCTCAAAAATATTTACTTATTTTATTATTATTATTTAAATGGAATCCGACATCAGAAGTTAAATATGGCTCACAAAAGAGGTAATCTGATGCCTAATATGGCCAGGAATTAATCTGTCATGTCGTTGCGATTTGTTAGGTGACAAGCTTCCATACCACATGGCATTGCTCCTGATTTTATCATGCCATCAGATAATACCGTAGACCGTAATATTTTAGATTTCAGATTCCTTTTCTGACATCAGTGCAATGGATTCTTAAAATACATGCATTTAAAAAGGAGTAAACATCAAAGAAACTTTGGGAGATAGCAAAGACATGTTAGAAATACGAGTCCTCGATAAGAAAGCCCACACTTGATAATGCCTGACTTTAACGTCGAATACTGGAGTCGAGCGACGACACTTGCGGTCACAGATTAACAACTAGTATTACTATAAAATGTTAACGAGCAAAATTGTAATGTCTAAAAATAGAAACGTGATGTTTCGGTTGTACCTACATAAAAGTTAGCAGACGTTTAGGCTTGTCGCGGATCGGATGACGTGCGTTCATTCATGCCCGCGCCGGCCCACGCTCCCCCACACCGTGCCCTCCTCGTCGCACCCTGTTCACCCCTCCACGCAGTTCAGATTCCTTTTATTCTTTAGCACTTAGTACATAATACAGTTGACATATTATAGCATAAGAGGGTTTTACTTACAATGCTAATGAGTCAACTAGATTACTAGATTAAAAGGCATTTTAGATAGGAAGGTTCTAAATTAATGCGCTGAAGCTTTTAAATTTGCCGGAGATTGCATTATTTATTTTTTTAAGTTGAGTTGTTGAGATGAGCTGTATCCAGTACTGTCATATACATGTGTAAATATACCTACGCTGAACAGAAGTGCAGACTGAAAATCAATTTACTCTACTAAATATTACCTAACCGCACATGCTGAACAAGGATCTTTTGCCACTATTAGATTCAAGATAAGTTTCAAGTTGTCCCAGTGCTTGACACGTTAAGGGAATTGTTTTTGCTCGTAGTTGACATCGTTGTCTCTCGTTTTTACTCGTATGTTCCCGTGTCTTCTCGTCAATGATTAGGTCGCTGTCAATGACTGGGCCCGTTATAATTGTGTTTATTGAATTTCAATATCATAAAACAAATAACATTATTTAAGATCTTAAACATAAAGTAACCGTTATATGATAGCTCTAAACGGGTATTGCAAAAAAAAAAATTATTAAACTCAAAATTAACATTCAGCCATAATGCTCTGGTAATGTAAGTTTATATACTTCGTGATGAACAGTCTCTCATAAAGCGTGGCCGAGCAGATAGAGTTATTACCCGTATTTATACAGATTTTTCATGAGAAATAACCAGATTTAATAAATTGCGTTCCTATAGACCTTACGAGCTATAAGATTTTTAAGGAAGCTAAGGAAATACTTACATATTTTCTACAACGCCATTTATCATTCATTTTTCAGCAACGCCAATCGTTCGATTTTTCAAAAAAATATCTGTCAACATTGCTTTCACTCACCTTGGCAACAGACAACCAATAAATGCCGTACTTATAATTATGCAAAGTAAATCCAACATTGGAATTTCCGAATTTAAATCGTCACGCATATTACCATCATAAATCAACTGTATACAAGCAAAACAAGTTAATACGCCAAATGTCACGGAAGTCGTTTGATTTGCTACAAATACTGAATCTTGGGATGTTAAACTTTGATTCTGTGGCAAGTTGAATATGATTATGCAAATAGTTTGTCGGTTAGAATCGTAACCGGCCGTCGTGAATGGCGGCGGGCTATGGGGGTGTCTCACACCCACTTGAGCTATGGCTGGCTTTGGTTGCACAACACCGCGGCCCCGTGGTCTTATTCAGTTTTGAAATACGCAATCATAAAGCCAAAGTCAACAATTCTTTACTCAGATTACAGTATAAAAGCACTTATGAATTACCTTAAGGCTGGCGAGTGTCAGGCGCTCAGAAGTCAAAAACCACCCCACAAGTTCGTAAAAAAATCTCGCCTGATAAAATACCAAAATAAAACCCAACAAAGTATCACTTAAAAAAATGCTATGGCTTCTTATTACATTTAAGTATTTTATGGATATAACTGGTTGGTGGCGAAGCTTTGGAACTGGGGCCAAGAAAGCAGAAATCTAATAAATAGGTACCAAATGAAATTGCAAAGCGATAAACATGTTAGCATTAAACCTAAAATTGTCCTTTCCATACTTAAAAACACATTACCCTCCTTTGAGTCGCGCAGTCGGTTAAAAAGACGGTTCGACATTGATATGTTTTTAAAGGTTTTTTTTTAATATACAACAATTATATTTCTTCTTTTACCTATACCGTCGTCGGGTAAAAAGCTGCCTGCAAGAGAAAAATAAAACTTTGATTCAGTAAAATAAAGTACCAAATGAACTTCAGAAACGTTATTAAACGTTAAATAGTTCACTTGCATGTTGATGCAAACCGATAGCTAGTTAGGTTAGCGAGCGGGTTGATTGCGAGGAGACGACATAACAAGAGCGGTCTACAATTTAATTAATTTTGCATCTGAATGGACGGACGCTGGGTTATTGGATTGAGGACCGGCGCATTGAAAAGGATGGCCAGTTAGTATTGAAGATCATGATAATTAATTTAATGATATGGCACTGAACTAGTGCATGCAAACCCAGGTTTTTTTCTTATGTACATATACTTTTACGACGTTTATCCTCGCCGAAAGAGCATTTTGATTGCTACCATTGATGAGGATATTAATGGTTGCTACAGCACTTTGTTAATGCACATAAGTTGGAAAAGCGAGACTCCGCTGAAAATCGAACTTGGTGCCTTGCGATCACGAGTCAACCCTTCCAACCCAACCATTAGACCACTCTAACGCTTTAAATAAACTCTATAATGAATATTATGATTAAATGACCTTACAAAAATCAGAAAAAGCAAGTCTTTTTTTTCTAAAAATAAAACTTTTGGTGTACACAAGTAATCATGTCATTATAACACTGTTTTTGCAGAGTACTCGTAATAGAGTAAGTAGTAACGTACGGTCAACCTCAAAAGTACGAGTAGCTGAACATTTTAAAACCTTGTCGCTGTCAGTGATCTGACAAATTCGAGCAACTCTCATTACATTCGTTACTACGGCAAGGTTCTTAAGTGTTGAGCTACTTCTGAGGCCGACTGTACTTAATCTGCTACCGTTTGAGAATCGGTCTATTCAGTCCGACAATTTTGAACTTCGAAATTTGTAACTAAATTGCGTGCGACGTAAACACTCTAACCCTAACATGACTGGCCAAGTTTAGTTTATCTCTATTTGCGTCCCTTTCTTATGTCACTAGTTAGACAGAGACACCGTGAGGTGTTAAATTAAACCTGGGCTGTCATGTTAGGACCGCTGGGGAGTGAGCAGAAGGCGTTTGCCAACGTCTGTATTTGCTACGTGATATCTGGCTCTATGTGGTAATACGGTAACTTTTGCTTTGGCTCGGGTCCTTCCACTCATTCCTAAACTATACTTTTAGGGAGCAGTCGACCCCGCAGTGACCGAGGCGTGCGTGGGCAGAAGTGGGCGAGCGTAGGCCGTCACCCACCGGTCTTAACCGAAACAGCGTATGCGCAATCTGCCTTTAATGGACATACGCCATTTTGGATTATCGCGCGTCATTCGCAATTGGGCAATTAATGGGTTCTATAGGAGCTCAGTAAATTGCGGAGCGTATGAGGTTTTAATTTGTAAACTGACAAATGTATCATGTAGCTCGCTATTATAGATCTAGCCAAAAATGATCTTCATGGTTTAGTCTGCTCTTATATGGATATACTTAATTATTTTACCTAATTTAGTCAGGCATTATCAGTGCCACAATCACTGTTATTCGTTTTCGCTGAGTCTACTACAGGCACAAGTCCAAGGAAATCAAAGATTTACCATTGAATCAAAACAGTTGTTACCGAATAAATGGTTGTGACAGACAGATGGTTAGACGGACGAATTTAAGTGTAACTATTTCGTTTTCGCTATTTGGCTCCGGTACCCTAAAAACGCGGCTACGTCCTACATCAACATTTTCCAAGTCAAGTAAATCGTGTCTAGCGTCGGCGCTGGTCGGCGGTGGTCGGCGCGCTTCGGGCGTGCTCGGGCGCGGTCGGGCGCGCTCGGGTGCGCGTGCGTTGCCGGCCCCGCAGGAAACAGGAAGTGGACTAACCGCGGGCTTCCGCTCCCATTCGCCGCGCTCTCTGCTACGGACGCCGATGTTTCATTCACTTCATTCACAAGCATATTTTGCTCCGTTGAAGTAATATTACGCGTATCTACTCTCTAATATAATAACGTACGTAAACTTTACAACCTACCAACAGTAGCGTAATCCGAGCCATCGTAAAAATGCTTAACGGCTCTATTTTTGCATGTCTCGGTGTTTTATTATAGTGTGTAAGGTACTTAACTGAGCGACAGGAAGCGGAGCCACAATTAAGTGAAATTTAATCATAGGTTCAAAATAGCTTTCTTGGCTATTCTTATTTACCGACTGGTTCTTTTATAATCGCGTCCGCGTTGTAATTTGTAATGCATTTAAATACCTATTACGGCATTACGTTGAGCGTTGATTAAATCATCAATTAACAACATTGAATCCCCTCATACAGTATTTTTGCTTGTACTCGTAAGTCACAAAACTTACTGGTCTAAGCAAAATTTATTGTCTGTTACAAATTGACAGTGACGTCACTGGAGTTGAGTAGGGGGAAAGGGCGATTAGCTAGATAAAGGGGAGCGGTGGAGGGACGCCAGAATTCAATGAACGACTGGGTCTGACGTCACACGTGGTACCTACACTGACGCACACAAACACACATAAGTAAGTAATTATTTAATACACTAAGTACCTACATAGGAGTTCTGAGTATAGCTTGTCCAAAATAATCAAGTTATTTTGGGCAATGTATTTGGTTATTTATAGAACTTAAGCTTAGAACATATTTGTGTTTTTTCTTTTTGACTCTATCTTAAACATTATTAAAAGTTATTACAATATGAAATATACTGACATGACATTTAAGCTGAGTCTATCTAATTAAAAACCGGCTGAGTTTGAGTCGAAGTCGTGCACAGAGGGTTTCGTAGATCCATACAATACATTTCGGTTTTTCCACAGACCTTTAAACACCATCTGTCCTTTGTACGAGATATGAATAAAATTGCTGTGGAATTGGGACAGTTTGTAAAAAAACCGATTGCTAGTCAAAGATAGGCATTATGTTCGCATTTATACTATACTTCTTCGTTTCGATATGTGTAATAAACACACTTCTCACTTTGCTAGTCGTTGCACCTAATTGCGACTTGGTCTTTCTGAGATTTAGACATTTTCAGATTTTAACTAAAGGCGCTTTTAATATAAATTCGCATTTTGTGTGAATTCAGTAATTTCGGCGATCGATTCAGTATTTTTAGACTTTGGTGATTTAATGTTTATTTGCGTACACACAATGCCTTTATTTACCTCTACCTCCATTTAGTAACAAGTTCAACATTGCAAGATGTAATGGTACAACCACAAGATGGCAGCACCAAGTGGCTGTCTACGTTGACGATGTTTAGGTACCAACACCTACATTGTTTTATTGATCCGCTTTCTGCTGCGGAGCCGGCGGTATTCTTGTTTGATTCACTTTAACTTTCCTTAGACTAAGGTTATGTATAACTAGAAGCTCTTACCTACTTGTAAAGACTCCTATGCAAAACGCCTGCAGTGCGTTAAAATTCTATACAGAAAAAAAAATGATTGTGCATTGCTGGCCAGTCTTAAAACGTCTAAAAATTTAAATAAACTAATTTAAAAATAGAACGCATTCCCAACCAATTTTATCATAGCGCAGCAAGAAATATTGTGACCGCGTAACACTTAGTTGTATTATAATCAAAGCCCATTGACGACGGACACATCAATGAATGAACCCCGACTCCGTTCTTATTCAACTTCCGCAGCTACCTTTCCTTATCACGCACCGCTTAAAGATACTCGTGCGAAAGAAATAAAACATATTCGCAACTCGTGCTACAAGCGAAACAATTCATTGTGAAAGTAAGGTGAATCGGATGTGCGCTGAATGGGATAATGGCGTAGTTTTGATTGTGGATTTTTAAAGCCATTTTTACCCGACTACGGCAAAACCAAAAGGAAGGGTTATGTTTTAGCAGCCTATGTATGTATGTTTGTATTTACGTATGTTCCACTGTAGTGCCTAAACGACTGAGCCGATTTTGATGAATAAGGTGTCAATCGGTTCGTAATTGTAGTCTGGGTGACATAGGCTATATTTTTTTTAGACTCGTTTACGGGTGACCACAAACAATAAAGTAGCGTTATTTTGATGTTTTTTTTAGTTGGGATTATTTAAATCTGTTATGAATGAATGATGTGTTTTGTTTACATAATTTAAGTTCAACACCAACATTATGTGGCTACGTATCGAAGTCAAAGTCAAAATATATTTATTCTGATTAGATTTACAAAAAATATTTATGAATGTCAGAAAATTCACAGCTTCGGGGAATCGTTGAATAGGTCTTACAGAAATAATTGGGGTAGTAGAAAATATTTTTTAAGAAATTATAAAGAACCGTTTATGAAATATTTGGATTTGATAAAGAGATCACTTTTAGAATTTTGTAATTAATTTTAACGTATTTATAAACATGAAATAATTTAGAGGGTAATTATCATCACAAGAGAGGAGATTTTTTTCTTTCAAAAAAGGACTATTTTTGTTTTCAATGAGTTTAGAGAGCGCAGTTATAACTTTGTTTTGCATAGTGTATTTAAAAAGTATTATGAGGCAAACAGACAAACTTATGTTTGTTATTTCATTTCATTAAAATTGACATCCTGCTTAATTTTTCATATAGCTTATGCGATCAACTGGATACCATTGGTAAGTTTTTTGTCACTTTAACATTATATCATATTTACTTATTTTTAAAGTCAATGTTCTTTATTATGCTCTTCAAAAACATCATTGTTTGGATAATGTTTTATTCAACTTCGGTGTCAAACAAACATACAGCTCGCTCGATGGTAAGCAATAGAAGCTTGTATTGCTATACAAGCTTCTATTGCTTACCATCGAGCGAGCTGCATGTTTGTTTGAACACTGCTAGTGTTCACTCTAAAATCTAAAATAAACTGCCATCTCAACCTAAGCAACAAAAATACCTAAGCACATAAAAAAACTCACGCGCACCGAACGGAAACATAAAGAGGAAATAATAATTGATGCGAACAGGGAACTGCATCCGTCTTCGGCGGAAGTGACGCCATACGCCACTGCACCGGAAGTCGCCCCTTTCCTTCCCTTACACTCGTTCACTCGTTCGTTCGTTCATTCATTTAGCGTGGGAATCAAATGTAGGCGATACATTCGTGTTGAATTGGTTTAATTAGATGTTTTTTTTGTTTACCTATTTTTTTTAAATCTCGTTTAAAGTCAGTTTGATTGAGACAGTCCTGCAGTGCCTAGTAGGTACTCGGTGCGATGTTTCTTTAAACCATACGTGTAATTTATTACATCATAAATACCTACATAATTATTTTATTAATGTAATATACTGTGGCGAATGAGTCATTCATTATAAATATGTATATTTTTTTGATCCAAATTCGAGCTAGGGTATTTAGCAGTAGTTTTGAGTTTGAATAGATTCGATTGTATTGTTTAGAACTCCTTAATTTATTACAGGAATGCTATTTTTCAACGAATCGTCAAAAATTTACTAGGTAAACAAATAAAAAAAAATATCTCTTTCTGCCCGTGACCACGAAGCTAACAAAAGACGTCGGCAATAAATCATTGGGATTTACTTCATATATCAAATTAAATACATAAGTATTTACTGTAATAAAATTATTTCAAACTGGCCCTTGCTTTGTTTCAATTTACTTTTCAATGTATCTACAGTTTCCGGCAAACTTCTTGAGCACTGACCTTGACTGCGCAGTAGCCGTTTCTAGTACAAATGTGTATGCGCAGACATACCCTCTCCATTCGATTTATGCTCAAGAACCGTTTATGAAATATTTGGATTTGATAAAGAGATCACTTTTAGAATTTTGTAATTAATTTTAACGTATTTATAAACATGCACCTATACCATGTAAACTGACTTTAAGTAAAAAGTTAAATCTCGTCAAGAGGGCTAACTCTTCGTCAGTAGAGATCAAATCACATTCGAGATATGACCAAAAGAGATCTCAGATCTCTTCCACGTCTGTCATTTTAGTAATTTCTCGATTGTGAGATGAATCTCGATGGACGCCAGAATTGGTGGCCAGAATAAGTACAAGAACTGACAATTTATGCTCTTGGACATAAGACGATTTAACTTTTTGATGCAAAACAGCCTTGATTATAATGATTATGTATTTGCTAGCCAAGCCTAATAAATAACAATTCCTAATAATTAATTACTTAAACCAATTGGCTACTTTTCCATTTCGTACTTTTTACGCACTTCGATGTGACCTAAACAAACAAGGAAAATTGCGTTCTTACTTACGTAGCTAGCAATTAACACACAATCCATCTGAAACCTTATCAAACCAAGGCTGACTCACTCAGCTACGCCACATCGACGCCTAAATTAATGAATGAACGTGGCATTTAAATAAAATAAATAGTAGCAAATGATTTCCTATTTGGCCGGTTATTCAGGAAGTGAATGAAACGAGGGGAGGGTATTTTTATATGCTAGAGTGACTTTCTCATGCTGTTTCACCGCGGGATTAACTCTGCCCATTGACTCTGCTTACGTTATCTTGAAGTTTTAAATGAGAGCGTTGGTCGAATCGGATTTCAAACTTCATTCAGAACTTCGATAAGCCGCGATCAAAGGTTTAGAACAATTTCTCAGACCTTCACTTGTTTTGGTTTTTTAAAAAAAAAATACGTTTACGTTTACGTGAACGTTTGCCCTCTCGGGGTTCGAACCCGGAACCTCGCGCTTCACAGTCAGGGTCATTAACCACTAGGCTATCCGGTCATCATGCAAGACTATTGTAGTTATGGGACCCACAGATTTCATTGATGCACTCCAACTCATTCCACAATATTTCAAACGATCAAACCGTCCAATATTTACAAATTTAGACAAGTTACAACTTACATCGAAGGCCGATTTACAACACACCGGCAGCTGCATCATTCCCTCAAGAAATTAAAACTTTATAAATACTTCCAATCGATTTTCAACTCTATCTTTTTCGCACCCAGTTTATTTTCAATCGAGGTTTCTCGTGAGAGTTAAGTTTACCAATAATTATGTAAGATCCGTTACAGGCAAACGCCACCTCCGCTTCCATTAAGAAGCTAGCGGATCGCAGTGAATGAGTACACGCATCAGCTTGGTTACTGCCAGGGTTGCCAACCGTTTTTTAGCATTTTTAACACCCTCTCCTCCCCCTGGTTTTATACGGTGAGATTTAAGAGTAACCTCCCCCCCCTACCCATAACCACGTGTATTTTTTTAGTCCAAAGTATCTTAAATTTTTCGCTCACTTGCTAAGCACACTCTCAAGCTCGTTCCTACAAATATGTACATGATTTTGCCATTCGACAGTTTGTAACATACTTTATCATTGCAGGCAAAATTTTATAACGTAAATCGTAAGTATTAAAGTCATTATGAAAAACAGTTGTGGTTCGGTTATCCGTTATCCGGGAAATCTCCGAGAAAAATATTTTGAACCTTGCCTTCATACTTAATATATTTACCACTCATTGATGTGAAGGCGCGCAGCGCAACATATTCATGTCAGCATGGTTTGAAGCCAAAGCACGAGATTTTTAGCTGCTTATTTACGAGGAAAAAATCCATTGTTGACAACCCTGGTTATTGCTCACTTGCGCGCGAGTTTGTGATTGCCCCCCGTTATTATCAGCAAGCCTCGGCTAATATCGATCACTAGATGGAAATTATGAATGGACTGATGAGGATCGTGGGAGATCCTGGGATACCAAGAATATCTTGTGATCTGCTTGCATCTATATGCAAGCAGCACAAGACCGACCGTTATGGATATCCTTGGGGAAGATGCTATTTATTGTTATCTCTTTGTTAATTCTTGATGTTTATGTTAAGTTAACTCGTTTTGAAAAGGGAAGAAAAAAGGATAAGCTGCTGAGTTTATTGCGGTGCTTCTTCTCAGCGGAATCTTCCATTTTCCGAAGCGCTGATAAACTCAGACATGTAAAAGAGCCTATATGGTCTGCTTGCAAAATAAAATTTTCATTTTCAGTTTCATTTTCATTTTCAAAGTTCTATGTCCAGCTGTGGAAGTTAAAAAGTTTGTGATAATCTAAAGAAGTGATAGGAAAGCCTTGCATAACAGGTTTACAGTCTAAGTGCTGCCAAAAATGAGCCACGCGACTACTTGCCGGAGTCCTCACTCTCGCTATGGATTCCCTTCATGTTGCATACATTAGTGTGCAATGTATGGCAATTATGCCACAAATAAATACCAAATTTTACTTGTCACATGTTATACCTATTTTAACTCAGCTGTTAAAACTCAGGCCCACGTCGATTACAAGTTCAGGTATTAAAATGAGTTTTTATCTACATTTCGAACACATGTTGTACGAAAAGGGAACATGAATGGAACGGAGTGCGATTGATAAAAATTAGCCTGGCTTGAATGGAGAGCATCTGCTGCGCCAGGTGTGGCCTCGTACAAAGGATGGTATCTACTATACTTACCTACCTAAATATATGTGAAAAAGAGTGTTGCTATCGTAAACATATAATATAGTAGACGTCCAGAGTGAGCAGGTGAGAAGGTCTTGTATAATGGCAGTTGCACAAGTAAGAAAGAGAAAACGTTCTATCGTATTAACCGGTTTTGAATGACAGGTCACCTCAAGTATTGAACTTTAGCATTAAGTACTTTGGAACCTTCTCACACTTTGACATATGAAAAATGGTTAGGTACACTTCATTGAGATCTTCGTACTAAATTAATGATTGAAATAATATATGTAATGTCACTAAAAATAAAAATGTGCACGATCGAGACGAGTCGAGTAGCGTAAACCGTCGGAGGCCAATAGTCACTTTGAGTCTTTGAGCTATGACTCAAACATAGTGAGTTATTATATTCACAGGGTATATTTTATTTAGTCACAATACAGGGTGTAAACAAATGAAGTAAGAATATTTGGAGGCCTGAACGTGTAGATACTGATATTTATTACCATAGGACTAACTCTAAAATTGCATCAGGTAGGTGTGGGGTTTTTTATTTAAAAACCTCAACCCTTATTTGGCTTAAAAATTTGGTTTGGTTGGTTGTTTTTGGGAAAAGGAACAGTATAGACATAAGATACCTATTAAGTATTAAGTAAAAATGTGTTTGAAACTCATGTTAGGTACAAACTCAAAATTTGGTGTCTCTGTCTGACCTAGAGCAGTTTTTTTTACTTTGTAAGCCAGTGAAACTAATTTTAATTAATACTAGTAGGGAATATTGGGAGCCATTAACATCATGTTGAACGGACATTATTTTTACAGAAAAGCTTTAAATCTTTCTAGAAACCGAAGCAAACCGGAAGCTCTATTACTCACTAAACCAAAACCGTGGAGTAAACGTTCACGACGGCATAAATAACAAACGGCACGTCGGTAGTCGTAATCGAACGTCCCAGTCACTCCACTTTATTTTTACTCGCCGCAAACTTAAATTAATTAGTGGCCGTTTTAATCAGAGGAGCTCTCGTAGGTGGGAGCGCGTTCCCACGCTGCGCCCGCGCCGCCGGAAACCGTCCCCCCCTCGCCCCCCGCGCTAAGCTCCGCTCCGATCCGTCGCTCACGCACCGCGCCTTCCTACAATACCATCAAAACTGCCTGATTTATTATTTTAACTCTCATTCAGCTGCAAAACGGGACGCAAGACACGCATGCGCATGGCGAAATCTCAAATCTCTATTCATAGAAGGGCGGTTACAAAAACTTCTCAATTGCACTTCCTTCCGGCCGCATCCGCTCGTTTGTTACTGTTTAATTTTAATAGAATAAGCCGGAAGGAAGTCAACTTTAAAGCTCTTTTTTGTTGCTAAACTTCGTTTGTGTTATCGTCTTTGAATATTGGGACGGTAATTACTTCCGTCGCTGGTAAGTTTACGACGTTGTCCCGAGCATATTGGCTTCTAATGGTTTTATCTTTTGAAGACGTTTAGGGTCCTTTCCTCTCCGCTCAACTCTCAAGTAACTATTGTGTTTTTGCGTTGTACGCGCGATTTGTAAGGCTATTTAAGGTAAGATTTTACTAAATATCCAATTCCCATTTTGAGAACAATGCGGCATCCCAAAAAACGTTTTAACCGTAGCATTGCATAGATAGAGCAAACAGCAACGATTTAAACAATGGACAGTGCAACGGTACTTTAAGTGCCATGGCAGTTAATATCAGTATTATGGCGGCAAGATCGAAAACGAATTGGTGCACATTGTTACTACTTTCATTGGAAATACCCACATTCTACCCGCAACCCTAACGTTAATTTAATTCTTAATAATTATCCACAATATGTAAGCATGTATGTACGTATGTCAGTCTATAGCATTAGCTTTAAAAAAATCGTTTATTGACTACAAAAAAGGCACAATTTGGATAAACTTAACTTAAAACTAAACAATGCTTTTAGACCAGACCAGTGAAAAACGGGAAGAAATAAGTCAAATGGCAATAGTTTTTTTTTATTTTCGTATAATCTGCATGAGTTCTTTAGATAGAAGAATAACAACATAAATATTTCCCTTCTTCTGGGCCCTACTTAACATAACCAGCCAAATTTAATTTATCTGAGTTTATCTGCGTCCCTTTTTTCTACATTAGTTAGAGAGACATAGGAGGGATAAATTAAACCTGAGCTGGTCATGTTAGGACTACTGAGGATTTTAACATCCTTTTTTTTATAAAATAGGAAGGCAAACAAGCAAGTGGGTCACCTGATGGTGACAACACCCGGAGATTCTACTAGCTTGCAATTTTATTGGCACGTATCTACGTCGTCACAAACCGCTCACACCAGAAGTGCGATTTTTAAATCTCACGGGGTGACTAAAGCTCACTTAAATGGCCGTTTTTCATAGAGATTCGGCCATTTTGGTAAGCTTTGGTCACCTGGTGAGATTCAAAAATTGCGCCCCACAATAAAATAATTTTGGCGACTCTTGTGAAGCGAGACTTTGTTGAACTTTAACTCCAATTCCCACTAGTGTCGAGAAGTGAAGCCTCCCGCGTCCCAGTGCTGCGGCTGCATGTGTAAATAAGGCTCGACCTTTAAGGTTGCACCGCGGCCATCGAACCCTCGTTATATAACTTGAAACGCGCATGACGTTTGCAGGCATTGGTGCTGAAACTTTGCACGCGCGAAAGGTTACAGAAACGCCTTATTTAAGTTATAAAAGTTCTCTTTTGCGGGTGGTAGGACCTTGTGCAAGGTCCGTCCGGATCGCTACCACCGTCTTGCTCGCTAATCCTGCCGCTAAGCAGTAGTGCTAGCGCGTTGTGTTCCGGCGTGGGGAGCAAGACAGCCGGTGCAATTGGCACAAGTGGTGTTCCATCTTAGCCCTCTGGGTTGGCAACGCATCTGCAATCTTCTTAGTGTTGCGAGTGTCTATAGGCGGTGGTGATCGCTTACCATCAGGTGACCCACTTCCTTGTTTGCCTTCCTATTTTGTAAAAAAAAAAAGGACTAAAAATACAAAACGGATTGATAATAGAAGTAGGTACAATTCGATTTGATGGATGAGCTCATCTAGAACCATTATATAATATTTCTTTATTAGGGCCATGTTTAGATTTAAGTTAGCTTTTATTTTAGGTTTATTTAGATTTTAAGTCGTTTCATTAGTTTTATTTGCATTTATTTTAGTTTAGTTAGTTATTGTTGTAGTGATAGTTATAGTCCTATTCACTTAGTTTTAGGAGATAACCTCAAATACAATAAAAATCATATCTCTTTTAATAAGTTTAGGTATATATTCTATCCATTTTGCTTCCCACATTTGGGCCATATACTTAAGGCTTGTCGGGATGATCCATCCAAATCGATTCGTATCAATCCGCTTTGTGTACGGTGATTGCTCCGCTGGTTCCGTGAATTGGGAACATCATTAAAAGTTTCATTTGTCTGTAACTTACCTACTGAGAATAATATATATGACGGTCACTATGTTTTTAGGGTTCCGTACCTCTTTAGGAAAAACGGCCCTTATAGGATCACTTTGTTGTCCGTCTGTCTGTCTGTCTGTCAAGACCGTTTTTCTCAAGAACGCGTGGAGGTATTGAGTTGAAATTAACATCAAATACTCATGTCTGCTGTACCTTAGAGCCGTGAAAAAATCAAACTTCTAAGTCAAAGGAATCAAAAGATACGGCCGTTTATGCCGCATGTTTCATACATTTGCGAGGCACTCAAAAACCTATGGGGTACTTCCCGTTCACCTAGAACTATGAAATTTGGCAAGAAGCAAGGTCTCACAGCACAAATAAAATAATAAATCCGAAAACCGTAAATTTGTAGTTAATAAACACAAAAAATACGTTTATTTTTACTTTGTGCATTTTTGCTTTGTATAACCGTTGTCATACAAAGCAAAAATGCGATACTAGATGTTGTTGAGGACGGAACCCTTGGCGCGCGAGTTCTACTCGCACTTGACCGGTTTTTTTTATCTAGTATAAGTTACAAGTCTGCGGATAAGCGATGTGGATGATGACTTTCTAATAATGGTTGAGTAGTTTGTTTATGAAATAGGGCGGAAAACGAGTATGTAGGTCACTTGATTTTAAAATGATCCCCGCCTCTCATAGGAGCCAGCGACTCCAAGTGAATCGCTGATCCGTTGCCAGCCTTTAGCCCCCTTTTCGTGCGGTTATCCATCCTATAAAACGCATGACTTAACAAGTTCTTCACGCCGATATTTTGTAAGAGTGTGTATTACCTGGTCGACCCGGTCCATTAGTACAGTTAAGGAATTTAATTCCCTACCCATTTCGTTGAAATGTCGTCTGACATTCGCAATGCATTAAGGTCGATATGTCAAACTAACGTCATGCTCTATACTTCTTATGGTGACAGTTTGCTATATTCTATTGAACCTTAGGTGGGTTGGAAATTCAATTCTTTGACCGTACTGTAACCAGCAATTCGCTACAGTGTGGCTTTACCACTACTAAATATCCATACTCATACAGAATTCTAGGTTTCTAGCACGAGTCTACGAGAAAATATCTATAACGTGCAGGCAAATGGACGGACGGACATAGTATAGACAGAACAGGAAAAAGACAGACAGGAATATCTCTTACACACTCTAAGATATGACTGCCACGTTGATGCTGCCAATTGAGCGGGGAATGTTTGTCTGCTCCTGATTGTTGCACTGGTTGTGGAATAGACTTAATTTTTATTTAAGTTTTTATTACACACCATTTGAAAGCACAATTGGAGAAGAAGGAAAAAGTGTTGCCATGTGGCCACACACATATAAAAAAACTAAAAACTTGGTTGGATGTTGCCAATAAATAGTACCTAGGTATAAAAGAGATTTATGTATGCACTCTACATATAACTTACATATAATGAAAATGACGAAAAATAACTCTCAAAGACAAGCAAATGCATTCCATCCAAAGATTGACGACCGCTTGCCGGCGCGAGCGCAGTGCTGGCCGCGCGTGCTCGCAAACAAAGGCTCCCCGCTCCCCGCACCTCGACCTTCAGAAATAAGTAAATACAACACCTCCATCCTCCAACATTTGCTTTTATTTTGAACCAAAGCTGTATTGTAAGTGAAATGTGAAACCATCACGTCTACTGAAGCTAAGTTACTGTGGCCAAGTCCCTGTTTTTTTATGAAATAGGAAGGCAAAACAAGCAAGTGGGTCACCTGATGGTAAGTGTACACCACCGCCTATAGACCCCCGCAACATCGAAGAGTTTGCAGATGCGTTGCCAACCGAGATGGCTAAGATGGAATACCTCTTGTGCCAGTAATTTCACCGGCTGTCTTGCTCTCCATGCCGGAACACAACAGTGCAAACAGTGCTGCTTAGCGGCAGGATTAGCGAGCAAGAATTTACATTGCAAATTAGTTGTCAAAATCCTAGGTGGAGCCACAAATTATTCGCAATTAGCGATCCTACTCGACTTCGCACGCATACAATTACGATTTAATATATAAATCTACCAAGAAATTGCATGACCACTTTTCAATTATATTACAAAGGGGTAACGTTCAAAATTAAGTGAATTAATTTTCTATTTCTTAGTCGAGTAGACTTAACTTTTGTATAACTAACCATGTATGGACAATTAGTCTGAAATAAACTTTTTTTATTATTATTTTATTTATAAGTTGTATTCTGGACTTGTTTGAATAGACCTGTGAAAATTTCATCAAAATCCGTTCAGCGGTTATCACGTGATGCGCGTTCAAACAAACAAACAAGTTTTTAATGGTCTTATTTTAAGTCGCCCTGGGTGGTTTTTTATTTTTAATCTTCTATGTACAGATTTTTTTGTCTCAACGATTTTATTATATGTATAGATAGAATGTAAGAAATAGAAATTGCTAGTCGAGTAGACATAAAACCCTCCTTAAAAAAATGTATAAATGACAGTGAAAACCGCATCAAAATCTGTTGCGTGATTTACAAGGAGTAAACGGCTGAAGAGATGAGGGCAGACTGAGACGGATAGCGATTTTATAGAATGTAAAGAAAAAGATAGGTTAAAGAAATTTTTGTAATCGAAATTTACTTTCGTTTTTTTTAAACATTCAGATAAATTTAAATGCTATTTAATGACAACGCAAAGAAAATTTGGGTAATAAAAAAAAAATATCTTGGGACAGTTAACACTAATTGACTTAGTCCCAAAGTAAGCAACTAAAGCTGCTTGTGTTATGGGTACTAGACAACGGATATACATACTTATATAGATAAATATATACTTAAATACATATAACATCCACGACTCGGGCACAAACATTCGTATTCATCATACAAACATTTGCCCCTCCCGGGAATCGAACCCGGTACCTCAAGCTTCATAGTCAGGGTCACTAACCACTAGCCTATCCGGCCGTCCAAACTCCGCCGTCCGGGACTCATTAGGGTTACTAGTCCTGCCATTACCGAAATTTTTCTTTGTATTATAATTATATAGCATTTAAATTTATTTGATAGATAAAGAAGCTGCCGGTTGGTTATGAATGGATTTATCCAGTTTATTGCGTGTTGTTTGTTGGCAAAAAGGTCAATATCTACATGAGTAAGGTATTTAACTTCCAACGCGAAAGGGAAAGTTATGGCGTCGATATCTAGGCATGTTATAATTATGGGTTCGTTTCGTATTGTGAAATTGTAAAGCTTGCGATGCAGTTTATTCTAAATTGTACCTTTTCATGCTGTTTTGTGTTGATCAGTAAAGAGCTATTGTATTAAGTTTTTTATCTATATATTTATGATAGAATGTATTTTATTTTATTTTATATCTATTTATGTCTATATTTATTGCAATTATTTTAACTTTGAATTATGTACTTGCACCTGCTCAACTTTGTAATTTTTCGTGTCTCCCATGTGAAATGGTTGTCTGGAAGGGATCGCTCTTAAGCGATAAGACCGCCAATTGTTTACTTTGTAAATTATTTGTAAGTGGATTTGTGTAAATTATTTTCAGTGTGGTTCTCAATAAAGAGTATTTGTCTTATCTTTGTCTTGTCTTATTGTAGTATTCGAATCTAAATAATGAAGATAGGAATTATGATAGGATTTGAGCCGTAAACCAACGAATTGTGATAGAGGTGTTCATGATTGATACTAGATTCAAGTGTTTCTTTTCGCAGTTATCTAAATAGTTAGGTACAAATCAGCTGTTGCCTGCGACTTCATCCTGATTTTGAATCACGTTTATTTCCACTCCTCTTTTAACCCCCTAATGGTAGAGACTTTCCAAAAATCACTTCTGACCTTTCACAATTCAGTTATTTACTGTAAAATAGTTAAATCTACAAAAAGTATCAATTTTTTTAATAAATAATTTAAAAATACATTTCAAACTAAAGTTCCAATTAACACAATTAGACTACAGACTCCACCAGGGTGCTTGGGAAAATAAGATCCGATAAGTAGTTTATATTTTTAAGTAATTTTTTTGTTTGACAGTTAGATTCGTTACAATACATGCGATATAAACCGTATTAAATGTTTTATTTCAATAACTGTGTCTATCACTTTAATTTGTCATAGAAATTATGTTTCAGTCCATTACACGACTTAAATGCGCCAAGCTTAATTTAATTTATTTTCGTCCAAAAGCTGCATGTCCAAATCGACTTAATTCATCATGATTTAATGTGAGAATCGGCAAAAACAATGTCGGGGTGCGCGGGAGTTGGTTGCGCCTCATTGTGGCCGGGTCGGGTTTGTCCGGCCACTAATCCCGGCCATTGTGCCCGGGGTGGAATGTGGCAGGTGCGCGGGCGCGGCCCCGACATACAATATGGACATTCCCGGGACACTTCTATCGATATTTCTAGGACAATTGACATTTACTTAATAATCGCATTCATGTATTGATATTAATAAAATTTACATTTATTGAGGTTGACTTTTGTTATTTGTTTCTAGAATGTTTAACAATGATTTTTTACTTGAAAACTTAATCTAAACTGGAAACCATAGTCTTTCTTATTAAGGTATGTACAATAGGGGAAATACATTCACGCACCTCCTTAGAACTATGTCGCAATGACGCGCCGCGTTAAACGCCACTCTATGCCATACAACTGTCATGCGTTTGTCTCTTTGACTAGGTTCTACGGTGGTACATAGCAGATTTAATTGCCAACGAATGATAAGAGTAGAGGTATAGGTCTTACAGAAATATACGGTTGTGGTAGAGAGAATTGTATGCAATTGCTGGCGACAGTCCCAGTGGGCTGACTCGACCGGAGTAGTATCACTGCGTTCTACTGCGTTTCATACAGCCAGTGACGTGATCCGGCGTCCCAATCTAAAAGGTTCTTACAATATTACAAATAAATATTTAATCACAACTAGGTATTAATGTGGAAATGAAGTCATTATGGGTCTTGGTCTTAACTCCTTAGGTAGATGTACAGTCAAGGAAATTGAAACACGTACCACCGGAGAACCTAGCTGCTAGTCGAAGAGACATACGCATGACATTTGTATGACATAGCCTGGCGTTTAACGCGTCGCGTCATTGCGATAGGGTTCTAAGGTGGTACGTGAATATATTTCCCCTACTGTACATTAGATTTACGTATGCGTATAAATAATAATGACATTTTAGAAACTCCACCAATGCAATGCAAACCGGCATTCTACTTACCTCTACAATTTAAAGTCCCCAGTCTTGTCCACAAACTGTTATCGTATCGTAATTTCGGGAACCACATGTCATTTCCTCTACGGGTTGTTCGGTGGGGTGCGCCGGCGGCTGCGACGATCGACGAGACGAGCACAGGGCCACGAAGGGGTAAGCTTTTGCAAAGTGTGAGTTATTTAAAATCTTGTTCACTCGTTTTTTGAGAAAACTTGCTATACCGCAGCACAACCGGCTGGTTAAACGTCATTAAGTACTATTTAAGTGACATTTACTTGATCCCTTAGTACTTAACGATTGGCAATTTGTTAACAAAGAAAACCGTCATGAGCAAGTATTAATTATGTACTTGAAATAGCTTTAAAAATTTGGTTCGAACTGAAATTGAATCGATTATTGCAAACGCACAACAAAGTCACTATGAAATCCATAGTAACTTTGATTAAATTGTTAGAAGACAGATAGATTATAAAATGAAAAAAAAATCTAAGACACCGACATTTGGAGACTCATTTAAAAGCTTTAAGCCATGCGCCTCCATTATGTTTTTATACTGAAAAATAAGGAAGTAACGATCAGGGAAAATATAAAGGAGAAAGACTACTATCTTCTTCTCGCCATTCTCTCCTCCCTTTTTTTAAAATAACAGGTATTAAAAATCTCGAATAAAAGTGTAAAAACTGCTGAGAAACTTTACACATTATCATAAAAGTAAAATGAGCTCTAAGCCACAATTATTAATAGTTTAACAGAACATTAAAATAAATCTTCGAAGAACCGCGACTGTCCCACAATTGCGCGATTTCGAATCGCAATTTGCTGTTTTTTTTAAACGCATCGTTAGTATTAACGGCCAGTAACACACAGTATGATTATTTCCGCTGTTATTTTAATTCAACACATCAGTTTGAATTGAACACAAAACACAATGCTGCATTCATAGTCACGAATTGTGGATAAGCACTCGTTTGAGTAGGTACTGGGTAGTTAGATACAGTTGCAACAATTGTCGGCTGAATGAGTATTATCGTTATTGCATATCGATGTGAATTATGAGTTAGGCCGCAGCCGGGCTGTCTCATTCGAACATATCTTCGTGATGAGATATCACTGCTGTTGTGAACATTGTAATAATAACGCCGGGAAACAGTTTACATTGTGTTTGACCCGTGGGTTAGAATAACAGAAAAAACCGGCCAAGTGCGAGTCGGACTCGCGCACCGAGGGTTCCGTCATCAACAACATCTAGTATCGCAATTTTGCTTTGTAAGACCTAAATTTTTTTTTGTGTGTTTAACTACTAATTAACGGTTTTCGGATTTATTATTTATTTGTGCTGAGACCTTGCTTCTTGCCAAATTTCATACTTCTAGGTCAACGGGAAGTACCCCATAGGTTTTTGAGTGCCTTGCGAATGTATGAAACACGCGGCATAAACGGCCGTATCTTTTGATTCCGTTGACTTAGAAGTTTGATTTTTTCATGGGACTGCAGACTTCAGTATTTCATATTACCATACCTCCACGCGTTCTTGAGAAACATGGTCTTGACAGACAGACAGACAGACAGACGGACAACAAGGTGATCCTATAAGGGTTCCGTTTTTCCTTTTGAGGTACAGAACCCTAAAAAAGAGTTGTCTCCCCTGTAGTTACAATTTAACGTCATGGTACATAAAAATTGGATTTTCTTTAAATAGGCCATAACATGCCAAGCACCGTATATCCGGATGTAGACTCTACCAAAAAATATTGCCCTGACATGACTGCTCAATTCTAATTTATGCCTCCCTGCGGCTCTGTGTAACTAGTGTCATATCTTATGAGAAAGGGACGCGCATAGAGATAAATTTAACTTGGGCCACTTGGGTAGGGGCACTGTCGTCCACAAAAAATACATTTGCGGACCTAATTCTAATTTTAACATCCTACTCTACGGAACAGCTTAAAAACATTCTAAGTGTGTATTGTATATTGATCTCTTATCAATACAAGACAAGACAATACTCTTTTATAGAAACCACATGTAAAATAGTATACAAAATTCAATTTAGAAATAACTTACAAAGTAAATACTTGGCGCGTTTTCGCTTAAGAGCTTAGAGGAGAAGCTCTATGCTTAAGGGGTATTTCTTCCCGACAACTACTAATCAAAACTTTTATAGAGTTCGTAATAAATAGATTCTGGACCCCAATTCTCCCAAGCGGGTGGTAGGACCTTGTGCAAGGTCTGTCCGGATCGCTACCACCATCTTTGCTCGCTAATCCTGCAGCCAAGCAGCAGTGCTTGCACTGTTGTGTTCCGGCGTGGAAAGCATGACAGCCGGTGTAATTACTCGCACAAAAGGTATTCCATCTTAGCCCTCTGGGTTGGCAACGCATCTGCAATCTCTTCGATGTTGCGGGTATATAGGCGGTGGTGTACACTTACCATGAGGTCACCCACTTGCTTGTTTGCCTTCCTTTTTCATAAAAAAAAAAGCATCGCACGCGCGAGATACGTCAAAAATGACAGATTTCCAAGGGTGTTTGACAGTTGTTTTCGTGCGAGATGAATCTCGCATAAACCGAGAATCGCCCCGCACGTCGATCGACTAATGCGCTTCTTTTAATTGTTCTCATTTAGATACATCACGGAATTAAGTCGTCACGTCCTGTTGGGTTCCATCGCGGACATGAATAATATCCGTCTCTTTAGCACAACCTAATTGGAAAGAGTGGATATAACATTTCTGTCCTTTATCTCTGCTACACTGACTGCAACTCACTTTGTCGCTAATAGTATTTAAATTGTATTTGACAAACAAGGATATGCCTGCCACGCGGGTCACTAAGCCGGGTTTTATAAATATCGATCAAACCGTAACCCAGTACATTTTTTGACAGCACTTACTGTAATTTGATCTAACGGATCCGTATAAAATCAGTGACCCTAACAAAATCAGCCAAGTTTAATGTATCTGCATCTCTTTCTGATGAGAGTAGTTAGACAAGGGCACAGGGACGGATTAACTAAACTGTCACCGTCATGTTAAGGCTACTGGGATTAATTGTTTAGTGAGACTACTTTGAACATATTTTACTCTTCCCTCTTGACGATCAAGGACTTGATCTGTAAGCATATCTTCTCTTTTGCATCAACTATTAGGAATCTCCTAAAAATGGTGTTTGTTTTTAAACAGAGTACGCAGCTACGCAACCTCATAATAATTCTTCTTATCCTATCTAATTGATGATGACTGCATGCTCACTGGTGAAAAGTATCTTGAATGGTACATTTGACATTCATCCTTGTAGTTACGCCAATAGGCTTTACCATTAGCGTCAGTCTCTCACGTCGCATCGTCGGATCATTTTTACGCAACTTCACAGCCTATTTGTCGCGACCACTTGTGCTAGCCAAGCTGATGATTCTAGTAAATATGCACAGGACTGTAGGTCATCAGTACAAAATAATATGTGACAGTTATCATCAGCACCCTATCAGCAGGAAGACCCCCACTTCTTTGGCATTGGCCTTCCTCAAGGATCTCCACAACGGTCCGTCTTGTGCTGCTCGCACACATCGCTGTCCCGCCATCCTCACCACGTCGTCGGCCCACTCTGTGGGAGACCTACCAACACTTCGTCTACGGATATATACGGTATATGCGACGGTATTACGCAGGAACTGTTCAATAGCGAGCGTTTGGCTCGTACCCCAACTACACCTTGGTAAGAAGCCCAAAGCATGGAAGGAAGCATCATTGTGTCGAAATAGGACGTAGGACGCATGCGCAGCGAAGACTGCCCGCGAACATTAAGATGCGCGAACACGCGCGTGCCGGAAGCCGATGGAACATGGCGGCCGCATCCAAGATGGCCGTGCACTTACGATGAATCGATAATTAACGACGATAACCAATTTCATATTTCCAAGAGTGATGTAACCTAAACCATAGGAGGATAATTTTCGATCAACATGCCCGATGCGACACAGCCTTGAGCAACCCAAAAGCGCCTGTACAATGGGAGGTCATTCTAAGGTAATACACTAATGTACGTACCCACATCGAGTAGGCAGTGATTACGAAGTAATTTGTTGTTTTAATGTATTTACCCCTTGGAATAGGTTCCGGTAATTATCAGTAGTTCCAATTGGAACGAAGGATGTACGGGAATTACTCGACGCTGTGCTTGTATCTTTGGTTTTTTCAACAGAAATCCTTTGGTCGCAGTCATAGCTGAATGCACACGGTTTTTACACCTACCCTCGGTGACGCTCCGCTGCGCGAGAGTTGTCTCGATGACCGCAAGAGCTGAGTTCTTATTCCCGGCCGGGATTTCCAAAGCTGGGTTTAGATATCATTGTTCATATTGGAGGGTTCGATGATCCGGTTTTCACAAGACTTCGACTTTACTTAAACAATGGATAATGAGCCGAAACCAGCAAGATCGCAAATCGAACTCGTGAACGTTTAGTCCAATTAGCAAATTAAGAGTGCAGGCCCCAATAAGTAACACAAATAATACAGTTCTACAATTAGACTCAATTAAAAGGTTTTCTTTCATACGAAAATGTTTTAAATATGTAAAAAAATAGCACATGTAATTTTTATGGTATAGGCCCCTGAACGTTTTTAAAGGTCTGTTAGATTAACTCAAGTCTGACGTTTTATCTTACCCTTGCCCTTCTGTTCCCAAAAGTTACGGGCTGATACTTGTGCTTTTTTACGAGCTTTTAAGTATTAAATAATAAATTTTATTTTCATTTCCCTAAATTGGTATTTTTATTGACTTATATCTTAGAAGGTAGGCTATTGCGTTTTATGATGCCTTTTCTGGGTGAAAACGTGCGACTGTATATTCACCTGCAATTTGAACGGATTTGCGAATTTAGCATACAAAATAGTATAAATGACCCTAAGTAGCCCTAACATGACTGGCAGAGATAAACTAAACTTGGCCGGTCATATTAGGGCCAAAATGACTGCTCGTCTTATTTTTTCATACTACGTGATGACTCTACCAAAACAACTCTATAAATAGAGCTGCACTCTCTCCTCTTCCACTAATGATACTTCATAACGAAAAGAGATGCACTGCCTGATAAATTTAACTTAGGCAGACATGTTATTAGGGTCGCTGGATAAATTAAACATAACGTAATATTAGGATATGTACAAACAATCGACAAAATATAACCCTGACCCACCATTCCTCATCTTTCCTTTCCATCAATAAAATTACGTTGTCGCGCGCGATAAATTACTGCGTTTTATTGATTAGTAATTTGTTTGTTAATCCACCTTAACGAGCATTTGCTGTGCACCGGGTACGCGAATCAGGGCAGAAGGCTATTCTACCTCGTTCACGAGTTTGTGCGTACAATTAGGGTTCTTGCTGAAGGCCCTGGGGGGTGGTACTCTAGCGTAGCCATTCGACGACGGAGCAAGGCCTCGTCTTGCTCTCACGCGCTTGCATGGATGAGCGAGAGACCCAGTGATGACTCGAAGTCGACTTCGACGCTGATGCGCTAAGAGAACAACGGCATTTGTCAAAGTCGCTATTTGTTGCACAACAATTTTCCAATGGCGCAGCGGCTTTCCGAAAATTCCTTCTGAATATAAATAAATAAAAAGAACTTGAGACAATTAACGCCAATTGACTTAGTCCCATCCAAACTTAGCAAGGCTTGTACCTTGTGCTATGGGTATTAGACACCGGATAAACATGCTCAATTAGATAAATATATACTTAAATACTTAAAAGATCAAAGATTCAGGTACATACATTCATATTCTTCGTTTAAACATTAGCACCTCTCAGGAATCGAACCCGGAATCTCTAGCTTCGTGGTCAGGGGCCACTACCACTAATCCATCCGGTCGTCCTGAATAGTTGCTTCGCCATCAACTTAAGGATCCGTGTACATTCTATGTGTGACTCCTATCCTATATAATTATTTTCCAGCGCACGAGGTGTCGTGTCGTGACGGCGGAGGGCGCTGACCCCGCGCGGTGTCCTGACGCTTTCACTGTTCATCGCCGAAGCTTAATATCGGTTCCCGAGAAATACAGGCACGGATCCACCGTAGTGGGCACGGTGGGCACAGCCCTAATTGAAAACATTTGTAGAATTGCAACGTACAATCGTGAGCCAGTGTGCGGCAGGCCTGTAGGCCAAAAGCGACTCTCCCTGATTTAATACATCTCTCCCTCCGTCTCTGTCAAATAAGTGTCATACATAAGAAAGGACTCTTCTAAACTTCTCTTATAAACTCAGATAAACTTGGCCGGTCACATTGAGGCCACTGGAGAAATTAGGGTAGATTAATTTTGAAAATTTCAATTACATTCTACACTATATGGGATAATGGCTGCCTTCATAGGTAACATTTAACATTTTTAAAAGCTTACCTTTTGTGAGTACATAATTATATATAGTAAGGTCTTTTACTTTGTAGCCAAATATATAAAATAGTCTTTAGAAAACCACGCAAAACCACTAACTGAATCTCTCAGGTAGCAAGCTGATCAGTGCACGCATAAAGCCATAAAGTCGCCCATAAACAAGATCCATTAATTTCACTTTATCAATAGATTGGCGCGACCAGGCATACAAGGTGGCATTAATTCGTCACTAATTAACAGTTTTGTATCTGCGGCAGATCAAGCTGCCGGAAACAGGAAAAGGGCAATCAACATTCCTAAAAATATCACACATTTGGTGCTCATCCGGGGAAGAGCGGCGCCGCGACGCCGGCGCAGCAGGGCTGTCGCTTCGACGAATTCACTCGTTTGTGAACGTTTATTAAGTATTCATAATATTCTTAGGAGTGTGCTTTTCCTAAATAAATAATAAAAATAAATATCATGGGACAGTTAACAGCAATTGACTTAGACCGAAACTAAGCAAAGCTTGAACTATGGTCACTAGACAACGGATGAACAGACTTATATCGATTAATATATACTTAAGAAAATACACATAACATCCAAGACTCAGGTACTTTCATTCATATTATTCATATTACTGCTATACGAAACAGATGCACAGAGAGAGAAATTAGACTTGAGCGGTCACATTAAGGCCACAGGCCAATCGTAGAATGGACGGCTCGGCCGGGGTAGGACTATATCCTCGCAGTATATTGGTGTGAAGTATAGTAGTCTGCTTCTGCATTTCGTACTACGAGTGTGATACTTGAGGGGGCGAGAGAGGGGATCTAAAGGTCGGCAGCGGATCAGCGATTCTGTGAGTCGCTGGTGCCCGTTGTGATCCGACAAGAATAGTGGACCAAGTAATTGCTTGACCACTTTTGGACTTTATCCCTTTGTAATACGGTCGAAAACTGGTCAAGCAATTTCTTGGTCGACTACACGTAAAAAAACTACTTTCATAAGTATGCAAACATCATGCCAATTGGATGACGAGAAGTGGGTCAAAATCTAATTCCTAAGCTAGGAACCCCTAATGCGACCGGTGCGACCTTCTATAACTGCGCCTTTGAAAAATGCTTCTAAGCAAGATTTATTTCTATTAAAAATAACTTCTGCTACTTTAAAGTTAAAAAAACTACCTACTAACATTAAAAACCGTCGACGATGTATATTTACACACAATTAGGTAGCTTATCGTTCTATTACAATATGTAATTGCTGGTAGCCACCTACCAAACTGATAACATCGACCTTCCTATCGAAAAAACCGTTCAATATTTATCGAAATGTCATCGTATCGTAATATTATTTATTGTTCGGTCAACACGGCTGATATTACACTCCGTAACAAACGTTCGTCTAGTAGGTAACTACTCACCCCGGCACATAATTAGATAATTTATATTATTTATATGCGGCCTTCGTGTGATTGGAATGGCAATGCTGCCGCTTCCTTCGCGGCTACGAAGAAATCGAATGAGTGTTTCTGATGAAACAGGATGTTCGTCGTGGCAATGATTTCATTTACAAAATGGTTCCTGTCACGCCTTGCCTGATTCTAGCTTTTCCTGGATGACTCAAACGCATTTCACTTCCCTTTATGGTAATATCGGAGATATTGTTCAACGTGTTAGCGTACTAATAATATGCAGTCACATAGAAATAGTACAGCATAGAAAGAGTTTTAAAATTGAAAGCTTTATTTTATTAGCTGATCTCTTTACTATGGCAATACACTGTGCCAAAAAGAGACGACTACATACTCTAAGCCTCCTCTTCAATTGAGACCCTGGAGTGAGATTTTTGAATCTCAACGGGTGACTAAAGCTCGCCAAAATTGCCGTGTTTCATAGAAATGCGGCTATTTTGGTGAGCTCTAGTCACCTGGTGAGACTCAAAAATTGCATTTGAATCTCACCGGGTAACTAAAGCTCACCAAAATAGCTGTTTTTCATAGAGATTCGGCCATTTTGGTGAGCTCTAGTCACCTGGTGAGATTCAAAAATTGCACCCCAGTAAACACATGAAAGTACTAGATTTAGAGGTCTGGAGGCCTAGAGACAACAAAGAAGAAGAGGCCCCCTGGCCGCAAATTATTTTCCAAATAAAATGGTAAATTTTTCAGCCGCGTTTTCCAATAAAAAAAATCCGAAGTCTCTATTATGGGGGTCCCTCTTTTGTGGAGGGCCCCGGTTGCCGTCCCCTGAATCCGGCTCTGCATGAATAGACAAAATGGCTACCTTTGGTGTATAGTCGACTATAAAATTGCTTGACTACTTTTCGACCGTATTACAAAGGGATAATGTTCAAAAGTGATCAAGCAATTACTTGGTCGACTATACATTAAGGTCGGGGCAAGTGCTCTCCCTATGGACAGCTGTACCTGTAGAGACTCTAAATCTTAAATATATACTGTGTCTTTGTTGGAGCAATCGATATGCTTCTCATTTTCCTGTCTTTTCCTTGGTCTCCTGAAAACCGGCAATTGAGAAACATGGAGATTGCTCGAATGATGAGAGAGTATAGTCTGAGATTTAGAGTGTTCACAGATACAGATGTCCTTAGCTAGAGCAGTTGCCCCTAGCATAATCTACGTTTTTCTTATTAATTTGCAGGTTTTACTGCCTTGAGGCACACCAAAGATAACCATTTTGTTGACACGTACTGAGGCTCTTCCATGCTTTAGTTTAGTTTAGTTCTTCATTAAAGATGCCGTCACGAACGGCTATTGCGTATAAATTCTAAATCGCGATTCGAAAACAAATTCTTTATGGTAATACTCCACTTCGTCGTAATTGCGAAAAAACCGGCGTGAACGGAAGGGATGCGTTTTTCGCATGAACGACACGACAGGGATGCAATTACAGATTAGAGAGATATAGTAGTTTGCCACTAAGCCTTAAAAACCCAATACTTACTCTGAATCTTTTGGTTTGCACGAGAGTAAAAGAGAAGCAACATGTGGCAGAAAAAGCCTTCGGGGTGCGACTTAAAGTAAAAAGCATTTTTTTTATAAAAAGTAGTAGGTGTGTATTAATTAAAAAGCAAGAAACTATAAAAAACTTAGAATACAAAATACCCAATTTTGAAAAAAAATTAAAAAATTAAAAAACTAAATTTGAAATCGTTCCAATTAACGCAATAAGACTACCTGTGAAGACTACAGACTCTACCAGCGCTTCAGGAGTGGCATCTGCTGAGAAGAATGCGCCGCTAGAAACTCAGCATTAAGCCTTTTTTCAACCAAATAACTTTTAAAAAAAATTACAAACAAGAAGTTACATAAAGACCTGTAAAGGGCTCGAAACGTCGGGAATCAGATTCTTGGGAAAATTTTTGAAAAAACATGATTTGTGGGAAAATTGTTTATTTATTTCATTGACTTGAAAACATTCGGTAGGTAGCTAATAATCTCAAGAAAACATTTTAACTTAAATAACTAATAGGTATTACAGTAGGTACGAGTGCACAATTATTTCCGTTAGATTTTACCTTATTACAAACTTATTTATTGATAAATGTCCATTGACATCCCCCAATTTTGTAAAACTCAATTTATATTTTTAAAACAATTTTATAACAAGTATTGTGAACTTAGTTGGACTTATGACTGAAATAAAATCTATTCTATTAACGTAAAAGTATATAACGGTGTTTCTTACCATCACACACAAACGAATGGTATTGGAATAGCGGATTAGCTCTAGGATTTTTCATCACCATCACTAAAAGAATATGTCCAAAAAATCACTCGCTTCTTTAGATGTCTATTAAATTCATCTGAACCAAGATTCTCTTAAGATTATACGTATATATAAGAGGGGCTGTCAAATATTTAAATGCATTCATTATCCATAGACGTTAACTCTAATGTGGTTAAATTCTAATAATTAAATTAGTGTGCAACACATTTTCACTAAAACCTACAAATTGTATGTATAGTCGACCAAGAAATTGCTTGACCACTTTTCGACCATATTACAAAGGGATAGGGTTCAAAAGTGGTCAAGCAATTACTTGGTCGACTATACATTAAGTACATATAATCTAAGCTAAAGTTAAATTTTTAATTAGCTCGAGTAATATTCTACCGTAATGTGGCGAAGATATTTTGCTATAGAACCTTGACCTATACAAATTTCCTCCAGCTAATAAAAAAATAACGTTACATTTACACTAATTCCACTGCTATCTTGCGACTGTTTAATAAGGAACATGCACACATTTCATGGAGTACTAGTGGTACAACAGCTTACAAAAACTTAATTCTCTTTTTTTTTTGTCCACATCATGAATATATTACGGTTTGAAAAATAAATAGCTTTTAAGCAACCCGACCCAAAACGCTTGATAGATTTAGCTTTAGCGTCTACACAATGACGTCATCGCGTGGATATTTCTATTATTTTTTTTATAAAATAGAAGGGCAAACGAGGAAGTGGGTCACTTGATGTTAAATGATCACCACCGCCCATAGACACGCGCAATACCAAGGAGATCGCAGATGCGTTGCCAACCCAGAAGGCTAATATGAAATACCTCGTGTACCAGTAATTTCAGTGGCTGTATTGCTCTCCACGCCGTAACAGATCAGTGCAAGTACTGCTACTTAGCGGCCGGATTAGGGAGCCAGATGGTGGGAGCGATCCGGCCAGACCTTGCACAAGGTCCTACATGCATTTTTATTGATGTGTCATAATTTTAATGCAATGTTTCCACTGGTTGCGTTTTAAAGTACAGGCCCCGTAGTCATTTTGTGTATACGCAATAAGCACTCCAACAAAATTTTGATTTTAATTTGTCCTGAACTCTAACATTTATTTATTGTTTTGTCGCCGTTGCAGTTAGTTTCTAGGCATTCACTCACTATAACATCAATGCACATATGTATTATAGCCAGTTTTATTTCCTACGCATGTTCCCCATTGGACTATCGAGTGCGTGGCAAGAGAGGAGGTTACAGGGGGAAGGGGGGATCTGCTAAAGCACCCCGCGCCGCGCGCTCTACGTCATACCCTTGGATTCCCTTTAACTCCGCTTTGAGTCGCCATTACCGCGCTGGCGATATTAAAAATACCCCAATAATAGTTAAAACGTCCCTATACTGGACACGGGCCCTTTTCACAGTGAGAGAGGGCTTGAACGTTAGTTCTTACGTGGCCCCAGTGCAGATTGGGCATTGCACACAGCAAATAAATTGCTTTGCAGACGTGGGCAGGTTTCCTTACAATATTTTACCTAAAAGCTCATGGTTTTGAAATAAAATTTCACACATAAATTTCAAAAATCTTACGAGGTACGAGTCCAGGTTTGAACCCACGACCCTCTAGTTCAGATGCGGAAGGTCCAATCATTAGGCTGCCATACTTTATTCATATAATATAGTATCCGCGACTCGCGTACAAATTCACATTCATCTTACAAAAATCTGCCCGTCGCGGGATTCGAACTCACAACTTCAATCATCTTCGGGTTGGTTGGTCTTATTTTACTTTTTACCATAAACTTAGCATACTAGCATACAGACGAACAAACAGCTCATTGGCGTATAATGATGTTTGATCCGTCAAAGTGTGCTATAAGGTTGAAAATAATGTAAAAATTCATACTAAAACAGACTGACTTGTGTTGATCTGTCACTCATAACAGGTAGATACTTCAACTCTAGGCGCGCGGCGCTGTGCGTTAGCTTGTAAGCATCTTTAATTTGTGTGACGCGGCAGCCGGTGTCCGAGAAACAAGCTTATCAAAAGCTGCATATTTACAAGCTGACGCACACAGCGTCGCGACGCCAAGACGACTTGAGTATCGGTACAGTCAGCCTCAGAAGTATCTTAACCATTAAGAACCTTGTCGTAGTAACGTATTAAATGAGAGTTGCTCGAATTTGTAACATTACTGACAGCGACAACATTTTAAAATGTTCAGCTACTTATGAGGCTAACTGTACAATGAGGTAATAAAGTAACCATAAGTCAGTATAATAGATTACTTTCTCACTTGCATAGACTGAAAGTCTAGTATATTCTAAGGGGTCATTTACATGAAGCGAGTTGTCGTATGCGTATTGCGCGGCTCGATCGATCGATCGCATCATACCTCGGTAGCCCGCAGTGTAATGCACCTGGCATGCGTGAACTAGCACCTTGTAAATGGCTTTTAAGTATTACGCTTTCTACTTTCAAATTAAATGTTACAAAAAAAAAGAAACGAAACATCGATATTATTTTAATACGTATAGAAATGCGTTAAAAGTATATTGACTAGTAAATGCTCATATCTGGGGCATGGGGGTTAGACATAGAAGAGTCTCACTCGAGAAGTTGTCAGCAGGAGGTCGCCGTCGAAGAATTTGGTCTCAATCACCACGTTTCCACTGAAAAGATGAAAATGGCAATTACAGCAATTACAGCCTTTTAGGGATCTGGGCACCTATTGCGGGTGGTAGGACCTTGTGCAAGGTCCGTCCGGATCGCTACCACCATCTTGCTCGCTAATCCTGCCGCTAAGCAACAGTGCTTGCACTGTTGTGTTCCGGCGTGGAGAGCAAGACAGCCGGTGTAATTACTGGCACAAGAGGTATTCCATCTTAGCCCTCTGGGTTGGCAACGCATCTGCACTCTCTTTGTTGTCGCAGGTGTCTGTCTATAGGTGGTGGTGATCACTTACCATCAGGTGATCCACTTGCTTGTTTGCCGTCCTATGTTGTATAAATAGTATAAATACCTAGCACGAAATTTCTCGACACGCGTTACTCACTACGTAGTTCAGTGCATCTCTCTCCCACAGGGCTAGTTAGAACGAGACGCAATGAGCTACGTGGCGAGTTACCGCGTGTCAGTAAAAAGGTGAAAAAAAACTTGATAAAGGTTTGTGTAAATACAATAGGAAAGATAAAAAGATCTTTCTAAATAGCAATTATTTCGAAATCATCCAGAACCCAGTTTTGCAATTGGCTTGTTTTGGTAAATAACAATAATAGAATTTGCGAGGATGTGGACCCTTGAGTGGACCAGTCCGACTCGCACTTGACTGTTATTTAATATTATCAAACCGCGATTAGAATACAATTGGAGAGTAACATCAGCACACTGCCAAATCATGGACTTGCGTCAACCTTCAGTCCTATATGAATGAAATGACAGTGGGCTGACATAACTCTCCAACTATATTCTAATCGCGGTTTGATAATACTAGCGGACGCAGCAACTTCGTTTGCTTGGAATTAGTAGCCTGTGTCCGTCAGGGATAATTGAGCTTACCATTAGTGAACGAACCGTTCGGGGAGGGGGGGAATGTGTGGGTAATACCCCGGTTGAGCTGGCCCATTTGTATGGCAACCATTACCCAAACACGGAAATTTTATAAACTGCCTACTTCGTCTTTAAATAATTCTTTTATAACTTCTTTCATCTTTTATTTTGCTAGAACTGTGCACTTTTCTATGTCCATTCTCATGTCCACTTAAGTCCTTGCAGAATTTCATCAAGAGCAGTACAGTATTTTTGGCGTGATATGGTAACAATAACAAACAGACAGAGCGACGGAAACACAGAATTACTTTGTGGAAGGTAGGTCAATCGAGATCTGTCACCAGCCAGGTGTAATGTCTGGGGACCGAAGTCCGAAGTGATCAGAACTTCGTAGGCGTGAGTTAGCGCATATCAGTTGGTTTCTGCCGTTCTTAACTAGATGGCGGTAGGAGTCACTACAACCACAGAATAAATAATAGTACTAACGTACAGAAACTTCTCTTTTTCCACCACCATTAAACGAATTCCAACTTTAGGATCAGGTACAAAAAGTTCGTATTACTTCATAAACTTTCGCCAGGCGGCATGCGTCAAAAGGAAGACGCCGCCCGCGCCCGCCTTCCATCCGCAATACCCTGGCGCACCGCTAGGGTTGGGCTGCTTACTATAATACTATCTCATGCGACACAGAGTGAGCGGGCGCGCGCGCGGCAAGCCGGCAACCTACTGCGATTATCCTATGCCATAGGTAATGCGGCGAGCGCACCTACAGTGCGGAGTGGAAACCCCCTGCTACAACTATCTCGTTAGATTATATTTCTATAATGGATGGATACCTATGATTGGGATTACAACTTACTTTAATACATTAGCAGGCATCATTTGAGATTCGGGTGCAGATTCTATCACGGACTGCCAAGTGTTGGTAGAATTTGGGATGACATAACCAAATTCGAAGAACCACTCCTCTAGGCAGCGACCTTTGAAGAGGACTTTCTGAAAATGTTAAAAGTTTTTTTAAGTAAAATAAAAGCATTAATTTTCAGTTATTTCAGGAAAGTTGGCTGGATATGGATGCAGGCACAAAAAAATACAGCAGTATCTCAACTTATCTAGGGTTTAATAGGTATGGCCAATGTTGTAAACAAATATGGCTAGCATTTGACACAAAACAAAGTTTTTATTAAAATAATAAATAGTCTACATCTACACTAATATAATAAAGAGGTAAAATTTGTTTGTTTGTTTGTATGGTAATCTCTGGGACTACAGAACAGATTCCAAAAATTCTTTCACCAATAGAAAGTTACACTATCCCTGACAAACATAGGCTAATAATTCCACGCGAACGAAGTCGCGGGCGTCCGTTATTAATAGGTATTTTGACTTAAGATGAATAAAACACAAGATAAAGCATATAAATCGATAATGGTAGCATGCTCGTTGAACAAAAGTGTGTGATTATGGATTATTAATGGTAAAATGGCTTGGTTTACAACATAAACTGACCATTTCTATTGATCCCGACTTGACTTGAAGACGAGCAAGGATGAATATGGTTTATGGTGCATACCTGTTCTAAGCGGAACCTCTCCATGGACTCGATAGAGCTGAAGTTCATCTCGCGCGAGACGACGCGGCACTTCAGGATGCGCTTGGGCACGCGCGCCTCGTGCTCCACGTCCGGGCTGGACATGTCCTCGTGGTATTGCCAGATCACTTTACCTGCAACCGTTAAGGTAACAATTAAAGAGACTTACCCCCTTAAGTAAATTAAAAGCGCAAAAATGTATGAATCTTTTTTAACTAATAATTGTTTTGTTCTTTTCACTTGGGGTAAATTGTACAAAGACAGATAAAGTATGCTAACATATAAAAAAAGGTTAAACGACAATTAGGCCTATATCCAAGGACAACTTGAATGGCTAGCATGCGTGCACATTTTCTCGCTTGTCGCGCAGCACGTCTATCTCCTACTGAGCTAGTCGTAGACGCACTGAGCACTAAAGCGAGTCGCGCTGCGTTGCTTGAAGTTTTATTTGAGGCTTGGCCCTGGCTTACAGTTTTTAGTTTTAGCTTGGCTTGTGATGGTTTCCTGCCAGGGAAATCTATAGGTTATATAGTCTACAGGCCTACCGCTAGCTATTTGAACGCCCGTGTGCAATACCGATTATGCCCCCTCCGGCCTATGTTTATCTACGACTAGCCACGCTGAGTTTGTTTTTTTTTTCTAAAATTTTATTGAGGCTTTAGTGCACTAGTGTGACTATGCCAGCCTCATGAGGATACTCAGAAAAAATACTTCACACTATTTGCCGCCCCGAGCCAGAATTCCGGGCCGCAAGAGCGTGTCTGACGAGTTTGTACAGCTGCGTTTGTGAGAAAGGCTGTTTATTGTGGCTGTTTACCCCTATGAATAGGGGTGTGATAAAATAAAAGAATTGCCGCCCCCTTGGACATGCCGTCCGCGTGTGGTGCACGCCTTGCACGCCCGCTTACGGCGATAATTTGAAGCTTTTGGCGGTCTAGGAGATAATTTTTAAGCCTTCCGCAGAGAACAAAATTATTCAGCAGCTTTACTAATTCTGATTTTTGAAACTTAGGTATGTGGATGAACTTCGGGTTGGTGAGAGGTTTTAAATACTTGTTGAAAGTTACTTGAGTTGTCAGGAGAATCTAGACGTCTTTCTAACCATTTGGCTCTAAAAGTGACTGGTTGCCATTAACAAAAAAGTTGATGTTGAAGTTTAACCACTTGGCGACCATAAACAGAACACTATAGTGTTTCGCGCAGCAACACAAAGAAGTAATTAAAGGAAATCATAAAATTTATTGATAAATAAATACCATGATCCAAAACTAACCTGAGTCTGCATCTCGAAGATTCATCCAGTTACTGTACAAATAATTGGTTAAGAAATATAATTTGTTGCATCATCATGTGAAATTCTACATCTATAAACATACTTGAAAGTCTTGAAACTTAAAAAATAAAATAAAAATAAAAATAAAATACTGCAACTTGACAAATATACTAATGGTGAGTTTTCTCATTCATAGTTAACTATAGTTAAAAATCTATACCAATCTCCACAGTCTTTTGTTTCTCTATAGTGTTTTGTTGACACATGACTGTTTTTTAAATATTAGTTGAGACAAATCAAAAAACCCGAGGCTCGTCTTTAACAGTACAACAATTGAAAGATAACAAATAATTATCGTATTACTTTGAAGAATGTTTTGCTTCAAGGTAATTTGTTTCTGTTAGTTAAGAGTTGAACAAGGGCAGCTGTTAGAGAAATATGAGAGAACAGCTAACAAAAACTCCATCAATATAATATGATACAAATCCAATTATTAGGCTATTAATATTAAATACCCACCTGTGCGCATGCGTACGCATGCAGCGCGTTGAAATTGGCATGCCAATAAATTTTAAAATTGCATATTTTGTTACTGTTGCATTGCATTTTTATTTTTTATTTATATTAAATCAAGAATTAACATAACAATCTCATGCCAACAATACACATGGCGAACTAGTGAACGTCTTTAAACAAAACCATTCTTTAGCACACCATATGCTGAATTGAAAATCGAAATCACCTACTGACAATTGATGGAACAATGTTAATTCGTATGAGATATTCGCATTCGCATGGGATTGATAGCTTGCCTCATCTTAATTATGCCGTCAAATAATTAATCCGACTATCATTATATTAAATCTTTTGTTAAAAAGGATACACTTGGAATCCCTTGAGAATGGATTCCACACGGTCCTCCCGGATTTCTTCGGCTGGTAAAACCTCAGTCATCTTCACTAATTAAAGTTCAACCGGCTGAAAGGTTGAAATGGATAACTTTGTATTGATTATTTGTAATAAACCTGCTAATTGAGTTTTTTCTATTTCACAACACAACTGACATATTGTATTTTTGACGTTTTAAGTTGCGTGACGTATGTGATGTGTGGGCACAAGGAACAAGTCGATATATCGATATCGATACAACTACATACCGAAATCTTAACCGAAATTGATATATGATGGTCAAAATTTATTTGTAAACAGATAGATAAATAAAACTAAATGAACAAAACAATCAAACTACATAAAACAATACCGACATTTAATTATGAATATTGAAAAAAACCATACCCTATTCCGTTCTCAATTCCCTAGGGATGAACATCGGCAAAGTGCTTGAATATTTTTTCGTTACAAAGTAATTAGTTTCCTAAGTAAACCAAAATTATTACAGATTTTTGGTTCCCTCATTTAATTATACAAAATAAATAAAAACAATTTATAACAGCTGGAATACTGACTACCTTAGTCCATTACATTTTCTTTAACTATGAAAGATTTGCCAATGACAGCTGAATTGTCAATGGCGGCGTTCCGAATCGCGTTTACATTGGACACAGTGATTATAGCGCTGACGACCCGGTTCCACCGCTCTGAAAAAGGTATAAAATCGCTATAAAGGTGATTCGGAACGCGGCCAATATTACATCTGTTACTTTTTTTTAATTTGTGATGGACTAAGGAAATATTATAATATGGTATGTTATACTGATCCTGTAGGTATGTATGAAATGTTTTTATTTTTTACAATTATATGACGCAACCAAAAAAATCTGTTATAATTTGGGTTTACTTAGGAATCATACTCATATTAAATATAATCATATTACTTTGTAATGAAAAAATATCCAATCACTTTGCTGGAGTTGATGGATAGACATCTATAGGGAATTATCTTCATCCCAGTATCGACTGATATTCGCCACATACTTCACATGTTGGTATACGAAAATTTCAAGGTACAAGTAATTGTGTATAGTAATGCATAACACAAATAAAATAAATTACTACAAAGAGACAAAATAAAAGAAATTAGTACAAAGATGAATTTATAACTCGTGAGGAATCTTTTCTACCTAACTACCTTATAGTGTTATCCCCACTCTAACCTTTAGTTACAACACTTACAACTACAAGAAAATAAAATTATGTAGAATTTAAAAAATCAAATGTGTAGAATTTTATTAACACATTAAAATAAATAATGTTTGGAACTCATTTTTTTGGTACAATATTTTGATAATAGGTATATTAAATCAATGCCATAAGTTAGAAAAACTGTACTCTACAAAGCTTCTGAACTTATAAGAGTCCAATACATATGTATTTTTGCCTGGTTAATTATATCACTGAGAAAGGAAGTTTGGATGTAGTATTTATATTAGTATCGATGTTGGGCATACATTCAACGATCGTCTCTTCCCTAGCTAGTGATGTGTGATTATGTGAACTCATCAAAGAAAACTATTTAAGCGCAACAGGAAGATGCAAGTGACCATTAATATCAACGAAAATTTTATCTTGTGCGAAAACTATAAAGTGTGTATTTCAATAACTGCATAATCCAATTAAGTCTACAATTGTTTTTTTTAAGCCTGCTCCCTCTTCCTTAAGTTATTATTATTTCCATGGATCTGACCACAGAGAACTAAGAAGTAATGGACTGAAAAACGTGGTAAGTATGATAAAAATTATGGGATGACTACGTATGCAACAATGCACTGATAATTGATAATTCATCAAAAAATATTTTTCTAAATCGGTCCAGCCGTCTTCAAGTAATCGGGAAACATAAATAAAAAAAATATCCCGACGTATTGAGAAACTCCTCTTTTTTGAAGTTGTCTAAAAATAATTCGGTAGTCGGGCGTAAAATTGGGCGTTTTAACCGCCGTCATTGTCAGCAACAACTTGTTGACAGATTTTTGAAGGTATCGTCATTGTCGAATTAATTTGTGTGGTCAAATCAGATATTTCTCCCGGCAAAGCGTCGGTATATGACAAACGTCAATGCTAATTGCTATCCCTTTCTTCAAAATGTTGATCAAAATTGTTGCCGATAATGACGGCGGTTAAAACGCCCGAATATTCACCCAGTCATGAAAAAAAAACAACTTTTAAATCCCATTACTCAAACCCATCCTTATTTGAAAACGCTTCCATTGTGTTTGATTTAAACATCCCTGCCAGATTTTATTATAATTGGTCATCATCCTCTCGCTTCTTTATATTAAAAAAATTAAATTATTACTTCATCAGATCTACTCATCGAATTTTTAAATACCATTTACTGAAATTATAGTTATTATTCAACGGTTTTAATCTTCTTTTGTTCGAAACCATTGTATTTTTCAATTTCTTGTGTGTATTGAATAAATATTTTTTAAATTACATGCACTTGTAACTGCTTATACCTGCTTCTGATTTAGTAACTGCGTCTATAAGTAGATGGTAACACTTTCCCTACATGCAAATTTTACAAATTTTCACGTTTTTCATCTGCAATAAATTTTTTCTTTGCGATTTGCTATCTGTGGATAACGTTCCATTGTACGTAAAGTACTTTTCATTTTGTTCTTATTTGCCTAATTCTTAATGTTTTGACAATAGTACTTTCATAAGAATTACTCAGAGTAACAATTCATAAAATTAAGGTAGTTTCTCATAAAAATTGCACCAATTTCTTATGTTAATCAAAATTGAGAATTAGTCACGATTTTTTCTAGAAACTTTCTTCTGCTCCTGAAATGGAGAACCATTCTGGTCTGATTGTTCAAAATGGTTGACAGATCACAGAATAGAATAGAATAATTGGTGGTATTTTTTGTGTGGTTAGTGTTATGAAAACATTATTAACGCAATAAATGTCGAATGTACTAGTCCATCGTGTTGCATTTATGTGTACCCAGTAAAGGATATTTAGTAATTGAAAGAAGTAACTTCTATGAACTCAAAAAGCGAAACTGACGAAGCTTCAAGGTAATAAGTGTGTTCCGTGCTGCCGTGCGGTGAAGATAATATACTCGTTTATTTAAGTATTTTAATTAGATTACAAGTATAATATTCTGCAAACAAACTTTATTTCTATTTATAAATAACATGATGCGCAGTACAGACAAGGTTATGTTAGGCATTACTTGCTATTTTCGCCTTTTGTTTTGTTCTTATAAACAGCTGATGGTGGGTGCGACGGAACACTTATCACGTGTTTTTATCTTAAATTAATTTCAGGGGGAGCGAAGCATCATCGTCAAGTAATAACACAGCCCCAGGTGATCCTGAAGAGCTGTCTCACCCAGGTTTATGCACAGACAAACATTCAAACGATAGAGAAGACATTATGAAGCGAGCTGCTGCAAAACAGTTAATTGAGAGGTACTTCTATCAGTTGTTGGATGGCTGTGGGAACTCCAACTGTGACAACCAGTACTGTGCTTCCAGCGGAGAGGTATATTTCAATGCAATTTAGGACAACGCTTGTTTATAATAAAGTTTATAAATAGAATGTTATTTTTGTTCACAAAAGAAAGAGCCATTGTACGCAGTTGAATAAGAGAGTGAATTTGCAACTTTTATCATCCTTACTTGTTGAATGTTATCAAGTCTTGAGACAGACATGGAATTTAAGTTAAAACTTTTGAAGCAAGTATTACAAGAAATATGATAAACTAGCAGACGCGCGTGACTTCATTCGCGTAAAATTAGTAGCCTATGTCCGTCAGGGATATTGTAGTCTCTATTAGTAAAAGAAGTTTTGGAATTGATTTAACAGTTCCAGAGACCCCTACATACAAACAAACGAACAAAGTTTACCTCTTTATTATATTAGTATAGATTTATAAAAGAAATGAGCCAATAGTTGGTGAGACATGCACTTTCTAAAAAGTGTTTCCTTCCCCCTCTAAGCAATAGGGAAAAAAAAGGACAATAAAATTAAATATAGGCAATAAAACCTTCCAACAAAAACTTTTTTCTAAGATATGTTTGATTTTAGTCACTGTTAAACTTTGCATGTGCTTCCTAAAATGAGGCTTGACTCAGTGTCATAACGTTCAAAACTGATATTCTACAGAACCCTGAACATATTATAAACAAAATGATGCCCAATACAACTTACACTAAAGTTGATCAAATATGTAGAAAATTTACCTATAATAATAATCTTTGAATAGGCACGAAACTTGACACCTAATGAAGCTGCAGCGGAGGCCATAAAATTATTCTACAAAGAAGCCCGACTTTGTGACAGTCTACCAAACAAAGTGCCTAGAACAGAGTCCAGCCCTTGTGATTCCTGCTCCAGGTAATACCATCTGCTTAAAGATTGCATTAAAACTCTTTTTAACTCCCACAACTCATACAAAACTTAGCGACGCACCAGGTACTTGTATAGTCAAATGCGAACTTGAATTGTAAGCTTATGCACTTAGGTTATTATTCCACAGTTGTCTGACGCACTAAATCCCTTTCTACTTTCAAAAATGTCCCTAAAGAGCACTACTTTATTTCGTTTTTAAGTTTTCTGTCGTTTATCATCTGAGCGTCTAGTGTAAGTTGTTGTTACAATAAACCCAACAAACATATTAGAGTTAACTTCTCAATTAATATGGAAGCAAAGACAGGGCCTATTGCGGCACCTATATGCAACAAGATGTTTCCATACAATTTAAAAATTAACGTGTTTAAGATGTTTTTTTTACAGAAAACTTATAGTATTTAGCCCTTAGGCTCTTAGTGTATTTTTGTATCGTGTGTATTATTATTACTTATTTGACTTCAAATACTCAGATAAACTGAAGTGCAAAGATGCAATAAATTTATTCATAAATATTAATGTGTCCAAATCTCACAGTAGTTTTATGTTAAAAATGTAATAATTTGTTCGCTCTCATTGTAACAATGCAAATGGTATACCTTAATGTTGACTTTAGTTTAATAAATTATTTTCCAATAATTTTAGCCCGTCTATGGCATGCACAGAGAAAGAGAAAAGAAGCCATGATGAAAAATCTGAACTACCCACATCTAGCACAGCGGCACAATCCAGGGAGACACCGGAAACTAGTCACAAAGTATCTCAGCAGGACGATTTCAGATCTCTCAGTCACAGTAGTGAGTGCATAGTTTTACTTATTAACTTATAACGTCTAGCCACTTGTGTGTTTAAAGATTCTAGTAATAATGATGATGCTTCACACCATGATCATAGGTAGTCACAGTGCCATACAAATGAAACAAAAATTTGAAAATTTGAACGAAAATAAAGCACAAATGTGATATGCCGCAATGTGCGTGACCTCAACTCTCGGTGCGTTACCTATATCAGTGAAGTCAGACTTTTAGCGACAAAACATAGCAGGCGCCCGAAGCGCGCGTCTGGGGCGCTGCGTTCTGTGCGCTCCGTTAAGTTGTTTAGAATTGTATGTGGCGAATCATAACAAGCGGCCGAGGCGTCGCCGCAAATGAAACGCGAAACCTTCGTCACGCTTTTTCCCATGTCTTTAACATGGGCTGTCATGTTTGGCTGAACTAGGTACCCTTTAAGCGCAAAGTGTTGGATCCATAATTATGGATGTCCCCTTTGAGGCTTTTGATCTTGTAAGAAAATTAGACAATAGCAAGCATAGAAATTGAAATGATTTCTTTCTCCTTAGATGTTACTTGTGTCGTCATAGAATATCATTTAAATTTAATAATATGGACAACAATGAAAATAAAAAGTTCATTTCAGTTACTAAAATTTTAACTAAGTTTAAGCATAGAAAATAAAAATTTCAAAACAGCTCACCCTTTGTAAACTTTGTTTATGGTAAGTCAACAAAAAAATTGAACGTCTGACTCCTTTGGTCTCTTAGACTGTTGTGATTAACATATGACATTAAAAATGAGGTAGTATTTCTAATTGTATATCTTGCTAATCACAATGTTTCAATTCTTTAGAATAATTAAACATTGTATCTTTGCTAATTAACTTGAGGAAAATCACATTTAAAACATTAATCTAATGAGGCAATTAGCTATTGCATGTTTTAATTATGCTATTAATGGCGCCCACATTTATATGGTTCAGTTGAAACTATACCTCGATTTTAAAAAGATACTGACCATGGACAAAGCTACTGCATTCGCATCGACAGCCAAAAGGTCACTTTGGTTGATAAACAAGCTTGACGCATTAATGTTGTCCTTGTCAGATGGAGCTCCCTTGACCGAGGAACACATTTACAAGCTTTGCGACGAATGTCTGGAGACCAAAGCGCCCCAGCCCCTGATCAGGGCTCTGGGTGAAGCGTTCACACAACCCGCCATACTCGCCAGATGCTTCCAGCGGAAGCCACAGTCGGACACAGATCTAAATAGTGAAGAGAAAATCAAAGGTAAGCTGGTGTATTGTGATTGGTGAAATGCAGGGTTCGAAATTATCAAGATAATAACGAGCCGTGATAATTATCGGATAATTATCCGATAATTATCGGATAATTATCCGATAATTATCACCATTATTAAAATATCATTTGTTAAATTGTTTCATAAGAAATATCGATGGTTTATTGTCTCAAAACAAACAAAAATATATGTTTAATTTTTTTTATTTAACATAATACAATACAAATCAACATTAATGTCATTAATTAAAGGTGAAATCGGTGTTTGTCAGATTTGACAGATTTGCAACTAAACTACTTGATCAAAGAAAAAGAAGCCAAAGGAATATCTTCATCAGATGATGATTCTATTTCCATTGGCATTGTTGCTGCTATAGCTTCAGTAGAACTAGAACTTATTTGTTCTTCTAAAAGCCAACAAGTGCGGAAATACACGTTTGGATACTTAGAACATAGTTCTATTTCACGGGCGCAATTTTTTGTTATTATCAATTGATAATTATCAACCTGTTATTATCATGATAATTATCGTGATAATTATCGTGATAATTATCATTGATAATTATCCTTTCGAACCCTGGTGAAATGCAAGATAGTACTAATTCTAAGTTAATGTGTTCTACTAAATGTCAACGCTGAGGTACGGCGCAATGTCCCGCCGGGCTCTTTCTGAATGCTTCTTCATCCAGCCATTTTTTAATACGTAATCAAAGTGTTTAATTGTTTGTGTTCAAATCATGGAAGTAATAAGTACTCGCAGACACCTGGAAGGAACATCAGACTAAAAAACACGGTCTGAGCGTGATGTACGTTTATCGCATTCATTGCTGGAATGACATTCAGCACTTTCACTTTAAATTATATGTTAAGGTATTTGTTGGTCTTAATAGTTATGACAATGTCTTACTTTCTCGACCAAGACGACTAGCATGACATGCAATTTCCTGTTTGCATAGTCGATTGATTGCTTTACCACTCTTGAACCATATCTTAAAAATGGTAAGGCAATTTCATGCTTTACTAACAAAACCTTAGTTAAAAAAGGCGTATGACGTAGCTATCACGCTAACTTAAGTGTACAATGTGTGACAAATTGAAATGTCTATTAGCCCAGGCACTAATGGAGCCTATTTTGTGTTACTTACCTACATACTGAATTGAGGTTATCATACTATTTTCACATTATTTTTTGCTTAGAACTGCGTCGTTTTGCTTTTGCAGGTAACAAAGAGACGAAAGCTATGTGCTCATCGAGTGACCCCGATAAAGACGTGGACTGCTTAGAGGGCCCGGGGCTCGACGTGGCTTCGTGTCGCAGAGCTTTCCAGTATCTAGCTAAAGTAAGAGACTCTAAGTATCTACCTAGGTAAAGTAAGAGACTTTTAGTATAGTCCACCAAGAAATTGCTAATTGACCACTTTTCGACTCTATTAAAAAGGTATAAAGTTCAAAAGTGATCAAGCAATTACTTGGTCGACTATACCTAGGTACAGTAAGTTACTTCCAACATCTGGCTTAAGAAAAGAGGATGTCAGTACTTAGTAAGAGACTTTTAGTACCCAGCTAGAGTTACGGACTTTCAGTATCTGGCTATGGAATCATTCTTTTAATACCTACCTACCTAGCTAAAGTAAGAAGCTTTCAGTATTTAGCTGAAGTCCAGGCGTATTTTTACCTAGCTAAATTAAGAATTTCTCAGTATTTAGCGAAAGTAAGATATTTTAAATACTTAGCTAAAGTAAAAGACTTGCTACCTAGCAAGTAAGAGTTTTTAGATATATTGCGAAAATAAGAGACTCAGTAACCAGCTAAAGTTAAGGGACTTATTTACTTAGCTAAGAGTTTCTCAATATCTAGTGAAATTACTCTGCTAAAGAAAGACACTCTCGGTATCTAGCTAAAGCTTGAAGCTTTTACTACTTAGCTAATATAAGAGATTATCAGAACCTAGCTAAAGTAAGAGATTGTCGATGTAAGAGACTTTCAGTATCATAAATTTGACAAAAACGTTTTCCATTCAGGTGCCATCTGAATACTACAGTTCAGCTCTAGTGACGGCTCTCACCACCCTTGCCGAGAACATGGAAATTGATCTGGGCATAACGAAGAAGATGAGCCTCGAGGACGTGGTCAACTGTTTCGTGATCGCCTTCGAGGTGCCGGACCTCGGTTGCAGCGACTATTTGGAGATCGCGCTGCCGGCGCTGTGCCACGCCGCCAAACATCTACCAGTCAAAGGTGAGGTCTTCAGTATCTTAAGAGACTTTGCATGATGTAAATTAAATGTTATACCTTTTTTTGCATTCATTATCGTAACCCACATTAAATATTCAAATATTACTATTTTAATTCTAGATGTCTTGTTAAAAGTTAAAAATCTATTTGCAGTTGGGGTTACAATGACATTTCTGTTATCAATTTTTGCCTCGTAACACCATGTTGGCTATAAAAATCAAATGATGTCCATTTATAAAATATATACTTAACTAATTTATTCAAATTTCGATATGGCTATATTCAAAACACATTCAGTCACATTATACCATTGTAAAAATTACCGTTACTTCCCTACTTTCAATGTTTTATTATAATGCAATGTTTCGATGACAACAACTATTTCGATCCAAAATAATCCATTTAAGAACATTTGAGTTGTTTGCCAACAACAATGCTTAATTCAGTATTCTACAAAAATTCGGTTGCCACATAAACAGATACATTGTACTTTGTAAAATAACTCGCACATAGTTCTTTTCAGTTCTTTTTAATGCCCTTCTTGCTAATGCTGTAATTCTGAAATAAATAGCAAAATTGTTGTATAATTCCCCAGCTCAAGCAAAGCTGGCACGGATCTGGGCGCAGCACTGCAAGGAGAGCCTCCGGCATATCTTAGAGACGCTGCAACAACTGATCACGCTGAGAATCATCTCCACCAACTATACGAGGAATTTCCAAGTCCAAGATGATGAGAGCGTCACTTTGGCTACTAAGCTCATGAAAGTAAGTTTTAATGTCGATTTGTCTTTGTGACTTTCAGATTATGAGGGTAGCTTAACCCTCAACCCTTGGTTCCCGCTGTTAGATATTGTTAATTTTTCTATATCAATTTTAAACTTTTGTCATGTAAACATAAAAATTTATTGCCAAATTTTAACTGGCGTCTTATGACACCAGCAAGACCTGAGGGGCTCTGGATGGTTAGAAAAAAAAACAATTTCAAATTTCAAAGCCTTTTATTTACTAATATAGGAACAAAGTTGTACATAATAAAGTTAAATTAAATAGTCTGGACTCCTAATTAGCGTGCCCCTCAGACACAAAGGCCTCCTCCAGCCTTCTCCAGAAAAAAATTATAACTAAACAATTGCTAGATTTCTTTTCAGTATTATATTTTAGTGTTAAATTGCTCTCATTTCTCGTAAAGATAGAACGAGACAGCTACAACTGCGGTTACACATTGCCGTAAAATGTTGCTCGTTTAAAAGTTCCTTTAAAAGCACTATAACACGGCATTTGTCATCCTTAACGTTCCATGCCCCAAGCGGTTAATATCGAAACTCCTACAGGATTACTTTGTTGTTACTTTAACCTTTTCAACGACACGTGAAGTACAAAAGTCGTCATTCACACGCAGTCTTATTTTGTTTGTTAAGTAACGAATTTCAACCTTATGCGAAGAAATTCATTTTTGTATTGCACTCGGTAACGGATACATCCATCATCGATGTTGCACGTGTAGCGACGGATATATCCATGTTTGGCGTTGAGAAGGTTGAGAGGGCTGTAATAAGCTGTAATAACGTAATTGAAAAAAATATTTTGCAAGTAGGCCTTATAGGGTTTTTTACATGTCTGAATCTACTAACTTTTCTTCTCTTTTCAAAACAAGATTAGACACCTCCCCGGAAAGATAGCAGGGGGTTCCACTCCGCACTGTAGGTGCGCTCGCCGCATTACCTATGGCATAGGTTAATCGCAGTAGGTTGCCGGCTTGGCGCGCGCGCGCCCGCTCACTCTGTGTCGCGCGTTGTGATAGTATTACAGTAAGCAGCCCAACCCTAGCGGTGCGCCAGGGCATTGCGGGTGGAAGGCGGGCGCGGGCGGCGCCTTCGTTTTGACGCATGCCGCATGGCGAATGTTTATGAAGCAATACGAACTTTTTGTGCCTGATCATAAAGTTGGAATTCGTTTAATGGTGGTCGAAAAAGAGAAGTTTCTATACGTTAGTACAATTATTTATTCTGTGCAGATAGTGTACTACGCGAACATGCTGGCGGGCGTGATGGAGCCGAGCTCGCTGCGCGAGGAGCCGGTGGTGATCGCGAGCCAGCTCGACCCGCTCGGCGACGCGCTCGACCACCTCTACCCGCTCACGTCGCTCAAGAACTCGCGCCAGCACCAGCCCACCGACCCGCTAGGTACCAACTTTAACTAATTACCTTGCTATTCCGCGAAACCAGTGCCGTGCACGTGCAAGATAGCGCCTGTGCAATATTTTTTTTTTTCATGCAAACCCCCACCCCCGGGGACCCGCTAGGTAACTGTTGGCTCCCCCTACTCATAAACGTTAGTGAACCTACGTCACTTAACACAGGTGTCGTCCTTATCTGCCATTGTAATGAAAGGAATGGGACATATTTTAATTTAAAAACGTCGATAAATTCTTGTAAATACGGACTATTACGTGTTACGTATTATGACGTCTTGTCTAGACGGTTTATTAGACAATTTTCTCAAAAACCATTTTATTTTTGACAAAATTTTTGTTTTGTATTTTTCATCACAGTACAGAAAAACTAATGGAGAACCATTCAATTTTCCAGTTACTTTGTTTACTTATTTATTTGTATGTTTGTTTGTAAGCACGTGAAATTTGACATTCTTACTATCAGTGGTAAAAAAAAAGTACCAAGCCTTTTATACTACTATATTTTCCCCACAATATTTGAATATATGATTTTATTTTGTTCCAGCAATTGAACTAGATGTAAATGTATTAGACGCTAGAAAGCCATACCTGCCATTCGAGGAATTCTACAACGAACCCCTCAGTGATACTATAGAAATGGATAAAGATTATGCTAATTATAAAACAGAAATTAGTAATGGTAAGTAAAGTGTATTTTTTTGTAGAATATAGAATAATAATTGAAATAAAACAGTTGAAACGGTTTATATCGCGTTTATTATCACGAATCTTGTAATTCCTGACGTTTTGAGTGCTCTTGTATCATGTTCACGGGCAGACTGGATAATTTTAGTTGTTTTATTTCAATGTCTAAAAGTCGCGAAATAACAGGAAGTTATTAGAAAACCTATGATAATACCTAATGGAAAAGTTTCTGACCTAAAACAATCTTTTTAGAGTTCCGTACCCAAAGGGTATAACGGGACCCTATTACTAAGACTCCGCTGTCCGTCCGTCCGTCCGCCCGTCCGGCTGTCACCAGACTGTATCTGGAGAACCGTGATAGATAGACAGTTGAAATTTTCACAGATGATGTATTTCTGTTGTCGCTAGAACAACAAATACTAAAAACAATAAAATAAATATTTAAGGGTGCTTCCATACAACAAACGTGATTTTTTTGCCGTTTTTAAATATAATGGTACGGAACCTTTCGTGCGCGAGTTCGACTCGCACTTGGACGGTTTTTTGAATTAAATTTGATTATTTGTTATGAGGGACACTTGGAAGCATAAGTTCTATGCCGTCTATGGGTCTGTCTTACCTTTAAATGGTTTTTAGCGTCCCTTCTATGGTTTTAACGTTTACCTCTTCTTTGAACCCTTTCAATGCTATGTCAAATACAAAAACCGTCACACGCCAAGCATGGTAAATTTGAATTTTACGCCAACATTTTGTTGCGCTGTATGCATTGGTTGATATTTCCATCCTTGGCGTTGGAAGGTTAAAGTTAGACACAAAATGTACGCGAGAAAAGAAAAGGAGCGTATTTAACATATTCATTTTGCGGGTGGTAGGACCTTGTCCAAGGTCCGTCCGGATCGCTACCACAATCTTACTCGCCAATCCTGCCGCTAAACAGTAGTACTTGCACTGCTGTGTGCCGGCGTGGAGATCAAGACAGCCGGTGTAATTACTGGCACTAGAGGTATTCCATCTTAGCCCTCTGAGTTGGCAACGCATCTGCAATCTCTTTGGTGTTAGACGGTGGTGATCACTTACCACCAGGTGACCCACTTGCTTGTTTGCCTTCCTATTTCATAAAAAAACCATATTATTTCTTGCAGGTAAGAAATTCGCGTTCCTAAAATACCCGTTCATACTGACGGCGGCGACGAAATCCCTCGGGCTCTACTACGAGAACCGGATCCGGATGTACTCGGAGCGGCGCGTGTCCATCCTGCACGCCGTGGTGGGCGCCGCGCCGCCCATGCCTTTCCTGCGGCTCAAGGTGCGGCGCACTCACATCATCGATGACGCGCTCGTTGAGGTCAGTCTATTTCAGCGTTGCCAGATCCCGATTTTGGCGGGACGTCCCGTTTTTTAGCCCAAAATGTAATGTCCCGCGCGGGACAGGCTCAGTCCCGTTTTACGGAGATACTCGACCAGTAACCTAGATGGTGGACGTTTTTTGGCAAAGCACCGTATTTGCATAAAAAAACATATTCTATTGCTGTCTATCATCACTGTAAATTTAATTTGAAACTCAAATAAGACGATACGTAATATAAATCTGCTGATTATTTAAGCTATTGCGCTTTCGACGAATTAGTCCCGCTTTTTTGTACAAAAGGCTTCGAAATCCCGCTTTGCCTGAATATAAATCTGGCAACGCTGGTATATTTACAGTAGGGGAAATATATTCATGTACCACCTTAGAACCCTACCACAATGACGCGACGCGTTAAACGCCAGGCTATGTCATACAGATGGCATACGTATGTCTCTTCGACTAGGTTCTACGGTGGTACGTGTTTCAGTTTCCTTGACTCACGTACCACCGTAGATACAACTCGTGGGAACACCCCAGAATGTTCCTCTATACTGATATCACACGGTGGCAGAACAGTTAGGCAGTAGAGTGGACAGCACCACAGAATAAATAATAGTACTAACATACAGAAACTTCACTTTTTGGACCGCGATTAAACGAATTTCAAACTTTATTAACACGCAAAAAAGTCCGTAATACTTTATACACATTCGCCAGGCGGCGCGCGTCAAAAGGAACGTGCGGCCCGCGCCTGCCTTCCCTTACAACGTCCGGCGACACGTTAGGGTTGCGGCGCATTCGTTTTTAATCACACTGACACAGCGAGGTCGAGCGAGCGGCCGCGCGGCGAGCCGACAACCTCTACGCTGTAGGCAAGGCGGTCGAGCGTACCTACAGTGCGGAGTGGAACCCCCCTGATAGCACGTAGTACTAACACCATTTGAACGCGCACACCGAGACCGCCGAGACCGTTCAAATTGTATTAGTACAACGTCCACTCTACTGCTTTACTGTTTTTGCCCCCGTGTGAAATCGGCGTAACCACGCAGTACAATGCACAGAAAGTGGTATAGAGCAGTGTCTTCAAAAATCGTTCTTCATACAAAGGGTTTTTCAACTTCTGAACCTTGCTTTAATAGTCATGATTTTTTAGTTCGTTCTCGTTAAGTCTTAAAACTAGGATTGAGTGTTTTTTTTAAGATTTGACAATATTTAGTACATTTAAAAAACAAAAAGGCGTAAATATTTTCTAAAGGAATTAAAACATACAAAGTTGGACGACTATATCGTTCGCGCCTTTGGGCGTTCTTAATAGTTGTGAAGTGAACAAGTGTTTGAGCCGAGGTCCCGTTGATCTTCCAGCTGGAGATGGTAGCGATGGAGCGCGCGCTGGACCTGAAGAAGCAGCTGGTGGTGGAGTTCGAGGGCGAGCAGGGGCTGGACGAGGGCGGCGTCAGCAAGGAGTTCTTCCAGCTCATCGTGGAGGAGATCTTCAACCCCGACTACGGCATGTTCACGCAGCAGCTCGACAACGGGACCGTGTGGTGAGCGCCCGCTCCTGACCGCCAGTGCCAGTGTAGTCTCATGGCTCTGGTCTTTTTGTTTGGTATTAAAAAAAACTTTGACAGATATGACAGCTCACTTGTCAATAGCAGCGTTCCGAATCATGTCCACATAGCTTACAGCGATTACAGCGCTACGACCCGGGGGCCCGTACCACAAATCTTACAAGTGCTACCTATACAATTTAGCAAATTTGTAACATTTTTGTATGGAAAACTCTACAATTATGTCAAATTGTAGCACTTGTACTTTTTGTGGTACAGGTCCGCCCGACTGTGTGAACGTTTTGAGTACTACAAAGGTGATTCGGAACGTGCCCAATGTCACATCTGTCACTTTTTTAAATTAGCGATGGACTATGGTAAATGTAATTAATCCATCCCAAATTTTATAAAATGTCTTTTTTTTTCTACAATTATAAGACGCAGTTTAAAAATCTTATATTATTTTAGTCCACTTAAGAAGCTAATGACTTTGTAACAAAAAAATATCAAAGCACTTTACCGGAGTTCATCCTTAGGGAATTGTCCCAAGATACTTATAGTAATGTCTCCATGCGTTGTGCAGGTTCAACCCGCTGTCGTTCGAGACGGAGGCGCAGTTCACGCTGATTGGCATCGTGCTAGGGCTGGCCATCTACAACCACGTCATCCTGCCCGTCAACTTCCCGATGGCCGTGTACCGCAAGCTCATGGGCAAGAAGGGCTCCTTCGAGGACCTCTCCGACTGGAACCCGGTAACTCCCATGCCTGGCTCTGCAGCACCACATATTTGCTAAGCAGTGGTCCGTTTCACGAAGCTACAAGTTATAATTTTACAAGTCTAAACCGGCAACATTGGTCATGCCCATTGCTATTGGTCATTATGCCCATTGCCATTGGTCGTTATTGACTAATGTTGCCGGTTTAAACTTGTAAAATTGTAACTTGTAGCTTAGTGAAACGGACCACAGCTGTTAAAAGTCTGGGCATTTCTGTTAAAAGTTGTACTGGTAACGAGTGGCTAGTGGCCGTCACCAAACTGACAATGAATGTCAAATATTTAGTGTATTTCGTAACAAAACTGACAGTGTCGACAATATTTCAATATAACTTAACAACTTTAAATAGAAATGCCCATCTAAACATTAACGGCCGCAAACGCAACGAGGTAAATGTTACTTTTATGTTGCGTTTTGCTTTTGCATTAACACGTTCGGTGACACACAAGTGTGTGACCAAAAAAATTGATACTCCTATGCCGGTGACACACTCTGCGTAATTATGTTTTGTGCCTTTTTCTTACCCGATTCTAAAGTAAAGTCACCCAAAATAAATTGAATTGCGGCGTGGTTCTAATTCTGTTGGTTTTTAATTTTTAAAATAAAATTACCTACAGCGCCGGTGGCGGGTGCTGGTTTGACGTATTAATTTAAACGAAAAATTAATACGTCAAAATTCATACTGTAATAAGCCTCAGAGCGTTCGCTACGTCGCGTGGGTGTATGCCTATCGAACATATAGTATGAGCCCACTTCCGCTCCCGCGCGAGTTAGCGGACGCTCTCATACTATTTTTCTAAAGGCGTTCACCTGCTCCGTGCGCCTGCGCGACTTAGCGGACGCCTTTACTGAGCAAGTGGCGTTGTGAGACTTAAATCTGTTCAGAAACATATCCAGCACTTCGACCAGGGGTGTAATTTTTTAATCTCACCAGGTGACTAGAGCTCACCAAAATGCCCGAATCTCTATGTAAAACGGCCGTTTTGGTGAGCTTTAGTCACCCGGTGAGATTCAAAGGACGACTGGTTTATGGTAACAACTAACCGCGAGCCATCCTTCCAGCTGCTGTACGCGGGGTTGAAGGACATGCTGGAGTACTCTGGCGATGACCTGGAGGAGGTGTACTACCAGACGTTCCGGATATGCTACCGCGACGTGTTCGGCAACGTCATGTTCCACGAGCTGAAGGAGGACGGCGATAACATATTCGTCACGCAAGGGAATAAGAAGGTACGTTGGACTTATCAATAGGTAGATCCTGGCGTTACTTTACGGAGGTCCATATCAACAAACTGCAACAAATTTCCTTGCTACTACATAAATGTGTATTCGAGGAAATTTGCACAGTGCAATTGTTATTTTTTGATAACCCGTTTTTTTTGCCACTTTTTTTTTTTAATTAATGGCTTCCCATCTCTGGGTCGAGATGGATTTCGCCAATTACAACTTTGGTTGACATTAGACACATCGGGAGAATGTCCGGTAGGTCTGGTAGGTACGGTAAGTCTGGTAGGTACGGTAGGTCTGGTAGGTACGGTAGGATCGGGTGTGTGTAACCTAAAACAAATTAAAAAAGAATTAATTGTTATTTTTTGATAACCCGTTTTTTTGCCACTTGTTACATATCTACACAGTATAAACAGTCTCTATCCGTTCCTGTCCTCTAAGGAGTAAGCGGCCGAAGATATGAGGAGTGGTAAAGACCACGCAACGGGTTTTGATACGAATTTCCCTGTCATTTAGAGATTTTTTACGGAAAGTTTTTATTTTTTATGTACATTCCATTCTAATTATACCGTGCAAAGCCGGGGCGGGTCGGTAGTTTATATTTTTATATTACTTATATACCATATACCCTAATAATAATAGCATATTGCGAAATGAGTAATCTTTGTATGTATGATTGTCCGATAAAATCACTACGTAGCCCATACATTTTCATAACTGGCTGTAATTACTTGTTTTATTATTTAACTAAAATATCAAAACCCTTCAATTTCCAGGAGTTCGTCGAGCTGTACGCGGACTACTTGCTCAACAAGTCTATGGAGACGCAGTTCAAGGCGTTCCGGCGCGGCTTCGTGATGGTCACCGACGAGAGCCCGCTCACCGTGCTGTTCCGGCCCGAGGAGATCGAGACGCTGGTCTGCGGCAGCAAAGTGAGTGTTGCCGTGCCGCCATCCTCCTAGCTTAGCTCCTCCTCATTCGTCATAGTCAGAAAGTGTATTGCTTTATTTGGTTTACAAAGATTTTTAAAAGTACATGTTCCAACATAAACCCTGTAAGGTAGTGTTGTCATAAATATGGAGACGGCGACAGAGATAATAGGCTAGTTTACTCATTTTTAAAGTAGCCCTAAAATAATTGTTCATTGTTCTATTAGATCAAAAAAAAACTACCATATTTTTTGGGACCTACAAAACCGCAAAACTTTATTTTAAAAGTTAACTTTTTATAAACAGGAGAAAACGGCGTCCGCCATATTAGTCTGTATATTATCTGTGCTGTGACTTCATACGTCTTGTAAACAATCATTTGACATTTTATCCAACATTCACCGTTTTAGAAATCGCAATTTTTTATTAAAAACCCTGGCTTCCACTAGTTTACGCGAAAAGTATAGTAATTATCATTATTGTATGTACACTGTACTTACACAGAAGTCTTGACATTCCTCAGCGGCGGAACAAAAGTCGAACAAGAGTTCAAAGCAAAAAAATTACCGACCATTAGTGCGTCGATTCTTGGCAAATTTGTACTTTCCGCTTTCATGAATCCATGATTGTTTTATAGATTAAATGGGAAAATAGGAATAGCAAAACGTAGACGAGATTTTTTACAACTTCTAAAACAACAAGATCACGATCACAACCACCAGAAATAAAACGTCCGTCTGACACATCATTGACCAGTGTTGCCAGCGACATTTTTTTTTCTGCCGTGTTCGATAAGAAAAATTGCCGTGGTTTAAAGGAAAAGCTATTTTCGGCTGCCGTAGCAAATAAATTAAATAAAATATGTTTATTTTACAATTTTATTGAATCATTTTTATTTATTTACTTTAACTTATTTACGAATAGCAGCGGAGAAAAAAGGAACTATAAAATTTCAATACCTACAAATAATAACATGATAGAAGCGCCACGCGCAACTGTAAAGCTAAATTTGTGGCTAGTCATGAAACAACAAACAGGGATTTCCGTGTTAAAGATACGCATTGTTTTTTTTTGCGTTATCTGGCTTGGAACCTAACCAAAATACGACTTTTCAAAATTGCCGTAGATTTTGCTACGAAAATAGATTTGCTGCCGTAGGCCGTAGATTTCCTTTTAATTATGTCAAATTACCGTAGAACACGGCAATTGCCGTAGCAATGGCAACACTGTCATTGACATTAGTTTGTTTATAAAATTAATGAAGTCACAACATGGCCGAAAGGGTTTAATGCGTTTAAAAAAAATATTAAAAATTTAAATTTTTCAATTTAAATTATGTAACCATCGTGGACTTAAATTATCTGAAATCGATATATTTCAGTTTCGTAAGTCAAACACTGCCGGAAATATTTAATTATTGCGCCAAATTTGATATGAGTCAACTAGCCTATTAACAAAAAGTATTTTAGGGGCATTTTTATTTAAAGTTGTACCATTAGCCTTAAGTCATATTGTCTACACTGTCAGTTTTGTTACGAAATATATGCAATTTGATATTAATTGTCAGTTTGGTGACGGCCACTAACTACTCGTTAGCGGTACAACTTTAAATAGAAATGCCCATTAGTAGAGATCACAAAGCAATGCGACGCGACGAACTGGCATATTTTAAAAGTTTGCCTTGTCCTGGAAATTTCAGCGCGCGACTGATCGTCCATACTACGTGCATGCATTCCTATTTACTAGTTATAGTATCACACTAGAGTTTAACGCGGACATAAAGCATCCGCCCCTTTCGAACACGCTTACTGGTTAGAAAAGGCCATCAACGCTCTAAAACTCGAGCCTCATACCTTTATATTATTTGATTATAACGCCATCTGTTGTAGAGTAGCTGCTATTCATTTTAGCGTATTTTTAGATAATACAATATAAGGTGGCGCTGTTCCTACTACGTAAGAATGGTACAATCAGCTTCAGGAGTAGCTTAACACTTAACAACTTTGTCGTACTAACGACTGAAACGAGAGGTTGCTCCAATTTGTTACATGACTGACAGCGCAAGGTACCAAAATGTTTGGGTACTTTGATGCTGACCATACTGCTTACTAAGAGAAATAAATAAATAAATATCTTGGGACAATTAACACCAATTGACCTAGTCCCAAAGTAAGCAACTAAAGCTGCTTGTGTTATGGGTACTGGACAACGGATATAAATACTTATATAGACAGATAAAAAAAAGTCATGTTAAACATTGTAAGGAGACTTTCGTGTGTGAGTCCGATTCGGGCTTAGCCGCTTTTTCTAACTCCCACGTTCTCTGAAAAACAAAATCTTCAATACATTTTTCGATTTACAATTGTTTCACAGAACTTCGATTTCAACGAACTAGAAAAATCAACGGAATACGACGCCGGCTACACATCGGAGTCGCAAACTATCAAGGATTTCTGGAGCATAGTCCACAGCCTGCCGCACGACGACAAACGGAAACTCCTGCAGTTCACTACCGGTTCAGATAGAGTCCCGGTGGGCGGTTTGAGCCACCTCAAACTGGTTATAGCCAGAAACGGGCCGGATTGCGACCGGCTACCCACCGCTCATACTTGCTTCAACGTCCTATTACTTCCTGAATATGAAAGCAAAGAAAAACTCGAAGACAGACTAATGAAGGCCATAAGCTATTCTAAGGGCTTTGGCATGCTCTGAAACAACTGGCGAGAACAAACAATAGGTAGTTATTGTTGTATGTACATGATATTGTGTCTTTGTATTAATTAAAGGTTGTTTTATTTATACGCATGGTTTTTATTTATAGCGACATTTAGACAAAGCTTTAATTAGATGAGAGAAATTATACATATAACCAAGATTTTTTAAATTTTTTTTTTCAATTTAGGGACACTACCTACATACTATTTTGCCACCACGTCCTGCAAAATGTACGCCTAAACAGTACAACATTTGGAAAAGGGTTAAGAAAACAGTTGGGTTTGTTTAAACGATACAATTGAACCTTTTCAACACCAAAGACTCACTACGACTTCAACGCACTATGACTTCAACGCTACTGACTGATCGCGTATAATATAATATAAAAGTGACCTACGTGCATTCACATAAGGTTCAACTTCGTTATTTACAAAAAGAGCTTGTGTGAATAACTACTTTTACTTAACTGCAGTATCGAATAACCCCCTTATCCATAAACTCTTCGTAAACGTTTGTTAGTTAACATGTTTTGTCTTTATCTGTCATTTTGACGTTTGCCCTTAAATGAAAGGGCCAAAACATTTGTTAGTTTAAAAAGTTTGTTAAGTTTTTACGAATAAGGGGTAAGCCATTATGTGAGATGTGTATACACTACAGTACTTCCAGTTTCTTAATGGCTTTCAGCAATCTTCGTACACCTCACTCCTTGCGTCTGACAGTATATTTATCACTCGTGTCACTTAGGAACACGAATACTTGCCTATAGCTATTAAGAAACTGCACTCACTGTACAGACTTGGGGTCTAGTGTCTATACCCATCTATACCACAAAACGTACAAGTACTATAATTTATCATATTTTTCACATTTTTGTATGTAAAATTGTAGGTACTTTTGATGTATAGGGGCCTGGTATGACACCCATAATTTCAGTGTCGCTAGTTTTGACTGCTATTTTAGGATAAAAAAATGGGCCCAGGGAGAGACCGAGATAATTCTCGCGTAAATAGACAGGTCACATTCGAGATATGTTAAAAAGAACTAACTGCTATAGTAGCACGCTAGCGTTTATCGCGCACATAAACGCTTTGGTCTCTCTCGCACACGCCAACTGGTTAGAACGGGATAAATGCTTTATGTCATCGATAAAAGCTGTACTTAGGAAAAAATTTCGACCAAGGAACAACAAATAAAAAGGACAAATAAATCGCAATGTCGCTTTAAAGTTTATTGTCAAATTACAAATTTAAGGTAAATACTAAAATAAAATCAAACTGAATATAATAAACTAGAAATGCTAAATCGATCACATAAAAATATTTTATTTGTAGGAACTCATGTACCTCTTATCCTATAAGCTTACGTACGCCGTTTAAGCATTTCCATAGATAAGACTAGACATTATTAATATATTTTCATACTATTTTCGAAGAACCGAGTCTTAGTAGACTTTGCTTTGTATTGTTGTGTCAATTTATGAATCTTCTGACGCAACTTTGCTTTCGCTAAAACTCGCCAAAAATGTAAACATTTTTTTATTATTTTTTATAGATTAGACCCTATTATAATTGGCTTAATTCGTATAAGATCTCTTTTATTTTTAACGCAGGTTACGTGGGTTATTTTCATCATTATAAAACCGGGTTCTCAGCGAACGTTTGAACATGTTTTGTGAACAAAAACGAAGCGTGTTTTGAATAAGTACTTTGTGCACAAAAGCACGCTGAAAATTGTATTCTGAATGTTTTGTTCGAGAAATTTCCGCCGCGGACCCGACTTTACTGAAACTAGTTATTTTATTGCAAAACTGCTACAAATGAAGAACCGTAAAGTGTGGTAACTGTTCAAACATCGATTAACTTTGACCATAGACCAGAAATGACAAAAAGTGTGTACATTTGTATTGTTAACTTACTTAAATTGCCATTGAATACAAATTTAATTGTTTGTAAAATGCCTTCAAGCGATACATTAATCCGTTTTTAGCTTGAGGTTTGGTTATCGTTAAACGTTCTTTTGTGGAAAGTTAGCCTTGAAATAAAATGTTACCACGCCGCACGGTAACTTTTGTTTACATTTTTGGCAAGTCAATTCCGTAGGTCTTCTTTTTGTGGCACTAGATGATTTGTAGAAGGCAGAATCACGAAGTACGAAGGCGTTCGCAGTTTGCTTACCTGGCACATTTTATTTTTGTTAGAGATTACCTAGTGAATTAGTTGGAACCGTTAAAAAAACTGATGTCTGGGCTACTGAAGAGCTTTTTAACAATAAGATGTAATTATCTTTTCACAACAAATGCCATAATAGATATCTCAGTGACGACTCATAGCGACAGGGTTCTACGGTGGCCCAGAATTCAAATGAGTTGACCGTACGTTCTTAATTTATTTGTATTCACTTAATTTCGTATAATTGTTTTGGTTAACTTTCGAAAAGTTATTGATATAAAATGCGCCACGGAAATTAGTCTTTAAGAACTACCTAGACTTCTTATAGAAATAGCTGGTATGCTAGGATAGTTCTTATGATCGTTGACACATCTTTAAAATTATTCCCTCCTTCTCGATGAAGCGATCTGCAACTTACGTTTATGGTAACTTGCTAAAAAACAACATAAACAGAACAAATCAAGTGACTCCGCAAACTAGTCAATCGAATCAGTCTGTATCACTATGCATATTAGATACAAAATATGATCGCCTTGATTGGCCGATGCTGAATCACATGTTTTTTTGTTTCAGTACATCGTTTCTAGTAGGTACCTAAACATAAAATGTAGTGATATGAAAGGAACGTTTTCTTTAGACGGGTATTTTGTGAGGCGAGAGTGCTATATCGGGAGAACAACGTGGCAGCCGGAGCTCGTGGACGACGAGGGGGAAGGGGCGGCGGCAGGGCGGCGGGGAGGCAGGCTGCGCCGAGTGCATCGGGAGGCTAGCTGGCACGTCCGCAGAGGCGCGCCGCGGGCGGTACGGCTGGGCTCTGCAAACATCATCACTATCGCTAGCACTCGAGTGCTGAAGTAGCTCAAGCTGGTTATGGGGATTACGACCTTTTAACCCTTAAAATTTAGGACAGGACTGACCAATCACATTTAACTTTAAGTTCATTGGTTAGGCTTAGTCCTATACTAACTTTTTTGAAGGGTGAAGTTGACAAAGGCTGACTGTAGAACCGCGTCATACCGTTTAAAGTGATTAACGGCAAAGGTTCAATACCTACCAGTTGTCATGAACGCTGTTAAGAATTATGAGTGATTAAATACTGGCAAGGATCCTAGGACCCAGGATAGGACCTGTTATCCTACCCATAAAATCGGAAGTAGTAGGGATTCGCCGGTTCTGGATCACTTTTTTTTCGCTCAAAATGGCGGATTTGGGGGCAAAGAAAACTAAAAAAAAAAAAAAAAAAAAAAAAAAAAAAAAAAAAAAAAAAAAGGTCAACACCCCATTTAAAGCGATTGGACGGGGTCTCATCACGCTCCGCCCACTCCTTCACGTATATATGTACTTCCATTGCAACATAATACCAACACTTAATCACATACTCATAAAAGGATAGAGACCCTTTCCTTTGTTTCCTACTCACCCTTTGTTACGTTCAACTTCTTACCTGCGCCCACTTGGGGGTTCGGTGCCGACCTTTTTTTTTTCCTGGGTACCTGATCGCCCGCCACGCTCCGTACAAATAAAATACCATGTCTTTTCGTAAGTCCACTTTCAATTCATTATTCTATCAGCACATAAATATCCTATCGCATTATTCGCAGTACACTTTTATTCGTAGCCTATAACTTTTAGGACTATCATAAATCTAACCTAACCTAACCTACATTTTGGAGAAATTCAAACCTAACTTAACCTAACCTCCATTTTGGAGACATTCAAACCTAACCTAACCTACATTTTGGAGAAATTCAAACCTAACTTAACCTAACCTACATTTTGGAGACATTCAAACCTAACCTAACCTACATTTTGGACAAATTCAAACCTAACATAACCTAACCTAGGTTTTGGAGAAATTCGCAAGCCATAACTTTCAGGACTATTTTAAATCTAACTTAACCTAACCTACGTTTTGGAGAAATTCGTAAGCCATAACTTTCAGGCCTATCTTAAATCTAACCTAACCTACGTTTTGGAGAATATTGTTACGCTAAATAGTAAATGGTTTCAGTTAAAAACAAGAATTTTGTTGCTTTATTGCTTTTTACTTCTAACCTTATTAAGTACTCCTTAGAAATACTAGTTTTAACGTGTTTGTTACGCAATTCGATTATTTAAATACTAAACAAAACTTGTAGGATTGCACTATGTACAAAGGATATTAAGAACGCAGCCTTGTGTTTCGCTTACACAGTAGGTACTATCCTACATTTTGTGGACATATTATATAGCTAAAGTTTATTTTATGAATATACATATAGACAGAGAGTTTACATAATACAGTAAACGGTTTCAGTAGCTTTATTGTTTTCTTTGTATCAAACGCACCACGATCTTTTATTATTTAATTACTTAACATCAATACACTATGCAAAGAGAGCTTTTTGAAAAATAGCTAGTTTGAACGTGTTCACTAGGCGAACCGTTTACCTGACCATCGTCAATAAGAGGAGCGTTATGTTTTTTCGAGTGTATGGCTTTGAAGATACTGGTTTAAACTTGTTAAATTGCACTACGCATAAAGGACCTCAAGAACGCGGGCGGCATCGTATAATTGCTTTATTGTTGTCTTTGTATCAAAAGAACCGCCGCTGTCTTTTGTTATTCAACACACCGCGTCTGGAGAATACGAGTTTATACCTGTTCACTAAGCGAAGCCCTTCTTTCAAAAAATACGTGTCCCAACTTGTAGGGATTGCGCTGGGTATAAAAGCGCGCCATCACATCTCGACTTCATTGCGCCCCAAAAATTCTCCGAGCAAGGTCTTCGAGTAAGAGAGTCGTGAGTCGTGAAGTTTAGTGCAAGGTTGCTGAAAGCAGTGTTTCGTTGCTGAAATGGATGTAAGTATGTAGTCATAATTTTATGTGTGCCCACTTATTTCAGATTTTGATTGATTGTAACATAACCTTCATCTATTTTTGTGTTTACCATGTAAATCTACTTTGAAGGACCGTTTGAAGAATGTTTTTATATTGTTACAGGAAAACACATTTAAAAATTATTACTATCCCGACGACGAAGCAAGTGATGAAGAAGGAACGTTGGCCTATAAAGTCAAAAAAGCTATTGCTAACACTAACAAGAGGCCTAATAACAGCATAGATGGCTTCTTTGAAAAACGGAAGAAAAGGAAAGTTGCAGTAAAGTCGTCGAGCGTCAGCCAAGCCACTGCGGAAGGCGTGGCTTTTATAAAGTCCAACAAAGACGATGCATCATACGCCTCACATCTCATAAAAATTGAGGTGTATGATGCGCGGAAAATAAAAAATATTCCGCCAACGGAGCATTGGAAGCATGCGGAAGTGCGTGTTAAATACTACGCTCACTCCGAAGAGGACGCTCACGTCGAATCTACGAGGGATGTGATTTACCAAATCACCAAACAGTTAGCGGACAAAAGTGATTGTGTAAATTACGTTATAGACAATACAAAATAAGTGTAAAAGTAGTTTTAAGATCTTAATTTGTTCCTTTTATCTTTTTTTACTCGATTGTGTGCGTTTTGTTTGTTAACTTTGCTTTATAACTCGTACCGAACATTTTTCTTTGTATAGCGAACACCTTTTGTATTCTAAGCTTCCTTTGTAGTTATTTTTTTCCGACAAAGAGTCATTGTCTTTCATATTAGATAAGTAACACAAGTTCCAAGCGCCGATGTTCATAGTATAAATAGACCATAGCCTTGACTTTGAATATAGTTTTAATGAATATCATGTGTTCATTTTTATGTTTTATCGACAAATACACTTCCCTTGACGAAAATGTAGACTTAACTTAGAACAATAAAAGAGTTTGTTTTATATTTAATTGTTTATTTCAAAAAAATAGACTTAAACATATTTCTTACAATTAGATCGTTACATAGAGAACTCTCAGTAAACAAATTTACCAAGTCACACATAGTTTTTCCTTTAATCTTAAAATACAGATAGACTAAACAATATTCCCCGCAGACCGAGGTAAAAGGATTTTGAAATGAGTTGTGGTTATAAACCCATCTCCTGGAATTTCTTTTCAAAAATAGCTTATGACTACCTGTAGGTTTTCGACCAAATGAGTCAAAATATTCACCAATGCCATTAATATCAATGTGTATAGCTATCCAGTGAGACCCCGGTTTTGAGTCGGGATCTAAATTGCTTATAATAAAAGCAGGTAAATTAACCCAAATAGGCAATCGGTTTGCAGCAAAAACATTTGATTTAAAACTGGAACTTATTTTATTCATACAGAGCTGTATTTCATTTGTATCCATGATAAATGTAAATTTAGCTGCTTATTAATGATTCTGTTAACAACGTTTAAGATCAAATGATGTATCCTTTTTAAAAACAAAGTATTTATTAACTGTTATAATCCACAGTTACGTCACGATTCTTGTTTATTTCAATTACATTATCAAATTCTGCGTATACAATACAGTTAACAGTTTGACTAAGAGACGAATCAAAGCGAACTTCTAACCGTACACTTCCATGTCTGACGAGATTCCAATGTGACGTTGAACTAGCAGATAAATCAGGAGTCAAATCAAAACATAGCAAACAATATCCGTCTCCGTAGTCTGTTCTACTTATTGCGTTACCTTCGTTGTGAAAATGAATACCAGTCCCAGAAAATAAAGTGTGATATGGTGATGCTATTAAACCAGAGCTAAATGATGGTTGTAATGTTCTAGAAGGTATTTCATGACCGTCTACATACAAACTGAATGAATTCATATTAAAATGTTGAAAATTGAAAGGATTCAATGCTAAATTACCGTTAAACGCTGAATTTAAGACAAAACCGACAATACATCTTTTAGGAACTTGTCCAAGGAATATATTATCTAATGTTTTACCTTGCACACCCGCCGGTATTGTCAGAACCTTAACTTCCGCTCTTGTTATAGGATACTTTGCAGTTGTTGACGCTAGTACTTTTTGATGGGCTAACAAAACGCTAGGGTTGACTCTTGCTCTTCTTATAATAAGACTAGCATCCATTATTTGTACTTTAAGTTTTTTATCTTGATGACAAATAAGATTAAATGTTTCTTTTGAGCGCACTAACTTAACACGCATTTCTACGCCATTTATTAAAAATTTCTCTTGGTTAAACATGTCACCATGCAAGTGACCAATCATTTCAACTTGTCTACTCTCTTTGACAAATTCCATTCTTTTGTGAAACCCTTTGTTCGTTGCGTCAACGGCATCCATATGATGTGCAGTATCTTCGTACCACAATCCACAAGTTAGATGAGATTCTTTGGCTGCTGGACCATAGTTAAGAAGATTCTCCAAATAAGCACGATAGGCATATGTGTTGTTCGGAGGTGATATGAGTTTTTGATTTAAATATATGTCGAGTTGGTTGAAAAGGGAATGCATCCAATTGTTAACAGGCGAAACTTGGACATCTGCTTTTAAATTGGTGCCATCCTGATTCAATACTTTCGCATTGACATGCAGTTACGTATGTGACAAGTCAATATAGTCATCACCTGATCCGGGAACTTGAAATTCTATAGGGCCGTCGTCGTTTAAAGATGAAATTGGTTTGTAATGAACCCACTGTCCACTTTCAATACTGGTTTGAGTTGACGGCAGGGCAAATATATCTAACTCAGATTTTGCACATTCACATGAATGATTATGTAAGAATGACATTATTTAATATGAAAATATATCTTCGACGTTATACTTTTTAATTTTTTTACTTCCTCTTCCTCGTGATGCTTTTAACGGAATGAGTCGTTCTCGTCTTTTAGTTGACATTTTATACCCAGATCCTGACATTAGAGAATCAATTTTTTCATCAGCTTTTCTTTTTAAGTTAGCACTTGCATCTTTGAATCGAGACTTAATCGAACTCTCCATAGGACGTGAATTTACCATATCAGACAGCAGGCCGATCCCCGCATCTAATGTTTCTTTCCCTACAGCCCTAAAACCACTGGATAACAAAGGAATCACAGACCTAAATAGCCCACCCAAAAAGCTTCCAATCCCATGACCTCGTTGAAATGGAACACCTTTATAGACAATTCCTACACCAGAGCCAGCTTGATGTAAATAATAATGTTCATATGGACAAGAGGCAGACGATCGTTTGTGAGTCATTTTATTCGTTGAAAATGTAGCTTCACACAAGAAGATCCAAATTGAAATGGTACTCTGGCCCCGGTAGTCGTTCTTATATCTATTTCAATCGTATCGAACTCTCTACGTAAAACAGGTACATAATGAGCAGGTGAGAAGACATGCATTTTGTAAGCTCCATAAACGAACTGAGTTGGATCCAATGGAATTATTCTCAACAATGATGTTATAACATCCCCCACTACTTGCGGTTCAATGATATCGGTATACACAAATATTTGTGATGGTAACCCTAAATACAAATTTACTGGATTTTTCCCAATTGAAATTTGTTTTAAATTAGATCGTGGTTTGAAACCTAACTGCAAACTCAGTATCGGTGATGTTATGATAGATGTTATATCTTCAGTTGCAGTTATAGCCACCATTTTTGATATTTTATCACACCTAAATTTCACCTTATTTTTTAATTGCGGGTTTTCATTAAACGCGTCAAGGAAAGTGTCAACGCTATCATATGTAGTAGCGGGTATGTGAGTTTTTATATCTATGATTTTGTCAAACTTGTCATTAGGTAATCGTACTTTCTTTTTTATATAGATGATATTTTCTTGATCTTGAACATTGTACATGGAACGTGGGTATTGAAATTCCACTAAACCAACAACCCATTCTCCTTCTAATTTAACGGTCTTAGGTAGTTTGGTCATGAAATGGGCTGTTGTATTATCAGTATAATAAGCCGTCGAGCTATTGCTTAACAAAGTTATATAAAAACTTCCTTCACTCATATTTTTTCTAAGTTTGATGCAAGAATCCAAGAATTAAATTTACTCGGATAACCTTGCCACTTCACTAACACTTCCTTTCTGCCACCAACACGACGAGAGCGTATTATTTTATCAATTTTATACTTCATGGAGGGGTGATAAGTTGTTTTTTGTAATTCTTTAGAATAAAATGTACCTACGATTGGTTCACCATCCAAGTCCTTTAAGGTATAGACAAGTCTCGGAGATCGTCTAATGATTGCATCAATTATAAAAATTTCATCACTCCAATTAGTTTCATAACCCTTTTGAAATATATGTTTATATTTAGTTATTCGGACATGATCACCTACATTCAGTTTTGTGGTTTCTAATGAAATTTGATTGTCTTTTTTTCTATCATATAAGTTACACCAAACAGTCATGATATTATTAAAATTAACATCAATTGGTCGCATTTTGATACTAGAATGATAACTATGGTTATAAGAGTGAAGAAGATCTTGTAATATATTAGTGTAGTTGTAAGTATTTCTATGAGTAAAATAACGCCACATTTTCATTTTAAGAGTTCTTTGAAACCTTTCAACTATACTTGCTTTAATGTCTGGATTATTAGTGGTGTAATAATTAATGTTTTTGCTTTTAAAGTAGTCTCTTACCACCTTTGAAACAAATTCTGTGCCTTTATCGGATTGGATATGACGAGGGGTAGATTTGGCTTCTGCAAATATGCTTTCAAAACATTGTTTAACTGTTTCTGAATCCTTCTTTTTCATGGCTCTTGCAAAAGCATATTTACTAAAAACATCAATAATACAAAGAATATATTTATATCCATCATTATATTGACTATAAGTACGCATATCACTGAGATCAGCCTGCCAGAGTTCATTATAATTAGATAGGATGTATCGATTCCTAGTAAATCGTCGGTGGACAGGTTTATGTAAAGTATACGTTTCCTGAGACTGTAACCATTTTTTTACTTCCTCCTTGCTCATATTACCTTTCATTTCCTTCGCTAACTTATCTATACTACTGTAACCAGCTGGGTTGGACACATCGTAGTAAATCTTATTTATATCTAATAGGGGGTCCATTTTTCCCAATCTAATTTCTTTTTGGTCGACTCAATTGTTTTAGCAGAAATAGGTGTAGATGCGTTTTTTACTTTAAATGATGAATCCCTTGTATTTTTAGAAGATGATGATGATGCGCGAAACTCGTTGGTGTAATCTCTCTTCATATACTCCAAGTTAACAGGATTACCAATACAAAATGTAGGAACTCTTATATCTTTTAAAACCAATGCAAATTCTTCCCAACCTATTGGTTTTGCGCGTTTTAGAGGTCTTGATACATCGTTTATCAGATCGACAATATTGCTATTTGGGATCACTCGATGGTTTAACACAACTTCCCCTCCTGTCTTCCACCAAATTTTTTTTTTATTAAGGATAATAATGTCCATTAAAGTTTGGGTTTTCGATCGATAAGATTTCGGTATTCCTTGTACGATATGAGATGGAGTTAATTCCACAGGATAGTATTGATTCGTTTTATCAAGTGGTGGTGTAGCAGGAACATCATCTTCCAGCAAAGTTGGGCTTGCGACTGAGTCATTATTTGCATTTTCCTGCTTTTTTAACTTTGAATCTAAGTCACTGTTGAAGTTGTCTAAGTGATCAACTCCATCCATTACTATTGGTATTTTGAAAGGCTTTCGATCTGCTTCGGCAAAATGTAAAAATCGCTGCAGTGCTTGGGAATATAATGCCCATTTTTCACGATCATCCATTTTACTTTTCAATATTTTTTTCATCTCTCCATCCAGACGAGACGATGAGTTCTCTGATAGCTCATTATTTTTAAGTCTTTCAATAAAATCTTGTTCTACCAAAAGCATTTTTTTTGTGTTCTCCATTTTGGTTATAAAGAGTTTATTAAAGCACTTAAAACTGCACCTAAAATAACAGGTAGAAATGCACCACCCTTTTGAATGATGATAGTTTTTCTTAGTTTTTGTTTTCCCTTTGAAACTAGCTTGCGTAATATGTTCTTGTGTTTATTTAATTTAGATTTTTCTTTTTTTTCTAATGGAATTTTTCCTTTTAGCACGTTATAAATACACTCGCAAATAATATTGATTTCATCATCATCACAAGCTTTGAGTAAAGCCGTGCGATATTTTGGTTTAAGTACTTGCAACGCTTCAAGTAAGTGTTTATATGTGCTCACACTCGAGTGCATCATTTAGAACTGACTAAAACTTGTTGATTCCTGTTATATTTAAATCCTTTTTTAGGAATGTAAACTGTGCAATATTTATCGAACGGAAATATTTTAGTTTTGAAACGACATAAGTCATCTGTATTTTGTTTCAGATCAATCATGAGATATCCATGGGCATCCTTAGTAGCATCTTTATAGGCTTCATCCACGAATTTTGAATTTTCAGGATAAACTTGTCGCGACAAGTATCGTATTTGAGTTTTATCTCTAGGATTTTTAAAATATACAATGTAACTTGTGTTTAGCGAGATGTCACGTTGACCTCGTCCCTGGTGAAATATATTTTGTGTAATATAAAACACGCTTAAGTTTCTGTGATGACTACCCTTCGTGAAAATATCAACGATCCGTCCATCTGACTCCCTCATCAAATCATCGATAATAAGAAGTTTAGGTTGCTTCCCATCAAACATGTTAATATCAGGTATTCCTTGACTATAATTAACATTTTCCAGATTGTACAAAGGTTGCATTTCATCATAACACCAAATAACTTCCGAAAAATTTACATCGCATAGTACTTTGCAATCATTTAAAAAGTTTGTGACAAATTTTGATTTTCCACACCCACTGGGACCAGCAACAATGGCCGTAAAAGGGTGACAAAAGTGAATCATTATATAGATCTGTTATACGTGTTGAATCTAAAAGTACCAAAACACTAATGATTTTTTTTAAAGTCCAAACAAGGTTATATAGTTTTGTCACACCTGAATAATGTTTAAATAAAAACACATGAAATTTATCTAAACACTTTATTTAATTTAAAAAAAAGAGTAAATTACATCTTTCTGTAATCTTATAACTAGTCCATGCATAATACTACAAATAAAAAACTTAAATTTATAAAAAATGTCTAAAAACATTCTGAAATTTTATAATTATACATAAATTACAACTTTCTATTATCTTATTACCAGTCCATACTCAATAATTACAAAAAATGTTACAAATTTAGGAACAGTCGCAAGTACAGAAAAGTAATATTAACACTGAATGTCCTTTATTCTGTAGTGGCCCCAAGCAAGCGTGTCAGTGGAATTTTCTAATAAATATCGTTTTGTATCACTGTGTGATAAAGATATTTTGTTTATTTTTTGTGTAAATATAACATGTTTTATAGACCTGAACCGCAACATTTCACACAACAAATTATCTTTTTTGAACAAACATGTTTTGTAATTGTCAATGTTAAATTTTTTAGTAATACATTTATTAACTCCTTTTGCTTTTGCTATAAATTCGTTTTGTACATCCATTGCATACATTTTTGATCGCAGCCCAATAAACTCTTTAAAAATTTTACCATTATTTTCATCTTTAAAAAAACCCAATTGCTTTTTATTTACTAATGGCAAACCGTATTGATTGTCAGGAGGATAATCAGAAGTATCAAAGTAAGATTCTAGATCTATTAGTATATCAGCGTAAAAGTTATCCGTAAATATTTGATATACCAAACTGTCCGTGTCCGTGTAAAGCAATTTCAGTTTATCTGGATATTTGGTTTTCATGAAGTCATAGTGAAATTCATACATTAAAGTTTTTGACAAATCTAATATACAAAATCCTAAATAAATAGGTTTGTTGTACAAGACTTTTGTTTTTTTCAACTGTACTGCAACCAAATTCTCCGAAAATATAGAAAGGCTGTGAAATTCAGGTCTTGCTATTAAAGATTGAACTCCTTGAGTTTTTCCGTGGTTTTGCCAGTGGTTAAGTAATTTAACATTCACTCTTTTATTTATATTTTCCATAGTTTTACCGAAAACAGAATTGTTCATGAGTTTGAAGAAGTCTTTTTCAAATTCTGATCTGGCCAACGAACGCATGTGTGTATTTAAATCGATGTAAGTCTTTAACCATGCCTTTTGTTCAAACTTTAAAATTCTGTGAATTTTTAGCAAACGTAAACCAGATTTTAAACATTGTTTTAGATTTCGATAGTGAATCACATAGTTCACTTTGTTATTTAAATTAGGAATCAGCTTTTTTTCTTTGGTATCACCTAAACAAACGTTTTCTGGACAGAATGGTAAATCAGAATGTAAATCGTGTAAGTTATTTGGGTATTCCAAATCAACTTCTAAAATGTATCCGTGTTCAGCATCATCAGAAACATTAAAATCAGTATTATTATCCACCCATTCAAACTTGCCAATGGGAAGGCATTGTGACATTGCCCAACCGTAAAGATTATTTGCATCTAGATACATCAAAAATGAAGATGGTAACGTAGGATCATATTCAGACATAAATATATTATTAGCTTTACCATGTCTGTTACTACATTGAGAAATACCACCTCTTATGTTATTTGCGATAAAAGAAATTTTGTCAATGTCCGTTAGAAGTTCTAGATTAATTTTAGTAGACATTAACATAGCATCCCAACTTAATCCAGGTGCCGTGTAATATTGTGCAGGATCCAATCCATATGTTTCTTTACAAACATTTCTAAAATTTTCAAACACATCTGCTAACAACAAAACATCAGTTTTTAAGTAAAGATTTGAATAATCCCCCATGTTTTTACATTTAAAGTGATTCCATACGTCACGTGCATGTTTATAATCATTTTCTGAAATGTGGTTATCATTTAATGAGCTGTAAAAATCATCGTGATTGGGAAGACTAACCAATTCTAATGATTCAAAAGATGTCATATGTTCATATGGATATATTCCTTTTCGTATTAAGCGTTTGAAGTCTTCTTCAGATGGAAAATTTAACCGAAGTTCATGAAACTGATCGGGCAGTAAATTTTTGGCTAACTTATCAAGACTGCTACTCATAAATTTTAAGGAATCAAGAAATCTTAATTTCATTACATGGTTATTGATGTGAAATTGCTTGGAGAAAGAAATATATTTTTCTTTGTTTTGTGGGATAACTTCTATGTCCCCCTCTTCAAATCCAAGCCCGTGTACAATAAAATGAGCATCATAGCTACTCAAATTGTGTAAAAACACAGGTAAGAAATTAGGGGTTCGATATTTCTCAGAACAGGATGGATGAGCGACTCCTTCAAAAGCACCGGTGTGTTGGTTATGAGACACAATGAATTCTTCATTTAATTTTTTTTCACAAATGAAACAGGTATCACTTTGTGCTATGGTTACTTTATCTTGTTCCGTTAAGGGTAAAGGACATTTTACAAAAGTGTTCTTTTTGCAAATGTTCTCTAAATCTTTTTTTAATAATTTCATAAATGATTCGGCACAATTTTGACCTGTGTATGTTCTATATACAGATAAACTGTCATCATATGAACATTTAATATAATATCCAAAACTGTACATTACATGTTCCTGAACATTGGTTGTTGAGGATTTATTCGGATCGTTGATACAAGTTTCAATGGGTTTTAAAAATGCTTCGAAATCGGCATATATAACAAATGGTACCCTCAATTTACGATCGTAGTTATTGAATGATATTTGGTTAGAGGGAACTAATTCATTAAACCAGTTTCTTTTACTATCGTTTTCAGAGGGTAAGTTTGTACATACATGAAAACAGTCATGTTTTTGATGTTTCTGTAAATTTTCATGTGACGTGAAATAAATTAAACAACCATCACATAAGTGGATTGCATGCTCTGACGTCGTCATTTGTTTTGATACTAATCTCGATAGACTTTTTATGTAACAATAATGGCCCTTAGTACCGTGATTTAAATACAACAAGTTTAAATGGATAGTTTTCCTACTTTTCGTTAAGTGTAACGGACCAATAACTTTATTTTGCTTGCTTTTCGAATCGTACTCCAAGCCAAAAACATTAATGCTTAGATCATTCATTTTCTCGAATTTATGAATATCGTTTATTTTTATTGGGAAGGAAAGATTTTCAAATTTCAATTTATTTCTGTGCAATTTGTACGACGAGACCCTGTTAGAGTTGTTATTTGGCTCATATAAACCTGACAGTATAGCCCAACGGAAGCATTCATGGTCTTTGTTTTTAACGTTGATAACTGCTTTTTTGTTTTTTATATCCAATGGTAAGTTTATGTAAGATGAACCACGCAAAGGATTGAATTTATTGATATTCATGTCTAAGTATTTTATTTTAACTAAACTCCATCCGCTGTCTTTTTTTTCAAAATTGGTTACTTTGTTAACAATTTCAGTTACAAGTGATGCATAAATACCATCTGTGGCGTCCCCCTTGCAAACGACGTAATTTAACGATTGAAAGTCAAAAATATTATTAAGTTGCTTAGTTTGTTGTGTAAAATCTGCATTAAGAATGAAATTTACTTTTACGACAGTTTGTTCTGCTATGGATCGTTCTAGTAATTTAAACACTTTTCCCTTGATATTATGCAAAAATAATTCTGGTGTTTCAAATGCATTGGTAGTAACGGAATCAGGTAAAATTCTGTAAGTAACTATTCTATTCCCGAACGCGCTTTCAATTAACTGAACGTTTGTAAATTCCTTGTCAGAACTTATCACGTTGTTTTTATGAGTATTACTTTTCAAGTGGTTGGAATAATATTTTCTAGATACTGACACGTGACACACAGGACATTCAATTTTGTGATTACTTTCTGTACTCACGTTTTGGTGTCCAACTGATACTGTTGATGTTGCCACAGCAGCGTAGCTAGTTGAATTGTTCAGAGGTTTTTTTTTCTTTGTTGATGGTTCGGCAGTCACAGTTGACATTGCTGTTCTTTTTTTATTTACACCTCCTCGGCCAACTTGTAAAGATCTGCAAAAATAAAACAATTATTAATATTACAAATTATTGACAATTATAAAATAAACGAAAACACCTAAAAGTTTAATACTAACTCATTTCTCGTCTACAATTTAAGCAATACGCTTGCATTGGCAGTACACCATCAATTTCATCGGATGTGTCTGATTTATGAGTATGTATGATGTGTCCACTGCATGGCGTGAAATATGGCATTATCTCCGTATCCTCTAACCACGAAACTGGCAAAACCTTCCTTAAGTACCACATCCTTATTTGATGATGGAATTTGGACAAGATCAAAGATTTGTCTAGGCTTGTAATTTCACTTTGAGATAGATCCAAATTGAAATACATCTTAAAAAGTACTACTCCTACGTCGAGAGAACAGTAACAAATGATTTGAAGCAACTGGCATTCGGTTTAAATACCTTAAAATCCACCCCTACCAGCTACAACTAGCAAAAAACGAGTTGAAACATGTTTCGGTAAGATGGGTACCCATTACAATGACACAATATAACAAAGGTAATAAAGGTAAGCTATTAGCATCAAATGAGTTGAAGCATGATTCAGTAGGATGGATATCTATGACAATAGCACAATTATAACAAAAGAAAATTATAACAAAAGTAAGTAACCTACGTTTTAAAATATTCTTGTTCCACTTTTTCGCAGAGTTCGTATAGCCTTTGGTCTTCAGTAAGCTGGTCAAGTTGTTGGTCGAAGAAGTTGCAGCTCAGTCCGTCCATTATTATGTCTTCGTTAGAATGTGTTTTTTTAAAGCGGGCTATGGTCTATTTATACTATGAACATCGGCGCTTGGAACTTGTGTTACTTATCTAATATGAAAGACAATGACTCTTTGTCGGAAAAAAATAACTACAAAGGAAGCTTAGAATACAAAAGGTGTTCGCTATACAAAGAAAAATGTTCGGTACGAGTTATAAAGCAAAGTTAACAAACAAAACGCACACAATCGAGTAAAAAAAGATAAAAGGAACAAATTAAGATCTTAAAACTACTTTTACACTTATTTTGTATTGTCTATAACGTAATTTACACAATCACTTTTGTCCGCTAACTGTTTGGTGATTTGGTAAATCACATCCCTCGTAGATTCGACGTGAGCGTCCTCTTCGGAGTGAGCGTAGTATTTAACACGCACTTCCGCATGCTTCCAATGCTCCGTTGGCGGAATATTTTTTATTTTCCGCGCATCATACACCTCAATTTTTATGAGATGTGAGGCGTATGATGCATCGTCTTTGTTGGACTTTATAAAAGCCACGCCTTCCGCAGTGGCTTGGCTGACGCTCGACGACTTTACTGCAACTTTCCTTTTCTTCCGTTTTTCAAAGAAGCCATCTATGCTGTTATTAGGCCTCTTGTTAGTGTTAGCAATAGCTTTTTTGACTTTATAGGCCAACGTTCCTTCTTCATCACTTGCTTCGTCGTCGGGATAGTAATAATTTTTAAATGTGTTTTCCTGTAACAATATAAAAACATTCTTCAAACGGTCCTTCAAAGTAGATTTACATGGTAAACACAAAAATAGATGAAGGTTATGTTACAATCAATCAAAATCTGAAATAAGTGGGCACACATAAAATTATGACTACATACTTACATCCATTTCAGCAACGAAACACTGCTTTCAGCAACCTTGCACTAAACTTCACGACTCACGACTCTCTTACTCGAAGACCTTGCTCGGAGAATTTTTGGGGCGCAATGAAGTCGAGATGTGATGGCGCGCTTTTATACCCAGCGCAATCCCTACAAGTTGGGACACGTATTTTTTGAAAGAAGGGCTTCGCTTAGTGAACAGGTATAAACTCGTATTCTCCAGACGCGGTGTGTTGAATAACAAAAGACAGCGGCGGTTCTTTTGATACAAAGACAACAATAAAGCAATTATACGATGCCGCCCGCGTTCTTGAGGTCCTTTATGCGTAGTGCAATTTAACAAGTTTAAACCAGTATCTTCAAAGCCATACACTCGAAAAAACATAACGCTCCTCTTATTGACGATGGTCAGGTAAACGGTTCGCCTAGTGAACACGTTCAAACTAGCTATTTTTCAAAAAGCTCTCTTTGCATAGTGTATTGATGTTAAGTAATTAAATAATAAAAGATCGTGGTGCGTTTGATACAAAGAAAACAATAAAGCTACTGAAACCGTTTACTGTATTATGTAAACTCTCTGTCTATATGTATATTCATAAAATAAACTTTAGCTATATAATATGTCCACAAAATGTAGGATAGTACCTACTGTGTAAGCGAAACACAAGGCTGCGTTCTTAATATCCTTTGTACATAGTGCAATCCTACAAGTTTTGTTTAGTATTTAAATAATCGAATTGCGTAACAAACACGTTAAAACTAGTATTTCTAAGGAGTACTTAATAAGGTTAGAAGTAAAAAGCAATAAAGCAACAAAATTCTTGTTTTTAACTGAAACCATTTACTATTTAGCGTAACAATATTCTCCAAAACGTAGGTTAGGTTAGATTTAAGATAGGCCTGAAAGTTATGGCTTACGAATTTCTCCAAAACGTAGGTTAGGTTAAGTTAGATTTAAAATAGTCCTGAAAGTTATGGCTTGCGAATTTCTCCAAAACCTAGGTTAGGTTATGTTAGGTTTGAATTTGTCCAAAATGTAGGTTAGGTTAGGTTTGAATGTCTCCAAAATGTAGGTTAGGTTAAGTTAGGTTTGAATTTCTCCAAAATGTAGGTTAGGTTAGGTTTGAATGTCTCCAAAATGGAGGTTAGGTTAAGTTAGGTTTGAATTTCTCCAAAATGTAGGTTAGGTTAGGTTAGATTTATGATAGTCCTAAAAGTTATAGGCTACGAATAAAAGTGTACTGCGAATAATGCGATAGGATATTTATGTGCTGATAGAATAATGAATTGAAAGTGGACTTACGAAATGACATGGTATTTTATTTGTACGGAGCGTGGCGGGCGATCAGGTACCCAGGAAAAAAAAAAGGTCGGCACCGAACCCCCAAGTGGGCGCAGGTAAGAAGTTGAACGTAACAAAGGGTGAGTAGGAAACAAAGGAAAGGGTCTCTATCCTTTTATGAGTATGTGATTAAGTGTTGGTATTATGTTGCAATGGAAGTACATATATACGTGAAGGAGTGGGCGGAGCGTGATGAGACCCCGTCCAATCGCTTTAAATGGGGTGTTGACCTTTTTTTTTTTTTTTTTTTTTTTTTTTTTTTTTTTTTTTTTTTTAGTTTTCTTTGCCCCCAAATCCGCCATTTTGAGCGAAAAAAAAGTGATCCAGAACCGGCGAATCCCTACTACTATCGGAGTCTTCTCAATGTCTCCGTTCATTGTACGAACCCCACGAGCATTTCGATCCCTCACATTCCAGGATGACGCGTGGAGCTGTCTCTTCGACTGTCGGACGGCTTCTTTATAGAAGACTGTTACTTATCCATGGTAATACAGTCAAGAAATCCTAACACGTACCAGCGTAGAGCCTAGTCGAAGAGACATAGGCATGACATCGTATAACATAGAGTGGCGTTTAACGCGTCGCGTCATCTCGACAGGGTTCTAAGGTGGTACGTGAATGTATTCGCCCTACTGTATAGTCGATCAAGAAATTGCTCGACCACATTTCGATCGTATTACAATGGGATAAAGTTCAAAAGTGGTCAAGCAATAACTCAGTCGACTATACATTGTGGTGCGAACACACCTGTGGCGGGCATCGCAGGTGCAGGCGGCGGCGCAGACCGCGGTGGCGGCGGCCTGGCGGCGCTCGTGGCGCGAGCACACGCGGTGCGGCTCCGTGGGCGGCGCCAGGCAGGCGGGCGCGCTGCCGCGGCGCGACGAGCGCGACATCGACGCGTACGTCGGCGCTGCTATACGGTCCACCTGGATTGGTGATGTCATGGATTTTAGTCTTCAGCTTTCTTTTCTTTCTTATATGTAACGTATTAGTTAGCAGATGAGTCATTTCTAAATCTAGAACTTTTTGGTATCAAAACACATTTGGAATCCAACACGTCTTTTCTCGTACATAATGAATTGCATTTAAGCGAAAGTGATACCGTGAAGTCTTCTACACCTTAAACGAGGTCCTATGTAATTTAGCTGTACCTAGCTTCACACGAAAGGTGGCGATTCCTATAATGTGCATGCGCATAGCAGTACCTACGGCTTGAGATGTTTATGTCCAGAAGTAGACTGATATAGCCTGATGATGCATGATGATGGAGATTAATGATTGGATGCTATACAGAGAGATTTTCCTCTATGTGTCAACTGTAACGTAATAAGGTATGCAAATAGCTAGGGAAATCTAATATTCTACCTACAGTACGGCATATCATTGAGTAAACACCAATGGCAAGTTGGAAATAAAGCTCGCCTCAAACGCGCCGTGCTTCCCACGCCGCCGGCGCGGCGCGCTGGCCTGCTCGGTCTTCTTGCGGCGCGGCGGCGGCGGCGGCGCGGCGGCGCCGAACAGCCCGCGCTCCTCGGCCACGCGGATCATGTACTTAGCGTCGAGCCGGGTGATCTCCTGCGTGACGCCTACCGTTGTAACGTATCTATGTACCCTAAAGCCGCCGACACACAAGAAGCGATAGCGGAACAGTGTGAATCAGCGAGAAGTAGGGAACGGTGCCGCCCCAGTTTTCGCGTAGGTTTGAGTGTGTACGTGTTCATACAAACTTGAACAACACAAATGTCGCTACCGCCACCGCTTCCAGTATCACCTATGTGCGCTTAATCACGGTTTTATCTAATAGATATATCGCTCGCTTGGCTTGTCATTAAAACGGAAGAGCAAATACGAGTCCGTACTTTGAGAAATGGGTAAAGTTGGCGCACGAGTTGTGGCTACACCTGCAGAGTTTTCAGATACTATTAGCGCGTATTAAAACTCTGCAGTCAACTTGCACGCACTACACATATTTACTTATAACACTGCTACACATTAAGTATAGCTAAGGCTATCCTATCAAAATAATATTATACAGAAGCCAAGACATCATATTATTACTGAAAATAGCTATCGATTTAAGACATTATTAAAAGGTTTGGGGGTGGTGCGAAGTATTCAAATAATAATTTATGTAATCATGTGCTTGAGGCACATTCCAAGGAATATAAAGACGTGCGAAACGCACTAAAAAGACAGCTTAGCTGCTCAATCAAATACCCAACTCACTCCTAATATATCTAGTCAATGTAAATTTCTCACTAGTTATTGCTACTAACCTTTCTCTGGATAAGTCCGAGATAGCACCCGTCTCTGTCTAAAATGTAGTTGATATCCAAACCGTTTCCAAGAGTTGGCAGCGTCTGAATTTCGAACAAATCGCAATTTGGCACCTGGGAACAAAAAACATTCAGATAACGCACCCAAATCTTGTCAGGAAAGTACCAAATAAAGGTTTGATCTCCACGATTGCCCAAAGTCGTCTAAGCTGGCAATATTCCAGGATACAGTCGTTTTGTTCTAGCAGGAATCTCCTTTGCTCATACTAAATTTTTTCAACAGGGTTGCGCATTGGCCGATGCTTTATCTAGCTAGAGAGCAGTGTCCCTTTCTGATGATACTATAACTAGGAGCGCAGGGAGAGATAAATTAACTTGAGCGGTTATCTCAGGGCCGCTGGTACACCCGGCTATAGGTACTAATCATTGAGCTATACATAAAAAAAGACTCCATGTCCATGAATGACAAACTGGAACAAGTAATAATGTAATGACCGTAAGACGAAGCACGTTGAAAAATTCGCAGGGTATGTATGGTGGCGGTAATGTGGCGAAACTGGCAAACGCAAGGCACGGAATGCTGATGTTGCAGGTTCGAGTCCTGCCATTGCCCTAATTTTTCTTTGTGTTGTCATTACATAGCATTTTAATGGAACAAGTGACTTTGCTTCTCCTTATTAATTATAAACTACGTACGTGAATGTCAGGGTTGTCGTGATCGGGGTCCTTCGGCATGGGGTTGGGGGCGGGGGTCTCCGGGATGGGCCGCGCCCGCGTGGTGCCGGGCCGCGAGCCCGCGTCCGAGCGCTCCGTGTGCCTCCGGAATATGCTGCCCGTCGGTGGCCTGGATCTGAAACGTAAGACACTCGTTTGTAGTTCGAACCTTTACGCTTCCACTGCCGTCTATTGCAGCATCGGAGAAAATGTTCTTATGCTTATTCACAACAACGAGGAACAATCGAGTCATGAGGTCGCTTCGTTTTCCCCCGTTCCTCGCACAACACAGCTTATCTATGCTACTCTGTGGCTCTCCGCAGACCTCCTTTCCTTTAGCCACTCTGGGCAAGTGTACCGCGATCCATGGGGTCTCCTATTTCCTGCCTGACCACCAATGGGTAAATGATGAAAAATTAATTCCTCTGGCGATCCCATTATTCTAAAGTGCCCCGGGTCTCCAATAGATTAAAGTCGGTCCTGGCTCAGGCTTCTCAATAGTTTATGACTTAGAATACTGTAAAGTTTGCCGACCTGTTAGTGGAGTGTGTGCAAGCAGAGGCAGGTCGCGAGGGGCTGCTGAAGGTGTCCCCCTCTTCCCTCTCTGCCAATTCTGATTGCGGCAGCTCGGTTGAAACCGACGATTCGGTGGCGGCGATTTCTATCACTTCTTTCTCTTTCTTCGGACTCTACAACAGAAAGTATTATCTGTTGTACAAAAATCAAATTATAAAAAGCCAACTACTTTTAAACTTGCTGCATTCGCGCATTTCACTGATTTTGAAACAATACAGTGGCTCTAACATGATTGACAACCTCAGTACTGCTCTTTTTAACTGGAGTCGTAAGGATGATCTGATGGATAACGTAAATTGGTCAGTCATCCCACGGCTGCAGTGTGTGTGACTGTTATAGCAACTCTATTTGTAACTGTCATGCACCGTAAATTATAACACATACTTAGTGCATCACTGTGTACTGCTACCAAAGTCGTCGTAATGCTGTGATTCTAAGACCGCTTCCGGCGTTTGCTGATCCAGCGTTGCATCCTCACTAATATGAAGACGTCTGCTGCTACACGAATAGGTCTCCTAACTTTAAAGTGTTAATGAACCTTACATGCTGGTGGTCCCTATGCTTCCTCTTAAGCAGGGCGTGGCGCTCGCGAGCCAGCCGGTTGGCCTCGGCAACCGCGCGAGTCACTTGCGCCTGATTCTCAGCTTCAAGGGCTGAATGTGTCTCGTATAGAATCAATTGGATCTGAAAATTAAATGATCACAATCAACTTCAGTATAATTATAGCACAGAGTTTTATGTTCGGAATACTTTTTGAAATATTTCGACTGGTACGAAGTTCGTAATTCATAATACATGATCGAGTATTATCTTCATTGAGGATACCTTTATCCTCCTGATGTGTATCTACACTAATATAATAAAGAGAAAAACTTTGTTAGTTTGTTTGTATGTAGGGGGTAATATCTGGAACTACAGAACCGATTTCAAAAATTCTTTCACAGATAGATTGCTACACTATTCCTAACGGACATAGGCTACTAATTTTACGTGAACGATGTCGCGCGCGTCCGCTAGTGGTCTATAAAGTCCTGTCACAAGTATGTTTAGACCACAAGTTTAGACTAACCTGAGGCTTTGATAAGAGCGTCTTGAGTGTCTTCTTCTGTTCTTCCAGTATGGACTGCACGCGCGCTTTACCGTTGGTGTCTATTTCTGATTCCGTCAGGACCTGCGGACGAAAATGTTTAGGGTTGACGGAGTGTCCCGGTGAAATAGGTTTTGCTAAGTGTAACAAAAGCCCTGGTGTACCTCTAGCATAGCCAAATCCCCGCCGCGGCCGCACACGAGATCGATAGGGTCGGTGACTGCGGAGTACGAGTTAGGTGGCGTGGCCAGCACGGCCACCACTCCGTCGAGAGCGCTGGTGACAGTCGGAGTGTCGCAATGGACTGCTTCGCTGAGCACGCACACTGGAGCTCCCGAGTGAGGGGCCTCAGAGGCCTCTATGCCGAGCTCGCGGAGTGCGCCGACGTAACTTGAAACCCTGTTTTTTTGTACACATAATAAATACAAAAGCGTTTTTAAAATAATTGTTGATTGATTGATTAAAAGTTTATTTTTATTGTTAAGTTTATTATGATGAATAGGTTCTTAGATAAAAGCATGGATCTGGTAGTGATTTAGAGATATGTATATTATCGAGTGGCAGAGCAATATTTGCGTTCATGAATTAGTCCAGATAGGTCAAGTTATGTTAAGTATTATATTTATTGTTATAGAATGAACGGAAGGCTCCTGCGCTAAAACAAACTCAAATATATTATGCAACTAGTAGTGATGTTGATAGGGCAGTAGCATCCAAGTCATTTCCAAACCTGTAGCTTATTTGACGAATAAAATACTCTACCGCCCTAAAGTTCAGTGCAACGTCACCTGCACACCACAACACATTAAGGTCACAAGTAATACAAACTCCATATTTTATTCCCAGAAAAATTGCTAAAACTGAGCAAGTCCTGCACATACTTATCACCAGCTCCGAATACGACAAGCTTCCCAAGCTGAGGGATGGCTGGGGCCGCGGGGGCTTTGGCCTTCAGTACGGCCGCTAGCTCATGCAGTTGCGCGGCGAGGTACGCAGAACAGCGAGGCGAGGACGCGTGCGTCTGCGCAACCACGCCACGCAGGCTGTTCGCGCGGAGAGCACGACACAGGGTTGATGCGCCTTCGCAGAATTCACGCTCCTGGTTAACAGGTAGGCGTAGGTAGGGCATGAGAAAGGACCGAATATACAAAAGTGATTTTTTTCCTTTAAGAAATCTCCTCAATTCATCCTTAAGGATACTGGATAAGATAAAAAAAAATAAGCTAAATACAAAGAAGAAAAGTAGAAAAAAAGAGCATCAGTAATATTTATATTTCTCTAACGATATATTGAGTTTTGTCGTTCAAATAGAGTTTTCTGTTGTTAAATCGCTTTGACGGAACCAGGTTACCTGTAGAACGATTACGCCGTCCCGAACAAGATCCAATTGTCCGACGGTCTTATTTTCAGGAGGTCGCAGTGTGATGAATCTGGCCAGACATAATAAGTTTACAATACCTAGGTATTATTGAGGCGTAGCACAGAATACATAATAATATTTCATATACAGAATGGTCACGCGCCATCCCCTACCGAATTCAGATACCATAATAGGCCTCGTATCCTATATAACTATCGACGAGTTAGTAGCATATCAAACGTCAGCTTGGTCAAGTAGGCCTGTTATTATTAGTGGTACTCGTACTATTTTCCGTGTGGTTTTCAATACAGAGATGTCTTGTCTTGTCTGTCTTGTCTAGTAGTCCCAACTATTAAAGTGATCCGAGTCATTGCAACTATGGGGAAGTTAAACTTAGCAATAATCTTCCTTCTAGTTTTTTGTAGTAAGCACGTTTTTAAGCAGAAACAGAAACTAAAGTTCACATATATTTTACACGAAAAGCTGTGAGACGGATGTTGCATTAGGCAGGTACTATAACCCCAGTTCATCTTAAACGTACTTTGTATGGCGTAACCGCGTAAGTGGATAAGTTTTTACTGATGCTAAATGTATAAAAAATCTGGGTAATCTTACGTACCTCGGACAGACGCGATCGAATCTGTACTCTCCTGAGCAGAGTTGACGCGAACCACTATAAGAGTACCCCAGCTCATGTAGTTTCTTCACCAGCGTTGCCACTTTCCTTGAACAAAACGGGGTAAGTAAATCTAAAAAATGATTTCTGCAGGAATTTCTTAGCACATTTACCTAGCATTTACCAAAACATTTGTTTACACATTTAGTACCTAGTTTAAACAAAAAAAAAAACACAGGGGAAACAAAAACATTCAAGATTTACCCATATTATGGTCAGTAAAATTAGGTAAATATGCTAAAACATTCGCCTGGGGAACTTTGAGTATTTAACATTGAGATGCCAAGCCGTATTATCACCTAACAATTTTTTCTGCCAATTTTAGCGGGGGAGACGGGTCTAGTGTTGCCCGATGGCTGGGAAATTCGGGATTGTCCTGGAATTACGTGTCTTGTCCCGTGCCCTGGAATTACACTTTATAGTCCCGGTTTGCTAGTGTTACTATATTTTCAGAGTTCCTTACCTCAAAAGGAAAAATCCGAAAACTGTAAGCAGTATCGGAAGTCTCCAGATGAGATATCCGAATAAAATCACAACATGCTGTCGGCAACACTGCCACGAATGCCATGATGTCAATTTTTGAAATGTTTACGTTATGTCTGTCAAAAAGCTTATTCATTTAAAATGTTTTTGGTGTTGTAAATAATAAATTAATTGTGAAGAAAATTATTTACGTGTGATAAAAAAATCCGTCTTTAGTGAAATTTGAAGTTTTTGATAGCCGTTTGAAGGTAAATACAGCACGATTAACCATTTTTGCAGAGATCGCTTTCGCGATACGGACTAAAGCAAAATGACACACGATATCGCGGCGAACTGGTTTTTATAAACCGTTATGATTTTAATCACGGTTTTAGGACATATGCATTGGCAGAGGGGAATGCGTGCCTTGCGACGTCCAGTGGCTAAATTGTCTAAGCTGGGGAATCAATATTTTCGGGATTTACCCAATGAATTTAAGACACCACATAAGAGGAGAAGTGCTAGTAAATTTTGGTTCATAGACTTACTTGGCTTTGAAGGTGTTGACCCATCCCGTCACGGATTCCTTGTTCATGCACGCTGACATACGTTCCTCTCTCAAATGGGGTGGCAGAAGATCGCATAACCTGAAATGTAATCGTTCACATTGAAGCAAATTACTTTAAGTACATTGTTTTTGTATAGTACCTAGCAAGGCAATTTGATTCGAATTTGTTAGGAATGGACCTACGCAAATTGACACTTAAATCTACTAATTCTAATGTTGCATTTACACTGGTTAATAAATATAATGGGTTTACTTTGCGCCGGTTTAGTTTGAGGTACCTAATTTCAGGACTGGCAAGTTCAGTATCTTTAGTATCCAAAGATTCCTTTATTTTTGAGTAATTTATGGGTAAATAAAACATACCGATTGCCTTAAATGCATACTTATGTGCGTTTTCAGTATTCTCATTGCGCCTAAGGCTACGTACAGAAGCGAATCTGCCATTACATAGGACATTATTTTCTACCTCCGTCGCAGAAAGCTTTGGTCTTTATCACCAAAGTTTTACCGGTCTCATAATATTCCTTATCACTAACGAGAAGGCTCTATTCTTGATGCGTATCCTGGCTATGGCCGCGGCGAAGTGCACGCGTTGCTCCCACAGAGTGGCCTCAATGTCGCTATAAGGGGATCCTGCCTCGGCGAGGATCTTCGCTGCTCGCTCCATCTCGCCCCGCGGCCTTGCGCCCCACCGTCGCCTAGTCAATTCCATCAGAAACAGCCATACTGTGTGACGTTTGTCACCGTACTGTGAAAGGTAAACCATTATCATCAACAAACGCCAAAGATTCCTTATGAAGTTTTCCCTTTCTATCTGTGGCCCTAACGTGACCGACCACGTTTAGTTTATCTGAGTTTATCTGTATCTGCGTCCCTTTTTTTGACACTTCTAGTTTGACAGGCGCAGGGAGGCATAAGTTAAACCAGCCCCTCTAGCACACTAGCGTTTATCGCTGACATAAAGCATTCATCCTTTTCGCACACGCACACTGGTTAGAACGGGATAAATGCGTTATGTCATCGATAAAAGCTAGCGTGCTAGGCCCAGGGCCAGTTATGTTAGGGCCACTGATAAAAGACTTTTAAAACTAAGGAATGCATCCCAAAGTTTATGGAAAGATTAGGTCCCTAATAAATCTAGTCAACCTTTTGATTATGGAGTTAAAGCTAAGATTGATGTAATTCTCATAAACGCCGAAGCGAACTGCACAACTACTTTGAGCAATTAGAGAAGAATCGATCATAATAGTAATAGCCTAATAGCCTTATACATATTTTGAGTAGGTACCTAAACAGACGTCTTCGGCTAGTTAGTAACTTCTTGGATGAGAGCCAGTTCTAAAAAACTTGTTCACAATATTTATTGTGGCCATTTCAACAAAGTGAATTTAAGTACCGACTTCACAAATTGCCCAATTCTAAACTAGGGCGCCTCGCTTAATCCTTCTAGCGCGATGAATTGCAGCGACATTAATCGGAACCACTTTGCGATCCCCTAAATCCGACTCTTTCAGAAATAACTGGCAATAAATATAGAGCTCATTTTCGTGAGCGTCCTCAAAAGAAATGGGCCGGGTCACGAGCATGCGATGGCCTAATGCGAGTTAGATGGGACAATACTTTTATTGCTACAGTTGCGAATCAGCCGTAACTGATGTTATTACGTTTGATAACATGCGATTAAATATGCAGCCTTGATAACGCTAACGACAACCTTCATTTTTCGTGCAAGTTCAAGTTTGTGAATTATGTGGACGGATGTTGTTTTGTAAGTTGTTTACCTCAGGGAAGTCGCCGAAAAAGTCGACGTCTTCTATAGCTTGGTCTAAGATTGACTTATCTGCAACAATGGATAAAAATTTACTATTAGAAATCACACTCATCAATATCGGTAAATTAATTTGGTTGTAAATAAATCGTCTATAGAATAAAATTTTCAAAATCAAAACCAAAATATTTTATTGTATAACTATAGGTAGAAATAGATGTTAAAACAGAATAGTATTCGCTACAGCCTACCATAACATGGTGTACAATATTTGTCTTATATGTATTAGTATCACATAAAGTATCTTATTCACATGTTCTCTATATCTCTATGTATCTAAGATTAAAATAGGTACCCATGAACGACAAAACCTAATTACTTACTACTAATCTATATATAAGTGTTGTATATTATTAAACTCTGCCAGCATTCCTTAAACTTACTGTTAGATTTCGATCTAATCCCAAAACACCTGAACTGTATACTCAAGATTCTGTAAAGATGTAGAACACAGAAGAATCGGTCATATTGGCTGAAGAAGGATGCCCACCGTTTAGCAAGGGTTGCACGTAAGAAAAAAGGGTTGTATTTTTGTTTGTTTCGTGGTAACAAGATGTTTCACATGACATGCCATACACGAAGCAGTTAGTTATAAGTTTCTACTGTCGATACCAATATTTATATACTTACGCTTTCTTTTCGAGTGGAATCATGCGACGTTTTGGCCTTGCTTTTATTGCTTATACTAGAAAAGTAAAAGACACGAATGGCAAATAAAAATAACTTCTAATGTTTGCCATAAAAAATGTCTGATGGAACGAATAAAGTCAGTACGATATGTTTATCGGTAGGGAAATTCTTGGCCCGCTCTAAGAAAGATGCTACGAACGGAAACTTTTGGCGCCGTAATTTAAATGAAGCTGTTAAAACTTTTTCCAGATAGCCGATTGCCTAACGCGATGTTAGTTAATACTTTGTGCAGTTAATTGTAGTTTGGAATCTTGTTTACAAGGCATATAAATGGAAGTTCAGCAATCTTTCAGCGGTGCGATGAAGTGATAAAAGTTAAATAGCGTTTCAGAACGGCTGCAAACTACATTCGAGGCTGGCGTGACGTTATTTACTACCTAACGCCAACTTTACACTTCGTGACAGTTCCTTGAGACGTATTTCAAAAAGCAATTTATGCTCCACGTATAAATTCACATGAAACCTACTGGTTGATGCGATTTATTACGACTAAATTTTGTGTGCTTTTTGATAACTGTCTATTTATTACACGCATAAAAGTTACATTTTTAACGACTTTAGGTAATTCGTAAAGTTTGAAAACGAATGAATTAAAATTAATGGGGTCACATTTATCGTCAAAATGTACAATGTACTTTGTGGTGCCAACGGTATCATAGTTATGTATACCTTTTTTATTTACTCTACTACGTTATTAGGTAGTTGTATAAAGGTACACCTACCTCTGCATCTGCACCTAATCTGCATACCGAACTCAAGTTCGAGTTTCATACTAACACAGTAAGGAATTAAAACTTGAGTTGTATTTAAAACTACGTCCCTAATTATCATTCGCTTTCCCTAAAGAATTTTTGATTGACATCGTATTTTTTTTTTATCACCTACGATGGGTTTTTGCTTTGCCTACAGTCTCCCCCACTTCAAAACGTTTAGGTTTTATTTAAATATTATCGATTTCACCGTGAAGAACCCATTAGGTTTAGGCTGGGTTTGTTTAAATAATATTCCAATGTCCCTAATATCACCGCCTAATTTTAATTTAGGTTTCCCTATGTGCGTCTCTTTCTTATAATACTAGTAACAGAGCCGCAGGGAGGGATAAATCACATACGCGCTATCATGTTAGAGCTGCTGCGACTCATCTCATCGGTAGATACATATAGTGATAAAAATAAATGGTGAAATATACCTTCGGCGTCGATTGATTTTTCTTCCATCGATAGTTAGAACTCAATCACTAGGACTGGTATCGCTTAGATTAAGACTTACATCGAAACACATCGTAGATGAGAGAGTAGACGCATCGCATTTCTTGTTCATCCTCAAAGTTGACCTTTACCGGCGGTTTGCTGAGCAGATGGGCGGCTTTTATAACCTGCGTCAAAACCGTAACATTACATCATGGTAAAAAACCTATCTTTACACTTGTTATGACACATTACCTGTCTTAAAAATAGATAAATTGTTTTCTGTACTTTAAGGCTACAGCCGTATGCAGTAGTATTTGTGAGAAGTTTTACACTACGTTTGTTTTCAAATCAAGCAACTGAAATAGTACGGAAATTCGCATTTGGTATACCTACCGACGACCAAATAACATGAGGTCTGAGCCTGTCCCAGACAGGTCCGAACGACAATGGGTGCCACCACATCATGTTTATGGGCACCATCAACCTCGGATGCCAGGATGCTACATTGGTGGCATGATATGACCGGCCCAGTTTAGTCTATCTGACTTTATATCTATGTGCGTCACTTTCTTATGACACTAGTTTGTGGAGACGAAGGGACGTAACTTAAACCTGGGCCGGTCATAGGGCCACTGGTGGCCTTGGCGCTTCTGGGTTAGCTAACGTGGTGGATCAACCTGAGCAATGTCCCAGACAGGTCCGGGGGCGGTCCGCACAGCGACAGGCGGCGGCGCGTGAGAGTTCTTAATGGACACCACCAAGCTCCATGGCGCCCACTCCTCGGGCACCTCCTCTTGGGGCTTGGGTTCCTTGTATGCATCTTCTCTGCAAAAAGAGCAAGATCTACTTAAGTCAAAATCAATTGTTATTAATTCCTTTCCCTTCAGAATCTACTTCAATCTACTGGCTGGCTAAGCCTAGAACAGTACGCGAACAGATTCAAAATCATTTTTCACGGCCACAAGAAGTATAATTAGCATACAAGAAATCCAAAGGAAGAACACACTGTTCTATTGTTAAGACTCTTGAAAATACGAGTAGAGCTATGTCTCTTGACTTAAGAGAATGAAGCTTATGGTTATCTTTTTGATCTCTTCTAGAGTTTAGCTAGTTCTGCTGTTAACTGTACAATGTATGGTCGACCAAGAAATTGGTTGACAACTTTTCAGCCGTATTACAGAGCGATAAGGATCAAAAGCGGTCAAGCAATTATTTGGTCGACTATTATACACTGTCAACAAGATTAGCTAACTTTCTTAGACGCCCACAAATCTTCTATTCTTTACAGGGTTTATTTCAACTTACCCAAAAGGAAATGTATTTTCGTATGTTTTTATTTTCTCCATTTATTTATTTGCCGTTATTAGCCATCTTATAAAACCACTCACTAAACTCAGGTAGATTTTACTTTTTAAGAAGTCTCCATTATATTGCTGGGACAGTGGTTTTTGTCTTTCTGAGCTTCAACGATTGAGAAATAAAAACTATATGATTTATATATATTGTTTAGAAAAAGTATTGATCCTGGAATAAATTTGTGACAGTTGTCTTTTTTGTGTCACTGTTCAATAGCCGGCCGGTATTTCATCGTACTACCTATTTACAAATGAAGAGTCTATGCTGATCTTCGGAAAGAACATCTCTAGTATTTTTTTATGGGATGTTTTTATAGATTTCGATCCAAAATGCAGAGTTCACAACTTAATATAAGTATATTTATAACGTTATCGGGACTTTAGCGCGATAAAAATATATTGTTGATTTACCTCGACGTTTCGGCCATGTTTCAATGGCCGTGGTCACGAGTAGACGTCGAAGTAAATCAACAATATATACGTATAGCCTAGAAACACGAAATAGGTTGATGCAATCATTGTCGGCTATAATCAAATTGAAATTTTGCATGCAATATGCATTCGAGGTACTATTACAGCACGCTAGCTTTTATCGCGGACATAAAGCCTATATCCCTTTCTAACTTCTACTTTCTGAAGGCGTGTGAATGGAATGGATGCTCTATGACGATATAAATGCTAGTGTGCCGCGCTAGTGCAGTCCCGAACATAACTACAACATAAAACGTTTACTGTATTGAGTTGTGAATTTAATAGCATTCAGAATAAGCTCTATCATGGTAGAGTTTTGTATGAAAATTAAATTTATCTACACACATATCATAAAGGCTAAATAACGCGTTCAAAAACCCTAGGAAATGACCAGCATTATTACAACCAATGTTATTATAAGAATTTTCTTGTCTGTGGTAGTAGGTAAATCTGTTCTTTATTGGTCATCACATTACCGATATCTCGTGACTGCTCGTGACGTTATGAATTTAAATATGGAACAGCTGTCAAAATTCAAGTTGGTCTCTATTCTAGTATCCACAGATATTAAAACAGTTATCGATACGAAACGTCAACTCAGTATGTTTTTTTAATTTAAACGCACGACATTTGATCTCGAGTGATATGACAATAGGGACTATATTCGTTCGTCTATGGTTTAAAAAAAACGTTCGTCTTGACGGATAGATCGAATCACAGAGTACCTTTTTAATATACATGGCGGCCATTAGTTGTCATTCGTTTTTGGTTTTTTGCTGTTACGGTTTTTTGCAGTTATGATATGTGTGTAGATAAAGTAATGTATGCAACTGTATATAATTAGGCCTTAAAACACTCGTGTGATCCTATTATGAAACTCGCTAACGCTCGTTTCATAAAACCACACTCGTGTTTTAAGGCCTCTCATTATATAGCAGTAGCATAAACTACTATATCGCAATTGTGAGCGAAGCTATAATCAAATTCAATATAGGAAAATTCAATGGAATAAATTTCAGTAATGCTGTAGTTTAGGACAAAGCACGGACGTCGACACTAACGGGTTAGGCGGGGATCAGGGGATCAATTTTTGAATCTCACTGATATGATGACAAAAATATCACCGGTGATTTCGATATCACCGTTTACCAAATTGATCCCCAGGGGAGGATGGCAAAGATAATAAGGTGTGGGAGAATTATGAATTGGTGGCACACGGTAGGTACAGAAAGTGACGCGGATAGATAGTAGTATTTTTTTTAATCTGGGGGGGGGGGCGGAGTCACCCCTTCAAAATGTTTACGTTTGAATATTGCCGGTCGATGTTGCACACGCTGTATAAATTGGAAAACCAAAACCAACATAAATAAAAGTAGGATGTACCTAATCGCTAAAGTCGCTAAGAGCTCTGTTTATTTTTGCCCTAAATACTTATGTAAACATGCTTCCCAAGGTTTGTGCAAAACGTAACCATTTCCGTGATCTTACATAGATAAGGCTCAGTCAGCAGGGCAGGCAATGTATGATAACGTATGGACGGAACCTCGTTCACGCGTGGCCGGGTCACGGTCGAATCAATCCGCCCGTCTAAAGCAAGATACACAAGCCGCCCTACATATTATGCATGACACATGTATTAAGCTGTAATCCTCAATGCGACTTTTGCTACATTGTCATTTAGTTTTGGAAACGGTAGGCAAACGAGCGTATTGGGTCATTGATGGAAAGTGATCCTGACCACCGCTACCCATGACAAGGAAATATTGTAAAGGAATCTCTAATCAATTGCCGGCCTCTAGGGACTTTAGCCACGGGACTCCCGTCGGTCGACGGATTTCTTACTCACAGTATAAAACTCAGTAGCATTGAGTTTCATACTGTACTAATTCACTCCATTGTTCTGCGAGACTGTGGTGCAGCCCCGGTCGATGCGACCCATTCGTACTGCAACCAGCAACTGGCTACTGTGATGCTCTACCACATGAAGTAAATACATAACATAATCGCATTTCCTGCAAGTTGCACTTAAATTGGGAGAAAACAAAATAGGAAAATTGGAGTATACGTGGGTTCTTCTCTGCAAGTGCCATAAGTAGTTTTTTTTAATTTCTAGGTTTATTTTGTTAACCCAAACTTACCTTGCTGGCAGTTCTTTGAATATTCTTACTTACTCATAATGCCTAGTCGACCTAGCAATCGCTTTATCATCCTAAGGTTCATTGTCATTCGCACATCATTAAATGCCAAGGTCTATTTTCGATTACCTACGCCTTAGTGAAATTATCGTGCACTAGTTATATATGCAGCACTTGTTGTCCAAACTGCTAAAAGTGGCACGAGGATAATTTATTTCTTAATACAGCTCTATCTAACTAGTGCCATAAGCAAGTGATGCAGCTTATCAACACTATCAAAATATTAAACTCACACGAGGTACCCCTACAGTTCCTCTCCCTAGCTTATTAATAAATATACTTACTGTTCCATTTCCAGGCTCTTCTGCATAGCAACCAGATGAAAGTACTGCTGAAGCCTCCATTCCTTATCGCTGGGTAGCACCAGTTTCTCCGCCTCGCTAGTATCGCCCTCTTGCCTCGCCGCTTCTTCTTGGAGAAGTAGCTCAGCCAGCAGTTTAGGGTATACTTGGAAAATGTTTCCCTCGCCAATCTCGATGAGAGCAACCCATAGTGTGCTAGGGTCATACTTATCTTGCATGATGGCATGGTAGCAAATCGAACAATGCGAAACAAACGGCCACCCTAGGCGACAAGGTTACGGCGTCTTTTGTGTTAAGAAAGCATATAAACCTAAGCTTAAACTGAGCAATTCAAAATCTTTTCCCATTTTTGACGCTTGGTTATTTCACACGACAGTGTAAGCAGACACGTTATTCGAAAATCACAATTTTAAACTATAAATATTTTGCCACCGTTATTGAGTTAAGAGAGACGCGTGTTCGAGGCTCATATTGGTTTCATTTTTCTCTTAAAAATATATAAGCGTAGTTTTTCGCGAGTTGGAAAAGTTACATCAACGAGTGCCGAACGCTGACTGAGCGTTTCGCATTCACACGGCTATTGCCGAGTCGTTAGGGACTTGTTGCTTTCGTATGTAGGTATACAGGACAATGTAGTAGGCTTGCAAGTATCGATAGGTTAAAAAATATTGTCGTGGCGTTGCTGAGTTCGACAGCTAAACACTAAGTTGCAACGACGTAAAGTATGAATATTTATTTGTAATCAAAACAGCACGTGTTTTGAATTATCTGTCGTTTGTTACACTTACCGACTAAATTATTATGTAATAATATGTTGCTGTTTCAAAATAATTTACGTAGTAAACGATACTTAATTGCTCTACATTGGTCACTGGTTTATTTAATAATAGTAGAATAATTAAAACTTTGTAAGTATAGTATGCATATATGTATAATATCCTAAAAATATATAAAGAAGTAGAAGTACAGTAATTTCCAGACATTTTCACATCTACACGAGAGAGAGAGAGAGAGAGAGAGAGATAAGGAGAAAAAGTGTAAGCGGGTTACTTGATGATGTGATCCCCGCCGCCTATGGGAACCAGTGATCACAAGAGAATCTTTGATTCGACGCCTTTAGGTCCCCTCTCCGTGGGGTCTGGATCTCTCCCTAATCGTACGAAACGCTGCTACTAGCTACTACTTCACGCCGGTTTTCTGTAAGAGTGTGGTATTACCCTGGTCATGCCACTCCATTCGTACCGCAACCTGCCTTCAGTGTGGCTCTACCTCAGTGCTCTACAACTACAAAACACTAAAACTTAATAAAAAATAAAATAAAGACATTGTTAATCGAGCAACACCTCTTTACTTTCTACCCATAGACTTTAGAATATGCGGCCATATTTTCGTTAAATTAAAAAGTTACGCTGATCACTCACGGCAATCACCACAAAAAATGTAATAACAATCAAAAAAATGTAAGGTAATCATTTTAAAATGTTGCTCCTATTGGTTACTTTGTGATGGGCCCGTGGTCGGATGAGTTAACATGGATAAACTTATGACAAAAGAAGAAAGCTACGCGGAACGAAGGAAACTCTTCAAGAATATTTGGGCGACGGCGATGCACATGGACGAAAAAGAAGCTGACATAATGAGCAAACCAAAAGTTATTAAGTATGTACGTTTTATATAAAACACTAGCTTTCTGCCTCTGCTTCGCATGGGTACAATTTGGCTGAAATTAATGTACCTTCCTACATAAAAACCCGTAAAAATTGCTCTAAATGATAGTGAGAACCGTGTAAAAATTATTTGCGTGGTTTTGAAGGAATAGGCGACGAGGAAAATATGAGGACAGACATCAGAAACGGATAGCTACTTTTTTATACTATGCAAAGATAAAGAAGATAAAGATAATTCGCCCATATTTGCCTTTAGGAGAGAATTTATGGTTCATAGCGAGTATGTTCGCTCAGTGGCATAAGAAATGTGTAAGATGCGAATTTTTGCTAATTGATTCGGTTCGATTCGGCGATTCTAGTTGACATCAGTCTTTATAGCTTTGAAGTAAGGGTACTAATTCAAGTGGGGTATCTATGAAAGTTCCTAGAGCTAATAATGACTTTTCAGTGACCATAGTTTGTTTGTTGTTTACAGAACTCTAAGATTAGATGAAGTAGATCGTACTAATATAGGAAAAAGTAAAAAACAGAAAATAAAAAATCTAAGGAACGTATGCAACCGATTGCTCGACTTCTGTGACCGGCAGGACGCTGATGACGTCTTTTATGAACAGGTAATATTACTTTTAAGATTATTAGAGAATTTAATGACCACAGTAAGTAGATAGATAAATTTCTTTACAACACGCTCGCAAGAGCTGACCCTACTGTACCCCCACCCCACTGCAGCGCAGGCTACGTACGGTATATACAAACTGGGCCAATTTCATAAACGCGATAGGCGACAGGTGATAGTGATAATTCGCCATAGATTACCGTGTCAACAAGTAACGCAACAGACTGACAAACTTAGCATCATGGTGAAAGTTTAGTCAGGACAGCTAGGGTCATCAATGGAGTAGAAAAATTACCGTCGTTAATCTACACCCAACCCAGGGGGGGGGGGGGGGGCAAAGAAATATAGCAGTAGTGAGACAGAGTCGCAGAAAGGGATAAATTAAACCTGGGCTCAGTTACAACTTTACGACATCTAGCCTTTTATGATACAGACCTACTGTTATGTGTTAAATAGTTAAGATGAAAAACACACTTCGTTGAGTTTCTTGCTGGCATCTTCGCTTCAGAGGTTTTTCCGAACCGGTGGTGAAGTAGGTATACGCCAACGAGTTGAACGGGATATTGTTACCAATGTATGAAACTTCTATGCTTTATATTCGCGGCAAAAGCTAATAAATGTGCTGGACTTCTAGACCTTTCCTACACTTCATGTGCGCTTATTTACAGCTCAAATTATGTGTTATTTTCCCTTCAGTTGGCCACGGCCGCTCGCGAGAAACGGCAACAAACACCAAAGGATGACGAACCAAAGCCGAAGAAAACTAAGAACACAAAAATGAAAAAGAAAGTCAAAAAAGCGAAGAGTTATCCGCCAGTAGGCAACAATGTGCATCCCAAACCAGCCACATCCGAGGCAATAGACGGGCCTTACGCAAGCCAAGGCACGAAAACCTCAAAGTTCACTTCCCCAATCAGGTTCAGACGTCCCACTGTAGTCAAGAGGGCAACAGTTGTAGCTAACAAGAATTTAAATCCAAGAGCCAGCCCTGAGAGAAACTATGATGCACCTCCCAAATCCTTCCCCAAAGAAGCCACGTCCAGTCGCAAAGTAGTCAAGAAGAAAGTTAGCATTAAAAAGAAAGAACCTATGTACCCAGAGCCTATTAGTAAGAAAGATCCATATCACATGACGTGACTATAAGAGCTAATAAGTAAAAACTTACCAAAACATTTGCTACCGGATCGTTTTAAGGTCGCGTTTCTTAGCTAAGTTCTAAAACATAAGTAATATTTCTTGAGACGACTTAAATAAATTGTTTGCCTTACCTGAACTGTTGCCTTTTTAGTTTTTAAACGAATCAATTCATGGTTGGGAACGTGGGATACTTATCAATCACAGATTTATGAATAAATCCAAGATACCTATTGTAATAATGTATGTCAAACAGACTTCTCGATACTAATGCCATCTAGCGATATTTTGAGTGTCACAACCACAAAACTCTGATTGTTATCACGAGATGTCGCTGTGTCTTTCTCTAACTGTACTTCATACTTTGAGTAGTGGCTAAATTGTCTAAGACTTCATAGTATTTGTGAGCAAATGTGGACGATTATTTCGACTCGATTTCATTTGAGTCTCTTAAATCGTAAAAAAAAATTAAATATAAGTATAATAAGGTTGCTTTCTTGTGGCTATCGATAAATGGTTTTTCGTAGTTTTTTAGCAAAGCTGAGTCTTTACCCGCTAGCATTTTTCGCGACAAAAATATAGCATTTCCTTTTCTAACCAATGGGCATAATATGCGCAAGGGACGAATGATTTATGTCCGTGATTAACGCTAATGTGCTACTAATGGTGATTTCAGTGTAATAAACATTCGGTTAAAATTAACTATCAAAATTAATAGAATAAAGACAAACTTCCAACCATAACGAGGTTTGGGAATCGATTTATAAAACGAGTTTGCGAAGCACGGATCACATCACTCCAATCATTATCCGATTCAATTCAGACGTAGCCAACATTACTGTTCTACCTCGGTAGTCTCTTTCTTTTGCATTGCGTATCAAATATGCTTACCCTGTTTGTTGACGAGCTGACAGCCAAAAAACTGCTTTTCATTCAGTAGTATTATAATCAGTTGCTATAAGTATATTAAAAACTCGACTTCTCGACGACACATATTTTTTATATAAATTAAATCGAGATTTTTAACCAAAGATCTTGTCCACAATGTCTTGAAAAGTAAACAAAACACGCGTTATCGGGAGGTTTCTTAAGGTGAGGCAATTGCCAGTGATTTCGTGCAGTGATGCAGTAAACCGCTACGTTTGTTGGTGTGTCGAAAGTTTTTATATCCGTGTGTTATTGTACTTATTGTGTTACAAGTGTTCCTTATGTTCTCACGTTAATTTTCCGCGTTGTAGATAGTCGGGAAGGGACAGCCCGACAATGTCCGAGTACGATCTCCAGTTCCAAGCAGACTTGGAAAAGGCGCAGGCTCTCAGTTTAGAAAGTCTAGCGCTCGAACAGTTCCGGAGGAAGAAGCAACTGACCAGCTCAGGTGATTACCATAACTTAGCACTTAAGAATAACCCAATACCTCCATAGCATGTACTGCGTTTATTCCGCGTAATCTTGGTTAATTACTTGGTAGGTACACATCTGTCAGTGGTAATGGTTTGTGTTTACAACACCAATCAAACAAATTTGAAGGCCTCTGTAACAATGAACTTTGAACTAAGTTTTGAGATCTTAGTAACAAAATATTGAATTCAAACAGCCTTACAATAGCAATGAAGGTGATGACTAATTTACTTTATTTAAAAATATTATTCATTGTTACTACACAGAGTAAAAACACATTTTATTCCTGGTATATTTTAAACCTAATTATCTCAAAAACTGCTAACCTGTTTGCTACCGAACATGGTTAAAAACCAACATTCTCTCTCTCACCCGAACAATACATCTGTATTGAAACCAGTTCATCAGATCAGGAGCTACAAGGCTACAGACATACATCCAGAGGTTTCAACTTTTAACACTCTTCTGTGTTGAGAAAGAAAGAAAGAAAGAAAGAATACAATTTATTCGGGGAGGTCAGGATGAACTTAGAACTAGAACACTGAATGGGTACCCACTCAGCATATGTCGTGGCATGACGTTGGTCTCCGTGAGCACCTTTACCTGGCACTACAACAAAAAACACATACAGAAACATAATATATCTATACATAATCTTCATGATCGGGTCACTAATTTTTTTTTTTGCATGGAGGTTTAACATATAATAGCAATGGATTTGGTAAAGTTCAATATATCAATACAGTATAGTTACTTGTTTAAATCTAGATATTAGTTGACAAAGATAGTTTTTGATCTACATTTGCACACAGTCGAGGTCCAGTCAAGACTGGCAATGGAGTCGAAAAATTTACATTTACTATGGCTTCATTTGTCCATTCATCTATCGGTCTGTTTATTTCTCTGTCTGTCCATCTGTCACAGTGCTGTTGTATTTTTTGAACCGTAATAGGTGAGACTTTAAATATAACTGCTGTTGCAACAACAAATAAAATTAAAAGTGGTCCACATACAAGAAACATGTTCCTTTCGTATTTTGTATAAAAACTCTAGTAGGCTGTTAGTTTCTAAATATACTAATAGAAAACAAGATTAATAATATTATTTCATTGGCAATTTGGTTAATGAAGATTTAATGGCATCTGTACTCCACCATTGTGATTTAATAATTATCCATTGTTTAAACAATCTTATCTTCTGCGGAACCCATTACATGATACCCCATTTCCTTATCAATATCAAAGGAAGTGTAGGTCATTAACCTACTATTACTGCATACATCATTTCATCTCATTACATTCTGCAAGTAACATATTTCCCACGAGCATGAGCCTCCCGTTGACTTGTTTAAAATTGGTCCAGAACTTACCGGGTTAGTGATTTACATCAATTTGTTTAACAAGTTGTTTTGGCTTTGTTTCGTGTATTGTGATTGCCGTTGGTAAACAAAATTATCAATAAAAGTGAGCATTATGCAACTGGTGACAATGATTTATCAGGACTATAGAACTCTTACTTAAGGGTTGTTTAATATTTGGTGACTGAATTTAACCCAGACAAAAATTAATGGTACCAAATAAATAAATTTATTTTTGTTTTGGCGTATCCAGTCACCAACATAGTGGAAACGCCTATTATGATATTAGGTAGGCATTCTGATAAAACCCCATTACAATTTTGTGGTTGATAGTTATGAGAGTGTTGGATTTTTATAAATCAGAGGAAAACCTATGTTACATAAACATGTGCAGTTATTTTTAAATAAATTGTGATTATCCACTTATCTATTTTTATGCTTATTCTGTGTTTATAATATTTATATTTATATTATACATATACCTACATTAACTATGGTAAGCTACATACAATAGCGCTTTCGCGACTGACAGTGTAATGTAACTTGTGTTTCTTATAAACATGAAGATTGCCAATTGCTATTAAAAGCAAATGGAAGTACTGTACTTCCTTATCCATAGACAAAATTTGTTTATAAAGTTTTTTGTGCCGCTCTTACAATATAAACATAAACATTATAGATGCTTGGTATGGATTGGTTAATCATAATCTCTATCAGATCGATACCGAATCTTTATCTGCAGATAATGTCGCTAGCGTCAGTACCCGCCGGCGCGAGGAGAGCGAAGGACCACCGCCCGCGCTCCCGCCTCCCCCGCGGCGACCGTCGCGAGGCAGGACCAATACTGCGGAAACACCTCAGTGAGTATGCTATCCTGGTACTTTGAAGCCTTAAGAGGAGTGTGAACCCAACGCTCTCCATACAAACGGCGATAACGTTTTCCACCCTCTAAACCGTAACCTACAGCCATGATTTTTTTGTATGTTAACATTATGCCCTAGAACTAGGTTTGTATGTTTTGATTTTTTAAATATTCTTAATTGTTTCAAAAATATTGATGCTTTTGTGTTTTGTATGAAACTTCTAAAATGCAAATATTGTGAAATCTATGAAGAATATTAAAAAAATCAAAACATACAAACCTAGTTCTAAGGCATAATGACAACATACCAAAAAATCATTGCCATAGGTTAAGGTTTAGAGGGTGGAAAACGTTATCGCCGTTTGTATGGAGAGCGGTTTTTCGGGCTGGGTTCACACTCCTCTTAATGAAGGAAGTGCAATTAAAAATTAATGCCAATTAATTGATGTTGAGAGGCAGGATCGCTGTTAAGAAACCCCTCACCCCTAAACCTAATTAAAGTTTTAAGTACAGACTAGTAAAAATTGGAAAATAAAATATGTGGAAGCTCCGAAATGAGAATGAGATTATATTACTTTGTAATTACTGATGAAAATAATTATAATATTACTCAATAAAGTAATTAGTTTCAAATTTTAGCAAATTTAGCGACTTTATAATCAGGTTAAGTCATTTGCCTAATAAGTACGTGTAATTAAGCATGGAAATGGAAATTTTGTAGCCTTTGTGTACTCATGTTCAAATTCTAAACAAGATAAAATGGATGAGTGATTGGCATATTTTTTTTCGAATTTTACGCCATTCTACTCATTAATAAGAATGATCGATGCTTCCAAGACAGCTGTGTTAGAGTTGCTCTTTACTTAAATAGCCGGATAAAGTCGCAAGTAATTGCTTCATTCATTAAATAGAGGATGGTCTATCTATTTAAATATCGTGACTTACACATGTACTCATCTATTATTTCCTGCGCAAAATGTACTTGAATTTATCTGCAGTTACATCATTGTATTTGTTTTATAGTTTCTATGTATCACAGTGTATCATGAGAATATTTATTATTATGATAGAGTAATTAATATTTAAAAAAGATAATGATCACATCTCAAAGGTTACCATTTAAGCATTTAGCAAGTTGTTTCTGAGTGTCATAGGCTATATGGCGGTAATAGTTTGATTTTCGTCTCGCGGGCATTATTATACCTGTTATTTTTTGATTCACAGATCGACAGGAACTAGTCCCACGAGAAACGAGAGCAGCGATCTCATATCTTTTGCGAGCCCGACCAGCAAAACCGCCCCTAAGGACCCTCACGCCTCCCTAAAGGAATACATCGAAAATTTCAACAAGTACTTATCATTTAAAAAATGCCCTCAAACATGCCTTCAGCTCGTACTTTACAAGATAAGAATAATCTCGAATTTAAGTAGTGTTTCGTTTGTCTGATAAAACCTACCGTTCTGATAACAATCTTAACACAACAAAAAATACAAGCGTCGAAGGCTCGCTGATAATTAATAAATTGTTCTCAATCTTTCAGCATAAATTTACAGACACAAGAGACAGCGGCCCCAACCAACCAGCCGCCCGCCATGAACAACCACTACTACAACCCGCGGCCGGGGTACCCCTACAACCCGGCCTATAATTACAACTACCAGCAACCGCCTCCCTTCCAGCCCCCGCCGTACCCTCCCGCCAACCCTTACGGCATGCCCGCCCCCCTGCCCCCGCCGAACCCTATGTCTTACCCGTACTACGCGCCCGTGCCCGGCCCCCACGACTCACCCTACACTCCTCCCAACCCCATGTACACTCCGACGATACCCTACAACCAGACGAGAATGGCGTCGCCGTCCCCTTACGTGGGGTACCCTGCTCCCCCTCCGGTCAACTCCCTTTACAACTACAACACGACCAACATGATATCGAGACCGACGAGGCCGGCGCCTCCTACTATATATCCGCAATTGAATCAAATGCACAACTACCCGCCCGTCCGAGCTTCGACGCCGCAGATTGTGAACAATAACCAGAATGAACCGGAAAACGATGTCAGCAAAGCGAGGAAAACTTCGGAAGTCAGTACTGGGGTGAGTTTTGCTAATTGTTTTATAAGAGTCTAGCTATATTCATTTGGAAATGGTTGTTAATCTGGACCTTAGTTTCTACTTCGACTAGGTTGATATTTGAATCCATCAAGTTAAGGATTCATAATTTTAAAATTGCAAAGATCGAAAACACTATTGCGGCTCTAACATGACTGGTCCAATTGTAACTTGTTCATCCCTCCCTGCGTCTCTGTCAAACTAGTGTCATAACAAAGAACGCACAAAGACATAAACTCAGATAAACTAAACTTGGCCGAATCGACTTATTCAAATATTTTTTTCGAAAACGCCACTTTTTGCGCATAATTGTCGTTCATTCTCCTCTCTCTCTCTCTCTCTCTCTCTCTCATGTAACCCTGTTGTTTTTAAGGATGATATTTACTATAACAGTTTGGTAATTATAAGTTCTCAAAATCGGGAAGATTATTTTAAAAAATATATTGCATTTCTTTGTAAATAGCAATAATTTGATTGTCCTTGCAATCTAGGCCGCGCGTAAGCTACTCTCATCTATTAGCACTATCTCCATCGCCCCGGCACCATAAGCATTATGACGATGAGGTGGCAATTTTTAATATTATTTTTATTTCACCAGTCCAATGAATCGAACGACACAATTGGCAGTCTGCCGAGATCAATGAACTTGATAGATTTCGGCGGAAGGAAGAAGAACGCCGGTCAAGGTAGCGTAAGAGTCAGTGTACTTGAAGCGTTTGATCCGCTACTAACTGAGCAAAGTAATCCTGGTGAGTGGTTTGTGTGTCATCGTTCATCATTCAATACGTAAACTTGAACCAAGATTGGGACTTACAGTAGTAGTTTCTCAAATCCATGGCTGGTTGACAAACAAGGTTTTTGTACACCCGGGGTGCAATTTTTGAATCTTACCAGTTGATTACGGCTTACCAGACTGGCCGAATATCTATGAAAAACGGTCATTTTGGTGAGCTTTAGTCACCCGGTGAGATTAAAAAATCGCACTCTGGCCCTGATTAATAATTACGAATAAAATGTACATGTATTTATCGCAAGAGTCTGTCAGTCTCAATGCCCTAATAAAACCAAAATGCAGTTACGAGTATGTACAATCATCCAATTAGATTGTTGGGCTACTGACATTAATAGTAATTGAATAAAGAGAATAATAATAATTAAATTTTACTGTTAGTAACAACAAGAACTTGTAAATACATAACTTTTAAGATAGCTCATATAATAATAAAAATTAAATTTAATAAACTCCTTTAAAAAACAGTAAATAAACGAAAATGTAATTCAATGTAATGTTATTATAATAAAAATAAATTGTAACATCACATTGAATAAAAAAAAGTAGACCACGTTGAATTTTCACAATAAATTACTTAATGTCACACCATGGCTCATACCGCCAAGCTTCTAGTGGCCTAAAATTTCGTTGACCGTAAGAGTTACGTCTACCAGTTTTTTTTGCTATTTATTTGCCCTCTTGGTTCATGGTTATAAGGTTAAGGTAGCTGCACATATACTTTTGAATCAGATCTGCGGACCACTAGTCTTTAAAACCAATAATCTTAACGTTTTGAACTGAGGCGCTACTAATCGTAAGTGGTATATTGTGTGCAGCAACCTTTACGTATAGATATTGCGACTGTTTACTTGATGAAACGCCTGCGGGGAAAAGGGTGGGTGGGGCCTATCATAACTGCCGACGTGACCCCGTCGATTAATGCCCCAATTGCTATTGTTCACCACGTCAATCCCTTTTGCCGCTTAGGTGTTACACCAAAAAACGGCCGATATACAGTGTTTTTTTTAATCTGGGGCAGTATGGTGAAATGCGAACGTAGCAAATAGAGAGAAACTGTTTTGGGAGTTTAGGGCTATTTTCGTTTTAACAGTTTTGGCGTAGGTAATTATGGAACACTCTTTGAATGTACTGTAAGTATCGACTATAATTCAGTAGGTACATTGTATGGTCCTGCGAGTTGTTTTTTTTTTACGAGCGCTCGGCATTCACCAGCCGCGGGCCAATCAAATACACGAGCGTAAGTTTTAGCTGGCACTGATTGGCGCGGGGCTGGCGAGTGTCGAGCGTTCGAAACTCAAAAATCACCACACTGATGTATAAGAAAACATTCAATCAACTTTGGTCAACTTCTGCTGCACCGATTTTTTTTTCGAACACAGTGAAATGAAATGATCATTACACGAAACAGTCGATTAGCATTAAATGGAAATGAAAGATATGTTAATTTTTTTTACAGCATAAGCTTAAAAAATAGTATTCCAAAATTGTTTTCACAAAAAAAGACCTGATTCTGCTTATGACAAGAACCCTGTATCCTTATCTCTCGGATTTCACCGTACTGTCCCCTTTAAAAAAAACAGTATATCGACGGTGGAAATCTCAGATGTCGTAAGGGACATGCCTTTTAATGTCCCTTACGACATTTGAGATTTCCACCGTCGATATAGTACATACTGAATACACTTGTGCTGTGCCAAATCTTTGTATTACCCTTGGACTGCCTTTACACTGTGGCGGAGGGGAGCGAAGATATGCGGCCTTTTCGTGCGTTTGAAACATCCCCCGACTACGCTTGAGGGCCATTTACAGAATACGAGTTCTGGCATGCGCGTTACATTAAATTGGGGGCTACTGAGGTACGATGTGAACGATCGATTGATCGAGGCGCGCAATGTAAAGCAACTCACATACGAGAAGTCGCCTAAAACTTGTGTGAAATGTATACTTCGCTCCGCCTCAGTGCAAAGGCAGCCTTACACGTTCTGTGTAGTATGTCAACAGCGATTTTGCCATGTCACTATAGATGTTCCTTCTGGTGCAGTACAAAATTCATCCATGGTTTTCAAGGTGACCTCAGGCGTAATAATCGTGTGGTGTGTTCGAAAATTGTGTCTAATCTGATCATTTATGACAATCCTGACTTGACACTTCATATAATTTACATTATCATGTTTTTTTTCGAACTGTCATCCATCTTATTTCATTGTTTTTTTAGTTTTGTATGTTATTTTTTACTGGATTTGTTATGCACCTGATAGTATGTGTTGCAGTGATTTTTTATATACTTATCGCCATTCAATCACGCGGCTGTATAGCACAAAAATATTCCATTCGTTTGTTACTAATAAATAAAAACAAATAAGTGTTTTTTCAATACGCTAAGCTATTTTGTCTTATTTGTTTTTTAAATAATAACTGTTGAATTTTGAGTAAAGCGATAGTTTCAATTCGGTAATAATACGGATAATACCGATTATTGATTTCTAATTTCATTTCATGATTATTCTATAAATAGGTATAATTTCTGCAAAATCCAAAGCATTCAAAATGCAAAGCGCCAACTTTAGGGTAATTTGTTGGTTCGTAAAATGAGAGCCAAAGAGCAAGTTTCAAAAATGCTCATCGTAAGCACAATATATATAGAGTATTGTAAAAAAAATTTAATGAAATTATGTCGAATTTAGTCAATTAGTTAGACAGAGACCTATATTTGTTTTCAAAACTCTATCGCCTTGTGTCATAAAATAACATAAGCCCGATACTATGACAGTATATCTTTCAACAGAATATGCTGTCGCCAGCGAAGGTTCAGGGAGCGTGTACGAAGAGTACGACCCACTCGATTTCCTATACGGAGAGACAGAGATGCGAGACACGCCAGTGTACGCGACCGTTAATAAAAAGGACGGCGCTATATTGCCCTCGCCTCCGCCTAAGACCATTTCTGTGCCGTCAGTGGCTAAAAGGTCTACCACGGTAAGGCTAACTTAAACCGTATTCGTCCTTACTTGTCTTAAGCAGTAAACAACGTTCTAACCTCAAATTTCAGTTTTTAAATAATTAGTAGATTCAGGCGTTAACTTTGCGGAGGTCCATATCAACAAACTGGAACAAATTACCTTGCTACTCCGCGAAACCAGTGCCGGGCTCGTGCAAAATAGCTGCGTCTGTGCGACACATATATATTCATGCAAAAACCCACCTTCCTCCGCTTCCACACGAAACAACATATATCACACAGACTCAACTACACCCCACCACCACTAAACACTAAAACTACACGATCGACGCGCGTTTCGCCTCTATACGAGGCATCATCCAGATCTAATACGACCGTTCGCTACTTGAACGCTATTCGTTCAAGTCGCTGGTTACGCGGAGTAGCAAGGTAATTTGTTCCAGTTTGTTTATTTCAGTTATTGTCATCAAAACGTTGTTTATTGTTTAAATAAAACACTAAATCAACAAATTACAAATAACTTATTTTATTGGTAGCCTCGATTTGATTTATTTAGGCGACAACGAGTGTTTAGGTGACAAAAAGGGACATTTTAGGTTAGAATTTTGTTTACATTATAAGACAAGTATGAATGAATATAAAATTTTACCTTCCAATAAAATTATTATTATGTTTCCTTCACGTCCGAGGTCCGCTTTAGAGAGACATCGTTGCCAACGGCCGTAGGTCGTCAGATGTCGCTACATCCGTGATGCAGAATCCCGCGCCAACAAGCACTTCCTGTGGATTTGACTTCCGCCTACCTGTCAACCTCAACTTACGACTAACTAGCCGCCATGTTTTTCAATCATTATAGGCGAGTGATGCGGTTTGGTGGGCCCACCAGGTAGCCATTACTCGGACCTCGGACGTGAAGGAAACATAATAATAATTTTATTGGAAGGTAAAATTTTATATTATGTGTTCCGTATCACGTCCGAGGTCCGCTTTAGAGACCTGTTTGTTATCTCCTGGTGGCGAGTTAGGAGTCAACGTGGTGACTAATGGCAATAATGTGACAATGTGAAGAAATAGGTACCTGTTGAGTAATACCAAAAGCAAATAAAATATCGCACATTTGCAATAAAAGTATAAACAAATTCAGCAAACTCAATAAAGGACTTACGACAGGCTATTCAGTACTATAAATAACAGTCTGTATTCAGAAACAGATTTAACACCGCGTTAATAGCACACTTCTGAAGATAATCAGACAGTATAACAATTTAGTACCCAGCTGCCCGTTAAGCTAGATGGGACGTTATTAACAGAGTATTTAAGTACTTTAAATGGCAAAAAACCCTTTCGAGTATGGGTACCAGACGTAGCAGGCATGCCGGTGGTAGCAGGGGCTTCAGTCTAACGGAGATAACGGAGTATTGTTCGCTCCCACGTCTGCCAATCAAATCGGTTTTGCAACCTAATTAATGGTACAAATGGTGAGGTCGAACTATCAAGCTAATAGTTCTTTTAATATTTGTAATATGTTAGTATGTCAAGTATTTATCTATGGCCTATGCAGCCTGACAATAAAGGTCTTTAATAATATACCAAGTTGTAACAATGTTGAACGTAGATACTAACACCCTGCGCCGGTATATAAAGTACGCGAGCGGGTTATCCTCTGGTAAAGTCAAGACGATTATAGGTCAGGGTAGTTATCCTTAAATAATCTTGCAGATTACTCTCTGAAGGAAACGGGTCTTAACAGTAAACGCTGGAATAGTTACATTTTGCGTAGGGTCAACTCAAGCTCTTACAGTATGCATATACGATGAGAAAACATGACAGAACTCGTTGCCCTGCTAGCAGGATACGGCGAATAATTCTTTACGGATCGTGGTGTACCGTGTCTTACCGTAGAAGTGACTCTCTTATGACAGTCAATCGCAATCGCCAAACCACGTGACGGCCCGTTAACCTCTGCGCTGTAGTGTGGCCTGACCAGAAGCAGCAGTCGCAAAGGAATCCGCAACACAGCCAACGGATAGCGCGGCGTACAGTCGGCCTCACTGTCGAAACGGGTCGGCAGAAGCAGCAGCGGCGAGGGGCGAACGCGAAATCAGCAGCTGGTACGACAACACGTCATCATCGTTGCGGTAACTGGCAGGCGAGAGCAGCGCGATAGGCGATAAAAACCGGCGAGTGCAGCGGTAGCGCTTTGTGGATGCGCCTGCCTGGTAATAGCAGCGGCCAAGAAGGATAGCGCAGCAAAGCCAAGCCAACAGCTAGCGCAGCACCAAGTCCATTTTGTCTTCGTACGACAGTAACAGCAGCAACAGCGTAGGAGGCAGCGGCTCCGACAGAGCGTTACTGCCAGGCACGCCCACATTTCTCAAAATGACGCGCGCGTTATCAATCACACCGTTTCGAAACTTATTAGCTAACACAGCTGGTGGTGCAAAAGCTGATCAAAAATCCATAACAACTACCCGTGAAACTATGTAGAAAAAATATTTGTTGTTAAAGGTACTGTCCAGTGCATGGATGTATGAACGTGAACGAACGATAGAACTGCAGTTTATTCAATGTTGTATACATTTACTTAACAGACTAGGTTACGCAAAGAGTACGAATCGGAATCAGTATATCAGTATCAGACCGCGACCATGTCACAACATGCTAGTGCCTATCTGTTTCGAAGCACTGCAAACAATATCTAATTTGTGACGGTGTGGCAGCCCGCCATGACGAGTACAGCATAGCCGGCAGTCAGGGCGACAGCTGTAACGGGCTTGCAGGCTACAGTCGTGATGAACGCGCAGTTAAGCCAGCGGCTAGCCCGCTAGCTCGCGCTATAGCGGCTTGACAGGGGCAGCGGATGAGAAAGAGGCGTGAAGCTTCGTGAAGGTTAGCGCGAACGCTCGTCCGCATCACGACTGCGGTTGCCCGACCGGGACCGAGGGTGGAAGGAACGCGCGGCACAGCCCGCTGCTAGTGTGGCAGCCCGCGCGCCTCCCGGGTGCAGCGGCCCGCAGGGCGGCACCCGCAAGAGGCGAGCAGTAAAGCCCGCGATTACGGTGACGACCTCGTAGCCGTAGCGGCCTGGCAGATGCAGCGGCCGCGAGACGCGCGCCACTAGTCTAGGCCGACAACCAATCGGGCCTCGCAGCGGTAACGGCTCGGCAGAATCGGCGCGACTGTATGCAAACGTCTAGGCAGACAATCATTTGGCCACGCGGCTGTAGTGGCCCCGCGGGAGCAGCGGCAGTGAGCGGCGCGCAGTTAAGCCAGCGACTAGGCCGACAACCATTTTGGCCTTGTAACTGTAGCGTCCGGCAGGAGCAGCGGCCGTGAGAGGCGCGCAATTAATCAGCGTCTAGGCTGACAATCATTCGGCCTCGCAGATGTAGCAGCCTGGCAGGAGCAGCGGCCATAAGAGGCGCGCAGTAAACGGCGTCTAGGCCGACAACCATTCGGCCTCGCAGATGTAACAGCCTGGCAGGAGCAGCGGCCATAAGAGGCGCGCAGTGAAGCCAGCGTCTAGGCCGACAACCATTCGGCCTCGCAGATGTAGCAGCCTGGCAGGAGCAGCGGCCATAAGAGGCGCGCAGTAAAGCCAGCGTCTAGGCCGACAACCATTCGGCCTCGCAGATGTAGCAGCCTGGCAGAAGCAGCGGCCATAAGAGGCGCGCAGTAAAGCCAGCGTCTAGGCCGACAACCATTCGGCCTCGCAGATGTAACAGCTTGGCAGAAGCAGCGGCCGTGAGAGGCGCGCAGTAAAGCCAGCGTCTAGGCCGACAACCCTTCGGCCTCGCAGATGTAGCAGCCCGGCAGGAGTAGCGGCCGTGAAGGGCGCGCAGTTAAGCCAGCTCTAAGGTAGTGTAGCGGTCCGGCAAAAGCAGCGGCCGTGAGAGGCGCGCCACAAGTCAACGTCTGTATCGGGTCGGCAGGACCAGCGGGCACAAAAGGCGCGTAGCATAGTTGAAGGCTGCCGCGACAGTATTCAGACTCACATCTGTAATAGGTTAGCACCAGCGGCTAGCACAACAGCCATTCGCGACGGTATCGAAATCGCGCTGAGACAGCAGCAGAGTGGCGCGCAATATGGCCAGCAACTTGTGCAAAATACCTGTTGATTTAGCAGCCGCAGGACGGGTGCAATAAGTAGAGCCAGCAACCAATTACAAATTATCTTGGTCTCGCAGCTGTAGGTGCAGCAGCCGCAAGGGAAACGCAGCATAGCTGACGGCGTAACGAGATAGCCCATCGGCATCGCTGCTAATCGGTCAAAAGGAAGTAATTTCGCGGAGTGGACCAGTGCAGGTGGTCCAAACGAGTGAAGGCGACAAAGGGGAAGTGCCTGTACGCAGCAAGCAGCATTGCAGCAGCAGCGGTATCGCCTCTCCCAGTGGGGGATAAAGGTTTAGAAGACCCAGCAAAGTTACAGCACTGGTACCGGCAGACAGACCGAATCTTTCGTTTAAGACGGACAGACTCGTCTGGGCGAACTATCGTGCGTTTATCTTGGTTTGACAGTCTCTTGTTAACATAGGTAGTATAGTATAATACTGCACAGTCATATTAAGGCAAGGCGGGAAAATAAAGCGAGGCGTTAGCGGTACTAGCTTTAGTAGGTAAACCATTTCAAAACAGACAGAGGTCTGAGGTTATTTACAGCATCATCTAACGTTTCAAACGGAACACTGACAGAACACTAAGAAGTGTCGATTCATAAAACAGTTTCGATAATCTAAGTTGCAACCTGAAAAGTAAGCTTAAAACTAAATAGAAAGTCGTTCCGAGTATTGTAGGACGGGGCGACCCGACATCCTACTTATAAAAATACCATCGAGGAATATTAAAGACTATAAAATTCTTTTATAATGAAAGTAAATGTGGGTAGTGATAACACTACCTACTTTCTGTAGTCGCCTCGGGCCGCGGTAGGCGCGTAGTTTCACCCGGCTGCCGTCAGAAGGGAGGGTTATGCTCGTATGATTTTCTTGTACCCCCCCCCCCCCCTTTTTGAGAACTTTTGCGCGGCACCGAGGGATCGGAGTTTAATGTCAATGTACTCCTACATGTTGTCGTTAATTGGGAAAATCGCTAATCCACTAACGCTTCGCGAAGAAACAGACCGGACCCTCAATTTTAATCAATCTGGAGCTTCAGAGCATCTGGTATCGTGCGCCGGCAGTAGAGCCTTTAAAAGGCAGAAGCCATCGCCAGTTACGCACGATCGCAGCATCAGACTGGACCGCATGGCCGCTCACGTCTCGTAACCCGCCGTCGGGCCGGGAGGGCCCGCGCTCGGGGCGGGCGGGGCCCGCGGGGACTCGGGAACTCGAGGGAGCCCCGGCGCTCGTCACGGTTCCGGATCAGGCTCCGGCTCCGGCACGGGCGCGAGCAGAGGCTCGGGCGTCCTACTTTTACGCCAGCGGACGGGGTTGCGAGATTCACATAACAATATCGTTCAGCTGACTCACCGACTGGTTTAAGAGACATTGGAACCTCCATTCCGGTCCGGCGGGGGATGCGGGGCGGCGCGGGGTCTGCGGGGCCCGCGCCGCCGCCGCGAGCTTCTCGACGCGACGCTCCGGATCTGACGCGGGACTCTCGTTGCGGGACTCGCGCAACACACACGGAAAATCGTTAGAAAGATAACACGAACTCTCTAACGCAAGAAATCGTTAAGCGGAGGAATTGTACTTTTATCTCGAAGACCTCGCTTAAAATAGTGTACGTGCGAAACCAGATTATCACGATCGATCGTGATTATGCACGTGATTACGCTCAAAATCTCCTGAAAGCGTGTCACTCCTCGCCGACTAGGGCGGTATGAATATTTACGGACTTACCCTCTTGTGTGACACGAAAATTTTAACAAAATATTTTAAGGTTTGATTTAAATTATTGTTAAAGAGGGAGAATTGAGCTGTGAATTCAAAATTCAACGTGATAAATGAAAATTGTAAAATAATTAAAGCGACAAATACGAACCATCTTCACCGAACGGCGAACGACGCAATAATGATTGAAAAACATGGCGGCTAGTTAGTCGTAAGTTGAGGTTGACAGGTAGGCGGAAGTCAAATCCACAGGAAGTGCTTGTTGGCGCGGGATTCTGCATCACGGATGTAGCGACATCTGACGACCTACGGCCGTTGGCAACGATGTCTCTCTAAAGCGGACCTCGGACGTGATACGGAACACATAATACACTTTACAACTTAGATAGTTTCATATGTTAATCATTTTATAGTGGTAGAGGAGACCCACTATACCCATTGTTGGCTCGACTGTGGTAGTATTACACTTTCAAAGAATTTCAGCTTGAATTAGTAGTTGATTACTGCGTTTTGTGCGGTAAGTGACGAGATTCGGACGTCCGAAGTTTGGTCTTCTTTGAGTCCCTTCATAGTCGGCCTTAGGTCGGCAGCGAATCAATGGCTCTCGGGAAAGCTTATTTTATAGGCGGCGGTTGCCATTTCCCATAGTTGCCCAGCATGCTCGTGTTTATCGTTTTTTATACATAAAAAAACAGTATGCTGTTACTATAACACAATGTAATTTTAATTTTATTATACTCATTGCTCAACATTGTAATTTTTTCGTGTCTCCCATGCTAAATGGTTGTCTGGAAGAGATCGCTTTTAAGCGATAAGTCCGCCAATTGTTTACTTTGTAAATTGTTTTTTAAGTAATGTTTGTTAACTATTTTCTGTGTGGTTTTCAATAAAGAGTATTGGTCTTGTCTTTGTCTTGTCTCATTCATGCGCGGTGGACCAGACACAATAGAAATTTATTGTTTTGACGTCCATAGAAGTCCACAACACATGGATGTGTTAAAAATTAAAATTACATGATATTGCGGTACTTCTAAAGATAGAATGAGCATGTAAATCTTCGCTACACTTCGACAAAGATTGTGTTTTGAGCGCTCTAAAGATATTTTATGCTGTCATAATCGCTATACCTAATTGCCTCATATTAGTCTCCCATATTTAAAAAATACTTGGAATCATAGGATTCCATAGAAGACCATAGGGTCTTTATGATAAAGTTTAAAATGCAAGTGCAATTGTTATGGCCCTTAGTTTTGTTTTTCGGGTTCACCAGAAGAAAAGCATGGTGAAGATTCAGGAATTTATCTGATAAGGTGTAACGTGAGAACTTTAACGGTTTTCATCTCAATATATTCAATAAATTGTTTTTATTTATTTCAGAACAAATTGTATGACTGCATAGTAAAATGTAGGACAAGGAATTGTGACAGCGAGCACAAAGCGTTCTTAAAAATGGTTCTCGACGTACGAAGTAAGTACTTCACATTTCCACACTGTTAAAATGTTGGCGTTTAAAAACGGCTAACTCTCTCTTTTGTTACAAGTGAATGCTCGAGTCTCTCAGCACCTTAACCCTTCGAAACTCTCTGTCAGTTGATTGTAGTGCAATTTTGGATCTTGTTAAATGGTGTTATAAAGGTTTACTGTAAAATTTTGACAGACGCTGTATGACGGCAGTGGGTACCGTCGAGTTAAGGGCCTTAGCTGAGTCGCACGGGTGTACGGAGCTGGTGTACGCTTATCGAACAATAGTATGAGCCCCGCGCGAGGTAGCGGACGCTCTCATACTATTTTTCAATAGGCGTGCACCCGCTCCGTGCGCCCGCTCGAGTTAGCGGAGGCCCTGAGGCGTAGGCTGCCTGAGCACTATGGTTGTATAATGGCGGTTCTTTTCAGAAAGGTTCGTGCACTCGGACGCCGCCACGAACCCGGGGCACGTGGTGGCGGCGCGCTCCGGCGGCAAGTACCCGCCCAACACTAGCATTAAGATTCTAGTCCAACACGCTCACTCCGATGAGCCGATCACCTTCACATCCGATGGTAAGCAAAACTGAAACACGAGTTAGAATCTTACAATAGATGTAATCGACAATTACGAGTATCATCAAACCGCGATTAGAATAAATAAGGAGAGTAACGGCAGCCCACCGTCATTTCATACATAATATAGGAATGAAGCTTGACGCAAGTCTATGAAATGACAGTGTGCTGACGTTACTCTCCAATTATATTCTAATCGCGGCTTGATAATACACTACTTCGTTCAGGTGAACGAAGTAGTGTAGGTTTCCTTAAAAATATCTTTAAATGACAGTGAAAACCATATCAATCCGTTGCGTAGTTTAGAAGCAGTAGGCGGCCAAAGATATACTTTGTAAACAAGATAAAGAGTAGTCTTATGTTAACAACTAATTATTGGTGAATAAGCTTTGAATTTATAACTTTGTTGCTTTATAACTGTTTTCGGCTGTTACAGCTGTAATAGAGATAGCAGAAGGGCGCTACGCTAGGGCATTAGCTGTGTCGTTGACATAAAGCATATGTATTTCATTATATGTGATGTTTTTGTTTTAGTGGAGTCAACAGTTGAACATGTGATATTGACGGTAGTTTGTTCTCTGGACGAAGATATAAGGGAAGATATGTCCGGATATATGTTAAGAGTAAGTCTAAAATACATATATACTGATGTAGTTTTCTTTCTTATATTTTCAAACAAATGGTGGCTTTTATGAAGTTCTGTGTAAGCAACCTTCGAGCATATTATTTTTTTAAAACAAAATCTTATAGCTATAGTTAAGTTTTTTTAGTAAAATAGGAAGTGACGTCACGTCGTCAATCGTCATTGATGTATTACACTAGGAACGTGGAGCTGAAATCGAAAAATAAATAAAAAAAACTTTACAGGGGTGTTCAGGATGACGTACTCAATCACCTGTTAAAAGATTCTGCATTCATCTTGTGTCAACTTTTTGTAAAAAAAAAATAATCATGGCTTTAGTGCACTTGCGTAACTTTGCTAGCCTATCAGTATTGACGCACAGTTCGTCTTTAGGTATGGGGTGCCAAAGAATATCTGACTCCGGGCAGTTCGCTGAGCGAGTACGACTACATTCGCGAATGCGTTCGGCTGGAGAAAGACGTGAGGTTGTGCCTGCACGAGGGCAAAGACCGCGGCCTGGCCAGGACCGAGCGGGACGACGCGCGGGACTCTCATCTCACTCTCGACGACCTGATACCCATCCAGGGCGCCACGCCGCTGCTGTCGTTTGATAACTTGTCCATTTTGCTTGGTAAGCGCTTTGAGTACAGAACATGAATACTTTTTTCAGTAACCACGCAATCGTGGGTAAATAAGTTTTTTTTATGAAATAGGAATGCAAAAAAGCAATGGTAAGTGATCACCACGGCCTATAGACAGACACCCGCAACACAAAGAAGAGTTTTTGTTAAAAGAAAATAATTTTGAATACAGGCTTTTTTTTTGGTTGACGATGCTTTATTACTGCGTTCTCATCGGAACCGAGACTGGTAGTGGATCAAACTTCACTTGCAAAGTTTCATCTGAAAGGTCAATCGACCCATCACCTCATACTTCGGTAGCTCGCAATGTAATGCAATTCGCATGCATGATGATGATGCCGAGCAATCGCATAAGGTTCAACTTGGTTACTTACAAAAAGAAGCTTGGCGTGTGAGTGACGACTTTTCTACTAGACGTTGAAAAGGTTAACTCCGGTTAATACAAGAGTTGATTCCCAGAAACGCTGGAAGGCGAGTTGTCCCGAGCGGTAGGCGTGACGGGCGCGGAAGGCAGCTGCTCGCCGAAGGCTGTGTTCCAGGCGGTCAAAGCGATCTGCGCGCTCGCCGGCGGCGTCGAGACGCTACACGTCACGCATACGCTGAACGCGTTCGCGCAGGCTTGCTCGGGGCAGGTGAGTTTCAATGTTGATATCTATAACGTTTTGGGACTTAAACGCGATAAAAATATACTTTCGCGTTAAAGTCCCGATAACGTTATAACGTTATTATAACGTTATTTATAACGTTATCGGGACTTTAACGCGATTTAATGCGATAGTCGCGATTTTCACACATATTTATGTGTGAAAATTGCGACAGTTTAAAACAATTCAATGTTGATGTCTAAATTCATCAATACCTTAGCTAGCTATTTTTACCCGATTGCGCGAAGCAAAGGAGAGTAATTTGTGTTTTTGTTTGGGGTACGCTTTTGGTTATAATCTTCGATTGGCAAGACATGGTATTGCATTGGAATGACTCATCAGACCTATGTCACTCGTGCTATATTAACACATGTCACCACCTTAGGTGGTCCACCTACACCCAATGTTCAGGTGAAAACTAAAGTATTCCATTTTTGTTTTATGAAGTTCTTTCATTTTATTTTTTGCATAGTGACTGTTGGATGCCTGGAGAAAATATGCTTTTTTTTAAATAAGATGTTTATGTTTCAAACCAGGGCAATAACAGTCTGATGACCCCAGAGATCCAAGCGGACACCGGCCAGTATTGCGCCGTGTCCATCCGATCGGCCACCGCGCGTGAAGTCGTGACGCACCAGTGTAACCGCGTGCGAGACGCAGTGCGCGCGCTCGTGGCCCTGTACGCGCGCACTCGCCTGCTCGACTTCACGCTCGCCGACGCGCAACTCACGCCGCAAGCCTGCCCCGACAGTGAGTACACCGAGCCACCAGTGCGCCTGCTCGTGGCCCTGTATGCGCGCACTCGCCTGCTCAACTTCATGCTCGCCGATGAATGCAATGGCCGTAAATATCAAGTTTGCAGACTCTCTAGCCACCAGCAACTCAAATGGTTAGAGTTAGACGCGGAACGCCGAGGAAGGTTGCGAGCCGAGTTGCGATTCCCGTCCTCATTGCATTTATTAATCATACTGAACCGCATCACTAAACTGCGTCCGTTTTCGGCACACTCTGCTGCCTTATCGCGCTCGAGTACCGCTCGCGCGAATAATACCGCCTCGGGTTAGTAACCAACACGGCACACTCGTATCTTAATGTACTAATAATGAACCAGTTCATTAAACTGCGTCTTTTTTTGCGATATATGCAGAAATGGACTAAAGCCACTGAATAAATAACGTACAGATGCTTCTTTTTTAAAACCGCGATTCCAACTTTATTCACACGCTCAAAAAATTCGTATTACTTCATACGCCGTACGCCAGGCGGCGCGAGTGAGAAGGGACGCGTCGCCCGCGTCCGCCTTCGCCCAGCGACTCCCGGCGACACGTTAGAGTTGCGCGGCATTCGTTTTCAATTACATCGACACAGAGGGAGCGAGCGAGCGGGCGCGCGGCGAGCCGACAGCCTACTGCGATTCGCCCATGCCATAGGCGAGTCGAGCGTACCTACAATGCGAAGTGGACCCCCCTGTTTAAGCGTAGTTTTTCAATTCTCGAAACAAAAAGTTACCTTGCGGGTGGTTTTGCGGGTGGTAGGACCTCGTGCAAGGTCCGTCCGGATCGCTACCACCATCTTGCTCGCTAATCCTGCCACTAAGCAGCAGTGCTTGCACTGTTGTGTTCCGGCGTGGAGAGCAAGACAGCCGGTGTAATTACTGGCACAAGAGGTATTCCATCTTAGACCTCTGGGTTGGCAACGCATCTACACTCTCTTTGTTGCTGCAGGTGTCTATAGGCGGTGGTGATCACTCACCATCAGGTGACCCACTTGCTCGTTTGCCTTCCTATGTTGTATAAAAAAAAAAGTTACCTACCGGAGTACTGAAGTCACCCCTCCCGGCGCAGAAGCGGTGCCGGCGCACACGATGTCGGAGGCGACGCTGTTCTGCGTGGAGGCGGTGCACGGCGTGCCGCCGGGCTGGGCGCACGCCGACTACGTGTGCCACGCGCAGGTGCTGTACGGCACGCGCGCGCTGCGCCCGCCGCACCTCACGCACACCTCCAAGATCGAGTGCGCCGGCTTCTACCCCAGGATCATCTTCGACACCTGGTGAGTGACGGGCGGCCGACCCTCGCCGTTTGTTGTCGCAGGCGGACGACTTGAGCATGAATCGAGTGGAGGGGGCGAGTCTGCGCGTACGCATTTGTATAGTCGACCGAGAAATTGCTTGACCGCTCTTCGACCGTATCACGGACTGATAAGGTTCAAGAGTGGTCAGGCGATCCCTCGGTCGACTGTACTAGAAGCGGCTCCTGCGCGGTCGAGGTCGACGCTCGAGTCGTTCGCCGGGAACTGGACGTACGTTGTAAACTGTTGATTGATTCTGTTGAAATTTTTTCGTATTACTGTTTGAACAGCCCTCGAGTTTAAATCTGGTGGAAGTAATTTTGACATGCTTTTTTTAATTTCTTAATACGGGATACCCTTTGACCGTGGTCTCTGATTTGGCAGGTTAGTTAGATTTATGGGCCAAAATTCTTTTTGATGCCTATAAAAACGTCCCTTGTACATTTTAACGCATATCTTTTACTTATTCTGATTTTCTTAAAAGAATATTTTATTTTTAAATTCAGAATGGCATACGCATACCCGAATGATGAGTGTTATATAAACATTTGGGGTCAGGATAAGAAAAAAACCATTGTTTGGTAACGCAGTGGACACTATTTTTGAGGAGTCACGGGGACAGGTAACGCAGTGGTAATTTGGGTACCAAATGAGACTTTTCAGTAATAAAAAACCCAGGATGGTGGGAAAATTCATAATAAAAATTGGGGCCCGGTTGAGAACAAACGTAATATTACAAGGAAAATATTTCGGGACATCTACAATTTTGTAAAAGTGTTAATACATTTTCATCTTTATTTTAGGCACTAAAAAGAATTTTGGCCCTTATACTTTCGAGCGCTCATATACGCCAGCCGCGAGCGTGTATTTTAGGTGGCACCGAATGCGCGCGGTTGGCGAGTGTCGGGCGCTCGAATAAAAATCTGGTACTTAATCTGATATTAGATTGTAGCGACTGTCATATGACCTGTGTTACGCCTGCGATGGGAAAACCAGACTGAAAAGATCATAATTACACATTCTTTAACACGATAACCAGATATAGTACTTTTCGCTGTTTCGCAAAAGCAATATCATTCTTTATAATTAAACTCTAAGCTAGTTGTGTGAAGTCTTACAGTCAAAGACACATTTAAATGACAATTAAAGTCGGAATTGAGACGTCATTTTCCGTTAGGGAGAGACATTATATGAACTATGAAGATGGCATATCTATCCCTTTGGGGCCAAGAAAATTTCTTTTGGAGTTCCCTCTTTAATGGTTATTAAGTTTGTTGCATTATTCCTTCCGTCTCCAGGTTAAGTCTGGAAGACGTGCCTATCAGCCAGTTGCCTCGTGAAGCCCGCTTGGTTCTAACGCTGTACGGGCGCACGCCGCGGCCCGTGGACAGCCAGCACCAGAGCAGCGACAACCAGAACGGCGACGACGGCCAGCCCAACGAGGAGGACGGCGACGTGCAGTACGAACAGGTCGAGCTGGGCTGGGCGTCTATACAGCTGTTTAATTTTGACGGGTGAGTCGGACGGTTAAGGCACGACTTGATATTTTTATTTTATTTTATTTTGAATTTGGGACATTATTACGGCATTATTTGGGGGATTTAAGTCTCAAATAAAAGTTAATAAAATCGTGTCCACTAAAGTACAATGAGCGGAAACACATTTTGGGAGATACTTAATTAAGAACTGAGGCGCAATTTTTGAATCTCACCAGGTGACTAAAGCCGAATCTCTATAAAAATTGGCCATTTTGGTAAGCTTTAGTCACCCTGTGAGATTAAAAAATTGCACCCCTGATGTTTTGACGAGTGAGTTGACGATTACGGCACGACTTTGCATTTTGACAGATAAGTTAAACAATTATGGCATAATCTAGCATTTTGATGGAAAAATTAGACGACTACAGCTCAACGCGGCGTTTTGACAGTGATAAGTCGGACGATTACGGAACGACTTGTCATCGCGATGGATAGAATAACGATATAACACTTAGATGAAGACAATGCCTATTGAAGACGGTGGCAGTTGTAGTGTCTCTGACGATGTGGATGGCGATTATAACTTTATCTACACATATCATTACTGCTCTATAATGCGTTCAAAAACCGTTGGAAAAGACCATCTTTTCACAACCAATTTTATTATGAAAACTTTCTTGTCGGTGGTAGAAGGTACAGTACCGATTTCTGTAACGTTATGAGCTTAAACGTCGAGTGACATGAGAATAGGGACTTCATTCGTTTGTCTACGATTTTAAAAAAAACGTTCTCGACGGAGGATCGAATTGCCGCCATTACTGTTGTCATTCTTTGTTGTTTTTTTTCTGTTACGGTGTTTCGCTGTTATGATGTATGCGTTCAGATAAAGTAGTGTATGCAACTGTGTATAATTAGGCCTTAAGTCATCTCATTTTATAGCAGTTGCATAAACTACTATTATCTACACACATATCTAAAAGGCTAAATAACGCGTTCAAAAACCCTAGGAAATGACCAGCATTATTACAACCAATGTTATTATAAGAATTTTCTTGTCTGTGGTAGTAGGTAAATCTGTTCTTTATTGGTCATCACATTACCGATATCTCGTGACTGCTCGTGACGTTATGAATTTAAATTTGGAACAGCTGTCAAAATTCAAGTTGGTCTCTATTCTAGTATCCACAGATATTAAAACAGTTATCGATACGAAACGTCTACTCAGTATGATTTTTTAATTTAAACGCACGACATTTGATCTCGAGTGATATGACAATAGGGACTATATTCGTTCGTCTATGGTTTAAAAAAAAACGTTCGTCTTGACGGATAGATCGAATCACAGAGTACCTTTTTAATATACATGGCGGCCATTAGTTGTCATTCGTTTTTGGTTTTTTGCTGTTACGGTTTTTTGCAGTTATGATATGTGTGTAGATAAAGTAATGTATGCAACTGTATATAATTAGGCCTTAAAACACTCGTGTGATCCTATTATGAAACTCGCTGACGCTCGTTTCATAAAACCACACTCGTGTTTTAAGGCCTCTCATTATATAGCAGTTGCATAAAATACTAATGTGCACTGCATTGCAGCATGCTGGCGTCCGGCACGTACGTGCTGCCGCTGTGGCCGGCGTGCTGCGACCGCCGCATCGGGCCCGCGCCGCATCCCATGGACTCGCCGCCCGCGCCCTTCCCTGTGGTCAACATCGGTAAGCAAACGGCCATATGCATGCAAGTTTTTTTTTACAGGAATAAGAGGCGACGAGCATGCGGATAGCCCGATCGGAATTGATACATTGATCGCCCCATTCATCACTCGGGTGACCATACGAAAATCAGTAAAGCAGTAGCAGTTTGACGTTGGTATTCTACCGCGAAACTAGGTCACACGTCGTCGACGGAACTTGTTAATTTTATTGTTTTAATGTTTTGTCTTATATTGTAAATATGTATGTTAGTCTTTACGGTTATTTTTTCTATGGGCCTATGCAGCCTGAGATAAATGATTCTATTCCATTCTATGATAGTCCTCCGATTGGACTGACCCTTTCGCACTGTCACCAGTAACATGTTTCAGTTTGCCATGAAGTACATTGCGAATTGAACGAAAAAACATTATCTAAACATGTAAAACTGTCAAATCCATTTACATCAAACTTATACTGCGAATTCACATTTAAAGATGTACTTAGAAATTTTACATGTTGTAATAAAATAAATCAAGTTATATTTTTCGGCTGTCAATTAATTAGCACCAAAATTACGAACAAGTAAAATGAAATGAACAGTCAGAGTTAAATTTAAGACAACAACAATATTATTATGGCCGTTGTTTTAATAAAACATTACTAGCGGTTAAGCCTTCTTTAAATACTGACTGAACTTCTCCAGAAATCCCCCTGTACTCCCACACCGGAGTGAAATGGTCGAGCGGCGAAGAGGTGGCGATCCCGCAAACGTTGCCTTCCTTCGACTCGCTGGACGGCCACACACAATCGCAGCTGCTGCTTCTGATCGAGCAGGGCGCGTACCAGAGGATGCCCACGGACTGTAGGGAGGTGAGGCAACCGCTTCTGCGAACTGTGACAAGAAAAGGGCATAACGTTAAATGACAAGCTGAATAGATGAGTTTTCAGATATCACTAATGCATTTTGGGGTGTTGGGTTGGGCAAATTAAGCTACTGAGTTAGTATTGCGTATATTGTAATTACTAAACAATGAGTCGTATGAGCGCTTGTTGCTCTGTTTAAGTTTACGCGTTTTTTCAACAAACAACAACTTTGACTAAACATTAAAGAGGTAACTGAGAGAAATTGTCTCGTAAGGGATAGATTAATCAACTACATAGTGCATATAATATGCCTCCTTTTCAAAAAATTACACCTCTCAGTTGTACTTCAATGGTCACCTATGCATACGTCGCTATCTACTGAAAACATAATCTTACAGGACTGTCAAATCGTAGATGCACCCCTGGTATTGACGTATGCTTATATGTGTTTGTCTGCAGGTGATGTGGGAGAAGCGTCAGTACCTGGTGGAGCTGCCCGGCGCGCTGGCGCTGGTGCTGCTGGCCGCGACCAACTGGTACGGCGAGCACCGCGCGCAGCTCGTCGCCTTGCTGCATCGCTGGGACAAGCCCTCGCCGCTCAACGCCATGCATCTCCTGCTGCCTTGGTAGGTCGACGGGTTACGCAACGCAACGAGACTCGAGGTCACGCATAATGCTGCATGTTGTATGTGTATCGGAGAGTTTCGTTCGGATTACAGTCCTCGGCAAACAACTTGAGCACTGACCTTGACTGCGGTTTCGTTTCGTTTCGTTTCTAGTACAAATGTGCAAGCATAAACAAAAACGTTCTTTAACAGCTTTAAGGAAACCCGAAAAGAGTTCTTATACATATAAAAATGTAAGTTTTTCGTATTTTTCCAGAACTTAATCGTTAATTGTTTTTGTCACACAGTTTCCCTGATTCTGAGGTCCGCGAGACGGCGACGAATTTAATAAACAAAATGTCTGACGACGACCTCTGTCGCGTGCTGCCGCAACTGACGCAGGCGTTGCGTCACAACACGTACCAAGCCAGCCCCCTTGCAGGTTGGTACCGCTAATAGCCGTTTCCTATACTCAAACAACGGATCGTTTGGCCTACGAACAGTTACATTTTGACACTTTCTGACATTTAACGCCTGGTAGGTAGAAGATCCGAACTAACTAGAAATTGGGACAGTTTTGGCAACATTGCAGGTTATTGAAAGTTTCACAAGTTTTTTTGTCATAGTAAATTGTGAGCAAAAATATGTTATGAAGTTATTAAGGAGGGTATGGCAGTGGATAAATTCATAATTTTAGAAAACAATCGATTATATCTTACTTTCTTAACCTCGTATCTACCAGAATTAATTGAGAACTGATCACTGTTTTTCAACGTATATGACCATTTGAGTAGATACGAGATAAGATGAGTGGATAAAATGAGACGTTACGGCATGGTTTGCTAACCTTGTCCACGAGCGGACTCTTGTCGTAGTGCTACCAGCAATGTAAATAGCTATGATTCTTCTATTTGCAATACTCACATGGCTCAATTTCTCTCATACGATAAATGCGATGCCCATGAACCGCTCGCGCGGCCGCGCCTTTATATTTGATATTAATTTTAATTTTGTTTGCGGAACCCCTGGGGTAGGCTCGCGGGCCCAGGTTGGGAAACCCTGCTTTACCAGTATAGCAAAGGAAACATTAAGACCGGGCACGTGTCAGTATATGGAACTTGTTCTAGTCCCTGTATTTGTTCTACAGAGTTACTGCTATCAAGAGCTTTGGCGGCTCCCGCGGTCGCTCACCGCTTATTCTGGTTGCTAGTCCACTCGTTACCAAACGTACCACAGGTGAGTTCCACTTATGACAACAAATATTCTTTGTCCACCTGATGATTGGCGTCGTAAATAGAAACAATTCTCTGGTGGTGAATAAAGACCGAGATTCTAAGGGTACATTGTATTCTAGAGCTGTGTTATGTTATGTTCTTTGTTATTCAAGGAGTTCCGTTAGTTTCCCCTCAGTCCTATTATCCGACCTTGACGTTGATCTAAACGGGACCAATTTGAAGTATCGGAACCAATCGCTTAAAAAAGCTTGTACTCTATTTACAAGTGCCGAGTTCTGAGGTAAAAGGAAAAAACATACGCATCGGATTCAGAAATCTCCCCCTTTTTTAAGTCAAAATGCTTATCACACTAACATAATAGAGCTGAAAGTTTGTATGTGACATAGTATTTTGTTACCACTTCGCGCTAAAACGGCTGGACTGATTTGGATGAAGTTTGGAATGCAGATAGTTTATACCTTGGATTAACACATAGGCTATGTGCCAATTGACATATTTATATCTTTAGGGTGAGGGTCGTGCTTTGGCTGTCTGTCAGTAACGGAAGTAATATTAACTATAGATATAATATTCATAGATTTTTTTATTATTATAAGCTCACGCCTGTTTCCCTTTGGGATAGGCAGAGATCACAGAATGCCATTTGCACCGGTCCTGGCATAATTCCCTCGCTTCCTCCCACATACATTCCTCTCTTCATACATGCTCGGCGGTTACGGGTACGTCTAATTCATCGATGTACAATTAAACTATTTTTTGTACCCGCAGGCACCGAGTCAGGAGTTCCTTGGTATCACGATAGAAGACAACGCAGGAGACGCGCAGGAAAGTTTCGAGTGTGTGACAGCCACGTGGCGATACAGACTCATGCTCCGGGCTTTGCTCGCCATCTGCGGGGAGCAGCTGACGCGGACGCTAGTGAGGCAACAGTTACTGGTCAAGGTCAGTTCCATCTTACCATCTTTTGTGTCATTTGTCATTATTAACAAATTACACAAAATAATTACTCATATTTGATAATCATGTCTAGTTTTGGTTATCCGCTATCTTTAGTTAAATAAAGTCAGGCTCATGGATCGAGGTGTGCAAAACCCTAAAAATGGATGTCAGATATTCGTCATACCTCCTTGCAAGCCAAGGCCATTGTGCGCAGTAATGTTTATCGCAATCAAGTTTGGTATTTCCGGAACGCATTTCACTAGCGTTTTATTGTTTATTTTTGATCTAAACGTGTCGATGCTTATCAAACTTGCCTAAACCCATGCAAAATGCTAACTGGTATATTATACTATTATACTAAAGCGGGGCGAGGCCCAGTCTCTACACCTAGCCAATCGCTTTACCTAGCACCGAGTCTTCATCTTTTGATTTTTTGTCGTTATCGTCCTGACTTCGCCGGTTTCGAGTTTGTGGAGGAGACTGTGCTTGTGATAACACCGAGTCATAAACCGTGGTTGGTTCCAGACGCTGTCAGAAGTGGCGCTGTCAGTGAAATGCGCTAAAGATGGCGGCCGCGCGCGCGCGCTGAGCGCGGGCGCCGAGCGGCTCGCCACGCTGCTGCGCGCCGAGCCCGCCGCGCTGCCGCTCGCGCTGCACCAGTACGTGCACGACGTCGACGTCAAGTGAGTCAATCAACAAAGATGGCGGCCGCGCTGACGCGATAATGACACCAATATCAGTACCCTCAGTGGATTCTACACTGTGTGATAATGATACACTTTGTGACTTATATGATCCGTATTTCAGTGTAACACAGTCACACAGTGTAACACAGTCACACTGTATAATACAATCACACAGTGTAACACAGTTACACAGTGTTACACTGTCACACAGTGCAACGCAATCACACAGCGTAACAAAAAAGTGCGGCTCGTAAATTTCAGTTTAGTCTGCAGCCAATTTACCAACAGCACGTTTTCAATTGCAATTGCACGTACAGTACGTATTACACAGTTATAAAAAAGTGAATAGATTTTGTCCTAAGTTATTATCTTTTGTCTTCAGGTCGTGTATGTACTTCAATTCCAACACTCTGCCGCTCAAAATCAACTTCATTGGGAGTGACAACGCCGTAGTGCCGGCCATGTTTAAGGTATTTTTGTTACTTATCTTTTTTGATCGTACTTTAATTAACAACGACGCGATATCACGATATCGGCGGAGTAGTAGTGAAGTTTCATATTTGAATCATCATTGAAAACAAATATTGGAACTTGCCCAGTGTGAAATTCAGAAATGCATTTTTAATTTTCAATAAGAAATTTAGAGCACGGAAGGCGTAATCGAATTAAGCGTCTTCGAGTACATGTTAATATTTTTTGGAATTTTTAGGTCGGTGATGACTTACGGCAGGACGCGTTGGTGTTACAAGTGATGAAAGTTATGGACAGTTTGTGGCTCAAAGCGGGACTGGACCTGCGGATGGTCACTTTCCAAACGTTACCGACAAGTGACAGGAGAGGTAAGACTTGGTACACTAAATCTCGGGCTATTTGAAATATTACACGTAAAAACACATCGTAAAGACGGATACGAGACCCTAGGTTAGAATCAAGTTTGATGTTAACTTTAGATTTTTACATATTTCGAGATCTTTTACACGACCTTTATTGCGTCTAATATTTTACAATATGACGTCGCAAGCAATTAAATACTGGTTATTAACATTTGCTCAACTAATCGTCTCAGTATCGAATCGTTCATGTATCAAAATGACCAAGAGTTCCGATGGTCTACGAAGCAATGTGCCCATTTATACAAATTGTCCATTTTGTGAAGATGCCTAAATTGGGGATCAAAGTCAAAGTCATAATATTTTTATTCAGATTAGGCTTACAGGAAGCACCTATGAATGTCATAAAATGTACCACCGGTTCGGAAAAACCTCTGATGAGAAGATACCGGCAAGAAACTCAACAAGGTATATAATTTGGCGTTCTTATTTTAGGTATGATAGAAATAGTGTCAGAAGCAGAGACTCTGAGGGCGATCCAGACCGAATGGGGGCTCACCGGGTCTTTCAAAGACAAGCCGATAGCGGAGTGGCTCGCCAAGCACAACCCCTCAGAGCTGGAGTACCAGAGGGCGAGAGATAACTTCACAGGTAACTTTCATTTTTAATTTAACTATGTATGTATAGTACGGTCAGCCCCAGAAGAAGCTGAAAATTTTAGTACCTTGTCGACGTCAGTAATGTGACAAATTCGAGACACTCTCATTTCATACGTTACTTCGACAAGGTTCTCAAGTGTTAAGCTATTTCTGAGGCTGACTGTACTAGCGACTCGCCCCAGCTTCGTACGGGTTCAATTTGAATGTAACATTACATAAAGACCTTCTTTAAAAAAAATCTAAATGACATTGAAAACCGTATCAAAGTCTGTCGCGTCGTCTGGAAGGAGTAAACGGCCGAAGATATTAAGATAGAAAAGCAGATAGCGACTTTGTTTTGTACTATGTTAAGTCAGGGGGCTTCCACTCTGCGCTGTAGGTACGCTCGACAGCCTTGTCTATGGCATAGGCAAATCGCAGTGGGCTGTCAGCTTGCCGCGCGCTCGCTCGCTCGCTCCCGCCGTGTCAGCGTAATTGAAAACTAATGCCGCGCAACCCTAACGTGTCGCCGGGAGTAGTGGGGAAAGGCGGGCGCGGACGCCGCGTTCCTTTTGACTCGCGCCGCCTGGCGCATGGTTCATGAAAATCATGAAGTAATAGGAAGTTTTTGTGCGTGTGAATAATTATTTTGTGGTTAAGATTAAGAAGATGTAAAGACTATGTAGAGATACAGAAGACGGCGTAAAGTCTGTTCTCCATAAACCTTTCACTCTTGGCGATTTAGTAAAAACTAAGAACCACCTTGTCTATCAGGAGTTCCAGAAAAAAAGCATGTACGTACAGTTAAATTATTGGAATTGTGTTCCATCCCGGAGTCATCTGTACATAGTATAAAGTAAAGTCGCCATATTTACTGTCTGACGAGAATTTTTATAGTGTATCTTCGTTCGCCTTCTCCTCCTAAACCACACAACGGATTTTGATACGGTTTGCACTGTTATTTATCAATGTTTTAGGGAAAGTTTTATAATCGGAGCCGGGTCGAGTCGCTAGTTTCATAATAAATGCATGTAACGACTCCTAAACAGGCATTGGAATGTCAGAATGCATTTATAACGAAGAGTTTTCTTTGCTTTGTCATTGCATAAAGGCTTGTAAAAGTAAGACGTTTAGATTAACTCTGTTTGTTCGTCTCACAGCCTCGTGCGCGGGCTACAGCGTGGCAACATACCTGCTAGGCATATGCGACCGGCACAACGACAACATCATGCTGAAGACCTCCGGCCACCTGTTCCATATCGACTTTGGAAAGTTTTTGGGAGACGCGCAGATGTTTGGCAACTTTAAAAGGTTTGATTGTTTTAATGTTTTGATGTCTGTTCCTCAAGCACGCTTTGGCGGCTGGACAGATTTGGATGAAATTTGGCAGACTGGTAGATCACCCTTGTTGACGACCGGGCTCGGAAATAATAATTGTATGAACTAATAAATAATATATTATAAGAAACTTGTATATGAGCGGAAAAAGACAATATTAAAGGAATGACGACGACTGACAGAGAATAATATATTTAAAAACTGTGACAATTTTGGCTACAAGCCATATTATGATTAGTATGAGCCTGTCGCTAACAACCCTGGATTAAAACATAGCCTACTTTTATCCTGTAAAATCCCGTAAAATGCATATTTTCTACACGCAAACGAAGTCGCTGGTGTCCGCTAGCACAGAATAAATAATAGTGCTAACGTACAGAAACTTTTCTTTTTCGACCACCATTAAACGAATTCCAACTTTATGATCAGGCATAAAAAGTTCGTATTACTTCATAAACATTCGCCGGGCGGCATGCGTCAAAAGGAAGGCGCCGCCCGCACCCGCCTTCCACCCGCAATGCCCTGGCGCACCGCTGGGGTTGGGCTGCTTACTGTAATACTATCACAACGCGCGACACAGAGAGAGCGGGCGCGCGCGCGGCAAGCCGGCAACCTACTGCGATTAACCTATGCCATAGGTTATACGGCGAGCGCACATACAGTGCGGAGTGGAACCCCCTGCCGCTAGTGTACAAAAAGGTGTGGACTCACTTAAACGTATCGTCCGTATTCGCAGGGACCGCGCGCCGTTCGTGCTAACCAACGACATGGTGTACGTGATAAACGGCGGCGAGCGGCCCACGCAGCGCTTCCAGCACTTCGTGGAGCTGTGCTGCATGGCGTTTAACGTTGTGCGCGCCCACCACGACCACATACTCGACCTGTTTGCGCTGGTGAGTGGTTAACACACTCTAATCTCCTTGGTGTTGCGGGTGTTTAGAGACGGTGGTGATAATTTACCATCAGGCGACCCGCTTGCTTATTTGCCTTCGCATTTCATAAAAAAAAACTTACTCGTAACGTGGATCTTATTAGAGCGTCCGCTACGTCGCGCGGGTGCACGCCTAACAAACAATTAGTATGAGCCAGCACCCGCACCTGCGTGAGTTAGCGGACGCTCTCATACTATTTTTCTATAGGCGTGCACCCGCTCCGTGCGCCCGCGCGAGTTAGCGGCGCGGGCGGCTCATAATCTAAGATATTAAACACGCATGTTTTTTGATTTACATTATCGCACTAGTGTTTTATGATATCACTGCAAGTTATATGAATGTCGACGAAGCGTTTTTAATTTGACCGGGTAATACAATTTTTATTTTTTATTTTCGGATGGACTCGCGCTAGTAGCCTCAGACAGCTTTACCGAAATGAGGTTTTTATAATACCAACGATGAATTAAACAATACGAGTCCCCTTTTTTCTTCGCAAGTGTGTTGACAAACGTATGAAACACGTGTGCATTGATCATAAGACACTCGGTTCCTTAATCGCGCTCGCGTGCTGATCGCGCGAGTAATACCGCCTCAAGTGTACCAACATAGCACATCGTATCACAATGTACTATTGCGGCGCTACCAGAATGTGTTATTGAGTGGTGTATGGTTGGCAGATGGCAGCATCGGGCGTGCCGGGCGTGACGACGACGGCGGTAAGCTACGTGCGCGGCGCGCTGCTGCCGCACGCCACCAACGCAGAGGCCGCCGCTGCCTTCGCGCGCCTCATACACTCCTCGCTCAAGAGCAAGTCAGTATTCTGTCCACGTTATCTTGTTTTTTAGGGTTCCGTACCCAAAGTGTAAAACAGGACCCTATTACTAAGACTCTGCCGTCCCTCCGTCCATCTGTCACCAGGCTGTATCTCATGAACCGTGATAGTTAGAAAGTTGAAATTTTCTCAGACAACAAATACTAAAAACCAGAATAAAATAAATGTTTATTATAGATAATGGTATGGAACCCCGCGTGCCCGAGTCCGACTCGCACTTAGCCGGTTTGTTTTTAGGATGGGAAACGGTAAACAAAGTAAACTAAAAAAATGAACCTCGTTAAATCGTAAACCTTTTTTCCTTTAGGTGAAGGCAAAACATTTGGCGGGCTTCGTTTTTCACTATTTCAAACCACTTGACGGGTTTGTCCATGGCATCTTTTTTGCCTTTGACACTAAACGTGCCTATCAAATAACCCACAAATGTATTCTGTACAGTTCTTTCAATCCTGACATACAGTCTTGGTAGTGGTAGAACCACGCCTTTTCTAGTCGCCGCCTGCAAAATGTAAAGGCTAAATTGACCTGAAACAAATATAAAAAAAAAATTATGGCGCGTGCTTTCACGTTTTCGACTACTTTGAATGCACCAATATTTTTACACTTGGCGTATGACTCGCAGATCATCAACATACTGTATCATTTAGTACCCAGTGAGTGACATGACAGTTCTGGGGGCCTAAATTATCAATATTGATTAGTAGGGTAGTGACTGAGCATCCTTTTAGACCCTGAACCGTAGAGAATCATGCCGCATGCCAGTTGAGTACTACAGGAGTAAACAAAAATAGTTGTGGTATCGAGCTGATAATCAGTCACGATCCAGATAATCTTAATTATTTTGATTTTTAAACAGCTATTATTTTTTGTGTGCGTGTGTCGATGACGATAGTTGATTTCTATCGATGATTTTTTTCACAATACACAGTAATATATAATTTAATTTTCCAATTAGTTTATAACCGAAGTCTATTTTTTACATTTCTCCTTACGCTATCTCAATTTTTATACAGGTTCACGCCCATAAACTTCTTCCTGCACAATTTGGCGCAGCTGCGCGCGAGCGGCGACCAGGGCAGCAACACATCGGAGCTGCTTTCCTTCATGCCGCGGACGTACACGTGAGAGCTTGCCCTCTTTAATTTATGTGGCCTTAGTACAACATCAAATATACTAAAGCTATCAAGGTGCTTAAAAATAGGAACAACTCTCTATGTCAATGGCGTTAGTACGTGTTTAGATATTATTGATCACCTTGGTTGCTTAGAATTCGTTTACCGCTATCCCTCGGGAACTTTGCTTTTTAACGGGATTAAAAGTATCCTCTGTGTTAATCCAGGATATAATTTATCTCTGTTCTTAATTTCATACAAATCCGTCTAGTTGTTCTAGCGTATAAAAGTAAAAAAAAAGTCACATACAAACTTTCAGCTTTATGCTGTTAGTTTGAAGTGTGATTTGTGAATGCTAAAAGACCGTTGGTGACCTATTGCGTAGGAATGTGGATAAAAACTATTCGGTTAAATAAATAGGATACCTAAAAAAAATCTTTGCGGGCTATGGCCTTTATGCGTTCTCTTCTGTTCCCAGTATGGCGCAAGAAGGCCGCCTGGTCAGCGTAGAGTGCCTCGGCTACGAGAAACGCTACGACCCGGAAAAGCACTACGTGTACGCGCTGCGAATATTCCGGCAGGGGCAGGCCACGCCCTCCGTGCTCTACCGGTCCTACAAACACTTCACCGAGCTCTACCAGAAGATCTGCCTGCACTTCCCGCTCGCCAAAGTGCACAGGTGAGAATTTACAGCTTCATTCAGTCCTTGTTCGACAGGTTCCTCATAGGTAATATGTAACTAAATGTCTGGTTAGCTACCGATTAAATGGAGTTAATAAATAACGGTTAATTTTCCGACTGCGACCCAAAAAAGGTACTATTTTTGTTACTGTACTGGTGTTACTGTACGGTACTGTTTCTGTAAGTCATTTAACGTAAACGTATTAACGTAACTAAAATATTAATAATACAAAGGAATGGTATTAAAAACCTGCCCAGTGCAAGTCGTAGATACACTCGTAACCATCCCTTCTGGCGGAAGTTGGGAAAAATGCAGTTAATTAACCATTAATCACGAAATATGCATTTTTAACCGCTCGGTTAAAATCTTTAATAACCGGCTTCGCATCTATAGTCACATTCTTGTATCACCAGACTCCTCGTTGGACGGATTCCGCTTTGACCAGACTTGTTTGGAGAGCTTTCGATTTTGCCAGATAAAAAATCAATGTTTTTAGTTGTATGTAATTGTTTTCATGTCTTTTATTTAATAATGTAAACAACACCATACGTATTTTACAGTTTGATTTTTCATTTAAAAACATCTGGCCAAACTGAAATCTTTCATAATAAGAATCTGGCAAGTAAGAAATCGGCCGTAAAATTACCCTAATCCTTGTGAAAGAGTGTTAACGCAACAGTTCTCTAACCTTTTAACTATTGCAACCTTGTAAGATTAAATTATATCATCTTCATGGTCCATATTATATGCCTGCCATTCGAAATAGGACACTTTCTCAGTTCCTACTTTAATGGTCACTTATATGTGTCTTCGATTGTACGATAAAATTCTATATATGATAAGATATAAAATAATTTATTAAGAAACTTTAAAATTAATTATCATTAGTTATTCAAACTTCACTATTATTTTTGGCGTTGGCCTGCGCTTTCTCAAAGCTAAACTGCAGATCCATCATCATTTGTTTGGTGCTCGCTTCATTAGCCACAGTCCTGGATATTTGATGCCGGTGCTCCGATATCATGTCCCAGCTGCTCGACTCTATCGGCCTGCTGAAGCTGGTGTTTCCCGTGTTGTCCTTCCTGTTAGGCTCAGGGTTCCTGGGTACTTCTGAATACGGTGGTGGACCGCTGCTTCGGCTAATAGAACTTTCTAGAGTGTTTGTGGAGTATGCTGTCTGTTTGCCCAGTGGATTTGCTCGTTGCGGAGGCGGTGGTGGCGGGATCGACGATTGAGGCATTGGCGCTTGAGGAATTGGTGCTTGAGGAATTGGCGCTTTAGGGATTGGGGCTTGAGGGATCGGCGCCTGAGGGATCGGTGCCTGAGGGATTGCAGCTGGTTGCGGCACTTGCGGCAGCGGCCCTTTCTTTTTATTCTTCTCTTGCTCTTTCCGTAACTTGACGTCTCTCGCTTGCTGTTGCGCTATTTGCCTATCCCGTTGTATTCTAAGTTTGTCCTGTCTGGCTTGCTCCTGCGCTTCTGCCTTCTCCTTTCTCTTTTGCTCCGCTATCCGTTTCTTCTCCAACTCCTTTAGCTCTTTCTCTTGTCGTTTCGAATCTCTTTTAGCTTCTCTACTATTCGCTTTAACATTACGATGCAAGACCGATGAGTCTCTATTATGAGACGGGCCTCCTCGAGGATCGGTCGAGACGTCTGGCGTGCTTTTTCTCAGTTGAGGAGGGAGATTGTATGGGTTTGCTAAGTCGCTTGTGCTTTTTGAAGTCTTGATTGGGACACTTTGAGCGCTCGGCGGCAGTTTTACCATGGACGGCGTTAGTTTTTTCGGCGGTTCGGACAAGCCGCCACGTCCTGGAATTAATCATAGTCGTTATCAACATTTTTATTACTGTTTGATCAATGTCAATACCCTGATAAATAGATAGCAGTTCTACGTATCAGAGATAGCACAGTCAGATTACCTATCCTCGTGAATGCACGTATCCCATTAGGTACCTACTCATGCTGAGTGGGAGTCACAATGTTAGAGGACAACTTGTCTTAGTTGAAGAGGCCTCACGCCACGTTGTTATTGAACACTCAGAGCTCTACTGCTTAGTTATTACGCGTGATTATATGTGAATAATAAAACTTCGAGGTATTGGTGTACTTAAAATTCAATGTTCTTATTCACGGGCGCTTTTTTCTCGAAGACATTTGTGCCTTTCAAACTGAACATCAAATGGGCATAACTGTGCCGTTTGTCATACTAATGTCATAAATTTAGGTTGTGTAAAGGGGGTGGATCAACAGGAAAAGAGAACAACTTATCAGAAAAAAAATTGCGTGTTCAATCCCCTTGCCTCCAATGTCCAAATATTCCTTTAAAGATATCTACTCACCGAAGAATTCCTCCCGATGGGTCCTGTAGGCGCCCCCCACGGATAAAGTCGGTCCATTCTCGTATATCTCCTTCCTCTTACTCGAAGAACCGAGGTTCAGCGAAGCTTTGAATCCTCCGAACTTGAACATCAGGATTGTACACGTAATACCGCCGAACTGTAGTAGGGTGCCCACTTCTCACAACGATGTCCGCTGGAAATAGAAACGAAATATGTTGGGTTTATTGTGACTTTTTTCCCGTGGACAACAGTGTAATAAACACGTTAGTTTGAAATTGTTTACAGTTATATTTAATCATCGCACATTCTTAACTTTTATTTTAAAATACAGACATGCTCCATGAAAGGCTGCCGAGAAATGTTTCTTTCTACAATTATTGTAAAACGTATGTGGCTGTAAGAGAATTCAATACCTAAAGACCCCCGGAAATTCAAATTATTTTTGTTTTAACTAACCGAAAAACTTGACTCGGTCATGTGCTCATGGCATTTAGAAGACTTAGACAAGTGATTAGTATGATCTTATATAATTTACATATACTTTCCGACCAATGAATTACGCTGTATAAAAAATTAATAACATATCTCGAGATAAGTTGATGATTGTGCGAGATCTTAGATAATAGTTGGCGAGATTTATTGATTGAAAATAATATAATAAGTTCCAGTACTCACGTTTCCTCGGTTCCCTTATAACTGAAATTGTAGTCCGAAACAATGTTATTGTAAATAAATAATTAATATTATTCCTTCATTGCTGTTAATAACATTCGTTAGTTGGTTGATTAGATAGCGGAGTGTTGGGTATGATGTGAATAAGGCTGGTATCTTATCGGTTACTAAATTATTTCGAAGTTATCGCACACCGACGGTATATGGGCAAAAGCGGATTATTCTACGATTAATCATCGCTTACACAAATGGACATCGCCCAAGGCACAGTTCATAAATAGTAAAATTATGTCGTCTCTGTCAAATTTGAAGCGACACACACATTCAAACATCGGTCAAAAGGCAGCTCGAATGATTTCAGATAGCATCGTATAGATCTAAAGATACAGCGGGGTAACCATGGAAACGGTTTTGTGTGTGTGTGTGTGTGTGTGTGCGTGTGATACGTCTAAACATTTTCATTGAACATGTCGCTCTGCTTGTCATTTTTACTCTTTGGCCGAGCATCGACAGTATGCTTTTGTTAGTATTTTAAATATTATATAAAATTCCAACGCGTGTCAAACAAGGTAAAGTAGAATCATAAATTTCGCATTGACAAATAAAAGTTTATACTATCGTTTAATAGGAAATATTTACATATCGTAAGTATTATCGTAATATACTCGGTATTCTAAAAGCAATAATCGGTAGTGTTGGTAAAGAATTTATACCTACAGATACGGTTTAAATGAAAATTTATTACACGTCGAAAACCAATTAAAAGCACACTCTATGGTTAGACTTAAATTGTTAATTACGACGGCGACTAAAAGTGACCTGCAGATTTTCACGTATAACACGACAAGCACAGATTTCTCGAAGTTGCAAACGTGGGTTTACAATACCCTAACTAGCCCTAACAACATGCTAACAAATCAGAACTACATCACGCTTTGCGATTTAAAAGTTAAATTCTATTGACCTATAAAAAAGACCCCATCGTTTGTCTGTGACATTTTGTTGTAAACGCTGACAAGCAGGAGGGTCACCTAATGTCAAACGATGATATTGTTCATGGTTTCTAACAGCAACTCAATTCTTTCCAGCCTACCATCCGGGCTTCACGTGGGCCGCTCGAACATTCGGCAGGTGGCTGAGCGGCGGTTCGGCGACGTGCAAGCCTTCCTCACATCGCTGTTCAGTTTAGCCGACGAGATCGCTCACTCCGATCTCGTGTACACATTCTTCCACCCATTGCTGCGAGACCAGCAGGATGTGGAGCCGCAAAGGATGAAGAATCCAGGTGAGAATAAATAAAAATGCAGGTTCTCTCAACCCGGAGTCGTCTACTAATGAACGAAAATGGGCCTCCCCCAATGACCTTCATGATCTAGTCCTCTGCGCCAGATTCCTTATTGGCCAGATTCTTCCTTGGACAGATTTCTGTCTGGACGGATTCCGTTTTAGAAAGATTCCTGTTTAGAATTTTTTTTAATTTGCTAGAATGACAAATGAAACTACAAATAGTAAGTTGCTAATGTTATTTAAAAAAATGTTCTACGTAGGAAGCGTGGTCCAAGCATACCCCGAACAAAGAATTGAGGCTAGCACTAGGAGGATCACGATTCAATAAACAATCTTTATGGTCTTATACTTATACCAACGCTCTGATTTAGTCTGGCAATATTTGAATCTGGCCAAAAGGGAAACAGCTCAAAACGAAATCGGTCCAATGAGGAATTGCCGAAAAAGGACTTGATCCTCACAAAAGACAGAAGTTCGTAAGCCTTCTACATCGACCGGTATCCGGCGACCTTAGTCTAGTCGGTGGGCAGGCCATCTTGTATATACCATAGCAATTGTTTTTAGAATTTCAAATGATGCTAAATCAAGGGGAAACAAATCGTCAACAACCCGAAGACGTCCAGTGCATGTCAACCCAAGAGCCGTCAAATTTATGATGTCTACTCCACGACATGTCCTCACACAAATGTGGCCCAACCCTGTCACTTCTGATTCTTTCGATCTCTTACGTTGATTAGTTTGCTAACCTACTCATTGCGGATCTTATTCAGAAGCGTCTGGCTAGCGAGAATACTTATGCCTCCACAGCTCGTTGAAGGATTAAGAACCGGCGGTGTCGGTATCATGTTTTCTTCTTAACTTAACTTTTTTTCCAGCAGAATCAGTAGAAGCAGAGAACACAGGGTCGGGCTCGCTGAAGCTGTCGGTGCAGTACGCGGGCGGCGTGCTGTCCGTGCTCATACTGCACGCGCAGTCGCTCGCCGTCACGCAGGGCCTGCCGCCGAACCCCTACGTCAAGGTAGGCCCGGTCACTGCCACGCTGCCGCTACAAGTAGTGACGCAATGCGTAGTACGTGCGTGCCTGTTTTGTTTTTAGACATCGAAATGCAGGGTTCGAAAGGATAATTATCAATGATAATTATCATGATAATTATCGTGATAATTATCATGATAATTATCGTGATAATTAATAACAGGTTGATAATTATCAATTGATAATAACAAAAAATTGCGCCCGTGAAATAGAACTATATTCTAAGTATTCAAACGTGTATTTCCGCACTTGTTGCGTGTATCCGAACGCACGTCTAGTCGCGACACGGGAATTCCCCCAATTCACAAAAAATGTCAGTTGGTGTTACGTAAAGCCAAGTGAACTCGAATGTTATTTTTGTTTGTTTTGAGACAATAAACCATCGATGTTTCTTATGAAACAATTTAACAAATGATATTTTAGTAATCACGGCTCGTTATTATCTTGATAATTTCGAACCCTGTCGAAATGAGAAAACTATAGAATTGAGTACAACGCAGTGGCAGAGTAGCCGACCATAGTCTATTTGGTAGACTGTGTTGGGTAGCGCATGCTTACCCTGAATAAAACTGTCTGTGCCAATTGTCAAGTAGACAGCTCTTAGTATCTTATGTTTTAAATTGGCGTCATATTTTTAGTTCTGCTATCCGACGTCTGTGTCGCTGCTAGTTAGAAAACTTAGAAGCACTTTATTCACTTACGATAAGATTCAAAGTTAAACCAGTGGCTAAATATTGAAAGCCCCTCTTCACCTGTTTCACCCCGTCGCAAAGTGGTGACGCTAGGCTTGTAACAATCCGAGCAAGTAAGCAAGTCTATTGTCTTATATCGATGTTTTTAGAGTATGAAATGACGCATGATACTTATAAGTATTTCGAAATACGTTGACGGTCGTAATCTCGCAAGTGACTAAAAAGTATGGCCGAAGAACCTTAGAACTCTTTCCTTTTTATTAAAATGCATCTTAATCATGAAATATCTTAATAACTATTCAATCGGTTCAATAGTATGGGTAAAGTTATCATATTTTACTTTGTTATTTTCTACAAAAATTACACTATTTTGGCATAATTAAATATGCCATAAAAAACTTTTTTTCAGGTGCAAATTTTGTATGTAAATTCGGCCCTTTAGCATAACTGACCGCTCATGATCTTAACGTTCCAGGTGTACCTTGTACCAGACCCAACCAAAGAAACGAAACGGAAGACCCGCGTCTTAAAGCGCAACTCGCACCCATCTTTCATGGAAATGCTGGAATATCGACTGCCGATCGACGTCGTCCAAAACCGAAGTCTCCAGGCCACGGTGTGGCACTACGACTCATTACAGGAAAACACGTTCCTGGGCGGTGTGGTGATACCTTTGAACTCATTGCCTTTGAGACAGGAAACGGTAGCTTGGTACCCTCTAGAGTATATACCCCGGTAGCTAAGACTCGCCGGCTCTGCTATGTGGAGCTGTGACGTACACAGGTAAGTTACTGGCACTGTCAGTGTTGGGAATTATGTAATTGCAGTCAAATTAATTGTCATAAGTTTAATTGTAATTGTTAAATCTTATAGCACTTGATGAATTGTGATTTGTTTGCGAATGTAAATTGTTAGTTGCATTAGATTCAGAACAAAACTAACTTTTGATGTCAAATTTAAAACTCAATTCACAATGATCAAGATGAACGCTGCTTTTAAATACTACGTTACTTTTGGTTAACGTGTACTTGATTTTAACATCAAACAAAAATCTCGTCTGAATTCTTATATTTTAAGACATTCAATTATATGATTATTACTATATTATTGCCCAACAATGCAGTGATACTAGGACTTAGATCCGTAGGAGATGAAATAAATTTAGAAAATGTTGCTCGAAGTTTAACCTTTTCGTCCTGTCACGTCTTTTGACCCACAAACTGGCGCGTTTATACAGTTTTGTTTGGTAAATGATACGATGTAATTGTATTATGTAATTGTACAAACAGCAACTAACTTAACTGACAATTAAAGAGGGAACTGGGAGAAATTGTTTATGTTCGAAAGTAATAGATATATCAACTTCATAGTCCATATTATATGTTATCTTAGACAATTTAGCCAAGGGACCTCGCAAGGCACGCATTCCCCTCTGCCAATGCATATGACCTAAAACCGTGAGTTAAATCATAACGGTTTATAAAAACCAGTTCGCCGCGATATCGTGTGTTATTTTGCTTTAGTCCGTATCGCGAAAGCGATCTCTGCAAAAATGGTTAATCGTGCTGTATTTACCTTCAAACGGCTATCAAAAACTTCAAATTTCACTAAAGACGGATTTTTTTATCACACGTAAATAATTTTCTTCACAATTAATTTATTATTTACAACACCAAAAACATTTTAAATGAATAAGCTTTTTGACAGACATAACGTAAACATTACAAAATTTGACATCATGGCATTCGTGGCAGTGTTGCCGACAGCATGTTGTGATTTTATTCGGATATCTCATCTGGAGACTTCCGATACTGTTTACAGTTTTCGGATTTTTCCTTTTGAGGTAAGGAACTCTGAAAATATAGTAACACTCGAAGTCCGGGACTATAAAGTGTAATTCCTGGACACGGGGCAAGACACGTAATTCCAGGACAATTCCGAATTTCCCAGCCATCTGGCAACACTAGACCCGTCTCCCCCCGCTAAAATTGGCAGCAAAAATTGTTAGGTGATAATACGGCTTGGCATCTCAATGTTAAATACTCAAAGTATGTTATATGTCTCCCTTTCGAAAAATTACACCTTCTCTCAGTTCCGGCTTTAATGATTACTTACATGTGTCCTTCATAGTAATTATTATACGTCATCGGCTCAAAGGTTAAATTTCGATTATAGGAACTGCGTTTTTCATTCCTAACGCAGTTATGTATGCATTTATTCGACTTGCCACTTTGAACACAAAAAGCGAGTTGGCGCTTAATTAATCAAACTCAATAGGCCAAAGTAGGCTAATGAGAAGTTAATATAATTTTATATTTTTTTATAAGCTTGCGTATAAAGCTCTTATAATGTCTCTCCTGCAAGCGTAATGACTAGCTATACTTAATCGATTTAAATTGGTAGGTGGTGGGACACATTTGTATTTAAGTCATACATTCAACAAAATGAAACGCTGACCTACCATGGGACTATGTCAAAGTGACGTTATACATCAAATGGTAAGGAGTCTCTTAAGATTTTACACGGTTATATCGTGCGTAAAGTATCCATTTTGTTAATTGTACGAAACTAATGTGTTCTTCAGCTGCTTTAAGAGGTGTTACCCTAACCAGCGTCTTTTCTTGCTCTAGCGCACTCGCACGAGTGAGTAAGCTATGTTTCGACGTCGAGCGCATCGCCGTTGCACTTAGAGAATAAGAGGCCATTTACACGAAGCGAGTTCTCGTATGCGAGCTGCATTACATTGCGCAGCTCGATAAATTCATCGACCGCATCATACCTCGGTAGCCCGCAATGTTATGCAACTCGCATGCAAAACCTCGCGCCATGTAAATGGCCCTTAAGGCTGCTTTTCCATCAGATGCGTAGCGAGTGATGTGCTTGTAATAACCAATAGAATCGCTTCATTTACCTCGCCTCTGGCAGCACAGCTCTGGTGGAAACGGCTCATTGGTTCTTTACAAACACATCCCTCGCTACGTATCCTCGCACATCTCTAACGCAGCCTAAAAAGGCAGCACTTTAAGACAATGTGATGTATCAAGAAATAAAACGCCAAATTATATGTATAATGGAAATAAATTAATTTATATTTAACTAAAAGAAGAAAATTCCAAATTCTTTTAAGGAGTTCTACGTACCCTTGTCTCCTTAAGAATAATATTTTTTGTAGATTATTACTTCGATACGAAGAATAGGGTATCCTTTGGCAGCTTTAGTGCCAACGCTAGTTAATAACGGGCCTTCCATAATATGTCACACAGTATGGGGGGAGGTGTCTGTTATTAGTGACGTAATAAAAATATGTACAACTTAAATGGTATAGCGTGACACGGGGGTAGGGAGGGACTAATAAATAATGCCAAAATGTGTGTGACGTTATTATTGGATGGCACCTAACCTTTTTACCGCCAGTGTCTTCTTCGTGTCATAATGAGATGCACAGTGCGATAGTCAGATGACTATTATTATTATAGGAGTAGGTACTTCTGACGGTAAAAAGTTTCAAGCCCTGTTACACCACTCTCTGTTTCCGATGTCGTATCAGACAGATATCTGTGATACCATCTTTGTTTGTGGCCATAGAATAAACAGAGCCGGCATCACAGACATCTGTTGAATGTAATATCAGAAACTTATAAATCAGAGAGAGGTGAAACAGGCCCTTAAAGTAATCAGCATTGGTAGCACTTTAACAAAACTTCGTTGGCGTGATGTAGCGCATGTCAGTTGGTTTCCTCCATTATAAACTAGATGGCGCTAGAGTCGCTACAAGCGTTTATTGCGGACGTAGAGCTTCCATCTCTTTCGCACGCGCTAACTAGTTAGAAAGGGATGAACGCTGTATGTCCGCGGTTAAAAATAGCGTGCTAGGGCTTTTGAGGTGATGCTATTAAACCTATTATAAACACCTCCGGCCCCTGTTTTATAAAAGTTACAGGCGCTACAATCCGACATATGTCAACTTTTCCATATTAAAATGAGACAGATGTGTCACCTTGTAGCATTTGTCACGTTTATTAAACAGGGACCAGCTTTAATATAAATTAAACATATCTGGCTCATGTATACATGTTACATTGAAGAGACGAACTTAATGCTTAAAAATAATCTTCTAAAGATTACATTAGACAATGTGCATATCATTTTGTACACTTAGGTATACAAAAATTGAATCAGCTCATTTCTAATTTTGTACATTCCACGCGTTTTATACATAAAGTACTTGGCATGAGGATGTAATGTTTATGTTTTAAATTCAGTATTTAAACTGAACCCCATTTGTACGAATTGTATTGACTGCTTGCTTCATCAGGCAAGCCATTGACAACGGCTTAATTTATAAGAATCAGCTTAAGCAATATTATCCTCTGGCAATAAAAATCAAGTATATCACTAGAAAATGCAAACCCAGTTATTTTCCTTAATAGAAAACCGGTTTTAACCGGTTATTGTAAAAGAATATTACTGATTTTGCATTCCCTATATGTCATCTAATTAAAGTTCAAGTTTACTATGTAATATGTTCTATATTCAAGCCGTTAACGCCAATACGTTCGTGCAAATGGAGGTACTTAATTTACGTCACCCCGGGCCGTAAGTAGTATTTACCACCTGCGCGGGCAGAAAATTAAATCCCTAGCTAGGGGAAGACGTTAAACTGTGTTCACATCTAGAGCAGTGATTAAGGAAAGTCTCAAATCGTAGGTACTTGATGAGGGCAATGAACATTTTTATTATTAGAGACATTTTTATTTTACTGCTCTAGGCGTGTAATCTACTATATTATTATAATTACAATAAGGCCAAGATGTGTTTTTGTTGTGATGTTTAATGAGATCTGAATGGATTATAATGCGTTTGTGTGTGTGGACGTAAATGATGAATTTACTGTTTTACTCTTACTAACAAATGTACACAGTTCGTTCTTAAACTCAAAGTTTTGTTTGCTTTTGTTTTGCACTATTTTATGCGGTCCAAATGTATTTTTACTCCTGGATAGACTAGGAATTATTTTTAGATTGACTATTTATTGGAATAAAGCTAAATCAAGTACATTATGTTGATATTAATTTGTAATATTCAATATATTTTGAGAGTTATCTGTATCACATATTTTCGTGTTTTCTGTACAACGCTTTGTAAAGTTTTATTCAATGTAATGCTTCAATGTTTATAACTGTATGTGGTTTATGAAATGAACTTACGCGGAGTCGCGTAAGTTAGGATTAACGTCTGGTTTGCATTTCTGATGTAACTCGGATCTTTCTGACATCGTTTGGATTCACACCAGCATGTCTATCTGATTTAAAAATTGTACCCATAGTACAGTCAAAGACAATCATAACCATAACTGACCATTAACCTGTCGTTACCCGCTGGAATCGTACGACGTTAATCAAAATTTGACATACATTTATAATAATTTAACTAGATCCAAAATTGCACTACACTCAAATTGACAGAGGGTTTTAAAAGGTTAAATAAGGCACAGAGATTGTCATTCTCCAACTACAGAACGCCTGTAAAATGCTAATTAGATATACTGAGGTGCTGGTGCAATCTGAACAGTGTCAATACAAGTGGCTTCCATTATTTAGCTCAAATCATTGTTAACGGTGAACGAATCCAGATCACCCAGAGCTTATCTTGACTGATCACAATATAGGGTCCTTCCTGTACATACAATTAGATAGATTCTTTACAAATAAGAAATCAAATCGGTCTAACTGACATCATAATAAGTAGTTGTTGTTTAATGGATTTTGTAATGATTGATATTTAAATAAATTTGTCTGAAATCTCTAAATGGTTTTATTGCGTGTCATACTATCATGTCGTTTTCTGGCGAGGTCCTAAGTAGGTAAGTATTGTGGCCGTATTTTCTTTTTTTTAGACCCTCTTCTCCCATGAAATAGGGTAGGACTTCTTTGGTGGGGAGGTAGTATATGCCTTTGTTGGTGAAGTTGGTTTTTGGACCGAGATAGTTAGGTACTACTGGGTTGTTGTAGCAGTCGCCACGGCGGGCGCTGGGGACGGAATCGCAGCGGACGGCTATGAACTTGTCTGGATGTTCGTACGCTAAGGTCCAGTAGAACGCGGAACGAAGATGGCTGCATAGCAAGAAGCAGGGCATGATGAAGTCTCCAATCATTGAAGGTTGGAATTCACCTGCAACGGGGAGTTATTCGGGGTTAAAATCAAAGTCAAGCTAAAATAAGGATGCCTCAAGTTTGAACCTATTGTTTGACTTAATTCCGAGCTCGTGTGCTCAAGAATATATTCAAACTTGGTTCGGAGGATTTCATTGAATCATTTTTCATTAGATACGTGCCTGGTAAGTTTCCAAAGCAAGTTCCGTAGAAATCGACTTTTCGTCTATACCACGACTACCATCTATACCTTTGCTATCCGTATTATGTAAATTAGTAATTATGTCCGCGAAGTCCGCAATCCCGGAACCATCGATATTGATGTTCAACGTCTTAAGCCGTAACGAAGATATTTAATTTGCCGTCGATCATCGACTTTTGGGTTATCCTTACCGCCGTTAGCGTAGAAGTCGATATGCCCGATAGGGTCCGCAATCCCAAATCCGTCGATATTGGTGTGCAGCACATCCACCCGCTCCGCGCCATCAGGGTTGAAGCGCTGTGATGACGGTAGGTTCCGGAAGCAAGGGCCAGCGGGGTCCAGACCTGGAATTTGATAAAAGACCTTTGATACAGTATTTAATAGCCAGAGGAGATAATATGATTAAGGCAACACATTAGCCTACGGTTCTAAATAGGGAATTGACGTTAAATGGATACCAGAAATCAGGACCTTTAGGTATGCATACGATGGACGTCTCCAACGAACTGAAAACCATTTATCTGGTGACAAGCAGGGAGAGGAATACTCGTACGCTTGTATCAAGAAATAGCCACTTCAGTACCTTCTTAACCCAAACGCAGATTCAAGATAGGATACAATCAATTAGAAGCTGCGGGGGGTCGTGACCCCATGACCCCCCTAGATCCCTTGTGTTGGTGGCACATTCATTAGGTAAGTAGTAGGTGTCACGGAATGATCCACCTTGAACTCAGTACGAACCTGAGAGCCGCGCTGGCTTCCGCCCGGTCAGCTCCCGGTACTTTACAGCCGCGTAGTAAGCGATGTGGGCGCCGAGGCTGCCGCCCGCCAGCTCGAGGCGACTCGGAGGCAGCCCGCGACGAGTCAACTCGGCTAAGAACTCGCCGAGGATCTCACCAAGAGGCCGGGTTATTCGGGCTGCCCTGTAATTGCAACTTTTTCTCAAACAAAGCGCGGTCTTCTTAAGAAATAGACATACCTAGTTATTTAGAGGAAGGTACCTACCAAAGATAAATAATTGCGCAGCAAATAAAGTAACTTTGAAAAGGGCCCGCTGAATTCTACCTGTAGCCCTAACACGACTGGCCCGGTTAGATTGATCGCTTCCTGTGTCTCTGTCAAACTAGTGTCGTAAGAAAGGGACGAACATAGAGATAAACTAAACCGGGCCAGTCATGTTAGGGCCACTGTAGTACAGTCAGCCTCAGAAATAGCTTAAAATTTAAGAACCTTGTCTTAGTAACGTATGAAATGAGAGTTGTTCGAATTTGTAACATTAGGTACTGACAGCGACAAGGTACTAAAATGTTCAGCTACTTCTGAGGCTGACCGTACCTAGCTAAGTATGAAACGATAATAATTGTGGTTCAATGTACTTATTGGTAGGTACCAACCTAGGTAGTAGGTATTCCCTTTTTGGTCAAAGGTCAAAATCTTAAGTAGGTATGTAGGTATATACTAAGTGAACATACGAAATTTTAATCAAATACTCATTTTATTTGAAATAAAATGTTAAAATAAGGGTATTTCTTAAAGAACACTCAACCAACCACCTACGTAGGTATTGAGAAGAGCTCCCGTTACAATTAACAATTAAATTAGACTTTTATTTACATACAGACCTACCTAATAGTATAAATGGCTGCGTGACTGACTTACTGATTAGCAAACAAAGCCAGACCAAGCTGCAATGGTAGACCAGTTTATTTATTTTGTTAGGTAAACTCACATGGGGTAAAGTCGGACCAGCAATGGGAAAACCTCCACAAGGATGACGTTCCGGCCCATCTCGAGGTAGGGCGCCGCCACCGAGCGCACCACCGGAGAGAAGGACGCGTCCAGGTACCCGCTTATCATGATCTGATGCCAGACACATAGATACAATAACCGACGGCGAAAGCGTCTTATGACCTGGGGTGCAATTTTTGAACAACCAGGTGATTAGAGCTCACCAAGATGGCCGAATCTCTATGAAAAACGGCTATTTTGGTGAGCTTTAGTTACCCGGTGAGATTCAAATGCAATTTTTGAATATAATCAGGTGACTAATACTCACCAAAAAGGCCGTATTTCTATGAAAAACAGTCATTTTGGCGAGCTTTAGTCGCCCGGTGAGATTCAAAAATCGCACTCCTGACTGTGTTTTTTTTGTTGCATATACTTTCGGAGATAAGTACGTACGTTATATGCAAGTCCGGACACACTCCATGACCAAATGATAAACATCTTTGGGAATTCCACAAACTTCGCAATTTGGTGAGGGATTGTTAGATTTAGATTTTTGTTTCCCAAAAGATTTAACTTCTTAATAACTAAATTGTAACGACAGTGAGCGCCTTAAATATGCCTTTACCACATAAAATAAGGGTATATTCGGGTAATTAATTAGGTATTCTTTATTAGGTAGAACTGGGATTATTCTCGTACACTTAAATCGTTTGGATTTAAAATCAATGAACAACCGAAACGTGTAGGTAAATAAAGCATGCTATTTGAGTACGTACACGTTATTCAAAGTCCTGATTTCACTGAAAAAACATTGTCATTGGAAGTAACCGAAGTTTCGTCTATCTTTTACAAAAAATAGTGACTAAGTACTGAAAGTGTATAACACCTTATAGCAAATTTCGCTAATTTAATTGAACTTTGATTACAAACACGAGTAACCGCACTAGTTCGGTTATCCCATTTTCACTGAAGATAAGAGAGCGAGTCTCACCAGGCAAAAGTGGGAACTCTTCATTCATCTCATTTCATTTATTTTTATTCATCATTCAAGTTTTCAGGAAAAATAACCAAAACACTCGTACGCACACACCATAATACATTTAGAATACAAACAACATAGGTACTTAATTAATTAAAATAGCCATCTTACTTGTGTTTTCCTCTTCTTGAGGTCCAAGTGGCGAGCTGCGCAGGCGGCGCCGCGCGCGCTAAGCGCACACCTCCTCTCTTGACTGCGGATGAAGCCGGAGGTCGGCCACATTACCACAACCGACAGGGAGCGCCTCGTTCTGTCCGAAAATTCTGTGGATTTGTTCATTCCTGGACCTGTGTTGAATATAATGTTATCGTTTGGGGGGACCGTGGGGGGCTGTGCCTCAAGGGCGCAGTGCCAGATTAGCCACGAAGCAAGAGTAGCAAATGCTACGGGCCCCGCACACCAACGCCTGTCTGACCGTAATAAAAAAACTTGACAACCTAAAGCAAACCAAGGGCCCCTTGACAAAATTTGCTACAGGCCCCGCGCTGGCTTAATCCGGCACTGCAAGGGCGTATCCAGCTTTCGAGTCGGGGGGGGGGGGGGGGACAGGCTCGTCAACGATGCAGATTTATACTTTGTCGACAGAGACCCAGCCCAGGGGTTATTGAAGGTGCCGCCCCTACCCCTACTACCCTACGCTACAGAGTACAACATTTTGGAGTTTCAGAACATTTTAGGTGCTAAACGGGAATTGTAAAACATGATTTATTTTATTATTATGGAATCGAGTTGTAGCTAAACTAAGATAATAATTGACATCGCGTAACATTAATCGCCCAAGTTATCGTTTTTAGTACTCTTTCAAAATTTCAAAATTACTGTATACGTATACTATATGTCTGTATATTATATGCTGACAAATGCTGCGGGCTTAACTTTTTTTCTTGCTTTACATATAAAGCTCGTAATTTTTTTGCAATAAAATATTTAAACGCAATCATGTTTTTATAATAAAGGCCAGTTTATATACTTGGTCACTTTAAAAATAATAACCCTCTAGACTGTTCATATTCACCAAACCGATTTATGTAAGTTAATAAAATTCCGTTCAGCTTTACAAAGTCGTGTACTTGCTGAAAAACTGAAAACTTTGAATTTGCAAACTTTACCAACTTGCTTAACTGACATAATCACGGCTTGAAACCGATTTAACTATTTTCTAACATACTTATTTATTGTTTTTAAAAAGTACAGGTCTGGATTGAACTCACAGTCGCTCATATAACCGGCAGGGGAACCGACGTCGCCACCAAAAGCATACCCGCACGCACACAACAACACGAACCACCTAACTTCCATGTTGACGTAAACTTAATACAAATACAAACGCATCTATACGACCAACCACGCAGTAGTTCCTCACATTACTGGCTGAAGAACTTGAAGTTTCCTTAGGCAAGGTCGAAGTGCAATCAATTCAAGAACGCATAATAGCAGTAGATTTAAACATGGTACTAATCCATATTGGCAACCGGTTTTTGCCACGGCTAACATGGTCAAAATTAAGTTGAAAACGTGTAGTTTGGTAGCCATTTGGGTCGTAGCCATCGAGTGCGACGCGAAATGCATATTCATACTACTAAACGCTCGCAGTCACACAGCCTTCAAGGTCTACGAAGCCAGAAGTTGCGATTACAAACTTATTTGCAGTTGGTAAACTGACCGCGTTTATGTCACTCAATCCAGCTTATCTTTTCGTTAGAGCAATGTTCGGTGCTTATTAAGTTTGTACGGAACCCTCGGTGTGCGAGCTCGACTTGCACTTAACCGTTTTTTTGAAACAAAACTACGTTCTTATCAATCATAGCCGGGTCGGAGCAAATGCTCGCAATGAGTATTGCGAGCATTTGCTCGTAATGTAGCAAATTAGTTTTTTTTAACCTATCTATTAGGTACCTTCTTAATACGTAGAAGCCGTAACTATTAAAATCCGTTGCGTGGTTTAGATGTAAGCGCCCGACGTTACAATAAGGACTTTGGGGACAATTATATAGCTACTTTGTTTTTTACTAAGTACCTACATTTGTAAAAAAAGATTATTTTGGCGATGAAACGGAGTTTCGCCACTTCTGATGTCGTGTTTTGGTCATGGTGTCTATTCCTACCATGAATTACTATTAATAAAACGGATCACTCACGTATTTTTACGTCGTTTTATGTTAAAAACGGCTTTAACTGTTATTTAGAGATTTTTTACGGAAGGTACAGTCAACCAATTCGATTCATATGCCACTGTAGAACCTTTATGTAATAAACGTCTAATGACTTTTAAAATAAATGTCACAATATCTCAGCGATGAAACATTGCGACAACCTTCTACAGAGATCTACGACACAAATTGGTTGATTGTACATACATTGTAATTAAGTTTTCGTTAGTAAATGGCGCGCGTGCGAAATCGGGGCAGGTTGCTAGTTCATTTATAAATATGTATGTTGTATAGGCCTCTTCGCATAATTTAATTAAATGAAGGTTAAATAATAATAATCATAATCACTTAATAAACATAAAAAATGAATTGATGATGTTTGTATATTATGCAAAAAAATTACTAATGTAAATGAAATGAATAGTTTATAAAATATTTGTTACCTTCACGCTTGAGTAAACATTTGTATATGTATTTAGTTTAAACGCAAATGTTGTTAGTGTTATAATTAACGTAGTAATATTTTTTATTTAGTAGTAATTTAATTTATTTACTGAAGTGTTTTACTTCATACTTATTGTACCTAATATATACCTTCGGTACCATGCCGAGGGGGCCTCCTTTTTTTGATATATTTGAATGATAATTTTAGAATTAATATTTAGTATTTGGTTTTAATGTACATATTTTAATTGTTTTAAATTATGTTTATTAAATTTGAAAGTCATAACCGTAACATGCATGACAACAGATATTTGAAATAAAATATATACTAATATATTAAAGAGGTAAATTTGTTATGTAGAGGCCAATCTCTGTAACTACTGAACCGATTGCAAATATTCTTTCACAGATAGAAATCTACACTATCCCTGATGGATATGGCTACTTACTAATTTCACGTGAACAACCTATAATTACTTCAATATCGCTTGAAAAAACGCAAAATTTCCCTAGAAATATTGACTTCGTGACAGAAACCAACCTCCCCTCCATAGTGACCAAGCGTGGTATTTTGAAGACCCACCCCCCTGGGTCACGTAGTATGGGTACGTCCCCTAAGCTCCAAACTACGAATAAGCGACGAATACAGCTAAATGAGTGCTGCTTGTGGTAGCATCTTTGTTCACCTTGATTCGAAACTTCGCGTGAAGATAAACGTTAGTGAGATTTGTGTACGTTTCAACAAGATCTTCACTAAAATGAGCATATATTGTTTTTGAAGTAGGTAATTAAGATTCAACCGGACATCAGTTTAAATCTTTAATAGCTAGTGTAAATTGTAGAGCCATAATGGCTGCTTTTCTGCGATCCTAACAGCATGGATAGATGGACTTATTTTAGCGATCTTTAGTTTTTCCCCATCAGAATGTTTTTTGATCTTGAACTAAAAATTAAAAATATTTAGTAACCTTCGATTTAAGTTATAAATCAAAACTTAACTTTATTACATGTAGTCAACATTTGCATATAACTATTAATTTGCATATTAAAATAATTATCTTGACTAAACAAAGCATGTTTAATTCGTTACCTGGATAGAAGTTTTAATTCTGAAGTTTGCATGTATATAATTATTAATACACTATAATAGATGCAATTCCGGCCTCGGGTTAATAAAAAAAAAATCGACATAAATTATCTAGATTATTTCTTTTGTTACCATAGTAATTAAGAATTGTATATATAGAACTTTTTTATTAGAAAAAAATATATAATATATGCACAGGACATAAGTAGTAACGAGATTTTTCTTCGACATAAATATAAACTTTTCCATAAGTACTAAAATCAAATGTGATAATTATGTCAGCTTGTAGCAGTTGTAACGTTTTTTAATTATGGGCTTGAATTAAATAAAATTGCACTAGAGTGGACAGGTGGGCCTTGAATGCTTGACCTCGTAAGCTATGGTTCCTTGATAGACTGCAGCAATACGTAATTACTTTATATGTTACACTGCAATTCAATGTATTTCCCTCACTTCCGCCAGAAGGGAGGGTTATGTTTGGAAATATAGCCATTAACATTTTGCTAATATGTATCCCATCCATGTACATTATTGATTATATCGGTAGCACAAACTTTATTTTTTATTCAAGAATATTGAATTTTTAATAACTTCATGCAACAATGATTCCATTTATAAATAAATTACCAGTATTGTTCACTGTAAGTGACGATGATCTTCAAATTATATTTTAATATATACATTATATATCATAAGGTAATAAACTTCTATCATTTGTAAATCTATAATTGTTATACCTACTACGTACTTAATTTTTAACTCTTGTAGTCAGAGTACTGATAGCTATTATTGGGGGTCCGTAATGTAGAATATAATTACACTTGGTATACCTAATACGATTCTCGCAGATAATATATACTTCATCTTCATCAACGATAACTAATGGAACTAGCGATGCAGCTAGGGGTTTGTACAAATGTTTGATAAAGTAGTTTTTTTTTGTTGTGTTGTGGATTTTTAATGTGTTTCTGTATATATTTATATACTTTGTGATATTTATATTGTTTTCTAATGGGTCTGACATGTTCAGCTTTGATCAAAGCCCCTAAATAAATAAATATTGAAAAAAAAAACTAATGGAACCGTTGCAATCCTTGACAGTGACTCAATAATTGACCAGAAGATACGGAAACATACCAATAAACAAGCCACAATGACGTCAACTACTGGTAAAAACAATGTCCTACGCGTGTCAAGCACTGGTACAGTTACCTTAATATTGGCTTGGTATTTATTGTGTTTAAAAAAAACCATTTATTTTCATTACTCGTAGGTACCAATTTTAGGGGCTGGAACCTCCTTTTAAGCTTGAACAAGCCGCCGTCAGGAGGCACCGCCTCCCCATTATGTGAATAAATACATTTTACTAAATGTTTACAACGCTATTAAACACACAGATACATTACTTCCTTAAGTAATACTCAGGTAAGTACCAGTGGTGTACAATCGTACATTGATCAATTTGTTAATAAGAATAAAAAGCAATAAATTAACTTACAAATATATTTTAACAATGCTCGCTCACGCCAATAAAAAACAATATTAATTAACTAACATATTTCAACAATGCCGTTTTACACCAATAAAAAACAATATTAATCTATCTACCACTAGATAAAAAAATGATTGAAACATAAAATAAAACAAAGAAACACAGAAGCGACCAGATAAATCGTGTACCACATTGCAGTGAAACCCCACACCATCATTAGACACGAATATATCAAAATCTAAGTACGCCCGTAAAAAACAAAGTTACGCTTTCTTTCATTGTCTCGATATGTCTTGTAATTGCCCGTTGAAAGCACAATTATCCGTGCAGTCGTGGTTGCAGAGTCTGCGACACCGGTCCGGTCACACCGGAACGGCAGTGCGACTTCGTACTTGCGTCCGCGCAGACGCCCCCACCGCGAGCGCACGCCAAACAAACTGGCATGAATGAACTTTTCCGTTTTTTTTTAAATACATTTTCATGTGTTCTGGTACAGTCAGTGTTGTGCACATTTTGGTACTGTAAAAATAACTTGTGAAAAATGAATGACACAGTGATGGTTGCGAATAGTACTTGGCAGTGGTACCGAGAGGCCATCCGCAGCTGGTTGGAGGACCCAGGAGTGACAGAGCATGAGGGTCTGAATATGACCGCCCTGAAGATGGACGAGGCTTATATGACTGCCGTCTCTGACAGAGATGTGGGGGTGTACAGTGTATCGGATGACTGTTTTCGAGTAAGATTACCTTAAAACTTTTTTAACTTTTTTTGTTGTTTACTTTGGACCTCCGCAATGTAACGCCAGAATCTAAGATTTCCTTGTTTTATTGCTGTTTAGAATTTGGGGTGACCTTTTAAATTAAGGCTTCGTGAAGATGAAATTTAAATTAAAAGTCAAGTGGACGTAGGACCCCTTGAAACAAAATCATGAATGTAACCTTTGAGTATAATACGATTAAGTATAATAGTTTTACGAAACAGAATTTATTTAACTAATTTAAAAAATGCTTTTCTTCAAATGAAAACAAACCGTATAGGTTTCAGAGCATAGATAGTACATGTTAAAAACTTCCGCCATTATAGAAATATATACGTACATTATTTTCTTTTTAGCAAAACCGAAACACTAATATTTTTCTTTTCAATAATTCCGGTTAAAGAAACAAGAATCGTAAATAGCGAGCTGACAAAAAACACAAAAGACTAAAGGCCAATTCACACATTTCTAATGCGATTATCGTAATTAATTACGTGCATCGTTAATTTTTTGCGTTTATAATTATTTATCGCATTCAACTGGCCCATATTTCAACAGCCCGTCAAACAAAACACGCAGTTTACTAATGTGACACTAAAATGTAGAGTACCTAACCTAAAACGACAATAAAAAATAAATCGGTACTTAACTAAAAATGAAATCCGACATTTATTACATTTTGTTCTAGCATGAAAAGTATCACATTTACTCGTTTTTCTACTTCAATGTTTTGCTAGTTTTTACTTTATACGCGTTACCGGTTTCGGTATGCCGTGTATTAAAGCATTTCCCATGTAATCAGTGATGCATGTGTAAGTGTCCATGTTCATTTCCGCCAATTGCCTCCATCGATGAGCGATTTCAATAGGAAGAAAGTGGAAACAATAGTAAAAAAACTCGACGACTATTGGAAAGTTATTACGAATAAAACTTTCTGCCAAGGTTGCGGGTGAAAAACGTAGAAGGCGTACCGTCAGCAGCAGAAGTACCTGATCACTCGAAAAGGTCAAAAGACCTACTTTAATTCTAGCTCTCTTGACAATAGATTCGAGGGCAGACCTTTTTGACCACTTCGGCTGTATAGGTCAGCCCCGAACCTAAGATTTTTTCGACCCAGGGCAGAAATTTAATGGCGCCCGCGCCCCTCTCTCAAGATAAATTATAATTTTGGCGTCTCTTGAAACTGCTGCCAGGTACAGGTGCCCCTGTTTGCCCTCTAGATTCGGGCCTGGTGTACATATATCTGCTGGTGACGTACAAGACTAACTTCCTAACTTAAGTTTGTTTGATAATATGAAAAGGTGAGCACTTAAATGAATAGTAGAAAATGTCGGCAGCAATAACAAAAAGAGATGTATCTACGCAGTCTACAGTTAAAAAAATCCAAGTGTACATATAAATGTATGACATGTCTCTGTTGCGAAGAGATTACAAGCTTGTTTATATTCTTTGGAATTCTTCAAGTGTTCAGCTTTATTTTTATCGATAAAATAAATCGATACATAACACATTTGATAGTTTCGTTAATCGAAACCAGGTTTGTCTGGGTGCGTCGTTCCGTTTCTTATGCTGACGCTTTACCTATAGTCAGTCCATTGTCGAGCTGGTTTTAAAGTGTCATACAAGTTTATAAAGTAGATAAAGGAGATTAATAAGGTTTAGGAGGTGAAGTAATTTGGTGGAACTTTTGCTTCACACGTATTTTTATGCCTGCGCTATGAACTCAAAATTCTGCACAATAAAGCTTTATGACCATGAAATATGAGGTACGGCAACAGCAAATAAACATCTGCGAAATTTTGATTTAAACAATCATTATAACATAGAATACAAAGTATTACGGTAACTAGAAATATCATCAACAAAACCTGTGTTCCATTTCATTCTTACAAAGGAATGCGTCATTGTCGGGGTTTTCCGGGAGAAATGACCTGGGAACTTTGGTACTAAAGCGTCCATTAAAACTCAGTGCTGTGTAATTACTTCCACGCACGACGGACGTAGTTTCAGGAAAAGGACTAATCCTTATAATTTTCGAAAGAATTCTTTAGTATCTCAATCGAAAATTCAGCCTTAAAAAGGCATTTTTACGCAGGCTTAACTGATGTTCTAAAATTTTTGTGATTTGGTCCTTTTCTCTTAACTACGTTCAACTTACCTGGGGCCTGGACCACGAAACTTACAAGTGTTACAATTTAACATATTTGTCACAGTTTTGTATGAAAAACTTTACAATTATGTCAAATTGTAGTACTTGTACGATTTGTGGTATACATTTGTAGCTCTATATAAATAGTGTCACACGGACAATACTGCCATGTATTCATATAGAAAAATAAATTATTTCCCAATTCGAACATGAAATAAAATTATTTTCTACGGTTTTTATCAAGTGCATATTGTTATTATCACTATGTTGAAAGTAGGTAATTCAAGTACGGTGTTTCATACCTGTTGAAGGTCTTACTTATGATCACGGATAGACTCTATCACTGTTGTTTTTTAACATTATCTTAAAACTTTTAACTGCGTCATGTAATCTCAAAGTAAACTTGACCTGATTTAGTAAAGTCTAAACGAATCGTTTTACTCTTGGGGTAGTTGATTTGTTCAGTTTCCATTAAATAAATAAAAATATTGACTGTTATGTCGCTGCAAGATTTTGCAATCATGTTTGAACATAGCAAAATGATGCCAGTAACTGGACTAGTTAAATCAGACACGCCTTACGCTCATTTAACGGATAGTTAGTTGCAAATTGAAACATTATTATAACACACAGTGTGTGTCGAAATATTACGACTGCTCAATGCAGTTATGTGACCGTGACGCTCTCTACTCAAATAATTGTTCTGCTTGCATTGAACTTTTAAATATCAAAAAAATATCGTTTAATGACAGTCTTAACATAACTGTCGTTCTTATTACGCTGCGTAAATCTCTCCGCATACCATACAAGATATACTTGTAACTTGTTAGATGTAAAATGCTTGCAAATATTGCAAAATGTATTCCAAGAATTCGATGCACGCGTGCTCGTTTATAAGAGAAATTACGGAGTGGGTGATTGGATCACCGGTGTCCGAGATACGTGTACTTGTGGCATTGTTACACGGGTGTAAACTGTAACACTAGAAGTACCCTAATTCAATGCCTGAGTTACAAAACACCTACCGGTTTACACAACTTACTAGCTGTTGCCCGAAACTTCGTCTGTATATAATTCGTTCATTGCTATCTCGCGGGAACTATGCATTTTACGGATTAAATAGTATCCTATATGTCAATTCAGGGTAATAGTTATACATTTCATCAACATCCGCCGTGTCAGTGTGAAGAAGACTAAGTAACAAAAATCTGTGTCACGCGCAAACTTTCAGCTTTATATTATAATAGTAAGTACATAATCAAAAACAAACTTGTAAGCTAGTTGGAACGTTAGATAAAGTATTAGGTAGTCAGTAGCCGTATTTTTTAAAAAGCAAAAATGTATTCGTTTAGAAATAAACACGTATTTTGTTGAAGTCATACACAGACATCTTAGAGTAATATTGTTAGAGCTATACGTATTGTAGTCGGTGCTCGAACGGATTAGTATTGTATGGTGTTCTGATATACTCCGGTACAGTATATCACAGAGTGCAAGCGTGAAGTAGTGGCTCGCTATTGCGTTTCGTACAGTGTGTGTTGACCTCCGGTGGTCCATGGTAAAGAGACCTAAAGGACGGCGACGGATGAGCGTCCCCTTCGGGTTTGCTAGTTTTCATTGGCGGCGATAGGTCATCACTTTGAATCAGGTGATCTACTGGTTTACATAAAAAAAATTTGTGGCGCAGTAGAAAAATAAGTAACGTCGTTGTATAGTTAACTGACAATGCGCAATAAATACACGATCTAAATGTCTGTCATCGATTCCCATTCTCATAATATTCGCAATGAAACATAATTCTTGCATTGAGTTATGTTATGACTTCTCACGGCAAAATTGATACTTAATATTGTGCGCTACTTATGTGAAAGTTAGTAAGAACATTATTTTGGTAACAGAAATATACCATTTACATGGTGCAAGTTCTTGCATGCGAGTTGTATTACATTGCGGGCTACCGAGGATGAACTGATCGATCGATTGCTAGAGCCGAGCGATATAATGCAACTTACATACGAGAATTAGCTTCATTTAAATACCCAGTTAAGAAGGCCAGTGCTTAACAATGAGATATTAAAATCCTCGATTCGGGACCCTTTAAAAATATACACCAGCTCAAATCTTCCTGACTGTTGAAGTTCATGAAACTATTGCAATTTTGTAGTTATTCAACATCACTAAACCGACTACTGGATTTGTTTTAGTCTTTTCAGTTTTGATTTACGTAGTTGGTTTTTTTTATAATTTGTCGTTGTTATGTATGTATGTAAACTCTTTATTGTACATAAGCATTTACAAATACACAGAAAAACACAGGAAGTGGTACAAAGGCGAACTTATCCCTTAAAGGGATCTCTTCCAGCTAACATTTGAGCAAAAGAGAGAGAATTTACTTATATTTAGGATGAGATACACAAACAATACAACTACCTATGTACAAGGAAATATAAAATCAAATTCGGGATGAAATAAACTAAATCTAATCGGAACATAGAATAGAAATACTGAAAATAAAATACACATAAGAAAAAAAAACATTAAAGTTAAGTTCTGTTTTTGACAATAATTAATAGGTGTAGGAGTAATATTCCATAATGCAAAATACTTAAGCGTACCTTCATAAGTCCCGACTGAGTCAATTAGTGGCACTGACATCTAAAGTACTTGTATGTAGGCACGTACAAACATTCGTTATCTATCTTGAAAATTATTGTTAAATGAAGCTATTGTTGTTTGAATTGCAGTACAATTAAATAATTATCGTTTTGTTTATTTTATATTAGTCGAAAACAGGTATGAGGCTCGCCTGACGTTAAATAATTTACAACGCCCCCTTTGAAGTAACCCAACTTGTAATGTACCCTGATATAAAACCGCAAGATGAAAACAAGATTCTGCTGTCAAAGGCCAAATCGTCAAGTATTTGTGAACACCCTTTCCAATAATTTTAATGTCAACAGTACTTACCGTTTCTTTTTTGTGAAATGTTGACTAGAATATTAGTAGAGCTTTGGTTTTTAAAGAAGACGCGTATTTCTATTAACTTCTGTAAAGCTTCTTTGTTTAATAATTAATCTGTAAAACGTTGAAAAAAACATGATGGATGACTTTATCTTTTTGCTAGCAAACACAACAAATAGCAGATATAACACCAAATACAACTTGAAAATAGAGATGTATCTTGTAATTGTAAACATTAAAACCACTGTTCGGCTGCTTAACCGGAATACGATAAGATGCATTACCATCAGTAGTCCACTCCATCGACAATCGACCTGATTTGAAAAGAAAATCAAAAGCTAAATTTTTAAACGAAATTCTTTTGTTTTCAGTGTCCCTTCGAACTGCAGAAGACTCTTAAAGCTGACGAACCCGCCTGGTGGGTGGTCGACACAACGCATCGCTCGTCGTGGCGAGTGTACGCTAACGCCACCGAACAGTATATTACTGCTTCGAACACAACGTAAGTTGCCCTGTGTACCTTGAGTACTATATGTAGGCATGGTAGGTATTGTTTGTAGAGAGTTCATGGGCATTCCGTTACTTTTAAAAGTGGTGAATTGCCTTTTCACGTACGGAGGGAACGGGTTATGTTAGTACGAGTGCAATAAACACTAACTAACATACCTGCAACGTGATACATTCAAAGGCTGAGTTTAATAGACTAACTTAACAATTATTAAGTATTTGTTTATTTAATTATTCCACAGTAGGTACAGCGTAAGGTCATAAATCACACTAATATTGTAAAACTGAAAGTTTGTGTGTGACTTACATTGTTGTTACTTTTTGATCGGGAATAAGGTTCATAAATGCTAAGTAATAACTTGGTCGACTGTACGCTGCTTTGTCCGCGTTTCGCCGGGGGTTGGCGACCCAAAACGGCTGTAGAGTACTAGGTTATATAAAAACTTGGTACTGGGTGGTCTGTGGGTAGCACGAACTATGCTACCGCTACACTAATAGGGGCTACACGCATATACAAATAAAAAACAAGTGACTCACGCTACAACTGTTTATTTTCAAAACATACGTGCAAAACTGCAAGTTGGCATGTTCACCAGATTTATGTATAGTTAACGGGAGTTTTGTGTTGGGTTAAAATATTTTGGCATTTTTTGAATTGTTTATTTGTCGCTGTCTTACTGGCTGGCGTGGTAAGCGAATTGATTATAACCAGTGTAGGTCAGTGTAACCAGTCATTGATAAGGTGACAATCTGATGGATGATTCGATAGACCAGACATCTTAGACTTCGGTTACACGCAAATTCTGGCGTCAGTTTAGTCCATCATTCCGGTATAGTTTTGACTGATGCCAGAATGATGAGAAATGGACACGGTTACGATCAGTTCAGACTGACATACAGACTGAGAGACAGGTTACACGGTAATTCTCTCGTCAATCTGACCAGAATGATGGACTGAACTGACGACAGAATGAGCGTGTAATCGACGTCTTATAGAAAGGACCTCAATTAATAAACAATGTTATGGAAGTCCAGTCTTATATCCTTAATGTTATTTGTGTTTTTATTTATTTTAATTTATTTGAATGCTACCTATAAATAGTCGGGGACCTTTGCGCTGCGCTAAAGCATATTCAGACGTATTGCTCAGCTAATAGCGACTTTCACAGGGACTTTCCGCTGGTTATCCATTTGCATATATTGCCCTCTCATTTGTTACAAAGATGCAGCGATGCAGATTCATGATTAAGAAAAACAAGTGTTATTGTAATTTTAGGTTAGACTACAATCTTCATTAGTTTAAATGTTAACTAAGAATTCTTGCTTCACTAATTTCTTAGTTAGACAAACGCAAGTTTCACACGAGCTAAATAAGTTTTGTTCTTAAATTGAATATTTGCCCACGCCACACATTTGTATGCACGCAACTAAAATCACATGCCTTTTACTGCCGCATTACATACATTCAAATGAGCCAACGCGAAGCCAATTTTAAAACTCAATGTTTTGACAATATTTATTTGTATGTGAACATAAAAGTGAAAGCCGAACAAACTTGAGTGCCAATATTGCTTAGCCTTTCCTGATTTACGAAATACAGCAGTATAAGACAACAGGTAATCTACCGTTGAAATATTCAATAGGTTTGTAACAGGACATGCCTCTCATGCCTGTCACTTCACAAATATATGTCAAGAATAGGTCTTTACTTAATATATTATTCGATTATTTCAAATAATTAATCTAATCAGAAAATCATAATTAAATATTCTACACGATAATAATCGTGATAAAGACTATTCAAATTAATAAACAAACGCATAACATATTTATATTCCAAATTTCATTTAAATCCGATCAGCTGTTCGTTGCTAATAAACTAATACAAACCTTTAAATATACACAAAATACGCCATCAGCAATCTCAAAGCCTACGCGCGGCACGTATAAGGAAATATTAAACAAAGCAAAAAGTCTAATAAACACTTTCGTACCAAACCATTATGAACCCTATCACAATACAATAAAGTTTATATTAAATAAACAGCAAACCATACAGGCTAATACTTACTACTTACTTATTACCTAGAAATAGGATCCTAACTTAGAATATAACAATTCATTCGCCGTTGTAGCCGTTGTCGCCGATGTAGCCGTTGTCGGCGATGTAGTCGATGTAGCAGTTGTCGCCGATGTAGCAGTTGTCGCCGATGTAGCAGTTGTCGCCGATGTAGCAGTTGTCGCCGATGTAGCAGTTGTCGCCGATGTAGCAGTTGTCGCCGATGTAGCAGTTGTCGCCGATGTAGCAGTTGTCGCCGACGTAGTCGTTGTCGCCGATGTAGCAGATGTAGCCGTTGTCGTCGATGTAGCCGCTGTCGCCGATGTAGCCGGAGTCGCTGATATCCCCACTGTTTGCGATGTCCCCATCGACGTCCGCGCTTTTTTCTTAGTAACAATGTCGCCGTTGTCGCCGATGTAGCAGCTGTCGCCGTTGTCACCGGTGTAGCCGTTGTCGCCGATGTAGCAGCTGTCGCCGATGTAGCCGTTGTCGTCGATGTAGCTGTTGTCGCCGATGTAGCCGATGTCGCCGTTGTCGCCGATGTAGCCGTTGTCGCCGATTTAGCCGTTGTCGTCGATGTAGCTTTTGTCGCCGATGTAGCCGATGTCGCCGATGTAGTCGTTGTCGCCGATGTAGCTGTTGTCGCCGATGTAGCAGCTGTCGCCGTTGTCGCCGGTGTAGCCGTTGTCGTCAATGTAGCCATTGTCGCCGTTGTCGCCGAAGTAGCCGGTGTTGCCGAAGTCGCCGTTGTCGCCGTTGTCGCCGAATTAGACTATAAAAGCGGTGCCAACTTTTGGAGGGGGACTCACTTTTGTTTAGGCTTTCGCTCGTTACGCACGCGGTCGTGTTCGGATTTTGTATTAAGCGAGTTCGGTTCGCAGCTGTTTATTAGTTCAAATTTAAGTGAAATTAGTACTTTAAATTAATACGAGTAAGTTTATTTTGATGGGGTCAATCTGGCTTAGGTTTTCGCTCGTTACGCACGCGTTTGTGTTTTCTTCTAGTTCGATCTTGTATTAAGCGAGTGCGGTTCGCAGTTGTTTATTAAGTTCGAATTTAAGTGATTTTAGTACTTGAAATTAATACAAGTAAGTTTATTATGGTGAATTAATTATGGTTTAGGCTTTCGCTCGTTACGAACGCGTTCGTGTTTGGAATTTGTTCTAGCTCAATTTTGTGTTAAGCGAATTCGGTTCGCAGTTGTTTGTTATTTTGGAATTTAAGTGAAATCAGTGCTTTAATTAATAAATTAATACAAATAAGTTTATTATGGGGTACGCACGCATTCTCTCTAGTACGGTTCGAATTTTACTTTTATAGTGTTTTTATTCAGTTTAATTTTTAATTGTGCTTGATTGTGTGTTTTGGGTTAATTAGTTGAAATATTTAATTTAATTAATTAGTTTAAATTTAGTGACAGTGTTTGCTAGGTTTTTTTATTATTCTCTACCGTTTGGTGGTTTTCAAACAATTTGTTTCACATGTTTAAGAATTAACTTCAATTTGTGTTAAAGTAAATGTCTTGGCAAAATGAAACTTGCATTTTGCTGTTGCCTTGGTGTTAACTTCATGGCTCGTTCGGAGCGATCCTTTGGACGGATACCTAACATGGTGACAACGAAGTCCACTGGGTTTAAAATCCACGCGGGTGGATTCCCCAAAATGTGGCCTCTTTTGGGCATGGGTTTTCATTCATGATAACTTAACAATTATCATGTCTAACTTCCTGTGTTTTGCCACACACGGTAATGTTGGTACACCATGAGGATGTCTAGACAGTGAGGTTCTCATGCGGTCCAGCGTGCTGTGGACCCTTCCGATCTATATATGTATATATTCACACGGTTGTGTAGGGGTATCCGCGGCCTCTCTCCTCTCCCAGCCTCACGGCTGTGTGGGGGCCAAACTCAGACGTAACACCGGGATTTAGGTATAGGTCTATAGAGGTCTTCCCGAACCTCGCATCGTATAGGGCTTTAGAACAGATTAGTAATCCATTCTTTACACCGAGGATGGGTTAGAGTTAGGTGTTTATCCCTTAAACCGGGGATAAACAACATTACACACCACGCAATTAAAGGTAAATACAACTAAACCTCTAGTTTTGCTTTTAACACATTTAGTTAGCATAGGGAAATAGGAACCTTCTCTAAGTGTAGGCATAGGGCGTAAGCTCGTCATTAACCTGTTAGGATTCTTAGGGTTCCTAAGGATTCTGTTTTAACATTAACTACTATAATTATATTCTAATTTATTTGAGCATTTCTGGCCTATGGCAAGATATTATTATTTAAAGGTGTAGCAATAACAAAGAGCTATTTTTATAATTAAAGTAATAACTTGTTTGGAATTGTTAAAAAATTAAACAAAACCATCCAATATAAAGAAGGTTTGATCATTCCTAGCGAAGCATAAGCAAGCTTTAGCATTCCTACTACCAAACGGGGAGGAGTACTATATTTAAGGTTTGACCAAATATATTCATTATCCAATGTCTATCAGATATACCTCTTTGCTAGTCCTAACACATGGCTAGTGTTCAAGTTCTAAAACCATAGACTTGATGATACTTGTAAGATAGAAGAAAGTCTTACATTGGCTAGAAAGCTTATATTTTACTTTATAAAAGTAACATAAAATTACCTACTATGAACAGGACTGACTGAATCTTACTGTAAGATATAATTGACTGAAGTACTAACTTCCTATTTACTTTTCATCATTGAAATTTAGTATACTTACTATCTGCATTATATTAACTGCAACCAGGAACTATTTGATAAAATACAGTTTTAAAATAACACTGTTCTAATTAATACCAAGTCATTGTTTACTAAATATCTAGTTTCCTAGACATACTAAAATGATAAAAGACTTGAAAAAAAAATAAAAGCCTGGTATTTTTGCTTTCCTCTTGACCTTTGTATAACATATCCTACCGACTGACTATATAAGACATTAATTGATCACTTCCTCTTAAAAAGAACTTAATCGGAGGGGGATTGTCCAGTCTGGGACGAGATCCACTGCTATGGTAAATACCAGGAAGTAGCAACTTCTGGGCGGATGGAGGAGCCCTAGCCTTAGCCGAAAAAATATATATCTTTCATTTTACTTTCCGAGACTTGACTATGATGACTTACTTATTTTAAGCACTAAAATCAATTAAAATTATAGTAGTCAACCATTTCTGATCTTTATTTAACATGTACTTGCTTTATATACTAACATCTTAGGCTTTTGTCTAGGTTAGGATTTTAGGTTAATTAAAGTCAGCATATTTTAGGTAATAGGCTAAATAGGTAGTTTGGTGGACTGATCTTTGCTTGTTATTAAAAGTTCATGGGTTATTTATAGCGGACACAACGTAGGACACTAGACGATCACATGGCCAAATTTACGTATTTCACCTGTCAGTTTTTAGTTAGGTAGGTATAATTATTAAATTATTTGAAAAAAAATTAGGTAGTATATTTACATACATAGGGGGGGAGGGTAAAAAAGTGGTGCCGTGACCAGGATCGGAATTGGTATGGTTTTAGTTATAATTTCTGTTCATATTTAATTTTTGTTTAAGTTACTTTTATTAATTTCTTGTGACAGGTGTTATTTAATTTAGATTCAATGACTGTTTTGCGAAAAACAGTCAAAAGTGTTGCTGTGAGAGTGGAGAATAACAGCAAAGAGAAACGTCCACCAATTAATTGAATAGGATAATTTATATCAGGATCGGAAATAGGTAAATAAAAGTTACACATTTATGATATGATTTCACTATTGACTTTCACATAATTTCATAATGAATTCAGGTTAGGTAGGTATTGTCTTAATGTCTTTTCACTTTTAAAAACTTGATATTTCACTTCACAAATAGCATTTTCAAAAACATTCGGTAATTTTTTTTCCATTTGAAAACTCGTTCAGGACGATCTTACAACGTTATAAGCGTCCGTTAGGGATGAAATTGTCTTTTGTAGAATTATCACTTGATTATTAGAACTTTCAATTAAGCTTTAATACTTTTTATTCTATAAAATGCAGAAATAAACAATAATGTTATCATTTTATCACTGTAAGTAAAGTGCGCGTACGCCATTATGAAAAAATAAACAAACAGCCACAGATAATGCCAATTGCAGCGCTGTCAACTCGTGACATACGAAGTTCCGTTGTACGCATTAGGCAGGATAATATACTAATATAGCGTCGTAATGTTGGTAGTTCTGAATAGTCGTAATAAATACTTTAATTCGGTGTAAAAATCTGTAGAGCGAGATTAAACAAATAGTTCATTTATTAAAATGTACATATCTATCTAGAAAGTTTCACATATAATCTAGTGTAGAATTTTATATGCGGGGGGGTGATTTAAGATCTTAGGTAGAATAAGATTGTAAAGACTGGGGGGTGAAACGTTCTATTTATTTTAAGTCAAAACAGAAGCTACTTAGGTATTTTAACATAGTATAGAGTAATCTATAGTAATAAATTGCTTCAGGCAGGGTTCAGGTTTAATAGTTGGGGGGGTGTGAATAAAATAGTAATAGCGGGTTCGAGTCCTGCTGCAGTAGTATAGTGACAAGTATGAAATCAATATATACAATGCTAGGAATTAATATATGTTGTTTGTTTGTAAACATAAAGTATGGTATGTCTGTGTCTATACTATACCTAGAATGTTTTGTTTCAAGATATTTTTTATTTAATTCAGTTCAGTAGGTACCTAGTTAAGCTTCGATGATGTGTCAGACGTTCTAACAGAATGAGTATTTTAAGCATCTAGCAAGATACCTAATAAAACAGAGTAGGGAAATAAGAATTTCATGCGAGTAAAAATAATTAGGAATTTACACATTTTTAGAATCATTAACTAGGATTTACTTATTAAAAAGACCAATGAGGATAGGTAAATTTATTAATAGGCTATGTGTTTATGTCAATGTCTACCTGAGAACATTAAGTGCTAAATTAGTGCTTTCAGAAAAATGGACTAGCATTGATGGGCAAATTATAAGAAGTACAGAATTTACAATGATTGGTTATAGTGAACAGATAGATAGATATTATTCATAAGGCAAAATTAGGATAGCATAATTAAACCACTAGTTAAGTAAGTTAAATAATAGATAAGTTATTCTATTTCAGTAGCAATCTACACATATTCATATCCATAAGTATGTAATAGAATTATGACTGATGACTTTTCTCATAGTAGTCTCTCTATGTTAATTTGTATGTTTGTAACTATGTAGGATACCAAACCTAAAATCTATTGTAGGGATCTTACAAAATTACAAGTTAACAGGATTTCATCATAAGCACTTTGTATCAGAAATTGGGTTGTTAAGGCAGTGCGGGTTCAAGCTGACATCAATAGTATTTGTAAAGATAGTATGAAGCTAAATAATAGTTCATTGAATACTAAAATTAACGGTAGGTTTAAATAAGATAAGTCATACTAAGAATAAATGTTTGAACGTTTGCTTGTTCATTGTTATTGGTTAAGAATAAAATAGTCGCTACATTCAATATTTAATTTGGACATAGATGCACAAAATTATTGAAATAGTATAATTGGTATACCAGTAGGGCAAAGATAAACAGTCACTGAACCCACTTCAAACCACTCTTGTTATTTAAGCAGAAGGAAATAATGATGGACAGGTAATTTTGATAAATGAACACACATTTGCACTAAATTTTAGAATAATAGTTCAATGCCTAGTTGATTACTATCACTTCTTCACTTCACATTTATCACTGTAAGCTTCATAGATCTTGAGAACAAAATTAAAATTTTAGTAATTGATTAGCTTCCGATGATTGCTATTTTGTTATGTACAGTCACTTTAAATAGCTGTGTTCAGGGCTACTTATTTTCATCTGGAAATAGGAATACAGGTTAATTAAGTACACAGGTTTAATATTTAGGTGTATGTAAGGATTAATTGTGGTTTCATTTTAATCGGTTTAATTATTAATCAAATAAATTAAAGTACTTTATTAAATATTAGTGACTAAAGATCAATATACCACATAGCTTATGCCACTATCACACATAGCTTAACTAGGAGAAGGGAATGAGAATTGGTTGAGTAACTAACCTGGGGTAGTATTGTTTTCAACTTTAACGCTCAAGTTAGTTTTTTGATATTACGGTTTTGCGTTTCAAAGTCGCGATTACATATATCAGTCATTGTATGTTAGGATACTTAGTAATTTTACATTGATTTGCATATATTTCTCAGTATCTTAGTTGGTAGATCATGATCTTCTAATTCACTTCTGTAAACCTGTATAGAACATGCTTTGCGCTCGGGAAGTGTAGGTACTTTGGTTATTTGCGGTGAATTGCTTTACTATACTTTTCCTAGGTTTTCCATAATTTTTACTTAGTTTTAGTAAAGTTAGAGTTTACGTTTCAAAACAAACAGTGAGCTAGGATAGAAAATACGTTAATACGTGCGGCGACTACCTGTCAAAGTTACTTCAAGTAATGGTTTTTGACTTCATTCTCTCTAAGAAAGGCAAAGGGATCTATATCCATACAATCATATTTGATGTGTGAAAAGAAAAAGGCGAAATACTCTCGAACTTAATAAGGTTTCCTGATAAGTGCGTTTGTTTGAAGTAAATTTGCAAGTCTTTATGATAAGATAAATTAAGCTAAAATTAAGATAATTTTTTTCGACTAGGTAGAAAAAAATTACAATGGTATATAAAAGGGCCGGTTAAGACTGGGGTAGTGCCACACTCGCAATATACCATGGGGAAGTAGTAGCTGGTAGATGCTTTTCGTACGGTGAACGAGTTATTTGAGGATTTCCTTTGCCGGAAAAAGGGATAATCAGTTATATACATTTAAAGTTCAGTGTATTAAACGCGAGTTTTATTCTGCTAGTAAGGTTAAAAAAAAATAGGATAAAACATTTTGAAAAAAAAAACAGCAATTAAATTATTTATTAAATGTAAGTTACTAAATATTTAGTAATGCTAGGTTATATTTGGGGTTTTTAGTTAGTAGAGTGTTACCTAGTTATAATTATTTGGTAAAGTGATTAGTTTTTTTTAACTGATGAAAATAAAAATTAGTTTATTACTTACCCTTAGTTGTTAGTTTAATAATATTATTCTCGTCCGAGTTATCTTGTTGAATTGGTGAATTGGTTTAGCAGCGTGAAAGAGAGAAGGAAAAATGAGGCGAAATACACAGTGATTTATGTGTTAGATATCCATTAAAAAGAATGCAACGCTGACGCTGCTAAAATGACTTAAAAAAAAAACCGTTTTATTATAATAATGTCATCATGGGCTAGTGTCATTGTTGGATTTAACATCATTATCATCACCATCATCATTTTGATAAAGAGTGGAATGGTACGGAGGGCTCTAACAGTTTAGTGATTCTGTAGATAGCAACGACGGTTTATTGGCATTTGACCCCTGAAACAGCACACGACAAATGGGTTTCCTAAGCGAAAGGAGTTAGGTTAGGTCAATCATTGACATCAGCGTTAAAGCTGGGCATAGGAAATTCATTACTCTACACGTAGCCTACAAGCTGATGCTAACAGGCTAAATGCTAAACCTCTACACTATACATTCTCCGAAAGCATAATGATTATTATTTTGGGTGAATCTCCAGACGAGGCTTTCCTTCATTCATGCGGAATTATGGGTACCTGAACCTACCCGGTTCTGGCAGGCCACTGTCTCATTTCCAGATTTTCTGGAATTCCGAGCTCTCTGCTGGTGCGGGGGTATGTTGACAATTCTATATCTTGTCGACAAGCGAAAAGCAAGACGGGGTTGGAGCGGTCGATATATTGCTAATAGGGCTGATTTGTCTCACAAACAAGTTCCTCGGCCAGTACAGATCGTAGCTTAGGGTTTATCGATAATTGTTCATGAATTGGTTTTTCAGAAGTTTGGCCATTTCATTCTTTATTTTAGTTATTTAACTTTTGGTATAAAGACACACCACACCACATATTTCAGTCACGGGAAAAGTGCTAATAAATAATGAATAAAATTTATTTTTATGTTCATATATTTGTGAATATTGTGTTAGAATATTTTCTTCAGTTCGAAGGCTTCTCACTTACATAAATATTCGGGGGGTGAGCTGTAACAGGACATGCCTCTCATGCCTGTCACTTCACAAATATATGTCAAGAATAGGTCTTTACTTAATATATTATTCGATTATTTCAAATAATTAATCTAATCAGAAAATCATAATTAAATATTCTACACGATAATAATCGTGATAAAGACTATTCAAATTAATAAACAAACGCATAACATATTTATATTCCAAATTTCATTTAAATCCGATCAGCTGTTCGTTGCTAATAAACTAATACAAACCTTTAAATATACACAAAATACGCCATCAGCAATCTCAAAGCCTACGCGCGGCACGTATAAGGAAATATTAAACAAAGCAAAAAGTCTAATAAACACTTTCGTACCAAACCATTATGAACCCTATCACAATACAATAAAGTTTATATTAAATAAACAGCAAACCATACAGGCTAATACTTACTACTTACTTATTACCTAGAAATAGGATCCTAACTTAGAATATAACAATTCATTCGCCGTTGTAGCCGTTGTCGCCGATGTAGCCGTTGTCGGCGATGTAGTCGATGTAGCAGTTGTCGCCGATGTAGCAGTTGTCGCCGATGTAGCAGTTGTCGCCGATGTAGCAGTTGTCGCCGATGTAGCAGTTGTCGCCGATGTAGCAGTTGTCGCCGATGTAGCAGTTGTCGCCGATGTAGCAGTTGTCGCCGACGTAGTCGTTGTCGCCGATGTAGCAGATGTAGCCGTTGTCGTCGATGTAGCCGCTGTCGCCGATGTAGCCGGAGTCGCTGATATCCCCACTGTTTGCGATGTCCCCATCGACGTCCGCGCTTTTTTCTTAGTAACAATGTCGCCGTTGTCGCCGATGTAGCAGCTGTCGCCGTTGTCACCGGTGTAGCCGTTGTCGCCGATGTAGCAGCTGTCGCCGATGTAGCCGTTGTCGTCGATGTAGCTGTTGTCGCCGATGTAGCCGATGTCGCCGTTGTCGCCGATGTAGCCGTTGTCGCCGATTTAGCCGTTGTCGTCGATGTAGCTTTTGTCGCCGATGTAGCCGATGTCGCCGATGTAGTCGTTGTCGCCGATGTAGCTGTTGTCGCCGATGTAGCAGCTGTCGCCGTTGTCGCCGGTGTAGCCGTTGTCGTCAATGTAGCCATTGTCGCCGTTGTCGCCGAAGTAGCCGGTGTTGCCGAAGTCGCCGTTGTCGCCGTTGTCGCCGAATTAGACTATAAAAGCGGTGCCAACTTTTGGAGGGGGACTCACTTTTGTTTAGGCTTTCGCTCGTTACGCACGCGGTCGTGTTCGGATTTTGTATTAAGCGAGTTCGGTTCGCAGCTGTTTATTAGTTCAAATTTAAGTGAAATTAGTACTTTAAATTAATACGAGTAAGTTTATTTTGATGGGGTCAATCTGGCTTAGGTTTTCGCTCGTTACGCACGCGTTTGTGTTTTCTTCTAGTTCGATCTTGTATTAAGCGAGTGCGGTTCGCAGTTGTTTATTAAGTTCGAATTTAAGTGATTTTAGTACTTGAAATTAATACAAGTAAGTTTATTATGGTGAATTAATTATGGTTTAGGCTTTCGCTCGTTACGAACGCGTTCGTGTTTGGAATTTGTTCTAGCTCAATTTTGTGTTAAGCGAATTCGGTTCGCAGTTGTTTGTTATTTTGGAATTTAAGTGAAATCAGTGCTTTAATTAATAAATTAATACAAATAAGTTTATTATGGGGTACGCACGCATTCTCTCTAGTACGGTTCGAATTTTACTTTTATAGTGTTTTTATTCAGTTTAATTTTTAATTGTGCTTGATTGTGTGTTTTGGGTTAATTAGTTGAAATATTTAATTTAATTAATTAGTTTAAATTTAGTGACAGTGTTTGCTAGGTTTTTTTATTATTCTCTACCGTTTGGTGGTTTTCAAACAATTTGTTTCACATGTTTAAGAATTAACTTCAATTTGTGTTAAAGTAAATGTCTTGGCAAAATGAAACTTGCATTTTGCTGTTGCCTTGGTGTTAACTTCATGGCTCGTTCGGAGCGATCCTTTGGACGGATACCTAACATGGTGACAACGAAGTCCACTGGGTTTAAAATCCACGCGGGTGGATTCCCCAAAATGTGGCCTCTTTTGGGCATGGGTTTTCATTCATGATAACTTAACAATTATCATGTCTAACTTCCTGTGTTTTGCCACACACGGTAATGTTGGTACACCATGAGGATGTCTAGACAGTGAGGTTCTCATGCGGTCCAGCGTGCTGTGGACCCTTCCGATCTATATATGTATATATTCACACGGTTGTGTAGGGGTATCCGCGGCCTCTCTCCTCTCCCAGCCTCACGGCTGTGTGGGGGCCAAACTCAGACGTAACACCGGGATTTAGGTATAGGTCTATAGAGGTCTTCCCGAACCTCGCATCGTATAGGGCTTTAGAACAGATTAGTAATCCATTCTTTACACCGAGGATGGGTTAGAGTTAGGTGTTTATCCCTTAAACCGGGGATAAACAACATTACACACCACGCAATTAAAGGTAAATACAACTAAACCTCTAGTTTTGCTTTTAACACATTTAGTTAGCATAGGGAAATAGGAACCTTCTCTAAGTGTAGGCATAGGGCGTAAGCTCGTCATTAACCTGTTAGGATTCTTAGGGTTCCTAAGGATTCTGTTTTAACATTAACTACTATAATTATATTCTAATTTATTTGAGCATTTCTGGCCTATGGCAAGATATTATTATTTAAAGGTGTAGCAATAACAAAGAGCTATTTTTATAATTAAAGTAATAACTTGTTTGGAATTGTTAAAAAATTAAACAAAACCATCCAATATAAAGAAGGTTTGATCATTCCTAGCGAAGCATAAGCAAGCTTTAGCATTCCTACTACCAAACGGGGAGGAGTACTATATTTAAGGTTTGACCAAATATATTCATTATCCAATGTCTATCAGATATACCTCTTTGCTAGTCCTAACACATGGCTAGTGTTCAAGTTCTAAAACCATAGACTTGATGATACTTGTAAGATAGAAGAAAGTCTTACATTGGCTAGAAAGCTTATATTTTACTTTATAAAAGTAACATAAAATTACCTACTATGAACAGGACTGACTGAATCTTACTGTAAGATATAATTGACTGAAGTACTAACTTCCTATTTACTTTTCATCATTGAAATTTAGTATACTTACTATCTGCATTATATTAACTGCAACCAGGAACTATTTGATAAAATACAGTTTTAAAATAACACTGTTCTAATTAATACCAAGTCATTGTTTACTAAATATCTAGTTTCCTAGACATACTAAAATGATAAAAGACTTGAAAAAAAAATAAAAGCCTGGTATTTTTGCTTTCCTCTTGACCTTTGTATAACATATCCTACCGACTGACTATATAAGACATTAATTGATCACTTCCTCTTAAAAAGAACTTAATCGGAGGGGGATTGTCCAGTCTGGGACGAGATCCACTGCTATGGTAAATACCAGGAAGTAGCAACTTCTGGGCGGATGGAGGAGCCCTAGCCTTAGCCGAAAAAATATATATCTTTCATTTTACTTTCCGAGACTTGACTATGATGACTTACTTATTTTAAGCACTAAAATCAATTAAAATTATAGTAGTCAACCATTTCTGATCTTTATTTAACATGTACTTGCTTTATATACTAACATCTTAGGCTTTTGTCTAGGTTAGGATTTTAGGTTAATTAAAGTCAGCATATTTTAGGTAATAGGCTAAATAGGTAGTTTGGTGGACTGATCTTTGCTTGTTATTAAAAGTTCATGGGTTATTTATAGCGGACACAACGTAGGACACTAGACGATCACATGGCCAAATTTACGTATTTCACCTGTCTTTAATTTAGTCTAGGTAGGTTAATTCATTAGGTTAAAAAAAAATTATAGATATGTATACATAGGGGGGGGAGGGTACAGGTTTAATAATAGATCGTCAGTAGCTTTATATTAATAGAATGAGAAGTTGAATAATGGTGTAACACGGCAAACCTCCGTAGTGATAATTAGTTACTGGCCGCAGATAATTAGAAAAATAAACAAAAAAAACCTTAACCGTTTTTCAATTGTCTTTTCCACTTGGAGCTGATGCAAATTAATTGCAATACTCTTCACGCTCTTTAGTTGGTGCACTATAGATTAATTTCATAATCATGTTTCATGTTTAAGTTTAACGGGAATTGAGAAGTATTAAACATTATGTTGCTGTACACAAAATAATGAAATCATTAGTCATTGTTATAATTTTACGCTAATTCAAATTTAAGGTAGGTACAGCAAGTCGTATTTACTTCAACCAAATAAGTATCTCTATTCGTTTACTTATTTCATTATTATTTTTAAGTTCCATTCATTACTGTAGAATTGAAGGTAAGTGTTATCTGTAGAGCTGCATTAACACGATTTGTTAGATTTTAATAATTTCCATTTAACTGAAGTTAGAGTAATTAAGTATAATTTTGGTATGCTTGCTTTAATATTTCAATGTTAAATTTTTAATGCATGGTAATTATGTTTAATTTAGCTTTACTTATATTTCATCTTTGTGTAAAACATAATTTAAGTACTAAACTAACATCGGAGACATGGTCAATGCTATTAGGTATTTATTAACTGTAAATGGAATTTAACTTTTTATTTAAGCGAATAAATGAATTAAGTAAAATTTTTTATAAGGTTGCTCAGAAAGTGGTAGTTTGTATTTCGCACTAGTGTTTTTAACGTTTCCAATTTTTTTTAATTTGATGTTGTTCCAAGCCATACATCCAAACAAAGAGTTAGTATGTTCAACCATTTTATTTATAAAAAAAAATACATTTATTCACTTATGAATTAAATAATTAAATAATAAGAAATTATTTATTGCTTTAAATTAATGTGAAATTAAATTTTTTCGAAATTTTTTATTTGGCTGAATGGTCACAACCGTTTCCATTTTGAAAACAGACAAAGAATTAAATAAAATGGCCTCTCTTTTGTTTCATTGTAGTTATTTCGCAAATGTAGGTATTAAAAAAACGTCATTTTCACTCGTCCCGAGTCTTTTCCCTTGCCTGCGGCTCGGGCCAAGGCACCTCGGGACTCGTGTAAAATGACATTTTGAACACTTATTTCACAGTTTTGAAGTAATTGGCAATTACTTCAAAATGCAAATTTCTTCAAAACAATTGGTAATTACTTCAAAACTGTGAAATATGTGTTCACTCATGTACAAATACTATATTAATTGTTGACTTAGTATAAGTACTAAGTTATCAAATCGCAATTTATTATACCTGTGATGAAGGCTGGCATAATCACACAAGTGTATTAAAGCCTCAATAAAATTAAAAATAAATGATTTGTATTTTTGCAAGGTTTGTTTGGTCTTGCACAGAGGTTTGGTGTGCAAATCGCGGCCGGACCTCGGCCAGTTCGGCGTGTACCAACTCAACGCGACTGAGGAAGGATGCCACGTCGGGACGCTAAAGGAACCAGTAGACATTTACATGCGTGAGTATAACTATACAAATACGTATGTACAGCCACACTTCAGAACCTTGTCGTAGTAACGTATAAAATGAGAGTTGCTGGAATTTATCACATCACTGACAGTGATAAGGTACCTACTAAAATGTTCAGCTATTTTTGAGGATGACCGTACGTAGGTAAATTTTAGCGTTTGTAAGTTTTGTGGTACGGGCCCCCGTTGTTCCCAAAGCGTAAACGACGAGCTCGACGTCGAGACACTGTTCTGTACTACACACATCCAAAAACAGCAATGTACTACAGCTAGTTGTATGGACTAGGTTTTTAATTTAAAATGTCACAGGTACGTGTTTCGATATATTAGGTTTTGAAGTGATATATCCTTAAAAATACATTTTAAGCTTTTAACGCAACAAAACACGATCGGCATTCATTTCCATAATGTCCATATTAGGTAGAGTTACATCGATTTAACTTTCCTCTGTAAATTTATCAAAACCCTTGACCCAATATACGCGTCGTCCTTGCTGATCTCGTTACTATCTCAACACATAATATAATATCGTTGTTTATCTCAGTCTTGGCCTCTTTCCAATCAAAATCAACACCTTGATCAATTTTAATCACAAGAGCTAAGCAGAGTACCTTTATTGAAATTTATGTAAGTATGACGCACGTGTAAGAAATTCACGTAGCAAAACTTTAATAATAGATGATGTACAGTCAACCAATTTGATTCATAGGCTACTGTAGTACCTTTTCACAGTAAATGTCTTAATGACTTCTGAATAAATGTCATAATATCTCAGCGATGACGGATTGCGACGAGGTCTACAGCGGGCTAGGAATCAAATTGGTTGACTGTACTTGTATGACTAAACGTATACAGCGGCCCACACAGGTCCGCTCAAGTGTAAATTATCCTGCAGTGTGACTCTGTTTAACTGTCACGCACGAGGAAAGAACTCACTAAGAGATAAATTAAACATGCGCAGTCACGTCAGGGCCACAGGCTTGTGTTATAATAGTGATCAAAGTAATTTGTCGCGGTGCAAAATGCGCAGCAAAAAGTGCATAAAAATTACAAGTATTAGTATTTGACTTTGTCACATTTTTGTATGAAAATAGTCTATACTGCATTTCAGTTTCCTATGATTGGTAGCAAACAGAAACACAATGGTTGATACAAAACTTAGTAAGGCACACCGATTGAGCTGCCCCCGCTCTTCTTCATTTGCAAACTCCATCGTTGCTTCGTCGAATGTCCGAGTCTGCGTACTTTATGTCAATTTACTTGGCTTTAGTTAAAAATAATTAATTAATTTAAATTAATAATATACCGTCTTCTTAATCGTAGATCTTTCTGACGTTATCAACTGTATAGAAATACTTTCGTTGCCGGCTGTAAATTAATGTGGCCAAAATTTTCCATGCAAAGCCAGACCAAGGCGCTTAGGTAGGTCTGGAGAGACAGTTCTGTACAGAGGTAGGCCCCGATAACTAGCTTGTAGTATTTAAACAAAGACTTTCTTCATGAGTCCCTATGTATTTTTCTGGTAAATTCATTCAACTAAACGTTACGGCGTTATGTTACAACTGTAAAATGTGACCTAAATTACAAAGGAATTGAGGTTGTTTATCGTGGCACGAGACCGTGAGCGCAGATCCACGCACGCATGCGCACAGGGTGCATATGGATAATGCAACTAGCATACTTGAACTCGCTTCATGTAAATGGCTCCTTACTCTGTTGACAATAGAATCGTGTATTGTTCGACTGTGATAGTTCTTATCTCATGCTGTACTGGAACAGTCTTAAACTTAGGGATCAATTAAACTCGTATATAAATAGTAGATATAACATTAGTATTATATGCTTTGTGGTAGAACGAAATCTGCTCATGACCACGCATACTTAAATACATCGATTGTAAGGGGCTTGTAAGGGCCCGCTTACATGGAGCGAGTTCTTGTACGCGAGTTGCATTGCGCGCCTCGATCAGTTGATCGATAACAGGTTTCTATAGTAGCCCTCAATGTAACGCAACTCGCATGCGAGAACTCGTAAGGTACTATGTAAATGACCAGTTAGGCATAAAGATGCAATGGCATTACTCAATTAGAGGTAATTAAAGTGTTGAAGTTCTTGACCTAAACATTGGATCAGATTACCTAGGACCATTAGTTGATAAATATTATACCTAATTGCAGTGTTTATTACCCGCTTTCTGCTAATGGTAGTGCAGTTGATACCCATTTATATGTGACTTAAAGTGGATGTGTGGGTTGGGTAGCATGTAAAGTATATTAATATTAACTTAGGGAGCGTTCAAGTATTACGTAACGCAATTGGGGGGGGGGGGAGGGGGTCTCGTAAAACGTTACGATGCGTTACAGGGGCGAGAGGGGGTCTTTCTTACAACACGTTACGTAACATTGTTTCTAAAAAAATAGGTAATTAAAACTCCCAAACTGGCAACCCTTTTCTTTAAGGTTACGGGGAATCCCTCGATTGTATTAGTCTGGTCGTCATTTTTTTAAATTTGTTCTCGCAAGTTGGCAAACCTTTTCGTTTATATTTTACGGGGAATCCGTAGCATTGTACGTCATTTAATGTTGTTTTTGTCATTTATGTTTTTTTTGTCATTTAGTGTTACGTAACATTTAGAGAGGGGGAGGGGGGTACAGAAAAACGTTACGGTGCGTTGCAAGGGGGGGAGGGGGGTTAAAATCTTCAAAAATTGCGTTACGTAATACTTGAACGCTCCCTTATTAACTGCTCTTAGTAGGTATATTATATGCTACAAATGATGTGATAAACTATGATTATGAACCTTTTCACAATAAATGATACAACGAATTCCTTAGCAGGATTTCGCGCGTCGTTACGGCATTTATTTAGAAAAGGTTCCACAGTGGGCCATGACCCTGATTCTAATGGCTTGGCTGCGTCAAATTTCAGTAATCTTCCTACTTAAAAGCATGATGAGTAATTAGGTACTTTATCGCGGCTCCTCAAATTGATTTAACGTTACTCATTTATTTTAGTACTTACCCTATTTTAAACGCAGCGGCCTTTACATGCGACACAAGGATAAGTTGTCCCTTAAGAGTGTGGCTCTGTCTAAAAAGTACCACGAGAAAGAGACACACTGAGGCTTTAGTTTATTTTGTCTCCACAAAGGTCAATATATTATAATTACTAATGGCTCATTTTACTCGAACAGTCGTCCATAACTCACTCAATCACTGTAACCGAATGATTGGCAATAAAAACAAACCGCTAGAAAGCGTAGTAAATAGTAATTGACATTGTCAGTTGGGTAATGAAATGATAAGTCTAGTTATAATACTTATAATTTGAGGTAACAGTCACGCGCTAAAGGGCGGGGAAATGGGTAAAACCTGGTGGAACTAATCCAACGGAGAAAGTTCGATCAGCGAGTAAATGCGGCTTGGCGACCAATGCAAGTGTCGCTGGTAAACAGTGAATCTGATTCACTGTTTACTTGTTGGACCGATGCAGCGGCTCATGTGGAATGCAGTTTAAGGGAGAATTTGTGTGATCAGACTTTTAAGGTTGCAGCTAAAAACAAATCGCCTTGTTTTTAAAACACTCACAAAATATTTTATACCTCTACAAATCAGAAAACGTTAATCGATTGGACTATAGCTATCGTGCGATATTGTAAACAAAGTTATACATTATACAGGAGACGCAAATATTCCTCTCAAATTTACTGCGAATAGTTTGCTAACGCCGGATGGCTGCGGTTGGGTACAAGCGACGTTGTTAGATGTTGTTCTAAAATTATATATCCTTTTCCTAGTACATTTCCTTTCAATACATTCCTGATCAATATCTTTTTATATTATGGAAGTATACTTATGGTATTAAGGCAGGTAGTAAAGCTACTTATACAACACTTCATTTCACATCCATATTTCTTGTATCTTCAAATAGTCAAAAATGTATGTGATAACATATCAATAGAACATCCGCTTTTAATTTTATCCATTGCACTTGAGACTAGTTGAGACATAAGTGCTTTCCTGTCTTACAATATGGGTTTGGTAGATCAAGCGCCCAGTATAAAAATGTAGCTCTAAAAAACTAGATTTACATTTATGTCCTAATTGTTACTCAATTCTAGTACTAGGAACAGGAATTTAAAACTTTTGGTTCCTGTCTTTTTTATATCTACGCCTTATTGTCGGACATTATTTGCAGTAACCATTGTAGTAACTGTTATTCCAAATTCTTCTCCCAGTAAGGATGTCGTTGACTGATGAGCGTCATCTGTTCTAGATTCGCGATTAAGCCTTGTTGGTACCTATTCATATTATTGCGGAGTAACTGGACTAGACGATGTATATTTTGCGAACAGTTAGCGGTAAATAAATTTACTCTCGTGCTACCTATTACTATCTCGTTCATCTAGAAAAATATGTATCTATCTTCTTTACATAGTATGAAGGTAAGTCGCTATCTGTTCCTGTTTGTCCTAAATCCTTATTGCGTGTATAAGCCGCCTTCTCCTTCTAAACCACACAACGGATTTTTATACGATTTTCAGTGGCATTTGGATAATTTCTTATGGAAGCTTTTTTAATTACATTAGGGACAGTTTAATTCTACTTGTGCGAAGCCGGGCCGGGTTACTAGTAAGTAATATTAGATTTGAAAGACTAACGCGAAAAGGGATCCCATGACGCCTGGAATGAATTCTGTATATGAATCATTCAAAGATTATATGTACTTAGAATTATACTTTCTCAAGAATGAACTTTAAAAATTGTTTTATCCTAAGCCTTAGAGTATCATTTCTAATGATGTAACCATATGCAAATGATCGACCTTTAAACGTTTGTTGAGAAATACCAGTCCGAACAATCGCTCGTGTCTGACAGTGCTAATCTGGTTTATATTGCCGAACTAGAAAATAAATACTAGCGGTATTCGGACGGCATTCACAATAAACGTACCAGTATTCATGTGGCGGACAAGGTTGCCAATATTACACTGACAATACCTATCGCTAACTACTAAACAGGAGCGGTCCTTTGTATATTTGCATTGTAGCGAATTATAGCCGACCTCGTCGGGTCATGATGTTTATAACCAAAAATTAGGGAGCCGTTTCTACTTTATTTTCAATCTAAATTGTAAATTGTGATAACTATGACAATACAAACTTATACTTTTTCCAAAGATTATTTAATCATAGTCACAATTCCGTACAAGATTGCTGTATCTTCCGTAAATGCTGTGGAAAAGGTCCCAGAACGCCATTCTTTCTTTTTCAAATCGGTCTTGCATTCGTAATTCCGCGCCAATGTTTAAGTAGGGCCTGGTGTTGGCAGTAACAGGTGGCCAAGAAATTGGGATCAAGTCCGAGGTGCCCGGGGTAGGGTTTCTGAAACAAATATGACACCTTAGATCTTACTCATACATTTTAATTGGAAATTAAAATGTAAGTAAGTACGTAAATATTTTTTACCCGTATTTAATAAAGTTGGTCCATAAAGTTGTTAAAATGTCGATCATTGTTTGTTCATCCGTAGATCGAGGTCCTGTCCCGGATAAGTTGAACAAGTACGGTAGTTCTGCGGAGTGAGATGCCCCAGACTCTCCGGAGTCACCAACGTAGGTGAACACATACTCGTAAACAGGATTTGCATTCTCATGAACCAAGCTTGTGATTGTATTTTGAATAGGATGATTGAATACAAAATCTGAGTTAAAATATGCAGCTTCGATAGCAACATCTGGAGAAATAGGCGCGTCTCCGATATAAAAATGTCTGATGATTTCTGCAGCCTTATCTATCTGTTCGTTGTCTAGATTAAATGCATTTTGTAACCTTGTGTAAAAAATGTCGTTTTCGAAATAGTCTTCACCATGCATCATTCGTATGCTGTTGCCTAAATATTCTGCATTGGTGTTACCAATTAAAATGGGGGTGTTCCTGATTTTTCTTTCATTGGATAAAGCATACGGTTCACTGTCTACAAAATTTTCAACGCCACTAAATGATTTTTCTTTGCACGGCTTAAAGTCCAAACCCACTTCACCAACGGCACCTGTGATCAAACTGTGATGAACAGTAGATAAAAATTGTAAAGCCTGCCGGTCGTCAGTAGTGTTAAATCCCAAATAATTTGCAAGCTTTAACGCTGCATTAAGATCTGGATTGGTAAACATGTCAGGACTCAGATGTGTTCCACTCTCTGCGATCACTTTGTTGAATAACTTTTCTTTAGACGAATATAGTTGCAGCAAAACCGAAGCAGAGCCTGCGCTTTGGCCGGCGAGCGTCACATTGTAAGGATTGCCGCCGAACGCGGCTATATTGTTCCGGACCCATCGAAGCGCCTCATATTGGTCTTTAAGCCCTTGATTTCCGGGTACTTCAGGTATTTCAAGGCACATGAATCCGTATGGTCCCACGCGGTAGTTAACAGTTACGACAATCACGCCATGCTTAACTAAGTTGCGTGCGCCGTATTCATTGCCGCTTCCTCCCATGAAACCTCCACCATGTATCCACACGAGGACCGGCAGAGGGTTGTAGGAGCTTGCCTGAGATGGCACGTATATGCTCAACTCAAGACAGTCCATCGATTCGTCTTCAGAGGGTGCTTGTGGAAATAGACCAAACGGAGTCTGAGGACACTTTCTTGAGTTATCATAGGCATGGAATATTTCCTCTTCAAAATCAGGAGCTGGTCGAAATGGCTAGAAAAAAATTGGGTTAATTTAAGATTTCACTATGTAAGTATGAATATTTTCATCAGCTTGGGGTAACTGTAAAGTTACCCGTTGAATCAGATAACTACAGAAATAGATTCTTTTCTGTATTTATCTGATTCAACGGGTAACTTGTATAGCACCTAGGCTAAACTTATGATAACCAAGAATGCAACGACCGTAAAAAACAGAGCTCGTTAAAAATTTTGCAGTGTTTGGCAGGGTCACTTGTAACTTAATTAGTAAGCGCAAGGCATGTGTTGCGCGGTAGGTATGAGTCTTGCCAGAATATCAAGATTTTACTTTGTTTTGCCATTGCATATATTGTTTAAATATGAATATGAAACTCAAACACTTAACTTACCCCAAATGGGTCATCTACATCAACTTTTGCATAAGGAATTCCCAAAAACGCAGAATAATCACCATCAGAAGCTGTTTGTCCTCGTACCAGCCCCTGACTGATGATTACTAAAGGATCTACTCTCTGTACAGCACTTTGAACGTTCACAATGTATAAAATATTTAACAATATTAGGCTCTTCATTATGAAATATTTCAAAAAAATAGGAACAAACTCTTCCAGTAGCTTCCACTATTACTTTCGTAATGCAACTGACGCTGAATTTATAGATAAATCATCTTTATTTAAAAGTTTTGAATTGGCTACAATATCTTGAAACTGAAGTACCTTGATAATACTCACTGATCTTGATAATGCTTACTTGTGATATTTACTTAATAGTAACAGATGATGAAATGTTATTCTATAATTTTTTGTTGTAATAATGAAAACTGGAAAAAAGTTTTGATTGGGTTTGGGTTGCCTTATTTTGGTGAATTCGTGGATGGAAATTATAATTAACTAAAGTTACTCATTGGCCTCACAACCACCTAAAGAGTGATAAGTGAAGTGCAGGTATCTTCAGGATTACATGTTGGACTTTCCATATAATATCTAAAACTATAAATAACTGTTATAATGATGTTAATGGGAAAACCTGACCATTTGTAATGACTTGCAAACTTACTTGTTTGTTACTAGCCTGTCCATGATTTTCTTTGCGAGGGCTTTGGGTACCACCATACACATCCAAATAAACGAATTTTGCAAGTTTGGCCCAATGGAACACATTAACGGGATATACCATGTGTTCTAATAAAGGATATGTTATATCTGCCTGTCAAATTTTAATCAGAATCCATTCTGATTTAAAAATCCAAATATTTGTAGAGATGTACTTTCACACTTATAATTATAAAGGGAACGTGATACTTAGTCTATTTTTATTACTGAAATAATTACAACTAGCAATAACAATAATTACAATTAGCGTAGTAATCACGTGCAAAATTAATGTCCATTCGCTCCATAAGAAGAGTAGAGAAGGTCCCAAAATGCCATTCTTTCTCTTAAAAATCTATTCTGCATGCGAAGTTCAGAGCCAATGTTCAAATATGGCCTCGTGTTTTCGCTCACAGGAGTCCAGTTCACTGGGATTATTTCTAATGTGTCTCGGGTTGGATTTCTAAAACAAAAATAATACTTTAAAATAGACATAAGTATGTCGATCCAAATATAGATGTGAGATTAATGTACTATATCCTGAATCCCGATGTCAAACCAAATGTCTATTATATCTATAGGACATAGGCAGTAAGGATGAACAAAATCTTACCCGTATTTGATAAAGTTAGCCCATAAAGCAGCAAGGCGGTCAGCTATTTTTTGATCGTTGACTGATCGTTGTACGGAATAACCGGGCATGTTGAATAAGTATGAAAGTTCAGCTGAATGACCTGCGCCAGCAGCACCAGACTCCCCGACGTAACTGAACACATATTCGTAAATTGGATTAGCATTCTCATTAATCAAACTTGTTATAGTGTCTTGGATTGGATGATTGAATACAAAATCAGAATTCAAATTTTCAGCCTCAGAATTGACATCTGTTGTAATAGCTTTGTCTCCAATGTAAAAATGCCTGACAATTGCTGCAGTTGTATCTAACTGATCTTCCTCGAGATTAAACACTTGTTTTAGCCTTAAAGGAAAGAAGTCTCTATCGAAATAATCTTGGCCATGTAAGTTTTGAACGTCACCGAAATATTCCAAATCAGTATTTCCAATTAAAACAGGGGTATTTCTAATTTTTCTTGTGTTGGATAAATCGTATGGTTCACTGTCTATAAAGTTCTCAACGCCACTAAAAGAGTTTTCTCTACACGGAAGGAACTCCAATTTTAAATCACTGGCGGCTCCTGTTACTAAACTGTGATGAGTTGTAGTCAGAAAGTCTAAAGCTTGCTGGTCATCCGTCGTGTTTAGTCCCAAGTAATTAGCCAGCTTCACTGCTGCATCGTGATCCCCATTTCCGAACATGTCAGGGCTAAGATGTGTTCCACTTTCTGCTATTACTTTGTTAAATAACTTAACTTTAGATGAATACAGTTGAAATAAAACTGAAGCAGAGCCGGCGCTAAAACCACCCAAAGTTACATTGTAGGGGTTACCACCAAAAGCCGCAATATTGTCCCGGATCCATCGAAGTGCCATATACTGGTCTTTAAGCCCTTGATTCCCTGGTACCGCGGGATTGTTAAGACACATAAATCCATACGGTCCTAAGCGGTAGTTGACAGTTACGATGATAATGCCATGTTTAAGTAAATTGCTTGCACCGTGTTCATTAGCGCTCCCTACCACAAAACCTCCACCGTTAATCCAAACGAGGACCGGAAGAGGATTTAGGGAGCTTGCCTGAGAAGGCACGTAAATATTTAACTGAAGGCAGTCGATAGACTCGTTTTCAGATGCAGTATTGGAAAATCCATTAAACGTCTGAGGGCACTTTCTTGAGTTATCATAAGCGTAAAATATTTCTTCCTCAAAATAAGAAGCTACTCTGGCTGCCTGGAAAAATATAACACATGCATTTAATCTGAATTAAGACAAAACTAGTATTTACATAATATTTTTTGCGTAATCAAGATCTTTACTCACCCTGACGGATCATCTAAATCTACTTTTGCGTAAGGAATTCCTAAAAACGCCGAGTAATCGCCATCAGTAGCTTTCTGTCCTCTTACCAGCCCTTGCTCAATCAGTACTAGGGGATCTACTCTCTGTTGAACTCCATAGACGTTCATGAATAAAAACGGCAATAATATCGCTTTCATGATTAATAGGTGTAGTTGAAGACAAAACCTCCGAGCAGCTTCTACTACTCTCGTAATGCAACTGCCGTGAGATGTAGAGATAAACCCATATTATCGGGACGTTTGAAAATGGTTTCATGGTGAATTTTTAACCTTGTTTGTGAAGTACTCCGATAATTCTGAATTTGATAATAATCTAAGTGATACCTTTAGATGATCAGACAAGTCGATATTGCAACCTGTACATTGCCGTCTTTTAGGTACTTTGAAATAAATGAGACTAATACCTTTATTGTAGTTTATCTTATCAGGGAAAGCCAAATACAATGTATTAACCTTAGACCGTTTTCTAAGCAGAAACGTCAGATCCGGATTCACATTTCTAACTATGTATTCGGAATTTACATGCGAAGTTACCTACCATGAGCCTTTCGCAGTAGGAAAAACAATGTGATAAACACTTTTGCAGAACAGCTAGAATAGGGACAACCTAATGTCTCATTGTGAGAGAGAGACCAGCAGAGGTATGTATGTACTTAGGTATATAAATGAATCCACAGGCTTACTATCATTATAAGCTGGATTAGGAGAGTTGCTAATCAAGAGGTTTTGGAAAGAAAAAAGAAAAGCAGAAAAAAATCAATACTCAAACTGTAAAGTTTGAAAGGGGTAAAAGGAGGAAACTAAGCCTATTATTCAATAAGTAACCCGTCAGTTTTAGGGTCCCGTAAGTACCATTTGGGTATGGAACCCGACGCTTGGTAATAATAACCTAAAGAAATGCAAACGATGACGTTTTGTGATCTGAGGCCCTAGCACTGTAAGTCCACAGTCAAATACAGATAAATTTAATATTTTTCATCAATGGAAATATAAGGGCGCACTATGAAGAGGATAAAACATTCGTGAGACTGGCCGCCTCACAAAAATCAAATCGTGCTTAGTAAAAAAGCCCCCTTTTACTTTTAACGTCAAAGACTGATATATCCGGCAACACGTACAATTAACAAGTGACCGTATAAGTTTCAACGTAGTTACTCAAAATAGGCTTGAGTATTTGAAAATACTCTCAAATACTACTATTGAATTATTCCATATTTTGAGAAAATTTGTCTGATAATCTATATCCTTCATTTTTATTAGGGTATAATGAATTGATGACATATCGTGTTGGTTTTTGGGATTTATTTTTAGAAGCTACTAATATGTATAATTTATTTGCTAGAAACTTTTTTTTGATAAAATAAATTATAAATAAAAAAAAATCATGGTTCAATGTTCACTGCTACGTGCAAATATACTGTATCTTCCAAAAATTGAATAGAATAGATCCCAGAACGCCATTCTTTCCTTCAAAAATCTCTCTTCAGTCTCCATTCGAAGCTCCTTATCTATATTCAGGTAAGGCCGCGAATTGGCAGTAACAGGTGTCCATCTGACTGGAATTAGCTCTGACGTCTCGGGTGTTGGGTTCCTAGAAAAAGAAAACAGATATTAATCAATCAATGCGGAATGTTTTAGTGCACAACAAAGATGATTAAACTCACCCATATTTAACAAAGTTGGCCCATAAAGTAGTTAGACGGTCCACCATTAACAGATCATCATCAGTTGACGAATGTGCCATCATTTCTCCGAAATCACCAAATAAGTCAAATAAGTATGGCAGTTCCGCGGAATGAGCCGCGCCAGATAAGCCTGAGTCTCCTACGTAGCTGAATACATACTCATACACTGGACTCGCATTTTCATTTACTATTCTTGTTATAGTGTCTTGTATGGGGTGATTGAATACAATATCGGAATTAAAATACTCAGCTTCGGTATTGACGTCCAATGAAATAGCTTTATCCCCGATGTAATAATGCCTGACGATTTCGGCAGCTGTATTTAAATTGTCGTCGTCTATATTAAACGATTGCTGTAATCTCGAATAAAAAAAATCTTTATCGAAAAAGTCATTTCCATGCATTAGCTGTACATCACCTCGATATTCGAAGTCAGTATTGCCGATCAAAATCGGTGTATTTCTGATCTTCCTTTCATTAGATAGGGAGTATGGTTCATTATCGACGAACATATCAACGTCACTGTAAGAGTTTTCTTTGCATGGTTTAAATTCCATTTTCAAATCATGGGTAGCCCCAGTAACCAAACTGTGGTGAGTGTTAGCCAAAAAATCCAGGGCTTGCTGGTCATCCGTTGTGTTTAATCCCAAATAATTGGCCAGTTTGACTGCTGCATCTGGATCGCCATTTGTAAACATGTCAGGACTCAGAGGTGTCCCACTCTCTGCTATAACTTTGTTGAACAACTTCTCTTTTGGAGAAAATAAATGCAGTAAAACAGAAGCTGAACCTGCGCTTTGACCAGCTATAGTTACGTTGTAAGGGTTTCCACCAAACGCAGCAATGTTGTCCCTAACCCATTGCAGCGCCGCATGTTGATCTTTCAGTCCTTGGTTGCCGGGAGCAGCAGGATTGTCGAGGCACATGAACCCATATGCACCTAAACGGTAATTTACCGCTACAACAATAACACCATGCTTGACTAAGTGTCGTCCACCGAATTCATGGCCAGATCCGGATAAATAGGTGCCACCGTGAATCCATACAAGGACCGGCAGAGGATTTTGAACGCTCGCCTGAGAGGGCACGAATAAGTTTAACTGAAGGCAATCGACGGACTCCACCGCAGCTATGCCGGCTGCACGGGCATATCCACTAAAAGGTGTTAGAGGGCACTGTGTCGTTCCTTCATATGCATAGAATATTTCTTCTCCGAAGCTTGGCGCGGGTTGAGCTGCCTAAAAAAGAAGTATATTTATACTTTTTCAATTTTGAAGGCTAGAAAATAAAAAACTAATTTTATTAAAATTCATCTTGGCTTGATTATAAAGGAACATAATGCATCTACATAACTAGTTTAAACTGGTTACCAGATAAACTGAGTTAACTTACCCCAAATGGGTCATCCAAATCCACTTTAGCATAGGGTAGTCCTAAAAATGTGGAATAGTCACCATCGGTAGCCCTCTGACCTCTCACCAGACCTTGATTGATGAGTACTAAAGGGTCCACTCTTTGAACGGCACCATAAACGTTCACGACGAATAATACATTTAATAACATTAAATCCTTCATTGTGGATGTGAATAATAGTTTTGAGTTGCTTCTACCGCTATTATAATACAACTGCCGGTCAGTTTATCAGGACTTTTAGAGGATGGAAATGATATTGAATGTGTTTATCTTATAAGTGAAGTATGTCTTAGTTTTTGATAGTACGTTGCGTACCCACTTGTTCAATGTATTGTGTGTTTGTTGATTTTTTCTAGAGACAGAATTTCAATCTACTTACATATATGAATAAAGTTTATGTATTAGGACATTAGGATAATTTACCGATTTCTGTCTTAGGAAAAAGCTAAACTTGCTCTATTAATCTATTCAATAAACAACGAATTGATATTGACTTCATACTTTAATTAACAAGTAATTTTGTTAGAGTTGTGAATTGGTGATCAAAGCAAGAGTTAGATGCAGGTAAAAAAAAGCAAACCACGAAGGTTGTTAATGTGTATTTCATGTTCTTATTACGTAATTGTCATTGATCAGTAGTCGTGTACAATTGACGATAAAATATCTCCAGTATCATGGTACGTCCATTCAGATAATATATTTTGATGACTGGAATTTCCACAAAACTCTTAACACCACACGAGAACCACTTACCTATTTCAGCTAAACTACTACAGTTATTGCGTCAATTTTAAAAGTAAGACTGACTATGAAATTGAATGCAGCATTGACACCTGTGGCTCTAACAAGTCGCACGTTTAACTTATGCCTCCCTGCGTCGCTGTCTCATAAAAAGGGATACACATAGAGTTTAAACTCAAATATTTAAACTAAACTTGGCCGGTCATGTTAGGGCAACTGAAATACTAATGTATGAATTTTATGATCACGTAAAGTTATTCTTAAGCTTATCAATCGATGTTTTTCCTCTAGCTCTTCTCCTGGTCATTGGAGTACTGCTGGTAGTATGGGTGTTGTACGGATTGGTGCGGCTGGTGATGTCCCGGGTGTGGCGTACCGGCAAGCTGCGGTATGGAGACAAGGAACTGGCCATACAGCAGAGGCTGCGCGCCCTCGACACCTTCCGAGGGTAAGACAAACATATTTTACTTTGAATCAAAACAAAATTTGTATAATCATTCATTAACTTTACTAACACTAATTACCTTCAATCATTAAATAACACTAATTACTTCCCAGTGCGCTTGTAAAACTTTTTTAAATTCATTTTGTGAGTTAAAACAAACCCAATGTCAACGGTTTTGGTACAATCATGGCATTTAACAAAAAATCTGGTTTTCGCTGAACTTTCACAGAATTCCCAATAACTCTGACACAAAGAAAAACCCCTAAAAACATATACATTCGAATCACCCTTTATTCGAATAGGTCTAGAGGCATCACGATTTTCTTTTCTATTTTCTTGCCTTTCAACTCATGTCCATGTCCATGGTGGTCTTTCCATGCATAAATTGTAAATGTATTCACTGAATAAAATAAATCGGTGAGTCACAAAAATGAAATTTGGAAATCCGGCGACAATTCAAATATTTTATGAGACATCCGAGAAGAAAGGTGATGTCATGGCAACATTTTATCAGACATAGTCAGAGGAATGCTAACTGATAATATCCAGTCAGTTATTGGGACGAATGCCATTTTAAATCTAATCTAAAATATCCAAACCCACTTGCATATTCGCAAAAAAATAGCTAGGAGAAAATCATTATCAGTTGCCTAACGACAAGACTTTAATGTTTTTATAATACCGACCCGCTAGTTAAAACCTACCAAAATATGTTTTCTTAATCTATCATTACGCGTTACGAAAAAGCCATAATTGCAGAAATTTGTTGTTTTTAACATTACGTAATTTATTTTTAGTGACGAAGTAAATAATTTTGACAACAATGTAAATGCTACATTGTAATGAATTTGATGCTTATGAATATGCGAATATTATGGGTGAAAGGATGCATTCACTTTTTTCGTAATTACCAAGGGTTTTTAAATGCAATAATCGTAGCAAACTTTTATCACCTGATTCTTTAATTCCAAACATATATTAATCTGTAAATAAAATGGATACTTGTAATACCAAATTTTTTACTATTATATTTCTGTAATATTTTTAAAAAATATTAATGATAATGCAAATACTTCCAATGCGTATTGTGGTACCTTATGATGACAAAAATGTACTCTACAGCTTACTGAGTATACACTGTAGAATGTTCATAGAATATTAGTAGAATACCGATTTAATAATTCATGTATTCAAAATAACGCATTGTCCAAAATTATTTAAAACTATTAATTCATATGCTTTCTGTTGCACTACTCTATTTGCGTGAGTGATTCGCGTTTCAAATAGCGAAGCGCGAATACGAAACATGAAGTGAAGTGTCACCGTTAAAGATTGACCGATATAACAATATGCGTGTCTTTGTTCTAGAATGGCGATCGTATTCATGATATTCGTAAACGACGGCGCTGGTGGCTACTGGTGGCTGGAGCACGCTACCTGGAACGGCCTGACAGCTGGTGACCTGGTCTTCCCTTCGTTTCTCTGGATCATGGGCGTCTGCATACCCCTGTCTGTGAAGGGAGCCTTCGCTAAGGGAGTGCCGCGATGGAAGATCTTTGTGCACGTTGTCAGGGTACGTGTGAGATGATAGGAAAGACATACCATAAAGTAGAAGTAATCCTGTTATATTTCTGTGAGTAAGTGTGGCCCATCTGATTCGCCTGCGATTCCTCGAATATAGCTATTGAGTGTCTTATGTATTTTCTCAAAATTCTACCTTTTCTTGGTGTTTTGTTGTGACCTATAAAGAGTTATTGTATTGGACAGCAAGTGTCTATGTGCATAGGTGATTACTCGTCTCATCATAAGACCTACTTGCTCGATCGCTCACTAAAACAACTATGTACTTGTTGATTTTGATATACGTTGATGATTTCATTAAGGCTGTAAATTATGGGATTCATATCGCAGAACATTATCAAATTATCATTGTGATTTATGGTCACACTAAAAATTAAACTAATTAACATATTATGATCTTGGCTAAATGTTTTAGGTTGTCTCTGTGTTAATGACCATAAATTTTAATGTTGTTGTATACATATGTAGGTGAACATAAAAATTAATGCATTGACCTGCTATAAAACAACTAGGCTAATGGACTAGAGACGACGAATAGATTGGATATATTTAACTAGATTTCCATTCTTAGGCAACTCAGGGTCTAAATTTTAAAATTCAGTGCTTTACTTTGTCATGCAATTATGCAAATATTAAAGGCACTAACCCAGCGAATCACATCAAAACAAAAACTAAATCTTATGTCACATTAACGAATCACCAACTGATGTAAGAACTGGCACACTCTTGGACACCAAAAATTCAATATGTTTGTGACACTATCCCGCAACAATTGTTAGGTTTTGTATAAATCTCAAGTGTCTCGGACACATTTCAACTTTTTTTTGCAGATTGACCTAAGTTTAATGATGGCGAAAGATGTAATGCAATCGCTTGTAAAACAATTGCCTATAAATGAAAAAAAAGTTACAATTATAGATAAATTAGAATTTTTTATCAGTTTAAAACAATATTGTAAAGCTTCTAAGTGCGCTCGCAAGCTTTCCGTGAGTTCTCTTATGTAAACGCTCGGTGCAGGCTACCTACTGACCGGTTCTTCAGGTTGCAAGGAGCGGATGGCTCGATGACCTTTATGAGTCTGCGCCTGCGCCTTTAAGTATTACGAAATGTTTACAGAGATAATGTTGTAATGTCTTTAAGCGCCACATATGCACAATAGAATGACTGGCGTGCGAAGCTGTGTTGCTTTCACATGATTGTTTCTTATCAACTACTGACTAATATCGAATGTCAAAAAAATCGATAAGGCATTACTTGTATTTACTATTAATTAATGCACGAGCCAGATTTAAGAAGCACGCGATCCGCTCACTTTCGCAATTATTACATCACACGACTTCCGTATTATTGATCATTCTGTGTCTAATCTTTCTCACATATCACCAGTATTTGTACCACATTAGTTTTTGCAACATACTTCATTGGAAATGCCGTCGCGTGCGCCGATTGCGATCGCTAACTCTCTCTACCGTCTCTGATTTATTTGAGCCGTTGATTGTACGTACAGAAACAGCAACCATTGAATGGTGCGTTCTTTTCTCGTTCGTGTCTAGTACAGCCGCTGTTCGTGAGGCATGGTGATAGCGATAATTTCTTTATGGGGCTATTTGTTAAGCCGCTCGATCATTACTGACCTGCAGCGGAAGGCGGACGCGGCCTGGTTTATTTTCTTGTAGACCGATGGGGTCTATTCGGCACGCTCTGGTTTGATATTTGACTCTCCGTGCATGTGCATGCTATTGAGGCAGGTAACGGGCCGTAAAGAGATATTCTTAACCGACCTCCACGTATGTAGCTATGTAGCATTCAATGACAGACTTGCACGGTGCGGTTATAAGGTCACCAATTTATGTAACTGTTTTTCGATTGCTAATGTTTGTGTGCTACACTGTAATTAACTTTTGAAAATGAAAATGAAAAAAATTTTTGCAAGTAGATCTGTTGGGTTTTATACATGTCATAAAAATGGAAGATTCTGTTGAAAAGAAACGCCACAAGAAACTCAGTAGCTAACGAATAGATGAAAGGCGTTTATCTTAACAAAATCAAGGTAACGTGACTGGGCGAGTCGGTCCAGGGCGGCCTCAGCGTAGGTTTATCTACCAAATTGGCAATGTCCTGAAGATAAGAAGAAGAAAAATAAGAAGTACCCAGAACCGCCGAGCATGTATGAAGAGAGGAATGTGTGTGGAGGAAGCGAGAGTGCTGTATAACGGATAAACATACATAAATAGACAAAAACAGATTATACATAGATTAATAGACTAACATCTACGACTCAGATATACGCATTAATATTCATCATACAAACTTTTACCTATTGTGGCAATCGAACCCACAACCTCTAGCTTCGTAGTCAAGGCCACTAAACACGAGGCTATCCGTTCGTTAAATTAAGCAACTAAAGCTACTTGTGCTGGAAAACCACCTACAAAAAGCTGTCCTTGTTATTATACGAGTAATGCGATTTAAGTTTTACGCTCCATAAATTTACTAGCATAGATAATAAAAACCAACATGTTGTAACGTTTAAATATCGGGCCGTGTTGTATGGAGCGTTTTCGCGGGGCTTGCGCTGTTTCGTTTTTCTCATCGCGTTATTTCAAGAAATAGTCCCTGGAAAAAATTAAAAACTCTGCAGCTTTTGTTTTTTACCAAATTCTTTAATTTTGATAACAGAAATCATTTTAGTTATTTACCTCAGTATTTACTCCTGTGACCCTAACATTACATCTAGGTTAGTTTATCTTAGTTTATCTCCTGTCTCCTGTCCAGCGTGAGTACTCAATGTAGCTTTAAGGCTTAATGAGAAGCATCACAGAATAAATAATAGTACCTACAAGTAACACTTATGTGGCCCTAACATGACTGGCCAAGTTTAGTTTATCTCTATCTGCGTCCCTTCCTTATGACACTAGTTTGACAGAGACACAGGGAGCGATAAATTAAACCTGACACTGGCATTGTAGAGCCACTGTGACCACTGTGAGCCACTGTGTGCGTGTTGTGTGTGTGTGTGTGTGTGATTACCGACTTAGTTTAGTTTATCTTTATGCGTTCCCTTTCTTATGACTCTAGTGTGACAGAGATGCAGGGAGGGATAAGTTAATCCTGGGCCAGTTACGTTTATGGCAACTGTTCATTTAATACTATTGTCACTCTAGCGCTCGGTCTTGATGTTCCTGCTGGGCGTGGCGCTCAACACTGTCGACGGCGGCAACATGCTCGGCAGCATCCGCATCTTCGGGGTGCTGCAACGGCTCGCGGTGTCCTACTTCGTGGCAGCCGGCTTTTACGCTCTCACGGCGCCTAAGTACTTCACGCCTCCCAGGGTAAATGAGGTTTGATCGAAATTTTCTTTCTTCCGGGTTGAAAAGGTTATGGGTTTGTCGTGACTAAAAGTTATTTTTCTAACAATTTCGTTCGTTTCGTTCTTTACTAATCGCTTTTTTCCGAATTTGCTCTACTATAATAAAATCTCCTTTCAAATGTATTAAAATTGACAAAATGCTGTTAAGTTTGTACACACTCTAATTTCTTTTCTCATCATCATCAAAGAATTGCTCAAAAATCTTCACCTTAAGCACTGCTTTGGTTTATGGCGGTAGAATGGGCTTTATGTACATTTAACTCTTGATCTCGATAGTTAATCTGTGAAATCACTGGTTTTGTAATCTTCAGCTTAGTATTCTACGTCCCACTGTTGGAAACAGGCCTCCTCTCACAACAAAAGGGCTGCAGTGTCGGTTCACACGCGGACCCAATGTAGATTTGGAGCTTGACACAACGTGAATGCAAGTTACGTTACGATATGTTTTTTCAACTAGAAACTGATGGCAATTTTAAAATTAAATTTCGCACATGAATTCCTAAAAATCCAGAAATTGGAGTTCGGGCTCGAACTACCCTTTGCATATTAGCTACTGGCTCGAAGCATTCCAACTTACATTCCTATCTTTTTTCGAGCACGACCAGCTCCGCTTGGTAACTGTACCGGACCTGAACCTTATGTTGCAGGGAGCGTGCGGGCAGGCGCTGAAGGACGTGTTGTCCTGTGCTTGGTGCTGGGCGCTGGCCGGCGTGCTGGTCGCCGTGCACACCGTCGTCACCTTCGTCGTGCACCATCCCGACTGTCCAGCGTGAGTACTCAATGTAGCTTTAAGACTTAATGAGAAGCATCACAGATTAAATAGTACAAGTAATAAATACTCCTGGTGAGTGGTGGCAGCACCAGATTAATGTTGTATAAATATCTAAAGATCATGGGCCTAGTAGAGAGAGAGATGCACTGAGCGATAAGGCCGATAAGCAAAAAAATTTGCTCCAGATTTCGTGCAATGCAGAACCCTAACACCACCAAACTAACATATATCGTGTCAGGTGGCAGCGACGATTCAGAGCACATTACGAATCCACTTTTTAAGGTCTGCAAGAAGAATCACAGAATTAGCCACACTTACGATGAATGTCATGCGCGTGGGCAATGGGGAGTGGTTCTTTCAAATGTGGGGTTAGAGACATATTTACACATCGAGTCGGAAAGTGTTAATGAATACAATTTTGTGTTGGTACAGTTTTGGCAACTATTTACCATCTTTTAATGTCTGATAGTCCACTGTTCGACATACGAGTGTGTAAGCCTCAACCAAATCGTCAACAATGCTTGGTATGCTGTGCAGGGGTTGGCTTGCGAATGGATGTCCAAAGTTTCGTTTTATAGTCATCTTTCTATTTGGTCGGATACTTCTCATCGTACCTTCAGCGTAGGATAAACTTAGTATATACCAGTAAGTTTTATGCAGCCTGATGGCACACTCAGCCTCAGAAGTAGCTAAACACTTAAGAACCTTCTCGTATTAACGTATGAAATGACAGTTGCTCGAATTTGTCACATTACTGACAGCGAAAAGGCACTAAAATGTTGAGCTAGTTGTAGGTTGACCGTACAAAAAATAATTTACAAAAGATAGAACTAAGATGGTATCGATAAAGCATTTGATATGAGTATATTATTATAGTGGAGTAGAAGACGAACCACAAAATATTTATAAAATAAACAATGAAATTGCAAAATAATCTTGTTTAGCCGCAAATGAACCCTCCTCCCTCTCCCCTAACCCCCTCTTCTCCTAAGACCTCTGGGTTGGTAACGCATCTGCAATTCCTTTGGTGTTGCGGGTGTCTATGGGCGGTGGTGATCACTTACTATTAGGTGACCTACTTGCTCGTTTGCCTTCCTATGTTGTATAAAAAATATATTTAAAAAAAGACTGTTGCCATATGCTTTTGACAAACCGTAAATACCTATGCCAATATCTTGGGAGATTACCGATTTATCTCCAAACTATAATGTTTGAGATACAGCTACGTACGGTCCTGCACCAAATCGAAACCGTCAGATATGCATTGCGTATCGCTGATAATTCGTCGTCTGCTGAAGTAGCCCAGTGACGTAGACATACTAAAATGCTTCCATCGTAGATTGTTGTATCAAAGGACCAATAGCAATTTGAATTCATACCATTTCTTGACCCAAGAAACTAAGTATGTAACAGGGAAAACTTCGTTTTTAACCTTTGAAAAGAATAACTCATTGAATGGAGTTACCTATTCTAAATGATACCCCATTAGTTTGACTATCCCTAACGAAAGGGGAACCCAAAGATAACCTTTTGAAAATGGTTAGTGGTAACCCTTTCTTTTGACTAACCTTAAGAAAGGGTTTGAAAGAGTTATCATAACTATCATAAACTAGAGTCATAAGAAAGGGCACATGCACATAGAGATAAACTCATATAATAATAAACTAGACTTGGCCGCTTACGTTAGGGCCACAGACGTGAACCACCGCAAAGTAACGTTGAATCTATTAATTGACATTTTGATTTGATTAACTTTTGAACTATAATATGCATATAATTATTGACCTGAATATGGGTCCATTGTTATCAATAGAGACCGGATTATATGCAACATAAAAAGCTTGTTATATGCATGCAGATATGCATGAAAAATGCTTGAAATATGCACAAAAATTGGCAGAATATGAAGTAAGTTTTAATTTTTTTATTTCAAAATCGGCATACAATTAGTAAATTATCCTTTGATAGGCGATAATAGGTACCATTACATCACATCAAAATTATTTAATATTTTTGAAAACGTAAACAATCAAGTTTAGTATTGTTCCAAATGTTCAAAGGTAAGATTGTGTCTTCGATCGTTTAAAATATTTTTATAAGTGGAAAAAGGTGAAAAAAAAGTGAAAAATATTGTAAATGTACCGATAATATGCATCATAACTAGATCTTAGGTAAAATATGCCATTACCGCTGAAGATGGCTTAAATATGCAAATGCATATGCAAATATGCAAATGCATATAATCCGGTCTCTAGTTATCAAAAATACTTTTTTTTATATTTCTTCAAGATAATTTGTATGGAAACATTTTCCTCAGAGGTTACCTCGGGCCTGGCGGCAAGCACGACGACTGGGTGGCGCCGAAGTGCAGCGGCGGCGCGGCCGGCTACGTCGACCGGCTCGTGCTGGGCTCCTCGCACCTCTACCAGTGGGCCGAGCGCGGCGAGGTCTATGGCGGCCCGCCCACCGATCCGGAAGGGTTGCTAGGTGAGTTACTACTTATCACTAGGCTTAGGACTTTTCGTAGCATACCGTGGTTCTAAAATCTATGGAGCCGCTAGTTGTAAAATAATATTTTTCAAAGTCAAAGTTATCATTTTTTAATTCCTTATATGGTTCTATCCAGTATTTAATTTCGCAAGTTGTAATAGTGTTCATTTTAATTAAAATCAAAAACCAATGTGAACATCTCTAATCAAAACTTACAACTAATTTTTTGTTAATATTTTTTAATTTGAAATTGCGAATGAGTTTGCATTACTCACTAAACACGGACTTTAAAGAGGATGCATATTAGGTAAATCAAAGTGTAGAGTCACATGTGATCAGTAATTAATATTATTATATAGGCTTATGATAAAATTAATTATGTTCGATTAAAATGAACTCAGTAACCACGTGATAGTGTAAATAATTATATTTAATATTACATCATACTTTTTGACTTTGACTTCGAAAAACTATATTTCACAAATGGCGGCTCCATGGATTTTAGAACCATGGTATGCTACGAAAAGTCCTAAGCCTACTTATCACCATACGGATTTTTTATAAATCGGGAAGGTAGACGACTAATTGGGTCACCCGATGGTAAATGATCACCACCAACTATAGACACTCAGGAGACTGTAAATGCGTTGTCGACCCAGAGGATTAAGATATAATACGTCTTGTACCAGTAATTTCACCGACTGTTTTGTTCTTAACGCTGGAACAAAGCGGTGTAAGCACTGCTCTTCAGTGGCTGGATTAGCGAGTGTGCGAGTGAAATGGTTTTAACGATCTGCACGAACCTTGCACGAGATCCTACCACTCACGGGTTTAAAATCATCATGTTAACCTTAACATGATGTTTGCTACCTAGCAATTTAAAGATTTTGTAGTGTTTTTGTTGTTGCATGTGTGTTGACTGGTCGTGGAGTAGGTAGTATAATTCCAACGCAGCACGATCGCAATGACTGCTCTGTTATTGGTATCGGTAAAACCAAATTAATGGAGTATGTATTAGGAGGGCCGGCACAGCGGATTAGTATATGTACAGTTAGACGCTTCAGCTCCTCAGTTCTTAAGTACACCGTGTGGATCGCACACTTTGTACCACAATTAAAATATTTCTGTTTATCTGTGCTATGATCTGGAAAGGTGGTTTTGTTGCAGCCGCAATAGAAAAAGCCCACCTGTGATAAAATCCAATAGAGAAAAGATTAAAATGTAACTTCTATAAGAATAATTTGATACAAAATATCTTTGATTTTATTAGCATTGTCGCACCCGTGATAGCGGAGTCGCCGTGAAATATAGTCAACCGAGCAGTCGCTTGACCGCTTTCGAACCTTATCCCTTTGTAATACGGTCGAAAAGTGGTCAAGCAATTTCTCGGTCGACTATACGAGTAGCGCGGTTGTCGGCAGGCTGCCTGACGTCGGTGGCGCACGCGCTGCTGGGCGTGCAGGCGGGCGCGACGGTGCTGCTGCAGCGCTCGCACCGCGCGCGCGTGTCGCGCTGGCTGGCGTGGGCGCTCGTGTTCGCGCTGGCCGGCGCGCTGCTGGCCGGCTTCTCCCGCGAACACGGCGTGCTGCCCATCAACAAGAACCTTTGGTACGGAACTACACCACGTTGAGTGAATGTTACTAACTAATCGCCACACGATAGGGTCATCATTCGAAATGCCAAGAACCGGAATTTACTTCGAGCGTTAGTATTTTATTTCGTTGGTTAAGATACCACAATTAGTCGCCTTTATTCAGAATCGTCTCTTTTTAACCGACCTCAAAAAAAATAGGGGTTCTCAATTCGTCGGGACCTTTTTTAAATAAACTGTCTTATGACTGGTTCACATAAAACTCATCTTCAACAATCAAGCTTTATCCAATAAACCTGTATAATTCTCTACAGCAAAATCAAATTTCACGGAACATTAAACCGACCTCAAACTCCTAAACGCCGTTTCAAATCTCTCACTTTCTCCAGGTCATTGTCGTTCGTTCTCGTGACGTCAGCTTTCTGCCTCGTCCTGCTCAGCGTGTGCTATGTGTTCACCGACGCCTGGCGCCTGTGGGGCGGCGGACCCTTCAGGGCTCCAGGGCTGAATGCCATCGCACTCTACGTGGGACACTCCGTCTGTTCCAGCATGTTCCCTTTCCATTGGAAGGTCCCTAACATGGAGACTCATGCTATACAACTCGTTGAGGCCGTTTGGGGAACCGCACTCTGGGTTATTATAGCGCATATTATGGCGAAGAAGAAGGTGTTTATAACGCTTTAACGCTTTACTCATCTGAGTAAGATGACGGAAATAGGATTGGGCTTATGGCGTATTTGCATTCGCTTTTAGAAGGAAAGTGTAAAAGGACCGCCTTGGATGCTACCGTACTAAAAACGTCTGGTTTCCATTATATCGGAAAATATATGAAAAATATCAGCTTTATATAATACTTACTCCTGTATCAGAATTTGGATTGTGCCATTCATTTACATAGCTTAAACCCAAGACAAGAAACAAGAGTGTGCGAGCGGTATGCAAGCATGTAAGCCAGCAGTGAAAGAAGAGAAGAGAAGAGATGAAGGTATATTGTATCTGCTTTCCACTCATTAATGATATTATTATAGTGGCAGACGTTTAATTTAACGTATTATCCGATTTGATGGAAACTGAACTGAAACCTTACTTACTTTTTATCGTTTAGCTTAACGTAGATGTAAAGACTGATTACTAGATTTAGAACAGTGTCGTATCCAATTACTATGGTCTCTGATTTTATTAATAAATGATTACTAACTGTGAAGTTTTCTGTTAAATTCTGAAACGTTTTTGGTGCTCGCCAGATTTAAGTAAATGCAATTTTTCTAGTCTAATCTCGAGAAACTGTAAATTAAAGTTAATGCATTTACATAATTTCTACATACGTACGTTAAGAATTGCCAAACTTAATAAAGTTAAATAACCATATATATTTCGTTTTTAATTGTATTTCCTTTATTACTCAGTCAATATTATCGCTTTAGAAGTTAGGACAAGTACGTTTCTGTCAAAAATATACCCGAGTGGCAAAGTTATCAAAGATGATTATGTGAACATCACTACCACGTAAACCCAACTCTATTGTCAAGGACGTTAGAGCGTATTTATATTAGTCTGCTTGTTTATTAGTGTTTGCGTGAGAGAAAGAGTTCCTAAGTAGCACGCAGTATAAATACAGTACGAGTATAAGCTGTATAATTACTGTATAAAGGTTTTAACGCGTTTGTATGCTGCTTGTGCTAATACATCTATTTTAAATAAATTATGTATTTTCCCTTTTTACCCGATTACGCAAAAGCCAAAAGGATGGGTACGTTTTTTCGAGATCAAAACGTTACAATGACAGCTAAAGACTAAAGTAAATTAGCATTATGGATGTTTTATGAATTAGGCTGAATCTGTTCCAACTAAGTACATCATCAGATTCATTATTGCGAAGTTTACATTTTCGCTGTAGGATAAACCTATTACCCAGTTAAAAGTTGATGTTAAACGGAGAATAAAAACACTGGTTTACAATATTTTGACGCTTTATTTATCTCAAGGGTGACAGTAAAATCCGTAATGTCATTGAAAAAATAATAATAAAACAAACGATTCAACAAAATGATGACTCAAGGTAACAGCGAATAGTTTTAACAAATAAAACTATCAATAAAATTACACTTTAAAAGAATAACAATGCGGCGCGGGCTGGCGGCGCCGCCCCGCACCGGTATCATCCATTCGGGACCAGCCAAATGCTTATTGCACAAATTTTATAAAAATACTTTTTTCCTGTGTGTCGAGCACCGAGCTCTTTCGTCTTGGTTGACCGCGAATGGACCATACGGGATTGTTACTCGCCGATGTGCGACCCTCGCATACTAACATGTAAAAGTATGTATGTTTGGCATTTCGTTTACATTACTCGCCGGGCAGCGCTTGCGCGCCCGACCCACATTAAAATATTTAATTCCATAACTTAAATATCAACTACTTTAGTTAATTTATATAAGTCGTTTTTCAATTAAATCACTCCATTGTAGACGGTAAATGCCATATTAGGAATTATATATTTTACAAGTTAAATACTTTATTTATTTAAATATCGTATTTTATTCTCTAAGGATACTTTCCGATATCGTCATTCACTACAGGTACTTACCTTCGACACTTATTTCATATTGGTAAATCAGTAGCTGAAAGGCAGTCACGCTCGCAGTTCCGTAGTGACCGTGCGCGAGCGCGGGCTGGCGGTGCCCGCGCCGCGCCCGACGCACGCTTATATAGAGATCTCGTACAGCAATAGAGACAAGTAAAACTGTATATAACGTATATACGTCTAAAAATTCATTAGAAAAAATCTCTTAAAATATATCTTCATCCTTTCAATAACGCGATCCCTGATGAGTTGGGGACAATATAAGTTGATATATTAATTTAGCACGATTTATAAATATAACATTTTCTTAAAACTCTAGATAGGAAGAACTTCAAACATGTACAACAGAACGTTGTAATTGCACACAGTAACATACTAATACGAAACGACGGATCCAACAAACGGGGTGACTTTACAATACCTACTTTTTGTAAATAATTTCCACTTTGATAATTTAAGTTGAGTGATCAGCGTTTTTCTCTTTTAGTAGCTTTTAGTCAAACACCTGAGAACATATTGAAATGAAGTGATAGAAAATAATAACTAAACTAGTGTTTAAATCACTTCGAAAAGTCGCTTGTGCAATTTAAAGTCACCCTGATTTATGGAATTTAACCGTAGACGACACGTCCGATAGAAACAGCTATAGAATTAGGCTAGTGAAGCGGAATTAAATAGAAATAACACGTAGACATAATTAACAGTTCGATCAGGTAAACATTTGTACAGCAAGTTGATACCTACAATTTGTTATTTCATAAGGTTAATCTATTATTAATAAGTACTGGAGCTCACTTTAAGTCACTCATATTACTAAAAGAAAATGGAATGTTTAGTAGTTGAGAATGTTAGCACGCGGCTGCGCCGACGGCCGGCCCGCGCGGCCTGCCGCCGTGTCGCGGCTGCTTCATTACATTACAATACTGTTCGTAACCGAAAGCTAGTCACAAGCATACTTCATTAATATAAAACTGAATGTTAGTCAAGTTTCGTTGAAGGTATGCCAGTCGTTTGTACTTGTCGATCTACAGAGCGCAGTTACTGAGGTTGCATACAGCTACACTACGGGCCTCGGCGAGGCCCGGTTACGGTTTCTACGAGAGACTAGACATTACCGAATACACCCATCATACGAATCGGTTTAATAGGTCCTTTAGTAGATACACAAATATATCTAATGATATCTTAAATAAAGATAAAATCTCTAGAACGATACATTTCTCGCTATAAATGCAAATTCATGGAATTCAATTTAAATGGTAAGGCGCAGGTATAAGTGACCGTTCTACCTTCGCCTTACATATTATGCTACCAAGATTCCCGAAAACCGCTGCGAGCCCGCGGCTGTCGAGTTCCCGACTCGGCCGAGCAGCTCGCGCCACCCGGCTCGCTCGAGGCGTCCCAGCGCGCTCGCTCGCGTGCCTACTGCTTCGCTCAAACAACTCAATCATTCACAAAATGATTTCCATCGATACAAATTTAGGCCAATGTCACAAAGACGTGCTCAAAAAATTATTATGAAGGGCGAGTCGACCTGCTCGTAGGCACTGCGGCATACTAGTAAAACGTATGCTTTGGGTAACGATTAAAACTCTTAACCTAATTTCACATAATAATGAAAACACACACAAATTAAGACTTAAGTTATGTAACACTTTTACAGCGCCATTAAAATATATTACGAGATTTCAAACAACACGCCTAAATAATTATCGACACTTACTAAAGACCCCAGTACTTTTCCCTGTCATCGAGTCTTTACACTTTACTTTAGTACATTCTCGTTGAGAACGGTGCAGTTGTAAAAATAAATATCTAGTGTGGCACTCGGCAGTACACACCTAAACGCGGGCATAACAAATCCAGCACCACAAAAACCTATTACTAAAATATAGTGAGCAACCATTGAAACGCTAACAGTTCTTCCCTTCAGTATACCTCCTCGTAAATGTAAATAGTTCCAAAATATACATTGATAAAAATATACCTGCGCACCGAAAGGGGGCAGCCACATGTCATGATTTGGAGGGGACGTCACGACTCCTGAGGCCAATCTCATTGCCTCACAGCCTGCGTGGTACCCCGCGCCGAGCCGCAGCGTTGGCAGACTTAAATAATTCATAAAGTGTAGCTACATTCAAGTACCTTCTCTTCGCTTTAACAGAGAGGTTAAAACAACAAGGTAATAAACTGTACACAGTAAAGTTGACTGAAGCGTGGGTCAATGGCAATGGCCGTTGAGCTGCGACCCGGCTCGAGGCAAATCTCCACCGGCATCCTCGCTAGGTGACAAGTGTCTCTTGACTCTCGTACATTTAGGGGACAGGTGCACACACAAGCATTGTTTGCAATTTTATTCAATCTGTATCGTTGTAAAATTAGTATGAGAAAATATCAGTAAGGTTTACCACTGGAATTAGAAATAACCGTGAATTGTGTGACACAAACTCGTTTATGATCGATATCAATCGACAGTTGTCACCAATCCGAGATCATGACGTCCACTAGTTCGTGACCCGCTCTTTGTACCGCAGTAACGAGTTTAGTAGGCTACAGCCGCTCTCGGGGCTCGGGAGTGTGGAGTGTGACGTCACAGGTTCTCTCTGCGACGTCACTTGCGAGCCCCCCGTGTCACCAACGCCTGTAGGGCAGCTAGTTGACTCTGGAGCCCCGCGTTCTTCTGCTCCAAAGTTTCTACCCTCTTTCTGTAGTCGGAGTTCTCCGAGACGAGTATTTCGACTTTCCTTTCTAGCTGGTCCATGTATTCTTTCTTTTTACGTCTGCTTTCTTGTGCCGATATCTACAAAACAAAGCATCAATTGTTACCAGTTCCAACGACCGATCACGTCAGGTACAAGGAAACGTCAATCATTGTTACCTTGTTCTTAATTTTCCTTCTGATTTTCTTGAGGGATTTCTCTTCGGCCTTCGTGAGAGGTAAACGCGTCGGTACGGGGTAACCTTCCGCCAGTAATGTGCGTTTTTCTTCATCTGTTAGTACCAACGTGCCTGTTGAACCTTTCTGCAATGAGAAAAAAATAAAGTGTCAAAATCTAGTATTTTCCCTTTACCGTAATATTTTGATGTTTTACGTATGCTTATTTATATTTATTTACTTTGCTTTCCCAGGTATCAAACCGCGAAATTTGACTCTGGCCCTAACATGACTAACGCAATGATAACTTGGCCCTCAGTGCGCAGTCGGGGATAACTTATATAAATCATAAATTAATCCCCTCTTATTGTCATACGAACACATTGCAGAGAAAGATAAACACTATATGATAAGCAAATAAAATTACAACGAAAAATGAGTTGAATACCGTAGTCATCATTTTCAGTCTTACTTGTTGTTGTGTCAGTTACGTTAGGGCTGCTGAGGTAAACTTTCTAGTCTCTTCATCAGTAAGGTCTCTTACCGGTTGGCTGCTAATGAGCGGTGTGTTGATGGGCTGCCGCGAGTGGTGCGACACGTAGAGGTGGTTGCGGCGCGGCGGCGCGGGTGCCGGCTGCGGCGCGGCCGCCTCGTGCGCCGGCGACAGCGCGCCCTCGCTGTCCGACGACGACAGGGACGAAGGCGGCGTGGGGGGGAGGTTGAAGCCTGAAAGTGACAAAGAAAATGTTAAGAAAAAGCTAAGTTACTATTGGTCAAAAGCAAAGTTGCCGTTGTTGTTTTTACTTTGACGCTCCTGCCCCTGCCATCGAAAGTTAAGGTCTGCTGATTGTTTAGTAAACGTAATCGGTAGCTGTGTGTAGGGCTCTAAGAGTAATAAAATTAGTCATGTCCGTCTGAAGAAGTCCAATAAACGCGGTTAATAACTGATACGATCAGTTGCTTAGTCCAAGTATTGATAGATTTTATATTAGAGGGAGAATTAAAATATCTTATCTTAATGTAAACTTTAAGTTAAAACGTAAAACTGAAATACTAGATGTACCCGTGACTCCGTTTGCGTAAAATGCGTTCATTTGCCGGAGATCTTGCATTTTCCCGGCATAAATGTACTTTATACCTTAATCCAGGATATATTTTCTCTATCTGAAGTCTTATCTAACTCTACCCAACTGTTTAGCTTGATTGTGGAAGAAACATCCAAACATACTTTTATATTCATGTATTGGGCCAGGGCTGGATTAAGCCGTCTAGAGGCCCCTAGGCAATGCTAGTCTCGGAGTCCCTCTGCCCCTACGCAGTATATTTCTCTCACGAACTGCAGGCATTTGGTTGGCGCTTGGCATATAGGCAGTAGCCGGATAATCGGGGACTATTTCCACTGTGGTACGTACCAGATCCTGAGCTGGAGGTGACCTTGATGGAGAGTTTGTTGGAGGTGAGCGTGGTGGCGAGCCGGGGCGCGGCGCTGAGCAGCAGCTGCGGCACCCCGGCCGCGCCCACTTTCTGGAGCACGGCTTGTGGCATGTGGATAGTTCCCGTCTGGAATGTTAAAGACGAGGGTATTGGGGAATGCTATTCAGTTATTGTAGCGACTGTAGCGCCAACTAGTTTAGAATGGAGGAAATCAACTGCCATGTTCTACATCACGCTAACGAAGTTTTGTAACGCGGACGCGTATATACAACTTCCAACTTTCATCCTTTGGACTTCGGTCCCCAGGCATAACACCCGCCTGGAGAGAGATCTTTCTTTTGACCTACCTTCAACACTTAATATTTTGTAGTCAGAATTATCGTATGCATGTAAGTATAATATATTTGTAGTTGTTCCTAATTCACTAACTCCACACCAGTATTTTGCCAGACGTTCCATAGAATGTATGTCGTTATTCAAGTATTTCTAGGTTATCCATAGTGTGTAAACCGGGAAGGGTCATTAACTGACCACAAGGATCTTTCGTGATCAAAACGGCTTATTATGGTTGCGGCGAAATCATTTTTATTAAATTTCGTTTGTTTTCTTCGAACATTCTTTTAGACCGTGTAAATTGATTTTTCATTATCAAGGCGAGTGTTTTCGCAACCGATCAAATTAATTTCAATAGTTCTCATTTGTGCATGGTATGGAAATAAATGTTATACTTCCCCGACACTTATTGGCATAAAAATACTTTTCGCAATAAGGATATTGCAGTTGTAATTTTTTTACGAAATTAAAATAAGACGATTTGTGATGCCACTCTCTAGTTAAACAATCAAAAAGTTTCGTGTTTAATAGAGAGTTTATCAATCCTTTTAAAAGTTAAGTAACGTTGAAAGGATCTGAAATTAACTTCGAATTCATTCTAAATTAGCAGTTCTAAGGAATTGCTAACTCTTAATCATCTTCATGAATATTATAGGTACCGAAGTCTCATAATTACATATCTCCAATATAAAGGCTGGTCTACACGACGCAAGCTTTACTTATTTAATAATTGCACGCTTGAACCATACCCGCGCCACGATCCAGTATAAATGTATATCTGGCTAAGAGGGACAGAGAATTAGAATGAGAGAGGCATGATAAACTTGCTTACGGGATCGTGATTATTTTGCTTTGAACTGTGTATTCAGCTATCTGTTACACAGTGTAAAACAAAATAATCATAATGTTAGCTCTTTTGTGTGAGCAAACTCTTAAAGACGAATGGGACTCGGCAAACGGGCTAATGAAAACAAAAAATACACTTATAATATACCTGTGAATCGTTTAGATACATTTTAATGACTGTAACACGTATTAAGTCCGAGTAAAGTGCGTGTGCAATTTATGTAGCTGGCCGTCCAATTTGCTTGCAACTCGCCCCGTGTAAACCAGCCATAAAGGGTTACAGCTTGTAATATGCTCCCAATACAGAGATAACGATCTGCTCTCGATTCACCTGAACATTTCTGAGAACCTGTACAGTGCCCCGGATAATTAACTCTTGAGTTTTTGTAAGAAAAAAAGTTGCAATTTAAAATCTCGAGTTTTGGTGAAAGTTGCTAAGTGAGTCGGTACGAGGTAGTTGAACTCTATTGACCTTAGTTTTAGGGTCTCTTAGTAACGAACGGAAACCAATTAATTACGTCCAAACGTCTGGCAATTCATCTGCCACAGATGTATTCGGTAAGTAATAAGTAGGTAAGTCCGTATACAGTTTGCTGCCTGTAGTAGTAAAATTGGGTTTTTATTTACTCGATCATGTCTGAGTGTGCTGGACTTTGGAGTGGCTTTCAAAACGTATCCTAAAATAAAAATATGGACTGGAATTTTTGAATTTTTTACACATGAATCTTCCAACTGGCACGTAAGTAACCAACGGTGCAACTGCTTGCTGGAAGTAATTAATCTTTGGCGAAAAATGATTTTAATATGACAGTTTACTTACTGTGTGGTCAATAACGTAGTCGAGGTGCGTGACAGGCGTGCCGGGGGTGGGCGAGGGGGGGCAGGAGGAAGCCGGCGAGTCGGGTTCTGACTTCGGCTCGGCCTTCACCTCGGGCATCGAGTCACTCGAGCGCCGCCGGCTCCACGCGCTGGCGGGGATTGTGGGGTAGCACTCGTCCTCCATGTCTGAAATTGCAGTGGGTGGGTGTGAGACTAGTGAAGATATGTTTGTAAGTCTTAATAAAACTGAGAAATGCTAGACTGAGTCGCAGTTCTAGGGTTTCCCGCCTTAAAACCTTACTTCCACCGTACCACATCAGTAAAGATGGAATCCATCGCGGGCGACTGCATAATTGCGCGTTAAAGACGATCTCAATACTTCTTTATTGGTTAATGTTAATTATTTTTAAGAGAAATTGTTCCATTTGTGCCCAATAAACATGAACGCTTGAAATATACTAATCATCCACCACGGACATCTGAAAAACGGGCGCGTATGTCATCCGCATCGCACTGTGAAATTAGTACAGTCTAAGCTGCAATTTCGCAATGGAAGTGGATTGATGTTTGATTACATTACAGATATGTTTCATATCACATATGGCATGGGCCAGGTTAATCCATCCATCCATCTAGATGGATTTTGGATCCATTGTGTAATTTGTACTACGGAGGCTCATTGCATTGTTAATTACATTGTACTGATAGGAATACCTACAAACTGTTAAATTTTATCATATTCTCTATAGGAAAACGGCCGAAATTATTAACTATTCGTAGCTTGAATATGCCAATATTCAACAGCTAAATATTGAAAAACCTCTTGCACAGATAATTTAGCATTGATTGAACCGGTATTGTGGTCGTTTTAGTGACTAAAAATTAAGTATTTGTGATTTTAGGAATGTTTTGCGCGATTCAGTTTATACTCGGATATGAAATTGCTAGCTTAACTGTGCCAAGCTTTACTACCTTTGACCGAATGTTACTTCATTAACTTAGGATCGAGTATTATCTACACGAGAGATTTCCGTTTTGAGCGTGATCTGTACCTACATAGCTACAGTGTAGAACGCACACTGCACATTCTCTAACTTATGGTTGCACAGAAAATCTGATTCACAGTTTAACGATTACGACTTCACTATTAAATCGTTACCCTTTACGACTGGGTTAACTAGCAGCTACTAAAATTATGCATTCAACAACGTCTTCATTATACACAGAAGGGGGGCAGTGGATGCGCATGCGCATACTAACTGTTTCCTTCTGCTAAATCGCTCAAGCAATCAAGCGGAACATTTTGGTGGAAGTGTTAATGCTGAGTCTGTGTGCTTTCTATGTTTAGGCATTTTATTATTATTTCGGCGACATATTATTAGATTAGATGGATGGATAAATATGTTTATTTGCATATAATAAGTAGGTACATCAAAGTCGTGGTGTTACAGAACAATCTATATCTACATATCTATTCGATAATGATTGACAAAAATAGGTAGACAACATGCGTTAGGCTAATTTTATTACTGTACGATTTTTTTTAATACAACTATGGCGGGAAAAGCGTTGGAATGAAAATTCTTATAAATGGTGCGTTTAGGCAAATGGACCTTTGAAATTATGTAGTGAACCCGATAAAAATTATAATAGGCATATTTTGCCTCTTTCTTACCAACCAAATTATATACAATTTTCTTTATAATAAACAAACCTTCTTAATGCATAATACTATACATATGCTTGTATACAAGCAGCTTACCTTTACTTAATTGTTTTCCGCTGTGTCCATTAAATGACATGCAGACATTACAAATCACGTGACACGTGTAAGCTAGTATTCGGGACGATTGTTTTTGCAGACACATCCAGTTGCATCATTGCTTGTTAAACAACGCATTATTAACTAATTATACATGCTAAGTTGTTAAACGCCTGCCTAAACAAAATAATGGCTGTTGCGTTAGTTTGATGAAACGATTCAATTTAGAAAGCATACAGCTCGTCAAAACGTTGGCAATGCTATTTATTTCTATTACAAGAGTCTCACGTTTTTATTTATCTTTGCATTGAAAGTACGAATAGCTCCATAGAGTCTAGGGTATACTCGAAAAAGAAATTGGTGTAGATACCACTATATTGGCATTCGCACATCGTAAAAGCCAAGGTTTAACTTTCGTTTTGATAGTCAATGTCAATTTAATTGACAATAGTGAAATTTTGAAAGTTTAGCGATTTTTTGTACACTTAGGAAAAACGTAGTTAAGCTTTTAGTCTGGAACGGGATTTACATAAACTATAATGTTGTGATCACCTTTATCACCTACCTGATTTCCCGTAAGTAGGAGATTTCGGGGTGTATGTAGCTTATTAAACGCTATTGAATCTATTCTAATTATATTAATAGACATCAACTAATGTTACTGAAATGTTGTTTTACATTTCACTACATTTCCTATTGCACTTTCTTGTTCAGTAGATTAAACAGTTGATTGGTGACACAATATTTCAGCTCAAACCACTGAAGATAGATCATGAAATTTGGAACACGTATTTCTTGGAGGGTGTAAAAATACAATTAAGGAAGGCTTTGGAAAAATTAAACATAAGGGGGGTTTAAAAAGGAACGAAAGTTAGTATGTAATCCAAAATCTTTGCTGATGAAGTTGCAAGCAAAAGCTAGTAAGTAAATAATGAACAACTTATAGCGGACTATTATTAGTACACTCAAAACTTCAACCATACGGTGCTAAAAATACTCTGTAAAACTGATCTGAGCGGCATTCCTAAAATGTGTTTGTAACCTAACTGGGCATCGACTCAAAGCGAAATATAACTTTTAGAACATCGCGCTACCTTATTGTCATTAGCCATTACAGTGCTAAAAAGCCTAACGTCAATGAAACAATGTATTGAAAACTGTAAATTATCCTTTTGTCCGTATTCCGGGTACAATAATGTAGACGCTCGTTTATTAGCGAAGCACTTGACATTTGGAGATGTGTGAATCAACCGGCGTTCGTTCACCCGAGGAGCTCCTTTCACCAAAATCACTTGCAAATCACTATGGGCGGGTCCACCGAGCTTGAGGCATACGGACTATAGCTACAGACTGACAGAGTTAATATCAATATATATTCGTGAAATATTGTGTCCTTCATTCGACATAAGTAACTATGAATCTATGTAAAACATATTTCAATTTAAAAGGGGCGGATTTTGTGCTAAAGTAAATGTTTTAAAGGTTTCGATCGAGTTGTCAGTGAAAAACGCCTCGCTGTTGGCTGTATAAGCCGCCATCTCAGCTCGAAGATTCACGGTTCAAAACTCATTTAATTAGAAAACAACTGTTGAATCTACAACTTTTATTGACATACTCGTATTGTATCTCGTATAAACCGAGAATCGGGGAACTGGTAAAGTTGAGCGGCTTGCGGATCTATTATGTCTGACACGATTAATTTACCCGTCAATGCATCCTTTTTAATGACACCAGTTTTTCGCACTTGACTGTACAAATCACGTCGGAAGGCCATTCGAATCTTATTATGTGTTCTGTGTGTAGGCAATAATAGTTGTTATTATTTCGGTGAATAATCATTTTAATTATGTAAGGAATATAAAACATGATAACAACATCGAAAAATAATGTTCGATGAGATTACCTACACATCGATTACTTTTTTATTGCTAAAAAACTCGGAAACACGATTGTGTTTATATATTTATCAATCATGATAAAACGTATCAAAGCATTTAAAGAAATAAATTTAAAGATTATATCACGATACATTATGTTTATACGACAAATATTGAAATAATTAAGTAAATCTCTCTGTCTCGTCTCTTTTGTATTGTCTTGAATGTGTAATAAAAGTCTTTTTTTTCATTCTTTTTTTATATATTCTTATTCTTTGTCACTTTTTAATAAATAAATAAAATGAATCCAACTATCCAATATTCAAGACATTTATATTTTTGTGATATTTTATTTGTAACTCTTTTCATCAAGGAGTTGTAACTGTAGTTAAGTATTAAATTAAAATTAAGTATAGCAATGACAACAAGACGGAACGTTGACAAAAAACCTTTAACTTATTATGCGTGCGCTGCGTGAGTCCGATTCGCACTAAACAACAAACAAACAAACAAAACAACAAAATTATATTCCAGAAGAATTTATGTAATTACTATTAATTACAGATAGCAATTTCAGCGGCCCTAACATGACAGCCCAGGTTTAGTTTAACCCCTCCCTGTGTCTCTGTCTAACCAGTGTCATAAGAAAGGGACGCAGATATAGATAAAATAACCTTGGCCAGTCATGTTAGGGCCACTGGGGCAATAACTTGACCCCTAGGTTAAAGTGTCCTGTCCAATTAGTGCCATAAGAAAGTGTCGTATAGAGTTTAATATGCCATGGGCGGCATGGTACGGCCACATAGTCTCTAACTTCATTTAAACATGACCTAAATTTAAATTGCGATAAATATAATATTTAATAAGTATCGAAATCCTCGACGATTTATGTGTTATTAAGTAAGCGATGATTCACAATCGTGATGATTTACGACTACTGTTGTACCGCCGATGGGCGTCATGTGAATAGGGCTGCCGCTTGTTGTTACATTACAGTAAACAGTTGCTGTAAATGAATCAAAATTATGGTTTAACAATCAATATTTTGGTGAGGCTTGAGGTTACTCAAATTAATATATTGTATTTTTTTATATGAAATTGTAAGTGCCGTGCTTCTAGCATTTAGTTAAAAAATGAAGTTGATGGTGTGTTTGGAGTATGAAATAAATTGAGGCTAAAATTTGTTTTTTAATTTACCTATCAGTGTGCTAGGTTTTACATATTACGATTTCATATTATATAATTTAATTCTAGGTTCGATATAATATTTGATAATTGTAATTTTTAAATAACTATATGAAAACATGTTACGTATTGATTGGGTTAAGTTGTAGACGTTAGAGCTACCAAAACGACTCTCTAAATATCTTTAGAAGTATCCTACTAGTTTCTGAAAAGAATACAATACTTTTATCAAATAGAACATCAATATAAATGCCACGATTAATTTTATAGTTCGTAAGTTATTGTGAGTCATCATTCTTTTTTTTCTATAACCCTTAACTTTCAGGGTAGTTATAAAACTAACCTTACCTATTTATACAATGATCTTTTAATGAACCCTTAAAAGTTTAGATTCAGCGGCATGATTGACGATAATTATGAAAATGAAAATGAAAAATTTATTTTGCAAGTAGGCCATATAGGCTCTTTTACATTTCTGAATCTACTAGTGCTTCGGATGATTATGAATATGAATACATTACGAACTTTAAAATTTGAGGGTGACAAAGGGTACTAAAAAATTACTCTCGTGGTTCCGGGAACAGTGAAAATGTTTAGGTTACTGATAGACTTGAGCATTCACTTCTAACGAGGGTTCTAGCGAATGTAACAAAGCTCACGTAATAAAAAGGTGTTTAAAAACTTCACAATGCTCAAGTCGATAAGCACCTTTAAATCCTAAACATAAATCTGTAGAGGTATGTTCCGTTGATGTTCATCTCATTCTACATTACGTACGGGAAGTGTAAAACTACAGTGATTTATATTTCGGAATCTCGAAATCTTTAAAGCGTTCATGTAGGCCATTTGGCAATAATTTTATAGAAGCTTTCGATTTGAAAGTCACTAGAATATTTTTTCCCACTTTTCCTGTTTGTGGGATAAAAATTATAGACAAGTTTCAATATTTGCTATATACTTAGCGATGTAAAGCGATTCTCAAAGCCCTTTTTAGCGTTTATTATCACGTTTGCGATAATCGCGCTACTTCGCTGACGTTTCTGTAAAAGTGGGAAATTCACCGTTAATATCTACATTTTACAGTTATTTTATTACAGAATATGATGATATTTAATAATTTAATTTCTAGTATTGATTTTGTTATATTAACATACTCTAAGCACATTGCTAACTTTAGAATTTAATTTCTATTTTGACTTCAATCTTGAGCCATAGTTCTTTTTAATTTTAAATTAAGAAGATTTAAAGTTTAATATAAATTTTACTACAGAACATATATAATGGTTCCGTAATGAACGATATATTAAAATAAAGTAAAAAAAAATGATGGCTATATAAATGAGAAAAAAACTGGTGGTGGTAACTAGAGTTAATTCATCAAATGCCTACTGAGCAAGTCGCAACTACGCATAGTATAAAATAGCTTTTTATTTTTTATTAAGTAAAAAGTATAAACTTTAAAAAAATACCCGTACGTGTCGTTCACGGATCTAACACACCCATCATGTTTCGGATATATCCATACTTAATTTATACATAAACTGGTTTACAGGTGAATATACTCAACACGTATTCGCGTATGTTGGATGTAGAAAGAGTATGAGTAAAGGTTTAATCCTAGGTATAGTCGATTCCTTGACCACTTTTCGACCGTATTACCAAGGGGTAGGGTTCAAAAGTGGTCAAGCAATTACTTGGTCGACTATACATATAAGAAAAGAACATTTCTAAAATTATAACAGATTTGGGCGTACTAGGTATACCTCCAGCTATGTCATTTATTTATACCCGTGTAGTACGGTCTATTGAAAATAGCACTGCCCTGATTTCGCCTGTATGAAAGAGTTTGGTACATATTTTTGAGACGATAAATTTACCCATGTATACACTTTACTGTACAAGGAATAATAATAACATAATGTCCTTTTAGTTTGTATTTTATTTTATACATGCAATCAATGTAGCACAGTAATTTACTACGCAGTAGTGCAATCCGGCCGTAATGGCTTCTGAACTACTGTTCAGTATCTAAAGAGGTCATTACCAAAGGGCGCATGTGCGACCTCTAATGTAGCCGCCACGAGTTACTTGGCTGTATGTTTATCTATACTACATCTGTACTTATGTTACAACTTATCTTTAGTCCAAACAAACCTTAGTAGGGTAAACGCACGTGTAATATTTAGACCTATAGCTGTATATGTATAGTTGACATGGAAATTGCTTTGTCACTTTTAGGTCGTATTATGAAAGTGGTCAATTAATTTCGACAATTCACAATAGCTATGTAAAAACATAACCCTTCTCTTTGGATTTGCCGTAGTCGGGTAAAAAGTAGAAAAGCTAGATATAATATTTTTAACTACGAGTGTGTATGTTAATGTTTTAGGAGGAATTTTCCACAGGTACCATTTATAATAAAATCGAACTGATATGTTTAAAATCTGTATACCTACGTTGTCAAATGAACGGGCTAAGATTGTTGAACATAAAGGTAACTGGAAGTCCGAGAGTTTGCTTATTACAGACTAACAAAACAAAGTATATAAATAAGCTAACTTTACCATTTCTTTGTAACTTTCATGACCTAGTCATAAACTTCTTCTATGACCAATTCACATTATGAGTCGTTCGAAGTAAAAAAATTAAAGGTCGTCTCTACTTCAGAGTATGTTATTCTGAGTAAACAGAGCTGCTAAAACCTGCTTATTTCTCTTTAATATTTTTTCGTTTATGGTCAACAACATTGAAATTATAGTTCAATACTTGATTTTTTTCAAAGGTCCTACATTTGTAATTATACCCTACAAGTGACTAGTACGTAGGTATGTGTTAACCTAGCACGAACCTTTTCGATACACCCCAACTCGCTACGTAACTCAGTGCGTCTCTTCTAACTACCCCAATAGGAGAGAGATACACTGAATCGCGTAGCGAGTTACGGCGTGTCGAGAAGTTCGTGCTAGGTGCATAGACATGCGCGGGAGTTGGTACTCGATACGCGCCAGGGCAACGCACCCACGCGAGATGCCGATAACAGATTTGATAAACACTATCACACCTAAACCGCTCGTAATAAAATTGATATACCTACTGTTTATAGGTCGTTATTGTTAATATAATGTGGCTGCTTTCAATGCTTGTTTAGGTCAGCGAGCAATAACGTTTATCTCTTACAAGTCAATTGGCTGTAATGTAATTAATAATTGTATCGATTTTGATACAAAGTTGTGAACTATTTTATTTTGTCTTTAGAAAGTTCTGTCTACATAAATACATATAAATAAAACGGTTCTGTTACTGATTTATTGACTATTATTTAACTCACAGTCTAAGTCGCTACAAATAAAAACTTGAAATTTGAAACATGAGGTCCTTAGATGCAAAAAGTAAGGATTTTTGGAAATTCCACCAATAAGGTGTTTAAAAGAGGGTTACAAGTTTCTATGAAAGTTTAATAATATTTAAGCTAATTGTAATCTAAAATTTACGCGAATGAAATCGCGGGATTATGCCTTATATATATACTATTCGTTTAGAACTAGGATAAGAACGGTCGCATTAAAAATGGTTGTCAACGTTACGCCATTATCAAATGATTTCCCAATGAGTCACTTCCTTTCTACCGAGTTTTAATTTACCATTTACTCAGTGGTAGAGGTAGAAAGCAAAACGTGCCTCCGAGCATTTCCTTATTACGTTTTGACGTGGAATCTTTAAAAATTTGGAACGCACGTGAGCGACAATCCGCGCATTCCGCTCTACCACCAGAATCAAAAGTAGATAAGTCATTTCAGTACTTTGTTGCAGTGGCAACACTACCGCGACAGTTTGAATGCGTCAAACTCCCAAGGTGTACCTTGCAGAGGCGGGTATACAGTCAGGGTCAAAATCACCTGATCACTTGTAAGTGATCTGCGGCCCTAACCTGAAAGCCCAGGTTTAGTTTAACCCCTCCCTGTGTCTCTGTCTAACTAGTATCATAAGAAAGGGACGCAGATAGAGATAAACTAAACTTGGCCAGTCATGTTAGGGCCACAGGTGATTTTGATCCTGAGTGTACACCCGCCTCTGCATTTTTATGGGACGGAGCGCAATGCACTAATAAAAGGCCATGACGTTAGTAAAATTCGCGGAATCTGAGCATCGCTATGTGTTACAAACAACTCCATGTCGTAATCATAATGTGTTTACAACAAGTCACAAGTGAAAATAAAACATCGCTTGAAATCACTAATATTGGCATAAAGCGATATTTATAATTGAATGACGTAATCGGAGTTTATCCTCAGAATAAATCTACAAGATGTCGTTTTTTGTAAAAAATCCCTGAATGACAATGAAAACCGTCTCATAATCTGTTGCATGGTTTAGAAGGGGTAAGCGGCCAAAGATACGATGAGGCCGGATAGAGGCGGATAGCGAATTTGTTTTATACTATATAAAGATTTTGTTACGGTAATTGGCGTAGCTGCTGGGTATATGCATGGAGGTTGTTGTACTGACCGTCAACTTTGGTATGGTGTGGTGAAGGTGGCGCGGATTCGACGTCAGAGTGTAGGCTGTAGGAGTGTTCTGTCTTGATAGGCACGGCGCCCAGGGCAGCGTCGGTCATCAGTCTGTCATGCAAAACCACGCCCGATTTAGATTCCCTCTCGATTAGCCAGTCACTCATCTCCTCGTCTTCATCCAGAACATCTCCCATTTCCTGGAATCAAAGAAAAACAGAAATGAGTGGCCAAGTTGCAGATTGTCCTAAAGTATGACTTCGCGCCTCAACCTGTTGTTGAAGCATCAGAGAAAATCGACAAGAATGTGAATAGGAAGTATTAAAAGCCATTAATGTGAATCTTTGTTTTGTAATCGGATTTTAAAGAGTTAACAACACCGATAAAGTTATTGTTTATTGTAAGTGGCCGTCATAAAGCCAACGGCTCCCCGCGGGGAAATAAATCATGTTGTTTGCCGATCTGCCATGAGCGGCGGTCGGTAACCTGTCGTTATTACATGCCTTCCTAATTCTTAAAATACAAGACAATATGCCATGAATCACCAGCGCGTCATTGATGTCATCAAACTCCACCCACTTGTAAGTTAACTATATGTAAACCCTTTTATTTGGTTTTGGTCAAATTACGTGTTTAATTGGCAATTTAGCCAAAAGATTGCATGCAGTCTTGCAACGTGACTTAATCCACTTTCTCGGTTTAGTAATCAGACTTGCTTAGTACATTCATTAATTTCTTAAGCTGTCTTAGCTCTTTCTTTCAACAATTAGATTTAATCCTACGAGTGTCACAGTCCAGAGGATGTTTAATTGAGCGCGCGCACGTAATAATTCAATTACTTTGGAGAAAACTTAGATATATATATAGAGAGTCATGGCAACGATGGCCATGACTCTTACCTTGGAGCTAGTTCGGACGTTTACGTTGTATTACACGCCCATTATTAGCACTGTGGTAACCGTTTATATCGTCTTTGATAACTAAATATTAATGTATAGATGAGTGTCTTCCTTTTCACAAAGGAATTCATGTTTGTGACGGACTCTCTTGATCAAGCAACTTACAGAATCCTTTGCAAGTATATCGCACTGAAAGAATTTATTAATATTTAAAAGTATGCGGTAACATTGCAACTCATATATGGCACATGGCTTGTTCTAGACGTATTTCTAACTGATCTTTATCGATACGTACGATAAAATCAGTGAAGCGAAAAATTTATCGCTTACGCATTGAAACCTGTCCATGCTCGCGTGCGGATTGTTAATCACAAAAACTGAAATTCTTTAAATAGCAAAACACATGAGGTCAATCACTGGTGTGAATTAAGCATCTCTAACATTCTCGATAGCGTCCCTCACCTTGGCCGTTGTAAATAGACGAGTGAACGAACGCGGCCCCAACTCGGTCGGCGACCCCGCGCGCCCGCCGACTCTTGATGAGCCAGCCTTCCTCGGACACTGGCTAATTTACATTACTTCACAACTATTGCCAAATCTAAAAGTTTGAGTATGGAAATATCCGCTTAAGTGGCGCCATAGACGTCATCGCCGAACGAATTCATACCGTAGGTTATACATACGCGAGCATCACTACATAAAGTATCATAAATAGTATCATAGGAAACATCTCTATATGAAGTACGCAAGCAATATTGTAAAAATCTCTATTAATGTACAAGTCCGTCCCATTATTTCATGAAATCATTATTACAGTTGTAATATCTTAAGAACCATGTGATAATATAGTTTATCACAGGGTTCTTAAGATACATCGCAGACATAGCAGTATTAACAAATGTCAATAAATAGCGCTTCTCATCTCAAGAAAACTTGTAAACAGTCTATTGTTATTAATGCCCTCTCGTACTTCACTAGAAAACAAGATATAGGACAGAAATTTGCGATCCTACTTTGCTTCTGGATAAGCAAGATGAGTTGTCAAAAAAAGTGATAGAGTCAAGGCTAAATTGGCACATAGTCCAAAAAAGGTTGGCCAACCTTGTGATATCGTGGCGGCAGTTAAAAAGAGTCGTTCTACTGACTGCTACAACAACAACGAGTAAGCTCTTGAGTCCGTACCAGTAGGAGCACAACATTGCGAAAGCATATAATGTGGTTTTCTGTAAGATAGAAAAGTAGGTATTTTTCCAGACCGGAGAAGCGGAATAATCCAGCTCTCAGAGAATTTATAAGATATTAATTACTGCATTTTATTTTTTCATGAGACCTTCCGCTCTTATAAGCTAGATAAGCACTTATAACTATCCATATCATAATGTTGACACGTAACCTCTACTATGTAAGCACTAAACTTACACAATTCACACATCAGTCTCTAATTATCGCCTATAGAAATGGTTAACAGTCTTCGGCTGTACACATAGATGTATTGGTGTAGCGAAATTTTAATCCAGGGCTATTGAACCTTTAGCGTCACGTTATGATGCTGGAATTCAGGTGGGAAATACCGGCCAAGTTCTTTAGGAAACGTGACGAAAATCGTAATTGATGTAGTATGGGAAAACAAATGCTAATCGGTTAGTGGCAGGTGAATATCGACCCATAAACTTCGAATACGTATACTAGGTGTCATGACAGTTGCACAAGTAAAAGAAAACCAACTCGATGTAATGGTAACTGCTTTGAATGACAGGTAAACCCAAGAAAGCCCGCTTAACTCGCTCTCGCATCACTTGGAGCCTTGTAGCACACTTTGACAGACCCATAATGGTTATACGTTAAGTAATTACCAATGCATGCCTAAGACCATAATTACATTTATGATGAAAAGATTGTGCTATTGACACCTTTGTAATGATAGTTAGCAACTTTCGCGAAGTTATGAGAATTTTTAGTACAAAAAGGAAGTTGAACTTTAAAAACCAGAGTTATTAAACGGAAAATGGTATGGTATTGTACTTCAAAGCCAAAACATGTACGAATACACATTATATAGTTATACAATACGACTGCACAAATAACTGCGGGGTAGCGACAAAGTTGTCGCTATGAGAACTATCACAGTAAGAAAAAGAACGAAGTAATAAGCAGGGCGAGATCGACTAGGCTTGCACGTTTGCTATTTACTCGCTCAAAGGCGCATTTTTTATAGGCATGGGAGCTGAGGCGTCAGCCTGACGCTAATTTTCGTGAGGACCCTTCTCTCAAGAAAATGAGTGTTTGAATCATTCACTGTTGATTTCATTACCGTTTGTTTGCGGCTGACGCATGCATGACTGGCTCCAATTAAGCCTTACGTAATTATAAGTTACGCCGATCCTTGTCTCGGCGGACGTTTTAAAAACTCACTTTCTATTCGTTTGTTATGGACAGAACAATGTTACGCGTCGGTGTGATAGACGCCTGGGATTTGTTTTGATTCGCTGCGCTGGACTTTGTTAGTCTACAAATACCAAATACAAATAAATTTATTTGCGAGAACTATACGAAAACTAGTGTTTATGGGTTTGATTTTGTTTGTGGGCGACCACTAAAAAAAACCGAGTTCAAAAGTTAACGGCACAAACCAGACTAACTCAAGTGAACCGACGCGGGCCGCCTGAAAAGGACACAGGATGAGGTATTAACACATGAAATTAAATGAATAAAAATATTAGAAGGAGATTAAAAATAAATATATATATATATATATATATATATATATATATAATAGAACTTTTCAGCCGTCCATAGCTTACGTCTATATTCATGTTTCGTCAGTCATCACATGCATTTCGCAACAATCGGTTGAAGCATTTAACATTTAATTTTAAGTATCGAAAGAGGAACAATTAAAATATTTTATATTTGTCCGAGTGTAAAATGGTTTCAGAGTTTCCTCAGTCCTAATATTTAGGTATTTAAACATTTTTTTTCTACTGATGCACTGTATGTGTGTACCTAAGTAAACGTCTTTCTTTCTTTTTTCTTTCATTAATAAAAGCATAAGCAAAATTAGCATAATGCATAATTAAAAGTTACACCGGACACAACGGAAGCAATTTCAAGTTAAACAAATTAGTGTAACGCGATAAATTGAACTCTAAACGAGTAATAGGAAGGAGCGAAAGTTAGTAATCAATTTTTGAAGTAAGTACGGTCAAATGTAGAAATATGTATTCAGTCGAACTACTCAAAAATGTTTTTTGAATAGAATAGAATAAAATAGAATACCTTTATTTGTGGAACATAGGTGAACAGAATAGATCTTAAAGATATTACATAGTGGAGGGCTTATGTATTACACCATAACATACAAGTAGAGATAGGAGCTTTTGGTATTTACCTGTACATATTTATGAAACTTTGGATGAATCCTTATTTTTACACTAGACTGTACAATGTTTTATGTGGGTACAATCCAATTAACATTTCTATCTGCATGATTATGACTAGACATCATACACTTTTAATTGATTTTATTGAAATGCTTCGACGGCAGTGTTACTGATTTTCAGTTGTACCATTTTTACAAATCGATGAAGAAATCATTACCCTTGCGAATAAACCTATATCTCATCACCATTCATTATTTTAATGATATGAATTAAAAGTTTTCGAATGAGACTTTAAGTAAATTATTGCCCGGACTAGCAGGTTTCATAAAATGGATACGAGTAGTAAACTTTGCATACAGTGTAGGAATTTATAATTTTATATTAAGTACGATTGCAGACTTAATTTTACTGACCGTTAAATGTAAGGTTCTATAAATAAGCTTTGACAACTTCATGTTAAGATGCCACTGAGATTACGTTTGTGAAGATTAGGTTTTCAATTTTAATTTGTATGTTACCTTATGAGCAGTATTGTTTTGATGATTTTGCAACAAAATGACATGCATAGTGGCCAGTTATTAAAAAAAATACAAATACATCTAGTTTCTTGTCGGTGTCTTCTAAGCAGAGGTTGTTTTGAAGCGCTGGTTAATTTGCTAACATTCATATCATAAGTGCTTTCTATAATCCTACTAGAGTAAAGATATTTTGATTTTTAATTGCATGCTCCCATTACAATAAACTCAAATAAGTTATTTTAAAGCCCTACCTTAACAAAATTAACTGCACTAGTACAAGAAAAGTCTAACTTACTGTACGGAAAGTTATTGAGACTAAATATGTAAGTAGAGCATCTCACACATTTCATAAGATATCCTTACGCGCGTGGGAATGTCAGCCCCGTTATACTGTTAGTGCTCAGCGTTGAGCTCGACGTCGAAGCATCACGGAGTCTCACTCACTCGTGCTATCGAGTTAAAGAATCACCCGCCAGACTTAGCGGGGATTCCCACGAGTTTGCTTGCTCATTCATAATTGGTTTACTTTTTAATGGGCAAAAAGCTGGCTTAACTATGTTTCCCAACTTGTCTGTAATATTAGCAATTGATAATTGAACTACTTCGCTGACTAAAACTAATAATTTACGAGTTTAAAGGCGCTTTGAGGCATTTTTATTGAAAACGGCAACAGCTGCGTTGATCGAACGAAAGGGCGTACTAAAGTTACAAAAGAGTCAATAAAGTTTATGTTTGCTGTCTGTACAAAGAAAGTATTTTACCAAAAGTCAAGACCCGTTTAACCTTTAGCTGTGAGATCGAAATTTGTAACTTATTTTCCGAATGGCCGCCGTGTCTGTCATTTGTGTACACATTCGCACGATCTCGCCGATTCATTGTCTTTTGAAAGGTTAAAATAAATAAAAAATGTTATTACACGTTTTGAATCGTGTGCGTTCGCAATTAGGCGGGCGTCGTGAGCGTGACTGTGGAGTGCTGGTTTGGCAATATCTGATCGACATACCGCTCTACCTACTTCTATGTAGATATAGATACCTACTGTATTAATAATGACACTTGCAGTTCCAGTTCTTGATATTGAGGTCGATGTATCATCAGTGGCTTTGACATGATCGCACAAGCCAGTTATCTCTGAGCGTCCCTTTTTTACCCGACTACGGTAAAGCCAAAAGGAAGGGTAATGTTTTTAGCAGCCTATGTATGTTTAATAGTTAGATATAACCGTGGGGAAGATTAAGTTAAACTTACGCGGTCGCGTTAGGGCTATAACCTGACGTATTTATACTTATTGGCAAAGTATAATAACAGAATGAATATTTGGCTACTTGGCAAATCATAGAGAAGATGAAAGAGTGTGTCCGTCAACCTCCCGCAGCACAAGAGGGGAGCAGCTCGTTCGGTACCCCTTGCTATTTGTGACAACCATTGCCTATTGTGATTCTATTTATTTATTTCCTAGCTTGAAATTTACCTTCATATTGTTGGATTGGCTTTAAATTTGGTACGTATGCGCCGCTCCGATGACAATGCAACCTACTTTAATCTGCTATTGTTATTGTTCAGCAGCAAAACAATAAATAGGTTCACTTTGCGGAGGTTCATATTAACAAACTGAAACAAATTACCTTGCTTATCCGCGAAATCCATGTTCTAGTTTTGCGGAGTAGCAAGTTTATTTGTTGCAGTTTGTCAGTACAATTATCAAAACAGTTAACGATAAAACCGCCTGTTTAACTTATTGCTTTGATTCCTTGTCTTTTTTCTGTGTTTTTATGGTATGCACAATAACATTATAATAATAATAACGTTTTTTTTCAGGCAACGAAATTGTTGTTGTTGTTTTAAAGCCCTACCTTATGCCTTAAAAAATATAATTTGAATGTAAAGCTGTTGTCAGCCATTCGCGAAGGGTAAAGGTGTTTTACGTTATGATACTTATTATATGTATTTGTAAGCATAACTATAAAAAGTAGTTGCATTTCTCTTTGTAGGTATGTGTGTCGACTTCTAACTCAGTAGGATAGAGGCATATTGAACGACAAGTGAGAAGGTATCGAGAGAAGGCAATAGGCAGATGTCATTAATATTTTGAATATTAATGTATTGAAAACACATTTATTGCCTACTTAGTGTTTGAAAGTTCCTTTATAGTGCTTTATGTTTACGCAACTAAGATTATAGGTAAGTAAACCAGTTTTAAATGCGGCAGTAATTTACCTACATAGCTTAACTTTAGAGCTCAGTAGGAAAGGTCACAGTAATCTAGATTTTTCGCACAATTAAGCGCCATTTTGTACACACGCAACACAAAGCCACGTGTGATGCAACCTCCCAATAAGCTGGTTTCACGCGTCGATATTGACTTGCATAATAAACTAGGTAGAATCACACACGGCCGTCCTTGCGAGATCGTGTGAGAAAATTCGAGTCGGTGAGATTCACCATGGCTCAAGCCCTAACTCCTTACATACCAATGGTATATATTACTCCAAGCTTGTCACATTATATCTCGCATTTTTCATGGGCTTAAGGCAACCAGACTATGACTGACTAAAGCTCTCCAAAATGGCGTAGTTTTTCATAGAAATGCGGCCATTTTGGTGGGCTTTAGTCACCTGGTGAGATTAAAAAATTGCACCACTTTCCCCTTTTTACTCCCCCGTAACGAAACTACGGGTGCGAAAGTCTGAAGTTTTTTGTGTCTGTCCGCCTGTAACCTCGTAGCCTCGCAGCTAGAGATTCGACTTTGGTTAGGTGGCAATCCGCATTTGGTGGGGTTATATTTGGTAAATTAAAAGTTTTTACTTCTGAGCTTGTGGTAGAGCTATAAATAAGAACCAACAATAGAAGGTAAACAAAGAAGCGTGCTAATAGGCTATTTAAAAGAGTAAGATTGCTGTTCTTCGAATTGATTATCTAATATTTAATTTTTTATACAAACTTTTATGGTGCCAGTATTAACATCTATTAAAAGGGTTATCTTAAAAATACTTAGTATTAATGACGCAGCATACAAATTGCGTGGAGCATTACCTTCGGTTGTTGACATGGCATCCCTACCATTCCTTTAAACGGATGGATGTACTAAATCAAAATGGTTAGTAGAAATATTCACTACGCCCTTTGTCAGTACATGCTTCCACCTCAAACCATTCCAGTAGGAAAGAAAAGAGACACACCGGGTGACCAACCAGAAAATTGCAAGCTTAGGTACTATGATAAACAATTCGTAGTACCTATTTTACTCTAAGCAAGTACCCGAATGATTGGTACCAAACAGCGGCCTGATTGTTCCACGCTGCGCCCGCGCAAATTGCCAAATTCGGTTCATTATTTGGAAGTCAACTAGTCGTGGTTCCTGTGGCGGCGACCGCTTCGGTGCAGAGAAAAGAATGGCTGTTGTTTCTTTTACTTTGCCAAAGTTATAACAGGAGCAACTTACAGTAGTAGGTATAAACATTAAATTATAATAGAGATATATGTATAACTGCTACTAGCGAACACCCGCGACTTCGTTCACGTGAAGCTCAAAAAGGGCTCGCTCTAAAAGGGTAATAGTACCCGTTGGTTCCAAAAGGCGGCGGTGATCACTCTCCATCAGACGAACGCATTATCGTTTTCCACCCGTTTCTATAAAAAAAATATGGTGATGGTCATAAACAGGACTTTGCAATGACTAATGAAAATGTTTTACCTTTTTCAAGGCTCGACGGTTTCAATTGCGCTGCAACGGTTGGTGGTCACGGGATCAAAATGACTAGTTTTTGTGAAGTTGTGTTCATAACAATCATTATGCAAGAAGTAACTGAACCGATTAATAAAATACAGCTAAAACTACACCTGTACGACTCTACAAAGATAGAAGAAACACACCCAAAAAGTATACTCAAATAGACTGTGGCTCTAACAAGAATTTAATTAAAAATGTATCTCTAGGTATCCTTTTTTATTTATGATACAAGTTAGACAGAGCAGCAAGGTGGGATAAGTAAAACTTGGACGGTCATACTGGCCACTGATTACAACTTTATTAGGTTAATTATAAAATTGTATGTATCAAGAGGCACTCCACATTCAAGTTAACTGAATGACAAACACGTTACTATACGCTATGTTATTTACTTCGTAACCTTAGAAGGGCCTCTTTAAATAACCACTTACGTAGTGTCTTAGTAATTTTCACCACTTCAGCAGTTGAGCTAATTGGGCACGTCAAGACTTCACAATGCAAAATTTATCATCAACTTCGTTTTGTTTTTGTGAGAATAGATTTCTTCTTAGTCCATTGATTGTGTGCCTCAGAGCGTGTGGCAGATAACATTGTGAAGACAGAGCGAGAGTTTTATACTGGTTGTAACCGAAACCACATTAATCAATTGGTTGTGGTGCTAACTATAAATTTCTTTATTGCATTGTTCATTGCGATTTGTTTCGAGTGTGAGAAGGTTTGTTCCAAACGACTGTATATTTAATAATTCGTTGGTAGTTACCAGAAAGGTCAACGAGAAACACCTGTGAATTTAAATGATTTATTCATTCAACCAATAATTTGAGCGACGATGATTTTTAGTTTCAAATGACAGAGTTTTATTATTGAATTATCGTAATTCTTTCTTTACCTTACCTCTCCATCTAATAGAACACAAAATTTAATAACTTTGCTTAGCGTTAGGTTATAAATATACAGAAAGTATTATTGTGCTGTCTGTGTGCGTGTTCAATATAAGTTTCTTCATTTTACATCTCCTCAGTACTAAACATTTTACACTTTATTGGCTCTTATGTAAAAGATATATTTCCGACATTGCACATACATATAAGTGTCTTCAAATTCAACAAGGAGCCGTTAAGACATTTATACTTAGGTATGTTAAAATAACTTCACTGTACAGTGGCCACATTTTAAACCGTCAGCCGACAAACTAGACACGAGGTACTATGAGCTTGAAAGTTTTGCCAGTTTTTCTCTGTAGATGAACCCGGATCCACTTAATTTTTGTACGTGAATTGTTTAGGTTATACCTAATATCAGTTCACCGGTTTACAAAGCATTTTCCATGGAAAACGAGAATGGTAATCCGTAATGACATTAGGAAAAGGATCACCGCCGCCCATGGGAATAAGCGAAACTAAGAAGATTGCTGAACCGTTGCCGGCCTTCAGTTGAACATACCCCCTCCCCTTTCCCTTTATGTGCCTTCCAATTTCTCACTTATTATACAAAACGCAGTAGCATACCACTCTACGCCAGTGAGACGAAACTACTTTTTAGACCAAAGTTTTTTTTTTTAATATGATACCTTTTACGTGTATATATTTTTGAACTGTGAATTCGAACATCTCATAACGGTAAAAGAATACTCTGCTGAAATGTAATTTAAATTTATTTCTCTGTTTTAACTTGTTTTTTTCTAATTAAAACTCATAGAGCTCTCGCGAAATGGGTAAAGAGCCCAAGAAGATATACGTGACCGGTCCTGCTGTAGCAATCAAGCAGGCGGCTCGAGCAACGGTTGACGGGACGCTTGCCTCACAATCCGCACATCACGACGCTTCGCGAAGTCCTTTCGAAACGGGCCATGTCGTAGAGCTCTGGTACCAGTTAGTGAATGTCTCATGAAATAAGCGACGCAAGGAATGGGATCATTTTTTGTGAGATCTACTTTCACCGGCCAATAGTATTCGCATCCGGTTCACTCGGTACCGTTCTCGTATCGGCCATTATCTCGATCGAGAGCGCACATTCAGGCTCTTGTTAAGATCCAAGGCATAATTGGTCGTGTTTGCTTTGTAGTCCGGGGTGACTCGCTTTTGGGTAAAACATTTGTTTTTTACCTATCCAAGAGTTTCGTTAAAACCAGCAAAGAGCATCTCCGGTCATGCGTAGAGTAGGGTTCCGTAGCCATTACAAAATAAAGCAAAGTCGACAGACGTTATTAAAAAATAAATTTAATATTTTACTACCCGCAAAAATAAGTTTGTATTTCATAATATTTCTCAAAGACACTACTAAAAACAATGTTACTTCTGCGCTCACTAAACTAATAGCGGGTAACTGCAAACATCCTATACCTCGAATAGTAAAAGCCTACTTTTAAGTCATGTCATAATCTTCCTTTGTTTTTTTTTTTACTTTTGCTTTAAAAATAATTTAATCATTAAAATAAAGGGGCTCAGATATAAAAAGGGGGACGCCAATCCAAACAATAACCTCTCTCAACCATTAATATTTCGTATACAGTTCATTACACTGAAAAAATGTTTCAGGCTATCCCCAATAATTCTGCGAAATCTATTCAACAATTTCCAACTCGTAGGGGTGTGTCAATAAAAAAGATAACATTTTGTTATTATAATGTCTATCCGTACTTGAAATGGATAATAATTCATTAAATTTCATAATTTTTCAGTCATTGTGGAATCTATAATAAAACAAAATGTTGGCTTTCTAGTACTTCAATTATTTGTGAGTAAAATGACTATAACATACAGACGAGCGGATAAACGTGGCATATGAGGGTTGTTTGTTACGGTATCCTAATATAAATGAAAAAAATTGACCATTCACACAAGAACTTTTTATAAATAAAATAAAATAAAATGAAAAAATAAAATAAATTCACGCACGGCGATCTGAACTTGATTCTATAAATGAGGTGAAGTCTACTTCGGGCACTAGAGACGATAAAAACAGTAAATGGTTATTGATTACTACCTAATAAGAGACAAGGATGTTTTTTGCATGTCAAACTTAATAAGTTTGACGCCTAATTATATTAAACACTCAATTTGCTGATAAGTGTGTTTATACTAAATATTTAGAACAACTCTAACGTGTCAATAATATCAGTTTAGTGTTAATAAATCCAATTCCATCTATTAGAGCTATGATCGTTGTCCTTGCGCGTCTACCAACGCGTGCAACAGAGCACACGACAAGTAAAGTACGTTTAACGTACGTATTTTTTTGAAAAAAAGTGAAAAATGTAATTTTGGTAAAAACGGGCATCCGACCTGTTGTCTCTGATGCCTAGAGTTAGCTGCGACTGATTCTTCTTTAGGAGTTTAGAACCTTACCTTAGATGAACTTTAATCAATGATATTTATCGCTAATTTATTAGTTTTAGTTCAGTTTTTTAATAGCTTTAGTTTAGTTTTTTATTAGTTTTAGTTTAGTTTATAAGTTCAGGGCCCCACTGAAAATCAGCGCTGCTGCTTGCAGCAGCTTATGCTGAGAGGGGTTATGGTGAGTGCCCTTTCAGCATTAATAATGTATTTTTTTTAATTTTTTTTACTTTTCGTTTTTTTTCTGTTTTGCTGAATAAATATTTTCTTTCTAATTTTAGTAGTACATTTCGATAATCTACTGTGTGAACTTTTCCTTAATGGCATTCATTAAAGGCTGATAGCAATAAACAAAGCTTAGGTTCTAATTTCTACATACTTCATTTAATTGATTGTCTTTATCATCCATCATTCAATCTATTGGGTTACTTGTTATAAATAAGTTAAAACTTTATGAACAATACCCATAAAGCTAATAATAAAGATAAAAAATAACATGGTGTGTAAGCTTCAAAGAAAGTAATTTACGCTGAGAAGATAATCAACGTTTATTATTTTATGGCGATCGCGGCCGACTGCCTACGTGAAAACGAGAAATTAATACCCAAATTGTTTTCCTTTTATTGTCAAAATTACTTAAAAGGTGAAGGAAATTACTGTTTTTTTTTAGTTAAATGGAATCGGCACGCTATCCACCTACGTGCTCTTTAGATTATTCGGGCGTTTAAGCTGTCGTTATTACCCTCTCCAGGATATTGATAAATGTAAGAGTTGGCCACTGGAAACCAGTCTTAAACCGGTTTATTTTAGCTTAGCTGTTTTTTATAACAAGTTAATTCCATTTGTCAATATCCCGCGAGATATTGACGGTGATAGAAACGTTCAAATAATCATCCTTCTTTGGTTACCTCTCTCTACACATGATGAAGTGCTTTTTTTAAATAAAATAGGAAGGCAAACAAGCAAGTGGGTCACCTGATGGTAAGTGATCACCATCGCCTATAGACACCCGCAACACCAAGGAGATTACAGATGCGTTGCCAACCTAGAGGGCTAAGATGGAATACCTCTTGTGCTAGTAATTACACCGGCTGTCTTGCTCTCCACACCGGAACACAAGAGCGCAAGCACTGCTGCTTAGCGACAGGATTAAAAAGCAAAATGGTGGTAGCTATCCGGACGGACCTTGCACAAGGTCCTACCAGTCGCAGTGCTTGTCGTGGAGTACTAGTTTAGTTTTATATTATATTGAACAATGGTCGATTACATAAGGCAAAAATGACCAAGTGAGCGATATAGCAAGTAAGCTCCGCCGCCTTTGGGACGCCTGTAATATCAAAGTAATTGCTGGGCTTCAAGGGAATTTAATTTCGTTTTTTGAAGGTCTCTAAAGTCTGATATGATCAAAATTAAACGAGAAAGTCATAATGCTGAAAATTCCTGATTTTCAGCATTATGATACTTATCAGCGTAAAGTATACGAGTTTTTATACATTTCTGTACTTACAATATGTCTTAAAGTAACATGAAACCCTCAGAGTAGTAAGCAAGAGTGTTGACACGTTACTGCCAACCATTAAAAAGTAAATGTGGCACAAAATAATCATATTCGGTGCAATTAACTGTCCGTATGAGAATTCACGTGCCCGAAATTACAGAACTGCATTTTCAATAACGTCATGTTTTACTGATACCCTTCAACAACATACAGGTTTTGCGCACATTCTGGTTGACTTGGAATATTTTGTCATCTCTACTGTTTCTTGCGACTATTTTATAAAATTACCGTAACAGGTAAATTTTATGTATAAATAGAGTAAGGAAGTTAGCGATATTAATTTATGCAATCTAATGAAGCCTTACCTTATATTTCCACTTAACTAAAGTGGTAATTTTTTTTTGGCAATTTACCCTATTCTTAGATTTTTCTTTAGTTTATTTTGATGGTTTTATTTGTCTAATAAATTGTCATAGCTTATGGTACCTTTAATATTTATTACGACTGATCGGTGACCAAGTGTTTGCATAGTTTGACTATGAAACAAAAGGGCGGGGATTCAATTCCCAGCCCCGTTAAAGACATAGGCACTCGTGTCATAAATTATCATTATGCTATTAGCCTATATTATTTAGCTAAGCTCTCGTTGTGTATTGTGGAGTCATGAGATTATTACGGACGCAAGATACCGGAAATTTTGGTAAGGGCAAAAAGAGAAAAAAATTGGTGTTTTTAAAATTTTATGCGTGACCTGTGTTTTTAGCATATCGACAGTGGAAATCTCAAACGTCGCAAGGGGCGTGTCCCTTAATGTCCCTTACGACATTTCAGATTTCCGCTGTTGATATTGCTAGTACATTTCTCGTTTCTGGTTCTGTACATAACTTTAAAACAAACGATTCAAAAATACCCTGTTTTAGAACAAGTAAGCAGCCGAAGATATGAGCGACTTTGTTTTATACAATGTAGAGAAATAAATCGCTACAACTATGACTAAGTACGTAACATTTGAACCAATAAAACGAAATACAATTTGGTACCAACAAGCTCGAACAATCCATTATAATAAAGGCATGAACACATCGCGTATGTCATCAGACACATGCAAATGAAATAAGCTGTTGTAGCAATAGGCGATGTGGGCCGAAGCGCGGCATAGCATGCTCGAATTGGGTCGTGAATAATGCAACCAGACGGACGGACGTCTTACACGATTGAGATGCGCTTTTACGATCACTTGTCACGACTGTAAGCTACCTAGCATCACAGAATAAATAATAGTACTAACGTACAGAAACTTCTCTTTTTCGACCACCATCAAACGAATTCCAACTTTATGATCATGCACAAAAAGTTCGTATTACTTCATAAACATTCGCCAGGCGGCATGCGTCAAAAGGAAGGCGCCGCCCGCGCTCGCCTTCCACCCGTAATGCCCTGGCGCACCGCTAGGGTTGGGCTGCTTACTATAATACTATCTCATGCTACACAGAGTGAGCGGGCGCATGTGCGGCGGGCCGGCAACCTACTGCGATTAACCTATGCCATGGGTGGTGCGGCGAGCGCACCTACAGTGCGGAGTGGAACCCCCCTGCTAGCATGCACCTTATGATTCTCTAACCGGAAAACCGTCGAGCTCAAAGTTGAACAATCACCCTGTCTTGCTCTAGCATGCTGGCATGAGTGAGCGAGACAGCGTTGTCTTGACGTCGAGCTCGACGATGAGGCGCTTAGAAAATGTATAGTTGGGTTAATGCATTCACTGGCGGCGACGCGTAAATGCGTTTTTGGTACATTCACTCAGTGCCGCTGTCATAGTTTTTCAGTTAATAGGGAATATGCAACACAAAGTAAATGGAATAAGCCTGTCAAATTGTTATAGATTATTAAAAATATATTAATGTCCAAAATGTAATACAATAGTTACAAAAATGACGAAGAAAAAAGTTCTAGTTATTTTTTTGTTTCGAAATATGCTCATTCGAATCCAGATAAAACATGTAGAAAATTTTTGTACCATAGTAATGAGTTAAAAACAGACTATTAAAATAAACGCGATCTTAGTTTTAAAATCATATTGTAAGTATGACGTCACAGTCCATGCCCACTTTGTGTGGAGAGTTATCGTGAGTCTTGCTCGCTGTGAGCTTTCTATTTGTAATATTTTAAAAAGTTATGATTTTAGAAAAAAACCCATAACACAGTTATTTTTTAAATAAATTCCATGTACATTGTGAATTGAACGCACATATGCGTTTGCGGCATCTGGCGAAAGTTGGAAAAACTACGTAGACAGTGAATACAACGATACGCTCGGATAGCTTCAAAGAGATCAGTGAGACAATGTATCTAGTTGTAGAGGTGAATTTAGCATGCTAGCTTAGATAGAGTCATCCATCACATACTTGGTCTAGTGCTCACGATCTCCTTTATTTACGTAATAGTAAAAGTTTTATGTTCGATAAACACTCAGCGGTAGTGTGGGTTTAGCTGAGGCGATGTGGAGTCAGGTTTTTAAGTGACATTGCTAAGAGACCGGTTGCTAGACTTGACTGATGGTAGAACCAGACAAACAATTTTTAACACTTATTTTGTAACGTCACGCTTAGTTATAGTAAGAAATAGTAAAAGCTTAAGCCGACATAGCATCTGGCATGATTAGGATTGTACCTTCTGCAAGATAATCTGCCAGTTCATGAAATAATTCTTATCTTAGACCATAAATTATATACTATAGTAGTTATGGGTAATTCTCATGTCACTTTTTTTATCTTTTTCATACCCTATTTAAAGGGTTACAAGCCCAGTGATTATTAACCATCCCCTGGTAAATATTATTAATAATGTTAATTATACTTAGTATTTTGACAAAAAATGTCATCCATGGAAGTGATATAAGAATTACCCGCATAAACAAAAATGTAGGGAATCTGTCAAAAAAATATGGAGGTATTAAACAACAAGAGCATGAATGTTCCTATGAGCCACGACAGATTTATCTAACAAATGGGCAGAAACAATGCAACAAAAAAATATACTTTTTAGTTTTTTTTTCGCTAGTTAGGTACAAGTTACATAATATTCGACTGTGGTGATAGCAATTTAATCGCATAATAATTATAATCGTCGACTTATTATCGCTGATTAATATGTCTAGACACCATAAAAAGATATTCGCCTGATAGAGCCTTCATCCCGCAATTCTCACTTTATTATGTCGTCTTCAAACTACGTGTACAATATGTATACAATAATAGAGGATGTACTTGTACTTACATGACATACATATATATAAATCCTGGGAAATTTTACCCCCTCCACCTCCATAGTTACATTAGAGTGACACTTTATTGCACCGCAATGTAAGTGACACTTGACCCCCTCTCACCTGAGAATTCCTGTCACTTGATTTATGGACGCCCCTTTTTTTCAAAATCGCAAACCCTCTAGAGGCTCCATAGTGACTGGACGACTTCCCTTCGTGTAAGATCCATTATCTTAAAAATCTTTAAGCATAAAGGACGAAATTATTTAGTGCTATACTAAAGAAATCAGAAGGTAGCGATAAATGGAGCAATATCATCGGGATCTGTGGTCGAGATGGGAGTGCCTCAAGGATCAATTCTTGCTCCATTCCTGTACCTTGTTTATGTAAATGACCTTACATATATGGTGAGCCGAAGATCAGGCATCGTCATGTTTGCTGACGACACTTCTTTACTCTTCCAGGGTTATAGGAAAGATACTGAATTCATTGAACCCAACGACACCCTGTTCAAGGTATCTGAATGGTTTGCTGCCAATAACTTATTATTAAATCCCAATAAAACTGAATGTATTAAATTTTCATTGTCAAATTCAACTAATATAGTGTCAGTCTCAAATATCAAATTAGATGGTCAAACGATTGAATTCATAAAATAACTGTATTTTTAGGAATAACACTCGATTCTAAACTGCAGTGGGGTTCCCACTTCACAGCGATAGCAAGTAGGTTGAGTTCTGCTGCTATTGCAGTAAGAGAAATTCGGCAGCTAACCAATGTAGCGACGGCACGGTTGGTCTATTTCGCCTATTTTAATAGCATTATTTCGTACGGCCTTATTTTATGGGGATCTGCTGCAGATATTGAGTCAGTTTTCATTTTGCAAAAAAGGGCAGTTAGAGCAATTTATAATATGGATACTCGTGAGTCATTAAGGGAATTTTTCAAGGAAATAGACATCTTAACCCTACCGTCGCTATATGTTTTTGAAAAAATCATATACATTAGGAAAAATATATGCAATTTCCCTACCAACGTCGATAAGCCAAAGGCTACTAGACATACAGGAAAGCTTAAAGTTCCAACTTACAGACTGGCTAAACCAATAAGTCGTTCATGGAAAATTGCGTAAGATTTTACAACAAAATTCCAAAAAACATAACTGAACTAAATGGTACAAAATTTAAATCTATTGTCAAAAAGACATTAATTTCTCGGGCGTATTATAAAATCAATGACTATATCTTGGACAAGGATGTTTGGAAATGATTCCGGTTTGTATTGGCGATCCCTGGCTCCAAAGACACACCTGCTGTGTTAAATTGTAAAAAAAAAATATATTTGAGATGTAAAATAACATTGTGATTTTGATTTATTTAAAAAATTACACCTCGTTGAGTTTCTTGCCGGTATCTTCTCATCAGAGGTTTTTCAGAACCGGTGGTAAATTTTTGACATTCATAAGTGCTACCTGTAAGCCTAATCTGAATAAAACATTTTGACTGTGACTTTGACTTTGAAACGACTACACGTTTATTTCCTGTTGCCAACAACCTACTTTTTATATTTAAATGAAAGGAAAATTGGTAGGCGGTCGTAGGAGCCGTGACGTTATGACGTCACACAATGAAAAATGTCTAGACGCGGACGAGTGACGTCACGAGCCCCCGCAGCCAGGCGCCAGTTACATTGAAGCCTGTAGTCGTTATTAAGTGATGCTTACAGATAACCCAGTTCTGTAGTCGTTGTCTTTGACCTATAGGTAAGCATATTTAGAATTTATATACAGCAGTATCATCATTATTTTTAAGAAATATAACTATAACTTTACACAACATATGTATTTTATTGAAGTAAAATAACATCATACTCTGTGAGCAGGTGTATAAATGTATAAATAAAATATTTAAATAAACTAAACTAAATCACAAAACTACTAAAGGCTCCTTGGCATAGTTCAGAAGGTGCTGTCAGCATCTGTTTGTACATATAGCTCAATATTTTTCGTTGTTCGACGAAATTGCTAGGTCTTATGTCCCTAGTTGCTGCAATGTGAGTAACATTTTATTCATCAACTATGTCCCAAATATGCCAGGAATTTGCAGTACCCAAAATAGAAATTTGGAGTCTGTGCCATCCGACACCAATCTTCTAATAAGTTTTATAAATGTCAACGGCGTCTCGGGCGTCCCTCGGATAAAGTATATTATTGCACCCAACCCACAGTTACAAGCATCTATACTTATTTCTAACTAAATCTCTGATACTTATTCATTTTACTAGCTAACTTTAAGACTGAGTGTACGTTATGACTAGGTACTACGAGTTCAAGAAACCAAGCAATATTGTCGTGCTCATTTTTTCAGATTAATAAACACAGCAACTGAAAATCATCGTGTCGGTTTACCGCGGCAGTATGCTGAGTGGGGCCCTTTTCAATTCTGTTCAACGTAATGTTTTGTTTTTGTACTCTGCCCGTGTTGTGTATATTTCTATGTTTTATGTTAAATAGTTTTAATAAATGTTTTTTCTTTCTTTCTTTTCTTTCTTTTAATTTTCTTAAAACAAAAATAAATCGACAGGGTGAGATCGGTCGTGTTATTTGTCAGTAATATGCATATTTAACCAAGACTTTTTCGTTAAAGCTATTAAGTTTTTTAATAGATCAAAGCATTTAAACCACGAAGCACAAAATTACATCTGCGACTCATTGGAATTATCTGCGAATCATTACAAATGGTAAGCTATAATTGAACCCTGGCAGCTGCGTAGGCTCTGTTGGATAGTCTCTAGCGAAAAAACGTATTAAGTCGAAAAACCAATACAACTTTTCACAGTGATGAATGTGTGCAGTTTCTTTTTCTCATTTTAATTATCTCTGTGTAACTCAAAAACGCAATTTTATGACATTAAACCCTTTTTCCTTTAACCAGATGTGTAACGTAAATATATGATACGCCCACGACGCACCCACGCCAGCCGTGCTACGCTGGCTACGCTACGCCACATTGAGGTGCAAAATAAGGAAAATTGATGCTACACGGTTTCACACCTACGCCGTAGAACTTGTGGTAAGTTCTACGAGTTTATAAGTTGGTTCTTGCGACCAAGGCCTGCAGGATGAGCTTTAAGATAAGATTACGTGATAAAGTTCCATTTTTGTTATTTCAATATGCAAGTTTCAGACTCTTCAAGTTTACTCAGTAAGGTCGTTTCAGAGTTTTTCTAATCAAATTATTACCTATCGCGATAGTGCAAAACAAACGATTTCTCATCTACAAGTAACTTTTAAAGTTTTCGTTCAAGTAGGTATGCATGCAGTCTTGGTGTTCGCACGTGAAGGTACATAATGATAGCTTTGGCTCCTCTAGGAATTGATATTGAAATGTTGAAATATCGCAAAATCAGATACTTATAGTTTATTTTCAAACACCAAATCACAAATCACCCACTGACACACATTTGATAGTCCTAAGACCTAGTCCTATGACATAACCACATGATATACAGGCTGAAAAATGATAACTTTGGTAATTGGGGAAGGATGAGAAGATTGATAAAAAAAATGTATTTAGTACCAATTAGATAAGGCCGCCATGAAAATGCAGTATCGAACAAAAAAAATGGATATTTTTTTACGCTATATTCAGGGTTTTAACTTGTTCCGAAGGCTTTATTCGGCTGTGAGTGGGAACATATTTCAAAATACCCATAAGTTCTTGAGTGACTTTTAAATAGTTTTCATTGTTAGTAAACCGATTTCTTGAACAACTCAAACATCTAATATTATTAACACAAAACGGTCCCAATAACATGAACCCTCTTAATTACTGTAAATAATTCCATGTATTCCAAACTGCGTAAAGATGAAACACATCAAGGCGAGTTAAGAGTTTCTTGTTTCAACCTTCAAGGTTTTCAGGGTATTCAACACCGGATCTTACAAAAAAGGGTGTAGGGTTAAATTGTTGTTACCATGTTGTAGTAACACCCCTTTGGTGTGGGATTCTATCGGGATTCCGCATCAGTGGAAGGGTGACGTGCCCTTAAGTATGTTGAAGGTGACTGTGCTAGAGTGTTTTTTCCAACAGACTAATTCAAATAGATGTTTAATTTAGTAACCTAATGTGCCCTTTTGGTACCTACATTTAGTAACTTTTTTAGAAAGTCTTTGTTCCGGAAGTTTCCCTAATAACAAAAAAAATGGTTGGTAAGAGTAACTCTGTAATGGTTTATAATCAACAAGTACAAAAGCAAGAAATGAAGAAAATTAAAAATCTGTAACCGATGAATCGAGGAACATTGAAACTTTTCGGCAATTCTTTTTTAAATAATTGTCAACGAATTTGTTCCGAAACAAAAGATAAATTGCTGAAGATTTTCACAAGAACAAAAGCGGGACGCACCCTAGACACAGATGTCATGAAAAGTTACCAACGATCGTCACTTCTCCGACAGTAAATTTTTATTGGAGACTTTATTCTTTTATTTTCGCTGGTCAACAATAGTTAAAACAGCGGATCAACAAGTTCAAATCAGTTATTTTTCAGTCCGTTTTTAATTCGAACACTGATTTATCAAATTTTATTCTACAGATTTTTTTGATTTTTCTTAGTAACGTGTAAATTCAGACTCTGCATAAAAAAAGGAGACAATAGGTATAAGAATAATTAAGAATTCCTTGGTATTTCTGTTTAATATTTTTTAACATGTACCTTAAAATAATTTGAACAGCAAAATCATGTTGCATCCCATAATTTTTAATGGGATCACGAGGGTAGGGTCCTACTAGTTTTGAAATATGGCCAATACTCTCCGTTTACTTCGCGACAGTAACGAGTAGCGAAGCGGGAATTTATTTTTAAATGCCATTTAGGTACAAGCGTGGACAGAAATTTTTCAACTAAATATTTAACGTGACCCTCGACTTTGACTGACTCAGCCTCTAGGTTCATAAAAACGTAGTCATTTCTTATGACTCGAATATCTTTAGTTTTTTTTTAAGAAAACCGTAACAATGGTATACATGTATTGAGATGAAATATGTTTTAACCGAATAAGGTTAATTTAAGTAAATTAACCTAATTCGGTTAAAACATATGAATGAATAAGGGAATAAGTGTAGGACAATGATTTGTAATCAAATAGACAAAATTGTCTTTATTTCAACAATTTACATAATAATAAAAATCAAACAGTGAAAAAACTTCGTAATGCTTTTCGTCATTTGAAAAATAGAGATGTACGTACATTAATACCGAAATTGTTAATACGAGTATGGTATTCTGTAAACCATATTTATATTGTATTGTATCATTTATTTTAATCGCAGGGATAATTATACATGGTGCTAGCAACAATGCAATTTGAATACCGAAAAGATTTTGCCTTGCGTCAGGGGCCTTTCGCTCCTTTGCTAACTATTACAACGCATGTTGTAAACTTATAAGGATTCTGTTGGTGCCTGTACCTTATCGTTATCACTAGGCCAGGGGGCGTGTCGGTGACGTCACGGGCGCCGTCACCCCCCCCCCCCTCCTGCCTCACCCCGCTCCTACCCACGCGCCGCGACGCCAATTTTCTCAATTTTCCGCCTCCGTACCGCCGCCTGCGACCGCTTGATAACACCAATGCGTAGCAGATTGGATTTTGTCGCTTGTTATAGATTAAATATTGGACATAAATAACCTTAGGTTACAGTGTTTCAGTAGGGTGATGATACACGCGGAAGTGTTTTGTTTTGTATATATACTTCGTGATGTTTTACGACCGCTTGAGTTAATTTTTGGTTCATTGTTTTTTATTGCCGATTTAATTTATTTAATGGACCGCAAACAGTTTTACTCTATCTTATGTACAGTCAGCGTCAAATATACCAGAGCGGGCAAGGTGGTCAAAAATATCTGAACACGCCCGAGCGTATTTGACAATAGAGTCGAGTTCAGATATTTTTGACACCTTGCCCGCTCTGGTATATTTGACGCTGACTGTACAACATAGTTTCAGTAAGAAAGAAATGGTCAAGAATATTACGCGGAGTTTACAAAAAATGCTACAGTGTAAATGTCGGTGCACACGCATGCTTTTAAAACTAAAATGTATGAAAAAATTATTTAATTTAAAATGTATGTGGTTTGTCACAGAGCTTAGCCAAAATCTAGCATAATTTTCTCTGAATCCTCATAAAAAGATACAAGGCCAAACTAGAAAATTTCGGACGACTACTGACCCATACTGATAATATAATCCCGAATCCTTTTTCTTTAAATTAATATTGCTTTCATGTCTGAACATCTTGGGATAATTTGCCACAGCCAATATTCACGTCGCCGCTAATTACCTGTAACTATTTCAAGTTACGTGTATCGTGTTACGCAACTATTGCCGTCGAGTACCCAATTATTGCCAAAGTAATCGGATTTATCTGGTAATGCCATTACTGGCACTTGGTGCGCTCGCAGCCCGTTATAAAAAGACCTATGATAACAAATAATGTCTAATATATAGCGGATCTTGTTTGACTGGACAGTGCGTTGACGCCATGTAGAGAAAGATTGAAACTAAAATAGATTAAAAATAATCCTATTGTTTATTACAGGTGTTAGCAGAACCGTGACCCTTTACTAGAGTGTAAGGTTAGGGACAAATCTGCGTTGTTTTTCTGATTTCATTGTCCTCGAATGTACATAACAAAAAATAAAAATGCATCTGTTAAAGAACTGGACAGATTAATTTCCGAAAGAGAAATAAGTCTGCAACGACTAGTTGGTCGACTTACGTGTTTTTTTTTCTTAAATCTGCATCGTCATTTTAATTTAAATGGCCATCGCGTTTAAATAAAAAAAAACTTAGATGAAACTTAACGGTTTGAGAACGTAGTAACTTATTTGTTGTTCAATTTTACGTGTTACAACGCGCGTTATGTTGTGTTTACCGTAACTATTGTACGTAGTTATCTGTGGGCCCGTACAGCGTGACGGCATGTAATATGAAACAATAATTTGGGCCTTGTCGGGAGCCCTATCCGCGGCACGCATTAATTTCACGGACCCAGATCACAGGGCTTTGCAACTGAGTAGCAACATTGCCATAAGGTCATAGCCACTAGTTGCTCTATTGTTTAAATTTTAATAAATCTTAGCTAAATTCAAGTTAAGCTCAAAATAAATATAAAAGTGTGTTGTTAAAGAAGGCCGTAATTTTGTTTACTGTTTTTTAATTTCAAATCCCAGTGGCCCAGGTTTAATTTATCCCTGCTTGCATCAAACTTAGAGTCATAAAAAAAGACGTACATAGAGATAAACTAAATTTGGCTTCTGCATCATCGTTGTATTTACCGATACGCCAGCGATGATGAGTGCATCAGTACACATGCGGTTACCCGAACGAAGCTGTGCACCATCACGAATCTTCTCGATACGCGTTAACTCGCTACGTAACTCAGTGCGTCTCTCTCCGACTTGGTTAGTTAGAACGAGACTCACTGAGTTCCGTAGCGAGTTAACGCGTATCGAGAAGATTCGTGCTAGGTGCACAGAGCGCCGGCATTGCGTTTAGTGCAGTGACAGGAACAGAATTACACCCATGAAAAAATTAAATGTAAACGTTTGTTTCGATGACTTTTATTCGGCCTCGCGTGGGCGCAATTTTCTAACGAAAACTTAATAAGAATGTATTGCACTTAAAAATATTTTTTAAAAAGATTTTAGATTACAGTGAAAACCGAATGTGTGGCTTAGGAGTTAGCGGCTGAAGATACGACGAGAATTGGGGACAGACAGAGGTGGATGGCTACTTTGTTTTATACCATGTAAAGATGCTTCTGCTTCGATAAATCTCCTGGTAGTTTGGGAAATTTCTTATACAATGTCCCCCTTTTTATCGAACCAGCAATTAAATATTTATATAATTAAACATCCGCTTCATTAATATTTTAGTACAATAGTTAAGAATCACGCAATGGCACTAAACATCATGCGCAATTAACTCGATGCTAATGTTGTGGTTGACGATTGAAATATTTAGCTAATAAAATTAATTGATTTAATGACAGAGAGAGATAGAGAGAGATTTACAGCGTCGAGCGTCAATTAAATAACGAGTGATAAGCGAAAGGAAGGAAGCGGGCTTATCAACGGAAACTCATTTCAACACTTACTTGGTAAGATTTTTGTTTACAACAATGTCGGCATATCTTGAGTGGTAAAATTGGCGCATAAGGTGACTAACTCTTATATCCGGTTTCATTGAAACAACTAATAAATAAATACCAGTATACAACAACTAATAAATACCAGTAGGCTTTAGAGCGCACTGCAAAACTGTAGAACCAAGAGGATAATTTGTATACCATGCGTAAAATCAAAGCATCCTAAAAAAACATTTAGTTCTTCATTATTGGTTGACTAGGGACTGCATGGCTTGACTAACTGTAGAATACGCAATGTACTCGCTCTCTATTATAAACTGCACCAGCTTTAACCCTTTGAACTCCGACCTCGTCTAACCGCAAAGTTACTAGTGATTAACTGGCTCGGACGTTATAAATATCAAATTTGCGATTTGCTATGCATTAAACTAGTGGTAAAAAGGGTTTTATTGTAAATAAAAAATGCGCAATTAACACAAATACTACAATTAATACAAATTACTTATATAATATGATCTAACAAATAAAATCCGGTGTCAAACTATAGCTGCTATAAACGTAAATCCGAGAAATTGCGGGGAAACCCAGTCAACAGGCCACCTGTTTTGATTACTCTCTTATCTCCCTAGATAACCGCGAGAACGGCGCTTATTTCATACACAAATATTTAATTAGCTGTATAATATATCACTCACAATTTGAGAACATTTTCCTGTAGTATGCGATAAACAATAACTTGAGATATTTATAAATCCAATCGAATTGTAATTCGTAATTAATTAATCTGTTTTAACGACAAACTGTTCTAGTAATTAAGTAATTACGAAATTTTCCGTATATTATTAATAATATCAATATGTTCTCCATAGGCTTTAGTATACCATTACATAAGTTTGAAATTTACAAGTACGAGTAATAGGTACTTCAGTACAAGAAACTGGGAAACCAAACAAAATCTACTTCCACATACACACTACATACATAACATTACGTAACAGTACATATAGAGTTAAGAACTTTGTTTATGTAATGTCCCACCCACGTTATATTAATTGTGAGCGCTATGTTAAAGGGGTAAATGGATTATATGCATAGAATGGTATAGTTATATGTAGCGTAACTAAGTAACAGTGGAAGTAGCCAACACAGCCAAAGGTGTAAGGGCGAGGGCTCCCGCTCAATTGGTATTTACCGCTACCTATGTGAAGAGATACATATAGGGCGGCATTCTTCGGACATTGGACATTGTTCATCGGTTGTGATGATGGGAAACCAAACACAAGTTTTACATATTAATAGATTCAGGCGTTACTTTGCGGAGGTCCTTTTCAACAAACTGTAACAAATTACCTTGCTACTCCGCGAAACCAAAACGGTGGTTTCGCGGAGTAGCAAGGTAATTTGTTACAGTTTGTTCACGAGTTTTACTGTTAAATATAGTAGACGCTTGAAAAAACCCAGCGCTACCGTAACTTACCTACCTAAGTTTAAATCAAAACGCATTTTAAAACTAGACTGTGTACTTAACATTAAGTATGCTTGTGAAGTGCCTGTAGAGAGAATGTTATGTTGCAAGGAATGCAATTGCTCAATTATCGTGTCGGCCCGGTTACCCAGTCTCTAACAGATAACAGCCAGAATAAGTGTAGTGTGTGAGTATGACACCCGCCGGCCCAAATTCAAGCTTGGTTAATGTTGTAACCAGTTCCTCACGTTTAATTGTTGTCAAAAACAGGACTTAGCAAGGACTATAATGGTAGTACTAGTGCTTGAATTGTGTGGGCTATTATTTTTTCACTTCTCATGCTCGAAAAGTATGTCATAATGGACATCACGTAGGCGGAGTAAAATGTTGGATTTAGTCTCTGGAGATAAAAAGTTTTTTTTTATTTGCTTAGACAACCCAATGAACTTAAAAACTGCCAGACACGCATCAGAAATTGCAATTGAATTGGTATTTTAGTATTTTATTTTCTCGCAATTAAACAGTTTACTTTTGTACAGTGTTTAACTCGGGGGACTATCGACCCTTAGTTTTAGTCCCTAGAAAAACAATGTACTATTTCCAGTAGTTGGCATCATTGTCTTTCGTTTTTACTCGAATGTTGCCTTATCTTTTACTCAATTACTGGGTCACTATCAATGACAATTTACCTTACTTTATCTTTCAAAGGATCGAAGATTCGATTATGTTACAGCGATCGTAGTCACGGGATGACACAAGTAAGTCAAGCCTGGGCCACAACTCTAAAAAAAAGGTAGTTTCTGAGTCCTATTTTAGGCAATAATAATGTATTCAAACAACGAAAGTTTTCACTGTCATTTTCCTCATATTCACAAAATTAGAGTATAAATCCTGTGATTTAGAGTAGTATAAAACTTAATACAAATAATAGACATTTATTTCCTTTCTTTCTGGGCTCTACTTAAGCGTTAGTTGTGGTTTAAAAATAAACAATATAATAGCCATGGAACAACAATTGGTAATAGGCAATAATTATTGTACGAGTACATACGAAAGCAACGCGACGTTGGTTGCCATTAAATAATTGCGATGTGAATTCATACAACATTTTAAAATTTCATTCGATGAGGCAGGAAGCGTCAGCCATTACGTTAGCTAAAGTAACATTATTAACAAAATAAATAATATATATATTATTAACAAATTATCAAACGAAAAGTAGCGACCTAGCGAAACGTAGTATTGAATAGAAAGAAGTGATTATTAAAACGCATCTCACGACGACTCTTGCGCCTCCTACTGTGTGATACCATGTTTAATGTTTAGAAGTTTAGATTAAAGAGAGAATGTCCAGGTATTTAAGTTAGCTTATTTGTAGACTTTCCTGTTACCTTTACAGCTGTAAAACAATACTTGTAACGTGCCAAAATCATACCACTGACATTTACTGTATAATTTTGCCAAGTTACCTATTGTTCGGCAGCTGTTACCTGCCATCTTAAAGTCTAGGACGAAGCTATTAAATATATATGTTAGGTATTTAAGTAATATACATAAGACTATTGTGTAACAAGCGCTCTCTATACAAACGAAGGTTACGTTTTCCATCCTCTAAACCTTAATGATATAGTTTTTTAGTATGTTGTTGTTACGCCGTAAAACAAAGTTTGTATGTTTTGATTTTTAAACATTCTTTGAAAATATTTTTTTTGTTTTGTATGAAAGTCAAAGTTTTCAGCACTTTCCGCATGAATAACCAAAATGCATCAAGTTGTCACAGTTTTCAAAATTAGGACTAATCTTGTCTGTAGAAATATAAGTAATGGAACGATTTCTGTGTAATTGTTTTAATGAATAGTAATATAATGATGGCATTATAGATTCCTGCACTGTAACTGATTGTAATAGTTATAAAGCTTGGAGCCCGTTCGTGTGCTATGTATGATATGCATAATTCGGCGCGCGCGCCTGCCCCGATACGATAGGACCGTGAGAAAGCCTCAATCGCATTCCGAAGTGCTTTTACGTCTAACTGATTTACAAGGAATTGGATAAAAGCAATTTATTAATTTCCTACTGTTTTTCTTTAAAGCAGTTAAGGCTCGTTTTATTACGTAAATAATCAAGTACATTTATCTTTTTTTTATTAAATAGCCACGAGTAAGTTAGCTTGTAGACTGCTTTTATGATAATAGAGTAAACATTGCATATAAAATTGAATCATCATCATCAGCCTATATTCGTGCACTGCTGGACATAGGCCTCTCCCATGGCACGCCACTGAGCACGATCTTCGGCCACTCTCATCCAGCTCTTGCCAGCCGCCTTGCGAAGATCATTGAATAAACCCCTTCTATTGGCACTTAATTTTCCAGACATTGGTATGGCATTGGCATTGCAGGATTTTCATCACTATTGCCTTGGAATAAGATTAAAAGTGCACGAAGGGTTCCGTACCATTATCTATAAAAACGAGCAAAAAATCACGTTTGTTGTATTGGAGCCCCCTTAAATATTTATTTTATTCTATTTTTTTTTGTATTTGTTGTAATCGCGGCAACAGAAATACATCATCTGCGAAAATTTCAACTGTCTAACTATCACGGTTCATGAGAGACAGCCTAGTGACGGACAGACGGTCAGACAGCAGAATCTCAGTATTAGGGTCCCGTTTTAGCCTTTGGGTACGGAGCCCTAAAAAGTGTTCACCCTGCCTGGTACCACTTTTACCATAATTTCGTAAAAGTGCAAAACAGCGGTAAAGTTCCCACTCACGCGCAGCACTGACCAGTGCGCCGGACGGACACATTAATGGCGACACATTATGGCCTACTTATTGTGTCGATAATGAGGGGCAATTTAATACGGGCACGAGCTGCATACTAATCAAGCATTGTAAAGGAGCACCGCAGTTGAAAGCTTCATAAATTTATTAATTAAGCAATTATTCAATTAGGATACTGTTACTTTTTTACTGTGATATTGCTCGCCAGTTTAAATATATAGGCATAACGAAGCAAAACACGATTTTCTAACACAGAAAAAAATGGGGAACAAAACATTTTGTTACTGAATGTAATTCTCGAACAATCCAGTGGCCCAAACAGAAAGTAGTTGCCAAAGTTACATTTATTATTCTATTGGTCGTTTTTTTATGACATTATAGAACTGTAGGTAGAGGTAAATTAAACGTGGGCGGTCATTTCAGGGTCACAGGTCATAAATTTAATATTGCAATAGAGTACAGTGGAAATAGTTTTCATATTTATGACCTTGACCTTTAAATCGGAAACGGCATTAGGTTTAATAACATGATGCATGCTTTTTAATAACTGAATATAAATGATATAACAGAAGCTCTTGTAATTTTGGTTTATTACATTACTAGCGATCCGCACCAGTTTTGCACGGGTACAATTTACTTTAATCAGAATGTATTGTACGTAAAAACCATTAAAAAATCTCTAACAGTGAAAACCGTATCAAAGTCCGTTGCGTGGTTTATAAGGAGTAAGCGGGCAAAGACATGAAGACAGACTGAGTCCGATAGAGACTTTGTTTTATACTACGGAAAGAAGATGGATATTGACACAAGTGTAACAAGGTTGATTGGCAGAGAATGCCTTAAAATAAAAAGTCCGCGTTTTATTACGCAACCGTTAAATAACATTACCGTCCAGATTGTAATCAAAATTCAGATAATACAGACTTGAAAGGAGTTCCTAAGTTACTCGACAGCGCGCTCTGATATTCAGTATTTTTGATAGGTCTAACACCTGACTAACAATTAAAGTTCATTATTATTTTAGCGAAAATTAAAATGCAAATCCAGTGCAATTCTCCAATAATGGAATTTGATTGGAAGGGATGGGGTATCCCGGGACTGATGCCGAGCGTCATTTGTTTTGTTTTGTGCCAAGGCTTGCCCTTCAATCGAAGGCTGTGCCAAGACCGAACGCAAGGACGTGAAAATGTGTTTAATTCATTTATTTTTAGTACACAAGGATTGATAGATTTTAAAGTGTTTTAAGCACATGCGATTGTGTTTTTGAATAGGTTCGAATATACACTACTCGAGGTTTTGAATGTAAACAATGTAAGGTTGGATTGAGTTTGCCGTACTTAATCACAATGAAACTAGGAACTATGCAAGGACATTGTTAAAGAGTACCTCGTCTACAATTTCCAATTCGATGGCGTTTTAATTTCGTTTTGATTCGTTTATAAAAAAATGGTCTCCGTTGCCAATAGAACCCAGCAAAAAGAGAAAAAGAGAATCACTGACCCGTTGCCAGTTTTTAGACCCCCCAAAGGTTTTGATTTATAAATTTAAAGGCGATATTTTGACTGCGAGAGTGAAAGCGAAGGAACCGTGATATAATTAAGTAAGTACTAAAAATAAGTAAAGCTATTTGATGTTTTCATGGTCGAAATAAAACAGTTTAGTTACTTAAATCTATCGTTTTCAACCGACCCGTTGACTCGCAACAGCCAAAAAACTCGTAGGTATTAAAATGTAAACAAACTGGGGCAAACACGAACATTTCACAAAACAAATCGTGATAACGTTTAACAGTAAACTATTGATTGGAAATAACGGTCCAATGAATGCGAAACGGTTTTAACTTTTTTAGGAAATGCAGACTTTCAAATACTTAAATTGCTATATGGAGATCTAACAAATGGTCAAAAGAGCGTGGGTGTGCCTAGGGTGGAGTACGGTTCAAAGTCGAAGTCAAAAATATCTTTATTCAGATTAGGCTCAGAGGAAGCACTTATGAATGTCAAAAAAGTTACCACCGGTTCGAAAAAACCTCTGATGAGAAGATACCGGCAAGAAACTGCAATTTTTCATGTAAATCAATATTACAATGTTATTTTTGCGGCTTTATGTGAAAATGAAAATGAAAATATGTTTTGCAAGTAGGCCATATAGGCTCTTTTACATGTCTGAATCTACTGGCGCTTCGGAAAATGGAAGATACTACTGAGAAGAAAACGCCGCAAGAAACTCAGCAGTTTATTATTTTTTCTTCTATTATGGAGGAAGCTGACGGCTGATGTAGTTCTTTATTTTTTTGGCTTAACAGTAAGAAGGGAAGTGAAAAAAAAACTGGTTGTTGTCCTCTAAAAGGTTTTAACATCCTTAATTAACAGAGATTTCAGTGGGCGATGGATTTCCTCATCTTTGATAATGCTCGCTTTCTACTACGTAATTAATATTTCAGAAGTAATCAAATTACTGCCAATTTAATTACTTCTTGTTTGGTAGCATCGCTTGAATAAACATTACGAAGTATGAAAACAACTAAGTATTATTTTCGGATAATTAATGAGGAATGTCGTATTCTTTGGCTAACACGCAATAAGAAGTTAAAATAACTATATTTAAGACGCTAAGTTTACAGTTTTTGTACGCATTTAATGTGATTCAGCGTCTTAACGCATTAACTTTTAGGTGCAACTTAGCAATGATATTTAAAATATTATTGATTAAACTGGGGATGTTTTATATTCATAGATTATACCTAACTTTATCTTTTTACCTACAGTAAACAAACACTTTATTTTATTTACCGCAAAAATTTTATAACTATCACGGAACTATTCGATTTATTGAAGAAACCACTAACAGTTTAAACAATAAAATTTCATAACTAAGTACTAAGGCTTGCAGTTATAGATCGTTCTCAAGTACGACCGCGTCCACAAAATCGCATTTGACGTTTCATTCCTATCGGAACGATATGTCAAATGCGATATTGAGTTCGCAGCTGTGCTTGAGAACGATTATAACTACTAGCCTAAGACTCATTCTATTTGCCGCAGCAAAGTTCGAGTCACCAACTTCAATAAATAGGTATCGAATGTAAACACTGTTTAAATTTTCAAGTACACTTTCACTGCGATCTAGTTGTCCATTGTCAAAGGACAATGGTTTGCTTTCACACGCCCGCGCCCTCCACCGGTGATTCAAGCAATAGATCATCTACATATAAGCGATGCCGTAAGGGCGTTTTCCGGTCACGTATGATATATTTTGCATCTGTGGACCTTTTACCACAAAAACAAATAAATTTGAAGAAAAGCGTTGGTTAGCAACAGCAAAAAGAGAGGGTTATTATAAAAATCGCGAATAAGTAATCAACTGTCCCGACCCAGCGGGCCTAATAGGACTGACATAGACTAACTTTCCAATAAATTACTAGAAAAACTTAGCAGGATATCCCCGTGACTGGTCATTGCTGAAATGTACTACTTGCGTTACACATTTCCTTTAGGCATGTACAAATTTAAAATTCCGTCCACCTAACATGTTGGCCTAATGCCCTAAATAAGATTGCGGAACGCACAACTATAACAGATATAAGGAATTTCTAATTACTAGTTTGTTAAACGTTTAACGGATACAATGTAGGCGTAAACGTGATATGAAATAATTCAACCCAAACTGTGCAGTTTTTGAAACGTAAGTAATTACGCATAGAGTTCCAACTTATACATACAAGAAACATTAAATCAACATGTTTAAATATTTATACGTGTCCCGTTATTTAATTAAATGATTATTAAGAATATTAACACTGGGTAAGTAAGGTAAGGTAAGTATAGGTACATAATAAAGCCTTCTCTAGTGAAAGGCAGAGCAAGTAAACAGAAAGAGCTAAGAAGATGGCGTTTTTTGTCAGAGACCGTGTATCTGTACCTACTCATATAGCATTATATTACCTGTGATAAAGCGATTTTTTTAATCTGTTTTAGAGCGGTTTTATGGTCCAACCCTGCAGGTGCGCGGTAGTCGGCCTTCGGAACCCATACGAGTACAGCGGCGCCCTGCATTCCTGTTTCGAGATTGGCAAATATTGTTTCATAGCTCCTTCATATTATTATGATTTTAACAAGTTTCAAGATCATAACTGTAGGCGGCCAGTACTCAGCGGTGCGTTGCGAAAAAAAAATTGCTTACCCAATATTTGCAATAAAATTATACTTCATTTGCTGATCCCTTTTTTTGTTCTTATTAGGCGAAACAGATCGATTATTAATAGGCAAATAAGGTGAGTCAACATTCTTTTATGCGTATTGTTTTAACCCAGTTCTATCGTGGATTTAATGCATCAGCAGCCTTCTTCGACGAAATATTGAATACTGAATAATTAAAAACTCACTCCACTTTTATAAGAAACGGTAATAAAATGTAATAAAGTATTATTTTACTAAAATATTTCATAAATAAGATCGTGTTTAAGGGGTCACTATGGGTAATTTCCTGCTAGTTGCCTGGGCAACGCAACTGTTAACAATGCTATTGAAATTACTGTTTTTTTCTTAAATATTTCGGCTTTCAATTGTGAATCGTGATTACTCGTAAAATAATGTCCCAAGTAATGATTATAGTCGATGATTTGGAGGGCCGGTTAGTGACATATTATAGACTATTTTTTGTCTCGGAAACTGAAAAAGCGCCACACGCCATGGCGTGCCGCGGGCCAAAGCTAGTATGTTGTTATAGACACAGATTCTAAGTATTGAAGTTGACCTTTTCAACGGCCGTTAATATTTCAGGAATTTACCAAATGAAATTAAATTTGCAAGGTTTGTGTAGTTAAATATGTTGAATTAATCAACGTGGTAGCATAGACTTTGAACAGGTTACCTTTTTAAGCTTCATGGTCAATGCTTTGCAAATATCATTTTCTATAATGAATATGTCAATATGCAGGTTTTGTAATCGAACTCATAATTTAATCGATTTCTATTATTAATCCATGAAGATTGATTTCAATTATTTACATTTGAAATCAGGGTTTTGTTAAGAGTAAACCTTAACAGGCAGATACGTAAGGAACCTGGGCAAACGAGCTGCTCAGAATAGATATAAAAATACAAAGGAAACAAATTTTCCCAGAAAATAATCCTACGAGCTACGAGTATTGACAATTTTTTTCCCTTGTAAAATTCATTGATATTGTTAGTCGTTTTCAAGAACGCGAGTAAAAACACATAAATAAGTAGGTATCTTTATCTTTACATAATATATAACGAAGTTGCCATTCATTCCCCTCTGTCGTCAACGTAACTTCGACCGCCTACTTCTAAAACACGCATCGGATTTCGATACGGTTTTCACTGACATTTCGAGATTTTTTAAAGAAACTTTTTCATTCCGTTCTAATTGTCCTTGTGCGACTTCGAAGCGGGGCGCTTGTTGCTTGTGTAGTCTACACTAATATAATAAAGAGGTAAACTTTGTTTGTTTGTATGTAGGGGGTAATTTCTGGAAGTACTGATCGGATTCTAAAAATTCTTTCAGCAATAGAAAGTTACACTATCCCTGACGGACATAGGCTACCCATTTCACGTGAATGAAGTCGCGGGCGTCCGCTAGTATAAGATAAACGTAGGACTGTTAAAGCAAAATAATACCAAAATTGAAACTCTACGTTGGCTCGACAGTAGATCCTAATCAAACTCTGACAGTTCGCGTTTTTTCATCGCAACTCCTCCGATAACGGTTGAATAACTATTCAATTGAAGTTTCCAAAAAATAGTTCACTTTCACGCTAAGCGGTCACGCTACAACAGTTGTGCTGTACAAAGCAGTGTACAGTACATTATCCAACTGGTCCAAATTTTAAACCAGCACTACTAAATAATACCAGTTTGTTTGTTAGTGATCCGGAATATGAATAAACGGAACGGGAATGGTTCTTGCAGTGTTGGCGACGTGATTTCTCAGCACTGCTGGTAAATGCTAGTTACTGCTGCTGCTGACTAGTTGCTGCTGTTGCTGCTTGTTAGATGCTGAGTTTATTGTTAATGTTTAGCGTGGTAATGATTGCTCACTGTCAGACGAGCGACATGCCCATTTTCTACGGACGTCGTAAAAAAAACAATGGTAAGGTGAATAAAAATTGCCTATTTGCTTGTATACGGACTATAAGTGGTTGCTACAAATATCGAAGAAAATCTCATGAAGATGCGCAACTCCTTATTTTTGTTTACATAAATGCAATGATATTATAATGCATGGATGTACAGTGTCATACTAAATGACAGCAGCAAAATGATCTGACATGAGAATACAGGTTGACGCCAATGTCACAAATGCAAATTATTAGTTTACCATTTGTAGTCATTGGATTTGCCAATTTACGTCTAACTGCATTAAATAATAATGTGTTAAGTTTCTTTGCAAATTGGTTTTTACAAAATAATAGTATTGACAGCAGCGCCGCGCCGTCGGTTCGACAGACCGACAGCGCGAGCGATTGTCGATTTATTGTACTTTTTGTTCGACATTTGATGCGGCCAATTTTTAAACGCTGACTAGAGGTCCATTACTTATAGGTCAGTGAATAAATGCCAATAAGTCTCCAAACTTACTGTCAAGCAACATGTGCGCATCAGCAAAAAACAATCTTAAATAAACTTTTTTTTTTGTTGCTGGCCAGATTGAAAATAAAACTCTGAACTTTCCTTTGAGTGTAGGGTTCGAGATGATAATTATTCCGATTTGTTTTCAAACAATAATTTAATATGATAATAAAATTGTACATGCAGTCCACACAGTATAGAATGAGCCATAAATCGCCGACAAAAGCAAAATAAAACGTATAGCGGAAGTGATACATTAGAAGAAATTTAAACTAGTTTTCCAAATATACTCAGGTACCTTCTTCAGGTTTTCTGTTTAGTTTGAAACTTAGAGTAACGTTAATAAATAAGACTAAACGGAGACTAAGTAATCATTAAAATTAACAAAAACTCAAAGTGTAGACTGTCTTTCGAATATTGACTTTCTTTTTCTTAGAAAATTCTTTGTCTCTACGACCAGTATCGGATGATTCGATAACGATTAGCATTTAAATAAGAAAAGTGTAATGCACGACGGAACAAGCGATCATAAAGCAAGTTCAAAACCTGTCATATGGAATTCTATGCACACAACACACATAGCTTGAGTATCGCGAGCAGAACCAGTTGTGAGGCTACTGAGTGTACGTTTGTGTGTAACGTTGCTAATTTCGGAACTTTTCTGGTGACTTTAGCTAGCGGATGGGAAGTCGACGATCCCATGAAAGCCAAGGTCACTGTTATGCCAGCAAAATAATATGCAAAATATTTAATGTGATTTACATAACATGATTTACGGGACCAGAAGGTTTTAACAAGAGCGTTGTGTAACTTGGCTTTTTGATTACTCTTTCCTATAACTAAAGTATTGTGTAATTGTTGAAGGTGACAGTGAAATCGGCCTTATTTCCTCTAACTAGGATAAAGGTCTCATTAGTCGTTAAGGTTAGTTATATTACAATAAGCATGGACCCAAAACTCAAAAGGCATTAGAAGCATTAAATTTGACAGATCTTCATAAAAAAAGTATAATGTCGAAAGATATTCAAAAATAAATTCTAATTTAGTCATTGTTGCATAAAATACATGTAAGTGAATTATAAATTCGATATTAAAAAAAAATAGTTATCATGCATGTGCTCGCACGCTTATATGCTTCCAGTTTTAATTAAAAAATCATTCAAAGCCGTTCGTTACAATTTTGTTTGTAAAAGCATCAGCAACATGCAATAATTAATGGCTCAATCCCTACATTCTATCTAGGTATTCAATAAATAACGATTAAGGAAACGTTGCAAACACATTGCAAATTATCTACATTCACATACATATTGGATGCATTAATAATCGATATTGGAATGCGCAATGATTGTAAAAAAATCTCGTTCGCTTCTGATTCATTGCACGGCCATTTTCCTAACACGATACAGTTTCTTTGCCTTGAACTTTAAAGGCAAAACGCGTTTAATAATAAGCTGAACATTATCTGATCACCAAGGCTATTAACTCTCCTAGTACAACAATCGAGAATAGGAACAAAAGAATCGATTTGCTGTCTGAAATCGATTGTCTAGCCGAATGCATTGAGAAAGCGACGAAACGAATTACCGTTTGTTTCTATACTGGCATGTTATGAGCTGGTAAAGTGACGATAGTTATTAAAACGGCGTTGAATGAACACAAGAGGGCTGACTTGCACAATAAGTTTAGTATGATAAATGTGAAAATTTTATGAAGTTAGTGAACTTTGCCCTAACATTTGATCATACTGAATTTCATAAAACCAGGCCTAACAAACCTAGGCAAGTATACCACTTTCCATTGCATTATCATTAGTTTTGCCAACGTTTCCAATCTTTGAAAATTAATTTCAATATAATATGTATTGGTTTACTGATTTGACAACCCTGTCTAAGTTCTTTACATTGAGATGATAACGACAAACAGTTACTAAACTGTTGGCAGATAACGCGGATGCTTTTGGTCCTGTTCCAAGACATGATGCAAGCGCCGAGCATGCAGCCAAGATACAAGGATTCTACACAAGTAGAAACGAGAAACTTGATAATATCATATGGATTCTTTTGTAACATTATTCTCAAAACCAGTGCATGATCGGTTCAGGTTTAATTTACCCCGATCTGCGTCTCTGTCAAACGGTCATAAAAAAGAGACTCACACTGATATAAGCTCCGGTAAACTAACAGATTACAAAATACCATTTTAGTTAGTACACGATCTCACACAAAACACCGAAATATTTCTAACTCCGGTTCTTAGTATGGGCGCTTCGCAGACGGGACTTGCTATCTTTCGTTATATAGTTGACCACTAGATGGCATTAGTAACAATGGGCTCCGCATTTATTGAGATTTCTTGAGAAGCACGATCTATTAAAATTTGTTTATACTACCATCTCTACGTTCTAGTTTAAGACCTTCTCTTAAAAGTTTTAAATGGAAAAACGGGACGAATACATAATAATATAAAAAGTGATTTCGCACTTAACATAATGTTTATTTACTGTTGTCATAATTATGGTTTTCTCTAACCATGACAATTAAGCAGCTACACCCAATCCTTTTAAATACATAATAAACTACATTTAATTTGTAAATTCCTCCTACGATTTAGGTAATTGTATGATTTAGCTTAATTGGATCACTCGATAAGCTATACCAAGGTCTGCTTAACATACGTACTTTTTAGAGAAAGGTTGAGAATGATAGCTTAATAAGATAATCTTGGTTTATGATGGCATTGACATAATTATCGACGATGCAATAAATTAATCATTTCCTTTACTAAAGGAGGTTGCCAATGTTATAGTGATAGTGAATACATCAAATATTATGTTTTAATTTATTTACTGCTGCTAATATATCAAAAAGCAGTACTAATATACATATAAGGAAGTCAATTATGTATTATTCAATACTAAGGGTGGTAATTATTCACAAAAGTGCAAAAGTGTACTAAGTAGCTAGAGACCTCGTACCTAATAGATAAACTAGGACCTTAGGATATTCTGACCAATCAAGAGTCTTCTCGGAAAACAAAAGAATGCACCTAGCCTGAGACATTAGTTATGTATTCGGCACATATACCGTTTACCAGACAGTCTAATACTGCAGGAGTAATAGGTCAGCATTGGAAGCAGAATACTAATTAAAAGTCGGTTCGATACCCCTTTGTAGCATTTCTATTAACACGGCGTCTTCAAACATATCAGCATTGTTTCTCATATTCTTATTGTAATTAGTGACTTCATTGTTTCTCAGGCCAAAACTACATATTGTAGGCTGGGCGGACATTGTGAGAAGCATCTAATAATTATAACTGACACTGTACTGTTAACCTCAAAGTCCCCGTCACCATCACTACCTGGTCTACATAACAGCGTCTTAACTTATTCTTCAATATTTTATTCTAACTTTTGCCCCCAATTTTAGCCGCGTTGATATTGGGTTATGTACTAATTTCTACCACTCTTTTAACCCCCTTAACGGTTGAATTTCCAATATTTTTTTCCTCTTCTAAATTTTCTAAAGAGCACGTGATGCAAATCTCATGTTTCCGTCTTCAGTGGTTTAGGTTGTGAATTGTTTGCTGATCAGTTGGTAACGGAACTCTATGTAAAGTTTATATTACTTCGAGAACTTCGGGTTGATCACACTGTCGAGGTTAAAACAGAGTTATAAGACCTTACAATGAAACTGACTAGTGCTCATTTCTATTCATTAAAAAATCTTTTGTTCTTTAATAACTTACATTGTAGTGGTCAGTATAGTCCTTGGTCTAGAGATCTTGATTGACGCTACGAAACTTACGACACCACTTTTATATGTCTCACGTGCAAACACAGCTTAGTAGGTACTCGCAAAACATTTGACATTTCGTCTAACCAGGCATTTAGCAACACGTGTCTGGCCAGCAACTCATAATGCAGATGTGAAAGCAATAAAATGTCAAGCCACGCCAAAGCAGTCCCTTGCGTAACTCCCTTTCTAAACTCAAATTGTTTCTATCTGCAATAATATACCTACCCTTATTGTAAGTACAGACTCGGGTGTCGGAAATCAGGTCGTAAGAGGATCAGTTTTTCCTGGAACCGTAAAAGCTTTTAATGTGACTGGACTTTCGTGATAGTGGTACTGTTAAATAATTATTAACGTTTTATGAAGGTCCACGCATGAAATGAAGAGATAAATGAGAGGGTCAGTTTTGCATTTTTAACCCGTTTCTAATTGCCTCAAGTTTTTTCAGATTAGAAATGTAACGGTAAATGATGTGCACAGTTTTCGTACATCTTTAATATTGGCGCGCCATTTTGGCAATACAAAAAAAAAACCGGAAGAATTCTCTTTGTAATGTGCACATAATATGACCGTTATTTTTTTAAATGGGAAAGAAAAACTATGTCCTTAAAAATATTACAGTTTATTTTAGATAACTAAGATGACATACATATTTTAAACCTTGAATTAGTACACAGTCGGAAATGATCTTACGAAGTTCGACTGATGTGAACCGCGAATCGATAGTCATATCAAATACAGCGATAAATTGGGATAACAGAGCGATATTGTACACAGCACTCAATTGATATTAAAGTACCAAATAAAGCATAAACAGAGTGCCCATCTGCAGAATAATCTAACGAAGAGATCTTTAAACTAAGTTATCTGACATCTCTGGCAGTAAAAGTAATGTCAGATTAATTTAGTGTTAAACAACCCTATTTTGTTTGCCATGAGGTTTAAAATATCTTAAAGGGCATTATAGAGTGCAATGTAGCTAAGGTACGGTTTTATAAAAGTATACTTGAACAAATGTGAGCTAGTAAGATTTGAAATTGTTCCAAGTTGGTGATAAAACCAGTCATAAGTCGTCTAGTTTTTTTCGAAGAAAAGAAAGGCAGAGGAGCATACGGGGTCACTTGATGGTAAATGACCAACGCCGCTCATGGTAACCAGGAACCCGAGGAGAGTAGCTGATCCGTTACACTTTGAGGTTGCCTGCCCGAGCCTTCGGATCCCGTCACGCATCGTAACAAGCTACTACTTTACGTCGGTATTTTGTGTGTTACTGCCCAGGGCAAACCGGCCCATTTGCAGTGGCAACAAGCAACTAGTTAACAGCGTAGCTGTGTGATTGTTTGTACTTCACAGGCCATTGGGTAAGGGGAATTCACACGGCTTGCGCGTAATTTCAGAGGTCGCGAAGGTCACAATAACAGAGCGTTATGTTTGTTTACTGTTTCGAAGTGTTTGTACTATGAATCAGTAGGATAATGATATTTAATAAAACACAAATTTCTGTAGATAACAATACCTTTTCGATTTTTATCCAATTGTATCTTGTTCCTTAGTTTTCTTATGAATGTAGTAGATTTATTGCTTTACAGTGATGAGCATAACGGTCTGTATTAAGTATATGAAAAGGTGTGCATTCACGTGAGTACTTGTTCTGTGAATTATATCAGATGAGTTCACTGATAAGATTGTGACGTTTGCCGTGGGAAAAACTGTGCCTTTACTGTGAATGGCCTACTCAAGTTTTTAAGAGCATAACAGAAATGAACTCGCCAGTTCTAATCAATGTTAATTGTGTTGTTTGTAGGGATTATAATAAATTCATTAATTCATTGTTAATGGAAATTACTCCATCTTAGGTGCAGAAGAGTTGTGCTCTGATGAACACTTAACTGTATTTTGGAAGCAAGTCTGTAGGCAACTTGTACATTTTAGTTTTTAATGTTCACGACCCAGATGTATAGAATGACGCCCATTTACTAACTGGACTAGTTACGTCATGTTATAGAACTTATTTTTACTTATCTTGTCTACTAGGGGTCCTTTCGGAGTTACTTGGACCCAGGAGATCTTTTGTGCGGTTTACCATCATTTCATAAAGTTTCACAAACTGATTAATTTCACAAAAAGATTATTTGGTAAAATACTTTTCTGAAACTAAATATTTCAGGATTTTTATAAAACAAACCTAACCTAACTCTAGGCTTGTACACGATGGTTCTAAAATTAAATTCTGAATAGTTTACAGTTTCGGAAATAAAAGCATTTTGCCAAATGGTCACTTTGTGAAATGAGTCAGTTTGAGACACGTTTTTTTATGAAATGATTGGTCACTATAATCACTGTTAAGAATAAAAGTTCTAAATCGAAATGTACTTAGTTTAAAACTTTCGCGATTTTCACACATACTTATTACATTTACCGTAACTTCACGCGATGATACACAGTTTATTAGAAGTCGGTATCTTCAGAAGGAAACAGCTCCCAATGAAATTGATTTCACAAACATAGCTGGGGTATCAGAAACGAAACAAGATTCCCAACCATGATTACCTTTGACAAGTGTATCGCTGTTTCCCCTGTTTTACCCGATTGTTCTAGTATGCTAAAAAGAGTCGATTGTGGTGTAATTGGTGCATTGTTGAATGGTGATTATGTACAGTCTGTGAGTAGCAAGTTTTCATTCGATTTCCAATCATTATTACAAAAAAAAATGTACAACAAAACCAAAATAGGCTTCGTACGCTTTCTTAAGTAGGAAGCCCGAAAACTCATCATATAGGTATTCATAAAATAGCTGAATGTTTTGGAATGTTAATAAATGAATTACCATGGTGATATAGCTTTTGTTTCGTTTCATGAATAGAGTTAAAGGAGGCTTTTAAGAGTACTTCACGCTTACATTGACGGTAGAGATAGATCAAACTGTTATCGATATATATTTATTGTTTTTTTTTTTCACCCTTTATGTGAACTATTGTTATGATTGTGTATATTGCTCTGTAATCTTGTTTTGAAAAGAGAAGAAAAAAAAGATGAACTGCTGAGTTTCTTGCGGCGTTTCTTCTCAGCAGATTCTTCCATTTTCCGAAGCGCTAGTAGATTCAGACATGTAAAAGAGCCTATATGGCCTACTTTTAAAATAAATTTTTCATTTTCATTTTCAATGTCGACTAGGTCGATTTAAAAGAATATACCTAAATAACTGCATTCATAATATGTCGTATCTACTTATTAATCATTATAACCTGCGTAATGTATAATTAATAGATTCAGGCGTTACTTTGCGGAGGTCCATATCAACAAACTGGAACAAATTACCTTGCTACTCCGCGAAACCAACTCCGCGTTGCTTGGTTTCGCGGAGTAGCAAGGTAATTTGTTCCAGTTTGTTGCGTAATGTATGACATTTGACAAGAGATAAATCTATAACTTTGCATTACCTACCCGTCATGTTGACTTTACCCTTTTCCTACATCATAAGATTAATAAGAGGGGCCTAATACTTCCAACAGTAGACTAAAATGCAAACTAATAATGACAACCTATCAAAAACCAATGAAAGTTAAAGCATTAGCTGGGCTTTTTAAAAAGAGCCAACGACAATGATAGGAGGAGGTAGGAAATCTCTGACTAAAAGTTGCGAAAGAGTGGTTGTTGAAGATATAATTGGGAGAGATTTTTGTCCAACAGCGGCCGTTTGGCAGCAGTTGTTACTAGGTACTAGTATGTTAGCAAACGAATTGTGAAACCTCACAATCGATTCGATAACTCTATATCCCCAGTATAGAATCGAAAAAAAAAAATTTTTCTTTTTATATTTTCCACTCTGTCTTATCGCTAGCGCGCATAGTAACGACGTAAGCGCAAAAATGTGCAATTACTGGTAGGTATAATGCAGTGTACTAAATGCATGCCGAATTGCATTCTTATTGCAATACTTTAAAAGATTTATGGTGTTGCGCAAGCGAGTAGTCTAGATCTGAACTAGTTAATTTTGTTACGTTGCTTTTAGTTTTTTCGTGTCATTCGTGTTATTTCATTTGTTTTCACTTGCAAGCGTTTTCTGGTTGCGAAAATTTGAACTTCGTTCTTTTAAATGTTTTACCTATTGTGACTATCGATCACACGGACACACGAAATGTTGGTTTTTAGAACTTTTGTTTAATAAGCTCTTTGCTGAGGTTTGCTATCAGCGACGTATAGCATGGGGTATTCAGAAGGTTCATACAGGGTTGGCAAAGATTTTTCTACAGTTGTAAGCGTCCATGCATTTCGGGTTCGAATTTTAATTATCTGGTTGAGTGGCTACCACTATTTTTAAAATTTTAACCACACTACCACTAGGCCCCACTCAGCGGCAAAGCCGACGTTACCGCGTCAGTAGACAGAAGAAATCCGGTGCGCAGGGCCCGACACGCTTTCCTTCGTATGCGGCGCCCGCGCCTGTCTAGGGCACACCCACGACATTTGAGAACTCTACGAAAACAAAAGACAACCATGCTACAAATAATTATTTAGTTTCTATTTACAAAAAAAAATATTCTATTCATGCATATGTTATAACCTAAAAGGTTAGGTTAAATTGATTTTATTGATTTTATTTCAGCAAAAATGGTAACCCTTAAAATAGGATGAAAATTAAACTTCTTTTATCAAAAAATGTAGGAAAAGGAGCATGCGACTCACCGGACGGGAAGTGATCACCACTGTCCCTGGGAAATAAGCGATTCTAAGGGAATAGCTACCTAATTAATGAAATTACTATAGAATATACTGAATTAACTTTTGAAGCAGTTTTAAAAACGAATATATTGCCAGTGAGCAGACTTAAATGTTATCTTACCTATTCGCTAATCCTCTTTAGATAAACGATTGTTAATTAAGTTATTAAAGTGCTTTGAAATCAGGATTAAGTCGCATTCAGATAAAATAAGAGATATTTCTTAACTTTAATTAAAATTGAACATAAAAGTGCGAACAAGTTTAAAAGTTATAGCATTAAAGTGCTGTTAATGTTGATTACGAATTTGCAAGACTAAAGTGAGGCCGCAGTTCACATAAATTCACTTTGCCAACATTGATTCAATCGACCTGGTGCCGCCCCGCCTGCATTTAATGAGTGCTTGCTACCAGAGTAATACATAATAATATACTTATGGAACTACATCTATACTAAAGGCTTCTAGGGCAGTCTTTTTTAGGATTCCGTACCCAAAGGGTAACACGGGATCCTATTGCTAAGACTCTGCTGTCCTTCCGTCCGTCCGTCAGTCACCAGGTTGTATCTCAAGAAGCGTGATAGATAGACAGTTTAAATTTTCACGGATGATATATTTCTGTTGCCGCTATAACAACAAATACTAAAAAACAAAATAAAATAAATATTTAGGGGGCTCCCATACAACAAACGTGATTTTTTTGCCGTTTTTATAGATAATGATACGGAGCCTTTAGTGCGTGTGTCCGACTTGGACTTGGCCGGTTTCTATAGCTTACAATTCAATACTGGGTATTACAAAATCATCTATCATAAACTTTGAATCATCACGATCGTCTTCAGTTCAATTTATTTTTTGATAAATACACGCCTATCTTTCTGCTATACTGCAACCGTGTCCTAGTTTCTGGTAGTACAAAGGATATCTTATACATTTTGAGCTCATAATTCCTTCATCCTCGCAATTTTCACATGAATGTTATTTCTATTAATTTAGTGTATATGATAGAAAAGCTAAATCTGAACCAAAGGACCTCTCTTTGGCTCCTTGATATAGCTCTGCAGATGTTTCTTAAAATGTAGGCCAACTATTTGTAAAAACTAGCTTTTGCTATGAGAGAGAGTAAGCCAAAATAATACATAATTGTATGTTAAAGATCAAAGAAAAGGCGACGAGGGCAAATCATTAGCTGTACTAGGTGAAAGCCTTACTTGCACATAACAAAAAAACTCTCGACTATGCCTCAATCCATTTTAAACTTATTAAATTCATTAGCAACTTCAGATGATCTTAAATATATCAAACAGGTTCGAATACATTTTTTCCTTGCAGTTGAAGAGGTATCTTCTCGTGAGTGTAGATAGAAATTTTAGCAAAGTTCAAATGTCAAGATGAATGGTTGGCAACAGGTGGTCGTGTGCTACTTTAATGGATGAGGTTATGCAGACAGAATATGACTACAATAAACAACATTTTGATGCACTGATTAGTTGGAAAACTGACACGTTTTACGACGACTGACATCATGCAACAATTTAAATTGATACCTTTTTATTAGAATTCGTGCCTATTATCTGTTGACAACATTATACAATCAATGCATTGGATCAAACACTATTATCGTGTTATAGGGACATACCTGGCTAGGAAATTAACTACTATAAAGTTAGATTTTGATGTTGAAGTTTTGAGACCATTCTGCATAATACTTTCCACAGATGATTGAGGGACGCAAACGTAATGAGTGACCGCGACTTTCACGCTAAGCCAATTATTGAATTATGATTGGGCATTGAATACGATAAGAACATGTTTCTCTTAACACACTAATAACTAAGCATAAAAAGTGCACACACAATGGCGAAGTTTAAATAAAATATTTGGTAGTCATCTTTTAATCGTAGCTTATAGGTTTTAATATCCATCTGCAATAGGAATACTTTCTCACAAGTTCTCGTGCATGAATGTAAAAGTATAGCAAATGACGGACCCCATCTAATTTAATGTTCTGGCCGTCTGTTTGTCCGTATGTTACAGCTTTTCAACTCTGAGACTATTGGTACTGATGCAATTAAGAAAAAAAATCACAAGTAAAATGAGGGATGAAAATACATTCGTGAGGTGTCAGTGAGGTCTCTGACCTTATGCGTGTTCGACACAATCTTGGCCGTTTTTTTTTCAAGTTTGAATTATTAGATAAAACTTACAACTAACTGATAGATCAACGGCACTTATAACTAGTAATATAAACATAACGTTTATCCTCGTCGCGATACAAAAAAGTGTTTTTTTTATAGTTAAATTGTACTGTTATCTATTGTGTTGGTGTTTCAAGGACGACGATCATTCCGGGCATAACATCGGCATTATCTAGGTGAACTATTGAAACAGTACGTTCCGACACACGTTTGGAGATAGTTAAATGTAGTTCAAAGTAACACGCATATTTTTGTATTTTTTAGGATTCTGTGGCTACATGGCAAAAAATTACACACTTATAATTTCGTTTGTGCAAACCATGAATTTATGTGCATGCATACGCACTTTGCCGGTTTTAAAATTTTGCCGTTACAGAGTTGCGCTTTTTTGCCGTTAAAATGAAATACAGAAATATGTATAACAATTTTACGAACTTTTCAATTATTTTTAAAATAAGGCAATGACTATGAAATAAAGAAAACTGCAATTTATCGCAAACTAAGGCCTAGTTTCAATTTATTTTGCATATCGTGCGTAAAATTTCACTAGGTGAATTTATACGCAACTGAAGACTGCCAATTTTATAGCATTGACTATCAGAAAAAGCAATTTGAAAGCATTTTTACTAAACATATGTGCTTTTTGCGTTCGCGACGGAACTAATCAGCGAATACAAATTAGCTTAAATAAAGGATAAACTAAACGACAGTGTTAATGTCATTGAAGGAAAGAGCGCGATCAGCTACAGCCATAACAGGTTTGCCGAAAGGGTTCGTTCACCTCTCAACTCAAGTTCCACAAGGTCCCAACTCGAGTTTGTTTGTTTAACTATTACAAAACAAGTGTTAATAAACTTATCACCAGTTCAGCAATGACTATATCGATTAGCTAAAGGTAAGTTTAAGGTTTCAAGAAGTCAATGTTATGAAGTACCCTATCGCTGATTTGGTAATTTTGAAAACATAGCAAAAAGCTAGGAATCTCTGAGGGTTTTCATTTGATACTAAGTGCTATAAAAGTCGAGCTAAAACCAGATAATGTACCTCACAGCTCACTTTGTGTATCACGGATAATACGCAAGTGGAGTACACAATATCATTAGAAAATCTCCTATATGTCATCTCAAATAGAGACTGGATTTAAACAAACAAAATCGAATACTCAATCAAACCATTCTAATGCTTAAATCTACACCGCATCCAAACGATTCCGTAAATTTCGTGGAGCGAGGTGAAAAAATATTTCAAAGCAAACTCTGCGTCCCCTTGCTCATTTCACATATTAAATTATGACAAAAGACGCAATCGCTAACTTATTCTACCCGCATAGAATTTGACCCGCATTTTTAACAAAATCAATACCAATAAAACAGTTGTAACGAAATTTTGTCCTTAATGGTGAGAGCTAACAAGCCGAAGTAATACCTAATATCGAACAGTGTACCAAAGTAATTTACATCATTTTGAAATCAGTTTGTAATTTTTTCCATTCCCTAAATTACTATTCGCTCTAGTTTACCAAAGTCCAAGTACAAAATGTTTAAAACTTAACAAATTCAATGTAACAAATACGTACTGTAGTTATAACCTATACTTTAGTGAAACCGTATGGTATATTACCGTAGTAAATTTCTTATAAAAGCTAAGGTAAAGCAATGTGCGCATTTCGACACGTGCCCTGATAAGCATTGCTATAAAGAAAAAATATTTATTCCTCACAAAGTTAGCATATTACGAAGAATAATTGTTCACAATATGCGCGTTTAACAATTACCATTTAGCGCAATGCGACGGAATTCCCTCTGTAATTCGAATTAATTCGCAACTTAATAATTCAATGAGGATAAGAGGTTATTGGTAACAAGGTTTTACCTTTGCTCATGCGCTATCATAATGATAAATCATAAGTATCTTGTCATTACTTTATGTATATTTTACGAACCAACTGTTCCCTATTGTTCGCCTGTTTAATCATTATTTATTGACACTTTTACTGTAATATTTTGTATAGTACATAATAGTAAGACTGGCAGTAGTAAGTACTATTAAAACTAACTTCATATTTAAAACAGTATATGTAGTAAATGTCCTAATTCGTAGCCATCGTACAGAATGGCTGTTAAGCAGTCTACATTTTCTTGTTCCCTGTTAATTTGAAAACAATTATATAGATACGAGTATAATAATATATGTATACACTAGCTATACAAGTCCATATAACACCGAAGAATATGCATTCTTGCAGCATTGCAGCAGCTAGAGTTCTGGCCTCTGTCAGATAATGATTTGGCATTTATTAAAAAAATATAGGAAAAAAACTTCAGACATAAAAAAATAACAACCAAAATACTTGTTATGGTCATCTCATCATGGTCTTTCTCCTTAAATTTGGCATCGGCTGATATTAAAATAATCAATAGTGACTTGAATGTGCACACTTATTGCGTTATAGCTTTCACCTAATTCACCTATCAGCGGGAAGATAATCTAATTAATCTTTATCAATATCGAGAATGGCCTTCGTTTCGTATTGAAACTAACAATAAATTACTTTCTGAGAATATATTGCGCGTCGCAAATCGGTAGGGCGATGGACTTATCAAATAAACGTTCTAATAATTGAAATATTCTGAGACACGGGTTGAATTGTTTTTTTCTAATCAGTAAACTGATGGTTCTTTAAGGCATCAACTGTTTTTCGTTTAGGCCACGAAAATATATTTTGTCGATTTTTATTTTAAAGCAGGGTGGCTTTTTGACCGATCCGGGGTAAACAGAATACACATACATAATCTGTACTAAATTATGAATATGTTCAGCCGAAGGAAGATAATGATTTAGATGATTACGACGATGATGATGGTCTGAATAGCTGCATATGCAACTGCATTGATAACTCTAAACAAGAATTCACCACGACCACTTTCAAAACAAACAGAATAATCAGACAATAACATAAGAAATAATACCAATCAAAATACTTCTATGTATACATAGAAGTCAATGCTCTTCATAAGATAAATGAGTAAACCTACTAAGTTATATAACATGGAACCTGCGCGGCCGCCATTTTTGGGGAGCAACGACCCGAAGGTGGCGTGACTGGCCAACTATCGCATTGGCGTATTTACGAACATAACATTGACATTGCTGGTTCTCCTACATAATACTCATTTACATGGCTAAACATTGAACTAATCTTTAATTTATACAGAAGAAAGAGAACCCAGAGAATAGACAAACATGGCGATTGCTTCTCGCAATTCTTCTTTGTGAGCACATGCAGATTTTAAACTCCCCGTCCGACTAAACATTTTTTCTTTACCCGAATTTCCTTGTGTTAGATGAAAGAATCTTTACAAAATCCAACTTTTGCCATTACCAAAAGAAAAAAGAAAGTTTTTTGAAGTGAAAACAATACACATTTTTTTCCTTTCTGATATAAGAGTCGAATAATGGATTTTACCTTTTATCTAATAGGTAGTTATTTTTCAAAAGAGCTAATTCTTTCAACGATACTTTGGATTTAGACTCTACATAAATGCCTTCAAATGGATCTGGAACCTTGCACTGGCCCCGCTCCTTATTTTATCATCTTGGCTATTTTTAACCTCTCGACAGGTTATAATTTGAAGCCCCTGCGTCTGTCTGAGTGTCTGAATATATAAGTTTGTTTCTGGCATCGCAAAACTTCTTTAGCCTAAGTACGCGGTTGACTACGGGGTTGTTCGTAGTGATTTCTTGTCAAAATTAGTAGCCGTAAGCGCTATAATTTTTATGTACGATAGAGTAAGTAAAAATGTTGTTTACTTGTCATTATCTGTTACAAAAACACTTACCTCGGGTTCATTCTGTCAGTCTTACAGCACCCATTCATTAGATCTTAGACAGCTAATTGGCACTTACCTGAAAAGAGAAAACATTTAAGCACAGGTGTTTTAAGAAAGCTAAATCACTAGGTAATAGGTATACTACCATGCAAAACTTTGACGCAGTACGGGTTTTGTAGTATTGCCTAAAACATAGGATCAAAGACTTAATTCCGTTTCGTATAAAATAGTATTCTGAGCACAACTCTCAAAGTGCCTACAGTTCAGTTCAGTGCCTATTCCTTCATTTCAATCCTCTAGCATCTTTAAGAACGGTCTCTCTAAGAATAACTTGAAAAGCAAGGACGTTTTGCAAATAGATAGTATAGGCGTTGGCCTCTACACCTCGAAGTTATTAAATACCAACCACTTATAGTCTTACAGATCGCCGATAATAAAGGAAAAGAAAACTTTAACTCTAGTATTATATTACCCGATAAGCTGTGAACGTATTTGATACACAGTCGCATGGCAACGTGTCCGTAGAACTACAATAGGGGACATAAAATGTTATCGTGCGATTTCCGCTACGCTGAAGTGTACTCGTAATCTTGCCGAATGAAAACTTCCTGAACAAAGCTATCCAGTTTTTTTACCTTAGCATCTAGTGTCTAGACAAGGTGACATTCTGTCAGCGTTAACGCTGGTAGAAACAACTTATAGGGATTTCACGTAAGGAGGCGAAAGCAAAAGTCAAAATATGGCTATTGTCAATGTCGAACCGTTAAATTTCTACGACTTGTGACGCTAACAGTGGCCCGTTTCACGAAGCTACAAGTTACAATTTTAAACAGGCAACATTGGTCATTATGTCCATTGCCATTGGTCATTAATGATCAATGTTGCCGGTTTAGACTTGTAAAATTGTAACTTGTAGCTTAGTGAAACGGGCCACAGATTGTCACTTAGTCAAGACATCCATGTCCTCTAGTCAACACCTTCTAAGGCTAAGTGCTAAGTTAAAAAAGAACTATACAGGTTAGCGGGTGGTAGGACCTTGTGCAAGGTCCGTCCGGACCGCTACCACCATCTTGCTCGCTAATCCTGCCGCTAAGTAGCAGTGATTGCACTGTTGTGTTCGGGCATGGAGAGCAAGACAGCCGCCGGTGTAATTACTGGCACAAGAGGTATTTCATCTTAGCCCTCTGGGTTGGCAACGCATCTGCAATCTCTTTGGTGTTGCGGGTGTCTATAGGCGGTGGTGATCACTTACCATCAGGTGACCCACTTGCTTGTTTTCCTTCCTATTTCATTAAAAAAAAAAACATAGGTATTTGGTGTTTCCCTAATTAACTATAGTGAAACCGATGTAAGAGATCTGGTTTGTAAGTGAAGCTTTCAAGTGAGATTAATGTAATCTTATCTGTTAATTAGAAGTGCTCCATCTAACTATGGGGGCTGGGGCAGTTCCCAACGAATTCCAGTAGAAAAGTAATTTATTTCTTTGGTTATTACACTTTTTACACTCCTATAATATTTATTTTAATTCTGTAATAAATTATTTTGACTTAATTTCATTGGATTTATATAAATTTCTAGAACTCTTTTTCTTTATCGCTTAACCACGAGAATTTTGTATTTGGTTAAAAAGTAATCTTTGGCTATTAGATATGCAAATATCTCCCCGCCTCATCAAGGTTCTTTGTTACACGCTACTTTTTTCGTCACAAAATTCAGCCATTTATCACTTCTTAAATGAATTGACCCCACAAGGGGGTGACCCCTTAGGGGTAGATTTTCAAAAAAAATCTATGTCCGTCGCCATGTTTCAAACTATACCTGTATCAAAGCCTGTATCTGTTTAAGCGTAACAGCTCGAGAGACAGACAGACTGAATTTCGCATTTATAATATTAGTTTGGATTATAATTAGGAACACGGTTTGTGGTTAAAGGAACACTTAAAGCTTGCAAGAGGTTTATTCTTATTATTTAACCAATTAGAGTCATGTTTATAATAAAAACAAGACTTAAGATGAGGTCTAAGACGAAATTTAATAAATTATCTGCTGACACGAATTGAATTCCTTCTATTAGTAGTAATAAGTAATGAATGATTAATAAAACAAAATAATGTAATTGAACCTTTATGTAGGTACATCTGTGTTATTGGTGATTACTGTATTTTTATGCGTAGTTTTTACAAAAATTAGGAAACTAGTCATTCCAGCGGGGCAATTCTCGCGTTAGTAGACATGGTGTAACATTCGAGATATGTCAAAGTGAACTGTCAGAATCCCTTCAAAATTCGTCATTTGTGACATACCTTGAATGAGAGACAAATCTCAATATACGCCAGGATTGGCGGCCTGAGTAGCTAAATAAACGAAAGAGCAATATTTGAACGTAACAACAACATAAGACAGCGTCGCTGCATTTTTCCGCCCACAATTAATTCAAGAGATAAACCATTGTTTTGTTCGCAGGTCAACGAACCGCGATGTCGCAATTTAACTTTGCAATTTATGAAGCCGCGACTTTTTACCAACGCCGCGTAATTCAAGCCTTCTAGCTAATCAAACCAGGCAAACGAGACCTCTCCTCTCCTTGAGAGCGCTCGAGAGAAAGTATCTAGGGTGGTAGAGGACAGGGGTCGGTGTTAGTGGTTAGTTGACACGGTTATACGCGTTCCGTAACTTGCTTGTGCAAATTCCTTCACGACATAATAATGACGCGATTAGGACGTGTCAGCGTTTTGTTATTCAGTTGACAGCTTTTTTTTTTTAGGTTTTTCTGTCGCTGTTTAGGCGTTGGTTTTTGTACTTTTCGCATTGTATGTTAAATGTCGATGCTGTCCTCAATGTTTTGGAATAAACTTTTTTTCTGTTTTCAATACAACATCTAAATACAATACATGGTATGTCAGGCTGAGTACAGAAAAACTGGCGGATGACAGTTGCTTTATTATGTATGTTTAATACATTTTCATTCAGGCTCAGTTAAGCCATCCGGCGCAGGAATTCCGCCTGTATTATGGGGAGTGTACCGCGGGGGCCTCCATTTTATTATAGTTGTAATTAATTTTTACTTTATTTTTGGCATTTAGGTTTTATGTGTTTGTATTTTTTTTGTTTATATTTATATTTTGTTAATTAAATAAACTTTCATTAAGTGTAACGAAGTTAATTACTAAGCAAGGCAGTATTAATAAATCGAAATCAGCATAACTTTTTGCATCCCGAAAACGCCTAAAAATACTTTTTATTACTAAATTGTATAGGTTTTTAGGGCTCCGTACCGAGTCCATACAGAGCCCTATTGCTGACGCTCATCTGTTCATCTGTGTGTCTGTCCGTCTGTCACAGGGCTGTATCTTCTGAACCTTAACGGGTAGACAATTGAAATTTTCAAAGAGTGCCACGGCCGCTATAACAACAATTAATAAAAAAAAATTAATAAAAGGGGGCCCTCTTACAAAAAAGCGTGTTTTTCTGGCGTTAGATAATTATGTTTTTAGACATAACATTTTAGGTGAATTATAAAAGGAGCAGCATATAAATGTATTGTCGTGCTCAAGCTATGACACGATCATTTTTATGCATCATTATACCACGAACAGCCTGGGTCAGCGATCTAATAAAACTTTAGCAGCTAGTAAAACAAATGCGTCGCTACCAAAGTCTACCAGATATGGCCCGTAAAATTACTTTCTAGAAACAATTGGGATCGGTATCTAGACTATTATTACAATACCTACAATTCTTTCAAGAAAAACCTTGAACTGAATTGCTGTAAAAAAATTAAAACATGCCGAAGTCCCAACGGAAAGTAAACGTACGGTAAGTAATTTTTTTCACTGTTCTAAAAACAAAAATTTGAAGTAAAAGCGTAATATATTTTTATGTTTACGACGCCTACAAACGATATAAAATTTCCATGGTAAATATAGGAGTCCTGTTTTATTTCATTAATGCATTTGTTAACATTTGTTGTATACGCGTGAAACATCTTTTCTTTCATTATTTTAATGTCAATAATGACTATCTATGGCTTATGATCCGTAACATTGTTCTATTTTTAACTTTAGAAAGTATCAAAATATTAAAACTATTAGGTTAAACAACAATACACTTTAATAAATCGATAAAGCAATTAGTAATCGATTTCTCAAGAGGACCACTATCCGCAATTTATCGCTTCAATGCTTTATTTACTATGCGCATTTCATAAGAAAAATATTTGCTTGAGTATGTAATTGCCTGGCATATCGTTCAACTGATAACAAAATTATGTACTTCGTAGTTCAATATTTAATAACTAGGTTCGTATCTATGCCGGCCTAGTCAACTGATGATTTCAACTGACGCAGGTGGCTAAAAAACTAAATGCAACTACGTATAAACGGGTATGTCAAACAGCGAAAAACGCGAACTTCGCATTCAATCAACGTAATAATATCCTATTATTATACGAGTAATATTTTTTATTGTTTGTAATAGAGTTCTCGAAAAATCGCCCTAACGAATCCGATGAAAATTAAAATACGTATCGCGTTTACTGTGGTGAAAATGCGATCTAGCTTAGAGTAAGTCTGTTTTCTGGGAATTTTGATTTTCTCCTCGTTATTTACAATTCCTCAATTTTTTGAGCTCAGCTTGGTCAATAAGTATGTATAGATTTAGAAGTTACTTTGCGGAAGTCCATATCAACAAACTGGAACAAATGACCTTGCTACTCCGCGCGCTTGGTTTGGCGGAGTAGCAAGGTAATTTGTTCCAGTTTGCAGAGCTTGGTCGCCCAAATAAAATTGACCAAGAAATTGCATGCATAACTTCCCGCAAAATATTTGAAACATTAAATATCTCGGAATCTACTAAACTGTTTAGGCAACTATGAATAGGTATACTCGTACTAGGAAAAAAGTAGGTATCTTTACTGTCGATTTTGATATTACGTTTTATGTATTCATGCAATAAAGAACATTTGATGTGGATTGCACTGTGGTGTATTAATACACATTAATAAAATACTCAATAAGGAACAGCAATTAATGCTAAAGCCACTTAGGTTTAGTAAAAAACTAACCGGTAAATCGACAGCGAGGACATGAAATACGTCATGGCACTTAAAGGACGTTACTTCCCAGAACCTCAGCGGATTGTTCTCAGAAATGGCAACAAAATTAGCTCATAAAGCATGCAGTAACTTGGTGCAAGGAAGTGGGACCCACTTCCTTGAGCATTGATCTATCTTCATCTCGAGTTTAACGGGGCACAGGTCATAAATTTATATCGGCACGTGCTACGGCGTGTCAGCTTTTGTGTATCCTGTTAAGTTAGTCTATTTATAAAACAGTGGTAAACAATAGGTTAAATATCAATTAAATCTTTATTAGTTTTAGCTAAAATAGGTTTTGTTCCCGTTATTCGAAATTAAACGTCACAATGACAGATAAAGACTCCACATTTAGTAGCTAATGTAGGTTTACTGAGCAGTTATGAATAAGGGGTTAAATCATTAACCGCCGTATTAAGAAGTTTACAAACTTCTTATATAGAGATATAGTAGATTACTTTCTCACTTGCTTACAAGTACGTCTAGTTCTAAATTGTAAGGAAAATCAGGCCGCAACTATAATAAAACTTTTAATCAGAAGGCTACATTGACATGTGAGTGTACGGGGAATGTCAAAAAAATATTAAATGCAAAGTCCATTTAGTTTCTGAACTAGGAAACTTCTTGAAGTTTTTTTGGTTTAGTTATACTATTCGAATATAGGTACGTATATGTATGTGGATACGTATGGAAATACACGAATACTTTCGTTTCGAAAAGGTAGCGTAGTATGAGAGTGGAAAAGGGGACAAAAATCACCCACATCTTTTTAGAATTAGATTTGATTTGATTGATTTCTTGGCTACGTGGAATCCTTTCACAGTAAATATCGTTATCGATTTTCACAGCGTTAGTTCTAGCCCTGAAATCAAATTAGTTCACCGTACCTAATACAGAAAAATCTAAATATTACCTAGTTATAAATATAATTTTAAAAATTATTTTAATTATGTCATCTTTGGTCATCGAAGGTTGGCAATAATTAAAGCTATTTCTTAAGGACCCTTGACACGATGACCCCGAATGAGATAGGGTGCTTTAAATGATCCTTTGCGGAGTGCTTACATGGTATTAACCAGAATTATTTGTAGTTTAATTAGTGTAAAATAAATAATTATGGTATTTTATGCAACTGTTGCATAATGAGGGGTCTTAAAACACGAGGTGCATAATAGGATCACACGAGTGTTTTAAGACCTAATTATGTACAGTTGCATACATTACTTTATCTACACACATATCATAAGTACTCTATGATGGGTTCAGAAGCCATAGGGCAATGACCTGCATTGCCCTATGGCTAGATATTTAATAGATATTAAATATCTATAGACTGTACACATTAAAATAATGTTATAAAAAATGAATTTGAACAAATATAGAAACAAATTAGAAAAGTTCTCATAATAATATTGGTTGTTATAATGCTGGTCATTGCCTACGGTTTCTAAACGCATTATAGAGCATTTAGGATATATGCGTAGATAAAATATATTTACTTACAAAAAGAGTTAGCGAATGGAAAAAAAAGCGAATGCGAGCTACGTGTTCGTAAAGTTTTTTTCGTGATTTCTAGAAAAAACTGGTGAAGAATCCATATAGTTTGTTTAGAATATTTTGACAATGATTATTTTTTTCTTAAAAAAACACTTTATGAAAATCAGTGACTGCTAAACTTTTCTTTTGTTAATAAGTACAGTCGACCAATAAATTGCTCAACCACTTTTTGTTTACTTTAGACACAAATAAGATCAACCAAGGTTTCCGAAAAGGATAACGATCCTTGTTACATTGTCTATTAGTCATTAAGATGTTTAGGAGCAAGTATCAAGGAAAATAATATAAGTTTAAATCAAGCGTAAACCAAGATTGCTGAAATATTATTTTGAAATCTGTATCGATAGGTTCCAAAATTGACGATAGACAGGTCAGAGTCAAAACACCTAAAGTTTTCTAATTATCAAAATAAATTAATTTTTAAGGAGTCGATTTTTTTTTAGTTCTCCGTTATAGACACTTAGCGCAGTAAAATATCATTGATTTTCCAAAATCTAAGTGTAAGTACATTTAAGATGGCGGAACCGGTCAGTTCATACGCAACTTTTGTCTCCATCTCATCCATACAGAGAGTGTTAAGGAGAGACAAAACATCACGCATCGAACCGGACGGTCGAAATGGTCTCGGAATAGCAGTAACGGTACCCTTTGGAATGCAGCCGACAGGTGACTAGCACAATACTTGCACTGGCCAATCTGTTCGGCTGCGTCGTATCTGAGGTCTTCACGAATGGACCGTAAGGCAGTGTGCTAAGCTCCAGGTTTTATTGTAAAGCCTTTTTATCGATGCAGATAAAACGTTGAATGATGGGACAAGTTATGGTTGTCATCGGGTTTCGTAGCAGATTCAACGGTTGACCGATTGACTGCGCTTATGTGAACAACAGTAACATTAAGCATACCTGTTGTAAAATAGGAAATAGACTTATTTATGTTGCCTCTCGTCGTACACGAACTGGGAACTAAAGGTCACATAACTATGTAATTCTGTCTCTGAATGAGAATGGATTCTTATTGATAATTTCGTTCATCGGATCTTATGTTCGTTTATTACTTCTCTTAGGACCGCTGTTTCCCTATCCCATCCCATCAGGTGACCCGCTTGCACGGTTTCCTCGCTATTCGATAAAAAAACATAAGTATTTTCTCTTACCACGTCCCCTTTTGTAACATCCTTATACATGCTTGTCGGTTTAAACGTATTTTTTGCCTGGCTGTTAAGAATGTCTTCCGTTTGATATCAGGACTTTAGCCTTAGCCTTCCAACGTTCCCATTTAAATTAGCCAAATGTCTTTCGTCATTCGACTCTCATTCTCTGAAACGTTTCAAGACTTGGCGTTTGAATATTACGGCCATGATTACATGACGGCCGCCGCGCCGGTTGGAAAACCGGTCAAGTTAGAAGCACGCAGTGAGTTCCGGCGAACAAATATCGTCATCCTGTCTGGCTATACAATTGTATTTGGACAAACGAGGAGCACTATTTAAATAATAGCCTCGCCGACAACGGCCTAAACCTTTTATTGTATTGTCAAAAGAAATGAAGATGTGATCATATTTCAGTCGTTCTCTACAAAAGGAGATGAAAACTAAAAAAAAAATTGGTGGCTTTTGTTTTCATTTATTCTTTTAGTTTCGTTTCTATTGGGTTGTGATACTAGTATTATCTTAATTATTATGTTGAAAGCAATATTATCTGCACTTATCGCACGTTTAGAATTAAAGCGACTCAATTCTGAATATGACGTTTCCCAAAATTAAACCCTATGTCTTTTAGTTAAAGTCATATTTTGGGACGTGTTTAATTCAGAAATGGGTCTTTTGTTGTTTTAACCACCGATATAAATGCACCGAAAATGCGTGCTATTGTTGTTGTATTGAAAATTAATTGACACACTATAGAAATCTACTTTACCCGTACTGTAACTGGTTCCGGAAGCATATTCAAAGATGTTCCCGCGCACATAATTTGAGCTCACGGATTTCTATGTAGATACGCTTCCAGTAAAGGCTTTAATACACACAATAAAAGAAAAATTGAAGAAAAATCTAAATACAAAGCGCTCGTTTCAAAATAACGTACTAAGGCTGCGTTTCTACCACAGATGTGCGAGGATGCGTAGCGAGGGATGTGTTTGCAAAGAACCAATGAGCCGTTTCCACCAGAGCTGTGCTGACCAAGGCGAGGTAAATGAAGCGATTCTATTGGTTCTTACAAACACATCCCTCGCTGCGCATCCTCGCACATCTCTGGTGGAAAAGCAGCCTAAGGATGGCAGTTTATAGACCGAGTTGAAGTTTCAGTTTCATGCTACGTTAGTATAAAACTGGACCTTGTGTTCGGTTTGAAACTATGATTCTTAGACTCGACAAGATACCAAAAGCATAAACATCGCAGACGTTCACTGTGCAACATCAAATGTATCGAAAACAGCAACGTCGAAACATGACTGTAATATTAAGGGCATTAGAGACCCTTTAGGCGGATATGTAAACCTGTTGGTCGGTTTAAGACGTTCTAATGCCAACCTAAACTTTTTTCTTCCGCCGAACTTAATAAGCGCTAGTTAACGGTACCGTCGCACCGTCAATCGTATCTGACAGTTGATCAATCATCGATTCATCGATGGCACGTCTTATGCGTAAGGTCCACATATTAATGTAATGGATGCTCACGTGGTAATGTAATGGACGGTTCAGACGTGAGCGCAGATAGTGAGCGACGTGACGCAAAGAAATGCTCATATTATTATGTGTACCGATGCACCGTTATTTTATTAATGACCAAGCTTTCCATTCAGAATTGGACGTGTGTATAGACGCAAAATATAGATGAAGGTTAATAAGTTAAAATAAATACTTCAAACGGTAGACTAGATAAAAAATAAATAGGTTCGACGGTGTTATGGCGTAGTTCGGATGCTACAAACAAGTACTTAAAGAAATCTTTAACAAGTGTGTTGCATGCACCATTTATTTAAATACACATATTTTATGCATTTCCTTGGAGTCATTTTAACAATAAACAGACCTAATTAATTGATTATAAAACATGTATTTTTACGTTATTGACATTTATGAATGTAATAAAATCAAGGAAATCAAGTGTCTCTAACATTTGTCCTTTAGTACACTAGTCTTTCATGTTTATTAATGTCAATACGAAATACTATCTGCATGCATAACCAAACATACAGTAAGTGGAAATGCAAATAAGTTAGTTAAGTTCACGCATAATTAAAGTAAAGTGACATTCTATTTTTTTCTTGTATGTGCCTGAGTCTAAACCGTGAAGGACACTACCCAGTACCTATTAAGAACTCAAATTTAAAAAATAAAAATAAAAAAGTCTCATAAATGAGACCTAAAGGTACCGCACTAACAATACAGATTCTACATTATATTTGGATTTTTGGTTGCTTTATATTTGTTGAAATATACGCGATTTACCTGTTTTATTTCATTGTCTGCAAGGGTCGAAAATATAAAACAACACATTTTTATTTACTTACATGTATTAGGCATGCGCTTAATGCATCAAAAATATCAAATGTATCTGTATTTTATGTGCGACACGACAGGGCCTCTAGCGTGCCTCTGAGATTATTATTATTATTTGTCTTTGGCTAAAACTTTTTGTTTTCCAATCGATAGGCTACTAAACTATTCAATTCAACAATTATTCAGCTATTAAAACAGCCAACCATGGCGACGAATCAGTGGCCCATTAAGAAACATTTAAAATAAATAATAGATGATCATTTTACAAAGATGAACCGTTAGTCGTGACACTTACCAATCTAAAGACTTATAACATCTGGTCAACAGCATCGGTGAATGTCCTAAATCGGCCTTTAAACCAATAAAGCGTAGTAAAACATGTAGTCATACCATAATCACATTTTATAAAAAAGCTATGTTATCACTGGCTGGAAATAATTGAGAGTAAAATTAAACAAGTTTTAGTAATAAACTCTTTTTGTAATATTCTTCATTATCATGAATTTGAAATTCTAGAAGTTACGAATCTCTGACGGTTGTAATTTCCTTGTGTGTGTCTTTTGGAATACACAAGATAAATAAAAATTCACAATGCGACAAACCAAGTCGCGATCTCTTATGCTAGAGCTGCTTGGTGCTTAAGACTGTTGTGTACCTAGGGCTCTCGATAGAAACGGACAATGTTTTCCACCCTCTAAGCCTTAAGCTGTAGCCACGATTTTTTTATATGTTGTTGTTATGTCTTACAAAGAAATAGGTAAGTAATAAGTAACGTTATTGCACAAAAAAAAATGACAATATTAATGATGCAAATTTAAGGTATTGTTAAGGTAGTGTTACGTTATTAGGTTTACATGTTTTGTTTTTTTTAATCTTCTTCTTAGTTTGGAAAATATTTACACTTTTTTGTTTTAAACTCCTAAGTGCAAATATTGTCAAAACTATGGAGAATAATAATAAAATAAAAAACATAACATTCAAAGTATAACAACAGTATACTAAAAAATTACAGCTATAGGTTAAGGTTTGTGGAAAACATTATGGCTTTTTGTATGGGAAGTATTTTTGAAACTTGGTACACAGTCGTCTTAGAGACACATTTTTTGGTGCACCCTGCCTTATGAATAACGTGCCTTTAATTGTTTATTTTTTCACTTGAAGGATTTTAAATTGAGACGCCGACATTCTACCATGATCCAGCCATATTGTACTCTAGCCTCGAAGCCCGAGAATAAACAAAAACAAACCGTAGTCTGAAGTTCGCGGAACTCTAGATTTCGCTAGATAATTTCTACAAAAATTACAATCAAGCTTTAGCGTTTTAGTTCAAGGTTTAAATTTGTAAACGCCAAACTGAAATATAAGATCTTTTAATAGTGAACCCATGATTCCGCTGATCATCTGTAGCCAGCACGATGCAGACGGGACGATCTTTCCGCGACGAAATCATGCGAATCCGGGCCAAACTCTGAAGGAACTGAATCTCAACTCTACAGTTAACAGCTACAGCGTCAATTACTTCGACACTAACAAAATGACCAGACCAACAATAAGATCAAAACGTGCTGCACTAACAAAACGCCATTTTAATTTAATAGTGCAGAAGTGTCAATGAACCGCGTATCAGAGGCCAATCGCCGAATGCCCGAACTTTTTTCGCCACACGGACCGCTAACCAACATGTTGCCATTTCGCTCCGACCAAGCCTTCGGGCACAAAGGGGTCGATGAATGGGCTATTACCAAAAAGTAAGCTCCTACAATTTCTTGTGATATAAGTGTTTGTGGCCGCTAATAAAATAAATAAAAATCTGGGAACCCACAATAATATTATTCAAGTTAAGAGTTGGCTACTAAAGTTCCAGTCTGGTACCCTATGAGCAAAAACGGTCTTTGTAAAGCGAAAGCATGGTCATAACCATCAAACAATTAAGGTTTTATTGGAATTCTTTAAAACCGAAACTGTGTTTTTAAGATGTATTAACGTTTTATGATTACAAAGTTTCAGGAAGTAACGAGTGCGAGTGTTGTACCGGTTCTGTTGGCCGTCAATGAGCGTGGCGGCAACAGCATTCTCTCCCACGATGATCGCCGCGAAAGTACAGACTCTTCAAATAGTATAACTGTCTAACTAAAGGCCAAATAGAACCGTTATTTTCAAAATTACCAAGTTGCAGACGCAATGGTACGGGTCACCATTTAAATAATAGGTGTTAGCAATGCCATAGACAATTTAGAGGCTTAATCAATTGTTTTTTTTACGGAAAAAACGCGCTTAGCGAACCGAAGGAATAAGCTGGTAAATTGCAGTAGAAATTACTTCATTATCGCAAGGTTGCGCTGTCCGTATCGAGTGATTTTATTTAATAGCACAGCAAGTTTTCCACTTGATGATAATTATCCATCCGGTATTTTGTATGTGAATAGCCAGTTTCCGCGCTAAAAACGCCACATTTCTGTAGGTGCTAAGCACCTTGTTATTTTCGCGCTAAGGACTCCCCTGCAATGACAATCCAGAATGATGGAGTGATTTATTTTGTAGACTGACACCACGAAAAATATAATATTTCAACTATGTCGAATGAAACGTCTTTCAGCATTGTGGTTATGCCTGGAAAACAGCCAAAATAAACCATTGTTAAGTCTGTTAAGAACCAGCTTAGAACAAGGAAAATTGTCCTAAATCTGTGTACCTTGGCCTAGTTGTGTTTATTTTCTTTTGTATCCACTTTTTAATTAACAAAAGTACACGGAACAAGATCAAATGTTATGGTTATGACTTCCCATCCCTTCTGTTTACCTCGACGTTGGTGCACGGCACGGCGTTAGAACAGGATCGCGAACGGTCACTGCCAGCAAGAATGAAGCAATACATAATGAAGTGTGGTGCATACCGCAATTACGTACCGGCCCAGATCTTAACCCAAGCGATCAACACAGTTTAGCATGTCTTTGGCTGAATTATGTCACGCCAAGTCGGCTGCAACCAGTAACCGGTCAAGCACACCACGATGTAATAACAATGGGGTTTTTAAGCAGATCAGTTTAAAATCTTGCACCTTTTACATCACGGATGTTGTATAAAAATAAGCTTCGTTTCCTCAACGTCCTGTTGTCGACGTAACACCTTTTACCCTAATTCAGTTTATACGTATTAGGCGCGTAATCAAGAAAATCGTCTGAGCGCAAGCCTTCCGCTGAAAGGCCCACTTCCATTACGAGAAAAGCTACTGATTTGCATTTACGAGAATAGATGAACAATCCAGTTTAAAAAATAACAAGCCTTGAGGAAAATTCTTAACAGAGGAAATTATAGAAGCGCACACCCACGGTTGTACTATTATGCTGTTGACATTTAAGATCGGCCGTGGAGGCAGGATATTGATGACTTCAAATATTTGAACAGCTTCTTTTGAGAGTTCAGATGAGAAAGGCAATTCAATGGTTCTATTAAAGTCTGAATGTAGGTACATAAGCTAGCATACTACGAATTTTTTGGCAAGTGAATGTGACCTAATTTTTTTAGACATTAAAGTGATTGTCATCAATATGATATTGATATGTATGGCGCTGAAGCCCTAACATGATCGGCCCAGATTTCTAACTACTCGGAGAGTGATTCTCTAAGCGCAACAGCGTCGAGCTCGACGCTGAGTCAGCGCGCTGCCTTGCTCTAACGCAGGTTTGCCAGTTTACCAAGTTTGTAACTAGATCTGGCGGGTTTTGGGACTACGTTGGCAACTATTTCTGCGAGTGTTTCATACATTTTAGCGACTTCTTATGACCAGTGCTCCATACATCTAGCGACATTTGGACCCAATTTGACATGAAATGGCGACTTTTTGCAACATTTCTTGCAACTTCTACAAAACTAAGTTGGCAACACTGCTCTAGCGCGGTAACTCCAGTGAGCGATGGCTCGATGTCGAGTCCGACGCTGATGCGGTTAGATAATAATAGTGCTGTATTCTAAACTTTATAGTTCCTTGGCTAGTACATCTTGTCTGGAAATGATCGCTTATAGGAATAAGGCCGCCTATTGTGTGAATTATGTTTTCTCTCTAAATTTTAACTTTTTTGCTGTTTTGTGGTGATCAATACAGAGTAATTGTATTGTATGTCAATAAATTACAAATTTCTAAGGAATTCGATTTTTCACCTTTGTTGACCCAAAAACCCCTTCCAACACATAAATTTAGTCCGTGTAACGATAAATTGATTTGTCAACCATGCCTTATATTATAATAAAAATGTAAATAAAATAAGAGTCAATTATAAGTAACCTAGCTATCAAAAGTGCAGTAGGAATTACAGTTTCCTTATTTAACTCTAGCGCAACTTTATGGCCCCGCAATGTTTTATTTAACAAACGCTTTTGTAATCAGTGCAGTGGGACAGCGACCGGCGTCGCAGCAGATTAAGCGCAACATTCTGCCCCATTTACCCTGTTCCGCGGTGCACGGGGCAATTGGTGTAGGGCTGCCTGCTGGGAATTCACGATAGAGGAAAAATACTAATAAATGTATAAGAACTCTCCTTGTTATTATGGCAATCCTTGCAGCATCTACTTTAACGCTACATTGTATCTGTTGCGCGTGTTCGCCTTTTTTTCCTCTTTCCTCTCTCTTTCTTCAGTGCTTTCGCAGATGATTGATTTGGAAAGTTCTTTATTTAACAAACGAACGCTCGCGACTTCTTTTGCGTGGAATTAGTAGCCTATGTCCGCGAGGAATAGCCTGACTTTCTATCTGTGAAAGAATTTTCGAATTCGGTTCAGTAGTTCCAGAGATTAGCCCTACATACAAACTAACAAACAAACAAAGTTTACCTCTTTATTATATTAGTGTACATTAGTGTAAATGTAGAAGTATAGAAGTGTAGACTAGTGTAGATGTAGATAGTGTAGATTGAACTAACTTCCAATTGCCAGTTTCATTGACTATATTTTATTTTTAACCACCAAAGAAACCTCTTTCTAATAGCAGTCACTAAGGAGCCATTTGCTTTGAGCGAGTTCTTGTGTGCCAGTTGCATTACATTGCGCGACGCGATTAATCGATCGATCACATCAATCTTTTCGATGGCTCGAACGCTAGTGTGCTACCAATGCTATGCTACAAGGTGGACTGACAATCAGCCTCCTGTCACAAAAATTACAAGTGCTACAATTTGACATAATTGTAGAGTTTTCATACAAAAACGTGACAAATATGTTAAAACTCTAGCACTTATAAGTTTTGTGGTACAGGGTCACGAGAAACCAATAATAAAAGCAGCACAAGACCGACCAAAGAGAAGATATTCAAAAACACCTATGACCAGCAGTGGTCATTTTCTGGCTGGTATGATGATGATGACGAGAGTACTAATATCATTCGCTCAAAGACAGTCGTCGTCGCGCCACCGCCGCGGGGGCTCATGATTAAGGACCACGGACTGGTCCGAAACATGTCGGGCATTTCTCGACGTAAAAATACGTGAGTGATCCGCTTTATTGAAGAGAAAAAGTACTGTAAAATGTAGGCTTCCATTTTGAATATAAGCAAATTAGTTGTTTAGTCTGTGAATTAGATTTAGACCGGCTTGCATTTGTATTGTAAATATGCTACTCAATGTGTGAAGTCACGGGACACAAATCAATGATGCTTTAAAAGTGCATACTGGCCCACACAAAACAGGACGGAACAAATACAAAATAACCGGTCATTTGTGCACCAATGAGGGTAATTTGGACAATAACAACAATATTGAGTGTGTGGGAAGTCCAATTGTAACTCGTAGGGAGTATGAATTGATGCGACATTGTTCCCAACCTTGGCATTGGTAGTATTGCATAATACATGTCCTTTTCTTACAACACAATAAAACGCTGGGGTGAGAGTTACAATACATTTCATAGTGTCAATTTTGGTTGCTATTTTCACTATAAACTCGCCTTGTCCTATTTAACGATAGAAACACTCGAACTACAATATTAGATTACAAGAAATAAAAATAAATACTGATATTAATTTGTGTAATACACATCGTAAGTATTTAATAATTTACTTCATAAACACCAATGAACTTCTGCAACACAATTCGTATAAGGAAATTCAGCACAATATATAGTGTGAAGCAAACACAGATGTTCTGATCTGTACTGGACGTCCACTTATCCAATAAAACATGTTTCCATTGTATCACCGGTAAATTGCTTTGCTATCATCGTCCAGTAGGTAATTGACTCATTTTCAAAGGTTTTTACTCCCAGTACCTTCTAGGGAAGGTGAACTAGGGCCGAATAACATAAGAAGAGTTTTTAATAAAATATTGAAATACTGTTATTCTCTAAGCGCATCAGAATTGGACTCGATGTCGGAGCGTCGGCCTGTCTCGTTTACTCAAGCTAGCGCGTAGAGCAAGACAGGGCGCTGCCTCAGCATCGAGCTCGTCGCTGAAGCGCTTAAAAGATCACTTTCCTGTATTGAAGTAAAAAAACAATTTTACCCTTTTGTATTTTTTTATATAGCAAATAACCTAACTTCCGACGTTTCGAGTCCTCTTCAGTTCTCATGATCATGAACAGACCTGAATGCCTATAACTCGCACAAACATTAAAAAAATATATTGAAATATACTTAGTGTATTTATCCGAGTAGTAATATTAATTTATGTAACTGTAATATAACAAAGGTGTTAAATCGGTCACACGAGTGATTTAATGACTATAGTCTTTATGTATCGTAGCATACATTTTCTTTTCTACGATTTATTTAATAGCTGAAAGAAAAAAGTATTTAAACAATAATTTCCTTTACCAACACGACTTCGAAGTTCTACTTTTCAACACAATGACCATAGTAATGTAAATAACAAGCGACATTTGTGTCATTGTATATTTTTTGTCTTTTAATTTTACATACTGCAAAAGTCCTGAGGATCCTTCCTGTTTTTTCCCACAGGAAAGACCAGGAGAGTCTTTGAATAGAGTTTCTAGATCCATTCACATCATCCCGCCGCCATTCTTTTCTCTCTTCCTCAAGTACTTTTTAAATGATTAAAGTTCATTTAAAAAGTACTTTATTACTTAACGCGTTTCGAGATCACTTGTTCAAGCGGACAATGGCTTGGTTTCATTAGCCGCACGGACGTACACATAATTCAGTTATGTTATGATTCACTAAACTGCAGCGATACATGCGCCGGCGCAGTCGGCCGGAACCGCAGCTCGTCTGAATCATTCCAAACAATTTCATGGCGCGAATGTCCAGTTTCTCTTTTGTATTTGTTATTTTTCATTGGTTCATTCATAGATTGCTTTGAACATGTCTAAAACCTTATTTCATTCATTACATATTCTAAACCTGAAGTATCCCATCACGTAGGGTAATACATAGTTGGACGCATCACCTTTCAAGTTCCTATAGCATAGTTCGGACCAGGCAGAAACACAGTATTTTAATACATATTAATGGTATAGTTAGTAGTACAAAAGGGTCGATTATATGTTTTGAGTAGTTTCTTTTCCTGTTCTAAGCGGGGTGGCAGGTCATCTCACGTCTGGTGTAATGGGTAAGTTTCCGTTTTTTCGGCCTTTCTTTAGCTTCAACGTAAACGTGTCAAAAAGCCACATCTTGCTGTCGATAAAATGCTATGGGCACATGGACAATCGGTCACGCCGGATATAAGCAATAAACAACAATAGGTGGCACGACTAGGAGTTAACTATAGTCGTGTACCTAGATATACATTACTACTAACCTTTGGAAAAACTGAGCGAACTGTTCTTGTGAATATCGACATATCGATCCTGATTTCCTGGTATGATACCATTGAAGATACAGAGCGAAAATACCGGTTTTTTCAGGCTAGACACTGGACATCGTTATCTTGTGTCATAGCTATGACGCATGGCATACAGGTATGTGGTAATTGTAACCAAAAACTGGATGGAAGCGATGTTAATAAGGAGATATAAGCAAGATAAATAAAGCTATTTGAAAGCCATAGTAGGCCAGTAGTAATAAGGTTTAAAGTGTGGAAATGATATAAGTAGTTAGCGCCGACGTCCATCACACTATAGGAGGTAAAATACATAAGGGATGAAAGTTTCCACATTTGATATGGTAACCTTGCTTCGTATATAACACCGTATTAACCCCTAAGAACCACGTTGCCACCATCTTGCAGTTATATAGTTTTAATAGTTTTTACTTTAACAGCAATCATTTTGTCTATATCATGGTATTTTTTCACCGATTAGATAGTCAAGCATTTCTTATATGGAAAAATCGCGAGTAATTCAGTTGTAGGGAAACGTGTCGAACCGATCGCACGGCGATAAGCGGCACGTGCTCGTGCACCAACCTAGTGTTGTAAAAGACTCAAGTCTTTTAGTCTAAATTTTGAGACGACTCGATTTTTCAAAACCCGAGTTTTTCAGTCTCACGAGTCATGAATCAGGAGTCATTCGAGTACTTTAAGTAATTTGAGTCCTTTAAGTCAAATTGAGACTTAAGCTCTGAAGTGGGAGACTAGAGTCGTATAGAAAAAGGATTAAATATTTTAGTCTTTGAAACCAGTCAGCTCAACTAAACTGGTATTAGTTAGCTAAAAATAAATAAACTAAGTAATTTTGTTTCAAGTTGAACTAGAAAATAATAATAAAATTTTTAAACAAAGAAAAGCTCATAAAAGCTAATAAAATGTTTGATTGAGTCCTTCTCATATTACTTTTTTTCTTTTTTACTTAATTCACTTAAAACTCTAGCTAAGGGAGTCCTTAGTAGAGAGAGAACTCAAGACTGAGTAGTCTTTAGTTCTTTCTAAATGACTCGGTCTCGAGTTCTTTTTGGCAAGGCTTAATTGTATCTATAAATGACTCTAAACGAGTCAAGTTTATTATTATTTAAATAGGACTTGAGTCTTAAGCTCAAGTCCTATTAACGTTTGACTCGGAGCTCGAGTTTCATACAGCACTAGCACCACCACATAACCATGGTGCTTGTCGTTGGGCGCACTTACGTGAATTTTATCGATGCGCATTGTAATTCGTCATGAACGACCGTGGATAATGACTTTAGTTATTATTTTGAATTAACTTCGACCTAGTGGCGCGTAGCGAAGAAACGGTGTTTTTAGGATTCCTTTGCAAAAAGGTTAAAAAAGAACCCTGATGAGTGCCACTCCGTCCGTCAAGATATACGTCCGTATTGTGGCATTGACTGAGAAAAAACGGAGAAGATATTTCGCGCAATTTCTAGAACGGAGGGGAGGAAATTATGAAAGACTTATTATTATATCCGATACAGGACCGAGAAATGCTCAATATGACGAAGTCATATTCCTCAATTTAAAGTACAAATACTAAGAATAAACTATAGCAGTACCAAAAGTTTGAATTTCTTTTTGTCTGGGCAGAAATTCACTGATACCTCTGCCGATAGGTTCTCACTGGAGTCTAGTTGTTGAAAATTGTGAATATTGTATATTTGACGCAGTTTTTTTTACGAAAATATCAGTCAGTTCACTGCGCACACACCAATAAAAGTCCATCAAAAGTTTTTTTTTCTACATTTTTTTCGTTTCTGTGGTTTCATCTCATTGCTATGTCGATTGTAATTAAAATTATTTACACAGCTTGCCATTATAGTACTTACACTACTAAGTTGAAAACAGTTTTCTGTTTCCAAGGACGATAGAGTTGTCAATATCAGAATCAAGAAACATACGTGACTATCAAAGTTTGAAACCAAAACATAATGTTTTTGTGATACGTTAAACAAAGTGTCTAACGCAAAGTACCTACATTCAGGAAAATCACGTTTTCCTTGTGCTTCAATAATAACATTATGAGGATGTGCGAATCTTTAAAGCGTGTTGGCGCCTTCGCTGTAATACCAAAGTACACATATATTGTACGTATCGTGGTGTTCGTGGTATTTATGTACTGACTTATACAACAAGTTATGGTATTTTTATATCAATATTGAAAGTAATAAATACCAATGACGTAATTCGCGCACACAAACACACAGATATCGGATTTTCATTTGTAATTTTCCCTTGGGTTTGTGAAACCTATGTGTTAAACTGGTTTAGACCAGTTTTTAGTAATAAATAAATGGGAAATATAAGATTTGGCAGGACAGCAATTTCGTATTTAAGTTTAGGATAGAGTAGCCATAACTAACCTAACCTACTTAATGTTTTCACATTGAAATTAGTTATAATTTGAAATATTGCTTGCCTTACCTTATTGACACTTTATCACTTCATATTTCTTATTGCTCACATCCAATCAAAATGGAATCAATTCCCTGCCTCAGTATCTACAGACAGTTACCTATGATCACTTTCAAAAGGAGAGTAAATGGGCACTTTTCTGCTTAATCGCGTTCCGCCTTCGGCCTCGTCGTCACTTTCCATCAGCTGACGTTGTGGTCAAGCGAAAACCCATCGCCAATTAAAAATAAAGGGAATAAAATAAAAAATGCTTCCAGTTTCCTTGCAAATGGTGAAAATAAGGCTCAAACTTACAAAGTGGAATCCATCATAAAGCGATTTTTATAAATTTTTTGGCGCTCATTTCAAAAGCCATTCCAAACAAATGTAGTATTTTTATCTAGGAAAGAATTAAATTCTTGGGAAAGGTCAAGTTTAATAATGTTTAAATACTTATTCTATTTATTAATATTTTTATTTAATTTACAGAACATAGGTCTTTTCTCCTGGGGTTTATTATTTTTACTGTTTTTTTTTCGGACTGTTTTGAACCTCGAAATATTCGTCTCTAGAAAAGATTATTAATATTTCTACAAGACCGCATTTTTGTCTTGCTGCCTATCTGTTTTCCATTACTACGGCATTGTAGGGATAAAACGAGTGGATCGATTAAGCATTTCTAGTAGAGACGAAGTCACATATGTAAGATATGTAAATCTGTTTTTTTGTCAATATCGAATGTCCGATGATTCCCGATTAAGGTAAGAATAAGGCCTGGGCTAGGCTTAGCCTCGATAATTAAAATAAGTTCACCCGCTCTTTTGCATATTTAACCCTTTAGACGCTAGGTAGTTAAAATAGTGTTAAGGCAATACTAGAACACTACAATCGCAAAGGCGACTCGGTTAAGGTCAATGTCACATACAGTTGCCACGGTCACCTATACCTACATATCTTATGCATGTAGGTGACATCATTATCGATTTATGTAATAGTTAGGTTATTAAATGAAGATTAGGGACAGAATTGGGTCATTGTTTTTAAGTTATGAAAAGACACGAATCTGAACAGATAAGGATGCTTTTAATTGACTTATGTTTACGCTTATTTTGCTAAACGCAACATCCGTTTGAATTGTTTTCATTCAAACTTATGATAATCGCAGTATGTAAAAATATACATCTGTTATATTTTACTTTAATGAAGTGGATACAGGTCAAAATCAAAAGGACCCGAACTGCACTCGCGGCATTCAGACAACATGTTTATTAAAGACTGATTGATGGTTATACGACGTCGAACGATACCAATTGTAAAAATTGCCAATCAAGAGTCCCAGGTCGTCAATTGTTAATCAGCCAGAAAACTATAATTTTATGTAAAATGTAGCCAGTAAAATTGCGTTAAAGAAGCTATAATTTAAGTTTTGAGAGACAGGCGTCCTCGACATTTTAACCGCGACAGTTGTCGCGATTGTGACGCAACGCCAAAAGTGCAACCGGATTGGAGTGTAATTATTCGGCTGTTCCGACCACCTTATTCACTGTTTACGGAATATTCTTACGTCAATGTGAACAACTAAAAAATATTCGGCAACAGGCGCAGTAGGTTCGAAGACACAAATAAGTCAATATTAAAGACGGAACTGCGAGAAAATGTAATTTTCCGAAAGGGTATCAGTACGCAGTCATACAGTATGCACTATGAAATTGATATATCTATCCCTTTCAAGCATAGACAATTTATCTCAGCAAACTGGAACAAATTACCTTGCTACTCCGCGAAACCAGTGCCGGGCTCGTGCAAAATAGCTGCGTCTGTGCGACACATATATGTTCATGCAAAAACCCACCCTCCTCCGCTTCCACACGAAACAACATTTATCACACAGACTCAACTACACACCACCACCACTAAACACTAAAACTACACGATCGACGCGCGTTTCGCCTCTATACGAGGCATCATCAAGATCAAAGAAACAGTACGACCGTTCGCTACTTGAACGAATGGCGTACTGACAAACTAAAACATTTTTCTTTAATCCCGCCTACCGCCAACATTTTTGCACAACTACCCTTATTATTTTTCTCAAAGCCTACCCTCAAAATTTAAAAATAAAACAAAAGTACCCCCGTATATTATCACAAACTACCCACATAATTTATCTCAATCTCAGCTACCCCCATTGTTAAAGACAGAATTTAAGCATACCCGCAATAAAGGAGAAGAAACATATAACATATATGTGTCGCACAGACGCAGCTATTTTGCACGAGCCCGGCACTGGTTTCGCGGAGTAGCAAGGTAATTTGTTCCAGTTTGTTAATATGGACCTCCGCAAAGTAACGCCTGAATCTATTAATAATTTATCTCAGTTCTCTCTCTAATAGTCGGCTAAGTTTGTTGCTGTTTGTACGTACTCGTCTGGTCTAAATATATATTTTTTTAAATGTCACCATAGTCCCCAGTCATGTTTTTTGGTAACTACTAAATACTCAAGGTTCACGAACCTTGTAATTATGAGACATTGTAAATAAATTAATACATTTCTAATTAATAAATAAGCTGCAGAAATAATTATAGAAGAAATCTCACACAAGAGGGAGGGGGATCAGTTCCTCCATATCACACTAAATCTCGTCAAGGGGGTTTGAATTTTGAAAAAACAAACACCGCACGTAATTAATGGATACCCCCAAACAGGACTTTGGTCTTGACTCAGGGGAGGAGAAAAGACCTAAGGCACTTCTCCCCTCTAAACCCACGTCCGGCCTTTATTACTAAACGGAGGCTGTAAACATCAAATTTGCCTCGAAGCCCGCCCAGTTATGTAATTCCGCAACACGATCGGTTAGTTAAGCTAAGCGTTATCAAGCGATAACTTTTATTCGCCCACGGTCGAATAATCCGCGGCGATAAGGGAATATTAGTGCACCGAGTACGCACACCGTGGTGACCGGTACTATGGCTTACGAGTTTCACACCCACGCTGTTCTCAAATGCCTGACGTAGGTCATAAAACGCGTAGCACTTTATACAGCAGTGCAATTTCTTTATTACAAAGTACCTATGTTAAGGCTCGATACACTACATTCGATAATTACATTCAAGCGTTACTTTGCTGACGCAAAGAATAAACATTAAGAACTGTACCTATAAGTGCTAAGGTTTGTATTAATAAAGTGAACAATTTGCACAAGCAAGCAAATTATTTCCGATTTTTTATTTAACTGTAACAGAACAAAAGTTATCTCTTGTTTTAATCTAAGATATGTTATATCAGTCTGCAAAATTTTATTCAAATCCATCTCGCGCGTGCGCATAGGTACGCGATGTTCATACAACAATATGTATCAATTTCCGAAATCTTTTTGCATATTGACATTTCAGGCTGATTGCAACATGAATCGCGATCACGGTTTATTGATTTAGTGGTGATATAGAACTGTACTATACTAGCAGAGTTTAAGGGTATTTAGAACCTTATGGCCAGCAAAAGGCTCCAGACCGTGGGGAATTACCAAACCCAATAATTTACACATGGAACAAAAAACGTTAGCCTTCAACCGGATGCACACCAATAACAACCTTTATAAACGCCAGCGGGGCATGTTTGTGAAATACAACTGATGGGAGCCTTAGCTAAGGAAAGTCAAACTAAACTCCTGCATAATCAATAAGTATTAATAATTATGTCATAATCACAATACAACTCAACCACAGCAACGGGATGACTTTACAAAAAATTAAGACTACCTCCAATTTGATAGTTTTAAAGTGGCTGAGGTTTAACTGATTACCAGATAAAGTTAAAAACTGCTGGGCCGACATTGTCCAAGAATCTCCACGCCGATCGGTCTTGCGCTGCTCGCATTCAATGGTGTCCTGCGATTCTCACCAAACCGTTGGTCCACCTGTAGGAAGCCTATCAACACTTCGTCTTCACAAAAAAGGAACGCACTTAGAGATAAACTCAGATAAGCTAAAAATTTCCGGTCATGTTAGGGGCATTGTTGATTCTGACGTAGAATACTACGTTGGTATTACTATGTAGCGTCATTTAATTCGTATCTGGTCGGTGGTCTGAGATATATGACATAGTAGGAACTACAGGGAAGCCCTTCCGCGTGATTAGTCCGGTGCAACCATGTGCCGTTACATAACGTAAGTACCTCTATTCGACTTCGTGCTACGGATACGGTTAAATTAAACAGAAAACTACTTTATCTACACATATATCATAAATGCTCTATAATGCGTTCATAAACCAAAGGAAATGACCAGCATTATTAAAACCAATGTTATTATGAGAATTTGACTGTGGTATTAGGCAAATCTGTACTGTAATGTTCATTACAGTACCGATTTCTGTACTGTAATGGTCATTACAGTACTGACTTATGTACTGTAATGCTCGTTATATAATCTCGAGTGACATGAAGATAGGGACTTCATGCGTTTGTTTATGATTTAAAAATAAACGTTTGGCTTGACGGATGGATCGAATGGCCGTCATTACTGTTGTTATTCGTTTGTTGGTTTTTGCTGTTACGGTTTTTTGCATTTATGATATGTGTGTAGATAAAGTAATGTATGCAACTGTACATAATTAGGTCTTAAAACACTCGTGTGATCCTATTATGAAACTCGCTAACGCTCGTTTCATAAAACCACACTCGTGTTTTAAGGCCCCTCATTATGCAACAGTTGCATAAAATACTATTATATACGGCGAGGTTTCAGCATACTCTACTTATATGCATATTAGGGAATGCAAACGCGGTTATTTTCTCCAACAAGAACCGGTTAAAACCGGTTATTTCGTAAAGATGATTGGGGAACGTAAACCCGGTTATTATATTTACGAAATGACCAGTTTTAACCGGTTCTTGCTTGAGACAATAACCGGGGTTGCATTCCCTGATGAATATTATAATTGCACAAAAAAATGGATAAGCGAACTAGTTCGGTTACTCATGATATTTTTTAGTAACAACCGAAGTTCATTTAAATTAGCAAACACATTTGCTGGTAATGAACTTTTATGATTTATTTTATTTTAGATTATAAGTTACGTAGGTACATTAGTTCGATTAGTTTTTTTATGTAAAAGACAGGCGAAACTTCGGTTACGTGTAATGAAACTGTTTTTTTTTTCAAAGTGTTACAGCTTACATAGTTATGAGCTAAACTAAAGTTCATAAATTCGAAATTTTGCAATTATACTTTTAAAGATGCAACCTGAGCCAGATTTCAAATGAAACGATTAGTGAAAGACGGAAGTTAACACACAAAACAAAAAGACACTACCGTCAAAACCGTTCTTAGCTATAACTAATGACAGCTGTGAGGTTACTAAGTTTCTTAGAAAATTAACCGTCCCATATATTATCGCTGAAGTCAATTTACTATTTACTATACAACTTGTTCGCTAATGCCGTCATCGTGAATTCACCGAAACTAGATACGCTGGATTTTCTAGACGTTCGAAACTTTTAACCGGTCGTCAAAAATCTGGCCATGTTTTTTTATGATATAGGAAGGCTAACGAGCAAACGCGTCACGTGATGGTAAGAGATCATCACCGCCTGGAATCAGCGACCTAAAGTTAATCGCTGATCCATTCATTGCCCGCATTTAGCCACCCTCCCCTCCTCCTCCTCTGGTCCTCCGTTTAATTTATCAGAATGACGAATGTGTCCAAAACGATACTCGTACACCATTTACTGCTACGGACATTGCGATAAAAGATCCGGTTTAAAATGTTATCAAGCACATTATACATGTATTTACGGTTGATAGCTTACATTTTAATGAACTACAAACATACACGCTGCAGGCCGCAGGTACCAGCTTCATTGTTACGTGATAGTGGAGTCAGGAGTTCGACTCATGCATTTAAATTGGTGCACTAACTGATATGCTCGCTAATCATCGGTTACATACAGTCGCGACGGGTACTTAAACATAATTACTCGATTAAATGTCTTCGACTTTATTCAAGTTAGTCTCTGCTTTTATTCATACATGTTTTTGTCCCAACACCCAAACAGAGGGGTGTATCTATGCATCTGTCTATGGCATCGTAGATCCCAAATGGATGAAATGATTTTTATTTAGTTTTTTCTGTTTAAAAGAGTAATGCGACTTTATCGAGGGTTTTATTTCAGCAAGAAAATCTACTCTGACGATTTTCTATCGTTGATAATCAAGCAGAGAGAGTGGCGTTAGCAGAAACAAACAGTTCCTAGTATTTAGGGATGACGTTTAGCTATGTCTATGACTCAGCCGGTCATGGCGGTCATGTTAGGGCCACAGGCGCCACAGCGACCTTAGGGCCAAATTACACTTCGATTAGTGTAAGCGCGAGTTCATATAATTGCTGCTTGCACTAAACATCAAATGTATGAAATGAACTCTCACTTGCACTTATCAAAGAGTAACTCAGCCCTAAACCAAGCTATCGGTCCGTATTGTAGGAGGCGACATATGCCGCGTCTCCCAGTTCGCGGTTAGTATAAATTTAGTAGCTTCTTTTATTTAATAATATTTTTATAAATAAATCCAAGGGGGTCAGGGGTAATCAACTGCAACTTATCGGCACAAGTTTAAATCTACAAAGACAGGTCAGGTCACCTACTATTTGTAAGGTAAGTAACCATTATCGGCGCGTTATCTCGGGTCACACTTCGCTGGTCGCAATCACGATTATGTAACCAGCGTACAAGATTCGGTTTAAAAGAGGGAAATGTTGACGACGAATATAAACCTGTGCCATTTAAAATGTTACTTGACAAATTTGCATTTGCCATTGACGTAACATGGCGTCTGTAAACCTTCTGTAAACGGATTTTCAAGGTTTTCGGGAATACCTAGTCTTGAATTTTGTTTTCTACTTTGTGTACATTCAATACCCATTTACCCAGTTAGGTATGTCAGAATTCTCTTAAAGTTGTAACATTACATAAAGCTAGATAGAAGAGGAACGAGATGTAACTGTTGCATTTAAATACAGTTGCCAAGAGCAACAATGCCTATGCATAAAAAGAAGGTAATTTATGAGCTGAACAAAATTTACTTATCAGCCTTTATAAGTGAAAGTAAAAAGTAAAATAAATATCAGTCTTTAGGTGTATACAATTACTTGATTTACAACTTGACCCAAATGTTTCAATGCAAAAACAATGTATTGGTATTCGTGAGCAATAAACGAGGATTAGGTACGGTATTATAATTATATCAAATCGACATTGTGGGAAGGAAAAGCTGTGCAAACACGTGTGGAGTACTAGTCTAGAAAACGGTCAAGATCAAGACATGAGACGAGACGACCACATGGCAAACGGTCTTGAAGGTGCGTCTGTCTGTTCTCTTATTCATAACTAGCGGACGCGTCTTCGTTCACGTGGAACTAGTAGCCTACGTCCGTCAGAGATAGTGTAGCTTTCCGTTAGTGAAGGAATTTTCAAAATCGGTTTAGTAGTTCTAGAGATTATCCCCTACATACAAAGAAACAAACATAAACAAAGTTTACATCTTTTTAATATTATCTAGTGAAGATAAGTATAGATATATTGCAAACCACTTTTAACTAAAATATGTTTTTGTCATTTTTAACATATTATGTTAACTAAAGTAGGTTTAGTAAATGATAGTAAATTAAGTGGTGTGAGATTAAAAATCCTCGTTTTTCGCCAAAAAACATAGCCGTTTTAGTCTCATTTTAAGATATTGTATCTACTCGTATTTGTCACATATTCGATAGTTGCCGACGAAACCTAAGGCACTATTTCGTTTTGTTTTCCTTAAGAGAATCACGAAGCACATTCTTTGTTCTTTGTATAAGTAAAATTATATCAGTTACTGTTTTAACTTACTAAAAGCCATTTACTATACCGATATCTCTCGAAAACGTTGGAACGCCTACCATTAAATTCTTAATTAAATTCAAAAGTGGTGCAGTTTTATAGTTTTCCCATCAAAGCGCTTTCATTAGCAAAAGAAAGGCTCAGCTTTAAAGCTAAGTAATGAAATACGAATAAAACACGTAAAGTTATCTAAAGGGATTTAATACTGAGGCAATTTCGTGCAGCTACACTTTCTCCGTTTGACTTCACACCCTATTCGTGGTTTCACATTCACCTTAATAGGTAGTAAATCTTGATTGAATTGTTATTTTCTATGTGTAATATTCATTACGTCATTATCATTGTGTATTTGAAAAGCAGACAAGGTCAAAAACCCATGGATGGTGTGTTGTTCAAAGCTTTATCGTCTGCTGATTTCACTGACAACCAGGTTGAGTGACCGCGTTGCTGATTGAAAACCATTTTGGCTATCCAACTCTGGAGACTTTGTTTTATGTATAGTGGACTAAGAAATTACTTGACCACTTGTGTTGTGTACCTTATTCCTTTCTAATACGATCTAAAAGTGGTCAAGCAATTTCGTGATCGACTATACATAACTAGATGTTGCCCGCGACTTTGGCTGTGTAGAATTCGTTTACCACTCGTGGAAACTATGCATTTAACGGAATAAAAAGTATCTGATGTGTCAATTCAAGGTATAAGCTGTCTCCATTCCAAGTTTCATCATTTTTAATATTAGTGTGATGCATTAACCGAATTAGCCGAATTTCTCATTTCATTTTCAATGAGTCCATTATTTTTGGTGAATGGCATTGACAGACAATTCAGTGCCAGACAGACTAATGAAGAATGACAATTGTTTCAGTGGAAGCGACTCTCTAAATTCGTGGTGCGCCTGGTGAGAGGAATGCAAACGAGCACGCACGACGCACGCCTTTCACACGCGAAACGAAACGTAAAACGTTTGATTAAAATCTGTAACGGATCGTGCGATGAGTTAGGAGTGATTCCGTGGATAGTCACTTTGGAAGTATCCAGACTAATAGCGCGCTGTAGCAGATAGCGTACGTTAATACACATATGAGTATAGGTCCAATAGATTCCGTTCTTCAGAATGGTTCTTTCTTCCGTAGTTCATTCTTTAGCTCTTTCTGGTCAGATAGTTTTGGGTGTTCGAAACGTTCACAGGGCATCATGTTTTAATAGGGTAAAGGCATCCCTACCTTTTCTTTAGACTTCGGTAAAGTATTTTGTGATGTCGTAGCCTTGGGATTGGAAGTAGTCTGAGGGGGCACTCTAGTTGCAGAGAGTGTGGTTTGTGTTATAGGCACAATGGTACAATGTCGAAATAACATACTTAATTACTGAGATACATTATAATTGAAAGCAACATTTCTCAAGTTCCAGTAAAGCAGAAATGTCACGAGATGGTTATAACTTGCAGAATCCTTGTGGATATAAGCCACAATGTCATTTACGGGCACTTGTGTCAACACCTTGTTTTTGAAACGATACCATTCGATACATTGCGCGTGACGCAACTACTCCATAAGTATATTTACGCAATATGCTCATTGTTTCATTCCACAAACAAGAGTTGTGAGCAACGCTATACTCTCGTTATGTGAAATCTTCTAAGGATAATGTTCCAATCAGTCTCGCTCAATCATATGTCGGTTTGAAGCTATGTTCATTTAAGTAGGAACTTGGAAGGTAAGCAAAATATATCACATAATGGACCAGGTAAAACAAAGATATTTTTTATTATTATTGAGGCTTTAGTGCGTACTGCAGACAAGCCAATCATCAAGTCAATGATAGTTTGATTTGGTATTAATTTGTGTCGCAAGTTTAAAAGTTTCCATCTTATTAAATGCCATCCTCATACTAACTTGGCAGACCTTTTGTTACCTAGCGGCGCACTAGCGGCAGATCGGTTTGTTTAATAGTATTTGGTAGGTAAAAAAGGTAGTAGCAGTTTAAAGTACTGTCTACTTAGAAGACAATTGTCTTTTAAACGCAGTGTTCGTTTTTGTTCATGCCCTTCAACTACGAAGGCAGTGTCTGGTTTGGAAAATACCGAATTAGAACACTTAACTCGTAATAGAACTCTTACAGTAGTAAAAGAGCATCGCTCGGTAGTTTTGAATAACGATTCAAACAAGTTTCTGGTGAAAAGAAGAAGAATACGACTAAAACACAGCTCCCAAGACCAATATGTCTAACGTTCTGAAAGTCTTTGTTGCTGACAATAACAAGCAACATTTTTGGCAAGTTTCCTTTACGACTAATATAATTTAATGATAGTTTAGTATTCTTTGACACTAACACAAAGAGACAGAGAACGGTTGGAGGCTTTTGAGATGTGGTGCTGGAGGAGAATGGAGAAGATAAGTTGGACACAGAGAGTAACGAATGAGGAGGTTTTAAGGAGAGTGGAAGAGAAACGAGCAATATTGAGTACGGTTGAAAACAGGAGGGGAAGAATGATCGGGCACCTTGTACGACACGATAATTTCATTGCAAATATTATAGAAGGAAGGATAGAAGGAAAGAGAGGAAGGGGCAGACCTAGAAGAAGTTATATGGACCAAGTGAAGGAGAAGGTTTGTGTCGTGTCGTACAGAGAAGTCAAGGAGCTGGCGGTCGATAGGGAGGCTTGGAAAGCACTACACCGACAAGACTAAAAGTCTTAAGTTGAGAAGAAGAAGTATTCTTTGAACCTTTACCTCACAACATACAATAAATATTTTTAGTTCTCTTAGACTTTAGTACTACTTTTTATACAACTGTAATGCGACCAGAATGTTCTATATATATCTCACGAGCATAATTATTACGTAGATCCATATTATACCCTTATTCGCATGTTACGCGAAGACTTATAAATGCCTACACATTTCTTTTTAATATTAATCTATGAGTAGTCACTTCATACCATACCTTAAATGTTGTCATCGTTAAAATATGAGACTGGTAGCTAAAGATATCGTGTCACGGCAATCGGAAACTTGTTAGCCAAGGCAGGATCTATTTTTTCATAATCTAGGCCATGTGCCCTACTGATTCATTATTCATGAATGTAGATTGTAGACCGAATTGATTTTACTTGAAACAACTTTACCCAAAGGCAAGTAAAGTTGCAAGGCGTAACCTGAGCTAGGTTAACAGTTTCTGTAGATCAAGGATGCCTTATAAACAAAAACTTCTAAATGTTGCTTCAAGGTTCATGTAGGTAGACCTAATTATACGCAAGATTTAAGGATAATTAATTCACAGAGTACCTATGTGACAAACGCAAAGGATTTTTTTTCTGTTTAACCGACAAAAAAACGGAGGAGATTCTCAATTCAGTCGACCTATGTAAGTTTTTACAGAGTAGCCTGATTTTGATGATTTTTTTTTTAATGGATAAGGTATAAATATTGTATTTTTCTTAAATTGTGTTTATCATAAGTATAACGACTTCGTTATACTTATGATAAACACAATTTAAGAATTAAGCAGTTGGATGAAAGTAGATGGGAGACAAAAAATAGAATTTAAAACGGGATGAAAAAATATTATGTCCACGAAACATTCAGCATACAATGTACAAAAACACGTTTGACGCAGAAGTTATCTCGGGAAAGCCATTGTGCAGCATTGTGTTGTTAAGTCTTATTCTTTTTTTTAAACCTGATGAAAAGGGAGATATTTTTTAAAACTCAAGACAAGCAAGAAGTGATTTTTCATCATTTCAACCAAGTTTAAAGCTCCAGATGATAGAACGTTCGATCTGGAAGACTTTTTAAACCACCAGCCCGAGACTGCTTAAAGTCGATCGGAATACAGGGTCCTTGGGGGAAAGAAGTAGAGCATACTTCAGTGAAACAAAATATTGACAGAGTAGCTTAATTTACATTTCCTCAGCATTAAGTGTAGACATTTAGCGAGGCATTTCCGTTACTTGAAGCCCCTTTTCTTTCGCGTGGTAGGTTAGAATTGTTTTCACCGCGTCTGGCGTCGTGCGGGTTAGGAGACCGCGAGGTGTTGTCCCCGTAAAGGAAATTCAATTACCATTGTAATGTCTGCACGGCAGCTATCTGCCAGGGCTGATACTAAAAGACAGGCTGTGAAATTATTTTTATATTACCTGTTCCCCGCGACTTTGGTCGCGTAGAATTCGTGCATCGCTAGCCAGTGGAACCTAATATGCATTTTAACGGAGTAAAAAGCATCCTATGTCTTAATCCAGCGTATCGCTGTCTCCGATTTAAATTCGTCAGCTGTTTTAGCGCGAGGAAGTAACTAAAATGTAAGTCACATACAAACGTTCAGCTTAATAATATTAGTGTGATAGTGTGATACGCATCAGTGTTAAGTATGTATCGGAGTGGGGCAGGTGTCACAATTAATTGTACGTTAACACGACTGCGTTAAATCGCATCTAGATATACCTTTGAACATCTTGACCGCAACGATAGTTTTCTATATCTTGGCCTGTCTGACCGTACAGTTTACAAACTTATCCACACAAGAGCCGATAGGGACCGTAATCCCTCTTAATTTGAGCGGACCGTGGCCAGCCTCCGAAGTAAGTATATATAGGTAACTTTAGAGAGTAATATGTATTATGTAGTGGTAAGTTAAGTATAGAGTCTAAACAAAGTAATTGTTTGATCGGGCAAGTCGCATGCGTGCTTGCAACCGACGACATAACTATAAATATAGTTATCTTTTATAGTGTGGCTCAGTTCTGTTATAATAGAAGGAAACCTGTGCCCAGCATTATTTATGAACCCGCTTTAAGGAATGCGTCACACAGAATGCGTTTTGTGTTCTGGGTCATGTCCGAATCCGGGTATATCGTTTGGTTTTCACTTTGCCTACTCTGCAGTTTGTGACGGACAATTAACAGAGTCGATTCGTAAACTACTGTTGAAATAGAGTTAGCGTTAATAATAACTTTTTATATCAATACGTACCTTACTACTAGAGCCTCGGCCGCTTATCCAAAGTATCCGCAGTACTGTTATTATGGGTTTTGTTAATGTTTACCGCGCACCTTAACGGTAATAGCGCTAATAAGTAGCCGAATGCGCTTGGAGATTACGTATCACTTACCGTTATACTTAAACTTGACGCTCATTGACTGAGTTGAGTATACCGCCACTATCAGATGTAACACCGAATAAGTATAAGTGCAGATACTCGAGCAATTTTCAAATGGGCGCATGCCAAGCGGAAATTAAGCTTTTTGCACGAGGATGTGCGCAATGTCTTAACCAGGATCTGACGACGATAGGAAGGTAGGAAACAGTTCTGCCTGCAAACTGTCCCCTTTTACTTCAAAGCCCTGTGTTATAGCAATGATCTTTAGATATGTTTGAGATGGTTATAGTATGTCTAACTGATTGATTTATTTAGTAAGAATGAATTAGCTTATTTCATGTATTTTGAAATTACAACCGGCCCTATGAGATCATCAGATTAAATCAAATTTTAAACTTTTTTCAGACAAAAAATGGGCTTAAATCATTTTATCACAGACAAACAGACAAGACAGATGGAGACTTCAAACTTATGACACCCTAATTTACTTTGCTTCGGTGGTTAATCAAAGCGTAAACAGCCTTAGGGGATAGGCGAGGTATTTCAAGTTAACTAATAATAACAAATGGTAGGCAAACTAAATTAGCAATAATCATCTATTTGATAAATTTCCTTGTTAACTTTGCCAACCCTGTTCTAGTTTTAATAGCGTATAAAGACCGGACGTAGAAATAAATAAAAAGGCGGTCAAGTGCGAGTCTGACGCCTGCTGTGGGTTCCGAACTACCAATCATATATATCTGTGCTAAATATTTGCAAAAAAATTAGCTTTAACTTTGTCAGATGTCTTACTGTTAAGAGACAGTTTTTCCGACCGCAACTACAAACTAAATTTTTTTTACACGTTTTACAGCTAGTGTCCATTATATTTCTATGATAGTCAATGAAAAAATTGATTTCTGACGTTTGTAGTTTACACTATCTACAGTACTCTACACTAATATAATAAAGAGGTAAACTTTGTTGTTTTTGTTTGCTTGAATGTATGTAGGGGGTAATCTTTGGAACTCTGAACCGATTGCAAAAGTTCTTACTACATTAGAAAGATATACTATTCCTAGCGGACATATGCTACTAATTCCACGCGATTGAAGTCGCGGGCGTCTGCTAGTTTGTTCTCATAGTTTTTGAGATAAGGGGTGGGGCAGAAGGTTGGCGCGATTAACGTTACGTCAATAACGATTTCATATTAAAAACTAAGATAAAAAAAAATTTTGGATGCACGATCTTAGAGCCTTCGACTAACATAAATCTCATGATAGGAGAAGATACATTAACCCTAATCCGAGAAACATATATAGACTGTTAAAAACATAACCCTTCCTTTTGGCTTTGCCGTAGTCTGATAAAAAGAGTGTTGACAGGCAAACAGACGAACAACAAAATGATGGTACATACCTATAATATTCCTTTTTTTTATCGTATGGAACCCTAAAAAAGGTGGATCATAATAGATAAAACGTCATTAATACCATCTTCAGCGGTGTTAAAGTGGTATTTCCATTAAGACAATGCTTAAGTGCTCTCTTTTGCGCCGGGAATAATTGCTTGTCCAGAGAGCCTTTTTAAAACAACCTTGCCCTACCTAGTACTACCTTAGTACAACCGCTCGTATTAGAGAAGAGTCAGATAATTAACTTCATCATATCGCTAGGTGTGGGACGTTCTGATTCATTAACACTAATTAGACATAAGTACTCTCCTCATTATCTCGCACGTGTGAGAAAACCAACCAAAGGTGAGAATTTTTAAGTCAGGAGAAAGATGTTAACGTTGCTATTGAATCCAAAAAGGTAGACAATTCAAAAGACACAACTAGGTTATCTCAATAACTCACAATACCAAGTAAATAAGTTGCTAGGCACGTAAAAACGACGTAAGTATAAAAGTCAAGTCAAGATAATAAGGTCCGGTAACAAAACTTGTTCGGGCCAATCCACTGCGACCAAACAGGAATAATTTGCCAATTTGAATAGATAACAACTGCCATTTAGGTCTCCTAATTCTTCCACCCATCGCTCTTGACCAGTTATGAGCTTTGAACATATTAATAATAAAAAAAAAACGCAAGCCGCGGGCCTCCCAGTTCAACGCACTAGGTCGTCGCTCCACGGTATACCGTACGACGTTACCATAAGAAATACGCCCATCCAACCTGGCCAAAACTGGAAACGCTGCAGCAAGAACGAATCATGGCGCGCCAAATGCCTTCTTTACGTAGCCGGTTGTCTACCATTAACCGGCGGGCGTGACGTCACCGCATAGCAGGGAAATCAAGTTACAGGTGCCTGGTCCTAAGGTCTCAATGACCTCCCGAAAATGAGCTTTGATTTTGCTTCCAATGGTCTTAAGAAAAAAAGTGTTTATGTACTGTAACAATAAACAACAAGTTTTTAATGTTTTTTTATGAAATAAGTAGCAAGCGAGGTCACCTAATGGTAAGACATCATCATCACTCATAGTCACCTGCAACACCAAGGAGATTGCAGGTGCGGAGCCAACCCAGAGGTCTAAGATGAAAATTGGAATACCTCTGTGCCAGAATCTTTGAATAAGAATAGTTTAACTTTATGAGGTAGTTGTTTTTTCTGTAGGTTGCATATTCCTATTAAAGAAGAAATCACACAATCAAGATGAAAAACTTATCTAATACTCGTAGGTACCTACTATTATGAATTAGTATCAACTTAACAACACGCTTACCTACTCGTACCTAGGTCAAACTAGACGAAGGTTAAAAAATGTGTCGTACTCGTTAACAAGGAAAAAATCTAAATCCCAAGTCTCTCAACACAGTCGAATAAATATTACCAGCCATAAAAAGCCTGGCAGCGCCTGATCAACAGCAAAAAACTGTTTACCAGTGAGCATGCAGCGCAGTATTGCGTAGGTTAGATACATTTCTTCAGCTCCCCTTTTAATTTTTTGTGCTCCGTTAAAGGTTCATTGGTCAGAAGTTTTTTATTCGACTACCTGTAGACGCACCTTCGCAACAACAGTTAGATAAGTGTTAAGAATTTGAAAGCTTTTGATCGAAGCTTGCGTAAAGTGATAATCGAATGGAAATGTTAGACTATCGAGATTAGGTGTGCTTTCATACCATCGCGCCTTTTTTCCTTTTCGGAAGAGTTACAGAAAACAGTTAGTTTCTCTGTACAGCCAGCAACAAAGAAATTTCTCTTAAAATTTCTAGTCTGGTAGCTGTTAAAAACAAAACCCTTCGGGTGCCGGTAATATGTATTCTCTCTTTAGCGTTAGAATCCAGGATGTATCTTATTATTATTGTCATTATAGGTAACAAACAATATGTCATAATAATTACTATTAACATGAACAATAGAAAAAATATCATCATCATCATCATCAGCCCATGTTCGTCCACTGCTGGACATAGGCCTCTCCCATGGCACGCCACTGAGCACGATCCTCGGCCACTCTCATCCAGCTCTTGCCAGCCGCCCTGCGAAGATCATCGCTCCACCGAGTCTGAGGACGTCCCACGCTACGTTTGCCGATCCGTGGTCTCCACTCAAGAACTCGTCTACCCCAACGGTTATCGGTTCTTCGGGTTATATGACCGGCCCATTGCCAAAAATATACAATCAGGTAAAACTTACTTTACCATAATGTATCACGCACGTTTAGTTTCATCTTACTAACTAAAAATAAGTACGTTTACGCAAACTAGTACAGCATAATATTGCATTCGCGTTTGACCATCGATGAGGGACGTTACGTATAAACTCCGAAAAATTTTGTAGCTCTCGGACTGTACAGCAGCCACTATCAGATATATCCCATCAGAGCAGTAAAGGTGTTCAAAAATATGAGAACACAGCCCTATTGTCACAGAGGGGTTAGGGCGCGTTAACATATTTTTGAACACCTTCACTGGTCCCATAGGCAGATGCGAACTGTACGCAAATCTCTTTCACTTGACAGTGGTATCAAGTCTATTTCACTTGACAGTGGTCGCTTTTGGATGTTTTTGCTTCGTTTATATAGCTGTGTAGCTATTGATTGTACGTAAATAGTCTGATAAAAGAGGGAAAATAACAATGTAAAATATTTAACAATTGAAAATTTTGTAAGGAAAACCTTGCGCTGAAGGAATATACCTATTTATTGTTACTGTTGCCAACGCGGATGCGGTGTGTGCGTCTGACTACTTATCATTCTCGGACTTCGAGAATTTCATCGTGAATCGTGCGAGACCATGCTCACATTGTATAGATCTTTATATACGATTAGACATCAATAGGAAAAAACAGAAGTAAGTACCTAGATAGATAGGTAATCGTATAATCTATGATGGAAGCTTCTTTAGCCATAAACAGCTGGCCCGCGTCAAGTAAACCGCGATAAGTAATCTTACAAGTTCCTCACTAAATAGACGATCAGTAGGTAAATCCCCAGATAGGCGTTTATCGAAAAACAATAAATGTGGGTAATGTACCTATGTCGACAATTAGCATCTGCTGGAAATTCCTGTGAAAACCCAGAACGCAACGTTATCGTTTCTGAGAACTCCATCGAAAGAAAACTTAATCGATCTGTTTACCTACTACTGAACTCTTGGCGTTTTATTTACCTTTTGGTTGAATAGGATTTGATTTGATGTCTTCTTTCTCGGTGGATACTTTATAAAACATTTTTTTTAAGGGCCATGAGATTTGGAGCATTCGAACTGACGTTTTCGACATCCATGAGTTTTCAAACTTTAGCGGTTAGATTACAGAGGATTGTTTGAAAGTTTGTATACTTGCCACTGGGTTCGTGAAGACCGCCTAACCTACCTACATTTGATATGTTAGTGTTAATAAGCAGATTTTTTTATCAGCGCACGGTATTCCTAATTGTAATACGGTATACCTACCTCACTAATATTATTATCAGTGTTGATAACATTATACATGCCGAATAACAACTTACTATGCGAGCTCAACAGCAGATTAATTTACATCGAACTTTAAACACTGAAGTGAAACCGAATCATCGAAATTCAAACAAACAGCAAGTTAGCATTTCGGCATTTCATTGAATGTCGATTGTTACCCTATTTACAAACGTGCGAGCGTGAGTCAGTGCTGGAGCATTTATTTTCTTATTGCAGGTACCGGAGTTGATTACAAAACAAGGCCGGCTGCTCTATTTGTCACCGCGACCGTTATCAGCGTCCGCGGCGGCGCTATCCGCCCCTCTCGACTTTCACAGATCCACTCGACTGATGCGGTGCATTCTTTCACCGAATGCACCGTTCCACGATTTCACCTCTACGCGATAAGTGTGCGATAACAAGGTCGACTCACCGGGTCGATGTCCGCATCCCAGACGTCCTTCAGGTCGTTGGAGATGTCGAAGTAACTCTCCATCGCGGGGCCCGGCGGCCGCCGGCGTGCCCAAAAGAAAAATCCTCGCGAACCTCACAACACAACCGTCTCGCAGTCACTGTCCCTCCGGAGGTGCACTCTGGAAAGAATGTAAACTACACCCCGGTTGGCCGGCACACGTTTATATTCTCACGGAACACTGTGCACCATCACAAGTTTAGGTTTCACTATCGATGGCCATTTGTTTTTGCAATAAAATAACTTTTATGAAGTTTCACTGCACGCGAGGAATGTTCCGGCGAGCATTCGGGCTGCGACAAGCATGCGTCCGCGGCGGGGTTCGGCCGGCGAATGCGGAGTATCTCGCGCCCGCCCCCTCTCCGCCCCCCCATTCGCTACTAGATTCTCATTCATAAGTTGATAGGGGGTAAAACGTGACGCCGCTGACATGAGGGGACTACCCACACGAGGGCACGTTGCTTAAATTCGGATCCTGAAACGGGCAAGCGCTGAAAACAAGTAGGCGTCGGCTTGAATGGGGGAAAATTCGCAAAGACATTTGTATTGTTCCATGATTTGTTTTATTAAATAATTTGATCGATCCTTATTTACATAATAAATAATTATGGTACAAAAAGGTACATGCTTAATTTTTACCTAAATTTTGTCCAGTCAATTTGGGTGACTGAACACTCGGGCATTAGTATATTTAATAGCCTCCAAAATATAATTAAAAATGGTCCAATAATTGTAACTGTGAAAATGGAAATTATAATAAAGCACCAATTAATAATTTAATATCTAAAAATATATTGCGGGAAAACATTTTGCAAAACCTTTTTTAAAAGCCGTTCAATGTTACCGAGTGTTCGAGGTTACCCGCATTAACTGTAGTTAACGTTTAAAAACTTAACAATTTAATTTAATCTCAAAGTAAATACCCAAAGTCTGTTTTTTAATTCGGAGACTAAATTGACAGAAACTGCAACAAATTACAACCTTGCTACTCCGCGAAACCAATTGTTCCAGTTTCTTGATATGGACCTCTGCAAAGTAACGCCTGAATCTATTAATTATTTAAATTGACAGGATAAATATAGAAAATATCAAAAATAAATAGGATGATAAGGCAATTTATTTTCCGGATTACAAAGCAGACTCATCACTTAATGTATAACCCACACTACCTACCTATACTTTAGAACAAAAAAAAACTTTGTTTTCGACCTGCGTTTACAACTTTTTATCGCTATTTTTTCTAAAATAGGTATAAATTTAAGCATTTTTATTTTGCAGACATTTTTAAAATTTCCACATATGCAACTTGAACATAAGGCTCAAATTGCGATACAAAATCATAAGAACCGACGATTACCCCACCATACATAAGTTTATAGCTCTGACTATATTATTATTGTTGGTACGGCTTCCGATCACGGGCCCATGGGGACCCGGTCATTTGAAAGGCATTCATGGGGCCAAAGCCCACATGAAGAGGCCTTTGGTGCCATATAATATAAACGAAATGGACGCAACTATGGAGGTCTATCCCCTAATACACTATGGAGGATACTAGCGGACAGTCCTCCCCAGTATTATTATTATTATTATGAAATAGGAAGGCAAACGAGCAAGTAGGTCACCTGATGACAAGTGACATAGACACCCGCAACACTAAGGAAACAGCACAACGTGCGTTGCTAACCCTGAGGGCTAGGATGAAATCTTGGCAAATGCCAATAGTTTCACCAACTGCTGCTATATTCTTGAAACCCAAAAACTGTTTCAAATGTGCATTTACCTGTATTTTTCGTAATTTATCAAACGCCGTACGCCGGCGCGCGCGCGTATTAATAATCATAGTCCTTCGAGCCGGATAACAAGTTTATCGCAAATAATCTCATCGATAGCAATAATATGTGCAGTATCTAGTCTTTTGATTACCGCTTGCAAATTGAACTGTGGTGTTTTTAATTGCGTACAAAACAATTCAAGTGAGTTGAACTTGCCGATCGAGCGCGCTTTTGCTTTACCTATGAAACATCCTTAAGAGGAGTGTGAACCCAGCGCTCGCCATGCAAACGGCGATAACGTTTTCCACCCCCAAAACCTTAACCTATTGCCATGATTTTTTGGTATGTTGTCATTATGCCCTAGAACTAGGTTTGTTGTATGTTTTGATTTTTTAAATATTCTTAATAGTTTTAAAAATATTGACGTTTTTTTGTTTTGTATGAAAGTCCTAAAATGGAAATATTGTCAAAACTATGAAGAATATTTAAAAAATCAACACATACAAACCTAGTTCCCAGGAACTCTGTCGTTATGTCTAGACATAACGACAACATACCATAAAATCATTGCCATAGGTTAAGATTTAGAGGGTGGAAAACGTCATCGCCGTTTGTATGGGGAGCGCTTTTTCGGGCTGGGTTCACACTCCTCTAAAGACCACTGCAGACCCTAGCTCACCTAAGATGATTTAAGGAAGCTGTCGGGAAAAAGGTCAATTGACTGACAAGATGGTTAATGGAGAAATGTTTTTACAGTGCCAAGGAACATTTACATTATAAAGACTTCTCACATTCTCAATAATAATTAATTCATTATAATAATACTACAAATGTAACATGTGCCTCAAATAAAATGATTTAACTAATGTATGTAGGGTAATATTGAAAATTTGTATATTAAACTATAATGACCTAAAATCAAAAATTTGTACGCTTGCTTGCATTGTATTTTACTGTTTACGCACTAATATAAGTTTTTGATTTAATTTAGCAGAACGGCGAGTTAAATTAGTCCACAACATCAAGTGTGTAGGCGTCAACATATGAAGTGAAAATAAACATAGACTGCTAAAAACATAACCCTTCCTTTTGGCTTTGCCGTAGTCGGGTAAAAATTAAAATGAATTTACTTTGCAAGTAGGACATAAAGGCTCTTTAACATGTCTGAGTCTACAAGACCGAGATGGTCCCGGTGGGGCCCATAGCTGGCTCTAAGTAGCTTCTCGGGTTACTTTTAGGATTTTTTATTAGGATACCTTAAAACTTTTTTACCCAAATTTTAAATTAATAATGTATGTTTTTGGATTGAATATACTAAATGTATTATTATAACCTAACATAAATAAAGTAAATAAATCATTATTAGGTGTAAATACAACTATGATGTAATACAAAATATGCTTTCAGAAGTACTTTTGATAAGATTACATTATGACAATGAAATATGATGCCCAATAAAATATTATAAATGCTAACTATAATTTTATTACCGTGATAGTTATAATCTTGATGATTATAACTATCGCAACGATGGAGGAAGTAGCGACCTGTTTTCATGGAATTCAAATCTCTAGCTCATGAACAGAATGAGTTAAAATTACCTGAAACGTGAAGGATGTTGACCCGAAACCGAATATTGTTTTAGAAATCGAATTTAATCATTTTTAAGAGAGCATCAAACGAAAAATGTTGACCCAAAACCGAATATTGTATTAGAAATCGAATTAAATCATTTTTAAGAGAGCATCAAACGAAAAATGCCTCGATTTTTTTCTTATCCTGGGATATGGGCAAGGTTTAGATAGTGGGGTGTAGAGTACAGATATTGTTTTAGAAAACTAAAGAAATGGGGGCGTGATACATTTATTTCAAAAATTGTTTTACATGCATAACATGGTATGCTGGTCTTTGGCAAATACAACACAAATATACTGTGTGGTGGTAAAACCCTCAGAGCGCGAGTCCCATTCGCACTTGGCTGGTTTTTTAGGATGAGTAATGTTGCAAACAATCTTGGTAAGTAATTTTGCTAAAAAAAAAGAAGGAAATATTTCATATTTAGTCTCATAAAATAGCTATTTGTTGTAAACGTTAGTTGTACCACGTTGTACTTAAAATTCGGTTCATATTGCCAGCGCTTGCAAGAATAAGCTAGGACTCATTTATCAATAATGCAAAATACTATAAATATTTAAATATGAACTCCCTTCCCCCTAGCACGGGCCAGGTAGTTCTGAAGTATTTTATAACAGCGTTCAATCGTTGTAAACTGCGCAAGGACGCATACCCTAAGGACTGGTGACCGTCGCACGGTATCTTGTGACACAGGTGGTCTATTTGTGACCGTTCCGTTTCGGTGGCACAGTGAACAGCGACGGCACGTGGGTGTGCAGTGCGCTGGTACCGCCGTGCAACACGCAGACGCGAGGCACGCCGCATTTGACGAGGTAGTCGCTAAACTGTGGGAGAAATATTCATAATTAATAGATTCAGGCGTTACTTTGCGGAGGTCCATATCAACAAACTGGAACAAATTACCTTGCTACTCCGCGAAACCAGTGCCGGACTCGTGCAAAATAGCTGCGTCTGTGCGACATATATATGTTCATGCAAAAATCCACCCTACCCCGCTTCCACACGAAACAACATATATCACACAGAATCAACTACACACCACCACCACTAAATACTAAAACTACGCGATCGAAATGCGTTTCGCCTCTATGCGAGGCATCATCAAGATCAAACAGTACGACCGTTCGCTACTTGAACGAATCTTCCAATCGGTAATTTGTTCCATTTTGTAAACATTTTGATGTTAATATATTTGCGGGTGGTAGGACCTTGTGCAAGGTCCGTCCGGATCGCTACCACCATCTTGCTCGCTAATCCTGCCGTCAAGCAGCTGTGCTTGCACTGTTGTGTTCCGGCGTGGAGAGCAAGACAGCCGGTGCAATTACTGGCACAAGAGGTATTCCATCTTAGCCCTCTGGGTTGGCAACGCATCTGCAATCCATTTGGTGTTGCGAGTGTCTATGGGCGGTGGTGATCACTTACCATCAGGTGAACCACTTGCTCGTTTGGCTTCCTATGTTTTAATCAAAATTACAAATAGCTTTTTCTCGCGACTTCGTCCAGCGGGGCTATTCTCGGTTTATGCGAGATGCATCTCGCACGGAAACAACTGTCAAATCCCTTTGAAGTCTGACATTTTTTGACGTACCTCACACGTGGGATGCATCTCGCATGAACCGAGAATCGGGGTGCAGGTAGATTTCATACTAATACCTCCCCCCTTTTAACTTTCGGAATTTCCGAAAATCTTCTCTTAGTGCACATCTGCACAACTTGGAATATTGGAGAGGAAGGAGATGTAGGAGATGAAAGATGAGGAAGGAGAGATGCAGACACTAAATCTCACAACTCTGAGAAGTGCATAGCGCAAAGTTGTATTCTTCCCACTAGGCTTAAATTTTTAACATAAAACTACCGTGAGATTCGGACATATTAATAAAACGGATCACTCACGTGTTTTTACGTCGAGAAATGCCCAACATGTTTGGGACCAGTCCGTGGTCCTTAAGCATGGGTCCCGCGGCAGTCATCGTCGCGCCACCGCCGCGGGGGCTCACGATTAAGGACCACGGACTGGTCCGAAACATGTCGGGCATTTTTCGACGTAAAAATACATGAGTGATCCGTTTTATTAATATACTATAGGCTTAAACTTACTAGCTGCGCAGTTTCGTCCTCGGTGGAGGCAACCACGACGGTTTTCTTCAGCTTCATGGCTTCCGTCAACGTTTTCTGGTGATGCGGGCCCAAGCTCAACAGCTCATGTTGCCCCAAATGGACCCCGCTGTATGGAATGTTAATACTACCTTCTATGAAGCTTTTCTCATAACTGGAAAAAAAAAATTAGAACAATGAACACTAATTGACCTAGTAAATTAAGCTACTAAAGCTGTTTGTATTATGGGTAGGTACTAGACAACGGATATACATATTTATATAGATAAATATATATACTTAAATACATATAACGTCTAAGACTCGGGTACAAACATTCGTATTCATCATACAAACATTTACCCCTCCCGGGAATCGAGCCCGGAACCTCAAGCTTTGTAGTCAGGGTCCAACCACTACGCTATCTGGTCATCAAAATATCGACAGTGGAAATCTCAAATGTCGTAAGGGACATTAACGGACATGTCCCTTACGACATTTCAAATTTAGTGGAAATAGGTACGTAATTAGAAAGGCTTTAGCACCAAGTTGTCGTCAAGTGTAGATCGAACTCTACTTCTAAAGTTGATTATACCTATCAACTTTAGAAGTAGATGGTAATTTTAATACTTTGTTGCAGTGACAAAAATATTCCGACAGTTTGAATACGTCAAAGTACAAGGCGTTTTGCATACTTCTGCGATGGGGCCGCCGCAATAGGCATGTTGGCTAAAAATTTATTGCTATCGAAATTTAAAGAATTCGTTAAAAGAAAAATAGTGTTTTTATTTTTTTCTATGATCACTATTTACTATTTACTACAGGTATTTTTAATTTTAAACTTTTAATTTATATTGCGCACTAACATAGTTTTGTAAGTAATTATTGTTACTAACACATTATGGGATCAAATCCTGCAATAAATGATTTTGATTTTGATTTGATTTAATGACCATGAAGTATCACGAGAAGAAAAACGCAACGCAAGCCCCGCGCCTTGCCAGACTCTTAGTACAGAAGTCGGTGACACAAGCCACCAATACTCACAGCAAATTAGACCTTATGTCGATGACACAGCATTTATCTTGACAGATCAAAGAGAAGAAGTCAGACAGGCTTATACGTGGACAGCATTCAACGGCTAACACTTCCATTGGTATTTCCACTGAGTCCTGCAAAAACACAGTTACTGTTACCGCTTTGCGATTGGTCTGCTTTCTTTTATTGAGGCCTTTCCATTAAAGTTGTACCGTTCAACTATACTTAAGTTACATTTAAATACTGTCTACACTGTCAGTTTTGTTATGAAACATAACGTCATTATTAATCATCATCATCATATCAGCCGGAAGACGCTCACTGCTGGGCATAGGCATTCCCCAAGGATCTCCATGATGGCCGGTCTTGTGCTGCTCGCATCCACCGATTTCCAGCGATCTTTACCAGATCGTCGGTCCACCTTGTGGGAGGCCTACCAACACTTCCGTCTTCCGGTACGTGGTCTCCACTTGAGAACCTTTCCGACCCAGCGACCATCGGTTCTACGAGCAATGTGCCCCGCCCACTGCCACTTAATATGTTATTCATTTGACATTATTTGTCAGTTTGGTGACGGCCACTAACCGTTAACGGTACAACTTTTAATAGAAATGCCTGTTAACCGATATTTTTAAACCAAATTTACACTAACTTAAAGATCTATCAGAACCTGAGGGGATCTGTCAATGAGGACGCTAATTAATGCTGCCTTTCATATAATACAAGTAGCAACACCGAAATACCGAACTAAGATGTCGCGACATATTTTATTATATAAACCGACAATTTCAGAAGATGCACGTAAAGGGGGTAAACAAGATTGACTATTTAATTGCGAAGGGTTGTAACTTATCCATTTTTTTTTTACTTTTTACTAACTTTTGGATTTTACTCCAAGAAAGAAACAAGAAAACGATAAAATGAAACAGAGGATTAACTTACCATCGGATCTTTAACTTCAGCGTCGTTCGTAAACCTTCTGTAAGTGATACTTCTAGGCGAACTACGGCACATCTCAATAGACTCCTAAAATGAAAAATAAACACCTTGAATTCCTCCCTGACATAATATTGATAATATTTATCTATAGGTATAAGTATATAGCTTTAGTTGTTTAATTTGGGACTAGGCCAATCGGTGTTAGTACCCTAGGGTACTCTAGGGTATTAACACCGATATCCGAACATTTTGCTCGGATATTTTTTAATTACAGAGTAATTAGGCTTGCTATGTAAATCAAAGTAATATATATATTTTTTAGTTGCACCAAAATTGTAAAAAATTAAAAATATTTTATAAAATTTGGGACGGATTAATATACCTTAGTCTATCACAAATTTCAGTACATTTACCTACTACCACAGACAAGAAAGTTCTCATAATGAAATTGGTTGTAATAATGCTGGTCATTTCCTAAGGTTTTTGAACGCATTATAGAGCAGTAATGATATGTGTGTGGATAAAGTAAATGTATGCAACTGTGTATAATTAAGCCTTAAAACACTCGTGTGATCCTATTGTAAAACTCGCTGTTGCTCGTTTCATAAAACCACACTCGTGTTTTAAGGCCTCTCATTATATAGCAGTTGCATAAAATACTATTATCAGTATTTCACCTTGACGCACTCCCCTATATCGATCTCGGGCAGGTCGGAGAACAGCAGTATGCACTCGTTGAAGCCCGACTCGAGCAGCGTGTCGCGCAGCTGGCGCAGGATGCCAACGCCCATGAACAGCGGCAGCGCGGGACCCTCCACCAGCAGCGCGTCCCACAGGTGCAGGATCTTGTGCAGCGGGAACACGTCTGCCAGGATCAGAACAACCTGAGATATCTTAGCTTATGTAATGAGGCTTACGGGTAAACGTTGACCCAACTTGTGCTAAAACTGGAACAAATTACTTTGCTACTCCGCGAAACTAGTGCCGTGCTCGTGCAAGATAGCTGCGTCTGTGCGACATATATATTATTATCTTCATGCAAAAACCCACTTCCCGCTTCCACACGACACAACATATATCACACAGACTCAACTATACACCACCAACACTTAACACTAAAAAACACATCGACACGCGTTTCACCTCTGTAGCGTTCTAGTAGCGAACGGTCGTACAATTTGATCCGGACGATGCCTCGTACAGAGGCGAAACGCACGTCAATCGTGTTGTGTTGGCAAATACGTTGCCAACCTAGAGGGCTAAGATGGAATACCTCTTGTGCCTGTAATAGCACCGACTGTCGTGCTCTCCACGCCGGAACACAACAGTGCAAGCACTGCTCCTTGGCGGCAGGATTGGTGAGCAAGATGGTGGTAGCGATCCGGACGGACCTTGTACAAAGTCCTACCACCCGCAAAAGCTTGTATTGAAAGAATTGTAATAAGTTGATAATACGCTTACGTGAGAACATAGTGAGGAACCAGGGTATAGCGAACAGGTTGGGCTCGAAGCTGATCTCATGCAGGTGCGTGGTAAGCTCGGGCTCGTGGAAGGCCACCATCTGCCAGAACTTGGCCAGGTACTCCTTGATCACGGCGCTGTTATCCTTCAGGAAAAACTTGTGGAGGAAGCGCGGCACGAAGGCCGACAGGCAGGCGAAGGCGCGCGCTGGAACAGATTGATCATTCTTGTTTATTGTTTAGCGGACGATAGGATGGACATGTTCGTAGAACACAAGGTTCTAAATAAAAAAGAAAAATCCACCGATACAAAAGACCTCAAAAAAGTAAAAAAAAGTCAGCTGCGGCACTATTCTTTTTTTAACAAGGGCGCGCCCATGCTGTCGTGCTATCGCACAATTGTCCTTAAGAGTTACTAACCATACAAGTCTGTTTTTTCCTCGCAATACAAGTGTTGAAAAACGTCGTATGAATTACGTGTGTAATTTACGCACCACTACCATTACACACTCGGCCCCTCATCGCGCTCGCTTACCACTCGCGCGAATAATACCTCTCGTATCATAATGTACTATTATTGCAGCTAACCTTCGTCGCAAAAGTTGAGGTAGAGGAAGGGCGCAGTGAGCGAGTCGAGCCCCTGCCAGTAGACATACTGCGGGTTCGTGAGCAGCCACGCCTTCAGCAGTCGCCGCAGCTTGCGGTGCCCCAGCGAGCCGCACAGCAGCCAGCAGTACTGGTGGCAGCGCGGGATGTCCACGTCTATCTGTTAAGAGAGAAACAACTTATCTCAAACAGGGTACACACTCTGTTCTTAAGTCATAATCATAGTCATTTTATGAGAAACAATATACAATGTGTTAGAAAATTTAAAACTAATATGTTGGTACTATAAATGTCATAATGAAAACATAATGAATACGCACTGTACAATAATTTGACACGTCAACATCGTTATAATTTTATATGTCAAATTTAGTATACTTTTTCATGTCTTTTTCAGTTCATCCTGTGTACATCTGAGCACCGAATAAACTGTTTTTTTTTCTTTCTTTATGTCAAATTTATTACCTATAATTTCACATGTCAAGCTTATTTGGAATAATAATCAACGTTACCAAACATTGTGGTCGTAAGGGCGTCCTCTAAGTCGCGCAGGTGCACGCCTTTTGAACAATAGTACGAGCACTCGCGCAAGTTAGCGAACGCTCTCATACTATTTTTGTGTAGGCGTGCGTCCGCGCGACTCAGCGAAGGCCCCAAGGAAAGGGCTTATTACACTACGCGGTATTCAGACAGTCTAACTAAGATTTAGCATAGTATAATAAGAGTTAGCTTGTCTAATTAGACCGACCGAATGGGTTCGGCCGTGCTTACTTGCTCACTGAGACAGTCTGAATACCGCGTAGTGTAATAAGAGTTAGACCGACTGAATGGGTTCGGCCGTGCTTAGACAGTCTCACTAAGACTGTCTGAATACCGCGTAGTGTAATAAGCCCGTAAAAGCGCACGTGCTTGCACTGTTATGTTCCGGCGTGGAGAGCAAGACAGCCGGTGTAATTACTGGCACAAGAGGTATTCCATCTTAGCCCTCTGGGTTGGCAACGCATCTGCACTCTCTTTGTTGTCGCAGGTGTCTATAGGCGGTGGTGATCACTTTCCATCAGGTGACCCACTTGCTAGTTTGCCGTCCTATGTTATATATTTAAAAAAAAAACCTGTCTGTCAGTGGGCGTGGGCGTCTCCTTGTCGATGCGCTCGTAGCGCGCGGCCGCGTCGCCGGACACGCCGAGCAGCGCGGCCCACACGGCGCCGCGCACCAGCGGCGGCACGTCCACAGCCGCCTCCGCCAGGATGTACGGCGCCGTGTACGGGTAGCCCTGCAACATCGCTCTAGTCAGTGGAGGAACGATAGGCTGGCAAAATGTAGCCATCGAAAGAATTTGCCACGGGCCCCGGATGGTATAGTCCCGCCGCTGGCTCTAATCTGGGGCCGTCCATTAAACGCGCGATACTGAAACGCAAAGCGGCGTCACGTGTGTTTCTTTTTTCGCCAAACGCGTACAAAATCGAAAACGGCCTGTAGTGTGACCTTGATTCGCCGTTGCCAGGCATCGAACGAAGCTAAGATTCTTTGTTAGTACTAAAAAATACACGTGATATAAGGGAGGGGGGTAGTCTTCAACCTCACCATGTATCACCAAGTGGGAGGAGGGGGGGGGGGGGATTAAAAATGCCAAAAAAACATCGCGTGATTAATGGACGGCTCATCTCCGACCGAAACTAGTTTTTTTCACCGAAACCTGAAGCAGGGTTTGAAATTGTCAAGATAAATATGCCCTTTGATAATTATCAAACGGATGTAAACCTAGCAATCCTTTTTTTAACTGATTTAACACTTACATTTATAGGAAATAGTTTAGTAAATAAATTATACACATTTTACAATCAAGGTAATCTTTTATTAATTTTTTGTGCATAATGTCGTAAAAAAAAGTTGCAAACCAAAGTACGGAAAATTAACCAACAACATTAATTAAATTGATGAGTGGAATATCATCCTCATATACTTATCAAAGATTATTAATTATCAACCAATATTTATCTTAATAATTATCACTTCAAACCCTGCCAAAAACGCAACTGAATTTTAGTTTCTGTTTCAGTTTTGGCCAGTCCTAGAAACTAAACTGAATCTCCAGTTTAACACAGAAACTCATTGAAACTGAAAGTTCGGTCGGACACTAGTATTCGTCATTACTATGTATTCTATTACACACGACATTACACATTATTTGCGCGGTTTGCATGACAGAGCTTTTTTACACAAAATAATAAATAGGTCGGTTTCTCATCCTCCCATACTGCAAACCATTAACTTTACAGTGCCTAAAGCCACCACGCAAACTTGTCGACGACCTTTTTTCTTTTCTTTTTTAATAATTCCATCACTTTCCTTTGGCTTTATTAAGTTTCGTTTTTTTTTTATTACATTAGTGCACGCACACAGATACTTATTCTAATTTCTACTAAGTTCAGCACTATTGGTAAATTAGTCAAACCAGCGAATAATTTGACACCTAGGTATCAGCGACGTTGCCAACATTCCGCAACTAAGCAGAAACTCACATGCATTAACCTCTCGAACCAAAGTAGCCGATAGAACTGGTACTCCGTATCTCTCTCCCTGATCACTCGGGGTAGAGCGACTGCGTCAAACTCCTTCCTTCGTTCGTGCATCAGCGGGTAGTAGTCGTGTATGGGTATATGCGCCAGACGAGCCTTTAGGAGTTCCAAGCTGTATCTGGCGATGCGACGGTCGAAGAGAGCACCGTCCTTGCCACCTATTGTGGGGCCGTCCAGGAGGATTGCTCTGTGAATAAGAAGTCTGGTTTGGAGTATGTTGATGGCGAGCTCAAAGAGGGTTGTTTGTTACTAAGGGTTGTTTCAACATTGTTATTTTAACCCGACTGTGGTAAAGCAAAAAGGAAGGATGTTTTTTGCAGTCTCTTATTTTAATGATACCTTGTTAGGTTTCTTATGAATGTCTTCTTATCTGAGGTCTTTCCGAACTGGCACTGGTATTTTCTAAAGAGTAATATTCATTTGGAAAATATATTACATCAAGTAGATTTCTGTAAGAGGGCTAAAAAATACCCCCCTTGCTGCCTCTTAAAAATCTACATCCAAAAAAAACAACTCTGGTACAATAAATTATAAGCATTTATAAGACAATAGATAAATGGACTTTGTGTAATAAAAGAACTAAGAATGTCATCAGAAACGTAAATAAAAAGGTAAACTTTGCAACATGAGGCATAAGCAAAACTATCAACTTGTACTTACACCGGCATTGACAATATAGGAGGACTGTTTTTGATCAATCCATTCTTCTTCAACTCGGCCTGAATGTCCCCTCCAGCCAGCTGCCACCAGTGGTATAAATACTGCAGTTTACACCCCATGAGTCCGCGCGGCGGCTTGCTCTCTTCCGGCAGCTTAATATCCATTTGAGATAAGTCCTCAACTAGTTCGGCAAAGGTTGCCCGCTCGCTAGGATACATTTTGAGACATTTTTCGATGATGTTCCTGAGTTCTTCTGGTACTAGCTGAAAACCACAGCAGTTTTATATTCACATTCCATAACTGTATACGCCCAATTTTTCATTTGCCATAACCAATCACCAATAATTACATATTATATATAAATTACTTAATAAATGCAGTAAATGCAAGCTGCATGTAATTTGCTTTTTATTTGTAAATTTGCTAGTCAATTTTGACTCAATCTTGTGGATGAGATTTTTTCCAGATAGTATTCATTCCAAATTCTCAAGTCCAAAATTCCATCAACAAAAAAGCTTGTATTTTTTGTTGTATTATAAGAACTTATTTAATAAAAAAAAGAGAAATGAACCATACCTTGTACGCATCATACAAGTCGTTTTCTCTAGCGATCCTCTCAGCGGGACTTGCAGCATGGATGAGTGTAAGGATCCGTCGCATGATTGGCCCAGGCTTCAAGTTGGCCCACAGTTTACCAATGCACAGTTCCAGGAGTATAATGCCAAATGACCACACATCTGCTGAAGGGCCTCCGCCATTCAGTATACTTTCCGGGCTCAGGTATCTTGGGAGCCTTTAAAAAGAATGGAAGGGTAATTATCGGTTTTTTTTATCAAAAGATACTAAGGCCTAAGATTATTCATGCCACATGGCAATATACCAACTTCAAAGTCCAAAATTTTCAAACCAAATAGACCATTTCTATTGACACTTTATAAGGTCAGGAACATTCATAAATGTGGGTGGTGTTAAAGGTACTGGTACCGGTTTTTGAGAAAAAAAAAACATTTTAGTTTAACTATAGAGAACTAAAATTTTTATAATTTGCGTTTGCTTATTGCTATTCTTTTGCTTATGCATGCAAAGTTTCAACAGCATTAGTCTATTCAGTTCAAAGATTTTAAAGGTAATCACAATGAGAAAACTTTCAGGGTAAATATTTATCTCCTTATTCATAAACACCATAATAACTTTAGACAAAACAAGGTTTAGGCTGTGTTTCCACCAGAGATGTGCGAGGATGCGTAGCGAGGGATGTGTTTGTAAAGAAGCAATGAGCCGTTTCCACCAGAGCTGTGCTGCCCGAGGCGAGCAGCCTTAGTAATGTGTAATGTGAAAGCAGTCTAAACATTGAGACTTCGAAAGAAAGGAACAAAACATGTAGTTAAAGAAGGTTTGTAAACTTTTACCTTAAATTAATAAAGAGGTTTATTAATGCAGGACCTACCCTAGTGGAAACTGAACTTCTTCACCACCTCCAGTCATGTAATACATCCCGTAATTAAAAAGTTTTACTTTCCCCGTTCTGTCCAAGAATATATTGTCATCGGAGAGGTTCCTGTGGGCTATGTCCTGTTCATGCAAATATGACAGCCCTTTGGCTACTTGAAACGCTATGCTCTTCACTTCACCATAGGAAAACTTTGATTTGCATTCATTAAGCGATTTTCCAATTACTTCTGCTACCACAATAATTCTCTCTGAAATATAGAAATAACAAATGTTACAAATCATAATTATAATAAAGTTAAACAAACTATACTCAAAAAATGTATAAATTTTGGAAATGGCTGAATTTATTTTGATTTAAAAGCAAAATATGTGTCTATGTGTACTGTATGGATAGCAGTATTTAACCATATAACATCTTCCATGGCTGGCCACATGTTGTTAGTTTAGTTTGTAATAAAGAGAGCGCTGACATTTGATTTTAACAAGACTAGAAAAATAATGAGAAAGATATTGAATTGAACAATACATAAAATCTAAAAATAGTGCCTTTAAATAGGTACTTAATTAGATACCTTAAGGGCCTTACGTCTCGACAGTACCCCCTAAAAGGGGCCAGTGGAGCCACTTGGCACAAACAACTCGCCATAAGCGATCCTCCGGGTCAGAGTATAGCAAAGGGGGGGCCATATAATAGGACTAACCTAATAGTCCCCCCTTTGCCCTACCCATCCATCCTTCCATACCCTAACCATCCTCCGTGACTGACTGCACTGGGTTTACTTACCATGTTTTCCTCGTATAACATCGAGATATGTGCACAAATTCGGATGCGCGATCGTAAGCAGCCGTTGCGCCCATCCTAATATAGTTATAGAGCTTGGCGTCAGTGGCAGGCCGTTGCTACCACAAGTTTCACCAGGATGATTCTTAGCAAAGAATGTGCAGGCGGCGAACTTGACATCATCTTCGTCCATTGTAGTTGGATTCGCTCCGTAATTGCACAGTCCCAGCGATAATTTCTATTTTATAGATTGTGTTTATAATACTCTTCCTCCTTGTTTCAATTTGATTATCTCCTATTTAATTAATGTTAGGAAAGTACGCCCCACACAAAAGTAAACAAATAAAATTAATAACTGTCAGTCAAGTCAATAGTGTCAGTGTCAAACATAGAAATAGTACAGCATAGAAGGAGTGTTAAAATTGAATGCGTTATTTTATTATCTGATCTCTTTAATTTTAATGGCAATACAATCTGTCAAAAAGAGATGATTACATACTCTAAACTCCTCTTCAATTAGCATCCTGTACACGACCAATAGACAAAATGGTCACCTTTGGCTATGGTAATGTCTACATTAAGGTAGTATACTCTACCTTTTTCTTATTAATTTGCAGGTTTTACTACCTTGACGCACACAAAGAAGACCATTTTGACAGCTTTGGCTATGTACATTTGACAAGTTTAGTAATGAGGCTACCCGTGCTTTAGTCCTTCATCCAAGGTGTCAAAGTCAAATCAGTTTTTTTTTTACTTTATTTATCCACTTCAAAAAAGACAAAGAAACTTGGGCACGTACAGGCATAATTTTTATTGAACTACCCTTGAACTACCGTTCACATTACATCAAAAATAAAACAACCACTACGTTGTTCACATTACGTTCCGAATGAAACTTTTATTTCGCAACACAAATGACGAGGCTAAAGGCGACGAGTGTGTGAGTAGATTTACAAAGCTGTCATAAAATCGTATTTACCATGAACAGTCTCTTTTTATTACCTATACTTTGTGTAATTACTCCTTGTAGGTAAATGAATCTTTTAAAAATAATAAAACATTATCATTGAAATTGGTGGAGATTCACTTGATGTTTATTAATTTTAGACGACAGCGCTGCCAAGCCGATGAATGAGTAACAAAAAAATGCAGCCATTTTGTGCTATACATAGCACAAAATAGCACAGCCTATAATTGGCATTGCTCTTTTTTTTTTTACAATGTCCTCTAATTCAAAAACCATTTCGAGGAATAGGGATATTAAATCGTTTTCTGACATTCCTGTAAAAAAATATTTAATATTTTTCGCTATTTATGCAAAATAAAGTTTGACCTTTGTTGGACATAAATCGCCATCATTAAGTTTTGAATTTCGTAATAATAATGCCACTTGGTTAGTTTCTCTTTAGCATTAGTGTCATTATTGTCGCCTGTCACTGTCAGTTTAAGCACTATCTCTGCTATAATGAATGACACGCTAGCGTTTATCGCGCACATAAACTCTTTGGTCCCTCTCGCACTCGCGTACTGGTTAGAACGAGATAAATGCTTTATGTCATCGATAAAAGCCAGCGTGCTAGGCCCCCTGAATGATATCATACAAAAAGTGTTTCATTCTTACTTCTAGAAATGATCTTATTAATAGCCTAAATAATCACGAAGTGTAAGATTTTAAGTTTAACCAACACTAGGCAATGACAGATGACAGAACTGACACTCTATTCTTTTAAATTTGGGACAGGCGAAGGCAAACGAAGTTTTATGCCACTGTCTTGTATATTTGTATAAATTTTCCCCGTAACTTATAAAAATAGGATAAAAAATTCAAAACACACTTAAATGCAAAATCCTTCAAATTGTGGATTACTTCCTAATGAGGCAGGAATTTCAAAGTTTTCACCTTATTTATTTGTTACAGAAGAATAGTCTGACTTTTTACTAATTCAAGTAGAGTTCCGGAGGTAAAACACTTTTTTATTGGAACGCTATTTTTCAAGTTTAAGTTGCTAATTTTATATAATGTAAGACTTAGTTTCAACTGACTTTCACGTATTGATTGTACGATTATTAAAATTAGCCTCTTGCACTTCCAGGAACAAAACACAGTGCCATAAGAAACGGTGTTATACTATCGGAAAACTATTTGAATTGATGAAAAATCACGACATTTAGCTACAATAAATTAAAAAAAACTGTGAAATTTAGAAATTATTGCCTGTCGAGTCATTTTGAAAGCAAAATGACTAGTATGTTGTTTCCGTGGACTCTCTTGAATATCAATAAAAATAAATAAATAAGCCATTTATTTCGGTTAGAATATGTATAATTATTATACAGATTTAGTTACTCTAAAAATAAATAGGTGGTAGCACTTTCCATACATGTCAATTTTACCATAGAGTTGTATCTTCCCTTTTCATCTAAACGTAGTAGTATCTCTTAGTAGTCTGTGGTGTCCTCTAAACTAAAATTAATTAAACTCCTTGCTTGGTCGGTGTTCGAATTCGTTACTCTCGTTTCATTTTTCATTCATTCATTCGTCATTTCATTCGTCATTTCATTCATATTTCATTTATATATTAATTATATATCTCTTTCACCGTTTCAGCAACCATAATCCCTAGGATTACATTTCTCTAATCTGTGCTTTGATCATAAATAATCGTTCAAGTCGTAACGTAAAGAAGTCGTAACGTCACTAACCTTCGTTTTGTCTTTGTCTTGTCACTTGTCAGTTTACACTGTCATATACAGGAAATATAAAATTTTGCGAAGAATATTTTGGTGAAATCTAAACGATACTTTTACAATGCAGTCATAAATAAAGCTTTGGATGTTAAATTTTATCTACAAATAGTTTATACTGTAATGTCGTTTTCGAGGCATATATGTAATACGTGAAGTTACATCGCACCTTTCGTTTTGAATTCAGAGAGAAATAATGTCTTGCGTTGAGAATGTTCCGCCAGCACATGTTGATTCGGAGAGAGAAGAGGGAGAAATAGTGGACGAATTGGACGACCTATCGGACATTTCATCAGAGGAAGAATTTCTTCTGCGTCAAAGATTGCAAGTGCTTGAGAATTACAACAATGTCCTTGAACGTAAGAAGGCTAAGAGATCGTCAATTGGGCCTGGTAAGTGTGGCTTACAAATAACATCTCGAGTCACCATTACTCTCTAAAACAAAAGCTGACCAAACAATTACATGCATGTTTTGCTGAAGTTAACTTTGACGTCATTGAGGTGTTTGGTGAATTTATCTATAAGATGGTTTATCCTCATTTTAATCAGTAAAATTTGCCATCAGTTATACTCCCTTACTCGCTGTTACTATTAAAAACTACATTTGGGTTTCGCTAACATCAAAGCAATGTCATGTATCTGACCCATTTCTTTACAATGAGCCATAGTGACACCTAAAACCGAGTGGCGTGAATGTAGATGTAGATCATCATTTATAAAAGATATCCACAAAATAGAATATTTAAAAATATGTATATCATGGGGGTTATGCGATTTAAAAGTACGCCAAAAAAAACCTTTATATAAATACAACAATTTATATTAACAGGGTAACCCCATGTAAACTCACTTATTATTTTAATAAACATGATTTAGTCCCACACTCCATACTTTAACTATCAATATTACATGCATGACCAAGACGTGATCTCATATCTTTGTAACCATTTTATATGCTTTCAATTCGTGATATTTTATAAAATAGCAATCAAAGAGAAAAACTAAAAATACAATTTTTCGTGTTTTAATGAGTTTGCTCAATTTTGATAACAAAAAATTTGGTCATTGAATTGCCTCATTACCCATCTCATCTTCATTATCTGAAATAAATATTAAGATACTAATTTTCTCATTTGGTTTTTGATTCTTTGTCTAAAAGGTAAGTAGTATCACTGGTTGAATATTTTATGAAATTTTGACTCAAGGTGCCAGCGTAAATAATTTTTCTTCCTTCATTACATTTTTTACCATTATTTTATCTTCTTTACTCTTAGACATTAAATTTGGATTTGCTCACTTATTATTTTAGGTAATTATGTATCTACAAAATGGGATGTAAATCCATTCCATGATTTAGCGAAAAAAAACATGATATTGCAAATGTGCCAGCTAAGTAACATTTGCAGTTATAGTGATTGGAATTCACTGCTCATCGACTAGGCAATTTCTGCAAAGCAGCTAGATAAAACTGGTCTCGTGTTTTGAAGACTATTTAACTCTTTTACCTTTAAAGACCTTGTAGACTTCATTCTTCTAACTAAATATGAAATAAAACAAATGGCCAATGTAGAATAAATAAAACAGTAACTATTTTGTACCATCTCTCTGTTGGAACGTTTAGTGTCGTAGTTTTAAATCAAACTCAAGTTTCAGTATCATTCTATGTTAGTATGAAACCTTTACTGCCTAAATTATTTAAAAGTTATGAATTATTACTGCAGCATGATTTAGGCACTTAAGTGTAACAAGGGGCAGATAAATGCTGGCTTTTTACTCTGAATTGACCTTTTCTGTTGTTTTATACTTAGTTTCACGTGTAAGAATAGTGATTGTTCAAACATTATGTATTTATGTACATTATGTGTGTATTGGCTCTATGTATTTGTTGAAATTTGTGTTAATTAACATTTTTTTTTGTTCTATGTTTGTATTACTTAGTAGCATTATTATCAATACACATGTTGAACATAACTTATGGAAAAACAAAACTGTTCTCTAACATAATATGACTGTGTATTAGTAATAGTTCTCATTAGCTGCTGTGATTTTCATATAATAACTTTTAGGTAAAAATGGCAGACACAATGATGCATTGTTATGGGACCTTTCTGAGATATCTGCCACAGAATTGGAAGAACCCTATATAGTTTACAGGGAAAGTAAAGAACAGAGGCATTTAAAACCATATCACAAACCAAAAAGAAGAAAAGACCCACCTGTTAGTCACCCAGCAAAAAGAGAACACAGAAAGAAATCACACAAAAATAAGAAAAAAGTAGTTTTGTCTGAGTCAAGTGATGAGTCTGAGGATGAATACAGAAATAAACGAAGAAAACTGGCAAATGCTGTGGCTGTAAATAAAACTAATATTGATAAAACTTCTTTAAAAGCAAGGCTAACGAAAATGCTACTTGGTAGGCAGAACCAAGAAGATGACAAAATAATTCCAGACTCACAAACTGAAAACCACCAAGTACCTGTAATTGATGATGTTGAATGTGAGAAAACACATAGTCCAGAAGCTTCCATTGATATAGTAAAAGATTTAAGTAAAGATAAGTTACCAAATTGTACCGACTTATATGAATCTGTAGACTTATGCTCTGATGCTGAGGTAAAAGATGGTGAAGTTAATGCTAGTGTTGAAAAAGATCTACCCGAAAGTATTGACACGGTAGATTCTGTTACAAAAATAATTTCTAATGGCGAAAATGTAGTTATAAATGAAACACAGTGCACAAGAGATTCTGATGAAGATCTGGAATTACTCAGAGAACATGCCTTAAAAACAAAAGCTTCCAAAGCAAAAAAAATAAGTGTAAAAAGTGTTTTAGAGAAACAGGATGTAAAGCAAAAGGAATGTATTAAAGAAAAAAATGATTTATTATTGTCAGAAGACGAAGACAGTGATACAGCTGAACTTCGTTCCATATGCCTAAAATCCGCTTTATTGAAAAAAGCTATTGAAATAAAGCAAAAACAAAAACTTAAAAAGAGGCTTTCCCAGTCTTCCAATTTAAATGACGAACTTATGAATGATCAGACTGAATATATGAACCAAATTATGTCCGAAAACAACACTGATATAGAATCCGTTGATATGGACATTGGTTCTGATGCAGATGAAAAGAGTAAAGAATTTTCTATTGAGCCCCTTTTGCCTACAGACTCAGACATGTTTAATCCTAGAGAAAATGATGTTATAAACACAAAAAAGCTAAATTTACCTAAAGTAGACGAACTCGAGGAAGATGAAGATCTGTTACGTGCCAAACTTTTAACATCATTAAGTAAAAACTTGCCTAATCTTGTAAATCCTAGCATGATGAAAAATATCAATGATACTAAAACACCAAAAAAAGACACAGAGGTGGAAAAACAGGTTAATAATATTCCAGAAGAAAAAAGATTTATTATTAACCTTGGAAATTCTGATTCCGAAGGAGAACATGAAGCTACTAAGAATTTGACTAAGATGCATATAAAATTATCAGAGCAGGTAGATTTTCAGCAAAAATTGGATATGTTTTTGAAGTCAACGCGCATGGAAGTCGAGAAAAGCTCACTTCCTGATGTAGTACAACAACCACTAGTAGCGCCTTCGCCAAAGACAAAGGAGAAATTCGTTCCAAAGGTCAGATAACAAAATATTTACTTTGAATATAGTGTCAGTAAAGATTCGTATTAATAGACTTTCTTATATTTCAGACTGTAAAACATCTTCCTAAGTCTGAACAAATTGAGTACAAAAATTTAGTTAAAAGAATGGCAGAGTTGCAGAAAATTAAAAATGCGAGACAGTCGTCACTAAATGTTAATAAAGGAATTGCGCCTCCCAAGGATACTCTTAAGCCTCGTAATGTTACTATTGATACTCAAAAATCGACTGTAAATAATGTGAATGAGCAAATCGCTGTGTCCAGGTATTTACATTTAATATTTTGTTAATAAGACTAACTGTTACAAATTCTTTATTTCTAATTGATTTTACAGGAAAACTATTGCAGAAGAATCGGCTAAAGTGCTTAAACTGAAAGAGGAAGCTATGAACTTGTCACAGAAATATAAGATAGTTGCTACAGAACTTCGCAATATTGCCACAGCTATAACTCTAAACAAAAAAGAGCAAAGGTCTGCCCAAATCAGATTGTCAAAGATTAGAGCTCAACATCAGTTACTTTTAAACAGGTATTGGTATTTAATTCTCGGTGTTATTTAAATTGTAGAAGATTCATATATGTACTTATAGCTTATGCAAAACAACCCCAGAGACAGTATTTTACAAAATTTAATTCACAAAAATATTATACCAAGGGAGACTTGTTATTTACTGAAGCTGATTAATATCATATAATAACAACAAATGTTGTTTTTGAAAATTCTTATTGCGAAAATTTTGAATTTGTTTACTATGCCCATTAGATCTTCCTTCTGATATTTTGTTTTACAGCTCAACAACTACTAAACATTCCATAACTAATGGTAACTTCATACCTACTGCCCGTGTTCCTCAAAAACAAATGTCTGCAGCCACAAAACGACTACAAAAAGAGAACAACCCCAGAGAGGACTTAAAAAATCCTAATATTCTTAAGTCAGTCCAAGTGAGTGTTGTGAATGACTTGAAAGAAGAAGCAAACGTTCCAAATCCTAGGTTATCAATTCAAATTGAAGTTACCAGTAATAAAAAGACTGTAAAAATTCCCCAAAGTCCTGTTAAAGACCATACTTATGCTATTGAAAATAGTATAGAATCTAAAAACACTAATGAAAAGAAAAGTGAAACCAGTGATCCCCTTGTAGATAGAATCAGGGGAGTGATAGACAGTAAAGAGATAACGGTTTCAACTTGGGGCAGTAAGAGCAAAAAAAAGGATGTCGATGATTACACGTCACCTCTGCAAGCTTTAGGCACCGCGAAGTAAGTCATTATAATCATTCCATAGAATATCATGCACTAGTTATAACCCATCATTAAAGAAGGTAATAAACTTTTCAACAAAGCCATCGGGACATTTTGGTACTGTTTTGGCAGTCTCTATTCCCTACATTATGCTTACTAACATAACTCTAATCGTTTTGGATATTGTCCATTAGGTGTATTCATAGAAAGTCAAGAAAGTGTGCATGTTTCAATTATCGCTTCAGTCAATTTCAATAAACTGTGGATGGCGTTTGCGTACGCACATCGCCGGTCCGAGGTGCGATGTAAGTATGCATTTAAACTGTCCACGGCCGACTCCACGCAATGATTGTATTAAAATAAATGCTTTTCAGTTGGGAGGAGGACCCGAACGCTGTGCTGTGCCCGTTCGACGTCGACGGCAATTGCAAAGATCCCGATTGCAAATACTTACACCCCAGAATACAGCCTGAACAATGACACTTCACATGGACTCGACCCTACATGCCTACACTGCCATACTATACATACGTTTACTCGTTGACATATCTGTTATTTCTTCCCCTTTTCTCACCTATCGCTCTGCGGCATTGGAGTCTACAAATAACGTGTAAAGTATAAAAACATCAATAATATTTAATTGTCTGGGTTCCATCGTATCTAGGTTGCTAATGTTGCTAATTTAGAATCGGATCTCAACTCGAACAACATCAATTTAGCAGTAGAAGCAAATAATACATATAGCGTAAAAATGCTGAGTTGATAAAATATGGGTAAATAGGTAATTCTTAGATTCGAAGCGATGGAATTTCTGTTCAATTTTTTTTACATAATAGATTTTTCGGTCGTTATCGCAGTGTGACGTATTTGGATTTATCGAAGCCGCGCTGCGATAGGCACTATTCAGACCTGATAAGCGCGCAATTGTTCAACATGTTTATTCTACATACTCTTGTCACAAGTGTTTTTGTATTTTTGTTGAACATTTATTTAAACGTCTTAACATCATTAAAACTATACAGTTTTGGAGTAGGTACTTTTAACCAAGTAACGTACTGATTTAAAATTTGTCGTTTCTTCAATGTAAAGCCCCTTTTGAACCAACTGGAAGAACCGGAGGAGGTTCTTGATAAGATGCTCATTTGTTTTAATTTTCTGGTCCTTATTGATTTGTTTATATGTCATATCCATATAATTAAATGGTCCTTTTGAAATTTTAGTTGCCGTTGGATGCTGGAGTCACCTCTGCAGCGGTAAGTGTCGCGTATCATTAGTTAGTGCCTAAGTAGTGCTCTGCCCGCGAGTGCGAACTGACTGCGCCCGCCGCCGGCGACACTGCTGATGGTAAACTGTACGTTCTAGTTAAGTTACTTTAATATTTTTTATTAATATAATATTGTACAATGTGAAAAGTTGAATAAATTATTATTTTGTAATGGCTGGTTTTATTTGTTAGGTACCTACCTAATTTACCTCTGTCCTCCATACCAGACTGGCTCCAAGGTTCACTGCATTTCTATGAAAACCGGCCACTTTGGCGAGCTTTAGTCACCCGGTGACATTCAAAAATCGCATTCCAGGTTGGAAGATCCTGCTATAGTTTTGTTATTATGAGGTCGGCGACGAAATGAAATAAAACTTGATCTTACAAATAGACATTTTATTCAGACATTGTAAAGAAAATACAAAGTAAAATATTTTTCCTCCACACAGATAGAGACGTTTAGTTAAAAATTTATACGTATATTTTAGGAATAATTTCGATATAATTACATTAGAATAGAATATTTATTAATGACAGAACAGGAGTGGCCGTCCCTATGAACGACCAGATACAAAAAGTACCTACATTGTTCTAATGACTAGAAGGATATGGTCAAAACCCACAGGCTCGCGTTACGCACGCTTCATACAAAAAATACCTGCCCAAGCGCTATAAAAGCTGTATAGTAGCTGTATAAAGATTATTGCTCCTATACAGCTACTATACAGCTATTATAGCGCTTGTGTGCTACTTGGGTGTGCACCAGCACGAACCTTCTTGACACGCGTTAACTCAGTACGTCACGTTCTAAGGGCCTCCGCTAAGTCGCGCGGGCACACGGAGCGGGTGCACGCCTATAGAAGAATAGTAGGCGAACGTCCGCTAACTCGCGCGGGTGCGGGTGCGGGCTCATACTATTTGTTCGATAGGCGTGCACCCACGTGACGTAGCGGACGCTTTGACTACTCCAGTAGGACAGCGACGAACTGAGGTACGTGGCGGAATAACGCGTGTCGAGAGGGTTCGTGGTACGTGCTCTCGCGTGGGTCAGTTTGCATGCACCATGCGTAGCGTGGACCGCAATGGGGTTTCGTCCTTGAGCTGAATTCAAAATGCGAAGAAGCAAGCAACAAAAACGCAGCGATTAGCTATACCTATGGCGTCGCGCACGATATAGATATATTGCTGCGTTTTACCGATTGCGGTCTGCATTGTGAATCCACCTTAACGCCTCTGAATAAATGCATTGAAATGGAGACTTCAGTAGTTGCCATATAAAGTAGGTACATATTTCAATGAAAAGCAAAGCGGGCACAACGTGGCGTCCACTATTTTCCTCATTATACCATTGTGTACTCTGTGTATCAACCGTTAAGGTTCACATTAGAATGCTTCATTCTCACGCGAGGCGATGTTGAGGCGAAAGATTGAATGAGCGTTAGGTGGGCACAGTTGGAGCGACAGTGACGTCACAATGAGCGATTACAATATTCACTATCTATGGGTATCGAGGTACAATCATTTAAAAATAATCTAAACCCTCTCTTATACGTACGTTTTAGTAAAATTCATAAGTTTTTAGTGTCTCGAAGCTCAAATTTTCGTTTCTCAAAATGGAGATCAAATTTGATATGGATATGGGCGGTGATTTTCGAGTTTTAGCGTACGGAATTGAAGAAAACCGTCTAAGCGCGAGCCGGACTCACACACCGAGAGTTCCGTACCCAACCACTGATATCTGCCATCCTAACATGACCGCCCAAATTTAATTTATTCCTCCGTGTGGCTCTGTCTAGCTATTGTCATATGAAAGGGACGCACTGAACGGACATGATAAAGCCTCGGTAGGTAGGTTTAAGTTTTGTCCACCAGCGAAATGACGTTTGCGTTAATGATTTTTTCATGGTTTTTCCTGAAATCCGTCATTTTGAGTACCGTAGAGTGAGTACCGAGAAATTAAGTCTAGAAGCGTGACCACAAGGGTCTATAATAATTATGGTCGGAACCCTACTTACAGTGCAAAGCATGATGATGGGCAAATAGCGAATACAGTGGCGGATTTACCAGCAGGCTCAGGCCTCAAAATCTGGCGTTCATCGAGATACATGTCACATTCGAGATAGTTAGTTATTAATATGTCCGAGTCTCACGGTAGTTTTATTTTAAAAATAGTTAGATATCTGTTCTGAAAGAACCTGATATCAGTGGCCCGTTTCACGATTGCCATTGGTCATTATTGACCAATATTGCCGGTTTAGACTTGTAAAATTGTAACTTGTAGCTTAGTGAAACGGGCCACAGCTATGATTCTTTGACATCAGCTCAAATGTGACATCATCAGTTGTGACGCGAAAATTGCCTAGCTTGAGAATATGGGAACCAATTTTAATTTGCCATCTTGGATAAGATTTCTGTAAGACAATGCTAGGCATGCACAACACGACAATGCCACACTAGAGATCTCTGCCCACCCAAGAAAAATTGAGTTTAATAAATAATTGTGGTTAGTTCGACTGGGGTACATAAATTCATAGCTATACCATGATTGTAGTGGTAAAGTTTGCATAAATGTAATGGCCTAAGTACTTGGGAAACGTGTAAATCCGCCACTGATCGAATAACTTACAAGATGTTGAATTAGCTAGTTGTTGCCTTATACTTCTGTCGAACAATCTGATCACTCATTTGTACATTATCACAGTATACCCTAATTTTAAATGGAGACTTCCGAGCGTCCTAACTTAAAAACCACCAACCGTACCTCTGTAAATACTAAGCTAGGTAAAGCATATTTTATAACGTCAAACGGTACTTTAACGCGATAATATCATTGTTAATTTACCTCGACATTTTGAACGAATCCGAACCCTCTTTTCGTCGAGGTGAATTACCAACGATTTTATCGCGTTAAAGTCGCGTTTGACGTTATAAATATCGGTGAAAATTGCGAAAGTTTAAAACAATTTAAACTACAGTAGCCCCAACATAACCTCAAGTCTAATAATTCTAACTTGGGGCATCTTTTTACGGCACTGGTTACAGCTACCTATTGGCAAAATGTATAGAAAAACATTACGGAGGACTTTTTAACACTAAAGGACATTAAAGGATTATGTCGCCGAGTTGAGTAATAATGGGGGCGCCACTTTCTATGTCAAAATCATTTTCGTATGGTACCCTTGAGCATTTCTGTATAGAAAAAGTTGACGCAAGAAGCTGCGAGCAACAGATAATCTTTATGGGGCGGGGATATTTATATTTGTTAATAGGGATATGATTGCATATCTAAAATAGCCATAGGCTACTTCTTATCCCGAAAAATACGAAATTCTTGCTGCTCTAAAAGCTGCTCTATGTGTATACACCTACATACAGCAACTTTTTGCAAATTTTATGTAACATTCGTTGATATTTTTATTTGTGTCTAGTGTATCATTATGGCTTCTTTAACATATCAGCAGTAACATATTACGCCTCTAATATAAATGCCCAAATTTGATTTATCTCTATGTGCCCTTTCTCATGATACTACTTAGACAGACACACATATAGGGATAAATTAAAATTAGGTATGTTAGCATTAAAAATTTTGTGACGCGTTTCAAAAATCACTTATTTAAGTACTTTCATTGTTTATACGCATGTGCGCACTGTCATATAAACTCATACGTAGAATTACAGCGGGGAAAAAACGGGCGATTAAAATCATAGAACGCGCAGGCCTAGTCTTAGAATTATTTCTCAAACGAAGTTATTTGGTAAAAACAAAACCATAGTCAAGAGTCGGAGTTACCAGCGAATCCAAGAGAATTATCCTTTACCTAATATTGATACAGTATTATTCTAACTTGATTAAAATCTGAAATAGTGTTTGGTTGCTGTGAAGTGGTTTTTGAGTTGCGAGCGCTTGACACTCGCCAGCCGCTCACCAATCAGTCCCAGGCCCCCAATTCTGGCGCTCTTGGAGATTCATCTCACATTGGAGATGTTTTAAAAAAATTACAGATTTTGTAGGGATCTGATAGCTCTTTTTGGCTTATCTCGAATGTGACTACATCTCTACGGACATGAGAATTGCCCCCCAGCTAAAACCTACGCTCGCATATTTGATTAGCCCTCGGCTAGCGAATGCCGAGCGCTCTAAAGTCAAAAATCAACCTGTGATCTTGAGAAGTGAGTGACCTACCTAGAGAACTAACTTTTAATTCTACATGCGGTAGGTATCTTTTCCACTGCAATGATCTGACTGTACAACTGACGCTTGCCAGACAAAAGCATAAAGCTGTGATTTTTGTAAAAGCCAGCTTATGATTGTACTTATACCACAAAAGCTACTAAGCGCATGTAGGTACTTACAATGAAGCCTCCCATACTGAATCAGTAGGTACCAACCACGTTCCATGCATTTCGCTTTAAGCTGCTGGGTTCATGTATGTAACTTTGTCGCCGTTTCGTTTCGAGCCGTGAATGTTATCCTGTCTGTTTCATTCGTCTAGGGGGTGACAGAGACAGTAATAAATTCATGGTCGTCTACGTGACACTATTAAATACGTGTGTACCTAAGGGGGGCGGGGAGTGTTGAAGGAAACATGCCATCAAGGGATTTGTCTTATTATCAAACTTCAGCACGCGTTCTAAAAACATTTGCTAGCTCCCTGTCTTTATAACACGCGCGCAAAATAGATGGCATTTTTGCTCACATTTGGTGGCGTTTGGTATACTTAAACATTTGATTGACCTTAAATCCTTAAGATCCCGCTAAAATTTATGCGAGTACCTGATTTTAGAAAATGGCGTGCGGGGAGACGCTAAGTCCACTGTGTTTGGTGCTTTCGTCTGCGGTTGCACTCTACGCGAAGTTTCCATTGGAGACCGAACCCTCGCTTATAGCTTTTTGACTTTAGAAGATATATGGTCTGTGGGTGTAAGACATATCACTAACACCATATGGACATGGTATCCCAAAAACGGCTCATAGATTCACTCCTACGATAGCTGATTGTGGTGAGTAGCGTGAACGTAGCTACATCTATAGTGGTTGGTGGCGGCGTTTATCTGAGCGTGTGCCACATGGCCACGGCTTTGCGGGTCTCTTGGGCCATCTGCGCCCAGTGGCGGCCCTCGGCTGCGGGCTCGGCTGCGCCCACGCAGCACCAGCCAACTACCAGCCCACTCCCGCCACCGGTAACAACGCACACCTGAAATAAAACAAGATGAGGGCAAAATCCTACTGTCCACACATTGAACTATAGGTTACATAAGAAAAGTAGATTGGAACAAAGATTGTGGCCCTAGCGCGCCCACTTAACGGGTACATCAGGGTGAACGACACTGCGGAGCCTTCCGTAAATAAGTAAGTGCGAGACAGAGCTTGTGAATTGAGGTCCCGGTATTGCAGTTTGTGGGATAAAATGATGGTTTATAACTCTCAATCTAGTAAGTACGTAAATGTCCTTGGGTCTACGCTATTTTATTAAAATATTACTTTGGTAAGAAATTAGCATGCATCTCCAATCTATCCAATCTCCAAACAAATGTTTGGCCTTAATGGCGAGCGAAGCAAAATTCGATAAAAAACGGGTGCCCAGATACTTATAAACCATTTTTACTATGATCTTTTACAGGGGGCAAAGGACAGCGTACCGAAAACTGAAATCCTGGTTTCATACGATTATAATAAACTGAAACTAAGTGCATTTATCCTCAGTAACTCAAAAATAAAATGCTCCATATTACAAATTACTATAGGTCTTTCAGAACGTACTGTTCCATGAGCACCCTGCTTTGTCACTGAACTGTGCATCCATTCATTATAATGTTAGTTTAGGATAATGGTCCATAACCAGGGTTTCAGTTTTCAGTGTGTGTCCTGCGTACACCCTTTATTTCCGAAATCACAGGATAAACAGGAAGCTTTAGGTATAGTAAATACCTCAATAGAAGCTTCTTGCAAGTTGCCCGAGGCTAGGCTGAAGGACAGCGCCTCGTTCCACACGGGGCTGTTGATCTCCTCCCGGTTGGTCTTCTTCTTCTTGACGCGTTTTCCGTTCACCAGCAAGTACACTTTCACGTACACATCTGAAGCCAAGAATGTATAGCAACAGTGTAAGATAATTTGATGCTCGTATATATACAATTTATTTAGAAGCCTGACATTGCAGTATTATCATCCAAGCCTTACTTCTTACTAGCTGTTGTACGCGACATCGTCCGGGTGTAATTCATTTATGGCTATCCCGTGGGAACTATGCATTTTTACGGACAAACGAGTATTCTATGTGTTAATTTAAAGTATAAGCTATCTCCGTTTAAAATTTTGTCCAAATCCATCTAGCTGTTTTAGTGTAAAGAGGTAACAAAGATTTAAGTCAGACACAAACTTTTGGCTTTATAGAGGTAACACTAGTGTCATAGCCATTAACGACTAATGGCTATGACACTAGTGTTACCTCTATAAAGCCAAAAGTTTGTGTCTGACTTAAATCTTTGTTACCTCTTTACACTAAAACAGCTAGATGGATTTGGACAAAATTTTAAACGGAGATAGCTTATACTTTAAATTAACACATAGAATACTCGTTAGTCCGTGTTCGTGTAGTGTGAATGGGTCGGCTCAACCGGAGTAGCACTGCATTCTCACAGAACGCCGACGGCATGGTTTGCTTCTGCGTTTTGAATGGTGAATGATGAGTTCCGAAACCCCTGAACCTTAGGGGTGGGGGGACCTAAAGACCAACATCGGATCAACAACTCTCGCGGGATGGTTATAGTTTTCTTGTTCGGTGGTGATCAGTTCACATTAGGTGACTCGTATCGTTTGCCGAAAGTGTTTCAATTAAAAAGAATCACCTAAAGCGTCTTTTCCCTCCTGAGGCGGCAGTAGGTTTCTAGCCTTCAGTACGACAACTGTCAGCCGTTCAGCAGACGGCAGGTAAGAGAGAGACAGCAGTAGTTCTTGGAGCTCCTCTGGGGGCCGGCGTTCTCGAGAAAGTTCGGCCCATACTTCCGTACCACCAGCGACTTCCACCCGAGAAAGGGACACCTTGGCAGACCCCATCACTTCGTTGCGGGAAAACCTGAAAATGTAGTGAGAAAATTATATTGCAGTATCAGGATTCCATATAAATTTGACCCTTCCAACCGGATATAGTGTAAATTTTGAACGACATTGATGAATTGTGACTTTTGAACGAAAAAAAATGCTAGTGATGACAAACTTTCAAATTTAAAAGGATTCTTCCATATTCTTTGCTATTCCTCAAGGACCTTCTAGTCTCCAGTTTTTGCCAAATAGTCTTTAAATAGGATATTTTACGTTATTTGAGCAATACGATAGCTAAGTTTATGTGGGTGTTCGAGAGTGTCAGGCACTTCTACAATACCTGTTCTAAAGGCTATTCAGCAAAACAAGCTATGCTGTTTCGCTTTTGTCGATCAATACATCACTATCGTTAATGGAGCTAACTTGAATTTGCAGCCTGCTGGACTAGTTCTAGAAAAACACCTGCATACCTAATGACAAAAGGAATTTAGCTACTGCACCGAAGCCATGAAACGCCTATTGTCTTTAACATAGCACTCATTCCTTAAGGCCGTTCGGTTTTCCATCAGAGCTAAGCTAGAAAGTAAGGCATTTGGCGACAAAAAATTCACAAGTATTATTGCTTTATTAGGTCGTCATTGCACGGCCCAGTGACCTTATTGGTCGATACTTTGTGTATTAGCCGGACAGTTGCAAGGCTCTGATGAAAGCTGCGCTTAATTTTTCCACAGTCCTTACACCATCCACACTTTGATGGGCAGCTTACCTGTCATAATCAAAGACTTGCAGCAGCAATGTCTTGTCTCCCAGCTCATCGTGGGACACGGGGAACTTGAAGTGCTGGTCGAAGAACGGGTTAGCTTCATTGCGGTGCACGGGGGTCTGGCGCACGCGCGTGTCTACCTCAGGTAGGAGAGTTACGCGCACGTAGGGGTCGTTGAATCCGCCTGCTTCGTAACCGGCCAGGTCGTGCGCTGGAGACGTCAAATAAACAAAGAATATCTATAGTGTCCCTCCACCACCTACCCTAACGTAACTGAGGCAAGACCATTTTATGATTTAAATAGTGCCACACTAAGAGATTATTGCAGTTTATTCTTGTGTCAGTCATATTTGGGTGGCAAGGAAGGTAAGCAAGGAAAAATTGCGCTTTTCTCGCAATCTGTTAGAAACGCAGCTTTCTTACTAGTAGTGAGGAATAAAAGAAATAGGTACCTTAGCCCTACGAGTGCGACTGATTGAAGTATCTAAAATTGAAGTCGTCATAAAACTGGAACGGAGTTTGTTTGTTTTGTTTGTTTGTGAAACCGTATAATCAATACATCATTGGAATTAAGGCGCCGCCACGTCAAAAGCAGGTCAGGAGCAGCGAAGATTGAACGCGGGCCCGCGCGCCAGTAGTACTTAATCAAGAAATGATATGAACTACGATACATCAAATATGAGCACGGGCTCACGGAATTGCTTCGCAGTTCGCACTTGCTTTGCTAGATGTAATCGACTTCTAACATCTATTAGGATGGCGAAAAGAGATACAAGGAAAGGAATAATTGCCATGCCTGGAGTGTGATTTTTGAAATTCACCTGATGATTATAGATCACCAAAATGGCCGTTTTTCGAAGTAATTCGGCCATTTTGGTGAATTTTTGTTACCTGCGAGTTGATTGACTTTCTTTCTTGACTTTCAAGCGCTCGACATTATTAGCCTTTCGTGGGCCAATCAAATACGCAAACGTATATTTTTGTCGGCATTGATTGGCAAGTGTCGAGAGCTCGAAAGTCAAAACCAACCCCCTAGCTAGTGAGATTCAAAAATTGCACCTACGACGACTTCAATTTACATAATTATAGATCTTGATCGACGCGCTGTTTGCTTTCTTCTACCCTAGGGCGTAATAATAAATTAATTTGATTTCGATGTTTTTTCTTAATACAGATACTGCTTTATCAACATAGGTCGAGATAACGTGCACCGAAGTAAAAGGTTGATAGGATGTTATCTTTCTATCCACCTTCCCCCTCCTAACGTCATACGGATAAACAGGGTACAATAAAAAGGTTTTTTATAATATCAGTATTTGCCAACTTTGTCAGACAAACCTTCGATCAGGTGCACTTCCAAATCCGACCGGTCGAAATCGTACTTCAAGCGTAGATGCAGTCTCCCGAGCGAGGGCCCCGCGCCTTCGAGCTCGATCACGAGGGGGGCTTCGCGTTTCGTGTACAGGTCCGGCTGTAGGGCCCCCAGGGCACTAATGGCCCCCGCTCCGGGGCTGAGGGGGCCAAGGCCGCTGCTACTCTCCACTAGGGAGTTGCTGCGGTCTATCCGTCTGAAATGGATATAGAATTTTCAATCGACATCGTTGTTAAAATAGAGATGTTATATGGTTGCCACGCCATACAAAATACGCGTAGTTATGTACTACTACACGAGCAAACTGTGGTTTGTATAATTACGGGTTATGTACGTGTGCGTTTGTGTCTATGCTCTCCCTCAAAAATCACCGAACCAATTACCATCAACATATTATTTTATAAAACGTAGTTAGATTGCACCTGTCATTTTTATTTCAGGGAAAGACAACGCGGGTAGGCCCCATAAGTGCTCGCCTAAATTGCATTACACCTCGAGACATCCCAGCAACTCCACCAATTTGCTATTGAGTTACTATGTACCTACAGTCAACCAATTTAGTTCAAAGGCCACTGTAAAACGCAAACGCAATGTGTCATCGCTGGGAAATCACGTTTTTTTTTAATAAAAAAGGAAGGCAAACAAGCAAGTGGGTCACTTTGGACTTAAAACGAATGAGACTAATTACGAATGTGACTAACATCGAACGTATGCAAAAAATTTAGGCGAATAATGGAATGAGACCAAAATCGAAAAGGAATAATGAAGAATGAGTCCTAGGAATACATAGCCCAGCGGATTAGCAAGTTGAAGTGACAGTGGGCAGGGCACATAGCACGGAGAACTGATGGCCGATGGGGTCGGAAAGTTCTCGAATGGCGGCCGCGTATTGGCAAGCACAGCGTAGGACGACTAGCCACAAGATGGTCCGATGACCTCATACAGGTGGCAGGAAGGCGCTGGTTGCATGCTGCTTGGAAGCAGCATGCAACCAGCGCCTTCTTTGGAAATCCATGGAGGAGGCCTATGTCCGACAGTGGACTTCTTGTGGCTGAGATGATGAGTCCTAGGAATACCGTGACGACATACGATTAAGACTTATTAAGAATGAGACAAGTTACAGAAATAGACTTAGGAAGATAGAGACATATAGCGAACAAGACGAATGAAGAATGTGTGACGAATATAGAACGAGACGAAATACGAATTGAACGAAAAACTAATGGGACGAATAACGCTGATACCTCATTTTAGCATATCGTGGAGTCACTGCCACGCCTCCGTAACATATCTCTTTATTCATTTATCTAAAGACGCAGCTGTTTTGCACGTGTAGCTTCAGTACTGGTTTCACAGAGTAGCAGTTTTAAAGTAATGGCTTGTAAATCAAATTGGTAGACTGTACAAGTAGGTGACTAAGTCACCGAGGCTGAGACAATAATGGATGCCGCATTCAAATCGGGTCGCGTCATGTTCGCGAAGATACAAATTATTGACAATTTGTTAGACCTTTTTCACGATAAAGGAAACGGAATCAACGGAATGTTACTCCGTTACATTTATCTACACTATTGTTTGTTTGTTTGTTAGCTTGTTTGTTAGTTTGTTTGTATGTAGGGGGTAATCTCTGGAACTACTAAACCGATTTCAAAAATTCTTTCACAGATAGAAAGCTACACAATTCCTGACGGACATAGGCTACTAATTTTACGTAAACGAAGTCGCGCGCGTCCGCTAGTTGTATATAATCTCGTGGAAGTTGGATGCTTTACATAGCGAAATATGTTCATTAGAAATATGAGAAAATAGTTATAAGAGTAGGGGTGTAGTTTTGAATTTCACCAGGTGACTAAAGCTCACCATAATGACCGAATCTCTATGAAAGACGACCATTTTGGTGAGCTTTGGTCACCCGGTGAGATTCAAAAATCGCACTCCAGGACTATCTCCGGTACCATGCCAAGAAAGCCTTCTTCTTTTGATACCTTTAGTAATATATTTCTTAGTTTAAATTTGTGTAAATTATTTATCTTAATTGTTTTCTTTGAAATAAAATAAATTATACATAGTATCATTGAGGAGGTTTCCAAAATAATCCACGTTTTTAGACAAAATATTTCGACTCTATGCTGATTCTACGCAATAGTATAACATCAAACAAATATGTAAGAGACTTTGCTGAATGCGTTAAGTTAAAGTGAACTACTATAACTGTAAACTGTAAAAGTATGCAATTTTATTTTTAATAAATTAGGATTTTAATTTCATGGCGATAAACTGTTCTGTTTTATATTATAAAAAATAATTGCGTCTTATGTTTAATGTTTATGTTTATGAGTATTTGTCAATTCACGAGGCATTCTCAAGTCATAATTATTACCAACGCTTGAAAATTGACGTGAAAATAAAACAGAAATATTTACGAAGCGGTAACTTTTTGAAGGAGCAAACTGCCGCTGTACGAGATTGTATCTAACTAAACTGCAATGTACGTTTAAAATGTAAAGTAATTTAAGAAACATGACGTTAATGTCAACTGTTAATAAAAGAAACTAGTCAATACAAAACTATTGGCTGACCTCAGAATTATTTGACCCGTGTTATGTGAGTTCCAACAAGAACCCGACTCGTATTTGTGCACCATTGTAGCCCCGTCACAGTATACATATGAGCAGTAAGGAATCTACGTACAAACGCTCGAAACCGGAGCACTCACACAGACGCACGCTCAACACGGCCGCTAAGGGGTTTTCGCGGTGCTGGCCTGGCTGTCAGTCGCGGCTGCCGCGTCGAGATGAGAGGACGTGTTTTGCGTTTATCGTGATTACGTGCGCCCTGAACAGTGCGCAATCTTTTTAATGATGCCACAAAAGTATTGCGTCGTAGTATTGCGTCGCTGCATAAACTCGATTTCTTCAAAATCAGAGATTGAATTTTTTCTTACGTCTTTATTGGTTCAAGTTTTTTTAATTATCCACTTTTATTTGTAAACTCGTTAATTCATTTCATTATTTGATCATTTTAGAACCCAAGCGAACGTTGTTATAAATAATAAAAATATAACTTTTGAGTTTTATAAAAATTAGGAGGACAACCCTAACGCTCCACCGGTATCTATCTCAACAAATAGGCCTAGTTTCGGTACTGCTGTATTTATATACTGTGGCCCCGTCGAGATCGACGGACGCCGGCGTGAAAATTGAGTTTATTCCAATTTGGGACGGGCGCTTGCGACAGATTGATTTCTCTCCTCACTCTCTAAATTGATATATGAGAGGGGCTGTTAAACGTACTTGATACTTATCTAATACTTTTTAAGTAATTTTTAAGTCTAATGCCGATGGTTCATTGAGCATTTCACGAGATTGAAGCTGTTTTAGGTCGGATATTTTAATGGACAAAAGAAAGGATTAAAAAAGTTATTATTTTGGATAATACACAAAAAGTATACACGTTATGGGCAGAATACATATATCACAGACATATATTGTTATTAAATAGAACCAAAAAGGCCTCACTCAGCATTCACCTCGGTAAACTGAGAAGCAGATTTTACGTGAGACCCTAAAAATACTTAGTAAGCAGTTCACCTGTGCACCTAGCACGAATCTTGTCGATACGCGTTAAATGTCTACGTAACTCACTGCGTCTCTTTCTGACTAGCGCAGTAGAAGAGAGACGTACTGAGTTACGTAGCGAGTTAACGCGTATCGAGAAGATTCGTGCTAGGTGCACTGATAGGAAGGGATCACTACGAAGGAACCAGCTACTCTAAGAGAATCGCTGATCCGTTGCCGGCTATAGGTCCAGCCCACGAGATTCCCGATCTTGTCGTCATCGTACAAACTTAACGCACAACGAGCTTCATGTTAGTATTCTGTGAAGGTACGATAGTCAAAGTCAAGTCAAAATATTTTTATTCAGATTAGGCTTACAGCTTGCTTACACGTAGCACTTATGAATGTCATAAATTTACCACCGGTTCGGAAAAACCTCTGATGAGAAGTTACCGCCAAGAAACTCAACGAGGTGTAATTTTTTAAATAAATCAAAATTACAATGTCATTTTACATCATAAATATCAAAAAATTTATCACTTTAACATAGTACGAGTAGGTGTACAATTTTAGGAGCCAGGGATCGCCAATACAAATCGGGATCATTTCCAAACATCCCTGTCCAAGGTATAGTCATTCATTTTATAATACGCCCAATAAATTAATGTCTTCTTGACAAATAGCTTTGAATTTCGTATCATTCAGTTCAGTTATGTTTTTTGGTATTTTGTAGTAAAATCTTACGCAATTTCCCATGAACGACTTATTGGTTTTAGCCAGTCTGTACAAGTTCAAACTTTAAGCTTTCCCGTATTTCTAGTAGCCTTTGGCTTATCGACGTTGGTAGAGAAATTGCATATATTTTTCCTAACGTACATGATAATTTCAAAAATATATAGCGACGGTAGGGTTAAGATGTCTATTTCCTTGAAATTCCCTTAATGACTCACGAGTATCCATAATATAAATTGCTCTGACTGCCCTTTTGCAAAATAAAAAACTGACTCAATATCTGAAATTACCCTGGTCGAGCCGGCTAATTCGCTCTACAACTAGCAACGGCTACAATGTTGCTCTACCACTATAAAACGAGAGATGGTTTCTACTTCTTATAACTCTCAACTCTCTCTTACATTAACTACCGCGTAGCGCTACGTACTACGCTCGTAGCTCGTAGCAGCAGTGTCCCGCTATGTAGCGAAAATCCTCTACGAACAGAGAACCCACCCAGCGGGTTCTTGGTGCTGAATATGTTAAGTATCTATTAAACATTTTACAAACATTTACTTTCTCAGTGACAGTTCATTCACTGATGGCGCTCGCCCCAAAAGTCCGGCATCCACTAAAGCGGAAATGGACGGATAGCAACAGGACTATGTTGAAATAAAAAATATTTATTGAGATATCGTATTAAATTTTTACTAACGACAATATTCATATATCATAAACAACCGATAGGATTTCATTATTATAATATAAGGTATCCGTCCGCACCAGTAAGCTACCAGTTTATCAGTGGTTGACATCATTAATTACCTCACATTTTTATTCTTACATTTCAGTATGTTCTCGTTAATTATGTCAAATTACGTCACTAGCAATGACTGGCATCGTAACCCTAACCTATAAAAAAATAATTAAACGGTTTATTTTAAAAAGAATGATAGTAAAATTTACCACAACTTAGCCACTAATCTTAAATTATTTAAGATGATTTGTATAGTCGACAAAGTAATTGCTTGACTACTTTTAAACCTTACCCCTTTGTAATACGGTCGAAAAGTGGTCAAGGAATTTCTTGGTCAACTATACATAATGCTATTGGCTGTTTATGATATATCGTCGATATTACTGCAAGTAGCACACACGCGTTCTAAAAGCTGTAGAGTAGTGGAAAACGAGCGATTGGGTCACCTGATGGTAAGTGATCACCACCACCCATTGACACTCACAACACCAAAGAGACTGCAGATGCGTTGCCACTCCAAAGGGCTAAGATGGAATACGTCTTGTGCCAGTAATTACACCGGCTGTCATCCTCTCTACACCGGAACGCAACAGTGCAAGCACTGCTGCTTAGCGGCAGGATTAGCGAGCAAGATGGTGCTGGCGATCCGGACGGACCTTACCACCCGCAAAACAACTCGACGGGAACAAACCGTTTTGGGTGTGTACGCTTGACATGTACTGAGGGTATATCCATGCTTTTAGTTCTTCATCCACAATGTAGAAAGAGACAAAGAACTATAGCTCGTGCCTCTCGCTCTGACCGTTTTTTTTTGTTGGGTGGTAGGTTCATGTAGGTACAGTCAGCCTCAGAAATAGCTTAGCACTTAAGAACCTCGTCGTAGTAACGAATAAAATGATAGATGTTCGAATTTGTCACATCACAGACAGCGACAGGGTACCAAAATTTTCAGCTATTCTGAGGCTGACCTTATACTAAGTAGCAGTGGGATGTCTAAACATTGAAGATATTCATAGACGTGATATCCTGCATGAGCTATAAAGCTTGTTCCGACAGAAACAAGGAACGATGGGAAATAGGAAACGAACCTGTAGCTTCATCTTAAATCGGAAATGAAAATAAAATGTCAGTTTACTATTCTAAGACATAGGTACATCTTTTCAGAGTCAACAGGGAAAATGTGAGTAAAGGGCTATTTTATAACCGGTTTTTAAAGGTAATACGAATCAATAATAGTATGGGGTAGTCTATAAATTACGATCTTTAAGGGCTTCCCCCCCTTCGTCACGCGTTTTCCTATGTCTTTAACACGGGCTGTCATGTTTGACTAGACCACCCCCCCTCCTCCATAAGCGTGACGTAATTTATGGATGACCCCTAAAAATATGCAGTTAAGTTGGCTACTTGTTTGTTATGGTTTCGTAATTTTGTATCACTATCATTTCTATTTTTTTTCTTTTGACATTAAATATGTTTAACGATGATCTACAACAATTTTACACTTTTAAACCATTTAGATTGCGAGTGGGTGGAACACCATATCGCAATTGCCATTTTTGCAGATGAAGTACGTAATCCTAGAGGAAATTGTAAACGTATAGCGGCATCTTTCCCGACTCGAGATTAAAGAAATTTGATTAAACGGCAAGATATTTGGAGGACTCGGCATTTTCCTTCCATCTGATAAACAGTACTCGGGCTGTGAATACCTATTCCGACCTAGATGGGGGAAGTTTAAGTACACAGTCAGCTTAAAAAGTAGTACCTGTGTTTTTGTCTATTCCACTAGGCTAGTTAGCAAGTGGCGAGTTACGTAGCGAATTAACGAGTATCGAGAAGGTGTATTGTGCACCTAGCACGACTCTTCTTCTCGATACGCGTTAACTTGCTACGTAACTAAGTAAGTGCGCCTCTCGACAATTACTAGGTAGAAAGAGACGAGTTACGTAGCGAGATAACGCGTTTCGAGGATCGTCTCGATACGCAAACCAACACGAGAACACCTAGCATGAATCTTCGTGCTAGGTGTTCTTGTGTTGGTTGGGAGAATCCGCTAGATGCGAGCGGCGCAGGACCGGGCGTTGTGGCGATCATTGTGTCCAGCAGACGTCTTTCGGCTGATATGATGATGATGATGAAACATATCGAACGCGTCAGCGTTTGTTTCTCAATTACTAAGGAAATTTAGACACCTCTACCCGCAATAAACTGTTTGGGTAGTAATTGAGAAATTAACTCTAACGCGTTTGAAACTTTTGTTATGAGAAGATACCTGTAGTTCGGGTTCTGCATAACATTGACTTAGCAAGTGTTTTGGGAATATCGAAATAAGGAATTGAGTGCAAATAAAACCCGGAACTCCATTGCGTGTAAATGCATAGGTACTCTATGTTCGGGCACAGTCCAGAAAATGATTTAATCCATTTTCTATACGCATGCCGCTTCGCTTCATCGCACGGTTTTCTTGGACAGCCACCCTAAACTTGGAATCGAAGCTCGGCTATTATTTAGCTAAGCTATTAATTCCTTAGCCCGTAGAATGGAAATAGGGTGACTATGTAACAGTACAGGAATAGAGCCATGCATCTTTAATGGGGTTAATGGAAGTCAGACGTCAGTCGCAAAAGCAATATAGAAGGCTCGAGGAATTTGATTCGAACAGGGTGTAATATTCTTTTCTCAAACATTGTTGGAAATGTTGTCGTTGTACTCGAAGAAACAAACCGCGAAGGACGTTGTTGCCGGCTTTTATCAAATTAAAAAAAACAAACTCATTGCTGGACGTGAGAAAGTGGCGTACGAATTTCATTATTGGACAGAAATTAACTTTTTTGAAAGTGTTAGAGACTATAGAAAAATCTCATACAGCCAAATCCAGATACCGGGATTCAGTAATTAGGTTCGAAATTTAACATTTTTAATCATGTCTTAAACAGCTTCGGCGTATTAAAAACAAACAAGTACTTTTTAAATATTAAAAAATAGGCGGGAATACGCAAATAAGTAACGAGTTTAGATTTATTAGTGACAATAAAGATAAATTAAATGAAAATAATATGTTCTACTGAGTAAAACATGAACAACGATTCATTGCGTAGTATGTGAAAAAAATTATGCAATGAAAAACGAAGACATAATAATATGAGAAGATGAGAACTGTATCAAATGGAGGATAGAGGGAAGAAGGAGTGAAAAAATAACTAATTAAATATTACTATTACATTCTTACTTACATTTGAATCGGAACAACCCAAAAAATAATGTTTTATTCAAATCACCGTTCCGAACATGATTAGTGACCAGAAGGGGTGCAGTATTGACTCGTTGGAAATTGATATGTTTATACGTGCTAAATAAAAATCTTTATATGTAATTCTTATTTTATTTCCTACGAATGTTTGAGAAAAGTACTATATCTGCCTCGGCTGGAATGGCAATTGCTGGCTTCGTACTTTTAAAAACCCTCGCCGTTGGCTCTAACAATCTAACTCGGCCAGCAATTGCTTACTTCCCAAGCCTAGGCATTAATCTACTATTAGGTAACTAGTCCTTAGGTCTTTTATACAGGCTAGAGTAGGAAAAAACAAGTTTAAAGTTAAGTTAATCGGGATCTCTTGACACAGGTATTCCGCATACCTGAGCCGCATACCTTCTAGGATATTCCGACCTTCCTGTTATTGCAATTCAATGTATCAATAAATACATTTTCATTTTCAAGTATCGAACTCACTGTGTGTTCGTTCAACCAAAGTTGTGTGGGCAGTCATAGAACTAAGAACTTGCTCACAACTTACTATTGTGTGTGTTTACTTGCGATTCTCGTATTAGGGACGCGTAGTGTTGTTCTGAGATGAACACTCGCACAGTCTGTTTTTAATGCAATATTAAAGTAGGTGTAATTTAGGTATTCTTAAGCCCTGAAGTCCTAAGTGCGCCAAAGGGAATTTGTTATATTAATACCATCTCACTTTGTAAACTAGCTTTTGCTAGCATTTTAACAAACCTGCTGTACTAAGTTAAAAATGTAATCTACGCTAATATAATAAAGAGGTAAACTCTGTTTGTTTGTATGTGGGGGTAATCTCTTGAACAAAGATAGAAATCCACACTATCCCTGGCGGGCATATGCTATTATTTCAACGCGAATGAAGTCGCGAGCGTTCGCTAGTATACATATAAAGTGAATTCTAAAAAAGCATTTTTGCATTATGACCGGTACGGGATTCGAACTCTGGTCGTTCGACTCAATTTACCGGTGTTCAAGCCACTACGCCAACTTGGTTCCACCAGGGGCATACGGAGCGGTGACGAGAACGGGGCATACTCTCACCAAGGGACTCGTGGTAGTTTAACGATTTGAGATAGCTTGTCAGTTTTTCTGTTGGTCTTGTATAGACATTTTACCTTGGCGGCATCAGCAGCGGTGACAGACATCACGGCAGAGGGCTCGGGCTAGAGGGGACCGACAAGTCGGCGAGCGAGGCGAGGGATCTGTGGGCCATGGGCATGACACGAACTTCTCTCGAGGTGGTACGGAGCAGCGACGGGGAGCGGGACACAACCACACTAAATGTCTTGTGATGGTTAGATGATTTGAGATAGGTAGCTTGTTGTCAATTATTTCTATTGGTCTTGTATAGACATTTTACCTTGGTGGCATCAGCAGCGGTGACAGGCATCGCGGTGGCGCGTGCCTCGGGCTAGAGGGGACCGGCGAGTCGGCGAGCGAGGCGAGGGATCCGTGGGCCATGGGCGCGGCGCGGACGTCCAGCGAGGCGGCGCGGAGCGGCGACGGGGAGCGGGGCAGCCCCGCGCCCCCCGCCTCCAGAGTGCGGCCGTCGGGAGCAAACGTGCGAATGGCGGGCGACGAGCCGCGGTGGCTCTGTGGACCAATCAGCATAGGTCAGGATAGACAAGGTGATTTTCAGACTGTTATTTATACCTGCATTACTCAGATTGTGTATACATAACAATCGTAATTAATGGAATACCTTGGGATTGATCATCGCTTTTACACATTTGTCACGCTCACTAGTCTATGAATGTCATTGATCTCATTGTCTGTAGAACGAACCCTCATAGTTTTGCCATGTTCGTCCCTCCGTCCGTCTGCACGTCACAGGCATTTAACAAATGTAAGTGCTCAAAGAAAATAATAGCATGGCGGCATAAAACAACTATCGAAATATTAAATAAAAATTGTACATAAAAAAGTTGTGTATCTCCTTGGGGGTACCTCACAGAGCTACAACCATTGCATTCCTTTAGCACGTTTCCAGCATAATATATATCTTCTCTTAAACAAAAATGGTTCAACTAACCAATTTTCATTACGTGAAGTTGTTTTCAATGCGCACGGGAATTTTACTCCAAAAGCACGTTTTGGGATCCATTTCGTCTGCGTGTGTGTACGGTCAAGGGCATAGAAAACCAAGTTTTATGGTCAAAAGGCATTCCAAGTCTTCCAACGTCATTTACCCTTATCTCCACTATAAGACGATTAAGTTTCATTAGAATAGACAACAACACTCATTTATATTCATTCTAAAATTATGTAAATTTCAACGTTTAGGCTTAATTGTTTTCAATGAAAACTTTGCACGATCAATTTACATACCCGCATGAGGATGGCGACAGTTAAAACGTGATCACTTTCAGTTTGACCATTACACTAAATTGAGGCATGAAACTAAAGGAGTGTTTTCGGACGGACGGTCAACGTAATTCTAAAATACCTATGTACCTAAGCATTTTGTTCAAAAATAGTACGTACAAAATAAGAGTTGCTTGAATTTGTCAGATGACAGCGACAAGGTACTAAAATGTTCAGATACTTCTAAGACTGACCTTATTAATAAATTTTACATTTGGAGTCGATATTAATTAAGTAATATGTACGTTCATTGAATTATCAAACCTTATTAAAATTTACCACTAAAATTCAATTAAAGATTCGGACAACGATTGTAGTTCGATGTAATCTCAGATTTACAAACTGCATACCGAATGAAGGTTGATGAATGAACAGGGTCCACTGTTTGAGCTCATTAGGCATTCCTTGTGATTCCTTCACTAGCTTATTGATAAATTCATCAAAGCCTCGTGAGCCCTGGAGTGCTATTAACGCTAGAGAGGTCTGACTGACCTAAATTTATGATTAGGGGTAGCGGAGAGCGATGACACTCAGTGCTTGCCGTATACGTCAGTCAATTTAAACCAGTCGCTGCTTTTCGTAAAATGATTAAATTTCAAATAACCCCTAAGCCCGATTTAAAATTATTCCCTTTACAGGTAACTGTACCAGTGGTTGACACGCGCAGGACATTGTTTTTATTATTGCCTGTAGTTTTGACATCATTATGTCGCTAGTTTTTACTCGTGTTTCTGTGTCTTCTCGTCACTGTCAAGTTATCGTCACTTTAGAGAGCTTGAACTTAATGTGATTGAAAAAAATAAAGACCACTTACTATTAGGCTTCAACAGCTTGTATTAATTCAAAAATGATAATGTTTATGATAACCATGATGATGGAAACCGGTTTATCTATACTTGCCCATTTATAAATATGTTTAAATTAAATTGCAACCTAAAATTTCACCTAAATTAAACAAATTGAGGCTACACGTGAGGCGTCTCCGAACTGAATGGCTGCACGCGGCATTACTGCTTGGAAATGGTTTAGTTACCGTGGCTCTAGAAGTGCCGCTGTCGAGGCTGCTTTGCGAGGATATAGAGGGCGTACGGGCCAGGCGCGCGTGCGGCAGCGAGCTGGCCGCGCGCGTCTCCGAGCTGAACGGCTGCACGCGGCATTGCTCCTTGGATATCAGCATCTCCTGGAGACAAATGATTGTGTGATTAATAGATTCAAGCGTTAATTTGCGGAGGTCCATATCAACAAACTGGTGCAAATTACCATCCTACTCCGCGAAACCAGGGCTTTGCACGTGCAAAACAGCTGCGCTTGTGCGATATATCTATTTTTTTCATGCAAAAATCCACTCTCTTGCTGCCGGTAGATGGGGTTAAGGACTAGGTGGTACCATTTAAGATCCCGTCTATGCTTTGTATAGAGGTGAAACGGGCGTAGATCGTGTGGTTTAAGTATATAGTGTTGTTGGTTTATAGTTTTCTGTGGAATATGTTGTTTTGTGTGGAAGCTGAGGACCGTGGATTTTTGAATGAAAAAATGTGCAGCTATTTTGCACATGCACAGCACTGGTTTTGTGGAGTAGCAAGGTAGTTTGTCCCACTTTCTTCAAATGGTTGTATAACCAAAAACTTTTGTTAAACTATAAACGAATACATTATCGGTATACAATACAAAACGCTGTTCGTTGGTAAGTGCTTCACATGAAAATTACTACCACTGTTTTTTTGTGTGTTGTCATTATGCCTTCAAATTACGTTTGTATGTTTTTATTTTTGTAACATTCTTCATAGACTTGAAGTGTTTGCGTTTTAGGAGTTTTGTACAAAAGAAAAAAGCGTCAATATTTTTAAAACTACGAAGGAAAATAAAAAAAACAAAACATACCAAAAAACTATGGCTCTATAGGTTAAGGTTTAGAGGGTGGAAAACCTTATCCCCGTTTGTATGGCCAGCACAGTTTGTAATTTAATATTTGTAGGCCTTTGGTGAAGACAGATTTAGCATAGAATCCAATACTTATATTGTTACTCTTCTTGTTCTCCCAAATAATATGCAAATAAACTATAATAGATTCAATCATACCTAAATACAGTACAAAACACACCTACTCAGAGTGCAATATTGTATAGCAATATATCTGACACAGCAATAGAGGAAGAACCGTCTAGATTCTAGATAAACCAGATCAAGTATGTACTATTCAACTGCTAATACCTAAAGCACATAATATAAAGCAGAGCACTACAGTACTCATAAACACCTAGGTAGTTAAATTGCAAAATAATAATGCCGTTTCGCCCTTGGTCGGAAAAGTTTACTATGCGGTCGACCTTTCCAACTTTACGTTCCCTGTTTAATAACAAGCCCAAAATGACACTAAAGTTGCGCAATTGTTGACCCTTCATAGATTCTATTACTTTTTCAGCCCTGTAATTTAATGACATCGCATTAATACGGCATTTCACTCACAAACAGAATGGCATAACAGTGTAAAATTGTTGTAGATAACCATTAAAACTAATAATATATTTAAGTCCAAGAAGCAGGTAAAAAATCCAATATTTTGAAAGTTACAGCGATACAACGTTACAAAACTTACAAATAAAAAAAAAAACTTTTATTTTTTTCCGAAATATGCTCATTTGAATTCTGTTTAAAAATGCAGAAAATATTCTGAGACTCCATACCATTTTCATTTTCATTCATTTTCATTTAACCAATTCTAGCAATTATGTCAATTTTGAAAATAAAAAAGTAATTAGAACACCGTCTTTCAGTTCTCATGTGCCTTTAGTAAAGTCAAAGGCATTTGTACCTTATCACTCCATTTAACACCACGTTTTTTGATTTGCGTTAACTTTAAGGGAACATTGTTCATTAGTTATGTATGTAAACATAAAAGAAAATCTTTATTTTTTCATTTTTCAAACACTCAGCAATATGTGGAAGTTAACAAAGGTATAAAAACACAGTGTATACAACGAAGTATCATAATTTATCTGTAGGGTCGTAATGATTTGTCGTGCTTCGAGCGGTATCGAATTAAAGGGCCAAAATTATTTTTAGTGCCAAAAATAAAGATGAAAATGTATAAACATTACCCTAATTTTTCTTTGTGTTGTCATTCATTGTATAGCATTTTAAATTTAATGTATAAACACTTTTACAAAATTGTAGATGTCTCGAAATATTTTCCTTGTAATATTACGTTAGTTCTCAACCGGGCCCCAATATTTAATATGAATTTTCCTACCATCCTGGGTTTTTTATTACAGAAAATTTTATTTGGTACCCAAATTACCACTGCGTTACCAGTCCCCATGACTCCTCAAAAATAGTGTCCACTGCGTTACCAAACAATAGTTTTTTTCTTATTCTGACCCCAAATATTTCTATAACAGTCATCATTCGGGTATGCGTATGTCATTCTGAATTTAAAGATAAAATGTTCTCTTAAGAATATTAGAATAAGTAAAAAATATGCGTTAAAATGTACAAGGGACGTTTATATAGGCATCAAAAAGAATTTTGGCCCTAAAATAAGCTACCAGCACTAGGTGCTCATATATTTAACAGTGAAGGTTATTAAAAAGCTGGTGCAAGGACCTGAAAACATAATTGTGTAAATTGTATTATTATTCGTTAAAAGTTAAATACAGATACTACAGCTCTTTAAATTTTATTCGCTATCTGTTTCGAAATCATATTTACAATCAGCGAAAAGACAGCTAGTTTAGTTATTTTTACGACTGTATAGCTTTGTGCTTTAAACCCCAATAAAGATTTTTTTTTTTTTGGTTTTTTAGGTTTTTCCGAACCGGTAGTTCCAAAATTTTCTGACATTTATATGTGGTTCCTGTAAGCCTAATCTGAATAAATACTTTGACTTTGACTATAAATAATTTAAGTACCTATATAGAACCACAGAAAGCACTTTAATAAAAATAAAACTAGAACTTCCTAATTGCTTGTTCCATCTATTATTAATAAGAGAGTCATGAAACCGCAGCTTTAGCTGTTTCCAAAGTTTCTGTTAGATCTAATTTGGCCGGAAAATCAATAACGCTTTGTGACATAATCCACTAGCTCGTATGATATGATTATAAATTATTAAGTCATAATGGCGTCCCACGGCGCGCTGTTCAATTTCAAAGGTAGCTATCTCATTACAATGAAAATGACCTTCCCTACCGCATTGGTCAGTTTTGGAAAATTAGTTAACCACGAACACACCACTAATCATATGCATGGGCGAACCCTGCTTCTGGTTTACGGGGGGAGGGGGGGGGGGGGGGCAAGTCAGATGCTAGATTCGGTTATCTTCGTCCGCCATCGTCGCGCACGGTTTTTTGGCAATTGCTCCGTGCATTTTGCCAGTGCCTACTGCGCGGTCTATTTAAAAGTTAGAGCATAAGGCCCCGTTTACACTTTGATTAGTAATTAGGCGAGTTCATACATGTTCTGCGAAATTTCCAAGGGCGCAGCTGCCCCTCTCTGCCCCCCCCCCCCCCGGGTACGGGCATGATCATACATATATTGCTAATTAGCTATCTATATAAATAAAAATGAATTGTTGTTCGTTAGTCTGATTAAAACTCGAGAACGGCTGGGCCGATTGAGCTGATTTTGGTTTTAAAATGTTTGTCGTAGTCCAGGGTAGGTCTAAACGGTAAGCAAATATGCCTCCAATAATTAGGCGGTACGAAGTTCGCCGGGTCAGCTAGTAAGTATTAATTATTATTGTGTACGCAGCTATATCTTTAATTAGTTTTTTTTTGGAAAATGGAAGGAAAACTTGCAAGCTAGTTCTTGTAGCTACTTTTCTGGAACTTACTCGACATTTCGGACCGGCCCCCAATTCTGGCGTTCATCGAGATACATTTCACATCCCAGATAGGTATGTCTAAAACGACACATTTTGAAGGGATCTGACGCTCTTTTTGACATATCTGGAATGAGACTTCATGTCTACTGACGCCAGAATGGCCCTGCGTTTCCTGACCCTTAATTATAAGCACCTACAAGCAGCCACGATAGTGTTTTAATTAAAATGTGACTATGGATATCAACATTTATTAATCTATCAGAAAAAATGGCGAGAAGCTCTCCATCTTTTAAATTTGTCAAAGAACTTTTTATAGCACAATATTTGGTAAAAATTGAATCCCTAGAAGAAACCTTTATGAAGAATGGCTACAGCTTAATTCACGCTGGCTGCATACTGCAGAAATTATTCATTCCGTCCCATTTCTATCTCCTTCATAACTCAGATTTGTTGAACAAAACAAAGGCGCTGCATAGTAGGAACTACGATACGAAAGTGCCCGAGGGCTACGGTTGAGTTATAGCGGTATGTTTCTCACATTACTCGTGAAATATGTATAAACATTTATTGCTGTACTCAAGAACATATCGCCGAGATCAATTTCGTTTCTCAGTGATGATTTTTTATGAAACTCGTAATTAAGAAAAATATATTTATAACTAGCGACTCAAGCCGGCTTTGCACGGGATCAATCGGGATGTAATGTATATAGAAATCTTCCCTAAGAAATACCTAAATAACAGTGAAAAACGTATCAAAATTCATAAATAGATTCAGGCGTTACTATGCGGAGGTCCATTTCAACAAACTGGAACAAATTACCGGCGGAGTAGCAAGGTAATTTGTTCCAGTTTGTATCAAAATTCGTTACATGGTTTAGAAGGAGAAGGCGGCCGAAGATACTTCTATAAAAATTTAGGACAGACAGGAAAAAATAGAGACTACTTTATACTATGTGTACTATGTAAAGACGTTCGCGATATGAAGGTAACGTTGAGTAACGTTGTAGTACCCGAAACCGCCGATCGTGTATGAAGAGAGGAATGGGTGTGAAGGAAGCAAGGGAAGTTACCGGGACCGGAACAAATGGCGCTCTGTGGTCTCTGCCTTCCCCAAAGGGAAACAGGCGTGAGCATATAATAATAATAACTAACGTTTTTTCAGCCAAGTATTCGCCGCGAGAATTACATTAGGTACATGTAACAATAATTGTATTCAACGTAATCTGGTCATTGTTACTATCATATTATTATGGGGTAATTGTAACTAATAGATTATTCATCTGTCTCACAACCTTTGGTGCACAGAGACTGACTTATTTGTGTTACCTTAGTTTCCATAAAGAATATTCCAAGAAGAAAGGTATACAATAACCCCGAGTTGCTTTACTTACCGCTATGAAGCTTAAATCTGAGCTGTTATAATAACAGGGTTTACGGCGGAGGGTAGGTATACATTTTTTGTAACACAAGTACCTAAGCAATTACCACATCAAAGGTTGCTTGCAACATCAGAAGTATCACGTCTCTTCCAAGAACATGCAATACATTCTTAGGTGGGAAAACCTCAAAAAGATTCTCTATTGAGCATGCTGAGTTTATTAGACGGCAAGACATTCACTAGTCATTCTTAAACAGCGGGGGCAACATACTCAGGACAGGAGTAATGAATGGAATAATTTTGAAGAAAATTTAATTCTCTATTCTGATGCGAGGCGTTTCTATGGAGTAAAGAGACTCCTTTATTTTATGCATGGGTCAAATTCGAATGACAAAACAAAGAAAATTTTATAAGTGGACACGGTATAGTCACCCAGTTAAATGAGACATTGGTCGCCATTGTTTCAAGCCTACACGGCTAGCGATAGCACGAGTTGCCGAGGTTCACTTTGTCGCCATGTGCGTGTTTAATTATTTAAATGCGAAAGAAACACACTTAATAACAAAGGAAAATTAAAAAACTGCGTCTGCTAGTTGTGTTTATCGCATAATGATGGATGGGTGTAAGGATGTCTATATTTGGAAAAAATATCACCAGGATTAAATTTGAACCCCAGTACACTCTGTTACTTTACCCAATTATAGAATAGTACGTACAAAAGAAATTTTATGTTAAATTGACGCGTTAAGAGCAGTGTGAATTTAGCCCAAAAAGCGCTTCCCATACAAACGACGATAACGTTTTCCACCCCCTAAACCCTAACCTATGGCAATGATTTTTTGGTATGATGTCATTATGCTTTAGAACTAGGTCTGTATGTTTTAAATATTCTTCATAGAGTTGACAATATTTTCATTTTAGGAGTTTCATACAAAACGAAAAAGCGTCAACATTTTCGAAACTATTAAGAATATAATAAAAATCAAAACATACAAACCTAGTTCTAGGCATAATATTAACATATAAAAAAATCATGGCTATAGGTTAAGGTTTAGAGGGTGGAAAACGGTAGTGCCGTTTGTATGGAGAGCCCTGGGTTCACACTCCCCTTAAGTACAAATTGTGAAAAATGAATCCACTCATAATGTGCCGAGTCACGGATGGTGGCACAATGCTCAATTGGCGATGTGCATTTTGACAATTAATATGAAACATTAAAACGATTCGAAAAAAATACGTACAAATGTAAGTAAACTGTTTTGAGTTCTTTGCCGCTTTTTACGCTGCTCTACACCATTTTTTTTCTTTAAATAGCCTATATTTGTGTCCCACTGCTGGGCAAAGGCCTGGAGAGTGACAAAATTGTAAGAGTAAAAGACAGTTAGTACTCAGTTTTAAGTACTCCTCTAAATACGTACACTAGGACTCCCATGCGACTTGTCATCTCCGTAGCTGTCGGTAGAGTTGTGGCTCTGTCCACTGCTGGCACTTGAAGTTCTCTCCCTTGCAGCCCTAGCCCAGGACTCCAGCCTTTTCTGGGCTGCCCATACCCCGGGTGGGCCCAGTCCACTCATCTTTGAGACCGTCTACACTCTACACTTAGTTCACTTGTACATTGCGCACTAATTCGAAGTTAGTTCGGTGTGGTCTCGAAAGGTCGATGCACGTTGCTTTAAGTCAATACACACGTCATTGTCCGTTACGAATTTGAAACTGAAAACAGACTGGCTGAATAACAAGAGTTTGCTAATTGAGAGTATTTAAAAAAATAAGTCAACGCCGCATTGTTAATCGCGTATGGAGAGTTTTTAAAGGGTTAAGCGTCTTCAAACATTTCTGATACATTTTGAGATTTACTAACGCTAGTGAATGTAAAGTGTTTTTCAGACTTGAAACTGATGAAATGCGATTACTATGTTGGAATTACTAGTAGCTTGTTAAGAAGGGGTCGTAGACGATCGCCCTGCCTGGACGCCTACGTAGTTGTAAAACCCCGCCACGACAGACACTGTGTGGGAGGTTGTTTACTGTAGCAGGTACTACAGAATTAAATGATTATAAAATACACTTGCACATATCTACGCTAGGTAACGTAAGTTTGAAAGCATTAAACTGAGTGCGGGTCGTATTCACTAAGCGAGTACCCATTAAACAACACAGTTGCTTTAAGCGGTGGTGAATATAAAACGTTACATAGTAGCTTTTAACGCGCTAAATAAAGCTACATGGAGGCTATAAGCGGAGATGAAACGAAAATGCATTCGATTTACGAATTGCCCAAGCTGCATATTTTGAGTTTAATCCGCACCGTGATCAAAGAGCTAGTATAGCGGGCGTACGGCGCAGTGTGCTCGATAAATTGATTGATGATGGCTCACCGCTCACCGGAGCAGCTGTGAGCCTTCGTTATCGAGTTATGAAAACAAAACCGCAATTTCTCTCCCACAATAGATTGCTAGCTGTCACGAATGCCGATTGCTCTGCGCGAGTTATTAATGAAAGTTCAATCGATCCCACGTTGGGCGCCAAAATTAAATCCAATTACGTCGGAGGCTGCTAGTATTTTTACGCGACGCTACAAACCGTTGCTCTATCACATAGATGTCTGTCCGAGGTCACATTTCACGTGTAATCGACCACGTACGCAGTTCACGTGCGCAATTTATGTCCATTAATAATACATTTTATTTAGAAACATCTGAAATGTAAGACGCTGAAGATGAAACGCAGTATCATGTGTCAAAAAGGCCAGCCTTATAAGAAATGTAAGAAGTTGGGGCGTGGGCAAAGCTGAGTCAGGATTATGGGCTAACTGTTGCGTCTAAAGTGTTCCCTCGGCGACATTATCACCGCAAGATTGCCTATTTATTCAAATGAACATTTCTCAAGCTGCGTGGAAGCGCGTCCAAAATAAACGAAGTCAATTAAGTATAGTAGCTGTTTAATTCAGTGTTACTGAGATTAAAAAACTTATTTTGGCCCTGACAAACTTTAAGCTACTACATGTCTTAACAGATCGTAAATTTAAAATTTTATAAATTACTAATTATTAAAATTCATTTCGGAATAAGTACCTAAAGCACATCACGTCACATTCATTTACAGCTAATTCCTTTAAATATTAATGACGATACGCGCAGGGACGGATGCGGGTCGACAGAATATTCAGTCCTACTGTAGCGGAATTTTGAAGTGGCTCAACCGAACTCATTTAAAACTCACTATAAACAATACTTAGATAGTTTCAGTTAAAAGTTAACCGTCTGTGATCACTTAATCATAGATGTCAGCTCTGGAACTCGCGAGCGATCGCCATAATATTTATACTGTAAAGAGGTTATTGAGCACTAAACGGAAGAGATCGGTAGGGTGGGGTAGCACAAACTTATAGTCATTTATGCACTCGACACGATAATTATTTATAGGGGCGTGATATGATGTTTTGTTATCAGCGTGCCGTTTCGAGGAGCGGTCGGCGCGGTGACTCGCGCACACTGCCACCGCCCGGGACTGTGTTGCCACCTCCCTCAGCGGCCTTACCCCGGCTCTGTATCCATCTGTATCGCTCTGTGTAACTAGTTTCAAATGTACTCAGCCGTGTAATCGGGATTTACGGGTCAACAGACATAGGCGTAGAATATAGATGCCATCTAATTACAGATTAATCGACATAACGTCATCGAAAATTTGCATTGTTAAAATTTAACATGTAGCGTATGTGATATACAGATTGTGTTACAAGACGTATTGCATAATGTATTGTCAATTACTTCACTGAAAGTCATATGACTGATTATTAAAAATAAATGGTGACAATTCACATTACCCTAGATTTCTAAACTATGAGCCCCAAGTTGGGCGCCAACGTAGTTAAAAAACGATGTACCCACAATTTCAACTGTTCATAGGCTGGCAAATTACCCGCGAGTTCGGCAAAGTTGCGAAGCTGGCAATATCATGAGCGACGGCGCATTTGGCTGCGTCACTTTCTCCGAGGATAAGCAACAGGTACGGAAGGTCACAGCCGTCTTGGGAGCCTGTCTCACGTAGTGGTTTTTCAGCGAAGACGGGGTTAGTTACGAGAGGGCACTCTATCAAGTATACTCCGTTTTCCTTAAATATAAACTACTAAGCCATACAAGTTCTATGCATGAAACAAATGAGCGTGTTATAGTGTTTTCTATGGACTTTATAGTTAAAAAAATTTTTGGTATAATGGTTTTCTGTTAAAATTCAACAGGGTCTAATGGAATTTTGTAATTAATGAGAGTGAACTTTTCTGGACTCAGTTGGAACCTATTTTAGGTCAAATAAGTTTTTCCTTGGACTTAACTCGTCAACTTCATTGTTATTGCCAAATTCATTCAGTTATCCTTTTAAACTCCTAGTTTTTAGATATTGTTGCTAATTAGTACAGAACTTTTCTCTCAGATGTTATTCAAATTGCATTAATACAGGCAAATTGTACAATTTTTTTTTCTAATAGATTCTCCTAAATTCACTTTGTAGAGTCCGTTCATACATATTTCTCTTATTATGTAAAAAAAATTTTAATCTATTTCACTTTTTGTCACCTAAATATTGTTTATTGCCTACATAAAATAAATCGAGGGTATGAAGAGATGATTTATAATTTATTGCTTTAGAATGTTTTAAATAATTGAAATTTTTTAGGTTGGTTTAGGCACATACTTAAAAAAAAATTGTTGGCAACAATATTATAATTATATATTTTACAAAATAATTACGTTAATAGTAAAATTAAAATGACGAAACTATCATCAAAAATCAATTCATAAAACATAATGTAAGCATTGTAACGTATTCGTTTGGTTAAAATTTCTACGACATCAAGATAGATTGTTTTAGGGTTCCAAATCTCAAAAAGATCTCTTAATGGATCAATTCATTGTCTTTTTATCCTTCTAACAACCACAAATAAGTGAAAACTAATAGGGTATACTGATCTAGAATAATGAAAAAAAACCTTTGCTTCTTGCAAAGGTTTCACGACTCACGACACGAGTCCACGAAAACCGTTAATTAGTACTTATAGATATATTTTTACATATCATAGAAACATAAGACATAATACGGGCAAAAATCTTCGATTCTTGATTTCCCTGATTGACTATATACATACAATGTTCCACCGACCCCTCAGTGCGAGAGGCAGACTTGACTTGGCCGGTTTTTTAGGGTTCCGTGCCCAAAAAGTAAAACGGGACTCTATTGCTAAGACTCCGCTGCCCGTCCGTCCGTCCGACCGTCCGTCTGTCACCAGGCTGTGTCTCAAGAACCGTGATAGATACACAGTTAACAAATACTAAAAAACAGATTAAAATAAATATTTAAGGGGGCTCCCATACAACAAACGTGATTTTTTTGCCGTTTTTGTAGATAATGGTACGGGACCCTTCGTACGCAAGTCCGATTTGCACTTGGCCGGTTTCTTCTATCTTATGTCAGTGTGAGTTCCCAAATAAAAAGAGACTGGATCCAGTGACTACATTTGTTTCGTAAACAGTAGCCTTTTTCCCTAATTTCAGATTTGTTTTTAATAGAAGGCAAGGTAGCCATTTTGTTTCTAAAACGAATCACGTCGCCACCGCGCCGGGAGGCATTGTTACGAACGAAATGTTTTTATAATGAACACTGAAGTTCGGTCGTGTACCAAAATCCAATTTTACCATGGAGTTAGAACGAATACCGTAAGAACACTTTCTTCACGGAGCATAAACTTAATACAGTCAGCCTCAAAAATAGCTTAACACTTAAGAACGTCGTCCTAGTTACATATAAAATGAGAGCTTAGTCGCTCGAATTTGTCACATCACTGAGAGCGACAAGGTACTAGAATGTTCAGCAGCGTCTGAGGCTAACCGTAACACGTTTCTATTAAGTAACTATCTTTCTTGTTTGTATGTTTGTCTACTCAGAAAAATTACAATAAAAAAATATTGAATATGATAATATTAAAACATACATAAAGTCACGCCGTTTGCCGGAGTGGTAGGCAGAGACTACGAATTTCTATTGGTCGATTCTGACATTCAACTTGCGCTTCACTTACTATAATATTAATAAATGTGATAATAGTTTTTAATGGCCAATGTTATAAGGAACAGAAATTACTTAATGCTGCAAGGTTCCACAGTGGCCCAGAACACAGTTTCGTAGACTGTACAGGGTCTTCAGGCTAAGGAAATTTCGCAGTGATGTACCTCTATAATGGTCCCCAAATGCTACTTATATTATAAATGTGAATGTGTGATGTTTGCATGTTTGTTCCACGATCACGCATTACCGACTGAACGGATTTAAATGTGATTTGGTAGTCAGATAGACCACGTACTGAATTAAAACGTAGGATACTTTTTATACCATAAAATGCATTAAAAATATAGTATAAGTAATAAAATACTCTTCAATCTAAATAACTTACCCCCGTATTCATATACGCTGCGTAAACGTTTGTTAGTAAAGTTAACATGTAGACATAAAAAATGTCATCTGTCATTGTGACGTTTGGCCTCAAATGAAAGGGATACATTTGTTAGCTTAAAAAGATTCTTAATTTTTTATGAATAAGAGGCTTTGAGATGTTTCTCTTAAAGTCTAAAATGAATAGGTTAATTATCTAAATCTACACTAAACAGAGGTTGAAACGCCTCACTGCGGCTATCTCTGTATGGAATAGCTCAATTCTCTATAACATGAGCACGTTGCTTCTATACGAAAACAGGGTATTCGTTTATCAACGTGTCACAAAATATCGATGTGCCACATTTCAAAGTGAGTGGTTGAGGCGTTGATGCGTAAAAACGGCATAATCAGACACACTTACACTCACTCTATAATAACACATGTAAATACAGTCACGCTGTGTTATTCAGTTTAATACAATTTGTACTTCAATTACTTTTAAAACCTTTGTTATTTGTCGGCCTTCATTATGCACTACAACAAAATGAATTATCAAGTTTTAAGAAACTTCTAGAAAGACACTTTTAAGACATTTAAAGACATTTTTATTTTATTTTATTTTATTTCAGAGATAAAACAGAACAAAGATTCCTTTCGTTTCACATATCTCACTAATAACATAATTAAAAAAGAAAATTGCACATTTATCTTATCTTAGCAATCGTTAGTTCAAATTTAGTATGAAACATGTCACTGAATACGATATTCTTTCAACAGTATTTCAATGAAAAAGTCCACGTCTGAATTCAATTTTGAAAAAAAAATACTTAATTATTGTACATATTAGTCACGCATATAAAGTGATAAAATAAAATCTTAGAAAGGATTTGTTTAGGGTACCTCTCCTACACGTAAAGTGGGAGTGTTTTTTCTAGTCTATCCTTTGGCGTTGCATAGGTCTTTCAAAACTATTGTGTGTTTGTTAACATCATTTTTCGATTAAAGGATCCATTTGTAAAATATTAAGCTTTAAAGTACTCATTTTTGATAGAGTCAAGTGTCCCCCCCCTGCCAGCTAACCGGTTGTTTTTAGATATTGAGAAAAAAAATCAAGATAGTTTTTTTTTTATGAATTAGGAAGGCAAACAAGCAAGTGGGTCACCTGTTGGTAAGTGATCACCACCGCCTATAGACACCCGCAACATCAAAGAGATTGCAGATGCGTTGCCAACCCAGAGGGTTAAGATGGAATACCTCTTATGCCAGTAGATAATTACCCAGTCTTACTCTCCACGCCGGAACACAACAGTGCAAGCACTGCTGCTTAGCGGCTGGATTAGCGAGCAAGATGGTGGTAGCGATCCGGACGGACCTTGCACAAGGTCCTACCACCAGCGAATACAACGAAGTTAAAAGGAGAACTATCACAGGTAAGTATGCTTTACAAGTTTACGAGTAATCGGGTAACTACGGACACAGCGCGAGTCAGACTCTTACTTGACCATTTTTACATTAACGATTTGGAGGGATTATCTGCTCTCTTTAGGTCCACGAGCCGTACCTACAGGTTTACTGGGGTAAACATGAACTAAAAGAAGGAAATGAATTTCATTTCAATCGTACCTTTGTTGACTCGAGTCGTTTCCTCGTGCTGTGTACACTTTGTAGGTAGTTCGTGTGTTCTCAAGGGTGCATAACTCGTTAAGTGGACGACGGGTGGGCGTGGCCGGCGTTGAAAATTGACGAGTGATACTCTGACAAATGATAAAAGTTTGACACACCGGGTAATTGGTCACACTAGCCTTCAAGTTTTTTAATTAAAACTAATAAATGTCAAAAATAAGTAACTTTAGCGGTCATTCGGTATTAGTTCTATAGAACTCTAATGAGAGTTGAGAGTTAGAGGGATTAGCGAGCAAGATGGTGGTAGCGATCCGGACAGACCTTGATCACGGTCCTACCGCTCGCACTAGTTCGGTTGTCTCTTTTTTCAGCGTTGAGGGAGGCTGTACTTTACATTCCGGAACAGTTTAATATTAGGCACTTCCATCTGAGAAAATAGTATTTCAGTGGGAATAACGGAAAACGAATACCACGTGAACAAGGCGCGGGCAATATTATTATCCAGTTCAATTTTACGTTACAAACGTAATAGAATATATATGTGAAAGCAACTGTGTTTTCTGTCTATTCTTACGTTTTCGAGCTTTGAGAGCCTTAGTAGATATTGGTATGAGTAATGTTATGATCCCAGTCTTTGTCAGTGACCCAGTAATTGACGAGAAGGTACGAAAACATACGCGTTGAAACCAGAGACAATGATGTCAACCACTGGTTTAAAATAACGCTCTACGAGTGTCAAGCACTGGTGGTACGGTTGCCTTATTGTCAACCAATTTGATTTATAGGCTACTGTACAACCTTTTCACAATAAAGGTCAAAATGACTTCTGAATAAATGTCATATCTTAGCGATTACACATTGCGACGTTCTACAGTGTCATAAATTGGTTGGCTGTATCTATACGTAGAAACGTATAGAGAGAGAAATAATTACCAACTAGTTGGTATGTGGCGAGACTGGCAAGCGCAAGGCACGGAATGCTGATGTTGCAGGTTCGAGTCTTGCCATTACCCTAATTTTGTATTGTTATTATCATTTAAAAAATATTTGAAATATCTTACAGACTAACAAACATCTAGTATTAGGTACTTTGTGCTAACATACATAAAAATATACAACTAAGAATAAAATAAAAATCGGTAACGATTCGGCGTGGTTTTGGCGTGTGTGTGCGTGGTTAGAAATGAAGCCTAGTGAGTGGGTTCCTACACTGACGATTACAGACCTTTTACAAATAAAGCATCATCGTAAACTAAATTCTAACCTAAAATTTCACTTTTTCTTAAGTAAACATTGTTTATCGCCCAAATAAAGCAAATCCAAGCTTTAAATATAGAAGAGGTGATTTATAATACCCGACCCGACGACGGGTGCCGACCGATCATCTGTTGATCTTAATGAAGCAGGAATTCTGGCCGAAGGGAGTCGCTTTCCGTCGTTTTCGCGGACGGTTGCTGGACACCTGGAAACTAGGCCACACGTCGCCGAAGTAATGTGCTAATTTTAATGTTTTGTTTTATAAATATGTATGTGTCTTTAAGGTATTTTTTCTATGGGCCTATGCAGCCTGAAATAAATGGTTCTATTCTATTCTATTCTATTGTATAATTTGTTGCTTTGTCATGTTTTATTCAAACAATAAACAATGTTTTGATGGCAAAACTGGAATTTTAGGTTAGTATGTTGTTTACTACTTACGACAAATTTATAGCGTTTGTCGGGACTGTACCGCTATAATATACTGTTAATTTATTTACCTTGACGTTTCGGGCGCATCGCAGCCGCCGTGGTCACGAGCAGACTGAAGTGGAGGGTGTCACTGCTGTTTAGCCGCGCGAGTTTTACGAACTACCCGCACTTGGTCTTGTTTACTTAAATCAAGTGAGGGGCCGTCCATTAATCACGTGATGTTTTTTGTGGCATTTTTTAACCCCCCCTCCCCCTTGGTGATAAGGTCACACTACAAGCCGCTTTCGATCTTGTACGCGTTTGACAAAAAAATAAATACTCGTGACGCCGCTTAGCGGTTCAGTATCGCGCGTGTGCCGAAAAAATAAATACACGTGATATCAACACCCCTCTCCCCCTTGTGATATTTCTTGATTTTTAATGGACCCCCCTCCACTTTCGAGCCTTACGTGATTAATGGACGGCCCCTGAGACGAAACAAGTCGTGCGGTGCCAGAAGAGAGAAAAAAAAGTGAGATGAATAGACTTTACATAAGCGCACATTCGGAAGTAAAAAGCGTATCTGAGGTGACATTCCAGGTTTAATTTATCATTCCGTGCAGCTGTGTTAAATTAGTGTCATAAAACGAAAAAATCAAGCACATAGAGATAAGTAAACTGGGACGGTAATGTTTGGGTTACAGTAATTGCATACTTTCTAAGCCTGGTCATTAATCTGCTATTAAAGGTCTTCGAAGTTTTACGTGCCTGAATAATATTAAAGATTGTCGCATTCTATTGATGGCTACCGGGATGACCCGGAGCGAGGAAAAATTCGGGTAACCGGGGCATACCCGGAATGTAATTATATTCGTTAGCTGCCGCCCGCCCTATTGTGAAATGGCGCCCACCTTTACAGCCATTGATGTTATTGTCACTGAAATATTTATATTATCATCGCTATTTATGAAATTAATTGATATTTTACAACCACGTACGACAAAAGTTGGTACTGTTATAGCTGTAACATTTTCAGAATATAGACTTATTTTTATTAAAATTGTTACAGAAAAGATTATTTTTAATAAAATAAAATAACCTACACTAAAGCTTGTTTTCTTTTATTGAAAAATATTTACTGTTTTTTTTTAAGTGACATAAACGGAGCCCTTATAATTTCGTCCGTCCGTTTGTAAGTCACATTCAAAATTCTCAGACTGTAAGTGCTAGAAGGCTAACATTTTGCTTTATAATAGCTATAAAGTTGTTGAATAAAATTTTATATTCATAAAGCTTAGCCCCTCCCGTATATGTGAAGGGAGGGGGGAAATTTTTACTCGTGATATTGCAACGCTTGTTAGCCAAGTAGAGCAACTAGTATAAATCTGTACGACGCTTCGTAACTCGCTAAGTAGCTCAGTGAGTCTCATTCTAACTAGCCAAGTGGGAGAGAGACGCACTGAATTACGTAGCAAGTTAACGCGCATTGGGAAGGTTCGTGCTACGTCTCCCAGTGTTTTCATCAGAGCCCGATCGAAAGTTCGGTTTCGGTTTCGGCCGAGTTTCGGCCAAAAATCAAGTTTCGTCGGCAGTTTCGTTTTCGGCCAAAATTGGCCGAAACTTTTGCCGAAACCGAAACTAATTTGGGAAGTTGTCGTGCACGCTCGCCTAACTTCGTTTCTCGCGGCAACGCTTTGGCGGACGATGGCGGCCCTGTTCGGGAATTGTCGTGCGCCATTCGGATAGCTCTGTAGCAACACAACTTAGTAGAATAATGGGTAAAATGCACCAAATTTCAGTATTTTAAGGAATTTTATACTTGACCACGTAAGTTTCGGTTTCGGTTTCGGCCAAAACTGAAGCCACGGCCGAATATTCGGTTTCGATTTCTGCCGGAAAACCAGTTTCGGTCGGACTCTAGTTTTCGTCTACCCTGCTACGCGGCTACAGCTACGACGCGGCGTGCGTAGCGCTGGCTACGAAACTTTCGTACAAGATTCGTAGCAAATTAACTCTACCTAGCCGTGTCGGCTTATAAAGTACACCATAAATTTACTAACGCCAGTCAATAAACTGGCTTGAAGTAGTATCTAACCAGTGGGTTTCGTACGATGAGTGAGAGATCCGAAGGCCTCAGGGGATCTAATTTCCGACAACGGATCAGCGATTCGCTTGGGGTCACTGGTTTCGATGAAAAGTGACCACCAGTGGTGCTTGGTATACCAAGCATACCCGTTTCTTTGCTATTTCCATTTGAAAAGCTGCAACTTTCTTTACGCTTACTTAAATTTCATAGTCATCACGAGCATTTAATTGCTTAACGGAACAGTTTAACCCACGAACACTCAACGACATTTCGTTTCAGTAGGAATGAAACGTCATATGCGATCTTGAGAACGCGGTCGTGTAGGTAACGCAACAAGAGCACAGAATAAATAATAGAATAAATAATTACGATCGCGATTAAACGAATTCCAACTTTATTCACACGCTTAAAAAGTTCGTATTACTTCTTACACCATGCGCCAGGCGGAGGGAGTCAGAAGGGACGCGTCGCCCGCGCCCGCCTTCGCCTCGCTACTCCCGGCGACATTACACAGACACGGCGGGGGCGAGCGACCAAGCGCGCGGCAAGCCGACAGCTTACTGCGATTTGCCTATGCCATAGGCAAAGCAGTTGAGCGTGCCTACAGTGCGGAGTGGAACCCCCCTGACGAGAGTGAGCTCACGCAAACTGCTGAGTGTCGTGTGTGTACAGGAGAGTTTCGTTCGAATTTCAAATTTTTGTATTGTATGCGCTCTGTAGTCGCCTGTGTACAGTCACCAGCACCAATATCTGACACAACAAAGCGTGCATAAATATCTGATACGACTTTATTTCTAGGGCTGGTAGGACGTGTCAGATATTTTTGCACGCTTCGCTGTGTCAGATATTGGTGCTGGTGACTGTACTTGTTCACCTTAATTCTCTTTGCGTTCCCTATTCGAACGATCTAGAACTACAGACTTAAGCTCTATATATTTTTGACTTTTACTCAGTTTCCATAGCAAACCATAAATATTTATTTTAGATCAGAACTTTTCTTGAAATATGAGTACACAATAATTATCCGCGAAACTTCCTTTCAGCCCACAAAATGTCGGTAAACTTCCAAACTAATCACCGCGTCAACGAGGAGTAATAAAATTAAGGAAAATAGGCATCGCGTCTAAAACTTTACCTATTACAATACATACCTACTTTAGGGCGGTTGCAAACGACGCGTTTCTTCGGCGCTGCAGTTGCGTTTTTATAGTCAAGGTCGTACGTATCTACGCAGCCATACCGCTAAGAATGAATGTTAACTTCAATTCAAGAAAATGCCAATTCAAATAATCCAAAAATTATTGGAAGAAACGACGTGTATAAGAAAAATCTTACTTAAAATGGAAGAACATAAACAAATTACTCACCCTGAAGTGTGCGAATACTAATATCCTATAAAGAAATGGCGTCGAAAGAACCTCCTATATCGGTTTATTGAAGTTTGATAATAACAGATTAAAAAGGCTTATCCGAACCGGGCTCACTATTTTATTGTAATAATCGATAAAATCAAATGACGAGGATAATATCTCATCAATAAACATTGGGTCTTACAATTAAAAATGTCCATGAAATATAAAATTTTATAGTATACTAGCTTCTGCCCGCGGCTTCGCCCGCGTGGCCTACAGAAAACAAATGACTTTTTTTAAAATCAAAAACTTATAAGTGCTCTCACTCCCTCTCATATATTATTTTCACCGCCCGTTTTTCCCCTTTTCAATGTAAAAATCCAAATACCCTAAAACAAACAAACATTTTGAAAATCCTATTTTTGAATAAACCGATACCTCCCCTCCATGCAAAGTTTCACCACCGTTTCCCACCCCTAAAATTCGATGGTCGTATAACCCTGAAACACATAATTATTTATTTAGGATAAGTAACTAAATTCAAAATTTCAAGTTCCTATTAAAAACCCATAGTCCCCGTTTCCCCCCTAATTTTTTTTTTAAAATCCAAAAACCCTGTGTCACGTCATTATTTATTTATGATAAGTAGCTGTATTTCAAAGTTACAAGCTCCTATTTAAAAAAAATCAATTTGTCCAACAAAGTTTCACTCCCGCTTCTCGCCCATTAAATGTAAAAATGCAAAAATCCTGAAACATGTTATGATACTTATAATCTATTTATGATCAGTAGTTCTGATTCCAATTTTCATGTTTATAACATCAATCAACAAAGACTTTCATTCAAAGGTCAACCCCCACCCCCCGTTTTCCCCCTGAAGGTAAAAAATCCCAAAAGGTTTCTTAATGGATGCCGACATGTAACTTCAATTAACAAAGACTTTCATACAATACTTTGCGGGTGGTAGGACCTTGTGCAAGGTCCGTCCGGATCGCTACCACCATCTTGCTCGCTAATCCTGCCGCTAAGCAACAGTGCTTGCACTGTTGTGTTCCGGCGCGGAGAGCAAGACAGCCGGTGTAATTACTGGCACAAGAGGTATTCCATCTTAGCCCTCTGGGTTGGCAACGCATCTGCACTCTTTTTGTTGTTGCAGGTGTCTATAGGCGGTGGTGATCACTTACCATCAGGTGACCCACTTGCTTGTTTGCCGTCCTATGTTGTATTAAAAAAAAGTTTAAAAAAAAATACAAAGTTCAAACCCCACCCCCCGTTTTCCCCCTGAAGGTAAAAAATACCAAAAATGGTTGCTTAGCGGATGCCGACGTATAACTTCAATCAACAAAGACTTTCATACAAAGTTCAACCCCCACCCCCTGTTTTCCCCTTGAAGGTAAAAAGTACCAAAAATGGTTTCTTAGCGGATGCCTCCGTTATTAATAAACCTATATTCCAAATTTCAGCTTTCTTGATTCAATAGTTTCGGTTGGACGATGATCGCAAATCAGTCAGGACATGTTTGCGCGTGGCAGACAGACAGACAGACATATTATAGACGGGTGGCAACAGAGGTTTAGTAATAACACGTTACCACGTACGTTATTTTTACTACAATACAAAAATATTGTGAACGAACAACTCAAATACAGAATTTCATCCCCCTTTTCACCCCCTTAAGGATTTAAGTCCAATAACACCCGATATACACGTTGCGTTATAAGCCTAAATAATAAATGTAGTGATTTTTGCTGTGAAAATGAAGGCATTTCCATACACAACTTTATCTCCCTTTTCACCCCTTCATGGGTGGAATTATCAAAAACACTGAAACCCGTATAAATTATTTTTTTTACGTTAGCCTAACAACAAAATTTCAAGATCCTAACTAAAAAACTGACGGACTTTCATTCAAACTTTAATCCCCTAATTTACCCCCTTAGGGGTGAAATTTCCAAAAATCCTTTCTTAGTGGATGCCTACTTTATATAAGGTATCTATGTACAAAATTTCAAGCCTCTAGGTCGAGCGGTTTGGGCTGTGCGCTGATATATCAGTCAGTCAGTCAGTCAGTCAGTCAGTCAGTCAGTCAGTCAGGACTTTGAATTTTATATATATAGATCGATGCCATTGTTACATACACAAGAGGCCCATGTCGCAATGGCGTGATTTTCCAAGTACAAGCCAACACGCACAAAAACCGCCTAATCTGCAACCACCCTAACTAAAAAGGTTCCCGACTTCCCAATCCATAATCAACTCTAATGTTCTAAGATAAAGTTCATTATATCCGCAATAAAGACTACTCGTTAAAACTCCATTATACTAAGTATACATTTGTCTACGAAATCCGTGTTCGCAATCTCTTGAGAGCCTTTTTGACGTCTTGGCGAAAATATCTGAAAAAACAACAAGACAAGGCTCGGAAGGAGTTTTTGCATACCTACTACTCGTGCGGGACCATTGTTTGGAATTATTTTCAGACAATTATATCTTAATTTTTGTAATCGAAACAAATTCAGCGCAATTAAAAGCTACGGCCAAAGTATAAATCGTATATTTCACACATTTGCAAGGGAATCAAAAACCTGTACGGTACTTCCTGTTGACCTAGAACCATGACATTTGGCAAGAAGCATGCTCTAACAGCACAAATAAAGAATAAAATCCGAAAACCGTAAATTAGTTGGTATATCACCAAAAAAAAATGCGTTTACAAACTTCCGATTGTTATTTTTAAATGTTTAACATTCAAATTATTAAATTAAAATGCTATGTAATGACAACACTAAGAAAAATTAGGGCAATGGCACAACTTGAACCTGCAACATCAGCATTTCGTGCCTTGCGTTTGCTTAGCGGTAATGCGACGAAACTGGCCAACGCAAGGCACGGAATGCTGATGTTGCAGGTTCAAGTCCTGCCATTACCCTAATTTTTCTTTGTGTTGTCATTACATTACATAGCATTTTAAACTATATCTACTTACGGGTAAGTACATCTGTTTTGGCCTGTAATCTGTTATTTTATGTGTTATGTACAATAAAGAGTCATACATACATACATACCTATACTATAGGAATGTATGTATGTACTTACCTACTAGCGACTCGTCCAGACTTCTCACGGCCACGGGTACAATAAGGATGTAATACTAATATAAATAAAGATCTTCGGCAAAAATCTCTACATGACCGTCAAAACTGTATCAAAATCCGTCGCGTGGTTTAGAAGGAGTAGGCGGCCGAATACATGCGGACAGACGGGGACGGCAAGCGACTTTACTTCTACATCTACACTAATCTACATCTACATCTATCTACAAATTGTAGATTCTACATCTACATCTACTCTACACTGATAAATAAAGAAGTAAACTTTGTTTGTTTGTATGTAGGGGGTAATATCTGGACTACTGAACCGATTTCAAAAATTATTTTACTAATAAAAAGCTACACTATCCCTGACGGACATAGGCTACTAATTTCACGCGAACGAAATCGCGCGCGTCCGCTAGTTTTAAATAAAATACTTATACTTAATAAATAATTGTACTATATGTATAGATAGTTTCTTAATATTATCATCAGTACAACATGTAACCCATCCATACATAATATGTTAATAAATGGTTTGACTTTATCTTCATACATATAGCCGTCTAACCCAAGAGCGTTGAGTGGACACCATGCACTGCAAGTGTATGGAAAGACATGAGCAAACGAACTAATTTACGCAACATTGTACGGTTTCAACCAATAATGTTCTCTGAGATGTCAGCGGTGCCTAGATTGGATGATTAAAAGAAAGAAAGAAAAAAATATTTATTCACTTGAACTGCACTACTTCTTAAGACCTAGATATATTAAACATGAAATTGCGGCAAGAGAAAAAATAATGCTGAAAGAGAAAGTATAATGCTGGGACCAGTTTTTAAACTGTTGCCCAGCGCTGATTTTCAATTTATTCCTGTTTTTTTGCAAACTAAACAAACATGAATATGAATAAATTGATAATAAATAAATGAGAGCCTGAAACTGATTAAATCATAAAACCATAAACTCAGGAAGGTGATGGTCACAGTCCTTGATGTGGCCCAATAGTTCACGAGAAGACACGGAAATATACGAGAGTCAACGATGTCTACTACTGCTAAAAAAGTAAATTAAAACATCAAAAACTCAACTGCGTAAAAAGTGAATAAAATTAAAACAGAAAAAAAACAAGAAGTCTAGTAGCGTAGAATTCTGTTAAGTAATATTGAATACATCATTGCAATAGTTTCATGAAGTTTAACAGTCGGGACCCGTAATTGGAAAGATTTGAGCCGGTCTACATAACATAGGTTGAAAACACATTACCCTCCTTTGCTTTAAAACTGGCTGGGACATTTGGATAGGACAGGATGACATTATAAGGATTACGATTTTTTGGTCATGGAACCTTTTCAAAGCCAATGTTATTATTGTTACCTATGAGTGCAAAGAACTATTAAGAAAGTTCTTATAATTCTCTCAAAATAATATCAAACGAGTTTCTCTGTATGTACGAGTTGATTTTCTCTAAAGCTTTTACTGGTCTAATGAAAAAGTGTTTATGCTCGAATAAATTCAGCGACACGTCTGTTCTCAGAGAGCCGATAAAAGATCATTCCAGTTCGATTTGGACCGACAACAACATCTCGAGTTGGCATAGACTGCGTAAGGCTTAGTTATAAAGGAAATGTTAGTCTTATTGGTGTCCGAATCAGTGTTACCAACTTAGCTTTGTAGAAGTAGCTAGATGTATGGCGCACTGGCCATAAGAAGTCCCTAAAATGTATGGAACACTTGCCGAAATAGGCGCCAACGTAGTCCCAAAACTCGCCAGATCTAGCGACAAAGTTAAATTGGCAACACTGGTCCGAATTGGGATCGAGAGGCCGGAGCGCCTGTTGAGCGCGGCAACAAGTGCTGCATCGATCAGTGACGCACGGACACCCGCGCGTCGCACCCCGCGCGATTAGGGTTACCAGTTGCATAACTGGAAAAAACCTTTCAAAAAGCCAGCGGCCCTTTTACATTTGATCGCCTAAATGCGTCCCTTTCTTATGACACTAGGAAGACAGACTCGCATATTAAGGCCGCAGTGGAGCGTTTAAAAAAAAACCTTCATACCTTTTTTTTTCAGAAAGAGTTGTTTTAGTTTTTTTTATACACATAATGGTTTTCATTACCGCTGTTGACTGAAAAAAAACTGTATCATTATTTTTGTTCAGTTGCCGACGTTTTAATAATAATATATTGTATACTTAAAAGCAGCGATTTTTAGAAGCCATTGCGTCCCGTGGCTGGACTGCCTGGACAATATTTTTCCATAGCAAAAATTTGGTAAATTTTTTTGGGGAAAATCGGTAATCTAAATAATTTAGGTTATGAAAAACAAAAAACGCTCTTGAAAGGGCAAAGGGTAAGGAAATAAAAGGGTATGTAGGGGTTTTTAAAAAACGCTCTGTGGCTCTGTCTTACTAGTGGCATGAGAAAAAGACGCACTAATGGCCGGTATCTATATTAATACAATGGATTGTTTTACCTATTAACCGTTTAATTCTGACACATTGTTAGTGAGATATTTGTCAGAATAGGCAAAAAGTAGGTTAAACTATCCGTTGTTTGAATGTAGAACGCGGCAAAAGAGATAAACATGGACAGTTATGTTAGGCCAACTGTTTTTGACAAAAGTGCTGATATTTTATCCCGAACGTGTCGGGTGAGTGCAGACGGGAAGAGTGGCCCTCTTTGGGACGAAAACAATTGTCAAATTCCTTTGGTTGCGAGATAAATCGCTAATTACTTGAGAATCGCGGTACTGATCGTGGCTTTCCTTCTCGGCGCGTATGTATCATGTCATGACACTAAGAATAACATCACCTTCAGAATTGTAGCGACGCAATTCTGAATAAGTATGACATTTCCGAAAATTAAACACTATCTCCCTTATTCATAAAAACTTAACAATATTTTGAAGTTAACAAATGTTTTGTCTTTTTCATTTGAGGGCAAACGTCATAATGACAGATAAAGACAAAAAAAATGTTAACTAATGAACGTTTACGTAGCGTTTATGAATCAAGGGGGTATGTCTTTAAATTAAGGTGATAGGACGTGTATTGTACGAAAATAGGTCGCTTCAATTCTGAAGGTGTGAAAATAGGAGGCTTGTTATACTTTTTTAATCATTAGAATATTTTGTCAAGTTAAATAACAAATTAAACGAAATTGAGACAGAAAACTTAAACTAAAACTAAAAAAAACTAAAATTATTTCAAAAGTAGGTAGGTAATCTAAAAATCCTAAAATTTCTAATGTCCAGTTACGATCCTAACAAGGTAACTATAGAATTATGAACTTTCAGGAGTGAAGAAGCTAGTTTAGTAACTTAAGTGTTTTGTTTATTCCAATTGTAGGGTTAACCATTACATGGCAACCCTCGGCCCTGAATCAATTTGGTGGCCGGTACCTCCAATACAATTTCAGCTGTTACTCGTACATGAGGTGGCATTGCATTAAGTAAGTATTTTGGCGTTAACTATTGTCGTTTTATTTTTCCTAATTAAATACATAATTAGATGCCATCACTCGTTTATAAATCTCTCTCGTGATTTATAATGTAAGTAGGGTAAATACCCCCACGATTGGCACCCACAGTTTCAGTCATTTGAATCTTAGTTTTTGCAGGATTATTAACCGACTTCAAAAAAGGAGGAGGTTCTCAATTCGACTATTTTTTTCACTATGCTATGTATACTTCTTTTGTACCTATGTATAAAAGCAAAGGTATCATTTAATACATTGTTAAGATTCTTGCATATTTAACGGAGCTAAAAATTGTTTTCGAACCGCTGGTAGATTTTATATAGGAAATGCAAGCCCGGATACTTTCTCTACGCAAAACCGGTTTTAACCGGTTATTTCTTCGAGAAAAAACCGGCAATTCCATTCCGCAATTTTATGACATGTATAAGTGTTCGTTGACTCATATGAAATAGAATATGCAACAAGCGATATGCTAGAAAAAAAAATTCTTTGTAAAAGATTGTAGTGCGGTATCGTGGTGATTTTATTTTATTCCCATTATTGAAAGGAGTCTGTTAAATAATAGGAACTCTAGCTGTTTTTTTTAACAAAACAAACAAACTCATAAAAATAAAAACAAAATGACAGCGGGCGGATACGCTCCATCGCGATGCAAACAGCACTAGTTACGTCACTATCGTAATAGGTAATGTATGAAGCGTAACATTACAAAGCATTTATTTAATTACTGTCACCTTTTTAAGTCATTGTTCTCTTTATAAAAAAACTACTTTTTCTAAATTCTAATTGAACGTACTTTCATTGTCATTTTTTAAGTTTGTATCGCTATCGAAAATATACCTAGTTATTTATTTCCTTGCTTTCACATGAATGCATCCCTGGACTGACAATACAGAATTTATTATATTATTATATAATATTCGCGGGTGGTAGGACCTTGTGCAAGGTCCGTCCGGATCACCACCATCTTGCTCACTAATCCTGCCGCTAAGCAGAAGTTCTTGCACTGTTGTGTTCCGGCGTGGAGAGCAAGACAGCTGGTGCAATTACTGGCACAAGAGGTATTCCATCTTAGCCCTCTGGGTTGGCAAAGCATCTGCAATCTCTTTGGTGTTGCGGGTGTTTATGGGCGGTGGTGATCACTTACCATCAGGTGACCCACTTGCTTTTTTGCCTTCCTATTTCATAAAAAAAAATTATAGTGATTATCATCAATCATTTTAGACATGGCATTAGATTAGTGAGTTATGAATAGCGTATTCGTTGCTTAAACAAGAAATCTCATTATTTTACTGACCGAGAATTTTTCCCTCATTCTTGAGGAAAACTTACTTAGGTTTAAATTGCACCGCCCGCGGCCATTGCCCGCTGACTTTTGACTCATGTAAAAAATTAAATTAAAAAAAATCCAAATAAAATGTAAAAAGTAAATCAAAACTGAGAAGGTAAAAACAAGTCCAGTAGAATTCTGTTACGTCATTGAATAACTACCTTTGCAGTAGGTAATCGTAGTTTCATGAACTTTAACAGTCAGGACCCATTATTGGGAAGATTAGAGCCGGTCTACATTTTTACCCGACTATGGCAAAGCCAAAAGAAAGGGTTTTGTTTTTAGCAGCCTATGTATGTATGTTTGTATTTACGTATGTTCCAATGTAGTGCCTAAACGGCTGAACCGATTTTGATGAATGAGGTATCAATCGGTTTGTAATTGTACGCTGGGTGACATAGGCTATATTTTTTGTGAACAAAATGAATATGACGAATGTTATATCCAAATAAGAGGGGGTCTAAAAAAAATTGTATTTACTGTAATTTATTGTGTAAAAAGTATGTTTTATTCACTCTAGTTTGTAGTGGCCACTGCTGTTGCAATACGAATAGTTAAACTTTATTTGAAACGTCGAGGTTAATAAAACATACCTATGTACATACCTGCCTACTTTGTGCGCGATAGTCACATTTTAAGAACTCCTCACAATAGCTCAAAATACGCCGAGATCCTGCGTTAATTGAGCAGAGTCAATATAATAACAAGACGTCATGACGCAATAGCCAAGTTTTAACGCGCTTTTTCGCCGTTTGCCTCAGGTCCATAGGATGCCAAGTGATTTACTTTTTGCAATTTTGACGCAACGCAGTTCAATTTACGCACTGTTAGCGAATTTTTAACCAACTGCAATAAAAATGAGGAGGTTCTTGGTTCATCGGAATCCGGTTTTTTTCTTTCACAATATGCAAAATATGCTATTTCGAGTTAGGTATTGTGTGTTATACGCTCGACTTATAATGAATTCTTCGCAGCCAAATAAATCCCTTCAGCTTATTATAACTGAAAGTCCCAAGTGAGTGGATCTCGCCAGATTAGCGGGCGAGCGGCTAAGCAAGCGAGTTGCGAAGTTATAATCGAGGGCGCGCCCACTCGGCGACAACAACAGCCACTCAACAAATCTTGGCGGAGTCACTCCCTATATACATCTACACTAATATAATAAAGAGGTAAACTTTGTTTGTTTGTTTGCATGTATGTAGCGACTAATCTCTGTGAAAACGAGGGAAATGTATGAACTGAAATCCTAAATGAAATAATACCACCTGTTGATGAATTTAAAGGATTATAGAAAATCAAGGATCTGCTCAGTAACAAGTTGACTATACAAATCAAAACGCAACAATAAAAGTCAGGGTAAAAAGAAGTAAATTAAAAAGAAATATAGAACTAAGGAGTCTGCAACACTCTGGAACTACTAAACCGGTTCCCAAAATTCTTTCACTAATAGAAAGCTAACTATCTTCGACGGATATAGGCTGCTAATTCCACGCGAACGAAGTCGCTGGCGTCCGCTAGTACATATACACATAAAAGAGTTCCTGATAGACAGCAACGCACAGGCTAAACTGAAGCTATAATGTAACTAGCGGACGCCCGCGACTTCGTTCGTGGTGAATTAGTAGCCTATGTCCGTCAGGGATAGTGTAGCTTTCTATTAGTGAAAGAATTTTCAAACTCCAGTGCTCTTAAGATGACCAGCCAAGTTTAGTTGATCTCTATGTACGGTCTACCAATTTGATTCATGGCCACTGTACTCGTAGAACGTTGTCGCAATGTATAAGGTAATGCTTGGCTCGGGGCTCGCTGTGGTTTAACTTGGCGGGGACACTTCCAGCGGCCCTAACATGACAGCCCAGGTTTAGTTTAACCCCTCCTTGTGTCTCTGTCTAACTAGTGTCATAAGAAAAGGACGCAAATAGAGAAAACTAAACTTGGCCGGTCATGTTAGGGCCACTGATACGGCTAAGAAACACTGCTTTAAAAGTTAACTGTCTCATTTACTTATAATTCTATTTCAAATGGATACAAACTGAGGTACGAACTACATTCTCCAAAAGCAAACTCGAATCAGTAAATTAAAGAAAAAGATTGAAAGGATGTAGGTTTATAGGTCAAGTGCGAGGGAGCGAGAGCTACAGCAATTGTGCCGACACCAAAACGTTTCAATTACACTAGAAACGTAACGCGAAAGCATACCTTAAATCACATATACAGGGTGTTTAATTGCTCGTATAAAGATATAGGTGCCGAAATGTGTTGATCGGTTCGCGCAGCACCATTAAAAGGGTCCAGGAAGATTGAGAGCTCTTAGGAAAATTAAGCTTCATAATTTGCATCAACTGAATTATAATAAAATACAGCTTAGAGTAGATTAAGACTCTCGGAGATTAATTAAAATATTTCGACCTTCGTAATGAATGACGAACCGTGGAAGGGTTTCTAGTGAAATCTTTCATGACATTTCTCATCTCAGTTATTTGATTTCTTTTGGCAGAATCATTTTTTACGTATTTTTTAAATGATATGTGAAAACAACACAAAAGAAAATCTAAGGCAACTGGTATAGGACTTGAGCCTTCAACATCATTTACTTAGATATTAATTCAATATTAAAACAATCTAAGTAAAGAGTAGCTTATATACAGCTGGAAACAACTGTATAAAACTAAAATTATGAACATTCCATGTTCATGTCTGAAGTACAGTCGAATAATGTTCAATTTGTAGTTTTTATCACACATACTTACATCCTTAAATTCAACCGCTATTCATGTTTTGATAAACGGATAGTTTTATAAAACTGCAGCACCTGTATATCCTATTTATTTTAACATATCAGCCTAATTGCCAATTGTCATGTTTCTCAGCTTCAAAGATGAGTAACTTCTACTATCATTTTCTGGTGTTTACATCACAAAAAAAAACAACCTATCCAAAGTTAGCGTACTTTGCTTCAGAAGTTTGGCTCGGTGTTAATTTGTGAGCCAGGACATGGTTATTTTATGAGTTCTCAATGATACCAAAATAGAAATTATTTCAAATTGATTTGTTCGATGACCGTTGAGCTTATGCTCAAAAACTCTGGAGAGTTTATTTTACAGTTACAGCGCACTCTGTAGGCTATTTTCAGAAACAGCGGGCCACGATTCTCCCTTTCCAACCCCACTATCGTCGTTTTAGCACTCGTGACGCAACACTTCGTTACCTTAAAGTTAGGAAAACGTCCGCTAGATGGCGCGCAAAGGAAATAAATGTTTTATGGTAAATAATTTAGAGGGTCAGCAGCAGTGAATTAAAAAGTTTTCCGTCAAATGTGCCCGAAACACTAAACACACTTTACACACAAGAATCAGAAATTGTCGAAACTGGGCATTCCACAATTAGCTTCATTTTGCCCGATAGAAATACTTCTTACTAAGATATTATGGTATATATGTATATTGTTGTTACCCGACACTGGGAAGAAGGGAGACTGTTTTTACGTTCCCTGATTGATCGCATTATAAGAACGCGATTTAATTTACTGGCGATCTCAATGCGTTTATACAATTTGTTTATACATTTTGGATATGAATTATAATTTCTACATACTTATTTGTATACCCGATGCATATGAGCACATCCTCATATGTTTGTACGATCCCGCTGTCACTTTCAAGTGCATTTAGTCGCGTGCGAGCATAGAAGCGGTGATAGAAGCTTCGGTACAAATCACGACGGAAGCCCACTCCAATTGCTTCATGGATCAAACAGTATCTATAGGGCACTGTTGATCGAAGGCGTCCCCTATGTGGGGTTACGTCAGCTGATCGCAGCTTGCGGGGTATGGGAGTTTAACGTTATGAAGTGGTGATGAACACTACCTTGCTAAAAAAAAATAGGTAGCTCATCTTATTTTATTTTTAACAGCCGCACAAAAAACAAAGTGCCCACGAAAGACCAGCGTCGTGATACTTAACAGTGCCTCGGCATATGCTGACTGGGTGCAGCGGTGTCTTAGTTTTTGAGCATCCTGTGTTTTCCAAACCATTTTCTTTCTTTCTTTTAAAAACCGAAGAAGAAGGATCTTAAATCGACGAGTACATATACATGTTGTTGTTATTTCATTACTGGCCTTTCCCCGCGATTTCTTTCGCGTGGAATTTGGAAGTAAGTATCTAACTCGATTTCTAGACGGCGTTCAAGATGACACATGTCTCAGATTTTATAGTAGACCTCCAGCAATACAACTGTGAAAACCGCATCCGATTTCGAACGGTAGTTTTTAGGTGATGGCGGTACAAATTGAAAACGGAGAGAATTAAAAATTCTTCAAAAATTATTTAACGGATTAAATTAACAGGGAGCTTACTATAAATTATTTTACAGATAAACCATACACATATGACGATTATAAAATTAGCTCCTAAGTTTTGTGAGTAATCCAGGTATTTTCTCTCTTAAGTTCTACATTACATTAAATTGTGAGGTAAACTGTTTTTATTCTACGCGAACGACTAGAGTCTAAGTGAAACTACCTGAAACGAAACAAGGATAACGAGGGTACGGACTAACCTGTCGAAAAAATAGAATTAGTATAAGATAAACTACTATTACTAAAATATAAACCGTGACCTTTAGCAAAATGTCTAAAATTAGGTTCGGCTTGCGGCGGTCACGGCTAACGTTGTTTGACCGCAACAGTTATGGTATTAAAATATAGTATTAATTTCATGTAATAAGTACATTCTATGTTTTACGGAAGCTGAAAGATTTTGGTAATAAAGAAAAAACTGTGTTTTTAGTTTTTTTCCTACGATCACAATTTTTCGAAATATTACGAGTAAAATGACAGCAGTACCATTACCATGAGTTTCTATCGAAAATTCGTATTACGTTACTACAGTCGATAGCGGTTAAATACGCTCTCATTTGTCAGTGAAAGAGTTAACCATAGTCGATACGGTATTTTTCGATGACATGTGTCAAATTTGTGACTCATGGTACCAATATTCTACGGCAACAGCTACAAAACGTTAGACACTGACGTTCAGATTTCGATAGGTAATTTACCGTTGGACTCATACTAGCAATCTTTAGTTATCTAAGTGAGCGCTAGAGGCGCTGTGCAATTCCCCATACCAATCGTTTACGCTGTCGCTAGCGAGTATGGTTGCGGCTAGGTGCACTGTACTCATGGTAAGGGTACAGGTAAGGGTTGTAAAACTGCTCGATCGGTGCCACACAGTAACCAGTGACGTCACTGCACGATAATGTATGGTGCTAACACTAAACCGCGTTTATTTTAATACTGTCAGCTTAAACTACTTCCCCCCCCCCCATAAACATAGAAGTATCTTTACAAGAAATGCTCGTATACAGCGAAGAACTTTTAAGTGCTTTTTTTACTTTTTATATCTGAATTCGAATGAGCAAAACACAAAAGAATACTTTTTGCCTCACTTTGATAGCTTTGGATCGCTAAAATGTGTTTTTTTTTTGTCTCATTCGTTGGACATAAATATATTTTTAAAGACGATCTACAACAATTTTACATATTTAGGTATATCATTGGGTTTGTGAGTGGAATCGCATATTAAGCTTTATTTATGTTACTCTAAATTATACGGAACCCCGCTCCTGCTTTGTAAGGGTACAATTCCGTAAAAAAAAAAACTATACATCAGTGAAATTTTGCGGGTGGTAGGACCTTGTGCAAGGTCCGTCCGGATCGCTACCACCATCTTGCTCGCTAATCCTGCCGCTAAGTGCTTGCACTGTTGTGTTCCGGCGTGGAGAGCAAGACAGCCGGTGCAATTACTGGCACAAGAGGTATTCCATCTTAGCCCTCTGGGTTGGCAACGCATCTGCAATCTCTTTGTTGTTGCAGGTGTCTATAGGCGGTGGTGATCACTTACCATCAGGTGACCCACTTGCTTGTTTGCCTTCCTATTTCATAAAAAAAAAATCCGTGACAAAATCCGTTGCGTGGTTTAGAAGGAGTAAGTGGGTGAAAACATACTCACACACAAGAATGGATAGCGACTATGTTTAACATTACCTAAGTAAGATTTTATATTGAATGAATATATAAAATAAACGAAACTATTGATTCGCTCACCGCTCAGTATTCAGTATTCAGTATTTTAATTGCACCATTTCACAAAATTTGTACAAATGAGACTCTGTTAGGGCATAGCAATTTCATACTTAAAGTAAATCAATTATGTACTATCTAAAAAATATTAAAAACAAAACAAAGTAACTAAATTGACAATTTGCGTACTTACTATCTAAATTATTTATATTAGGAGAAGTAGTTTATAAGAGTACCTATAATAAGAATACTATACATATACAAGTTTATAATTTAGATACTCATTCATATATTAATCATCATTTAATGGGTGGCTCATTTTATGGGTGCTCTTCCACATCAAAATTTCATCGTCTCTGAAAATACTATACTATTATTATCTTAGCAATAAACAACAGGCACTTTTTTACCTACCCGTTTTGTTCGTAGCCGTGAAAACAATTTAGAGTAATCTTTCGAGAACCCTGTTTTAGTCCACTGGTAAAATACAAAGAACTTTCTAAATTTATTCACAAAATCTGAATAAACTTCCTCCGTGTCCATTCAGACAAAATAAAGTTTTAAGACGAATGTTCGCTACAATAGTCACTAAGACTGAATCTTTACTTTTTTTTTTTTTTTTTTTTTTTTTTTTTTTTTTTTTTTTTTAACTTCAACTTACTTAATGTTTTACACTAAATAATGAAGGAGTACCACGCAAAAGGGTTTTATTTCCACACTGAATAACATATTGTACTTTTTTGATCGAATGTACGTTTGCGGTTTTCTTCTCTTGTATTTTCGTTGAACAAAAAGAAATGTTTGTACATAGCGTAGGTGTATACAATATGAATCGTTATTCTTTGTTACGTAAATATACTTTGAATCAGAAGAACATAATTCTTTCACCTCTCAGGCAATCCCTTTTTGCAATTCGCTACCTCTCACCATAAGGCAGGCCCCGAGTAATATTTATATATTCATTTTATAGAGTATTACGCTATTGTATTTGTACCTATTTATAATTTGGTAAATAGTATAAAATTATGTATATATCTATTAATGTGGCTTGATTGTTGAGTTGTTTCTTGATTTACTTTTTTTTTGTGCTCCCATGTTCAGTAGGGGAAATATATTCACGTACCACCTTAGAACCCTATCGCAACGACGTGACGCGTTAAACGCCAGGCTATGCCATACAAATGTTATGCGTAAGTCTCTTTGACTAGGTTCTACGTTGGTACGTGTTTCAATTTCCTTGACTGTACGTAATTTTCTTATTTATGTTGTGTTTGACTGGTGGATAATGCCTACTGGAATTAAGTCCGCCAATTGTATTTGTTTTGTAAACTGTGCAATTAAGTTTAAATAAATTAATAGACCCAACATGTCTATAGGTAACATTATACGTACAGAATAAATCATCCATCCAATTTCCCAATCCATATAATGCACATATAAAGGGCATGGTAACAATTAAATTTAACTTGTTTAACTTCTCTCAGATTTTCCTAAGTTACAAGTTACGAAGCGAGTGTACTTAAACCATCAATTAAGTATATGAAATTTCACTTACCTTCTATCCCGTTTCGTAACTTTCGGAACAAATTGAAGAGTACCCACAACGAAAATAACTGGGCTTAACAATGAAACCCCACCCAAGTGAAAGCGATACTAAACTTAGCAACTTGCTAATATGTTCAAGATATGTTACATTTTAGGTACCTGAGTATCATGTGTTGTGTACGCTAATAATAGTATCCGCATACACTGAACTAGTTGTTGCCCATCACTTCGTTTGCGTAGATTTTGGATTATTAATTTCCACCCCCCCTCTCAACCCCTCTTTTTTATGAAATAGGAAGGCAAACAAGCAAGAGGGTCACCAGATGGTAAGTGATCACCACCGCCTATACGTAGACACCCGCAACACCAAAGATATTGCAGATGCGTTGCCAACCCAGAGGGCCAAGATGGAACACCTCAGTAATTACACTGGCTATCTTGCTCTCCACGCCGGAACACAACAGTGCAAGCATTACTGCTTAACGGTAGAATTAGCGAGCAAGATGGTGGTAGCGATCCGGACGGACCTTGCACAAGGTCCTACCACCCGCAAAACCTCTTAACGAAAACACTATTTATTTGTTACCGCTGCCACCGAATACCTATCTGAAGTGTTTTATATTTTTGGTGGCAGCTCTCCATCTCAGACCGTTTCTACCACTATTACCACTATTTGCGTACAAGGCGAAAAACCAATAGCGTATATAACTGTGAAGAGTGGAAACTGTGCTCAGGATAAGAAATCGCTTTTATCACAGAGGTAATAATATAAAATTCCTACAGTTACGACTACGGTACCAAGCTTCTGTTTCTAAATATTTTATATTAAACTATAGAAAATGTAATATCTACATTATGCTAGATTAAATTATGGGAAATGATGATTATGCGCCAAAAAGTTATGTGAAATGACAAATGAAATTATGTCAAACAAATTATCCACTGAGTTGACTTGGATCGAAAATATTTAGTTTTGTGTGTCTCTTGACAAAGTTACATTCTGTTAGTGCCCATGCTATGTACAGTAGGGGAAATATATTCACGTACCACCGTAGAACCTAGTCGAAGAGACATAGGCATGACATTTGTATGACATAGCCTAGCGTTTAACGCGTCGCGTCATTGGGACAGGGTTCTATGGTGGTATGTGAATGTATTTCTCCTACTGTATTATAGCAGTGCTGGTAGAAACGAAAGAATGTTTGGGTTTTACGTTATCGATCGACACATTTTGACCTTTGCTTCCGCCCCCTTACGTCAAGTCCATATATAATATGTTGTCTTTTTTACTAGCATTTACGATAGCATTAGGTATCTCGTCTAGACACCCTGTGGCCCTGACATGACCGGCCAAGTTTAGTTTATCTGAGTCTGCGTCCCTTTCTTATGACACTAGTTCGACAGAAACGCAGGCAGGGATAAGTTAAACCATACAAATAGCCTAGTATAGAAAGACTATACTAGGCTATTGAATTCGAAAGCGATATTTTATTCAAATTCAAATTCAAATGTATTTATTTCGGACAAACAAAGTATCCATAGAGTATTAGTAACAAGCAAAATCTTAATCTAGTGTTAGTATTAACAATTTACTAAATATGTTTTTTGTGCACAACTTGCAATATATATACAAACACCAGTGCAGCTCGGTATCTATATTACAAATTGTGCTACACTTTTAATTTGCTCGGTCCAATGCTTAAGGATCGGAGAATAAAATCTGACAGCAATTTCCTTTAATAATAATAATAATAATCCCATCACATTTCATTAAATTGTCCCTTTAGCCTCTACGTGTTGGCTTCGGCTCCGCGCACGCCTCCCAAAGGTCCGGGGCACTATTGTCCCGTGAATGGGAAAGACATACATAATAATAATAATAAAATCATTTATTTTCAGGCAACTAAGGTCCATAGACAAATCCTTACAGACTAACATACATAAAAAATTTTTTTTTTTAGAATGCTGTTGGGACTACGTCTCACGCGACTTAGCAATTATTACCTGATCTCTTTACTTTGAATGGCAATACAATGTGCCAAAAAGAGATGACTACATACTCTAAATCTCCTCTTCAATGACATCCTGGTATACACATGAAACGTCAAAATGGTTACCTACCTTTTGTGTACATTAAAGGAGTACATTATACTCCCTTAATGTACAGTCAAGGAAATTGAAACACGTACCACCGTAGAACCTAGTCGAAGAGGCATACGCATGACATTTGTATGACATAGCCTGGCTTTTAACGCGTCACGTCATTGCGATAGGGTTCCAAAGTTGTACGTGAATATGTCCCCTACTGTATGTCTGTCTTAGTAATTTACAAGATTTACTACCTTGACGCACACCAAAGGTAACCATTTTGACAGTTTTAGCTGTGTTTTGTTCAAGTGCTAGAGCCAATGAAATCATTTCTCTGAAATGTCAGCTGTCAAATATGGAACTCTGAAATCATGGCTTTACATGTAGCACGAATCTTCTCGATACGTGTTATCTCGCTACGTAACTCAGTATGTCTCTCTCCCGCTGGGCTGGTTGGAAAGAGTCGCACTGAGTTACGTAGCGAGTTAACGCGTATCGAGAAGATTCGTGCTAGGTGCACAGCTTGCATGGGTGGGTAAACGCCCACACAGTAAGTCAGAGGATTAAAGCTTGGTTAAAAAGACAGAGGGAATACATGCTCCCTATCCCAAAAGTTTAATTAATACAGTTTGACTTCTCAGTGTTGTTTTTTCCGGGATCCTATTTTGGTAATCAAAGTTAAACAAGATAGAAGCCATACACCGTGGCAGCATTGGCCGTAATTTTGAGTTGGTATTGTTTATTTATAGAGTTAAATTTAACTTTTCCGTTGTCCCTTATGTAGTAGAAAATTAAAGATGGATGAATTTTTGCTGTGAATCACAGTGGCCTTACAGACTGTTTGAATAATTAGCAGATTCAGAGTGGCAATTCTTGCATAAGTAGAGATGAACTCACATTTGAGATATATCAAAAAGAGCTGTCAAATTCCTTTAAAATCTGTAATTTTTTGATATATTTCCAGTGTGAGATGAATCTCGATGAACTTCACAATTGGGGCCAGACTTAGAGTACATTTTAAGTATTCAGGCGTTAGTTTGCAGAGGTTCATATCAAGGGACGATGTTATGATTGCATGAAACGCAAGCTCGCGCCAATGCGTCAAACATTGTTACGTATATAGGATGATGATTATTAGTGAAAAAAATCAGTAAGTGAATTTGTATAAGAGCGTTGGCACACATTTGTTAGTATGTTAACTGCATGAATAACTTTTTGCGGGTGGTAGAACCTTGTGCAACGGCCGTCCGAATCGCTACTACCATCTTGCTCACTAATCCAGCCGCTAAGCAGCAGTGCTTGCACTGTTGTGTTCCGGCATGGAGAGCAAGAGCCGGTGAAATTCCTGGCACAAGAGGTATTCCATCTTAGCTCTCTGGGTTGGCAACGCATCTGCAATATCCTTGGTGATGCGGGTGTATATAGGCGGTGGCGATCACTTACCATCAGGTGATTCACTAGCTCATTTGTCTTTCCATGTTGAATATAATTACTCCGGTCGGCAGTTCGAGACACCACTAAAAGTCATCTAGAACGGTGCACCCTTAGATCGTATTTTATTTAGATTAGTATAGTATAAACCGGATTAGCAAGCGGATTAGCAAGTTGAAGTGGCAGTGGGCAGGGCACATAGCACGAAGAACTGATGGCCGATGGGGTCGGAAAGTTCTCGAATGGCGGCCGCGTATTGGCAAGCGCAGCGTAGGACGACCAGCCACAAGATGGTCCGATGACCTCATTCAGGTGGCAGGAAGGCGCTGGTTGCATGCTGCTTCCAACCGGCTACTTTGGAAATCCATGGAGGAGGCCAAAGTCCAACAGTGGACTTCTTGTGGCTGAGATGATGATGATGATGATAGTATAAACCTATACTAGCCTACAAAAAACATCATATGTAAGTATACTAAGTTGATGCAGCTAAAGAATATTAAAATTACGCACCCACGTTTCTATTTTACTTTGAGAAACAAAAGAGACGTAATGAACGAAAAGTTAAATTTGAATCTGCTTATCCAAGTAAGTTGTGAAAGTACGTACTTTGGTCCGTGGTCAGGTGGCTCATTAGCGAGCCGGCAACCGAGTGTTTACAGCGGTTTTTCAAGTATAAGCGATATTATAATGTATGGATGTACAGTGTCATACTAAATGACGGCATAAAAACGGCCCGACATGATATTGCAGGTTGACGCCAATCTTACAAATGCAAATTATTAGTTTACAATCTATAGTCATTGGATTTACAACTTTATGTCTAACTGTATAAAATAATAATTTATTATGTTTCATTGCAAATAGGTTTTTTTATGAAATGATAGTATTGACAGGAGCGCCGTCGGTCCGACAGACTGACAGCACCAGTGATTGTCGATTTATTGTACTTTTTGTTCGACTTTCAAGGTTATTCTTTAAACGCTGACTAGAAGTCCATTGTTTATAGGTCAGTGAGTATAAGTATGCAATAGCTGGCAAAAAAAGTTAAAGGTCACGGTTCTCCGTAATAGTGCTTTATTCAACCATAGTACACTTTCCCAATAAAGGTCCTTTGCAATTTGTTTACACAAGCATTACCCTGAATTTATAAATCCACTTAAGTCCACAAATTCTTAAAGAAAGGAAAGGTTGGAAATAGAAAAGTGAATTCTTTGGGGAAATAACGAGTCGACGCGGTAGGTTTAGTTTTATTTTATATGTTAATGTTAATATAAACTCATTTATTTAAAGTATGCCAACCTGTTATTTCAGCAGAACAGGAAATATTAATTGGTTTTGTTACATCATTTGGTTGTACTTGAGATTAAGTAGTGAACAGTTTTAAAATAAAATTAGTTGAAAATATATATTACACTCCAAGTCAAAACTATTAAAAAAGGTAAGGCTACTAAGGCAACTAGAACCTATGTTGATTATGTCAGTCTGTCAATCAATGGAAAATTCGTATGATTGTATTGCTAAATATTTATTCTGTGTTTATTAAAGTTAATTTGTGTCCTAAACGCTATCTTCTAATCCTTCAGTCCACCGCAAACTCCAAGTATAACAAGAGGTGATATTTGTATCTCACCAGCGGCCGTAACATGACAGCCCAGGTTTAGTTTAACCCCTCCCTGTGTCTCTGTCTAACTTGGCCAGTCATTTTAGGGCCACTGGTAACTAAATCTCACCAAATCGGCCGAATGTCTATGAAAAACGGCCATTTTGATGAGTTTTAGTCACCTTTTTTCAGCATGTATGCATCTCAAAGTACCTACCTATTAAGAATTCAAACTTCGGTGAACTAATCAAGAACTCAAATAGTTTTTAACTTATAATTGTTTGCAAATAACGTGCGTGCAATCTTCGATTATAATAACTAATTATTTCAAATACTTTTATAACAATATTTGGATAATTGTAATAATTAAAAACGCCATTATTTTTCTTATAAACTACTTCCGCTACCTTTAGCGGAAGAAGTTTATAAGAGCAAGCAAGCCTAGCAAGTTGGTTTGACACTATAATTTATTTGAATTTAAATTCTATAGAAAACGCTGAAAGTAAGAAAAATCGTATTCAAATTGCTCATTGTTTTTGTAAAATTTATAAAATGTAATCAAATTAAATGATAAATGGACTTAAGCACCTACTGATATACTTATTTATAGACTTAGACACGTAAAAGAACCTACTCCTACATAATAATAATATGGCCTGCTTTTATTTTTTTTTCCTTGCTGAAAATAAAACAAACAATCACAGCATGCTGACGAAATTACGTCTATTCAAAAACAAATGCCACTCACGCTTTGTCCAACATCCATGGGCGCCAACAAAGGCGGCTCTCGTTTCCTAGGACGCTTCCACAGAAGCACCAGCCCCGCAATCAGCAGAACCGAGCCGGCGCCAGCCACCGCTCCTCCTATGGCACTCCACGCGTTCCCATGCTCCCAGGCGACCATGGTCCCTTGCCCCGTTTGAGGGACTATAGTCTTCTCTGGTACCCCATGCATGGGCGCGCCAGCTCTAAAACTTGAATCGTGAACGTTGTTTTTCCACAATTCCCCGTGCCTGCCAAGCTCGCTCTCTGCCCACAGCTTATCTGAAAGATAATGTTATTAGCTATATAGTGGCATCGATCGGGCAAAGATATATGTAAAAACGTTGTGTATAACACGTGTTGTTGGGTGAGTGGAAATGAAAGGCTTTGGTTAATTTAATGTCGCGCAAACATGTAGATCGTGTGGGTATGTCTACGTCTTCATTCGAAGGAATGTTCTGGTTTATACGGGATTTCTTATTGCATGTCATTTGAATAAATCATGGTGGCTGGGTTGAATGTTAATCAGATTAGTTGTTATGTTAAATCGATGTAGTTAAGAGACTATTATGGCGTTGGTATGAGAAGGAGCTAATCAACACTGTTTTATTGTGTGTATACGCATATGGTATTAATGCTCAGCTTGTAAAAAGTTTTAGTTACGACATTTTAGAAAAGTACTAAAAAGCGAGAGTCACGGAAAAACAAGCAAACCTAATAAAACCCATCAAATTACCTATGCAAAACAACTTCACGCACCTCATAATCATTGGCTGACAAAGCCGTAAAAGTTCAACGACATTAACACTTTTGTAACCTAATTTAGTTGATTGGCAAACAATGGAAAACAACTTTTCCTAAACAAAAAAGTCATTTTAAAAAACTTACCCATTTGTCATGAATGGTTACGATTTGTTAATAGTATAAGTTTTGTTAACCAGCAATTGGTACAGGGTTGTTTATCCACACACGTGCGTTGGGCGGGCGGAGGCACGCGACTGGGCGGCGCGGCGGCGACAGGCTGCACTGCTATTCTCTAAGCGCATCAGCGTCAAACTCGACGTCGGGACATCGGCCTGTCTCGCTCACTCGAGCTAGCGTGCTAGAGCAAGACAGAACGCGGTCTCAGCGACGAGTTTATCGCTGTTGAGCTTAGAGAATCAGTCTCCTGCGCCGCCTCGTCTTATCATTAACGCGACTTGTTTACCTCGCCGAGGCTGCCCGCGCGATAAGCGTCGCTGCACTATCGTTTTATCTACATTGCGTATTAACGATCAAATGTCAATTGCTGACGGAAAGGTTGTTAAGGCAATTAGCCAGTTATTTCCTAAAGCCTTCCACGTCGAGTGTTTGGAGATTAGGATCTGATTGGGTTTGTAAAAACGGATATTTGCAACACTCCCCTTTTTTTCAGACTTGGGTTCATTCATGTACTGAATGGATTTCTTTGAAGTGTTTTAGATGGATATTAACCATAATTATAGTGAAGCATCACAGGGTACAAACAAATAATTAAGTTAAGTCAAGAAAGATGTTTTTTAAATTAGGGGACGCCCGAGATCATTAAATAAAATGTCTGCTTTGATATGCACTAAAACATAATGTCAAAATTCTTTCGCGCATTTGGCTCTACTTATTTAACGCCGTAATAATATCACATTTCTCGTTTTAATTGTTGAAAAAGAAAGGATAATATGTATCAACCGGAAAACGTACTTAGCTATTATTGCACTATTATTTTTCTCTCACGAATACAGGAGCCGTAACGTAATCACCCAAGTTAAATTTACCACTATGTGCGTCGCTTTCTTATGACACTAGATAAAACGTGCTGTAATGGTCCTAGCTTACGTTCCCTGCGTCTCTTTCAAACTAGTGTCACAAGAAAGGGACGCACAAAGAGATAAACTCAGATAAACTAAATTGGTCGGCCAAGTAACAACCACTGAACATGTACTTTTAGAAAATGGTAGGCGAGCAAAAGGCAATGTATCGAGAAGTCTCGTAAAACTCGCAGCTGCTGAGATCAAGTCTCACGGAGCCGTGGCCCGTCGCGTTGTTATTGCGAGAAGCAATCGTGTGTACATGGTGATACTTCGCCCGGTTATTGTTAGAGCTCGGTTATTCTTAGCTAAAGCCTGCCTAGGGCGCCTTGTACGGTCAAGTGTAAAATAAGTATCGATTAAAAACAACATAAAATATGTAACAGCGGTATTAGCAGCGGCCTTATTGTGCTGCTTTGTATTGGTAAACGGGTGGTAAGACCTTGTACAAGGTCCGTCCGGAACGCTACCACCATCTTGCTTGCTAATCATGTCGCTAAGCAGCAGTGCTTGCACTGTTGTGTTCCGGCGTGGAGAGCAAGACAGCCGGTGTAATTACTGGCACAAGAGGTATTCCATTTTAGCCCTCTGGGTTGGCAACGCATCTGCAATCTCTTTGGTGTTGTGAGTGTCTATAGGCGGTGGTGATCACTTACCATCAGGTGACCCACTTGCTTGTTTGCCTACCTATTTCATAAAAAAAAAAGATTATACATAAATACGATACGTAACAGCGCCATACAAAACAAAACAAAATTTTCGAAATTCAAACGAATTCTCCGGTACACACATGGCATGCATAAGTGTGCGTGATCAACTCTCGTTTCTTACCAATGTTTGTTACATATTTATGACGTTGAATGTAGGTGTTGCCATGACAACGTTTAAATCATCTGTAAAAGATGCAAAGGTCCTATTATATCTTATGAAAGTACTTAGCTATCCATATTTTTACACTTGTAATCGTACAAGTCGATGGTCCGATGACCTCATACAGGTGGCAGGAAGGCGCTGGTTGCATGCCGCTTCCAACCGGTTACTTTGAAAATCCATGGAGGAGACCTATGTTCAACAGTGGACTTCTTGGGGCTAAGATGATGATGATGATGATGAATCGTACAAGTGTAAAAATATGGATAAGCTATCGAGCTTTAGCGGGTAAAAGTCAATCTTAAGCATTATGGCGCTGGGTCTGATAAAGCCTTAATCAAACCGTTAATGAAAGCTCGTAATCAATGAAGAATGGAGGCTTACAATGCATTCACCTTTAACCTTACACTTTGCCTTTGTAAGCCTTTGATAGCATACCATAGTTTTAGAATCCATGGAGTCACTGTTAATTAAGAATATTTCTCAAAGTTAAATCAACGTATCTTATTGAATTACAAACATCATACACTTTGATTTTGAGAAAGATTTTTTAATAAATAACGCCTCCATGTATTTTAGAACCGTGGCATACCAAAGGTCTTAGTCCTATGAATATGAACACAATAATGGCCGTCACACAGAAGCGCGGTGTTTCAATGAGTCAAAGCGAACCAACACTGAGGACAGAACTCAGGGAGGCCTTGTCTAAATGTCAATGTCACGTGCTATTGTCTTGAGCTTCCATTCATTCATGGAACGTTTTGGGTGGTTTGCCTGTAATTGTCTTATCTGCACTGTTATTCTCTTAAGCGCACCAGCGTCGGATTCGACGTCGAGGCATCGCCCTGTCTCGCTTACTCGAGCCAGCGCGCAAGAGCAAGACAGGGTGCTGACCCAGCGTCGAGCTCATCGCTGTTTCGCTTAGAGAATCGCTCTCCTGATCTGTAAGTGGCATTTTGTTTTTTTAATCTCGCGTCTGTTAGTTCTTTTATGCGATGTTCTTTTGTAAGCATAGCGTCTGCTGATTAGACGCGAAACCAATCCTTCGCAAATTAAGGTTTATACTACGACGTCTTATAATAATCTAAATGTCAAAATCTCACTCGATGGCGTTAGCACAGTATTACTCGTCGCTTACGAAATTAGTTGGTAATAGTATATTGCGTATTAAGGGCAATAAATAAGGAATTGCGGACAAGCGTCTTGTAGTTCTCACCGTCGGTGAAACACAATATTTTCATCAATCGTGCGATGTTAGGATGACGACGTGTTTGCCAACAGCTGGCATACGTTACTTATTAAAATACATAGTTAAATTTAAAAGAATTATTTATTTCATAATATTACATTGCATTATAAACTCTGAAACGCACCTGCAGTCTTCTTGGCATTGCAAGTATTTATAGGCGGTGGTGATCACTGACCCAGTCAGGTGACCCACTAGCTAGTTTTATAAAAAAAACACCCCCTCTTCTTTGATCGGGGGTTAAAAGCAGCAAGTATTTACGCAGTATTTCCCTTCGAATTATTCCGCTGTACTTAGGCTAATGTTGACTGATGGCCGGGATTCCAGCTTCTTTATTAGATTCGCGGCGTGCACAGAATATTCTAAGCGCGTCTCAAACAATTTCGTTTGCATTCGTTAAGTTGGCAACATTGATGTTAATATTCCGAAACGAATTGAAAAGCAATTTAACAAGTATACGTGAATAAACAACCTCATCTACCGCAGAGGTGATGAATTGTATCGTATGCCGCGTGAATTTTTATAAGCTCTTTTTTTGTATGTGCGAAATACGATTGCATACTTCAGAAGAAGTAATCGTAGAATAGGTAATCTTATATTATAGGTCAGGCCCTATACTTCAATATTTATCTCGAGAATTTGGACCGCGAAATGAATATTGAAGTGTTAGGGTTGGCCTGCGGATGATGCCACTACTTAAAATTAAAAAAACCGACCCTGTGCGAGTCGAACTCGCGCGAAGGGTTCTGTGAAAAACGGCAAAAAATAATGTTTTTTGAATAGCAGCCCCCTTAAATATTAAATATTTTATTCTGTTTTCCAGTATTTGTTGTTAGAGCGGCAAAAGATACATCATCTGTGATAATTTCAACTGTCTTAACTATCACGGTTCATGAGAACACCTGCCTGCGCCTGGTAAAAGATGCCTAGGCAAACGGACGGACAGCGGGATCTTAGAAATGGGGTCCCGTTATTTCCTTTGGGTCCGGAACCCTAAAAAGTGGAACAAACACGGTTTAAAAAACAGAACAAAGTAAAGAATTTACTTTTCTACCTGGTGTAAGCATAATATACCCTGCGCTTTTTAATTTTCACTTCTTTCTCAGGACTGGTGTAGGAAAAATGTTACACCCTAATTTCATCTTCATAAACCTAATCAAAAATATTTTATGCAAGTTGGTTTGGATTTTCTTTTAACAGCACTGCAGTGCTGCAGTGGGTTTTCGACATTGAACTTAAGATTACACTAGGATAGCACATTAAAACAATGATCATGCTATATCTTTCAGGGGGTTCCACTCCGCACTGCAGGTACACTCGACCGCCTTGCCTATGGCATAGGCAAATCGCAGTAGGGTGTCGGCTTGCAGCACGCTCGGTCGCTCGCTCCCGCCGTACCAGTGTAATTGAAAACGAATGCCGCGCAACCCTAGCGTGTCGCCGGGAGTAGCGGGGGAAGGCGGGCGCTGGCGGCGCGTCCCTTTTGACTCGCGCTGCCTGGCGCACGGTGTATAAAGAATACGATCTTTTTTAGCCGGGGAAGCAAAAATGTATGGCTCGCTTTTCCATTTACCGGCGCCGACGTCGGCCCGGCGTTGAGTCCCGCCGGCGCCGTCTCCCCGTCGCCAGGGTAGCAAGCTTCCCACTCGGTGCCGGCCCGGCAAAACTGCATGTGTTTGTATATGAATTGTAGCCGTGTGCGTCTGTGAGTGCGCAGGGCGGGTAGGAGGACGCAGAACGGTGGGAAAGACCGGGCGTAAACCGGCATCGACTCCGGCGCAGTGAAAAAACGAAGCCCCGGCGCCGGTGTCGGTGCACGGCCATGCCGGTGCAATGCCGGTGCTGGGCCGACTAATGGAAAAACGCCCAATGTAGGTACGATACCATGACATCAAAAATATCTAAGACCTTTATCCCACTAACAATAACGTCGGTGTATATTACGACGCAATAGCTATATAAATATTGATGACTTCCACTGTAAATTAGTTATGGATGACTTCTAAAAGTTGTTGTTATGTTGTCATTGTTTTTGCACCGAATGCTAATCTCACCAGTTTACCTACCGTTTAATATTCGATAGAGAGCAGATTAAAGTTGAGTAACTCTGATCCGTCCCGAAGATCGCCTAATCTCTGCATTGGTTGAGTAACCATGTCTTTTCTCAGCCACATTTAAGTGCCTCATCCAGTGAAAATAAGTTGTAATCTTACTAATATTATAGATGCGAAATATTTGGATGTTTCAATATTTAGATGTTTGGATGTTCTTTCCTCAATCACCCATTAACGACTGGACGGAGCTGGTTGAAATTTGATAGATAGGATAGATCATGTCCTGGAACTCCAGGATTAAGACATAGAATACTTTTATCCCGTAAAATGCATAAATAACCCCGTGCGGGCGAAGCTGCAGGAAAAAGCTCGTAACATATAATCGAGAAACCTCGAAAATACAAGGATGAAACATATAATGGAGGAACTCCAAAAAGAGACAAGCGTGTTTTTTTTTTTAACAACACGATGGCGCTAATCATACATGAGGCTCGCTTGTTGGTAAGCAATTACCGTTGCCTATGGACGCATGCAACTAGGTAAAGAGGAAACACGCGCGCTGTCGACCTTGCAAGAACCTTTAATGCAATTGCTGAATACCTTTTTCTTCCTACCTGTATTTTAATTAGACAAGGAGCTAATCTGAACATAAACAAACTTACCTACATTAGAATAGAATAGAATAAATTTATTTCAGGACTAGCTGTTGCCCGCGACTTCGTCCACGTAGCATTCCTTGATGAAGCGTCCTTTTGTTACTAATCCAATATGGGTTAATAATCTACAGTAATCTACATGTACACTATCTACTCTATGCTAGTGTAATAAATTTCCTTTCTATATGGTATAAACAATTATTGATGCAAATAATCCTGAGCATCTTGCGAGCCCTGATCGCGAGCGGCGGTATGACGTTAGCACACAACTCCTATACCCCCCTCCAGCGGGCCTGAAGTGCGGGCTCCATGTAAGCGCGTGCGATGATGCGTCCCGCTGATATAAATACTCTTGAGTAACTTGCGAGACCCGAGGGCGACCAGTATTATAACGTTAGCAAGCGTCCCTCTATCATTGTTCCTGCTCAAGTGAGCCCAAGAAGCCTAAAGGAGCAAAATACAACCTATCTTTTTGCCAAAATACATCAAGATTATTTGCTGCTCGTAACGCGTAGAAGTCGTTTAGCGTTGTCCCGTAGGAATTTTGCATCTTTGCGAAAAAATCCGATATTGATCCAAGGTTTCAGCTATCCCCATTCCAAATTTCGTCTAAATCCGCCCAGCCGTTTTAAGGTGAAGAAGAACCGCGCACAACTCATTAATCCAACAGTCCAACAGTCCAACAGGAGTGTGTTTATTCTAATAAATAAATAAATAAATAAAAATCGTTATCCTGCAAGAACTATGCATATTTACGGAAAAAAGTATGCTATGTATTAATCCAGGGTAGAGGCTATCTCCGTTTCTCATCCAAATTCGTCAAATAATTAATGAACACTATTAAATAATTAATTATTTAATTAATAGAGCAAAGTTAAATTACGGAATAAAAATGATCCTGTGTTAATCCAGGATGATTAGACCGTACCATTATCGCGATATACGAGTAGTACTGCAAATTCATGTACTGAGAAAAACTGTTTTTTTTCTGTTGCACTCTTTTGTTCAAAATCGCCATTTAAAGCATATTTCTGGAAGCATATTTTGTATTCATCTTTATTAGATGTTGATTATGTGTAGCAAGTTTAAAAAGTCACGCTTCATTTGTTTCTAAAATATAGTTGTATGAAGTTAAGTATTTTTAAACCCTAATTCCTAACTTTTTTGCTTTTCTGAAAGCGATTTGGAAAAAATGCTGAAACAGGTATTTCTTTATTTTAACTTATAAGTATGAATTCTGAGTTTCATGATTCTAGAACAATCTTTAAAAAAAAATCCATACAAACTTCACCCCTCCTTTTTTCCCCCTTCTTCCCCTTTTTTAAAATTGTTTATAGCCTAAAACCTATTCTGGACTTATTTAAACAGATCTGTGAAAACTCCATTTAAATCCGTTCGGCGGTTTTTACGTGATTGGCGTACAAACAAACAAACAATTTTTTTTTAAATGGTCTTATCGTGTTCAGTTACTCATTTTAAGTCGCCCTGGGTGTTTCTTTTTTCTTTAATCTTCAATGTACAGACTTTTTTGTCTTAACGATTTTATTAATGTATAGATGCATAGGCCCACTGATAAATTACCTTCAAGACTAATAGACTAGGAGGTCACGACAAATTTGGCAACGATCACCAATATGGCTGATCGGAAGCTCACAAGATAAAGGGCAACTCCGTGATGCCAAATATGTCGGTCTGCCTGCGCTAAGTGGTTGCGTTATCGAAATATGGCGCCTGCAAAACCAGTTATTGTTCCCAAAAAAAAACGATAAGTAAAATGGCTGAATAAAGTACAGAAAGAAAGTACCGGTTGCACTCATGTGAATTCTGCTAAAACTGAACAAATATTTGGTCGCGTTTCGAAGTTCAGCTCGTTTAAAGACCCTTGATCGTTGCCAAAAAAAAACGATAACGGAAATGGCTGAATATGACGTGGTATAAAGTATCAGTATGTACGAGCTTAATGCACCAAAACTGAAAAAATCTTTGGTCGCGTTTTGTAGTTATGAAGCGGTCTAGGTTACAATATCTCATACATTGTTGGAGTATTTTTACAAAAGCATTGGATAAATCAAGTTCAAACATATTTTTGGGGAATAAGCACAGTGTCAAAAACATCCTCCTACACTTCTTTAGCAAACCTACCCTTCTCCGGTTAGGGGTAAGTAAGATCTGGTATCCAAATGGAAGACAAATTCTTTCTCACCTGCTGAATCTTATCAGTTTCTAGGGGCCTAGCACGCTAGCTTTTATCGATGACATAAAGCATTTATCCCGTTCTAAGCAGTATGCGTGTGCAAAAGGGACGAATGTTTTATGTCAGCGATAAACGCTAGTGTGCTAGAGGGGCTCGATCATTTTTATTTCTTTTTCATCCACATCGACATTTAACGAAAAACAACCCTTAAACTTAACAGTTGTAGTTACGTTCTAATGAACGTAACGACATCATTACATAATTGCTACCGTCAAATCGAGGTTTGATGATAATAATTATAAAAAGGCTTCGTTTATAGTTCTAAAGTGAGTTTATTTTTCAAATGCTGCGTTTCTTTTGATTTATGATGATGATGATGGATTTGCAACTAGTTTCATCCCCAAAGCTTTGAGCCCTTTTCAGATCTCGTGTTTAGTGGCAGACTGATATAATAATAGCCTATGTACGAGTATGACGAAACATTAAAAAAATACATACTACTTACAGCTTAAATTCAATAATAGACATAAAAACACCCTGCCAATCTGCTAAATATAAACTGATTTTATTTGATCCTTACGTCTAATATTCCTGTTATCAATAAAGAAACTTCTAAAAGTATAAACAAGCTCCATTTGTTGGCGTATCATCGGTATCTTACCTGCCGCTCAACGACGCCACTTCGCATCGCGTTGCAAAAGCGCCACTGTGCGCTTAACGGGAAAGACACAAACTATTCCGGTAAAATGTATACATGCGTGCCGCGTAACCATGCGGATACAGATTAGTGTGCATTCCTATAGATAAGTAGCACACAATGATATAAATAACGCATACAATAGCACAGAGTAAACAGTGTCTTTCTCAGCTTGAGCGTCAACAATTACCGAAATTTTCCGAATAGTTAGCTTGATAGTAAATGGCTTTTGTACACCTGATTTGAAATTAATGAAAACCAAACGCAAGTTAAACCGTCACTTAAACGTCTACCCTGTCTAAAAATTCTGTGAACGGCACTGAACATCAAAGCAAAACTAGAGGTGACATTTCAAAAAGGAAAAGATTCGGTAGATGAGGAAGGACTTGTCTTCTATTTGGATACCAGATCTTACTTACCCCTAACCGGAGGAGGGTAGGTTTGCTAAAGAAGTGTAGGAGGATGTTTTTGACACTGTGCTTATTCCCCAAAAATATGTTTGAACTTGATTTATCCAATGCTTTTGAAAAAATACTCCAACAATGTATGAGATATTGTAACCTAGACCGCTTCATAACTACGAAACGCGACCAAAGATTTTTTCAGTTTTGGTGCATTAAGCTCGTACATACTGATGCTTTATACCACGTCATATTCAGCCATTTCCGTTATCGTTTTTTTTTGGCAACGATCAAGGGTCTTTAAACGAGCTGAACTTCGAAACGCGACCAAATATTTGTTCAGTTTTAGCAGAATTCACATGAGTGCAACCGGTACTTTCTTTCTGTACTTTATTCAGCCATTTTACTTATCGTTTTTTTTTGGGAACAATAACTGGTTTTGCAGGCGCCATATTTCGATAACGCAACCACTTAGCGCAGGCAGACCGACATATTTGGCATCACGGAGTTGCCCTTTATCTTGTGAGCTTCCGATCAGCCATATTGGTGATCGTTGCCAAATTTGTCGTGACCTCCCGTAATATAACACATGAAGTCTGTAACGTGAGCGGCGACAATAAGCAACGAGTGAACGTCGGCCCGGAGGCCCGGAGATATATTCTCGCGGGATAGCAACAAATGAATTGTTTTAAAACGTTCGCGATTTTCACACATATGTATAACGTTATCGGTTATAATGAAACATGGCCGAAACGTAGAGGTAAATTTTCAATATATTTTTATCGCGTTATGTCCCGATTACGTTATAAATATGAGCAACAAATGAAGTTTAATTTCCCCATAGTGCGTTTCTAAATAACTAGTGCCATAAGAAAGAGATGCACTAGAATAAAATAAAAATTATGCTATTCTATTCTAGAATTAAACTTGGGGAGTCGAGTGAGGCCATCGAAATGAGAAAACTCATCTTATATCGATGAGTGAGGCCTACAGAATAATCCGTAGCGCATGCAATATCGAATGTTCACGAGGCAAGATTGTATAGTTCCCAGGGGATATAATGAATCTAATTTTACGCTAACGAAGACGTGGGTAACAGGTAACCATTAACAATTTGCTGTTCCCTATCAAAATGTAAACACGCTCAGAAGTATCAAGTATCTGTTTTAATTGATTTCATATTTATTTACAAGAAGCTTGTAAAAATACACAAACTTCAGACACCGAGTCATCTTTTATTCAACACTTCACACTAAACCGAGTACTTTTCTAACTAAAAGTTGCCGAATAAAATTACGAACAAAAAGCGAATTGGTTACATGTTCCTGCTTATAATTGCAAAACAGATTCATCAATCAATCGAGTGACCCTACCCAACCCACCTCCTACTACCACCCTAGGCAGCAAAATATAGGTTCTATGTTCAAAAAGTTGCTAAGAAAGACTAGTGAGAATCAGCAATATTAATGGAATCAATTGCTTTGCTAATCCGCGAATCGAGTGTCAGCAATCGTGAAAAAAGACAACGCCGTGCTGAATACTTAAAGAAATAAAACATACAACACGAAACGCGACCATAACCCAACCACCGACATCAAAAATACCACTCGAAACGTGTTTCATCTCTCCGCGAGGCATCATCAGGACATATTGACCTCTCGACTGTCCGTCCACGAATGAGGTTGGTCAGAATGGTAACCTGAATCTATAAACTACATAAGCAGGCAAACAACTTGAGCATAAATCAAGTGGAGGGGATATGTTTGCGCATACAGATTTCTACTAGAAACGGCTACAGCGTAGTCAAAGTCAGTGCTCAAGTTGTTTGCCGGGAACTGTATTTCGCTGTTACAAGGGAGGTGGTAACCTTTGTGGGCCACCCCACGATTTCTTGTTTTTAAAACATACTTATAGACCTTGCACCACACCACGTGTCATGCGTCTCTACCGTCTTTATAGTTTTTATTTCTACATAGTATACAGCGACTCGCGTCGGCTTTGCACGGATACAATTTTAAATGTTGTCCATAAAAACCATCCTTAATTTTTTTAAACGACAGTGAATACCATGTTAAAATGTGTTCCGTGTTTTAGAAGGAGTGTGCGACCGAAGACTTGAGGACAGACAAGGACGGATAGCAACTTTACTTTAGATATTATTATAGTATATGTAAAGAAGGTTTCGCGGAGTAGCAAGGTAATTTGTTCCAGTTTGTTTTAAAGATAAAGATAAAACAAAATCGCTATCCCCGCCTGTCCTGTCTGCCCTGATATCTTCGGCCACTTACTCCTAATCCACGCAACGGATTTTGATTGGGTGTTCAATGTCATTTAGGGATTTTTTTTACGAAACGATTTTATGTACATTTCAGTCTTATTGTACCCGTGCGAAGCGAAGCGTCAGTAAGTTTTAAAACTTAAAAGCTCAGAAATAAAATAGGTATTTACAAATTCGATCTTGATATCACAGTATTGTCCATTATTATCGGCACCCCTTTAATAATGTGCACGTTCTATCTTACTTCAAGGCAATAGTGGTGATAAACCTATCGCTGATAAACCTGCAAAAATTACAGGCATCACACTGAATTTGAATATCAGGAAAAAATAAATCCGTATAGATTTGGATGTAGATAATGTAGAACAGTGAATCCAATAAAAAAGTCAAAGGTCATCGATGAACATTCGCTTTCAACGCCATCTACGGGAAATGTGTGACACTTTATCGCATGAGATGCTGGAGGCATTATTGGGCCAGGCTGCTGCGTTTGACATAAAGCAATTACTCCAGCTAGTTCAGCTATTTGTTCATAGAGGTCCTTCGTCATGACTTTTAATGCTGAATTGTATGAAACCCGAGCCTATTTTAAAGGTATGTTTCCTATTAGAAGTCATGGCTTTAACTATTTGACCTCCTCCTTTGAGTAGTCAAAATTAAGATTTAAGCTCAAATATTTTATGTTGAGTAAATTAAATATGGTAGAATTAGACATTATTAACTATGGATGTGGCATAGTGAGGCATCTTCCAATCGCGAAAACATAAGAAATTATTATAAAGTTGAAGCAGAAAGAAAAATTTGATTTGTTAAACATTTTTATTAAATTACTTAATTACTGACTACATAACTCTTACATACAATTTTTATTGGCAATAAACTAAACATGGATGCCACAAAATGATTGAATCTTGCATACAAAAATTTAATTTGGTCAACTCTTGGATCATTGATTAAAATTAAATATTTTAGATAAAACTTTACAGGGGTGTTCAGAATTAACCAATAGCTGACAAAGGGTCGTAACTTTATACCAAGTTATTTAAAAACTACGACCCTTTAAGATACCAGTTACATTTTATGCCAGCCCATATTATAGTTTAATACTATGTCTTTTCAGTTCTCTTTTCAAATGGGAATGTCTGTTTATATCTTGCAATCCCAAGACTTATAAATGCTGAAACAAAGAAAATGTTAATTCAATTTAAAGTTAAGGGATACTTTACTAATAGCTGGTATTAAACACATTAAGCTAACAGACAGACAGGTCTTTTTTTTAAATCTTGAAGATTTTTTCACATAATCGAAAGGCAAACAAGCAAGTGGGAAGTGATCACCGTTGCCCCTGGTAACCAGCAAGAGCATTGCTGAGCAATTACTCACCGTTATATTTTTATTTGTTAAATATAGATTGTTATTGAGTTTAAAATTTAGTTAAGCTTAACATTAATGGTGCATTGGTCACTGGCTGTAATGCTGTAGATTATATTTATAAATAAAATAAAATATCTACCAAGGGCCTACCTATTTTCATATCTCACAATCAATAGAAGTGATTCCAATGACTATTGTCAAAAACAATGATTATCGTTTAGAAAAGAGTATTGAGATAATATAATTAATGAACAATATATTAATTAGGTAAAGAGTATATGAGCGTAAGAGTATAATAATACTTATATTATAACAATAATAGGAGTGTATTAACGAGGATGACTATACTATCATTGCCAGGTTCCCTATAAAAGTACCTTAAGAATAAGACTCTAAGGGTAAAATCCTTGGAAATTACCATTCTAAGTATAAGAATGATTTACTTACTAAGGGATAATGTAGAAACCAAAATTCTCCCAGGCAGAGTTTTGTTTTTAAACGCTATATTAGCGAGATAACCTCCAATGCCGACGAGCCCCACTGCTCCGAAAACTCTACAGCCCAAGCAGTCGCGAGGGGTCGCTTCTTCTGTCTTCATGGCTATTTATTTTCGAAGTAACGTTGCTTCAACGAAGTTAGTAGACCATGAAAAGTGATTTCATAATGTTTCGATTGTTTACAAGAAACAGCACTTCAGTCTGAAATCACCGTCAGTGTCAGTGTCAAATAAATGTCAATTGGCAATGTCAATTTCACCATGTCGCGTTTCGTTATTGCCTTCTACCTTATTTATGTCAAAGTTTCGCTTTATATTTTAATTAAATAAAAAATATCTTAATTGTTAATTATTTTAAGTACTTAGTTCTAGATTTCATTTCAATTAAAGTTTTTTTTTCCAATTGTTTAATTAGGTACATAATTATTACATTTTATCGGTAAAGCGGTAACTACGATAAGCGGTATGGCGACGTGAAACTACATTGCTATGAACTATTTAACAGGCTTGTAACATGCTTCATAAGTATGGGATTATGCAATACTAGCGACCCGCCCCGGCTTCACACGGGTACAATCAATTTTAAGACTCATTTTTCTACACCTTCGGTTACATTGTTCAAATTTTACCAAGGATCCCTATTTTTTTTCAAAATGAAATATAGCCTATGTCAAATTGGAAAAATGTAGCATTCTATTGGTGAAAGAATTTTTTAAATCGGCCCAGTACTTTTTGAGCCTATTCATTACAAACATACAAAAATAGGTACAAATCTTTCCTCTTTATAATATTAGTGTAGATTAACCAAAGCTCAGAAAGTAGCAGTAAGTAAGTAATGCCAGGTTTTTTGGAGCCCAACCTGATTTGAGCTCTGAGCGTGATATAATTAGTAAGTAGGTACCTAACTATATCGCCAGCGGAATTTATGACAAGAGGCGGTAAGGCGTTAGTAAGCAATTGGTGATTCAAAGGTAGGTATGATGGGGCGAAAAGGAGCCATCGGCAGCTTATGGTAGGTAAATGCCTCGCCAGCCATCTCTATAAACGGAAACATTGACTTATTTTTGCTATCAGTATCTATTTATGTTTACCATCTTAATAAAATCCATCTAGCGTAGAATACCCGTGTCACTCTGAGAGGTATTCATAACAAAATAGCTTGCTCGTTGAAAGTAGGTCAAGAGGCAAAGACGGAGACAATGGCTCCCCGACAAGCTGTTGTTTGAACTTTGCAATAACTTTTTGGTAAAAGGAAATTTATAAGGGTTTTCTGTGAATATTGTTGCTATCTCGAGCTGGAGCTTTCACGCCTCGCCGTGTCAGAACAAAACGCCGGTGGGGATAATCGGGATTAGGGGATTAAGACGGAAGTTACTCTCGCAATCAATTATTTTATGCAGGAATTAAATTTGTCAACAGGTAAATAAATAAAATCCGCTGGGCTATGTCGGTTACTTTCGTTCGTCTGCGTTCCCAATCTTTATATACTGCGACTCAAAAAAAATTACAAACTGTAAAAATTACAACCGATACGATGTACAAATGACAACCTGTAGAGGTACAGGTTGTCATTTTTTTTTGCGACGCTGGTCTAACAGACACCTCTTGGCAGCAGCTTGTGCAGGCGACCTGTGCGGACCGTCGCACGACGCTTTCATGGTAGCGCCGCGACACCCCCGGGCGTCGCAACGCATGGAGTCCATAGTGCTACTCTGGCCTTCTGTCTGTCTGTCACAGAAACTGGTACCTAAATGTTTATGATTTGAAATTTGGAATTCGTTTTCGGGGCCTTATTTTATTTAAAATGCAAAAAAATTAAACTAGGTATCGCCCAAGTAATTGCTTAGCCGCTTTTCAACCTTATCTCCTTGTAATACGATCGAAAAGTGGTTAAGCAATTTCTTGGTCGAATTTCCCTAATTAATATTTTATTGATTGTTTTAAACTATCGCGATTTTCATACATACTTATTACGTTTATCGGGGCTTAAACGCGATAATAAACCGTTTATTTATTTACCTTGACGTCATATTTTATTTGCAAAAGAGATTGAAAAGAGGATTGAAATTTGAAAAAGTTAGGCTGCTAGTTCAAGTTTAATATCGTATGAAAGGACTTCCTTTAGATATAAAATCCAAAATTGGTTTTTAATTCGTTTGAAGCCGTGTACCTATCTAGCCATCGAAACTCATTCCGGACTGAGTCTTCTTTGTGACAAAATATCTAAAGGATTACCCATATTTCCTCACCGGACTGTACCCACCTGAATAATAATAACAGTGAGTCGACTAACGTAACAAAAATAGTTAATTTACGTAGTAATATTATCATTCCCAAGTCTCGTCACCAGCGGGGAATCACCTGCTCGACGTCGCGACGGATGTGGCGTAAATACCTGGTACAAACAGACGACTAATTAGTTGTGGAACTACTTCACATACGTACTTCATTTATTTAGGTAATTAAAACAAGATAAACAAAAACACACGACTCAGCAAATTAGCCAATCAAATCAATCTAATACGTCACTACTCACCGCACATGCAAAATCAGAATACGTCAATTGTTTTTGTGTTCAAATTTTGTTTTTAATTCTTAAGAGGGGTGTGAACCCACCGCTCTCCATACAAACAACGATAACGTTACCCTCTAAACCTTAACCTATAGCCATGATTTTTTTGTATGTTGTGATTATGCCCTAGAGCTAGGTTTGTATGTTTTGATTTTTTAAATATAAACTTCTTCTTCATCAGGCTTCATCCCATTTCTGTTCAGGAGCCGCTATCCTAATCGTTCCTATTGTTATTGGGTTATTATTGTTTGGCATGCATTACCCATAAATAGGTATGCAGTTGGTATTTTATGCAACCTACTTTACGACAGAGATTACTATGCAGCAATGCAGCGCCTTATTGTATTGGCATAGTTTGGTAAGTTCATCTATGGTTCATCTAAACCTACTACGTCGAACGAGACCCCGTTAATGTTTGTGACACTAAAGCATAAAAAAAGATCCCGAGGAACAGAGAACCTCCTCTTTTTGTAGTCGGTAAAAATGGCTCTAGAAGAGTTACATAAGTAATATCCAGGGTAATGACCTGGCAAAAAGTTGTTTTTGAACAAGGAATTAAACTCGAGTTAAGTCTGTTAAAATGGTTAAAAGTTAGTTATCTATTACTCAACATGATTAATAGTAACTAGTAATGTGACTTTTAGTGCAAGGCTAACAGGAAATTTGTACGTGATTTTGTTTGCTCGGATCGGAGTACCTACTTATATTGCATTTGCTCCTCTCGTATAGTATAGGAGCTAGCTAGAATGGTCAACAGAAGAGAATTTCCAGAGATTTTTGCCGTTTCTTCATTCGAGTTACACTTTCGACAATGGTTTCATGGTCTGGGCTCCCGAGCTTGTCTAATTAATTTCTCTCAGCTTAACTAGTGGCATGGCGCACGCTACAATAAGTCTATAAGCTTAACTTGCCCCCCCCCCCCCCCCCTACAGGCCACGGAGGCTGGCGACACCTATGGGCCTCGCAAGTTGTTTTGTAAACCATATCATTAAATTGGTAGGTAGGCACAAGATCGAGGAGTATGGCTAGGATTGGAAGAGACCTACACTCAAATTGGATGTATAATGGTTGAGGAAAAGAGAGTAGAAGAGAGTTACCCGTTAGGTATCCGTTGATGTGGCTGACGTGCACATTTCGTCTAGTTCCGCCACAAGTAGCTAAAATAAGGCCTTAGTGAATGATCGCGATATCGTGATTGAAACATGAACCTACCAACATTCTAGTTGGGTTCTAACGTCGTTGACCTATTCCACGTTCGCATTGCAATCCCTTGGAGCGAAATTGCGAAAGGTAGCCAAGCCACTCAGCTGTCAACGTCTAGTTGCTCATATTCTGTATACCATTAAGGTATATGCGAATATATTTCATTTCAACACACTCATGTCAGGTGTGTTTGTACGCAGTAATACATAATTACGAACATTATAATACGTTATTTAAGTTACACGGATGTGTATGCATATCACAATGTACTGTGATATAGATCAAAACTTTTAAATTTCATTTAATGTTTAAATGCTATGTAATGACAACACAAAGAAAAATTTCCGCCCAATACCATTTTGCTACCGTTTGCAGAATTGACAAACGCACGGCACGTAATGCTGAGGTTGCAGGTTTGAGTCCTGCCATACCCCTAGATTTTTCTTTGTGTGGTCATTACATAGCATTCAAATTTAATAATTTGGATGTTTAAATACAAAAATTTATTTAATTCATTATGTTTTTTTTATTGCAAGTCGTGATCTAGTTCACCACACTATAAAACTGCTTGTTACAAGACCTACTGCAAAACTCTTATTTGACATGTGCGATTAAATTTCTAGGATTTTTTAAATTTTCTAATGATTTTACTACACCTTTATGTTGTTTTAAAATCAAACTAATAGTATTCACACTAATATCAGAAATGCGAAAGTTTTTGCTATTCTTTCACGCTAAAACGTCTGGATTCATTTGGATGATATATGAAAAGGAAATAATTTATACCATTAATAAACACACTAACACTTTCATCAACACGATCTTTCATTAACACGAGCTTTAATCCCAAAAAAAGACACACGGATGAAGCCGCGGGTAAAAGCTAGCAATAGTATAATATTAAAACTAAATGAATTATTTTTGTTTTCATTTGTTGCTGTCAAAATTAGTTCCTTTGCATGCTATCATAAGAGTGAATTTCCTGCGCATTTTCTGTATCATTCGTAAAATACAAATGAGAGCAATATATTTGATTAGAAACATAATCAATAGGTACTCCAGATGCAGAATGGTAATCTTGTTCTTTATCTGTATCTTCTTTACATAGCAAAGTAAAGTCGCTAGTTGCGGCTACAACAACGTTAGTCTACGTTACCTTTATTTCAGGTACATCTTTAACTTAAAATAGCTATTTTTTCCTGTCTGACCAAATTTTTTATACTGTATCTTCGGCCGCCTTCTCCTTTTAAACCACGCAACGGATTTTGATACGGTTTTCACTATTTTGCGGGTGGTAGGACCTTGTGCAAGGTCCGTCCGGATCGCTACCACCATCTTGCTCGCTAATCCGCTAAGCAGCAGTGTTTGCACTGTTGTGTTCCGGCGTGGAGAGCAAGACAGCCGGTGTTATTACTGGCACAAGAGGTATTCCTTCTTAGCCCTCTGGGTTGGCAACACATCTGCACTCTCTTTGTTGTTGTAGGTGTCTATAGGCGGTGGTGATCACTTACCATCAGGTGACCCACTTGCTTGTTTGCCTTCCTATGTTGTAAAAAAAAAAAACTATTAATTACAGATTTTTTTGCGAAGGTTTTTATACAGGTACACTACAGCCAGATTCTACCCGTGCGAAGCTAGCGGTCACTAGTAAAGAATTATCATAAAACTACATAATAGTTTTTAAGAGGCCATTGGCTTAACTATTCAAGCTAATCATCACGAAACTGAAGTGAAATAACTGTGGTTAATGCGTGTGGGGTGATAATTAAAACTTCTCACGCATCACCACACTTGTCGACAAATGTTATCTTGCGTTAGCTCGAGGGGTTATTACTTTACTCACTTTTCTATTTTGTTGACATTTCACTTTTACTGTCACGCGAAGTATTTACTAATTCCTTGTGAAGATATAACCAGCACAGCAGTGTTAATAATTAAGATACTTTTGTCGCTAGATCAGACGGTTTTTGGGACTAGTTAGCGATGAATTTTGGTAGTGTTTGGTATATTTAGCAAAGTGCAATTTTACATGAATTGGTCACTTTTTTCAACATTTCCAGCGACTGGCGATTTGTACAAAACTAAGGTGGCAACACTTTAGAACGGTTAGCGTGGTGTGCCTGTTTTCTCGTTTATCGCTTAGTACGTCTCTTTTTTTCCGAGTAGTCTTGTATTGTCAGCCTCAGATAATTTTTGAAGCTTATTGGTTGAAGGCAAATGTGTCTCAGTGTTGTGTACCTTTGACAGGGAGAGTGATTCTTTGATAGCGCTATCTTACATTCGTCTAGCTGTTCCTCTGAATATTTAATGTTTAATTTAATTTGACTTTTTATTTGTATTTTATTTTATTTTATTCATCATACGATCTGTTCCATGTCTGCACTCTGAAGTAGCGATCGGTAGCGACAACAAATTATAACGAATTCAGGTCGTAGTACTGAACTTGTAAGGCTAGAAAAAGGTGAAGAGTGTGTCAACACATCGAGAGTTTAAATGTAAACACGCCAAAATGTAAATCATCGGAACACAAACAATCTGTTACACTGTTGTTTATATTACAGGTTTAAGTAACTAAGTATAGACAAAGTATAGCACTATTAACATAATGTATTCGCTCCCAGGGAACAAGATGTAGTCCATTAGCAACAACGCAATTTTATTCTTTTCGCGTACTTATGGATCTTTTCATTTTAACAGTTGACTAAGGCTTCTCGTTTTAAAAAATGAGGCCATGTTTTTTTTTTGCGGTTTACAGTGAATTTGTTTTAGGGGTTTTGCTGAGATGAAAATTGAGGGTGATTCAGTTACGATTGGATCATTACAAAGTTAAAAGTAGACTACGTTCTAGTAGCAACGATCCGACACAACATAATGTATGTGTTCTGACACAGGGCTCCCAAAACCAGTATTGGAAACCGTAGTTTTACGTTGACGATCGACTTATGACGTTTGCTTTCCCCGCTTTAAGTCATGTCCATACCCAGAAGCTAAGTCATAAGGTATAGAGGCATGACAAATTTAAATGATTTATTAAGTATTTACATTTATGTTACATTCACTAACAATGAGAAAAATCAATTTACAAAAAAAAAAACAAATACCTAACATGCAAATAAAAAATATGCGGTATAAACGGTCGTAACTTATAATTGCGTTGACTAAGAACTTTTAATTTTTTCACAACTCCAAGGCATTGAAAACTGGAGTATTTAATATTAATTTCAACACGATACCTCTAAGGCGTAGAGTCTACGCGTTCCTGACAAAAAGGGTCTTGACAGACAGACAGATGGACAACAACGTGATCCTCTAAGGGTTCCTTTTTCCTTTTGAGGTAAAAGGATAAAAACGAATATTATTAATTACGCGGGGTGTTATAAGTATAGTTCCATTTAGCAATCGAACCCTCTCATTCATAACTCATTCATCCATCAATTACGACCTTGCGACGTTATGTGCTTTGAAGGCAAGGTGCAATATTAGGCACCTAAAATATTAGTGTCTAGCAGATAGTCTAGACTCATTAGCATAATGAGTATGAATTTTCTACGATGCCACATTCGCGCTACTTGCTAATGAGATAGTCAATTGTATCAAGTAAAGTTAGTCTACATTTTTTAGTTTAGGTTTATCCTCATCCGAATAATGTATCATTTTACGGAAACTGGTTACTGAGAATTCGGAAGTCCCTACAATCTTCTAGCAGAAAATGTGAGAATTCTATAGGTTCAGAACTATCTGAACTTTCTAAACCATCTGAACTTATAGAATTATTGTTGTTGTAAAGAGTATACTAATATTCAACATTCACTTCAAGTCAAGGTCAAGTCAAGGTCATGTGTTTTCAGTATCAACTGACTGTTCAAGAAGAGTTTGATGTCGGTAAAATGGCCACAGAATTTGGATTTCATACTCGGTATGAGCCACAGAAGGTCATCTTAAGGGCATTTACTATTTTTAAATAAAGAAGATTTTCATTTAGTAATAGAAAAACTAAGTTTGAAGTTGAAACAATGTAAACTTTATATCGAACATTTTTTACAAGATATAGTTATATTGTGATATCAATTTTTTTTCGACGATAAACCTATAAACGGCTTTAAATGGCGACGTTAATTAGTTACGAAACGCTATGTCATCTGTTTTTTTTAAACAGGGATTTACGGTTTTTACAGAGGTTGATTATCCTGCTCAAATTAGAGCTGCCGCTCTGCAGGAGTACCTACCGCCGGCACTAAATAGGCTGTCTTGAAGAGAAACACAGTCAAATAAAGCTGTTTGAAACATCATGCTGCCGTAAGTACTAAATAAGCTCTCCAGGGGTCCTAGCATACTAGCTTTTATCGATGACATAAAGCATTTATCCCGGTCGGACCAGTATGCGTGTGCGAGAGAGCTCAAAACGTTTATGTGCGCGATAAACGCTAGCGTGCTACTATAGCAGATCTCCTAGTACGCGTGCTCCTTTTTTGGCTTGTCACTCAGTGCATCTTTTTCCTACAAAGCGATAAAGCTAGTCGCGCGGTGTCGTGCTAGCCATCCAGAACTCGTTGTTTGTACAGACAGCTTACTGCCTCGTTTTCTCTCTTTTAAATTATCATCATCATCACCTCAGCCACAAGAGGTCCACTGTTGAACATAGGCCTCCTCCATGGATTTCCAAAGTGACTTTGGAAATTCGGAGGGGGGGGGGGGGGGTTGCCATACTCACCTTGCTTGGCAAGCGGGTTGGCGAGCGCAGTATTTATATGTTGAGCAGAAGACGCTGCTGCCCACCTTCTGGAGAAGAAATCCCTTAGCCGGTTTTTACCACCCATGGGAAGAGATGGGGAGGTACAATTCTAAGCCGGTACCCAAAGCAATTTAAGTTTCACGAGTACATTATCTGTTTCTGCAGCACCAGCAACGCACGAGTGACACATCAAGCCCCAAAACCACAAAAAATACAAATGCTACAATTATTTGGATGCTTTTGTTATGCTTAGTTTTAAGCTTTCTCAAAAATTTTCATTTTATCTAGTTTCATACAAAACTACAAAACGAAGAAGCGTCATTATTTTCAAAATTATAAGGATTATTTAATAAATAAAAACCTAAAAACCTACTTCTAAACACAACAACAGCATGTTTAAAAATTATGGTCACGGCTTAAGGTTTAGAGGGTGGAAAACGTTACCGCCGTTTGCAGAGCGGTGCGTACACAAAGGTCTTAAAACGCAGTCGAATCGTTGCGATAGTTAGGAATATTCCCTGATGAAGCAATCAACGATCATCCCTGTTGAATTTCCTTTACAGTTTCAGTTGCTTCACGGCCCGCCTAGAACCGCAGGCAAGTTACTCCGCGGCAGTCAGTTTGAATTCACCAGTCGTCGAATGCGCACCGCTCGCGCCGCGAGACCTCCCGACACGCTGACTGACCATGTTTACAAATATGGGCACCACACGTTGCCCAATAACTGGGCTATTATAAAACTTTTATGTAACTTAAGTGCGAGTGAACATGAACGCCACCGCGATTGTTGTCAAAGTGTGAACAATCGGTGTTTATCGTGCCTAAACATTTACGGACTTGCGTATTTAGGAAAACTGTTGATACGGGGTGAGTTTCGAATTAAACTGGAGAAAAAAAACTTGTATGTAACATGTTTTTGTGAGATTTTTTTAAAATATTTTTCTGATATAAATAAATATAATATAAAATAAGTTGTAGCAGTAAATTTATTTTATTTAAACTTTATTGCCCAAAAAATACAAAATGTGCAAAAGGCCGACTTAATGCCTTAAGGCATTCTCTGCCAGTCAACATTTGGGCATAAACAGAAAGGTTAAAGATATACACATATTAATATGTATACTATACATAGACTACTAAATTAAGTGCTTTGGAACATGTCTCCGTCCAAATTTATTTATTTACGAAATGTTAATATAAACAAAAACAATACAAACACTTAAGACATAAAATAAAGTAAAAAAAAATATCAGTGTAGGTTTTTAGGTTTAGACTGATTAAATTTAAAGTTATGTTTCTTTAACTTTGAAAATTAAGTTTAATGGTAGGTAAACCGGAATTCAAGCAGTTGATAACAAAAAAAAACAGAGAAAATCATCTCCCTTATTCTTTTTATACCAAAGTATTGTAAAAAGAGCTCATCATTGGAACATAAAGACAACCAACATAAAGAATCTATTATGACATGTATAATGACGTGATAATGACATATGGACAGTACGACTAGCACACTAGCATTTATTGCGGATATAAAGCATCCGTTCCTCTTGCACAGCCCACTGGTTAGAAAGGGTTATATGCTTTATGGCCGCGACAAAACCAGCGGTCTAAGGCCGCGGTGCAGCGGTGACCCTAACATGACCGGCTAAGTTCAGTCCCTTTCTTATTTATGACACTTATGACAGAGACGCAGGGAGGGACACATTAAACTTATTTTTTTTTATATAACATAGGAAGGCATGCAAGCAAGTGGGTCACCTGATGGTAAGTGATCACCACCGCCTGTAGACACCCGCAACACCAAAGAGATTGCAGATGCGTTGCCAACCCAGAGGGCTAAGATGGAATACCTCTTGTGCCAGTAATTACACCGGCTGTCTTGCTCTCCATGCCAGAACACAACAGTGCAAGCACTGCTACTTAGCGGCAGGATTAGCGAGCAAGGTCGGGTTATGTTATTGACACAGGTCGGGAAACTGGACGCAAAAGGGAAAACATGGAGATTCATGGAGAGTTGGAGGGGGCATGTCCGAAGAGGGGAAACGGGACGGACACACCAAGGGCTGATACACGGTACATTGTATTTGGCATTCAGGACTAATTTTATCGTACTTACTATTGACGACCTGTATGGCACAGTGGCACATGAGTCTGCTTACTGTGCAAGAGGTCCCGGGTTCAAATCCTGGTATGGGCAAATATTTGTGTGATGAACACGAATGTTTGTACCTGAGTCATGGATGTTATTTGTATTTAAGTATGTATTTATCTATATAAATATGTATATCCGTTGTCTAGTATCCATAGTACAAGCTTTGCTTAGTTTGGGACTAGGTCAATTGGTGTAAATTGTCCCAAGATATTTATTTATTTTATTTATTCGATGGCAAGTACATTTAAATTGGAGTTACATGAAACAAATATGATTTTTATAGTTATTTTTTAAAATTCTGAATTTAAATAAGTTTTAAACAAAATTATTGGTACCCTATCAAGTAGACTGTGTTTTTGACTTAACTGACGTATGGACCTCAAAAAATATAGAGTGACCATAGGGTTAGTTAGTATTATGTTTTAATTAATTTATTTTTTAAACAATTTAAGAATTAAGTAATTACTATACACCACACATGTATCTAGTTAACTTTTATGTTGTTTTATATTATCCTATTATCTACAAATTCACCATGTATAGTCGACCAAGTAACTGCTTGACCACATTTGAATCTTATCCCTTTGTAAAAAGTGGTCAAGCAATTTCTTGGTCGACTATACAATATAAGTACTATGTTTAATAACTAAGCTTGAAAACATTGCAACTATCTATGGGAAAGTAAACTGAGCGTGTAAGGTAATTTGATTTAGTTTAATACTTTTTTGAGAATCAGTTATGTACCAAAATATACCCTATGAATAAGAGGTAATTTAATAAATATATACCAAATAAGCTGTTGTTAACTATCATGAAAGTTTTGATGAACTAACAAGGCGGTGTAACTCTTAATTGGTTGCCTTGGAAATTTTGTGATAGCTTTATATAGAGCTATATAGGCAGTCATGAATATTCGTAGTAATGTTTTATGATAAATTTCACGTCACGTCACGTTTATTCCTAATATTACATAGATATCCCGAAATATACGAGTATAAGCGAATAAATATGTACACCGTACAGTGAATAAAACTAGTTTTCAAGCTTTTGGAAGTAATTTGGACGATAATAATTATTTCTAATTATTTTTGTTGTTGCAGGTGTCTATAGGTGGTGGTGATCACTTACCATCAGGTGACCCACTTGCTTGTTTGGCTTCCTATGTTGTATAAAGAAAAAATTTGCTCATTTCCTCTACTTATTTATGCATCAATTAAAACCATTTATTCTTATAGATTTAAAGTACCTCCATAGACGATAACTTCAGTTCACCTTTTTAAGTATTTAACGAAGAATGTCCTTTACGTCGCGCACTTTTTTTTATTGTTTTAAAGTGAGCTCTGACATAGCCCTTTAAATACACGTTAATCCCATTTAAAAATACAAAAGTACATGCTTACAGTAGTTGTGTAGGAAATACATAGGTACCTAATAAAAGACAACCGTATTACGTGCAAGATACTGTCTAAAATCGCTCTACGAGTATTTACCTAATTACTCTGATTACCTAACAACTGATAGACTTTCTCTCAGGTTACAAACTATAGAAAACTGTTGTTTTTCAAAATTGGATAGTCTGTTTTCTAAGTTTTTTGTCAGTCTGCCCGTGAACATGAGACCTGTAGAGGGCTCGAAACGTCGGGAATTAGATTCGTTACGATACTCGCGAAATAAACCGTTTAAATTGTTTTATTCCAATGTATAGAAAACTAACTCAAATAAAAAAAATCTCAAGTACCATCAGACCTTGGTCTTAGGTATCCCTTTAAGTTTTTCTTCTGCAATTCTTAAGTGGGGTAACGGCGAATAAAGTTTCATATCTCGTTTTAAGTAGAGTCGAGACTGCACCGAGTTCGTCGTTCCCTTCCACTTCGAGGCGTGCCATAGAATTAATTAATCGTAAAGTGTTTATTGTTTACTAAACTCTAAACCGTGTTGCCGCTGAGATTTGTTAGCATCGTAAATTTTGTTTATAAACAAACATCTTCTCATAGTAGTACAAAGTTTACTGTTATTTATTTACAATTTTGGTAAAAATGTTTCGATCCTATTGAGTTTTAATGGTAATGGAATCAATTACTTAGCTAATCTAATATGGCATATGTCATAGTTTTTTTAAATATATATTGGACTAAGGGTAGTCAGTATTTACACTATCCCAGCTTTCAACCAAAAAATCAGATATTATTTGAGGTTACTTAGTAAGCTTATTACTTTGTAATGGAAAAATATCCAAGCCGTTTGCTGGAGTCCATCCATAGCGAAGACCTAGTCCCAAAGTAAGCAACTAAAGCTGCTTGTGTTATGGGTACGCACGACAACGCTAAATGTGAAATAAACAACACAAACGCGACTATAATCCAACCAACAACCCCAAAAATATCACTTGACACGTGTTTCACGTCTCCACGAGGCAATTTCGCGATTTTAGCGATTGCTGACATTGTGTTCGTGGATTAGCAAAGTAATTGATTCCATTAATATCAAAATGGACTTCCGCAAAGTAAGGCCTGAGTCTATAAGGTATTGAGTTTTATCGTTTTATTAGGTCTGAAACGGAACATACTCCTTAACATAGAGTCGTCCGAACCATAATCACATTTAAGAGGTTTTCTAAAATGTTTACAAATTCCCAGTGAAACCTTAAAACCAAAGTTGTACACAACGTGCGTCGTCTATTTGTTCACGGTTCTTAGATTTTCTTTCTATTTAAGGATCAATTTTTTAGTTCAGGATTACGACTGCAGTCCTTGACAAGTACGCTTTAAAGAGAAAAGCTAGTGCAGTAAATGACTCTGGTAGGTGTATTCGCAGTAGTTCCTTTGGCAGTGCCTTTAAAGAAACCACTGCGAATAATTCCTCTAGTTCTGGTGCTTTACATGCAAGTTGTTAGGGTTGGCGCAAACGTGCATTTTTCGGAGTGTCATATATAATGACCGTGTTTGTGTAGCCATGCAGATATCGACAGTGGAAATATTGTCGTAAGGGACATATCCCTTAATGTCCCTTACGACATTCGGGATTTCCACTGTCGATGCTGATGTACCACAGCTAATATAAATTCCCATTTTAGCCAAGTCTTCGTGACAATATTATCAGTCATCTCTGAAACTCTTTATAGGGTCCTACGATTTCAATCCATCTTGCCCGTTCATGAGTATAAATTTAAAAACATTCACCGATACAACAATTTCACTACACGTACGTAGCCGAAGTTTCGAATACTTTTTACATTAAACATGACTGCTGAACTAGTGTAGCACTTTACCAAACTTAAAATTTAAATAAATCTTTAACAATTCATCAGGGGCGTAACTAGGGTGGGGCAGGCAGAGCATGTGCCCTGGGCGCCAAATAAGGGGGGGGGGGGCGCAAAAAACGAAATTAACTAAGTACCTATTAAAAAAAATACAATCCAAATTCGTATTTATGGCCAAATAAAAGTCTTTTGAGGATCATTTTTAATCATTATTATAGATACATTTATTCCCTACGGGGACATATTTGTGGTATTTTGTTTGTTTTACATACATTACATTACAAAATTAGTAAAATAATAAAAAAATGTGTAGGTATCTGTTTTTAAGATAACTTACAGAGGGAAAGGGGCGCAGTTTGGTTGCGAGCCCTGGGCGCCAATTTACGTCACTACGCCCCTGCAATTCATCATGTTCATAAACAAATCGTTTTTCAACTGCCACTATACGAAATCATGAGTAACCGAACTAGTTCATTTATTTTTTTTAGTATTCGCAACTTGACATTTAGGCAGGTATATATTAAGTGTATGTTATGATAAACAGAGACCTACTTCATCACGTTTTATTGACCTTGTTGGTTAATTTTAGTTTAATTTGTATTTATGCCCTCAACATTTATTTCTCACGTGCGCAGGAGCAACAAGACTTACGAGTTAAATCACATTACGGATGGGATTAACGATATCCTTTTCGCATATTAATAGCTTTACGACCAAGAGTCAGATAATTGAAAGTAATTGCTCTGAGATCTGAGATAAGTGTGTCTTTTTAATACTCCATTCTTGCCTTCCGGCATTTTATTAATGTGCCAACTCTTTGTAATAATTTTAACTTGCTGGGATTCTTATCAAAAACCCGTAGAAGAAAACTTTTTGTAACAAAAACCTGTACAGATCACAGGTCTCTGAGAACAGTAGGTATTGTATTTAAGATGCGAGAAGTAAAAAGCAAAATAAAAATAAAATTTTGTAACCGAATTTTTTTTTTTGATTTTTATTTTAAATGTTTTTATTTTAACATTCAAATTATTAAATTAAAATTGTAATGACAACACAAAGAAAAATTAGGGCAATGGCAGGACTTGAACCTGCAACATCAGCATTCCGTGCCTTGCGTTTGCTAGTTTCGCCACACTACCACTGCCCTACCCTGCGAATTTTTCGATGTGCTTCGTCTTACTTACGGTCATTACATTATTGATTTTAAGGGTACAACTAAAAATACTCTAAATAATATTTTTCTAGTCTTTCTTTATGGACAATGTGATAAAAAATAAACTTTAATTCCAATATGCTTTACAGAATGGTAACACTAAGACAAAAACAGGACAAGCGCATTTCGGACAATGCGTTGTGTAGGGTTCCGTATCCATTTTAAAGAACATAATAAATAACATTTACCGCTAGCAAATTTTGTTTTTCATGGGGTTTCTCTAAGACACTATGAAAAACAAAGTTAATTCTGCGTTTGCTAAACTCGAAATAGCGTGTAACCGAAAATATCCCAGATTTTAAAAAGTAAAAAGCCTTAACTCTTCTCTCTTGTAATTTTTGGTATTAAAATAGTGCAGTTAGGACACTATAAGGCCCGGTTGTAAAAAAAAGGAGGCGTTAATGTTACTAAAAGATTTTAATGATTTTCTATTAGCCGTTTTAATTGAAGGCGACCTCATTGTTCCAATATAACGAGTCTCCTTAAGTCAACTCAATTGCAAGCACGTTAACAAGATTGACACATCAAACTTCGGCTTAATGTGCCATTACTTTGTAGTTAAAACTTCGCTGGCACCTTTAACTTTTATCAAGGGTATCTAGAGACATTTTCCAACGAAGTACCTACTTGAGTACCTACGAGTACTTGTTTTCACAATGGATGTCGTGACTAAGTTTAGAACGAGCGTAAATGACAAGGTCTTTATGCAAGTAGAAGTACATTCTCTGGAGCTTAGGGTCTACACAGACGGTCTGCATTTCAACTGCAATCCAGGTGCAAAGTTGTTGTTTGAATGCAGTTGTTCTGCAATTAACACGACTGCATCCAAACCGCTGACCGACTGCGGAGTCGGCTTACTGTCAGTTTTCAAATTTAACAACTGCATACTGACTGCATTCTAGCGAACTACACAGTCCATCAGTAGTTTTGATGCAGTTTTGTTAACTGCAGCACAACTGCATTAAAATACAATTTTGCAGCTGGATTGCAGTTGAAGTTAGAATTATTCGTCAGTGGAGAGATTCTCATTCATACTCGCAGTGTTTGGAAGATTAAAGAGAACGCAAAAATCATGAAAATGACAAGTAGTCCGCAAGCAAAATTGTATACACAGTTAAGAGGAGTGTGAACCCAGCCCGAAAAAGCGCTCCCCTTACAAAGGGCGATAACGTTTTCCACCCTCTAAACCTTAACCTATGGCAATGATTTTTTGGTATATTGTAGTTATGTCTAGGAACTAGGTTTGTATGTTTTGATTTTTTTATATTCTTCATAGTTTTGACAATATTGGTATTTTAAAAGTATGTATGAAACGTCAATATTTTTGAAACTATTAAAAATATTTAAAAAATCAAAACATACAAACTTAGTTTTAGGGCATCATGACAACATACCAAAAAATCATGGCTATAGGTTAAGGTTTAGGGGGTGGAAAACGTTATCGCCGTTTGTATGGAGAGCGCTGGGTTCACACTCCTTTTAGGTGATGTTAGTCATCATCATCATCATCATCATCTCAGCCACAAGAAGTCCACTGTTGGACATAGGCCTCCTCCACGGTGATGTTAGTATTATCTTTAAAATATGACTAAAGGTAACTTGTCGCTTAGCCGAAAGTGACGCACAGTGAGGGGGTTTCCTTAAAACTTATTACTCCGCCGCATTCGGAGATTTTAATTGACACTTAAATCGTGCATAAGGTGACATAATCAATAGGTCTGAGTAAAGTATCACTCCTTAGACGAAAGTCATCCTTAGAAGGCATAGCAATAAAACTTCTATTGTGTTTTCTGCGTGGAAAATGTTAGGGCTTGTTGTCAGACTATAATACTAAATGCATACATTTGGTTTATGTATTATTTCTGCAGTTTCAATTACGAGTACAGGATGTCATCTTATTTGGTGTGAAAGACCATTGGATCGAGGTAATAACCCATAAAAATAAAAAATAAATAAAATAGTAAAAAAAATAACTCCCTCTCTCTGCATCTCTTTGTGACACTTAAGTTTAGTAAATAAAAACTTACAAAAATAACAATGATGCTAGACGATATTTGGTTAGTTGTTTTACAAAAAAAAGATTACATGGACCTAGAATTAGAAGAAGCTAAGTATTTTCATTCAATTTCTATATAACTCATTATCATTATCACATCCGATGCTAAGCCTCGTGTGTGTCACGGAACTGTTGATTTCTTACATAAATTGTATTGCATTCTGGATCTCACGAGCAGTAGAGATCTGTCAAATCACTCGTAAGGTACGATCCTTTGTGGCCTCGTTAAGGCGATGAATGAAATCACCTTGGGCTGTAAAATATACCTGTTAGCGATCAAAATGGCGAGGATGCAAATGGCATAACAATTGTATAATATCCAAGAAGCTTCAGAAAGGAAAATATTCTATGTTAGTTGTGAACAAGTTTTAACTAACAACAAAATGTTATCCATACGAAATTCGTGATAAATTTATATTTCTTATTTATAGTATTATCTGTAAACATTATGTGTCCGCATCAGTTAGAATACTGACAATACACGCAGTGCATGTACATTGTCGTCGGTACTACCAGCCCACAGTAACAATTTCGATTCACGAACACGCAGAACAACTCAGAAGTAATTTCGCAAACACTATATAGCACTTACACGGAGCCAGTAAAATCATGCGACTGTTGAGTAAAGTTATTCAGTGAATTTTTGAAGAAGGATGAATATTTATTGTTCTTTCACACAAAAACTACTTATCGGTTATTAATGTTCATCAGTAATATAGCTTATACATCAAAATATAAGGTATACAAAGTACGGCGTTTTGGAATTTTCCGCGAATGAAGTACGGACGTCCGCCATGAAGTTCAGACGTCTTTTAGTAACCTTATGAGCATGAAGCGTCAATGTTCTTTATTTACTCTGTGTATAAAGGCATACAGGTAATGGATGGTTCAGCCAATTCCCAGCAGAACTCTGCACTCTATTGGCATTAACAATGCATCGCGCGAGAGCATTCAGCCAGGGAGCGAGGGTATTTTAACGTGAACATTGTAACGCCAAAAGCGAAACCATTAAATAAAATCGATAAATACACCGGCTTAGTTTATAACTTGTACAGTATGTCTTGTGTCTTTTCGATTAGGTTCTACGGTGGTACGTGTTTCAATTTCCTTGAATGTACCTTTGGAGAATGCAATTACAAATAACTTAAAACTAAAATAATTACAACACTTAGGAAACTAATCTAAACTAAAGTAAAGCATAAATACATTACATTACAAGGATTATAAAACAACCAATTAGGTATCTAAAAAGTACAAACACATTTTTTTTATTAATTTACGAACTAGCCGTCTCAATACAGCGAATATAATAAAATAGATATTCCATCTTAGCCCTCTAGATTGGCAACGCATCTGCAATCTCCTTGGTGTTGAGGTTGTCTATAGGCGGTGGTGATCACTTACCGACAGGTGACCCACTTGCTTATTTCCCTTCCTATTTTATATAAAATAAAATATGCTTAACTCAAAACATCTCTATCTTTTTTTATCTTTACGAGTACATAGTTAGTATAAAACAAACTCGCTATCAGTTTCTGTTTGGCCTCATATCTTCGGCCGCATGCTCCTTCTAAACTACGCAATGGATTTTGATGCGGTCTTCACTGTTAAATTATTGTAATCGAAATTATTTATTTCTAAATTTTTTCTATTTATCTTTTTGTATTTTTTTACATTCAAATTAAATTTAAAATGCTATATAATGAATGACAACACAAAGAAAAATTAGGCGGTAATAAGCATTTAAGCGGTAATAGGCATTAGCGGTAACGTGGCGGAAACTGGAATACGCAAGGCACGGAATGCTGATGTTGCAGATTCGAATTCTGCCATTACCCTAATTTTTCTTTGTGTTGTCATTCATTATATAGCATTTTAAGTTTTCACTGTTATTTAGATGTTTATGAGGAAGATTTTTATGTTGCTTACAGCCCAATTTTACCCGGGGCTGGTCGTATAAATACGAAGGAGTTCTGTTACTGACTGACTGACTGACAGACAAAATATAGTTTAAGCCGCTGGAAATAGAAACATGTGGACATGTATTGTGTTCTTTAAGCGATGTAGAGGTGCTCTAACAAAAGATTTTTAGAAATTCTACCAACAAATTCTTGCTCGCTAATCCTGCCGCTAAGCTTGCACTGTTGTGTTCCAGCGTGACAGCCGGTGCATTTCCGACGAGGTATTCCATCTTAGCCCTCTGGATTGGCAAAGCATCTGCAATCTTCTTAGTGTCGCGGATATAGGCGGTGGTGATCACTCTCTAAACCTTAACATTATGGCAGAATTTTTTTGTAATTTTGTTATTATGCCTAAGAACTCGATTTGTTTGTTTTGATTTTTTTGATATTCTTGATAGATTTGACAATATTTGCATCATGCCTATAGATTAAGGTTTTAGGGTTGAAAATGTTATCGCCGTTTGTATGGAGAACGCTTGGTACAAAAAGTTTTAAGAATTACACGAATAAGTGGGATCAAGTGTACCACTCATGCTAAGGTTTAAAATACGTAACCACGACTTTACGATCACGCCATTAAAGACTTCAAAATCCATTAAAATTTATGGTTCCGCTTTTATATAAAAGTGACGAATGAATCATGTTTATACAATATGGAATTAACATATGGACGAATAAAATGGTAATTAAGTTTTAACAGATGTGTTCAAGACTTATTATAATGACTACAATGGTATTGTGACTTTTTACTGACGTGGGGAGATCAGTCAAGCCGTGTTGTTTAAACAAATTGTTTCAAGTGCATCAGTTCCGAATATATAATTATATTCGCAGCGGCAGATAAACTTTTTTTGGTCGTTGCTCAAAATGGTCGCATTGGGTTTATTATTAAAATTGTAAAAATTATATCTTAAAAAATAAATTAAAAAACTATAATTGTACGGGGTCCCAACTGACCAATACTAAATGAACGATAGATGGCATCATAGGTAGCTTTTCTAAACAAAAAAAGCAGTAAAACAGCAAGGAAAAAATAAGGATTTCATGTTATTTTTACTTTTTTCTGCAGCTGACTATTCTATAGCTACTAAATATTAGACATATACATACATATAAACCTTCATATTTGTCATACAAACATTTTGTCTCTTATAGGGATTGTAACTACCGCTTTTGTAGTCGTAGTCAGGGTACCTAACAACTTAGCCTATGTAATCTTCAAACGTTGTCAAAATCGTCGTAGGTAATTTTTATAATTATTTAAACAGTTATATTTAGATTTGAGCACCACATTATAAACAGGCAGCTTTATCCATTAGAAACTGCCGACAAAACGATTTTTTTTTTGCTTCTTTGTTAAACGACGAAAAAAAATGGAGGAGGGATTCAATTCGACGCATGTATTTGTTTTATTTGTTTACTAGCTTTTGCCCGCGACTTCGTCCGCGTAGACTTGTTTAATTGAATCAAGCAGACGTGCACCCAACATGCAATCTGCAATCTTTCCTGGACAAATTAATGAGAATTAGTTGCTTTGCTGCTCATGACGTCACGGCGGCGTATAACCCACTTATCGCTATCCCGTGGGAACTATGCATTTTTACGGGATAAAAAGTATCCTATGTGTTAATCCAGGTTATAAACTATATGTGTGCCAAACTTCATACAAATCCATTCAGTTGTTTTTGCGTGATTGAGTAACAAACATCCAAACATCCAAACATCCAAACATCCAAACATACAAACTTTCACATTTATAATATTAAGTAGGATTATAGACTCAACTTTCAATAGAGGCAGTGAGTGCTTTGATTTCATATTTCAATCGAATAAATGGTAAGCATAGTAGCCGAACAAATTACGTTAAGTATTATAGCAATTTAATTAAGATTATTGAATTAAAATGTTTACAACACTAATTAAGTTTAGCAAAACATTGTTGACAACGGGAAATTTTGCTCCTAAAATTAAAATACCGTAGAAGTCCTCCGAAGCGGCAGTTTAACAAATTTTAAGGGTCATTACTGAAAATAATTGGGTTTATTACGTTACAGGTGTAATTATATCCCTCGTAATTTAATAGCGGAGGTATGGAGGCACATAAGTGACTTAAACTGATTAATTTCGATACGTGAACGGAATTTGTGAAATGTCTATACTTGCAGAGAGTTTCTCTTAAAAGGGTGCTTAATTAAAAGTTTTTTTTTAGAGTTATCTGTCGGTTTTTGATAGTCTTATTAAACCTGTGGTTTAGACAATTTATACTCGTATTTATTTGTTTAAGCTTAATTACACAGTTCCCAAAAAAATATTTTTATTCATTTTCAAAACAATACAGCTCAAAAATCATTAGTAAGGGAACAAAAGTTGAAAACCGGCCGGCGACAGAATTGGCGGAGTTACTGCCAGTAGGCATTCTCTACCCCCCTCTGTGTTATTCTCATCACATTATTATAATATTATTTTTTCTTTTTTTTTTTCAACCTCTATCCACCCGCTGCAGAGTGTGGGTCTCTTCCATTCTTCTCCACGTTGAGCGATCGTGCGCCTTCCGCACCCAGTCTCTCCCTGCCACCCGCGACAAATCGTCAGTCCATCTCGCGGGCTGCCTTCCCACATTTCTACGTCCGGTCCGAGGTCTCCACTCCAGCACTTTCCTCCCCCATCTACCGTCAGACCTGCGGCAAATGTGGCCTGCCCACTTCCACTTTCTTTTGGCTATTGTTTCTGCTATGTCTGTTAGCCCTGTTCTTCGACGGATTTCGGTATTACGCACCTTATCGCAAAGAGTAATTATAATATTACCGGGTTGTTAATCTTTATCAAAAGACATCTCAGGTGACTAGAGCTCACCAAAATGGCAGAATCTCTAAGAAAAACGTCTATTTTGGTGAGCTTTAGTTACCTGGTGAGATTCAAATGCAATTTTTGAATCTCACCAGGTGACTAAAGCTCACCAAAATGGTCGCATTTGTGTGAAAAACGGCCATTTTGGCGAGCTTTAGTCCCCCGGTGTGATTCAAATATCGCACTCCTGGTGATTGTCATCAACAGTACTCAGTGGTTTACCTGTGAAATGGTAACAAAGAAACTTACTCTTTTAAGAGCTGTTTCAGATTAAACCGTTAAATATTGTAAAGAGAACGGTCTCATTTATTGTTTCTATTTCAGTGTGAAATTGTGGAACTATTCAAATCTTTCCTTCAAAATGTTCTCAATAGCGCTGTTATTTCTCAGTTTTAAATAACAATTGTCTATCTCCGAGTGGATAAGGCGAAGCAAATAAAAATTTTTCTAGCGACTGTAAACGCCGTGAAATCGTGTTCAGATATTTTTGTGTGCTTTGGGTTTGAATTAAACTTGATTGATGTCGACTATCCAAAAAACAGAATATAACAGCAAAAACTAAAACACTCGCTGAGAACTCCTAAAACGTTTGCACTCGTGTTAATTGCAAGGCTATAATTATTCGAAACATACCCCATTTTTTACGAATTACCTTATCTGAGAGATAAACAATGCACCACGTTAAAATGAACGCAATTAAATGGATGTCAATACAAGCAATTACCTTAATTTGGAACAGTGAACGGATATGGTGAAGACGCAACTAACTATTGCTGCGTTTCCATATTAAAACAACGGGTTATGGTCTTTACTATATGCTGCAACTAGTGGCCAGCCACGGTTTCGCACCGATACAATCGGGATGTAATGTACATGAAAACATTCCGTAAAAAAATATCTAAATGAAAGTGAAAACCGCATCAAAATCGGTTTAAAACGAAAAGGCGGCTGAAGATACACTATAACAATTTAGGCCCGATAGGAAAAAATTGCGACTTTACTTTATACTATGTGAAGAAGGTGCATAGATGATAGTATTAACAAATTTTATCTACACATTTATCATAAATGCTCTATAATGCGTTCAGAAACCGTAGGCAATGACCAGCATTATAACAACCAATGTTATTATGAGAATTTTTCTAATTTGTTTCTATATGTGTTCCAACTCATTTTTTATTACATTATTTTAATGTGTACAGTATATAGATATTTAATAGGTACCTAGCACTAGTAGCTAGTAGCAATGCAGGTCATTGCCCTATGGCTTCTGAACCCATCATAGAGTACTTATGATATGTGTGTAGATAAAGTAATGTATGCAACTGTACATAATTAGGTCTTAAAACACTCGTGTGATCCTATTATGAAACTCGCTGACGCTCGTTTCATAAAACCACACTCGTGTTTTAAGACCTCTCATTATGCACTTGTTGCATAAAATACTATTAATAGATAGCGGTACTCGTGTTGTTTCAATTCCAACGTTACTGTACCCTTACCATGAGTACAGTGCATCTAGCCGTAACCGTACTCGCTAGCGACGACGTAAACGATTTGTATGTGGAATTGTACAGTGCCTCTAATTCTCACTTAGAGAACTAAAAATCGCTAGTATGAGTCCAACGGTAAATTACCTATCGAAATCTAAGCGCTAGTGACTAAAGTTTTGTAGCTGTTGCCGTAGAATATTGGTACCATGAGTCACAAATTTGACACATGTCATCGAAAAATACCGTATCGCCTATGGTTAACTCTTTCACTGACAAATGGGAGCGTATTTAACGTGATATGAATTTTCGATAGACACTCATGGTAATGGTACGGATGCCCTCCTTAAGAAAAAAAATCCAGCCGCAAAAGGGGCCTAAGTTAAGGCGCGGTTTTTTGTATGAGATTTTGTATTCTGTAATATAGTACTATTCTGTACCTAATATGTGTTTTTACGAATAAATAACGTAATATGTCATAACAACATTAACTTACTCTAATATCGCCTCAAATATTCAGTCAACATAGTTCCGTACGTTTTATCTTAACGGTCCACATATAATTGAATTACAACTACTCCCCTTAATTTAAAGCAAGCCACTCGCAGTAGGTAAGTAGGTACTCGGCTGTTCCAAAGTGTGCACCTTGAATCTAATAAGTGAAATCCCCGAAGTGTCAGGGCCCATCCCCCGGGAGCGAGGTTTTGCAGTTAGTCTAACTAACTTTACTCGTCGCTCGCACCAATTGAGTAAGTTTCTAGCCGAACTCAATTCTGCTCTACTGCCTAATTTGTCAGCGCTATGACTTGCAATTGTACCTTAGTTACTCCATTTCATAATTAATGAAAAAATAAATAAAAAAGGGTAGTAGCGTCATACTAACGACCGGATAGCCTAGTGGTTAGTGACCCTGACTATGAAGCTAGAGGTTCCGGGATCGATTCCCGGTAGGGGCAAATGTTTATATGATGAATACGAATGTTTGTACCAGAGTCTTGGTTGTTATATGTATTTAAGTATGTATTTATCTATGTAAGTATGTATATCCGTTATCTAGTACCCACAGTACAAGCTTTGCTTAGTTCGGGACTAGGTCAATTGTTGTGAATTCTCTCGATATATTGATTGATTGTTGAAACGAAAAAATTTAAAAATTAATAATTTCGATTACAATAATTTAACAACAAATGGCGTCATCTCTCGTCAGCTAACGGGCATTCATAAATAACCAAGTTGAATGAGATAACTTGATTAAGTTTCTCATAGATGACGCCGAGGGCAGTTTACCCAAAGAAAAAATATCAATAATGTAATGACCGTAAAGACGAAACACATTGAAAAATTCGCAGGGTATGGCAGCGGTAATGTGGCGGAAACTGGAATACGCAAGGCACGGAATGCTGATGTTGCAGGTTCGAACCCTGCCATTACCCTAATTTTTCTTTGTGTTGTCATTTATTATATAGCATTTTAAATTTAATTGATTGATTTATTTATTATTTACATATAGTATCTTGATGAACAAGTTACTTGCTATACTTGTTTTTTTTAAATCACTGACCTATGAAATCAACGGAATATTGTCAGACACGACGATTGTGTGGTACTTTTCACCCGACTACGACCAAGCCAAAAGGAAATGTTATGTTCTTCAAATGAGTGACTTTTAAATGTATTATCTACTAGCGATTTACCCAGGCTTTGACGACTGCAAAGAATACAGACTTTATTAAATACTATACTATACCTACAGTGCACCTAGCCGTAACCATACTCGCTAGCGACAGCGTAAACGATTTGTATGGGGAATTGCACAGCGCCTCTAGCGCTCACTTAGATAACTAAAGATTGCTAGTATGAGTCCAACGGTAAATTACCTATCGAAATCTGAACGTCAGTGTCTAACGTTTTGTAGCTGTTGCCGTAGAATATTGGTACCATGAGTCACAAATTTGACACATGTCATCGAAAAATACCGTCTCGACTATGGTTAACTCTTTCACTGACAAATGAGAGCGTATTTAACCGCTATTGACTGTAGTAACGTAATACGAATTTTCGATAGAAACTCATGGTAATGGTATAGGAATGTGGTAAAAAGTCTTGGTAAGTATTTTTTTGCAAAATTGCTACAATGGAATATATAAATAGCCTTTTTCAAAAAGATTAAGTATACTGAAATAACATGCTTTACTTGTAATAATAAATCTTTTTAGCAGCTCTTTTTTTTATACAACGTATGAAGGTAAACGAGCAAGTGGGTCGCCTGATGGTAAGTGATCACCACTGCCCATAGACATCCGCAACACCAAGGATATTTATATGTATTTCAAAGTAGCACTTCCGCATAAAGAGACTTTTTTACAATTGTTTACAACATTTCTAATCCTAAACAAACAGAGAAATACAAGCAAGTTGCGGGTGGTAGGACCTTGTGCAAGGTCCATCCGGATCGCTACCACCATCTTGTTTGCTCATCCTGCCGCTAAGCAGCTGTGCTTGCACTGTTGTGTTCCGGCGTGGAGAGCCGGTGTAATTACTGGCACAAGAGGTATTCCATCTTAGCCCTCTGGGTTGGCAACGCATCTGCAATCTCTTGGTGTTGTGGGTGTCTATAGGCGGTGGTGATCACTTACCATCAGGTGACCCACTTGCTTGTTTGCCTTCCTATTTCATAAAAAAAGTATGTAAAGAAGACTAAACTGAAATGTATAGTTAGTATACATATCTATGGATACAAAGACACAACCGACCGATATATGTTACATTATTCATAGTGTGCTAAATCGATCGCACCGTATCTCGCTATATTAAGAAAAGACAAATCTTAAATATCTAGAGCAGGGACCAATTTTATAACGGCGACAAACGACAGTTGACAGTGACAATTCATCGTACATTACTGTGACGATAAGTAACGCTATAGACTTACAGACTTAACTTCATAGTAGGCAAGCAATGTATACCGAATTGCCACTGTCACCTGTCGCCTGTTGCGTTTATGAAATTAGGCCCAGGAGAATTGCAGGCTCAGGTATACTCATGGTCCCTAATTTAATTAACGTGACAAGTGCTAGAAGTTGACATAGTTGTCACATTTTAGTATGAAGAAGTTTACTTTTATTGTAATCGAAATTATTTATTTTTAAATTTTTTAGATTTTTCTTTTTGTATTTTTTTACCCAAAGAAAAAAAAACAATAATGTAATGACCGTAAAGACGAAACACATTGAAAAATTCGCAGGGTATGGCAGCGGTAATGTGGCGGAAACTGGAATAAGCAAGGCACGGAATGCTGATGTTGCAGGTTCGAACCCTGCCATTACCCTAATTTTTCTTTGTGTTGTCATTCATTATATAGCATTTTAAATTTTACTTTTATGTCGCATTGTTCGCCTGTAACTTTTATTAAACAGGGTCCTGGTTGGTTACTTAATAATCATTACATGGCCATATAGTGTAGTGGTTAGCGACCCTGACTATAAAGGTTGAGGTCGCAGGTTTAATTCCCGTAAGAGGCAAATATTTGTATACAAAGATTATTAAAAAAAGGATATTTTTTGTGTTTCGATAATATGTGTTTTACCATCCAGATGGAAATGTAGAACGTTTTGTTATGAGAGCAATGATTTAAAAGCTAATAAATGTTGCGGCTCCATACCATTACGATAGTTTCGTTAATAGCAATATGTATGCAACACTTGGGCCGTTCTAAAATACACTAGTGATCCGTGCCAATCCGTAATGTAATGTACAATCGGAATGTAATGTACATAACAACCTTCCGTAAATAAATATCTACATGACAATGAAAACCGCATCAAAATCCGTTGCGTGGTTTAAAACGAGAAGGCGACCGAACATACACTTAAAAAAATCTAGACAGACAGGCAAAATAGTGATTTTACTTTATACTATGTGAAGATATAACATATAACCTATGTTCGCTAGTGCAGACCGTTTTAGCGTGTGTTACTTTTATTGACTACTGGATCATTGCGACGGCCGAATAGCCGAGTGGTTAGTGACCCTGACCATGAAGCTTGAGGTACCGGGTTCGATTCCCGGGAGGGGCAAATGTTTGTATGATGAATACGAATGTTGGTGCCCGAGTCGTGGATGTTATATGTATTTAAGTATACATTTATCTATATAAGTATGTATATCCGTTGTCCAGTACCCATAACACAAGCAGCTTTAGTTGCTTACTTTGGTACTAAGTCAATTGGTGTTAATTGTCCCAAGATATTTATTTATTATTTATTTATTATTATTTATTATTAATTTAATTTTTACAGCATAGTTCAATGTTTACTTGTACGAGATAACGCAAGTCTGGTAGATTAACCTTAAAATATTTCATTAGATCAGTACCTAATTGCCCAGTTTCTACATACATTTAGTAGAGAATGCCCACTGGTATTAAGCTCTCCAATTGTATTTGTTTTTGTGAACTATGCAATGTAGAAGCTTAAATAAATAAATAACACATCTATTTTAGTAGTGTTTTGTAGTTGTAAAGCCAGTTGCTAGTATAGTCGACCAAGAAATTGCTTGATCACTTTTCGACCGTTTTTCAAAGGGATAAAGTTCTAAAGTGGTCAAACAATTACTTGGTCGAGTATACAAATAGGCCGGCACAACTGGGGTAATACCAAAATCTCATAGCATACCGGCAGAAAAAAATAAAAGCCGACTAAGTGCGAGTAAGACTTCGACGGTTCCGCACCTCACATTACATTTTGCTACGTATTTACCAAAAAATGATTATTTCCTTCAGTTTGTAAATTTCAGCGAGAGACAGAGTCATACTTAATCAGTTTTTATTCTTTGTTGTTACATTTTAGACTTTTTTTAACATAAAACTACCGTAAGACTCAGACATATTAATAAAACGGATCACTCACGTATTTTTGCGTCGGGAAATGCCCGACATGTTTCGGACCAGTCCGTGGTCCTTGAGTATCGTGGTTTATGGACCACGGACTGGTCCGAAACATGTCGGGCATTTCCCGATGCAAAAATACGTGAGTGATCCGTTTTATTAATACATTTTAGACTTGACCTATGGATCAAAAGTGCCATTTAAAGCTTGGACAAACATATGGACGGAACGCGTAGGCTTAGTAATAGGGTTCCGCTATCATCCTTTGCCTACAGAACCCTAAAAATGACTTTCATCTTTTTCGTAAAAATCAATCGAGTAAAAAGTGTATGTGATCTGAATCACCGATACGGGGTCCCTGCAAGAACAGCTTCACGACTCAGCTCCCCAGAGAGGCGGCCAGAGGCAGTCTGAATCTTAATCAAGCCAGATCGACTTAATTTCCTTCCAACCCTTTGGGATACGTGAGAAATATTATTCTTGGGTTTCAGCCATGTTTCAGCCAAGGAATAATAAATAGCGTTTATTATAGAACTTTCTGGAAGTCAACGCCGCTCAGCTTTAACTTGATTGATATGTATATACATTGTCTATGATGGTGAAGTACAATTTTGACAGGCCTGTAATAAGTAGGTTAAGGAACCCTTATAATTTCGTTATGTCCGTCCATCAATACGTACTGACGGACAGATATCCGTCTGTTTCATTTTATTCACAGACTTCTGTATGTGCTAAAGTATCTACATACAATGACTAATTTATAAAATAAAATACAAGAATCAGAAATGTAAGGTAACTCGCCTTCATGTAGATTTTTTAAGGCCTAACTTTTTTTACCCAACAGCCGCCAGAGGGTTATTAATAGCCTTATAAAAAAACTCAAAGGAAAATTATCACGGAGAAAGCTTCACTAATTTTTGAGGACTGAAATATTTTTATTTGCATGCTGTTTTGCATAAGTTGAGAGCAGAAATAACTTTGTCCTTTATATTTTCTTTGCGAGATATTATGAAATACAAACTTATTTTTGGTACCAGTAAAATAAATAGAAATAAATAAGAATAGAATATATCGTTCGGCAATTGCTTCTGTAGAACTACTGTAATTTTTTTTATGAACTAGGAAGGCAAACAAGCAAGTTGATCACCTGATGGAAAGTGATCACCATCGCCTATAGAAACCCGCAACACCAAGAAGATTGCAGATGCGTTTCCAACCCAGAGCGCTAAGATGGAATACCTCTCGTGCCAGTAATTACACCGGCTGTCTTGCTCCCCACGCCGGAACACAACAGTGCAAGCACTGCTGCTTAGCGGCAGGATTAGCGAGCAAGATGGTGGTAGCGATCCGGACGGAACTTGCACAAGGTCCTACCACCCGCAAAATCTGACTACCCAGTTTTAAGTTATCCCTTCCTGCGTCTCTGTCTTACTCGTGTCGTACGGAAGGGAATCTTACGAGTACACATAGACATAACACAGACACACACACAGACACACGACACACACGACACACACACACACACACACACACTTCACATACATACAGACTTCACGTGCTAGTAATTAAGTTATTAAGTAGATTTGTATAATAAATATTTATGTTAGTCTTTAAGGTATTTATCTCTGGGCCTATGCAGCCTGAAATAAATGAATTCTATTCTATTCTATTCTATAAATTAATGTTGGACGGTTAGAGCCACTGTACGGGTAAAATAATTATTACGCTCACACGGTCATCATTGCGTACGCTTCGCTGACATAACCCACTGTTGCGCGTGTTACTGAATGTGTAGTAGAAAGCGTATGATACGCTTAATTATGCGAACTATGTCTTTAATTGATCATTCTGGGCGCGTCGTCACTCGCATTGCGTATGATGCGTAATCCAGAGTTAACAACATCATCAGAATTTTAAGAAGAGTAAGCATTTACTGAGAACGTTGTTTAAGGTAAACTTAAAATCAGAATTTTTTTTTACACTTTCGCGTGCTGAGTAACTCTATAAGATATCATGCATGGAATTATAATCATAAATATTAGTACAAAATCTGGCAGCTTAAATTTTCAAAAAACTTCACATGCCCAACGGCCAAATGTATTATAGATCTCTAATATACATGTAACATCATTTAAACCATATGTTCTTGTGAATAAACATTTCATTCATTTCAAATGTTATAACAATGATATGTTTTTTGTCTGGCGCTCTGTACGCAAATATATTCATCATCATCATCATCATCCCAGCCACAAGAAGTCCACTGTTGGACATAGGCCTCCTCCATGGATTTCCAAAGTGGCCGGTTGGAAGCAGCATGCAACCAGCGCCTTCCTGCCACCTGTATGAGGTCATCGGACCATCTTGTGGCTGGTCGTCCTACGCTGCGCTTGCCAATACGCGGCCGCCATTCGAGAACTTTCCGACCCCATCGGCCATCAGTTCTCCGTGCTATGTGCCCTGCCCACTGCCACTTCAACTTGCTAATCCGCTGGGCTATGTCGGTTACTTTCGTTCGTCTGCGGATCTCCTCATTTCTGATTCGATCACGCAGAGAAACTCCAAGCATAGCCCTCTCCATAGCTCGTTGCGTGACTTTAAGCTTTCTTATAAGGCCCATAGTAAGCGGTCACGTTTCAGTGCCATAAGTCATCACTGGTAACACACATTGATCATACACTCTCGATTTCATTTTCATTTCATTTCGACGCAAATATATTAGGAGCTCACAATAAACACATCGGCAAACGTAGCGTGGGACGTCCTCAGACTCGGTGAAGCGATGATCTTCGCAGGGCGGCTGGCAAGAGCTGGATGAGAGTGGCCGAGGATCGTGCTCAGTGGCGTGCCATGGGAGAGGCCTATGTCCAGCAGTGGACGAACATAGGCTGATGATGAAGATGATGATGATAAACACATACATATAAGTGTCAGAAGATAAACTCTAGCATAATTACGAAATTACAATCAGAATGGAATGGTCTTGTGCTCATTCCTTGCTCTCCTCGTTGTTTTATAAACACTAATTAAAAGACAAATATTATTCTATTACTGTAAACTAAAATAAATACACTATACATAAATAAAACTAAGAAATAACTTAAAATCTAAATAAATCTAAAATAAAAGCTGAATCTAATAAAACAAACAATAAAAAGTAATCTAAACTAAAGTTAAAACATTAAAATTAATACAGAATAATACATTATTAAAATTTAATAAAATCTTAATAAAAATATCCCTAATCTGTGCTGTGGTCGGTTTTATAATGTTAAATTAGAAATGAAATCCATTTTTCGCATTGTTCTATTTTTTATTTTGTTTTTTTATTGGTATGTATTTAAGGTAAAAAAATACTCCATCATTAACAACATCCCACGTCAAAGCTCGCGTGACGTTAACCATCAACAACAATTTTAATGGTTAAAATCGACTTTTAATTTTAATTCTAAATATAGTCGACCAAAAGTAGTTCTGACATGACCCTACTATTCTAAGATGACATTAATAGTTGATTCTTTAAATAAACAATTGATGAACGGCGGCGTCCATGTTTGTGCCCAAGTCAATAGGTCACCACGAATCCCTTACAGTAGGTTCATACAGATACGAAACAAAAGGCGAAGAGTTACCTACACCCCTTATTCATAAATGCTTAGTTTACCTAAAATAGTTAGTAGTAGTACTTTGCGGCAGTCCACATTGATATTATTGGAATCAATTGCTTATCATCAGGAGCTATTGACTTCTCGACGGTCAGGCGACGAATGCCCGTCGAGAAGTCAATAGCTCCTGATGATGCCTCGTGGAGAGGTGAATTTTTTGATGTTGGTAGTTGTGTTATGGTCGCGTTTGTGTTGCTTATTTTATTTCTTAAATAAAATATTCAGCACAAGTGCTTTTGTTTTTCACAATTGCTGACACTAGGTTCGCAGATTAGCGAAGCATTGATTCCATTAATGTCTTAGTTTACCTACATTAGTTAACGCATTTTGCTTTATAGGCCATTGTGTGGTCGAATGAAAGAATAAAACTTAAAGTTTTTATAGGGAAATCTTCACCTGATGGGAATAAAACATATATTTACTTATGAGAAGTTGGCAAACCCTAACGAATAAAGAAGATAGTTTGCCCTCCAAATTTTACGTATTCTTAGGTTCACTTCTTTACAGCAGATTAAACGCCAAATGGGGCATGTATCCTTTTAGTTACAAAAATAGTAAGAAAATTCTACAAGAAGAACCTAAAAAATATCCTACGAAGATACGGAGAAACTATATTATTGATTACAAAATGAAATTTGTTCTATTGGTGCACTGACAAGAAATATTGCTTACGTTCGTATTAATTTTCGATAGTTTGACCGTTAAAGGGTAGGTATATTTTCTACCTTTTGTTCTTCAGAGCGTAAAAAAGGACTCCGTCAACTTCCTTTAAAATTAATACGTCATAATATTGCCTATAATATTGTGTGCCTTACATCTCTCTCTAAATTGTACCTTTTTATGCTGTTTTGTAATGCAAAATAAGGAGCTATTGTATTGAAGCAGTGTGGTACAGTTTCCGATTTATCGATAGTTTGCAATCAAGCGGGATAGTTTGTGAACTAACGGTGGTCACAATGACACGGTTACATAATATACAATATTACCACAGAATAGATAATAGTACTATTTATGTTACCGAAATTTCTGTCGATTTTTTTAAAATGTTTAACATTCAAATTATTAATTTAAAATGCAATGGAATGACAACACAAATTACCCTAGTTTTTCATTGTGTGGTCATTGCACAGCAATTTAATTTAATAGGACGATTACTTAGCTGATGTCAAAAATAAGCTTGGCTTAGCTTTATGTAGCAGTGGAATGGAATAAGTACAGTCAGCAACAAAAGTCAAACATGTTTAAATAATCTGCATAAAACTCTACTGTCAAGAAAGTAAGAGTTTGTTTAGAATTACCCACAGAATACGGATCGTTTGTTTCTTAATTCGGCTGACTTACAATTACCAATAATTTTGTGTGTCGAACGCCTAAAAAATGAAATAACAAGGCAAACCCTAACGAACAAGGGAATGAAATACACATTTACGATTCCTCAGTTAATTTTAAGTCTTGGACGTAAATAATATCAAAACAGAAATCCTAATTTTATGCTTTTGTGAAGATTCAGCTCATCATTTCCTCAAACAGCCAAGTTATTTGAGATCTCAGTTCAATGTTCCAATTAGTATAGAAATTGAGCTTAACCAATAAAGTACTTCACAAGCTCGGATCGAAGCATCAGCCAAGGAGGCCAGCTGTTGAACTGAGTGACTGAAGTGCTCGAGAAATCATTGAAATGCAAAACTTGCTAAGTTAAAGGTTTTTCAAGTGTTAAACTTTATATTCACTTCGGTCCGTATACATAAAGTGCTAACAGAAAACTAAATAATTCACCAAAGCAAAGAAAAATTTTAACACATTTTAAAACTTAAATAATTCGACAAATGCTAGCCTGACTGACACGAAACATGGCGAAGGTAGGTGCTTTCACGTAAAGAAAATCTCTAGTACTTTATCCTACGAATAAATAATGGGAAGAAACATAACTCCCTATAACAGTCAGCCTCAGACTCGGCACATCCGCCAACACAACTAAACACGTAAGGCGACGTAGAAATTAAAACTCCAACAAATTTAAGACTCTTTAAAATATACTCTCCGGTAACAATTCCGTTGTGCCATTTTTCAAGCGTAGTTACCTTTCTTCCCATAATTTAATCGTAGACTTTATCAATGTAAAAAAAGATTTTTTGAAACGATAAACTTCTGATTTTATTAGAGTCATAAGTCTGAGAGCGACGTTTAAAACATTGACTACATTTGCCAAAGTTTACCAAATAAAATAAAAAACTGAAATTCTACGAGAAGTAGTGCATTTCTGGGCCAACTTCTTAACATAACAATTCAATACACCCACTCAACCAACCTTATGAGCACCATTTCGCAATGCACCCGGCAGCGTAGGAAATAATTAATGAATTTCGAAACTTTCATTTTTATTTTGGTTGTTTAAGACTAGTTTGTAAATAACTAGACATGAAGTCGAAGTATTTTTTATCCTGTTGTTCTTCTGTTTTATCAACATTATTAATTAATCCATTTCCTTATTTCGTTTTTCCTCGCAGAAGCGACTCGGAAAGATAATGAAGGTTTGAGGGAAATTAGACAAGACTGGATTGCGGCGGGAGATGGGAAACTCAACGATCGCCTAGACGTTGTCGATACGGATTTACGGTTTAATATCTCAGCTCGGGAGATTGACGAGAATGTCGAGACAATTTCGACATTGTAAATGTTTATATAGAAAATATAGCAGAACAGGTTACGCGTAGTAAAATGTTTTCTTTTATCCGCAAGCTGTATGTTTTTTAAAAATGCGGCTGATGTGTCTTTGAATATTTTTGACAGTTAGTTTGGATAACGTTTATGTATTCATTTTTACTGTGAATTCGTAAACTAGTTGCGTTGATCATTCATTTTGTTTTGATTTGTTTTAATTAAAAAAATATATTTTATAGGTCCCACTTTGATTTATTTTAACATCTGTCCTGATCAGAGCTTGGTTCTATGTACTGTAAAATAGCTGCTACTTATTAGGAAAAAGGATGCACTGAGAAGAATAAATGCTTCATTTAATATACTTAGATCTTAGTCGTGATAAAAATGTATTGATAATTTACCTGGACGTTTTCGGCCATTTTTCAACAGCCGTGGGCACGAGTAGACCACGGCTGTTGAAACATGGCCGAAACATTGAGATGAATTATCAATATATTTTTATCGCGTTTAACTCCCGATAACGTTATAAATATGTGTGAAAATCGCGAAAATTTAAAACAATAGATCTTAGTCTTCAATCTACATGAGCCTAAAATGACCTTAACTATTGCAACTGAGATCTTAGTTACTAGTCAAGATTTTTCTTACTCTACCTACTTAAGATCATAGTTTCATGTAGTTAAGATTATAGTTTCTGTAATTAAAATCACAGGTACTTTAGTTTTGATTAATATTTACTGTAGGTTAGATCTTAAATACTGTAGTGAACGTCTTCTTAGGCTCATATGGAGTGAATATCTTCAATAAACCAAACATTTATTTTTCTCGGCGTGACTTTTCATAAACCAGATCCGACTACATCCGACATTAATGTTTCAATTGTACAGGAGCAGTTTAAGAATGCTCATATCTACCTAAAACTATTAAACACAGTTCCATAAAATTCACATTTAAATAAAATTACCATGTTGACGTCAAGTATTTGCATTTTCATTTATCTAATTATTGCCACTGATTACATTGCTTAAGGTTTAAATTATCAGATAAGTTGATAATACAATCTTAATCTTATTCCATCCAATAAAGAATTGAGTACGGCCAAGTGTAGGCCGTTGCCGGTGTCTTATTGTGAATTCGGGGTGGTAAGTAAATATTCATTTAATTAATTTTAAAGTCTACTAGCAACCGACGTTGTATTTGATAAACTATTATTTTCTTGCCCACTTATCTCCTTAGTACCTCGATGTTTGCTACGTAATTGGTTAAGTAAATCGTGCACCAGACCGTTGACTAGAATCACATTTCCGAATTACCGTTAAGTACACGACAATATTTGGTGACGACCTACTTCGGGAAGACTTTGATGTAATTTTGGCAATCGTTAACTTGTAATAACAACAACAAACCTTGAACAAACTAAATACAGTTCAGTTGCTTTTAAAATTTCTTTGAGCTCGGTAAATATAGGGTATAAATTATGATGATGAAGGAATAGAGAAAGTAAGATGACAATATTTTTCGACGACAAAGGCTTATTGAACGGAACATGAAGTAGAATAGGATATAAGTAGAGTCCGAAAATTCTTACCCATTTAGTAAAGAGCCGTTTTAAGTCTCAATATAATGAAATACTCAGTCCAATAATCCTCCTAGGCTCGAATGAGGCTGAACAAATACATTGCAATTGTAAATATGAGTGCTAAAGGCTACCTTCATATATTCGTCCTACACACATTTATTCGTCCTGCACATTCCCAAATCCTCAAATTGCACGGGGGCACATCTAGGTACCCCCGTACAATGTGAGGATTTGGGATTGACTTCCCGCTCGGGCCCAGTGGCAGTAGAAATTTTACAAACCATTACATAGCGCCTCCGGTGTGTGAAGGGTTCCTCAAGATGTTTTCGTTTACAAACTTGATTAAATAATTACGAACCGATTGATACCTCATTCGTCAAAATCGGCTCAGTCGTTTAGGCACTACAATGGAACATACGTAAATACAAACATACATAAATAGACTGCTAAAAACATAACCCTTCCTTTTGGCTTTGCCGTAGTCGGGTAAAAAAAACTTACAGAAGCGAAGCCCTATCTCAGCTTTTTATCGTGCTGGCAGGTAAAGTTTGTTTTTGACTACGTTCTTAATTCAAAATTTGATATCCAGCCAGAATCAAATAGTTACTCTTATGCTCCTTTTTTATAAATTCGGAATCAGCAACGTTTCAGCGCTTCAGCGATTACAGCTGCTAGCACGTCTATTCATTCTTTTGGTTCTCATAACAAGATGCCTTGTCACTTGACGGGCTCTTGAATTTTCCTCGTAATGTTGTGAAAACAATTGAATGCTAATTTTATACGTTAATAATGGAAGAATGAAGTAAAGTAGACAATAGATGGGCAAAATGCCAAGAGTGTTCAGCTACAATGAGGTTAGATAAGAATGAACGAAGGTTCGGAAGGAGACTTGTTGGCGCGACCACGTAACGTAGACAGGAGCATTTCCGACGTGAAGATACAAACAAGACGCGAAATGTTTCGAATTCCAGTTTAAAATTATCTTTACGAGAAACATCGAAGGTTAAATAAAATGTAAGTAGAAGTCAATAAATATACCTAAGTATGTACTTAAGGGCTACTTATTATGGAATTTCTGAAAAGAGACTTTCTGATAAGAAGTTATGCCGTAGATTCACAGTCTAGGTAAGTTTTAATTGTTATTTGCACATCTGTGTGAATTACTTGTAATTATAGTTAAAACGTTGACTCTTAATTGTACTTAAATTGTATGTTTCCTCTTAATTCGCTTTAAGGATTGTCAAAATCATAAGTAACGCCTATTATATGCCTAAATAATGGATTTGGAATGGAATCTACACTAATATAATAAAGAGGAAAACTTTGTTTGTTTTTTTGTTAGTTTGTTTGTATGTACGGGGTAATCTCTGGAACTACTGAACCGATTTCAAAAATTCTTTCACACATAGAAAGCTAAACTATTCCTGACGGACATAGGCCACTAATTTTACGTGAACGAAGTCGCGCGCGTCCGCTAGTAAGTAATAAAGTGAATTTGTTTGGTTGTACTATAAGTGAAATTTTAGATTCACCAACCCAAAGTACTCCATAGATCACTATTCTTAAATAGTAGGCATTTCTGATAAACCGTTTCTTTTAAACGCCTCGTAGAGTTAGGTTGAGTAAGAATGTTTGATGATTAAGCCTTTAAAAAAATGGCTAAAAAATTAGTTAGCCAAGCACATTAGCAACAATTCTTTACCAGAAAATATTTCGAAGAACTGCCCGTTTCTGAAAAAAAGCAAGAATATAATACAACGCGGACAAAATCGCCGGCGTCAGTTAAGCAGAAATTCTTAACACGTTTAGATTAAGATAAATAATGAATATTAAAAGTAAATTAATATATGGCATCAGTATTATCCTTTGATAAATTGTTTGATATGGGATGATATAAATAATTACAACCTGATAGCTGGCCGATAACATATTATTCTTATAATTATGGTGGGTTAGATACCCAGATAGAAGCATTTTTAACCTACTTCACGAAAGAGAAGGTTTTGAAGACAACTGTATCATATTAGCTTTCTGAAAGATATTAGTCTTCCCATCTTTCACTACCTATAATTCATCGGGATATTCCAAGCGGGTTGCGGGTGGTAGGACCTTGTGCAAGGTCCGTCCGGATCGCTACCACCATCTTGCTCGCTAATCATGTCGCTAAGCAGCAGTGCTTGCACTGTTGTGTTCCGGCGTGGAGAGCAAGACAGCCGGTGTAATTACTGGCACAAGAGGTATTCCATCTTAGCCCTCTGGGTTGGCAACGCATCTGCACTCTCTTTGTTGTTGCAGGTGTCTATAGGCGGTGGTTATCTCTTACCATCAGGTGACCCATTGCTTAATTGTTTGCCTTCCTATTTCATAAAAAAAATTGAATTAAGATTCTTAAACCTAGTGGCTAAAGATTTCCGTTTAAATCAATGAAATGTCACAAACGTATAAGAAAACGTATTTATTTGGATACAGCCGCGAATTGCATGGCGTTATGTCAGTTGATTTATTTTGAAAAAAGCACATTGAAAAATTCGCAGGGTAGGGCAGCGGCAGTGTGGCGAAACTGGAAAAACGCAAGGCACGGAATGCTGATGTTGCAGGTTCAAGTCCTGCCATTGCCCTAATTTTTCTTTGTGTTGTCATTACAATTTTAATAATAATTTGAATGTTAAAAACATTTAAAATAAAAATAGAAAGAAATTTCGGTTACAATTTTTTTTTAAACTATTTGAAACCATTACTTTATTGAGCTACTCCATGAGGCAAGGTAGCGTCAGCCGCTTTAGCTGGAAGTACAGTTCCCGGCCAATAACTTGGGCACTGACCTTGACTGCGCAGTAACCGTTTCTAGTACAAACGTGTATGCGCTAACATACCCCCTCAACTCGATGTATGCTCAAGCCGTTTGCCTGTAACTATACTCGCTTTTATATCATTTTTAAAATTTCAGATTAAGTAAGGTTCCCAGTACATTGTAGGGTACATTGTTTGTACTAGTAGTTGACATCATTTTCTTGTTTTTACTTAGATGTTTCCGTATTTTCTCGTCAACTATAGGGTTAGTGTCAATGTCTGGAACCGATACAAGTAAACTGGCGATTTTGAACTGTAGGGGTGACTGTTAAACGTTGTTAATCGTATTTTATAACCCAGTTGATATCTTTATGGACTGTCTAGTTGTCTGTATGATAAAAAGTCGTTTAATAAGTACTGTATTTACTCTAAGACGGTTTTATAACTATCGGAGTAGCCTTATTTACAGTGATCGGCACCATGCGTGCAACGCCGCGGGATTCCGAGTAGAAATCTTAATATGGACTTGATTATAATCCCGTGATCGTGTTCGAAAAAATAATTGTATTGAGTGTTATTTATTTGTAAATAGACGTTTGAATATTTAATAAACTCATAAATTGCATCATTACCCATTATAGAAAATATTGATATACTTTGAATTTTGATTATTTCTATTTTACATTTACTTTTTGCACTCGTATAAAATATGTATGTAAATGCTAAAATGTAATCATTTGAAGTGCAACAAAACCCTTTGCCAGACTACCTGGCTTGTCAAAAGTCACTTTCGGATTTTCTATTGTTTACGTTTATGACCAAACGCATAGTTGAAACTGGTGCGAAAAAGACTGCTAAAAGTAATATTCACATAAAGAGTTGATGCCATCCTTTTCTGATTTACTGATAAGGATTAAAATCATAAATGTTGATTTCATTTTACGACTCGAATCCCGGAATCCCGGGGCATATCCATATTAACATAATGATTGAGGTCATTGACACCGTGTTACACGGACTGTGCCGATCACTGCTTATTTATTTCAATGTTCCATCGTTTCTGCCATGGTTTCTTAATATGCCTGTAATGTGATATGCATTAAACGATTCTGTTTTGATTATGATTCTGGTTTCACGGGATGTTTAATTTGCAGCTCTAAAAAAAAACTGTTCTGGATTACGAAATGAGCAAACGTAATTAAAGCTAATCTAATTGAGCGCTTATAAAGTACCTTACTCCATCAGCTGACCGTCTTGTTCGTTTGCCTTCCTTTTTTATAAAAAATAGGACAGGGGCCTAAACGTTCCGTGATGACAGGTTAGAGTTTAAATAATAATTTTGGTAAACTTTTGAGACTGTTCTATTCGGATTATATTCCGTCTGTGACATTTTGTTTGACCTAAATCTCTTTAACCCTGTCGTAAACTAGTATGAACTGTTATAATATTTAAGGCCACATCACACGGGAACACTCCATGCTGAGCTTAGTTGAAGCTCTTATACAAAATGTATGAAATTACTAAAGTTCTGCTTTATTGGATTAACATGATACCATAGTCATGACACTAGGTATAGACATATTGTAATACTACATAAGTACAGTAGGGGAAATATATTTACGTACCACCTTAGAACCCTATCGCAATGTCGCGACGCGTTAAACGCCAGGCTATGTCATACAAATGTCATGCGTATGTCTCTTCGACTAGGTTCTACAGTGGTACGTGTTTCAATTTCCTTGACTGTACATATTGTAGTTCTGTTATATTCCAAACTAGCGTCCTCCTCCGGCTACGCACGAGTATATCGTGTTGTAATGTACATAAAAACCTTCCGTGAAAAATTATCTAAATGACAGTGAAAACCGTATCAAAGTCCGTTGCGTGGTTTAGGAGGAGAAGGCGGCCGAAGATACACTATAAAAATTTCGGACAGACAGGAGAAAATAGCGACTTTACTAAACTTGTATTAATAATTATTACAGGTGAGAAACATAGCTCACCATGGCTCAAGAAAGCAGCAACTCTACGATGGAAATGGGCACCAGTGACCAGGTAATTATGAAATGATAAACAATTCTTACCAATTTATGCAAAAGTTCCCATAAACACGGTTTATTACCAACCACTACATATTGTAATGTCATTAAAACAGATCAAAAATTCATACGCAAAGTATGCATGTACGAAGAACTAACGCTCATATTTTAAAGTAACCCAGCGCCATCTAGTTCCGAATAGCAAAACTAACATGCACTACATCATGCTTATGAAGTTTCGAAACTCGGACGCATGAATATAATTTTCGATTCCATCCTTCGGTCCCTAATAGACATAACACTCGCTTGGTAAGAGATCGTTTTATTAGCCGACATCAAAAATAGGAGGAGGTTCTCAATTCGATCGAGCCATCTTCCATATTAATGATAAAATAATAGGGGTCGCGCGTGACTTCGTTCGCGTTAAATTAGTAGCATTAGGATGGTGGTAGCGATCCGGATGGACCTTGCACAAGGCCCTACCACCCGCAAAAAAGGTGTAAAAAAGCACCCACCGCCCAATGTATGTATATAAAACATTTAAAGAGCAGGACTACCTTTACTGATCCAGTTACTAAACGTCAATTTACAAGGTAAGCAAAAGGTTATTTATTGCTTCTAAGCAATTCCTGGCAGGATTCTTTTTGGGGTCCAAACATGTAGGAAAAAATAAACAGAAACATGGAAAGCAAGAGACACACACACACAAAATAAGATTGCAATTTCAAAACTGCAATAACACATGTTTGTTTTACTCACACAAAATAAATACCGACCAACTAACATCTAATTCGCTTTTGTTTGAGTACGAATAACAACCACACATACCACAATAAAGCACTTGCCATTTTTTTACACTCGAAGAATTAGTACATCACACTTTACATGCAATTGTAACCTTTATTATTGACGCCAGAGGGTTAACTACTCCAACTAACTCAATTTCCTTAAAGCACGACGGTGATCTCATTAAAAACGGGTTTCACACACGCTGCGATTTAAGAAGATAACCTTTATAGATAACCCTGAAAATACTACGCTCGGGTAATAACCGATTCCGAGAAGCATGATATGACAGTCATTGAGTAGAGTGCGCTCAACCTAGGCAGTCGGGCACTTGAAAACAAACAAGCCAATAAAACAATGCTATAAGGACTTTGTGTTACGATTGCGCAAGTGAGAACTTTTACTTCCGCAGGTCCTGGTAGCTACTGCGAGGAAGAAGAAAGTGACGTATATAGTCGGCTTCGTCGCAATGCTCGCAGTGATCGCCGTGGTTGTCACTTTAGTGGTGGTTCTCTCCGGCAATGAGGGCGAGTCTTCGCCAATCGAATCGACTACGGCGCCGACTACAGTAGTGACTACGCAAGCACCAGTGGTACCTACCCTAGAGCCAACGACTCCTGCGCCTGTTGATCCCACTGAGCCACCGCCAACTGAACCGCCTGTTGACCCTGGACCTTTCCCGATCGATCTTGAAGACGTCATAAATGGAGTGTTTGCTGCACCATCCTTTAATGGCACTTGGACGTCAGGTAATTCGATGATAACATTTTACTTCTGGATATGATACGCTGGATAACACTTCGAGCTAATTTTCTAATGTCAAATCAAAACATTTATAAGATTCGATCTCTAGATGTCGACTAATTTAAACATAATGTACCAATTTGTTACTATTCAATTTTTACGTAATTTCATTCATCTGTTTATTTGCTATAATTGTGATGTCTATAGATGGAAAACTTAGGATAGCATGCACTCAGCACAAGACGTCTCGATACAATTTCATTTATTAAATGTACAGTTTTTTTAGAGCAATTAAACCACACATCATCATATTTATAACATTGACTATTACCATATTGAGAAGTTGACTGCTGAGATAAGTTAAATCAATAGAAATATAACAACATTTGAGGTTATTAATCTTATTATAAAATTAATTAAAAAAATCGCCTTTCTATTTTGGTATTGAGGTACCTTTTTAAATACCTACATTAGAAATTTAGTGTGAGTCCAAGATATTATTTCCAACGACTAATATTAAAACTTTAGTCGCAAAATTTAATTGCACTGACATTATAAGTACTATTATGTCATCTAAAAATGTCTAAGAGTAATAATCGTAAGGTATTACTACAATATCCATAATATATTATATTAAAAAAACATTGCACATTCAAGGAATGTGTCTGTCACTCTTACGTATACATCCCATTGCAATATGTTAAAGTGCAAAAGTGACGAACCTTAGATTCCTCGACCGTACATTAAACTACCGATGCTTAATTAAACCCTGATGATTGCAGGAAGTGACATCATGTTCCGTAACGACAACGGTGACTTGGTGATCTTCGATCTCGACTCCGACTCCACAACTATCCTCATTTCAAACAATTCCCAGGTACAGTCATGATCAATGATCATAAAAGAAGATACGGAGAGAAGTTGTCGTATTTTGAAAGGCAGTCATTTAATATTCACTATAAGTTTGATATTATCTATCCCTTTCGAGCATAGACAATTTCTCTCAGTTCCTGGTCAGTTAAGTTTATTGGTGTTTCTATGTACAAAAACAACACAAAACTTTTAAAAAACTTTCAGACCATTTCCTAACTTAAATTCAGTTGCAGAGCTGTCAAAGTATATTTCTTACAATCACATAACTTTAGGGTATACAACAGTCTACATGCAGAAACGATGTGATAGATTTGTTTTAATCAGCTTTATGTAAAATACCAAAACTGTATGAGTACTGAATCAAACTATTACAATATATGTATAGGTATTGTACTTTATTTGTATCTTCAAAACCGTACATTTTAGGGTTTCACTACCTCCATAATTAAGAAATATAGGTCAAAGGCAGTGGAATCTTAAAAAAGGACGCCTTGTATATACAGTTTTTAATATCTAATCTTTTACATAAGTATCAGTTACAATGTTATAAGGTAAACCTTCGAAACAACGAAGTGGTACTTGTTTCTGTGCCACGGATAACATGACAACGATGTCCCTAAGGGCTGTTGACTCGTTGGAAGATTACCTACTTAATTAACGAAGTGATCTATAAGAAATTGCGATTCAAGGAAAAAGGTCTATCTACCATGGAAGAGACATTTTAACTGCTCTCTTGCTTACCCTACCAGCGTTAGGTACGCGCGACTCTTCATACAAACGTGTTTTTTTTTTCGTTTTCGGTTCCCAGATGAGGCGAGGAACTTTTTTCAGGTCTTTGAATGTTCTCCTTGGGTATTTTTAATAAAATTTTCTACGTAGATATTTTAAGTACTTAGTTTACTTTTCCTCCGTGTAGGATAGTCCTGAGATGCCCTATATCCAATAAAAAAAAATAAAACATATTAGCATCACAGTCTAGCTCCAATACTTCCAATCTATCTTCGATGACCGCTACTTCTATTAATACACAATGTTGATTCTCATTTTAACGTTGGCTTTGATATAAACGTGTTTATTAATAGCTCACTATTGACCACAGTATCCCTAACACGAACGCCCCAATTTAATTTATCCTTCTCGTTTGATTTTGTCTGTCTAGTGTCATAAGTAAAGGTCCATTTACAGGGTACGTATTAATTAATAGATTCAGGCGTTACTTTGCGGAGGTCCATATCAACAAACTGGAACAAATTACTTTGCTACTCCGCGAAACCATCCATTCCATCCATTTTGGTTTCATGGAGTAGCAAGGTAATTTGTTCCAGTCCGAGGGTACGTATTCTCACATGCTAGTTGCTTTATATTCCTGGGCTTGATCAATCAATCGAACACGTCATACCTCGGTAGCCTGCAATATAATGCAGCTCGCATTCGAGAACTCACACCATGAAAATTAACCTTAAAAGATGCACAAGATTTGGGTTGTCATGTCAGGGCTACTACTGAGCGAAGGTCTCTCTTCTAAATACTGTAACGCTTGGTCAAACGCAATCGCATAATTCAATGAATAACTAACAATGATTTTTTGCAGATCCTCCAACAATCTTCTCGCTTCACTGAGCTGTCGCCAGATAGGAGCCAAGTGGCGTTAGCGCACAGCGTGATACCGGTGAGTCTTTTGTTCTAAGGCAGCGGTTCTCAAACTTTTTTTCCAATGGAACCCTTTTGGAAAGCGAAACTTTTGACGGAACCCTTATAAGAAACAGTGTTGAACTATCGTCCAGACAGGAGAGGTGTATTTCAGATTTTTTTTCTCGCGGAGCCCCTATAGAGGCATTGTGGAACCCTAGGGCTCCGCGGAGCACACTGTGAGCCTTGTAGTTGTGTATCAGTTAAATTAAATCTGATCAAACTAAGTATAATCTACACTAATATAATAAAAGAGGTAAACTTTGTTTGTTTGTATGTAGGGCGTAATCTCTGGAACTACTCAACCGATTCCAAAAAATCTTTTACTGATAGAAAGCTACACTATTTCTGACGGACATAGGTTACTAATTCCACGCGAACGAAGTCGCGGGCGTCCGCTAGTAAATAATAAACATGCAGCAGCGATGCATGTAACATCATTTGAGTAGGACTTGGATAGTAAATATACGTATAACATTATATGTGTTAATCCAGGTCTATATGTTTCCTAAATGAAATAATAAATCTATTCGGCTGTGTGTGCACGATTGTATAGCAACCATAGAAACATTATCTTGATGTTCGCTGTTTATATGTGTTATGTGACAATTACAAAAATAACAGTGTGCTGACGTTACTCTCCGATGCTATTCTAATCGCGGTTCGATAATAGCATTATTGGAACAATAGATTATATTGTTTTTATTTCGCGTTTACCGGGTACTTCTTAGAAATTTCGACCACTCGTATTTCTCTACGACTATGCCGTTTGCGGTGGATAAATACTACATTAATTTCGTACTATCTGTCACTTACTTAAGTACTGGTACAAGCGAGTTTTTTTACTTGGAAGTGACGGGTTTTGCAATGAGTAAAAAATAAAACTGCAAATTAACTTAGGTGGCATTGAGATACTTTAAATAACTTCAAATAAAACCGATACCAATATGACGAATTCTTACAAGTTAATATTAGTTATGTCTAGACACGTTCGTGTGTAAGCATTTATTTATGATTGTTATACATACAATTGGCTTGACAATAGAACAATGAACATTCTGGGCTCTTAAAAAATCAAGGTAACGCTGCTTTTGAGGCGTTTAAGAATAGAACGAAATTAATCAGTCTCTTGTGTATTTTAACCAACTTTAAAAATGTAACAAAGAAATTCTCAAACGGATGTTTTAATAAATTTTTTTTATTCGATGGTATATCTTTTATACTTACAAGTTTTTCAAATTTTATTCAAAATCAAGATTTGATGTGATCACATCACTTGCCATCTTTAGAAACCAGCAACCTCCAGAGATTCATTGATCCGTTGTTGGGCTTTACATTCGCGAGGATTCAACGGAAATCCACAAATCGCATCCCAAAATATCACCTTAATCAAAGACATAGGCTTTATTTTTGGGAAATATTAAATTCAGAATTGAGTCACATTAATACTAATATGATTATTACGTGCGAAATAATTTTTAAAGTTAATTGAAATATTTGGCCTATCGTCGCACCGTTAGGCTAAATGCATGAGTCTCCTCTTGACCACAGCCAAAATGTCGACGTAAATAAAACATTTTGGGATACAAGTACAAGTGTATGAATCGGGTTTAAAAATAAGTTATTTCTACTACTGGGGGCCTAGCACGCTCGCTTTTATCGATGACATAAAGCATTTATCCCGTTCTAACCAGTATGCGTGTGCGAAAGGGACGAATGCTTTATTTCAGCGATAAACGCTAGTGTGCTAGAGGGGCTGAAAGCGACATAAGGTTTAAAATTAGATAGAAAGCCGATCGAGAAAATACTTCGCCATCTAGGTCGCGTCCTTGTTAGGTCACGAAACTATTACGAGCTGTCTTGCATTTTTAGGGTTCTGGGGCCAAATGGCAAAAACAATACACTTACCTATAGTTTTATCATTTCCATCCGTCCGTCCGTCTGCATGTGACAGTTATATAAATCGCTAACTATACAAGTGCCATAAAGCAACATTTTACAGGATTATAAATGAAATGAAAATTATTTAATCCAGAACAATTAGTTCCATATTAGTGCCGTGAAAAACAAAATTATTAATAGCCTAGTGATAGCGATAGCCTAGTGGTTAGTGACCCTGACTATGAAGCTTAAGGTTCCGGGTTCGTTTTTTTATACAACATAGGAAGGCAAACAAGCAAGTGGGTCACCTGATGGTAAGGGATTCCCGGGAGGGGCAAATGTTTGTATCATAATATGAATGTTCGTACCAGAGTCTTGAATGTTATATGTATTTAAGTATGTATTTATCTATATAAGTATGTATATCCGTTGTCTAGTACCCATAACACAAGCAGCTTTAGTTGCTTACTTCGGGACTAGGTCAATTGGCGTGAATTGTCCTGAGATATTTATTATTTATTTATTTATTATTAAATTAAAATAAAATAAAAAACAATACCTAATTACATATAAACAATATCGAAAATTATTACTAACTAAACTCGCCACGCTATAGCTAAGGAAGGTGCAAGGAGGTGCACTTGCACCCTCCAGGCGGCCCTAACATGACAGCCCAGGTTTAGTTTAACCTCTCCCTGCGTCTCTGTCTAACTAGTGTCATAAGAAAGGGACGCAGATAGAGATAAACTTAACTTGGCCAGTCATGTTAGGCCCACTGGGTAGAAAATACAGAGAAGAACTATTTATTTATTTAAAAACTAACGACCCACCCCGGTTTTGCGCGGGTGCAGTTCACTAAAGAAAACTTAATTAGAATTAGAATGTATGATATAAAACCCTCCAAATTGCCAAACTATTTTCGAAATTTTCGGTCTTACTACAAAACCATGTTTAAGTTTTAGACATAGCTAAACAGCTGTCATTCCTTACAAATTGCTGGTTTATTAAGTGTCTAATTCATGTTAATTTTTTTGTGGTATGACGGATTATGTTTTGAAGGAGAGATTATTATTAGAGTTACATGTCACTTTGTCTGAAATCTTGACGTATTTCTAATCCTTAAATTATTTTAATAAAACAATAACGAATTGCAAAGACAAATAATCACGGAGAAGAAGTTGTAGCTTCTTTTTAGAAATGATATATTTTCAATTTACACGGTATTCTGATTTTAGAGAACGCAGAAACACCTTTGTTTTTCATAGTCTCTTACAGAAATACTCAGAAGTACCAACTTATTTTTGCTGTCCAGCGCCGATGCTTCCAAATAGTTACGACCTACGCACATTCAAGAAATGACCCCATTTCTTCTTTAGTGTTTTTTTTCTCGTAAGCCTACGGAATCCTATTCCAAGCATGACCTGATCTGGTCTTGCCCAGTTTTTTCTTTTCATGTCTGAAATTCAATTAGATTCTAGACCGCAAGTTTTTTGCTGTGCAAATGTTGACGTGGTTCGTTACTCCACGAGAAACGTACTGTATAACTGTCGGGTTTAAAAATGTTTAAAACTAATTAATATTTTTAAACAGAAATGAAAGTTAGGATTTCAGAAAAGTACTTTGTTTTAACATCGTCCACTTCTTAAAATAAAATAAAAATTAATAAATATTTTGGGACAATTGACACCACTTGACCAAGTCTCAAACTAACCAAGCATCGCTTTTGCTATGGCTATATACTTAAAAACCTACACATGTAAGCAAGTATAAACATTCACAACAACAAGTGCAAACATTTATATTCATCATACAAATTCTCCTCACTGGAACAAAACCAGGGATCTCTAGCTTTGTCTGAGGTCACTTACCAATAGTCATAGTCAACGTATTTAGCTGTAAATAATCGAAATAGATTTTTTTTTATGTTAACCACTAGGTTATACGGTTGTCAGGTCGTTCTCAAAACTTTCTTTTACTACACTTGATTCCCAAAAGAAGTAAAGTTATTTTAAGTTTATGATACTAATTATCATGAATGCGATGTTTATCTATTGTCAATAATACGGCGTATTGACGCAAGTGGTTCGTAAGTAGCCCAACTCGGGTACCGTGCCACAGTAAAAGAATTTACAAGAGTTTTGTGTTATGTACTTAAGTAATTATAGCGGCCTTAATTCCTTCAAGTGATTCATAAATTAAATATCATGAATTTAGGGAAATTGATGTACATATCACAATATTATTAAAGAATAGACCGTCTTGCAAGGTGAGCAACGCACGAGTAGATAATACTTCGATCTCCAGCCTATTTAAATCTCACTGCTGGGCATATTACAGAGTGGCCCAAAACCCTCCGAAAACCTAAAGCAAGTGCTTACGAACAACCGTTTTTTTCTTCTTTAATTATTTTAATATTTGACGACGTGGGATCAAAAAACCAAAGGCACTGAAACACATTTACTCCCGGTGCTTTTCAGCTTTACAATTGATTCCCTCTTACGAAAAAAAATACATAGGGTTGTTTGCAATCACTTACTCTATAGCCCTGTATAGGTTTTTTGAAGGGTTTTGGGCCACCCTGTATATACCTTATACCTCAATAATAGAGCTTGGGTGTTAGTTTCCACCAGAGTTCTGTGTATAAGTACTTTGAACTTAACACAAAACTTCACACGCAAGAGTATGCATCTGCAGGTGTTCTCATTGTGTTTTCCTTCATCGAAAAGTTCATGGCACATAGCTAGCTACTGCGTTTCGTACGGTCAGCAACAAGGTCCGGTAGTCCCACGAATCAGGGACAACAACAACAACAACAACAAAGAAAACAAAAAAACTAATTAGTAAGGTACACAATAGGCGGTCAGGGACTTGCTTGGGGTTGCTGATTTCCATGAGTTCTCGTGGTGACTTCGCATCATACGACTCACATGTTCGTTTGCCTCCCTAAACTATAAGAATACCGATATACTTGACTGTAAAAATCGATAGATAGAGGTTTAGAAGGAAACTGTTTAAATTGAATGGAGTGTAATCTTAAAGATATCATAATCATAATTTTCTTGGTAATATTCATTACACGCCGCAATTCATTAATAATGATTATTCAAAGCATTAAAGAAAGTCCATATAAAATATTATTACATATTCTTTCAATAAATCAATCGTATTTTAGTGCACTTACAAAATCAAAATTGTGTCGAGAGAAAACAAAAAAGATTATAAAAAATATAAATAAACAAAACCATGCACACTAAAATAAACTAAAATTGTGATAACATACAGTAACAGTTGCATTTTCGATTCCAGGTCTACAGATACAGTTTCCTGGCCAGGTATACCGCTTTCGACGTAATCACTGGTGAGACGAGAGAAATTTTCCCCGCGACTGTGCGTTCAACGGAAGGGTTCCTCCAGAACTTCGTTTGGGGACCCTCTGGGACCACGCTTGCCTTTGTGTACCTCAACAACATCTACTACCAACCGAACGTGACCGAAGATGCCGTGCAAATCACAACGAACGGAGAACTCAATGTTATCTACAACGGTATACCTGACTGGGTATATGAAGGTGTGTATATATTTATTGAAATAATAATTAATTCGCTCTTTTCCAAATAGACTCTACCAACAAGTCAGCCCCAAACACTCTATTTAATAGAGTATTTGGGGCTGACTTGTTCAGTTTCGATCAAAGTTCTAAAAAATAAAGATAAAAAATAGAATCCTAAACATAACAATGACTGTAAGAAAACTTCCTAGAAGTATAAACAGGCTGTTCCCCTTCCAAGTCAGGTAGAAATCTGCTCTTACAATTATTTTAGCACTCCTCAAGTGGTATTAATTCAAATACAACCTATAATATAAGTGTTATAATTACTAAAAAGTGTAACAAAAATAACGGTAAGTGTATTTAAGATCTTCAAATCTTTAGGGTTCCGTTGATGAGCATCAGACTGATAGATTAATACGATATGTGGAATTACATTTAAGATGATGGTGTCTTACTACGAGAACCGAAGGTCTTATTAGCTTAATATGCTATATGTATAATGACAACACAAAGAAAATTAGAGTAATGGCAGGACTCAAACCCAAACCTAACCTTAACCTAAACCTAATTTTTCTTTGTGTTGTCATTATATAGCATTTTAAACATGTGAATGTATAAAAATAATAAAAACAAAAAATCTAAAGTGAAAATTTTGATTACAAAAATATCCTATAAGCTGTATGGTATGACCTTCTAGCAGGTTATTTATGTCAGTTGATCTAATTACTACCACTGCACATAGCTTAACAGATCGTCAATTGGTTTTTTGCGACCTTCAATTTTTTTTGTTAAGTCTTTTGTATTCAATATGATACAATTAGTAATTAGTTTATGAAAATAAATTTTATTTCATGGTATACCAATTACCAATTTACCTGGAATGATTTAATATTTTATTCTGCCTAAAATAGTTTGATTTTAGACATGTTCATTATATGTAATCTTGAGTGTTTAATTGAATTTTGTTTGTTAGGTTCGAGTAAAATAAACTAATCTGAATTTAGTGTAAACTAAATTTTCGTTCGATTTTTATAGCATTCAAATTAAATTTAAATGCTATATGTATAATGACAACACAAAGAAAAATTAGGGTAAGGGCAGGACTCCAACCTGCAACCTTATCATTCCGTGCCTTGCGTTTGCCAGTTTCGCCATATTACCACTAATGTACATATCACCACTTATGAATTTAGAATACAGTACAAATTGAATTAACTTAGTATTTATAAATTAACGTTTTCCTCGTCTTATTTCCAGAGGAGGTGTTCGGCACCAACAATGCCATGTGGTTCTCAGCGGACGGCGAGCACTTGGCGTACGTCACGTTTGACGACTCGAGCGTGCGTGTGATGCGCGTGCCGCACTACGGCGTTCCCGGCTCCGTGGAGTACCAGTACACGCAGCACCACGAGATTCGGTACCCTAAGGTATTAAAAAAAAGTTGGAGACATTGTTATCACATTTGACAAATGTGGCTCAACTTTTGACAAACGTGGCTCAACTTTTGACAAATGTGGCTCAACTTTTGACAAATAGGGCTCAACCTTTGACAAATATGGCTCAACTTTTGACCAATTTGGCGTAACATTCGACAAATATGGCTCAAATTTTAAGCACGTGGCACTGAGAGATATTTTTAATAAAACACCATTAACTAGATGTATGTAGGTACAGTGGATTGTTGTACAGTCAGCATCAGAAGAAAATCTAAACAAGATCTTACTCTCTTGATAATAGAGACATGCTTATATCTTTTTGATCTGTGTGACTGTGTACAAATATCTGTTGCTGAATGTACAAGACATGACCTCACACCGAGCCGAAAAAAGTCACAGAATATGAAAAGTCTATAACTTACAATTTTCTTAGAAAACTACCTAACGGGAATAAGGTAAAACAGATATAACCGACAACTGATAATCTAAATATTCTAAATATTACACGCTTGTAGGTCAACTAAATTATTTCAATATAAGAACTGGATATAAACAGCCTTAAATATAAGAAAACCATAAGGATATTGAGTTGTCTAATTATTTCTAATAGTTTAAACAGATTAGAGACAAGTTTAAAGATATGTACAAATGTGGCAATCATGCTACAGTAAGTATCGAAGTACTGTAGAATTTGAACTATGTCGAAGTCCAAGTGGCGCGTGGCCCAATAAACTTATTACACGCCCGAATTGCGTTAGCTACACTCCACGGTGTATTTCTTAAGTGGAATAACTATACAAAGGGCTATCAGAGTAGCCCGAACGATGGTGTAGGGTAATTGCTTTTTATTTAGAAAAAATGTGTTAGCAAAATGTCACCGCGTTGACATCTGAGGTGACTATCGACTGAAATTGCATGTTACTTAAGCCTTATTTTAATTAAGTAATAAAAGAGAATATGACAACACAAATACAACGACAACAACCCCAACAACAACAAACAAAACAACAACAACACAACAAACAACATCACACTACTTTACTTTTTGCCTCCTTTTTTTACAACTTTAAGCATTTAAATATTTACCGCTTAACATCTACGGACCGGTGAATAAAATAGTTTCAAACGATTTTCCCAGAGTTGCTGTTTGCATGTCATTTCCAAAAAATTGTGTTTTGTTTAGCATTCTATGAACTTCTCATAGTCGCACGAGGAAAACGAAGATGTAAGGTGTTGCGTAACATGACCAAACAAGATTACCGGAGATGAACGAACGTTTATTGACATGGTTTAGTTTCGATGGGTTTTGTGTTCACCTTAACTAGAATGGTTGTGCTAAGTGCAAGTGAAAGTATTCGGTCAACTGGTTTGGCGTGGCGGCCGCGGCGTGCATGTGACGAAGTGGCCATAGAAATAGCGGAAGATTAAGTTCATACAGATCAAATACAATAAACATAACATGAGTTAAGTAAGATTTATGTGTTGGTATTGCCAATGTTGAATAATACAAAAACAGTACCAAACCATCTTGATCGTTCATCCTGCCGCTAAGCAGTAATGCTTGCACTGTTTTGTTCCGGTGAGGAGAGCAAGACAACCGGTGTAATTAATGGAACAAAAGGTATTCCATCTTAGCCCTCTAGGTTAGCAACGCATCAGAAATCTCCTTGGTGTGTCTGTAGGCGGTGGTGATCACTTACCATCAGGTTGCTTGCTTCTATCTTTTCTATTGTATATAAAACATATTAAGTTTAAACATACCGCACCGTAATTAAAGAATGGAAAAATTAGTACCTGATGAGTAGAGCATTTTTAAAATTAGTTTTTAAATACAAGTAATTGTTCGTACCAGTATTTTTATACAATACTTTTGAAGTAATTAAATCCACACAAAAACAAGCAAAGATAAATAAATACAGTCAGAAAACATGTAACGATAAGGAATTTCAACAGACGGTTTAATGTCGGAGATTATTAAAATAATTATTTCCGTTCTATGTGAACACCATGGTAATAAAGTGATGTTCAAAACTTCGTCACGGTACTTTAACCATGTGGTGTGATCTAAAATAAAACCAGCTAAGTGTGAGTTGGTATTCGATTGCCGACTATTGTATACACCTGTACCAAATCTGTATTTATTTGGTCCAGTAGATGTCATGAAAATAGGCCATGTAGACACATATGACAGTGATCCTGTAAGCGCTTTTCTATGTTAACACTTGCGTTAATGAAGTGTTAGTCAAAACTAGATATTGAAATGGCTGGTTTAATGGCTTCATCTGCCTTACATAATTATGTCAGGGCCGTCTATACCATTGTTTAGGACGTGACAGGTTGATGCTGACTGGAATTGCTAATGAACCTAACTTAAACGCGCGGGTAACGGGTTTACTCCTAACGCGATAGTTAGAATTCCTCCTTAATAGTGAGGTATGTAATGCGTATTCCAATTACCCACGTATGTGGTGTTCATCAGCGGGTTTGGTTGCGTTTTAAGGTCGGTTCAATAAAAAAATATTGTAAATAAATTAAATTAAACCTTTGGACGGTTTACACATAAATACCTAGTTGTTAACTAAGCAAAGCTTGTAATATGAGTACTTGATAACGGATACACAACACATACTTATATAGATTCATCCGTAAATAAATATATATGCATTTCAAGTAACGGACAAAAACCCCCTAATACTTAAACGCTCAGTAAATCTGCATTACGTAACACACCTTTATCTTCTGACGTTTGGTTTCGGAGAAAGGTAACAGAATAAACAATGTCAATTAAAAGAAATTGATAAATCAAAAAGATAAAGAAGAACAATGCTTTCTCATCCACAAAAGAAGGTATTGTTCTTCTTTATATTTATCTTCTTTACTTAGTATAAACCAAAGTCACTATCTGTGAGTGTCCGCATATTTTCGGCCGCTTATTCCTCCTAAACCACGCAACGGATTTTGATACGGTTTTCACCGTCATTTAGAGATATTTTTACAAAAGGTTTTTATAAATAACACATCCTAATTATACACGTACAAAGCTGGGACGGGTCACTAGTTCTTACATAATTTATGTTTTATAATTTCGTTTCAGCCTGGCACTACTAACCCAACGGTGACCGTCACCCTTCGCAATCTGGATTCCGGCATCAACAGCGTATACTCCGCACCCACAGACCTGAACGAGTGAGTATAATATATTGTGCATCCAAACTATATATCTTAAATGTGAACCTGTCTGTCTGGTTCACACTTAAACAGCTAAGTCGATTTGGATGAAATTTGGTATAGCCATAGTTTGACACCCAGAGACGGACATATACTGCTTTAAAAAAAACTATCCCTAAGTGAAATGGGGGATGCAACTTAAATCCCTGTGAGAGTGTCCTTATGATGGTGGCTGCGTTCCCTCTCTGGATAGATATGTCAATCTGTTGAGCAAGGATCGAGCCATTTGTAGGGTTCCCATTGGTTCGATGTAATGTTCGTTTGGGCTCTTTATTCTTATTTTTCCAACATTTAACGCATAATAAGTCACTCTTAACATGTCCTTCTTTAGACCCCTTATTCACCAAACTGACAGATATCCGAGTGACAACGACAATTCGGAATACATGGTTAACTCGAAGAGCTTAGGTTTTGTATTGTCGGGTTTAAATGTGGATACGTAATGTAACTCTGAATTTTATTGTCGCTGTCACCTGACATATTATTATTAGTTTGGTGTAATAGGTTGTCATCGTGTTGGAAGGAAGAAGAATGTGTAACAGTCTTGATATTTTTATAGGCCCATCCTGAAAGCCGTGAAATTCGTCTCAAGCAACTCAATAGCATTAATGTGGACTAATCGTGTCCAGACCACTTTGAGAGTGGTTACCTGTACTCTCGGACAAGCTGCTTGCACTCAGGTATTTCATTATACGTGTAAATTCCTTATGTCTGTAATTAAAAAAAAAATGTTCTGTTACCTAGCATGTAATAATTATGAGGATGACATAATTTTCCCAGACAATTGTCTATGCAAGATGCCTATCTAACAGCACATATTTATAACGTTATCGGTACTTAAACGCGATAAAGTGTATTGTTAATTTAGCTTGGCGTTTCGGCCATGTTTCAACGGCCGCGGAGCCCACTCGTGACCACGGCGGTTGAAACGTTGAGGCAAATTAACAATATACTGTTATCGCGTTAAAGTCCCGATAAAGTTTTAAATATCTAACAGCAGTTTAGAATACATTTACGACAGCTACCGGGAAGGGGGATGATACAATCGTAAATCACGAAGATTTTTATCGTGGGTAGGTATATTGTGTGTGGTGAATACACACAATAAGTGGTTTCGTGTTCCAGTTTTACTGCAAAACTAGAAGAAACGAATTGACAACGAGGAAGAAAATAATTACTAAGATTTTCTGTATATTTTTCAGATATACCAGTACACTGAATCTGACGGTTGGATTGACAACATCCCGTTCATTTTCAATGAGCAAGGAAACTCTTTTATTACCATCTTGCCTCAAGTAAGTATTCTTAGAAACTAAATGTCTTATTTTAAACCATAGTTAGGGTACATTTGCACAGCCCTTTGATCTTTTAGGTATACATAGCAAAATTATCATCTTAGGCAGCGAAGACTATTAGGGAAAGTAAGTAACAAAAACTGAACAGCGCAAAGCAACTGCTCCGGGTGGCTCAAAATAATGTAAAGTTTGCGAAGCTAACGGCCAACATCCAGTAATAGAAAGGCAGAAGAAAAATACTAACAAAAAAAATTGCACACCTCGCTTTGTCCTTGGAAGTGTGTTGTAACAACAAAGATGAAGATGGTGATGAATAAAAGGATGTAGTTTGCATACATTGGCATAATACAATTGTATCAAATAAAAATGTTTGATTCGAGCTCGAAACGGTGGTTCTGTGTAAATAAATGATGATAGCGAACATAGTATTCGATGCTGCACATGTTCCATTAAAAAAAAATCAATACCGTTTATATAACCAAAAGCTATCACAATATTCTTCACGTTTCAGGCTGTAGAAGGAACTCTGTACAAACAAGTGGTGCAAGTGTCTGCGCCAGCGACTGGCAACATATGGACGCTGCAGAGCCGCTCTAACACCGCACACACTGTCGCCGAAATCCTTAAGTGGACTGACGAAAATGTCATGTTAGTTCTGCTTCTTATATAAGTATACTTAGGCCTCCGGCGCATCTCTAAAAGATCCAAAAACATTGCAACCAAACATGGTGCCGGAAGCTTAGGATCACAATATTTAACTTAAAAGGAAAATGGTCTTCTATATTTTAGAAGATCATATACCTACTGTTAGATCATAACTGCTATAGAATCTAAGAATGAATACCCCTAGGTTATGTACACATATTGATACTTGCAAACATCGTGTTATTATAGCAAATATTAAATAATTATAACATTTGTGAATAACATTCCAGTTGGTACAAAGCAACCCACGAGAGAGACTCGTCGGAACAGCACATCTACTCCGTCGATGCAAGTGGAGTCGTCTCTTGCTTCACCTGCGACATCGAGAGGGAAGACGGTGCCCAGTGTCTGTACAACGACGCCGTCATCAGCGATGATGCCAATCGCATCACTATCAACTGTGCTGGTCCTGACATACCGCAAGTTTTCATTTATGATACTGTAAGTATCTTGGTCTTAACAAATTGAGCTACAAAGCCTGCTATATTTTCCTAAAGTAATCTACGGTTGTACTACAGTTCTGTAGTATAACTTTACATTACCGTTGAATTACAGGCTAAATGGTATGTGAGGTTGATAAATACGTAGCGTCAGAGTATAATGAATTCTTATCACAATAATCATTGATGTTCGACGACGTATGATCATGAATCTGTGCCAAGATGCTACACTAAGATTACTACCCAGAACATAATTTTACAAATCATATTATGTATCTACTGATTTTATCTCTGATTATAAAGGCCACGAGTCACGAGCGCCTGTCCCTGCGTAAAATAACAACGATAACCGATTCTCTGATAAAGCGAAAAGAAAAACAGCTTATCTTGCTTGGTAGCATTATCTGTTGGCCTTGGATTATCATATCCGACCGTTAATGTATTCATATCAAATTATTGAAAAGACATGAAATTTAAATAGGAAATGCATCATTTTACATATTTTCATACATTACGTTGTTTTCTTGTCAAATATTTAATACTGCCTCCCTGAAAAGGGCACTCAAGTTAAATTGATCCTTCTGTGTAGCTTTGCCTAACTAGTGTCATAAGAAAGGGACGTATGTTAAGATAAATTGCATTGAGTCATGTTGAATTGTCATGGTAAGACAACATCCTAATTAATAATATTACCATAGAGAAGTAGCCTTAGTAAAAGTACTCAGTATATTGAGCAGACAAAGAACGTGTCTGACACTGATAGATTCCAAATTAAAGATGCCCTTAACGAGATTGATCTCCTTCTAATAATGCGCTATACATATATGTACATCCAATTGCTCTTTCATTGCCCAAAAAGTTCGCAAAACGTTGTGAAAGAGTGTCCCATGACCTTGCGAGGATAGGTAGACGCTAGGCAAAACCTTTCGGCTATCACAATTTTTATTACCTCTTCCTCATCACACATTGGCCATTACAGAACGGCACACTTGAGCACACATGGGATGACAATTCTGCGACCATCGGCTTGCTGACCAATCGCCAGCTGCCAGTGACGCTGAGGCTCAACGTGTCTGTCGCTGAGGGATACCCCGACGCCGATGTTCATTTGTTGCTGCCAGCTGATTATGAGCAGAGGACTAATGTGCCGATGCTGGTCTATGTGTGAGTGTTGTGCGAATACAATTAATTACTCAAGAGTATTCAAATGTTGAAGATGTTTTCATTTAATACGAATATTGTAGTGAAATATGGCAAATACCATTGTGTTTGCTATGTCAAAACCATTCAATCAAGTATAACTTTAAGGGCTATTTATGCGGTACGAGTTCTCTCACGGGAGTTGCATGACATTGTGGGTTACCGAGGTATGATGTGATCGATCGATTGATCGAGCCGCGCAATGTAATGCAACTTACATACGGAGAACTCGCTCCGTGTAAATGGCCCCTTATTACATTACGAGTTAAAAAAAAATGTGGTAATGTGTTTTAGTTGGGTGCTACTTATAATTAAATCTTTATTAAGTATAAATTGACCCACTCTGTTATCGAACTTAAATCTTGATGCCAGATAAGCCATAACTGGTAATTCATGGTTAGGATATGTAACAAAGGTGTGATTTAATATTTCCACTCAAATTTTCATGATCTATAATTGAACAGACGCCATTTAATAGCGAAACAAATAATGTTTTTATTCATATCTCAACTCCGGTTTACGTCGAGGTTGGGTTGGTCTCGCTCATCATCATCGTCATATGGTCTCGAAACACTCGCTCGATGCTCGTCGCTTCTGAGCTTAAAGAATCACAAAGCTGATAGGGACTAATCCTACTCAATCTTAGGGTTAAGTTACATTTTGATGAATGCAAGTGCGAGATCTTAAATTCGGTGTTTAGTGCAAGTTGTGAAAGTATGATCTGACACTTGCATCAATCAAAGTATAACTTATTGTTAGTCAGTATCGGTGCTCAAAGTATTACTTGGGTCAATTTTAAGCCTAAGCTCTTGATTACAGCTACGGTGGCCCGGACACGGCGCTGGTCACCAAACAATGGAGCATCGACTGGGGCTCCTCCCTGGTGAGCCGGTGGAACATCGCTGTGGCCCACATCGACGGACGGGGGTCCGGGCTCCGCGGCGTCACCAACATGTTTGCTCTCAACCGGAGGCTGGGAAGCGTGGAGATTGACGACCAGATCGCTGTCACCAGGTATGTTTAAAGTTAAGAGTTGTTCCGTTAAAACCTTGTTCTAGTTTCGGGATTGCGTTTTTTGTTGATATACCTAGAACAAGCGTGCAATATTAAAAATATATATTATAAGATCTATGAGCAACCGAGCCTGTAGGTACAGTTTTATCAAAAATATATTGTACATCGGCAGTATTCGTTTGCGCAGAGAAGCGCAGACCAGTTTCCGACAGTAGCCGAACGTGTGAATAATCCATATTGTACTTTATTTGCAAGCTCAACTGGCAGAGTATTGCTTGCTATGCATTCTTAGCTTTGTCCCGTTTACACAATTCGTACAATGTGGCGCACGGGCTGTCGCCATGTTGCTGCGAAATCGATAGACCAATAAAATCTACTTTATCATCGGTAGATCGAAATTTCTCGCGCTACTAAAATTGGTCTACTGCGCAGGTACATCGTGGCACAACATATTTTTGGTAATACTGTAATAGATGATTATTATATGGTAAGTCAATACTAGTGAACAAAAAAGGCCCAATGCATATTGTGTCCTAAGAGCACATTTATATTGGCCTGAAATGTCTAGATAGTACCTGCGTTACGTTACTTAGCTTGTAGTACCTACGTTAATTTTCTCATTTAAGTAACAAGCTCACACATGTAGTTTGTCAAAAGGCTTCCTCTTAAAAAATACTGCTCTCATCATCATCATCATCTCAGCCACAAGAAGTCCACTGTTGAACATAGGCCTTCTCCATGGATTTTCAAAGTGACCGGTTGGAAGCAGCATGCAACCAGCGCCTTCCTGCCACCTGTATGAGGTCATCGGACCACCTTGTTGGTGGTCGTCCTACGCTGCGCTTGCCAATACGCGGCCGCCATTCGAGAACTTTTCGACCCCACCGACCGCCCCCCCGCCGCCCCCTCACCCCCGCCGACTGCTCTATTATTCCGATATTTTTGACAAACACGAAGTGCCCACTTCAAGCTAACTTTACTTTCTTATACTTTGTCGTATACTTACAGATCTCTCCACGAAATGCTGCCATGGTTGGACTCAAACCGCACCTGCATTTGGGGCTGGTCGTACGGCGGGTACGCCGCTTCGCTGGCTTTGGCCCGCGGAGGCGACGTGTTCCGATGCGCCGCTGCCGTCGCGCCAGTAGTCGACTGGAGATTCTACGGTAAACATGAAATTTTAAGACTACTGTGTACCCAGCTCTCTAAACGGCAATAACATGTTCCACCGTCTGAAATTTATAGCCTATAGCCATATGTTATTTTATTATGCTGTTCTTGTGCCGTCAGTCATTAGTATTTTTAAGTACTGTACTTTACAAGGTTAGGTATGGGGTACGTTGGATGGTTAGATTATCCAGGTTGTGACGACATAGCAATAAGAAAAAAATAATTAAAATATGATTACAGATACCATCTACACGGAACGCTACTTGGATACACCTCAGCAGAACCCGACAGCATATGCTGAGTCCTCTCTTCTGACTGACGATGTGGTGAGAAGTCTTTCTTGACCCTATCCTAATGAGATGTTTATTATGAGATGTTTTGCTGATTGCATTAAAAAAGTGTCTCTCTCCTAGTCTCAAACATCGAGAGTGTAAAAATAAATAAACATAAATATCTTGGTAACTAAAACTACCATGAGACTCTTACATATTAATAGAAACGGATCACTCACGTAATTGAAGTCGAGTCGAGACGTGTATCGGACCAGTCCGTGGTCCTTAACCATGTCGGGCATTACTCGACTTTAAATACGTGAGTGATCCGTTTCTATTAAAATACCTTGATAACGATAAAGATGTTTGGGGCCATTTAAACCAATTGGCCTACACCGACACTACGGAAAACTTGTTACATAAAGAATTAGAATATGGTAGGAATTTTGATTTTTACAAATCAAACACAGTCCTTCTTAGTTGTGATGTCACCGATATCTCAAACCAAGATGACGTTGATGTGTTGTTCTTCCGTCATTTTGCGCTTACACAAGTTTACACTTGCTGTGTTAATTTCAATCAAAATGGAGAAAAAACACATAGCAATACAGAGTATCCTCTATATTTTTCATCATGTTCCTCAGGTGGAGGCGTATAGGAACAAGCGATACTTCCTCGTCCACGGAACTGCGGATGACAACGTACATTACCAGCACGCCATGTTGATCTCACGGCTGCTGCAGCGCCAAGATGTTTACTTTACGCAGATGGTATGATCTTAATAATTATATTTCTTACTATATTTACATACTTACAGTTTCTCAATTATTTCGATTCAATCAACCTACGTTGATTGAATCGAAATAGGTAATATGAGAAACTGTAAGTCTATTTGATATAGGGGAAGTTTCGATGTGGTGATTTTATTATACGAGTATAACGGATCAATTTCGTGTTAAAGTCGAATTTCTCCTAAACATCTTTCACTCGTGAGTCGTGGGGTCTGGCATGAAGTCGTCGATAGGCCACGGCTGCAAGAGTCATGTTATGTGTAAGAACCTTGACCGATGCAAGGATGTAGATTAAAATTTGGTTTGAACACGTGGATGATCCGTTACTTATAACTATTATAAGATATTGGAGGTATAAAAAACCACTTATACCAAAACTATACATATTATTGACATTTGTTTTCATTGTAAGACTGCAGCGAAACGAACTCGATACTGTGTGTCTCAAACGTCGGAAAGTGGCTGTTAAAATGTTCAACCTAGAGTAATGATGATAAAGAAAAAAGTTTATTCTTCATTTATTTGAGCATATGTTTTATTTTTACAGAGTTACACAGACGAAGATCACGGGCTCGTGGGAGTGAGGCCTCACTTATACCACGCATTAGAGAAGTTCCTAGAAGAAAACATGCTGTAAATAGAATAACTTATAAAGAAAATGCATTTTGTGAACATTCCTCAGTGTACAGAAAAAGTCCAGTTACAGTTGGATAAAACATAAGGGCCATATGGCAAGCTCTAGTCCATAAATACGCTATCTGGCAGTATGTTTGCATTTAGCCAATTTTGTCTGTAATGTTGGAGAGCTTGGACTAGTTCTCATTTTATTTCAATTGATATTAATTTCAGAAATTTTTCGAAGTAGTTATCAACGTAATACTAAACCAAAATAATTTCGAAGTTCAGTATAACAGCTAAAACTTACCTATTTATTTCTTTAAACGTACAAATCAATCACGAAGATCCCTGCTATAAAGCCGGCTAAGTCCACAATATGTTTACCATGATTGGATAAGTTACGCTATATTATATCGCTGATTTTATACATAATTTTATTGATGGATTTTTTTCTTCGTCCAAACAATAGGATTATTTAATCGAAGATTATTTCGAACATAATGAAAAACAAATATGGATTATTAACATTTTAAGAGAAAATGAACTTAACAGGGTACGTACTTCCAAAATGACAACCTGCTTTAATAATGGACGAAAGATTTCTATTAGTATTATTAACGAAAACGATTGACGTGACCATGTAAGATAAATTCAAAAATCTATTTATTAGAAGAACACGGAAACTATTAATCTAGGACTAATGATTGTTACTAGTTAAAAACCATCATTCCCGAAATACCAGATTTTTAAAGTACTGTTTCCTGAAACAAACTAACTACCTGCTCTAACACCCTTGAATTTTGTGATTACTAATTGTTGACAGTGTTAGTATTTCGAAATACTATTTAATTTGAAAATCTGGTATTTATGGAACAAAGTTTTAAAAAGGCAATTTCTGTTAACCCAGTATTAAGGCCGATACATTAAAACACGTATAAAGGTGACGTTGAAGATTAACAGTTTTTTAAAGATATTAATTATATCAATAAAGTCAAATCTATTATCATATTAAATGTTGCCAAATGAGAGCCACTGGTTCGTCCAGTGACTATAGGTTATTTATTACCATGGTAAAGTTCCCAGGGAATTTAGAGAACCAAGCTATTCCAAGAGTGTACCTAATAGTTTTATTGTTATAAGTATTGTATAGATTCTGTGGACTTTAAAATAAGCAATACCATGTCTGTAAATATTTAAATGTACTGCTAAGTACAAAATGTCTTTTTAAATAAATACTATTTTATACAACGGCGATTTTTATTTGTTTAACCTTTTCAACGCCAAAGACAGATATACGCGTCATTATATGTTCAACGCCAATAAAGGAGAAATCCGCGTGGAATATGAAAGTAGCTTACGTGCATGAGTATAAGGTTCAACTTCGTTACTTAAAAGAAAAGGCTTGGCGTGTGAATGACAACTTTTGCACCTATTTGACGTGGCGTTTGAAAGGTTAAATAGCACCCACTACCATAGTAAAGAAATAAAATGATAGTTTCTAACTATTAAGACGAATCTAATATCTGAGACACAACAGGCGCTGTGAGGCAAGTGATGAACATACATGAATAATTATACGCTGCTTCACTGTACAATATTTGTTAAAAAAGAAACTTTGAGTGCTCAAAAGTTAAGTGATGTGAACTGTATGTGCCTTGAATACCTGACAAGTTGCCACTGTTGTTGAATGCATACAAAACTTACAAGTTTTCCTAAATTTGATGTACCGTCGACCAAGAATTTGCTTGACCACTTTTCGAACGTATTACAAAGGGATAAGGTTCAAAAGTGGTCAAGCAATTACTTGGTCGACTATCCTTGCTTATTTTACACATAAAAAATGCTAAACCAAAACCGCTTCAGATATCCGAAAAGCCAGCCTGTTTATAATGGACAGCATTTAGGGCATAGTAGAGACTACTCCAGTAGAGAGAGTATAAATCTTTGAAGCGTGAATTGTGCTAAGCACGATTAAAAATACGTCTTGATGCAGGATGTAACCAAGATAATAGTTCTGCTGTAACAAATTTCCACACCTACTTTGAAACACAAAACTAGATGTCATTTGTTATTTAAAAAATACCCTTGTTTATATTGAATAAAACATGTAATTTGACATTGTATGCAATTTATAATGTAATTTTGTATTGACTGAATAAATAAACTAAACTAAACTAATTAAGATATCTCTCTGACAGTTTGTAATTCTAGTTAATAATATAGATCTAGTGTATCTATCGTGGCAAGCGTGTATTAACCTATACATTGCTTACTTTACCATCAATAACGACCTGGCTCAGGTCAAATGAAAAACTTTTTCCCATACAAATATGAAAAGAAATAAAAAAATACAAGTTGCGCTTTTACTCTATTGCATTACAGCATCCTTTTATTGTATAAGTTAAAAGCTTATTTCCCTCGGCAGTCCATTAAGGCTAAATAAAAATCACTTAGACGATGTTTTTTTAATCCACATGCTAGTGACGTAACGTGATTTGTTCAGAGAGCTTTTGTTAAAATAAACTAGAACTGCTTTTAGATCCAATTAAGGATTCACGGTTTTTTTTTTATTTCAAATTAATTTAAAACGAAAGTGCTCCATTTAAGAAACCGCTAAGAATTTGGTCGGAGAATAATGTTGAACTTAGTTTACTGTGTGTTCAGTGTCTTGAAAATGAAAATATTTTCTTGGTAAGAATTCGTACGAATAATTGTCTCAATATCTAAGAGAAAAAAGTAAGAATACTGTTTTTTTTATTTACAATTTTAACTAAGTTTAAAATTTTAATAACCATGAATACAATTTCTACCAAAAACTCATAATCGCTATCAGTTTGAGCTAAAAATTTAATTGAATATTCGAAATAATGTATATATGTATGTGCACTTATATGTTTTTATATTATTTATATATTTAGTGTATCGATTAATACTAGTTAGTAGGTACTTGATAGGTAGATTATTGTTTATCAGCTTTTTTTTACTTTTCTTTTTGTGCACCCATGTTTGTCACTTTCTTATTTATAGTGTGGTTGACTGGTAGAGAATGCCTACTGGCATTAAGTCCGCCAATTGTATTTGTTTTGTAAGCTGTGCAATGAAGCTTAAAATAAAATAAAGAAATAATTCGCATCACAGTCAGCCTGCCAACAAGCATTTATCTTAACAACTATTCCGACGGTTAGGACTGCCTGTTGGAAATTAGATTAAAGTGCCGCTACACCCCTTACTTAGCACCGCGCTGTACAAAAAGATGGAAGCGCTTTCGCAATTGTATTCAAAATGCAAACATTTATATGACTGTGAAATCTTCATCAACATCATTTTAACCAAAATCGAAATGCGCAAGTACCTTCACAAAGATCATCACACCACTGACCCATTCTGTACAGCTCGCATCTAGCGGGTTCCGCAACCACTACCATCGTCTATCCACCTTGTGGCGGGTCTGTCAACGCTAGATCCGAGGTAAGTCTGATACACATTGAAACATTAAGATAAAAGGAAAACTATGTAGAACAAGCACGCTATGGATCTGCGGCCCTAACATGACAGCCCAGGTTTAGTTCAACCCTTCCCTGTGTCTCTGTCTAACTAGTGTCATAAGAAAGGGACGCAGATAGGGATAAACTAAACAAATGCAATTTTTGAATCTCACCAGGTGAATAAAGCTCACCAAAATGGCCGCATTTCTATGAAAAACGGCCATTTTGGCGAACTTTAGTCACCGGTGAGATTCAAAAATCGTACTCCAGTTCCATACTATGTTAGTACAGTTGAGTTTAAAACTACGACCTTTTAGACTATTATGTTTGTAGAAATAAAAAAGTGTAAGTGTGTGGTATACATACCACAATTTCATACACCATTCTGATTGAAATATCACCTAAAAATTTACGATCACACGGTCAAAAGGTGTTATGCGTCATTAGGTACTAAACAAGTTGCCAGGGATCGGCAATTCTAAATGTGTCTCACCGTGGATCAACAATCTACCTATGTTTCTATCTATGATTATTATTATTATAAGCACACGCCTGTTTCCCTTTGGGGTCGGCAGAGAAAACAGAATGCCATTATCCCCGGTCCTATAATGGTCGGTAAAACATACATAACATACACATAATACGTCTGGAAGTGTGTTCTTTCATAATCGCCATGGTTCTGATGTTTGTGATACCTACTAAGTAATAGCAAGAGAATCGCTCAATTCGCTCACATCGCTTCTTACTGACAGGGGTAGCGAACCTTAAATCCAAATTGAACCCATATTTTCCACGGTCTCGCGAATTAGCGCGATCCCCCTCTAAATTGGGTTTAATTGGACTTGCCAATCAGACCAACACTTTTTCTACGTAGCGCTTAAACCACGCCTACGGTCTGGTTTTATTAACCGTTTAACTTTTTGTGTCTTACGTTTTCTTTTTAATGGCTTGCTTTTAGCAATTAAGGAATGTTTTCGCCAAGATCTTCCAATGGGCGAAATGGTTTTACTACTTAACTACACTCAGTTTCAGTACGCTCAAAAAGTCTAAGCCAAAACACAGAAAGTTACAAAAAATCACCATTTATTTTGCTATTTGTAGTCTTTAAATTAAACCTCTAGAGATGTTTCTAAACGGATTACACGGATTTACCCGAGGATTTTCTCCCCCATGGCTCCCTGAATAGTTGTTGATTTCGTACCTCGAATCGGAGACTGTATTTTGCCCATTTAACTTCTATTTATTTAGAGAGTTTTGGTGAAAATTTCAAATAGATTTTTAAATAAAGGTAATCTCACTACGTAACAAACTTTTCGATTCAGAAGAAGTCAGAAGACATTAATGATTTAATAAAGGTATTTGAATAGAATTTACCCTTCGCTTCGGGAGAACATATTGTTGTCAAAACGATGGTAGATGGAGCAATCCCGTCTTAGATTGGCGACTTCGTTCAAATAGAGGAGTTAAGAGGCCCCCAGCAAGTTGGTCGGATGACATCAGCTTGACCGCAGGCCCAGTCTGGGAGAGGTCAACTGCGAATCGTGTAGAGGTGGAAAGGCATATGGCCAACAGTGGGCGCAAACACGCTGAAAAGGGATCTTCGGGATTCTGAATTAACGGGATAAAGACCTCATTTATTAGCAGGAGCACAATATAGCAATATCAACTTTATAACTTTTTAAATTGCCCATTTTTGTGTCCCACTGCTGGGCAAAGACCTCCACGACTCCCTATTTGACGCAATGTTAGCCCAGTCCTTTTCAAACCAGTCACATAAGTAAAAATTAAAATACTTGAAGGTTACAAAATCAAGATCCGAAATGAACTGTTAACTATTTGCATAGGAAACAATTCTTAATACAAAACATCATTTGTCTAAATTGAAAACAGCTTAAGCATTTACAAAAGCAGTGAATTGAATGCCGTTGCCTTTATCGCCCGCCTAATATTACTCGTAACGTGCAAATATTGTTTGAAAGCAACTGGTATGGAAGGTTAGACAAATGTAAACTTCCTCTGAAATCTGTATATCGGAGAGTGATACCAAGGATAGTGAAACGTAATTAAACAGTGTAAAGGCGCCGGAAGGTAGTCGGGGCTTAGAAACCACTGATATAGTGTTCAATTGGCGTGAAATGGAACGTCGGCATTCTACAGGTTAGTACAATAATCTGTTAGAGCGACATGGGTCCCACAGATTCTACTGCTGTTTCCAGTACATACGCCAGAATCGACTGTTTTTTTGGCTGTTTTAAAGGAATTTGATTTTAATGGCGCTGTATTGTTTTATATGAAACTCTTAAAAAAAAGTTATCAAAGCTATGAAGAATATTAAACATATAAACATTATAAACCTAATTCTAAGGCAAAACAACTGCATATAAAAAACATGGCTATTGTTGAAAGTTTAGAGGGTCCTCCCCTTACCATCGTTACCACCGTTTGTATAAAGAACTCTTTTTAAGGCTTGGCACACAATACTCTTAAACTAAACGCTCTTTACCGTCTGATCAGGCAGCACGTTCAGCCAGAACATGAAATTGGAAGCGGGCGCCGCAGACAAGGCGTGACGTTGACAAATTGGATGGCAGGTGCCGCCGACCCTTGGCCAAACATGATTAGTGGCTGCCTTTGTTTGATACCCGGTGCCGGATTAGGTAGCCCTGAGTTTTAAAGTTTGCTTGTGAATACTACCTTTATGTTAATTTTGTATCATCCGTAGAAGAAGAAGAGTGTTAATCGTTTGAATGCATGGCCAATCGAGTATCGCGAGGTCAATAAAGTATGATATTTTAAAAAGTCGATTTTTCTAAGAAAACTGAATTTTTTACCCGAATGCCGTAAGAAGGGAAGGTTATGTTTTTTTAAGTTATTTTTCTTGTATCACGAGTGAACCTACCATGAAATTAGAATATACTAACTTATAGACGAACGTTCAACCGTTTTTACTGCCAAATGATGCTGCAATTTTTATAATAATGCATAATTTCATACTACAGCAGACTTAATTGAGTTGATTGATTTTAAACAGGTCACAATGTAACTAAGTACGTCTTATCTTTCTTACTTGTAAAACAACCATAATACTTTCGCACTTGCACACGCAGGACGTCCAGATAAAATAACATATTTATTAACTCAGAACGAACGTCACATTCTTAATGTTTATTTAGCACCACTAAAACATCAAGAGTTTTGAAAAAAGGCTCTATAGCACGAACTGTCTCGTGTTTACAATACATGTCCCAACGAAACTCTTATCAAGCATCAGTGGGATGACACAGGGCTGCCAACAAAGCCCCTTGACGGCCCGTTACGTCGCCGTATAAGTAACAATTTAGATAAACGGGGGGTTAAAAGTCCTTCCACGAAATTTATTTTATGGCCATCGTCAAGCTTGCTCTGTCCATTTATATCAGAAAGGATCTCTTTGAATTTATATGTGTAAGCATTTTTTAAGGTCAACTGGGGTCAGTTTAACAACAATGGTCGGTGCATCTTGTTTGACACACTACAAGACAAGACAAGACAAATACTCTTTATTGAAAACCACACGGAAAATAATTAACAAACATTCATTAAAAAACAATTTACAAAGATAACACAATTGTTATACCGCCAATGCGGTCTTATCGCTTAAAAGTGATCTCTTCCAGACAACCATTTGGCATGAGAGACACGAAAAAATTACAATGTTGAGCAGGTGGTGCAAGTACATTTTTAAAGACTACGTTGTCTACGTTTTTGTTATTCATCATACAAACATTTGCATTTTGGGAATAAATCAGAAACCCATGGCTTCATAGTCTGGGTCACTACTAACCACTAGACTAGTTGTTCTATGGAAAGTAACTTTTAAAAAGTCACGTCAAAAGTCAAAATATTTTTATTTTTATTACTTAGGCTTACACAAGAGTAATGAATTAATATGATATACCCAAAGTAACGCCTGCATATTCTAATTATTTACACATCAATGTCATAAAATCTTCCTCCGGCTTGTAAAAAAACACCGTAAAAAAAGAAAAAAGGTATAATTTTTTCAAACGAAACTACGGAGTTTAAAAGTTTTTTAAACAGATATGTGATCACTCATGGTTACCATAAAATCCTAATTATTCAATGACACACTTGGGATTTTTACTGAATAGAAGTGAGAATAAAATGATATAAAATGAGCTGTTAGAACTTTATTACTCAAATTAAAAATACCGAAGGAGGAGGTTCTCAATCTGACCGCGTGTATAAATATATTTTTTTAATGTGGTTATGTCGATTTAGTTTTTAATTTACTTCAGCATCACTGCATATTTTATATAATCGAATAAATGATTACATCTAGTTTTTTTTAAAGTTAAAAGAATAAGAATAGCCTTTTCCAAGACGTTACTCTTCCACAGAACTAATGGGAGTCACTTACGTGTGTGTTACGCACAATCAGCAGTATCGGTTAATCCTTGTTACGGCCCACGATTCCCCAACTTCCCCTCATTAGCATCCCGAAATGGGTACTGGGTGTCGTTAGTGTTGTATTTCATAAAGTTACTACGTTATGGACACCTGCCCTTTAAACTTTTGTCGCGGTATTTCATGAATAAGTAATTCGACAAAATTGTATGTACAAAATGTTTGATTCAGCCGTGGTTTGGATTTAACTTTTTCTTCTGAACAACAGCCGATTTGTGAAACCTTACTTGATAACTTATTATAAATCTCCTTTCAAATGAATTTAATTTAATTTTAAAAGGTGTGACGGTGGGGAAGTGATGTTTTATAATTTAATTTTATCTAACCTAACCTAACCGAGTTGCGTTGTCGTTTTAATACTCTTCTGTGAAGTCCAGGTCTTAAATTGAACCAAAAAAAATCTCCTTTCAAAAACGTATTATTATTATGTTTAAATAGCGGACGACCGTGACTTTACTAGCGTAAACTTCAAAATCGCCGTGCTCTATGTAATTAAAATATAGCCTATAAATATGGTTTCCTGATGTATAAGGTGTATTACTGTAAAATTTTATCGAAATCCGTTCATTGGTTTTACATGAATGATTAACAAGTTTCCATCCATTCCTAAGGACTTTTGCGGTTATCATTATACTAAGCTAGCTTTTGCCCACGAGAATTTTGTATTTTTAATGGAATAGAAATATTCTATGGGTTATTCCAAGACGTAAGTTATGCTCTTTCAACGTTTGAATCCGTCCAGTTTTTTAGCGTAAAGAAGTAACAAAATTTTTAATCACACACAAACTTTCAGCTTTATAACATTGGTGTGATAGTGTAATAATATTAGTAAAATTATTATAAACAAATTGTCGTGTAATGATGATCACCAAATGGTATATTGTAGAGTTACAAATGCTAAAGTCTGATTGCAAATAGAAATTTATTATCTCTTCCAAACAGCAATAGAGCTGCATTCAACTTTAAATTCGTTAGACTTAGTCTGAGGTTAGATGAGATTCAGCCGTCTGAATACGCCCTAAACTGTATAAATAATTAGAAGAATTAACTAAGAGGGTCTATTCGACATCGATACACCAGAACAACGACACAAGAGTGTAATTGAATTGGATACCCTTGAAGATGGAGCAAAGACGTGTCTCTATAGGAGTTTTCGTCACGTATTCTATTATTATTTGTTGCGGTGGATTCCTCTTGTTTACATATCTTTGACTGGTAATTAAGTCACGTTCCTGTTTCATGTAATTCTTTATCGATTTGTTGAAGTTTAATTAAGAAATGTAGCGTGTTTGTGTTGTGTCTAACAGTGATGATTAGAAGTGTTAGCTGTAGATGAATCATCAAATTTAGTTGGTAAATGTGAACTAGTATGTAATTAATAGATTCAGGCGTTACTTTGCGGAGATCCACATCAACAAACTGGAAGAAATTTCCTTGCTACTCCACGAAACCAGGTGTACGCGCTGTGTGCGCAGCGTAGCAAGGTAATTTGTTCCAGTTGGATATCCCTTATGTAGTGAGTAGCTGTTATGAGAATAAATGAAGATCAGTGGTAAACACAGTATAGTTAGTGGTCGCTGGCTGTACCAGACTTTAACTGCTTTTGTATTTAAGACCTTTGCGACAGAGTTGGACCTCAGGCCCCAAGGATGGATAGATGAGAATTTGAAGTACCCTACACCACCCTACGGTTGGACAAATACCTCGAGCATATTTCTCTTTTTTCCAGACGCATAAGCAAATGTCATTGTCATGAATATTAAATTAGTAATCTTGTAAACTACAAATGAAGTAGGTGAAGGTACTAACAAACTTTGCCAAGTTCGACTTTTTCAATGTTTGTGACCGTAATGAGTTCGCCAACAATCAAGTAGACTTTTCCAGCACGTTGGGCCGAGACTTAGTTTATTCCGCTAACTACACCTAAAACTTTCTTTCTTTCTAATAAAGCCTCTATTCGTCACTGTTTTAGTGATATAGAAGCGGAGTGAAAGCGAAATGCGAAATATCTATAAGGAATTTCTTCTTGGTCCGATCGACTTCCCGACTGAGTTCACATTAGTAGGGTTTGATCCATCGTGAAGACATAATTATATTTGAGAATCTTTAAAGTTGTTGAAAATCCTCACTCTCACAAAATAGACGTGAAGTAGTAGTTGTTACTAGATTTCGTATAGTGAGTGAAACTTCCGGAGCCTCACGGGGCGGTGGGAATTATAGGCCAGCAAAGGATCAGCGATTCTCTTGGGGTCGCTGGTTCCTATTCGCGGCGATCACTTCCCATCGACTAACCACACGAAACAGCAAGCACCTAAGCACGTTTTCCTCCCTTGACCATTAAAAAAAAGATATAAGTGAGTTTCAGCTTCTGGTTTTGGCTTCGAATTGTATATTACGAATGTAAGTCAGTATATCACTTAGGCGTCCTCAAATAGGCACAGGTAACAACTGCGGGAAACAAAAAAAGTTTGTTAATTTACACTCTTCGTGGCGAATGAGAGCATCCATCTTCATCAGTGAGCGCCGTGGACGGAAGGCTTAGGTACGTTTAATTAAAAGCTTGTTATACCCACACCCACATCGTGCGACGCTATAATGCGGCATGCTACACGGATGCTTTTACGCATAGGTCGAGTCATAAGAGCTGGCACCGAAATTGTATAAATCTATCATTAGTTTTATAGACTTTCGGGACCAGCGCTTGAGAATCAACCTTTAATTGAATTAAACAAAGGAAGGTTGAGAAAATAGACATTTGATTCTAAAGCCAACTTTTATTGTTGATGGTACTTTTTACATACATACATACATTAAGTCACGCCTGTTCCCCGGAGGGGTAGACAGAGACTATGGATTTCCATTTGCTACGATCCCGATCCCGACATACAACTTTTTGCATTGTCATGAAATTTTCATACGCATGTCATATTTAAACAGAATCGAATAACTAAACTCGGTCAAGTTCAACACCCAAGACTCATTTATATACTTACTTAGTGTTTTATATCATTAGGTATATACTGTACTCAACTACCCAGATTAGTTTCCTGCCATTGTTCACTCTTTATTATTATATAACTTACCCCAATATGCTATTAACTATCATATATGCTAGTAACTACGTACTTACTCAACGTTTTGATATTATTTGGCCTTTACAGTGGCAGTTCAGGATTCCCAGTAAAGAAGTTGCATGCGTCAAGTATCTGCGTGCGTTAATGTAGCATGCGACGAAATGCGGCACGATGTTTATGAGCTCTAATTAATCGTTGCGTGTTACTTTAAAATCCATCCATCAACTAATGAAAAAACTGGGTTTCTAATTAGTTTGAGGTTTCCTTAACCTTACTTTATGTTGAGACTTTTGTATAGTTTGACCTAATTTGCCCGGCGTCGATTTAAATGATTTAATATCTTGAGTTACATACACTATTCAGATAATGCGATTAATTGTTTACTTGTATAATATCAAAATAACAATAATTGTTTTAGTTTCTTTTGCTTTTATTAAGGCCCCTCAAATATATGTACAGTCAACTAATTTGATTCATAGGCCACTGCAAAACCTTTTCACTATAAATTTCATAGTGACTTCTTAACAAATGTCATAAAATCCCAGCGATGACACACACTGCGACGAGGTTTTACAGTGGCATTTAAATCAAATTGATTGACTACAGAAATCGGCCGGTTTCAATTTTATTATATGTATATTTACTCGTAGATAGATAGGTAGATTAAGGCCCGGTGAAACAGGGCACTCTCTGATAAGTTCCTGGTATTATATCCAACAGATATCTGTGATGCAGTGTTTGTTTATTCTGTGGACACAAACAGAAACAATATCACAGATATCTAGATATAAAATCGGGAACTTGCGAGAATGTGTGTGTACGTAAATGTGCTACATTTAGTTCAACGATATTGTTTACCACCATTTATCGGAACTTTCAAATATAGCTTTGGAGCATGTCCAAAGAGCTTTTCAATTAATAGCAAGCCGAGATGGGAGAGCTCTCTGTGTATTAATTAAGAACGGCGAGGGTAGCAAAACTTTATGTGAAACCATAAAGTAGATAGCTACAAACATAAGCCGATACAATATCGTTTTGTTACCTAGCCTAACGATACTGTAAACATGGTACAGTAAAATTAAAGCTTAAGACCAGACATAATGAAATATGTATTGTAATAATATTACTTGAAAATTTAGTAACTTAATAAGTATTGTCCTCGCCTTCTTTATCAATAAATTAACGAATTCATTGCGGAAAAGAGAAATCGTGGGGTTATCTCCTACGCCCATGGAAATTTGCGACTCCAAGAGAATCGCTGATCCATTACTAGCATTTAGGTCCGCCCTGTTGGCCTCCGGAGCTATATCACCGTACGAAGCACAGCTACTACTTCACGACGGTATTCCATGAGTGTGTGGTACTACCCTGGACGAGCTGGTCCAGTTTTATCACCACCTGTAATAGCTACAGTGTTGTTCTGCCACTTAGAAAGTTACCAGTTTTATTTGTAATTTGCATTGTGGAGTATTGCAAGTGTTTAAAGTTTTCCCGAGAAAGTTCCCATTATTTTCTGCTTGAAACAATATTGACAAAGTGTACAGTCAGCGTCAAATATACCAGAGCGGGCAAGGTGGTCAAAAATATCTGAACACGCCCGAGCGTATTCGACAATAGAGTCGAGTTCAGATATTTTTGACACCTTGCCCGCTCTGGTATATTTGCGGCTGACTGTACTTAGCCTCAAAAAATACTCCTCATACAAATGGCAATAACGTTTTCCATCCTCCAAAACTTAACTAATAGAGATATTTTTTCGCATGCTTTTTCTAAGCATTTAGGTTAAAGGTTTCGATTTTTTTAATAATTTGTCAATATTTTTATTTTAGGAGTTTCATACGAAATGCTAAAGTGTTGATATTTTAATGACTGTAAGGATTCTTTAATAAATCAATCTAGTTCCTAGTTCTAGAAGAACCTAGTTCTAAGGCATAAAAACATCATATTATTCAAAAATCATGACCACAACTTAAGGTTTATGTTACAAGTTTGTACGGAGAGCGCTGGGTACACACAGTCTTAATTAACAGCACAGTGACTTATTGATCACTAATTCAATAACAGGGATGTAATACAAACATTCGAGAGACGACATTCAATGTTGCGTATAGGTCTGTGTACCCTTCTAAATCAAAAACAAACACACGCAGTAATGTTGACTCAGTTCCTATTTAGAGCAACTCGTTATTCTACACGTTAGGGAAAAATCTTATCTCACTCACTCAATACGATTTCGCTAGAAAACATTAAGCTGGACCTCCATTAACCACCGTAAAATTTATAAGTTGAAAACCTTAAAGCGGTTAAAATTTGCAAGCTACAATACCTAAGTCACGTGACAACGAATAATAAATACGAGATTTTTGTAATCGAAATTTACTTCTGATTTTTTATTTTTTTAAACATTCAAATAAATTTAAATGTTAATGACAACACAAAGAAAAATTAGGGTAATGGCAGGACTCGAACCTTCAACATCAGAATTCCGTGCTTTGAGTTTGGCAGTTTCGCCACATTACCGACTTTTTTTTTACACAACATAGGAAGGCAAACAAGCAGGTGGGTCACCTGATGGTAAGTGATCACCACCGCCTATAGACACCTGCAACAACAAAGAGAGTGCAGATGCGTTGCCAACCCAGAGGAGCTAAGATGGAATACCTCTTGTGCCAGTAATTACACCGGCTGTCTTGCTCTCCACGCCGGAACACAACAGTGCAAGCACTGCTGCTTAGCGGCAGGATTAGCGAGCAAGATGGTGGTAGCGATCTGGACGGACCTTGCACAAGGTCCTACCACCCGCAAAGTAAGATGTTTGCCGCAGTTGGATCTCTTAGACGGGTGCAAAACTTTCTCCCTCATGACACTAAGATTGCGCACGCTCAGACTTTGCTCCACCCTATCCTTGATTATGCTGACTTTTGTTATTTTGATCTTTCGGAGGAGCAACTTAATAAGCTTGAGCGAATTCAAAATCTCTGCATTCGTTTTATATTCGGCTTACGTAAATATGATCACGTCTCCCCCTTTCGTTTACAGCTCAAATGGCTCCCTATCCGTTTTCGTCGTAACTCCCACATCTTGGCCCTTCTTTACAATACACTGTTCAACCCTGCAGCTCCTCGCTACCTCAAAGAACGTTTTAACCATCCCACTTCTCTGCGAACTTCTCAGAATCTCCTTCTCTTTGTTCCGCCCTGTTCGTCTAAATTCTATGCCAATTCTTTTACCTTCCGAGCAACTTTTTTATGGAACTCTTTACCTATAAACCTAAGACGCGCTAAATCCATTCCCATTTTTAAAAAATCTCCTTAAAGAGCACTACTTGTGCCTACCTTAGTTACTTATGCCAAAGTTTTACGTTCCATGCCTATAATCATCTGGCTGTATGTATAGTATGTATTTTTTTATGTTATTTGTATATATATGTATATACAATATTATGTATATTATTATTTTATATGATCTAGTTTCTCTGTTTTATTTATTTCTGAACCACCTACCATCTTGTTATCTTAGTTCTTAATTTCTATCTCTATCCAAAGGTTGTCTGGAAGAGATCGCTCTCAAGTGATAAGACCGCCTTTTGGATACCTATAATAAGCTTTATCTGTAATTCTGTCAAATTGTAATGTGGTACTCAATAAAGCATATTGTATTGTATTGTAAGTGATTAGTTGCTGATGTTGCAGGTTCGAGTCCTGCCATTACCTTAATTTTTCTTTGTGTCGTCATTAAGATTTAAATTTATTTAAATACGAAATTCTCCAACTGCTGTACTGCTTTATTTATATAAAGTACTGTCAAGGACTCCGCATGTGTTTTAGTTTTGAATCCGAACTCAATTTTTGCTCTAGTGCTCTCCCACATGCGGGTGCTGCCAAAGCGTGTCGGTGGATAGTTTAGTTTGTTGAGAGCGATGAGTATGTTTTCGAGATTGTTATTTCGTAGTTGCGCCGATAAAATACGCTACGGAGAAAAAAATGTGTCAAAACTCAATAGGACTTGAATAGGACGTAAAATTATAAGTATTTCAAATGCTCCTAAAGTTTTATATAAGTACAGTCAAAGAATTTGAAACACGTACCACCGTAGAACCTAGTCGAAGAGATATACGCATGACATTTGTATGACATAGCCTGGCGCTTAACGCGTCGCTTCATTGCGATAGGGTTCTAAGGTGGTACGTGAATATTTTTCCCCTACTGTACGTATTGTTTAAAACACGTAAAAGGTACCGTTTACAAGAAATAATTGTATTCAATACAGGGTGGAATAAACGAATCTTAACTGGAAGAAAAGTTTCCTAAATATTGAAGACGGCAAATTTTACTCAAAGATAACATTCCTTATTTTTTAAAACTAGAACGGTTTTACAGTTTATTTTAAATGATTGCCGTAATCGGCAATAGGGTCAATTAAAAATACAAAAATGACACACTTGCTATGATTATAAAATATTTTAATTAAAAATTGCTTTCTCCATATTTGACCCATCATCATTTAGCCGTCACAAAACATTAAGTACGTGAAATTCCAAAAACATCTTAGTAGATACATTTCTTGCAACTAAAAAAAACCTAATTAGCTACATTAACAATTCTACTGTTATAAGGCAATCCTTTAAATTCCTTTAAAAAAAAGCTTAATCATATTGGTTACATTTTCACAAATGCCATTTTAATATCCAATGGCGACTCTTTACAGCGTAACCATTTGACAAAAGTAATTAACCAATAAGAACGCGGTCACGTTAAACCTTAAAAACCCGGTTCACATACTAAATGGCATAGGACTTAATCTCAGCAATTATTCAGTTGGATCACGGGGAGGATCGCAAAGCCGATTCCGGGGAAGGGTGTTCAGTAATAATAACATTTACAATTCAGATGCCGGACGCCGTTTTATTAGCCGTCTCGTACAAAAGCTGTCTTAGTTGTCGTACACACGATAATGCCCGGGAGTGCTTCGCTACTTTTCATTGCTGGTATAATTTACATACATACATAAAGTCATAGATAAATTAAAATTGTAATGACAACACAAAGAAAAATTAGGGCAATGGCAGGACTTGAACCTGCAACATCAGCATTCCGTGCCTTTCGTTTTCCAGTTTCGCCACACTGCCGCTGCCTTACCCTGCGAATTTTTCAATGTGCTTCGTCTTACGGTCATTACATTACTGATTTTAAGGGTACAAGGGTTGTTATTAAATTTTGTAACCGAAATTTCTTTAGATTTTTTATTTTAAATGTTTTCAATATTCAAATTATTAAATTAAAACTCAAGTCCTGCCATTGCCCTAATTTTTCTTTGTGTTGTCATAACAATTTTAATTTAATAATTTGAATGTTGAAAACATTTAAAATAAAAAATCGAAAGAAATTTCGGTTACAAAATTTAGTCATAGATAAAGTCACGCCTGTTGCCCGGAGGGGTAGGCAGAGACCACGGATTTCCATTTGCTACGATCCTGGCGAACAACTTCTGCTTCACTTACCGTCATACACTACACGACACTGACATACTACATTCTTCATGCATGCTCGTCGGTTTAGGGTACTTCTGACCTTTCTCTAAAATATCTCCGATTTGGTCGGACATACATAATATTTGTAATCCTAGTAATCTTATAAATGCGAAATAGATGTTTGTTCCTCAATCACGCTTTAACGGTTGGACGGATTTAGATGTAATTCGGCAGATAGATAGATTATGTCCATGGGCGTACCCAGCTTCTGGCCTAGGGGGGGCAAGTCATATGCTAGATTCGGTAATCTTCGTCCGTCATCGTCGCGCGCGGTTTTTTGGCAATTGCACCGTGCATTTTGCCAGTGTCTACTGCGCGGTTTATTTAAAAGTTAAAGCATAGGGCCCCGTTTACACTTTGATTAGTAATTAGGCGAGTTCATACATGTTCTGCTAGATTTCCAGGGGGGGGGGGGCAGCTGCCACCCTTGGGTACGCCCATGATTATGTCCTGGATTTAAACAGGATACTTTTGATCCTGCAAAACTGGTGTATATCGATTATTGTAGCTTTTTTTGGTAATTATTTTAAATTTAAATATACTTCAAAATAGAAGTTATTTAAAAATCACTTAATATATATCACCAACAAAGAACGTGAACACATAAAATTAAGCCCCAAAAGAGAGTAATTCAATTCAAACATAATATAACGGATGAGATCTCGATGGAGAAAGGAAATGATATTACTTGCAAGGAACGCAAAAACGTTTCGCAAAAGTAACTCAATACACCCAACCGCTAGTCGGAGTGATACGAAGAAAGTGGTACGAGAAATGGACCGAGAAAATAATATGTAGAGTCGAAAGTGCGATCCCCTCTATCATATTTCCGCCCTTCACATAACGAGGGGGATATCTGGCGCACGAGTGCTGGAGTATCGGGGTTTGTGAAACAGCGGCCCGAAGTTTATCACACTTGTGTGTTGCAAAATCAAAAGCCAAAGTCAATGTGACGACACTGGTGATTACCGAATTTAGTAGACCGGATCGTGATTAGTGACAATGACTACAAATTAAAATGCTATGTAATGACAATACAAAGAAAAAAATTAGGGTAATGGAATGGGTAATTTTAATTTTTCGTTGTGTTGTCATTACATAGCATTTTAATTTAATAATTTGAATGTTAAAAACGTTTAAAATAAAATCGAAAGAAATTTCGGTTACAAAAATTTAATGACTACAAAGCTATAGGTTGCTTTAATTCCCGTGAGAGGCAAATGTTTGCATGATGACTGTGAATGTTTATAGCGCCCTGAGCTCAATTTCTTAAACGCGACAAGCGACAGGTGACAGTGACATTTGGTATATAATGCTTGCCCACTATGATCCTAAGTCTGTAAGTCAGTAGCGTTACTTGTCGACACAGTAATGTACGGCGAATTATAACTGTCACCTGTCACATGTCACGTTTCTGAAATTGGGTTCTGGATGTTTAACTTGAGTGTGCATTTATCTATATAAATATGTACATCCGTTGTCTAGAACCTATAGTACATGTTTTGGTGAGTTTGTGTCGAGGTCAATTTCGCTATCGTTGTAAACTGAGTGTTATTTTTTCGTTACTCGACCAAATGAGCAGTTAACAATAATGTGTGAGAGGTTACCTATCGATGTGTAGCGTGCAAGAAATATTTGCACGAAATATTTCCAGCCAAACTATCCGTTTATGTTACGAGGACATGTTTTATTGCTATGAAATTGACAACACTTGTATTTATTGTGAACGTGACGAGATCAACATCATTCTGACCTAGCATAGCGGTTTCTTGCATTTCAGCATCTTTAAAGCAATTTCTTTAGGAAATAGGCTCGAGTGTCCTTTAGAGCAGCGTTTGTTTAAATTATGGTCTTCTGTCCCTCGGTGGGTCTATAAGTGATAAAAGTGGCCCTAACATGACCAAACTCGGTTTAATTTATCGCTCCCTGAATCTCTGTCAAACTAGTGTCATAAGAGAGAAACGCACATAGAAATAAAAGAAGAGAAACTAAACTTGGCCGGTCAGGTTAGGGTCACAGAAAGTCGCCTTCTTCTGTATCAATTGTGACATAGCTTGAGTTACCTTCCTTATAATAGTTTATAAGGAAGTGTTTCTTTAAGGTCAATTCTTCATAGATCCCACCATCAGAATTAGATTTTGATAAAAATTTAAACATTCTGGAAGTATATTCTGTCAAATAAAAAAAACGAAATCTGTTTATAAATGACGGACCTCTGAGGTAACAAACATTAAAAAGATAAATAGGCACAACTAAATTGAGAACTCCGTCCTTTTCTTGAAGTCGGTTAAAAACACCATGCAAATTATAATTTTTCGACCTTGTATCAGATATTTGTGTAAATATTCTGGAATAATAATGACATTACTCATTATCTAATGTCCCGCCATACAATTAAAACAACGGTAATTAAGTAACGATAAATGAAGAAACTTTGACCTCTTCGTTGATAATTACGTCTAATTACTGTCACATCCCCATATCTACCCGAATTATGTAGTTGCAAAAACAACCTTATTCAAAGCTTCAGAGTGTTGGTTCTCAAACTGTACAATTCGGGTAGATAGGATGTATAGAAAGTTACTAAACGAAACAAGTATGAAGTTGTGTTCATATAAATTGTCAGTTGAAGTATAACTTACCCAGTGGTGTGTAACGTAGAGACATAATATAAGCAGTTTCGATTATTTTACTCGGAAAATATGAACGGTAAGTTTATTAACCTTCTAATCAGCAGTAGTATTATGTACTTTGTGTCACTACTATCTGATCTTTAAAACATACAATATCAAGCTTCTTTCACCTCTGTCTTATAATTAATATTAGAACCGATTCGGAAATAAAATTAGATGTACACAGGTTCGTGGTTGAGGAAAAAGGCCATTTATTAACATCAATCAATGTCATAAAAAAGCAGTAAAAAGCTATAAAAGACTAAAATAAAGTATAAAAAGTTTGAAGTGCACCTTGCACAAATATAAATATCATAAAGTGTTAGTATAGCTGGCGGACACTTCCTATTTTTATTATTACCATTTTTGGGCTAACTTGTACAAAGTTCCGTAAGCGCAAATGCGCTTAATAAATAATAATATTTAAAATTGTACTAATTTACTGAAATTTGCTCTTATTAACAGAATTACATAAAACGGAACTTTATCGTATATAATTAACGTGTAAAACACAATAATAATTTACTTAAAAAAATACGACGGGTAAATTATTACAATATTAAATTTTTAAAATATAACACGAGTTTTCAGTATTTATTTTTAATGACGTATTTTTTTCCAGTTGTTCGATACGTAAACTATACCAAAAACACGTTAGAAGTTCTATTCAGAAATGGCACTTCTATTAAATTCGACGACTGTTGGCTTCGAGACAATTGCAGGTATGTTTAGTCCGTGTTCAATAAGGCCTTAATAAGGCTCTAAGTTCTTAATAAGGCTCTAAGTTCTTAATAAGGCCTTAATAAAGTTCTTAATAAGGCTTTCGCTAAGGTAAACGCTAACATATACGTCAACATGTCAATATAAAAGTGGCCTACGTGCATTTGGATAAGGTTCAATTTTATGATTTTAAAAAGAAATCTAGTTTGAATGACGACTATTGTATTTGAGGTGGCGTTAGAAAAGTTAGGATATCGCATCTATCTCGAATAGTTTATACCCGATTAGATGTTTACCATAAGAGTCGATAATCGGTTACTATAAAGCAAAGTGCATGCCATGACAAACGTTACTATCGTGATAAAAAACATACGCACCAATCAGTGCAAGTTTCATTTTAATCCCTATTTATGAATAATGATCATCAAAAATAATTCCTTTTGTTACATCTATTTACTACTAGCCGTTGAAGAGTGTCAGTAGCCAACTCTGGTCTTCATCATCAGTTTTTATTTTCTTCCGTAGAGTTAAAAAACCTAGTTATTACGAAACGCAGTCCTATTGCTAAATGCGTGCCCCATATAAACAATGATTATTAATTTTTTCCTATATTTTAGGCGTCTCAAAATTAAGAATATGTTAAACCAGATAAATGTACGGTAAAAGAATGACCCCCTTCTGTTTCTTCTTCAATCTTTTAAGCTGACAAATGTTTTGTTCCTTTCATTTGAAGGTAAACGTCACAATGACAGATAAAGACAAAAAACATGTTAACTAACAAACGTTTACGTAGCGTTTATGAATAAGGGGGTAAGTCTCTAAAAATATGAAGTGTCAGAACATCCCAACCCGAATTCCACTGACGCTTGTTCATCTAATTTTCTCGTTCAATTTGAAAATTGAGTTAAACAGGTACATAAGCTAAGAGCCGGCGACGCGGCGACCATCCAAATTTTAATCCCTTCAAAATATTATCCCAGATTAGTACTCATACTTCGAGGTTTACTTATCTAAGGCAACGTCCACATGTTGGCAGCATTTCTTGCCTAGATAGCCTTGTTTATAACGTCAGTCGGGAATTTAACGCGACAAAATCGGACCTTATCCGGACCGTAAGAAAATCACACAAGCAAAAATCTTTGTTTGAATAGTGAGAAAGTTTAAAAACAATTTACGGATAGTCTCATAAGTTACAAGTGAGTGCACTGTTCCGAATCAAACGCTGTCGGTAAGTTGGCTGTCTATAGACGGTGGTGATCACTTATTGACTTTGACTTTGACTTTGACTTTGACTTTGACTTTGACTTTGACCTTGACTTTTTGACTTTGACTTTGATATAAAATAAAAAAGCTGACAAAGATCTTTTAACATAAAACTACCGTGAGACTCGGATATATTAATAAAACGGACCACTCACGTATTTTTTCGTCGAGAAATGCCCGACATGTTTCAGACCAGTCCGTGGCCATGTCGGGCATTTCTCGACGTAAAAATACGTGAGTGATCCGTTTTATTAATTTGACAAAGAACCTTCAAAACTCTTAGATGTGATCCGTTTTGTGCGTTTGATGGCGATTTTTAACGATAGAATGAGATACCCTGTTGTCTAAAGCTATAGTGTAAAAATAGCCAATGCAGGGCAGTGAAAACAACATTTAGTTTTTTTGTGTAATATCCGTCTTTTATTATACTTATTGCTCAAATTATTTTAAAATCACAAATTAAAGTCAATGCGAGTAATTTTGAACACTCGGGTTTAGGTTAAATCATGAGCTTTCGGGTTTCTCACACACGACACGAAACGCAATAGAGCGCGTAACTTCTTCACGCCGTTATCCAGTGAAAGTGTGGTACTACCCCGACTGAGCTGACCTATTTTTACTAAACTTACTGCTCTGTGGATTCAATACTTTAACACGTTCATGTGCGCTACGTGATAAGACGTAAAAAAATGGTATATATACGGCGCAACAGAACGTAAACAGCCGTCAAAATAAAAAAATTAAAATCTCATACGTGACTAAACGCCGAGCGCCCGTACTAAATTCTATCAGCTACGTCATCGTGCTATATTATGTAAAAAATTGGAACCACTAGTGCCACGCTATATCCAACTTTACCCTCACTAAAGATGACTAGAGTGCACATACATGCAAGGAACTGTACAACGTCCTATGACGTCGCTGCTAGTTCCGCCAGTTGACGTTAAGAAACGTTCCTGTCAGATTTCGCGTTATTTTTACCTACGTTGTATCACAAAATCTATAGACGTCGTTGTATTTTGTATGGGGAAATACTGTACGTAACAACGATATTCTATAAAATCGACTGCGCACGTGAACGTGTTAAAAAAGTTGAACCTTAATTTCAGGTGTTCCAAGTGCTACCACGCTGATACGTTTCAAAGAGCCCAGCATATACTGGACATACCAGAGTCGAGAAAAGTTGATGTTGACTTCAGCGATACACAGGTTGTTGTGACGTGTAAGTAGCAACAAATTGATTTTCATGAACTTCGGTAAATAAGTTAACGCCCAACTTTTGCCAGATGCGAGCAATAGCTCGTTAATGTAATGGAGTGAACGTGAAACTGTATACTAGGTAATCATTTTATTTTTTACCCGACTACGGCAAAGCCAAAAGGAAGGGTTATGTTCTTCAGCGTTTCATTTCTTTTTTAATTTTTTTTACTCACAGTAGTCAAATTCACATTCATATTAGGCTTACAAGCAGTGAGTACTTATGAATGTCAGAAAATTACAGGCATAGAAAATAACAGCAAGTTAAAAAACAAAAAAAAAACCAAACGAATATATGTAGATAACACAGTATCCATTTTTTGGTATTTTTCACATGCTTGGTGTATTTTTAAAATGTTACTAAAAAAATTATAAAAGTAAATAATAATGGTCGTACTGTTTCTTTGATCTTGATGATGCCTCGTATAGAGACGAAACGCGCGTCGATCGTGTAGTTTTAGTGTTTAGTGGTGGTGGTGTGTAGTTGAGTCTGTGTGATATATGTTGTTTCGTGTGGAAGCGGAGGAGGGTGGGTTTTTGCATGAACATATATGTGTCGCACAGACGCAGCTATTTTGCACGAGCCCGGCACTGATTTCGCGGAGTAGCAAGGTAATTTGTTCCAGTTTGTTTATAATAGTAAACTCAAGGAATATAAAAATTAAAAACATATTTTATTCCCTTCGTTCACAGGCAATTGTCATTGATGTGTTAACGTAACGTTAGCAAATGTAGGTTTACTCAGCGTTTATGAATTAGGGCGTCCATGTTTAATATTGTCATCGTTTTCGATATTAATTTGTACATCTAAATGTAAAAAAGGTGGACTTCATGCTTAAGAGCTTTCTTTGCCAACCAGTCAACCTAAATTTACTCGCCTTTGGGCAAAGCAGTAATCGTGTTATTCATGACTCTTCGATCACTTTCTCGATTAAATAAAAATTATGACTAGTATTTCTAGTATTTATCAAGACTTCAATCGCTTTATCAATTAATTAAAAATTATGACTGGTATTTCTAGTATTTCTCGTGACTCTTCGATTAGTTTATCAATTAATCAACAATTATGACTAGTTTAAAATCTACCTTTAACATTAATTTCTCACAAAATTACTTACGGACTCTTCACGACAAGGCACCTGACTCCTACTGATTTACGAACTCTCTACATGGCCGATATGGATGTGAATATTATACTTCGTTACCTGACCTGATTTTCTATGTATTTTATTAATCTTACCCAATTTTTCAATATATTTAAAACCTTGATATTTACTCCTTTGGCTGTAACATTTTTCCTTTGCATATATTCTTCAGCTTTCATGTTGTATGGGAAACACCGTGGATTACGAAGAAAACACCTATAAGAATTACTATTATCCGGCATCCGACGACGAAGGAAAGCTTGACTCTCCACCTCCATGTCGCATCAAGAAAAGTAGAAGTGATTCTCTGGCCGAGTTCTTCGAAGAGCCCAAAAAGAAGTAGTCTAAACTTTGTACGTCTACTGTTGGCCACGCAACGAAAGATGGGATGTCTTACGTGTCGTCAAATCAAGACGATGGCGCAACAGCGACGCACCGTCTTGATTTGTCGAAACGTAAGATATCCCATCTTTCGTTGCGTGGCCAACAGTAGACGTACAAAGTTTAGACTTACAAAGCTTAGACATCCCATCTTTCGTTGCGAGATGGGATGTCTTACGTGTCGACAAATCGAGACGATGCGTCGCTGTTGCGCCATCGTCACGTAAAACATCCCATCTTTCGTTGCGAGATGAGATTTCTTACGTGTCGACAAATCAAGACGATGCGTCGCTGTTGCGCCATCGTCTTGACTTGACGACACGTAAGACATCCCATCTTTCGTTGCGCGGCCAACAGTAGACGTACAAAGTTTAGACTTCTTCTTTTTGGGCTCTTCGAAGAACTCGGCCAGAGAATCACTTCTACTTTTCTTGATGCGACATGGAGGTGGAGAGTCAAGCTTTCCTTCGTCGTCGGATGCCGGATAATAGTAATTCTTATAGGTGTTTTCTTCGTAATCCACGGTGTTTCCCATACAACATGAAAGCTGAAGAATATATGCAAAGGAAAAATGTTACAGCCAAAGGAGTAAATATCAAGGGTTTAAATATATTGAAAAATTGGGTAAGATTAATAAAATACATAGAAAATCAGGTCAGGTAACGAAGTATAATACTCACATTCATATCGGCCATGTAGAGAGTTCGTAAATCAGTAGGAGTCAGATGCCTGGTCGTGAAGAGTCCGTAAGTAAAATTGTGAGAAATTAATGTTAAAGGTAGATTTTATACTAGTCATAATTGTTGATTAATTGATAAAGTAATCGAAGAGTCATGAGAATTACTAGAAATACCAGTCATAATTTTTAATTAATTGATAAAGTTTTGAGAAATACTAGAAATACTAGTCATAATTTTTATTTAATTGAGAAAGTGATCGAAGAGTCAAGAATAACACGATTACTGCTTTGTCCAAAGGGGAGTAAAGTTAGGTTGACTGGTTGGCAAAGAAAGCTCTTAAGCATGAAGTCCACCTTTTTACATTTAAATGTACGTAAATTATGTAGTTATGTATGTTAATTGAGAAAGTTAATAAGAAGTCGTTAATATAGTTATTCATCGGACGGGATCGTTAGTACCAATTGCTGATGTTAATTACCCGTTAGCTAATGATCTGTGGCTTTGCAAGTCTAAAAAGCTATCTCTGAAACCGTTCGAGATACGATATCAGGACTCAGCGCAATCGTTTCAAATGGGGGGCTATTCCTTTTTTTTAAGTTATAGAATACATATTTTTATAGTTATTGTGGAGCTGAAGCAGAGGGTGAGCCAAAAACCACGAATCCCCGTACTTGCGTTTTATCTATTCCACTATCTCTGAACTTTGTTCATAAATAGACATTACGGTTCTTGACCCAAGAATGCCTCTTAGATGCCTGCAGTGTAAATATTTGAACCACTAATAGAGTCGCTCCTCAGCAATCTCAACTATTTGAACTTTAGAGTAGTTCGACCTAATTTGTAAAATGACCCAATTATTTAATGAATTCTTGTGTTCACTGTTATAATCTTTTAAATTGAAAAGTAAATCACAGAAATCTAATATTTCACGTTTTTGAAAATATGGTAATTCAGTCAATGCGGGTATTGAACACTGGGTAACATTGAACGCACTTAAAAAAAGGTTTGTCAAAATGTTATACCGCAAAATATTTTTAATAATTAGTTACTTAATAACCTTCTCTTTGAATTATCCGCCAATTAGAAGTATATGAATGTTTCGATTATTATTATTAATGTTACCAGATTATTCAAACTTACCGGCATTAACTGTACTTGTTCAAAAGATTATAAAAATAAAAAATACGTTATGAATACTGAACATCCTGCGAGATAAGGTAGTATTTTATACCAGTTGCACAAATAGGAAAGAGAAACAAACAAAATAACATTGTAGTCTGTGTTTAATGAGTGGTCACTTCAAATAAGCCCACTTTAGTATGAATTTTCTTGTCACTTGGAAACCTTGTACAGTCAAGGAATTAAATTTCCAACCCACCTAAGGTTCAATAGCATATAGCAAACTGTCACCATAAGAGCTATAGAGCAAGACGTTAGTTTGACATATCGACCTTAATGCATTGCGAATGTCAGACGACATTTCAACGAAATGGATAGGGAATTAAATTCCTTGACTGTACCACATTTTGATAGATAAATAAACACATTACCCTCCTTTGCGTCGCTCAGTCGGGTAAAATCGATTACACATCATTGAGATCTTTAAACGTCTATTTGCTAAGTTTGGGATAAAATTTATATGACGTTGTAGTTAGATAGTAGTTAATAATAAAATTATGAGATTGGAAAATTCTCATAAACGGATATGATTCGTTATAAAAAAAGGTAAATAAAATGAGGCTGGTTTACATTACATGGAACGATTTCAAAACACAATTTTGTTAAATCGGACTGTGTAGGATTTAAAAAAGTAATTATGAACGCTCCCAACGCATTTAATCGCGTAATTTAATAAAAATGCTCAGATTTAACCACAATTAAAACAAAGCCTGCGTTAATGGATTTTTAGATTGATACGTTTTATGGCAGATTTGCTCATTCACATATAACAGGATCGTGGCATCGAATAAAATGACACGGCTTTTTTTATTATCCCCGACGCAATGAACGTTAAAAACCACCATATTTTTCTTAGCAGACATGTTTTCTCGACGGATATAAGGTTTTTTGAAAGGGAAAAAGTTCTTCGGTCCCCCTGCGAGGATTAGAACCCGCATCTAATGGCCACCCGTGACATCATCGTGCGCCTCGCTGGCTAGACCGAAGAAGAGCGTCCGCTACGTCGCGCGGGTGCACGGAGCGGGTGCACGCCTATCGAACAAATAGTATGAGCCCGCACCCGCGCGAGTAAGCAGACGCTCTCATATTATTTTTCTATAGGCGTGCACCCGCTCTGAGCACCCATTCCGTGTGTCCGTGCAACTTAGCGGAGATCCTAAGAAAACTATAACTTATTTAATTTGGTTTATTCATTCAGGCATAAATCCCATTATCATTACTTAGCAAGATATTTATCGATAAGATTGTTAAATTATTTTTATTCGATTATAAATACCCTTTACAAGTTCATGCGAATGACTACATTTCAACGGTATCATCTATCAAAAAGGTTTGATACATGAAATAATTTAAAAATCAAATCAACTTAAATCCTACACATTTTTCTGTTTATATTATAACTACTAGCGACCCGCTCCGCCTTCGCTTGGTTACGAGTAGAATAGAAAATCGGCCAACAGCGAGTCGAACTCGCGCACGAAAGGTTCCGTACCATTATCTAAAAAAACGGCAAAAAAATCACGTTTGTTGTATGGGAACCCCCTTAAATATTTATTTTATTCAGTTTTTTAGTATTTCTTGTTATAGCAGCAACAGAAATACATCATCTGTGAAAATTTCAACTATCTACCTATAACGGTTTTTGAGATACAGACGGAAGGACGGACGGACGGACAGCAGAGCCTTAGTATTAGGGTACCGTTTTACCCTCTGGGTACGGAACCCTAAAAATGTCTGACTAAATGACAGTGGCAACCGTTTTAAATTCAGTTGCGTGGTTTAGAAAGAATAAGCGGCCGAAGTTATGAGGGCAGCGAGGAACGGATAGCTAGTTTGTTTTATACTATGTAATAATAATGTTCTCAATATAATTAGTAGCTTCTCTTTGTTACAGGGGACGATGACCACGAATCGACATACGAAGCAGATTTTTTGGCCAAATTCGAATACACATCGTATAAGGATGGACAAAGACTGAAACCAATTTTATGGCATGGGAAAGAGGTGGCTGATAAAGTAGCCTCCATCCATGTCGATGAGTTTCTTAACTCTGTGGAGGGCTCAACTAAAGCATTTCAATCACTTCTTGACTACGGCGTTGTTTTAATAGAAGGAGTAAGTTTTTTAAAACCTCTACGTCTAAACGAGTACCGTTACGGGACTGACAGACAGGCCATCTCCTAACTACTACTACTACTACTTAACATAAACAGGTACAGTCAAGGAAATTGAAACATGTACCACCTTAGAACCTAGTCGAAGTGACATACGCATGACATTTGTATGACATAGCCTGGCGTTTAACGCGTCGCGTCGTTGCGATAGGGTTCTAAGGTGGTACGTGAATATATTTCCCCTACTGTACAATTTGAAATGCATTCCATAGGGGGCGGTTTTTGAAATTTTGCACTGACGAGCATGCATAAAGAATGTCATGAAAGTAAATGAAGCAAAAGTTGTATGTCAGGATCGTAGCATGTGAAAATCTGTGTATATGTAGATGTGTATATAAGGGGGTAAAAATGGACATAGATGAGAGTATATAATCCAAAACCAACGCAGTTGAAGTTGCGGGAAAAAGCCCGGTTAGTCTATAGCCAAGAACAATCCTTCCTGGATGTACGTTTTAATAATTATTAGACAATATGATATGAGAGAGCTTCTGCTTAAACCATTTCATAAGCGAGTGTACCACCACTGTCGCTGGCATTCAACTAAATTAATTACCACGGGTAGTTCAGAGTTTCCACTGAAATTGACTAATTATAGCAGAACGCAGTCCGATTCAATGTGATTATTTTATGATTTATGAGTCTGGTCATTGTGGGACAATTACTGATATGCCTCGAACAATTAAAAAAAGCATGCGATTCACGTGATGGGGTTTGATAAGTATCACTCATCGAAACCAGTGGTCCCAAGAATCACTAATCCGTTGCTGGTCTTTTTGTTGCCAACTTAGACGGCTAAGAAGGAATACATCTTGTGCCAGTAATTACACCGGCTGTCTTGCTCTCCTCGCCAGAGCACAACAGTACAAGCATTGCTACTTAGCAGCTGGATTAGCGAACAAGACCCTACTTATAATGTTACTAATAATTTAAAACTGATTGTCCAGGTGGCTCCATCACTTGAAGCCACGGAACAAGTCTGTAAAGCCTTGGGCGGGGTGCAACATACCCTTTTTGGCGGCATGTGGCAGTTCACCACAAAGGCCGATCATGCGGATACGGCCTACACCAACCTGCCGCTAGCTACGCACAATGATAATACCTACTTCACCGAAGCTGCCGGGTAAGGAAAACTTTTTCTTTATCTTTACATGGTATAAAGTAAAGTCCGTTCCGTTCCTGACTCTCCTAAAACCTTATAGTGTATGTTCGGCCGCCTTATTCTAAACCACGCAAAGGATTTTGAGATCATTGTCATGTAGAGATTTTTTCATGTAAGGTCAAGGAAATTGAAACACGTACCACCGTAGAACCTAGTCGAAGAGACATACGCATGACATTTGTATGACATAGCCTGGCGTTTAAAGCGTCGCGTCATTGCGATAGGGTTCTAAGGTGGTACGTGAATATATTTCCCCTACTGTACATTGCATTCCGATTGTACTTGTGAGAAGCCGGGGCAGATCGCTAGTAAAAAATAATTGAAGACCACTCGAATGACCGCTTGAAGAGATCTGTTGATTACTGAAATGAAATCAGTTGTATTTAAATTTTACTAAGTTGTTAAAGTTTTGAAAGGGACAGATGAGATGACTTACAAAGCAGATCAAATAATAAGTAAGTTACAAAAATGTATATCTTCGTCCCATAATATTTTATAACAAGCTAACGTTAATTAATGTTAGAGTTTAATACAGAAAAACATGCTGTGTAGTGTTCATTATAAAGTAACTGTAAAAATTTACTCCGTTTCGCTCCAATTTTCGGCGCTAAAATTTTATATCAAGGTAAAATTAATTACTGCTGGCGGAACATTTTTCTTCTCTTAATTTTAGTTTAAAGATTTTTGATTAAACTGGTGTTATGAATTATTATAAAAGTGAAGTACTTATTTAGTCTGATTTGCATGTAAAAGGAGTGATGCTCGAAGTTAATCAACTCTTCGTCGCAAACTCCCGAAGTCACAACTCCTTATTACAAAAACTTTTCGTATTCATTAATCGCGCTAAACGTTAATAAATACCAAGTTTTGTCATCACTTCTTCTATCGTAAGTTTAGAGAAAACTCGTTAAATTAACGACGCCGGTCTCGTGTCGAAATAAACGCAACATTAACTTTAATAGCAATCTTCAATAAGTACCCCATCTTGTTTTATTTCAAGGTTCATTAAGTTTTAAGTTACGAACACAAGACGTCTTAATTTATTAGCCTATAAGGTCCTTAGGTTTTGGCCGACATTCAGCCGTAACTGGGATGGCATTAGGTTTGAAAGCTAAGGCTATTCAAATTCAAATTCAAATATTTTATTTAAGACAACATTTTAAAGAAAAAAATCTATTTTATTGTTAGTAGAGCTTAGTCTAGGGGTCAGTACTTAATAACTAACAAAGATTTTGGTCTCTGTGCGAGTATCCACATCAGTGGACAATTAGGTCTGACAGACCGCGAGCTGACAGCTATTGCTTTCAGAACGCTAATTACTGCTCCCGCGCCTTCTGCTCAATAGCGAGACAATTGTCTTCCCCCACCGGGTCAAAGCCACCTACGAGTACATTACCTAAATTTTTATAAAAATACATCCTATACCTATTAACATCGAATACTTCGTCAAAGAGCCAGCTACATTTTTACGAGTATTTTCAAATATTGTTTTGTTTTGTTTCCATTTGTTTGTTTAGGTACTATTATTTTTTGTTGCAGTTAAAGCCCACGTGAATAAAAGTAAAGTAGTTCATAGTTTCCTAAGTAGCAAGCTAAGCCCTTTATAAGTTACTAGTTCGTTCGCGTCGAATTAGTAGCCTTTATGTCCATCATGGATTGTGTAGCTTTCCATCTGTGAAATAATTTTTGAAATCGGTTTAGTAGTTCCAGAGATTACCCTCTACATACAAACTAACAAAGTTTACCTCTTTATTGTATTAGTGTAGATAGTGTATGTTGACATAGTAGCTGTATAGAGGCGATCGCCTTTGTACAGCTTTTGTAGAGCTTGTTTGTAACTTGAGTTGGACATCCAAACAGTAAATAGCAATCGGAAAACTTCGATTGTATAAAATGACGTAGCAAAGCAGCATTTCCGAGAGCCTGCCCAACCCGCGGTTTCGACTGGCGGCAGTCATTATTATTTCAGAGCCTCTACGAAAAAGCTTTCGCTTGTTGGTTGCTTTCAAATCCTGTTTAGCAATTCGTTCACGGCTCTGCTATTCAACGCTTGGCGTACGGAACAATGAGGGTCACTCTAGGAAAGGGCCTACACTTGCAGAATTAAAGTATTTCTTTACTTATAGAGGATGAGATTGCAAAAGACTAGGCTAGACTAAGTATGTATTTGATTATTATTATTTCAGGGACTATATACATCTCTATCTAATTTCTTTGATCTGGGGACCCTATACATCTCCTGTTCATTCTTAACTAGTGCCAGTTCGTTCGATATGCTTAAAGCTTGCACAGTAATTTATTGTTATCTTTTTTTGTGGTCCTATGTGTGTATGTCATGTACTATTGTGATAATTATGTATATTACACTGGAATCTGTTTTAAAAAGAGAAGAAAAAGAAACTGCTGAGTTTCTTGCGGCGTTTCTTCTCAGTAGTATCTTCCATTTTTCGAAGCGCTAGTTGATTCAGACATGTAAAATAGCCTATATGGCCTACCTGCAAAATACATTTTTTATACATTTTTCATTTTCATTTTCATTTTCAAAATAGTATTGAGGCAACAGTATCGAACCCATAACTAAGAGAAACCTATATGATATTCAGAAACTTACATTTAATCTAATTTAAAAAGTTAAACCAAAAACTTTTAATACGAAGTAAACGCCACAATCACACTAAAGGCACATGGCTCCATAAGAAATAATACGGAAAAATGAGGCACATCAATTGTGAGCTGAATGATGAATATGATGATTCTGTGTGGAGGAACGAGAGGCGGAATATTCGACTAATGCGCAAATAATTTTCACAGTTTTAGTCTCTCGAAATGCCTATTACGGTTTTATATTCGTTGATGCCTAAAAGCTTTTAAAATACTTACTTAAGTAATGTTGAAATCAAATTAACGACTGTAATAATAGTAACATAATGAAGGTACTTAATGTCACGTTATGGTACTAAAAATTTGCTAATAAATTATTATGAATTTTAAAATGTCAATGTAGGGAATTGTAGAAGACTCGAAAAATTAAAATGTAACAACTGTTTGAGGCAAAAGTACTTTAAATTAGACTCTCACATAAAAATACAGCATTAACAAAATATTTCGTTTCCATGCCTCAAAAACAACACGGTCGTCTCGCATTGTAAATTGGCTTATTTTTTGACACAAAAAGCAAACCTTTTATTTTCCCGGTAACGTTGTGCAAATTCAATTGGATGGTGAGGTAACTCCACTTTGATGGCTATCTTGGAGTGCGTAAAAGAGAGTGCCTATAAGCGCCGCTATAAGTGCTTCCACTAATCTTCGGCTGCGAGGGTCGGCTACACTCGTTTATTTATCATACTTCCCACTCAGCACTGATTCGAATGCGCGAAACCTTTTATATCCCCGCTCTCATTTCGTTGCTAAATAAGTATCTACAAAGCCACTACTAAGCTTGATTGTTAGATTTTATTTAATTGAATGTCGATACATGTATATCTAAATTAACACCAGCCCTGTTGCATTATAAAATGATAACGATTTTTTTTTTTGCTTTTGGAAAGGGTGGTAAACCAGCAAACGGGTCACCTAATGGGAAATGATCAACAAAGCTTTAGTAATAGCACAAAGTATGTAATATTATACTAATAAATAGAGTTCAGTTGGCACACTTTGGGTACGGAACTCTCGTAAATAAAAACGAATGTCAAACAGTACGTACAATAATGTACAAAGGCGAATTTATTCCCTTGAGGAACTCTTCCAGTTAATCTTTGAGTGGTGTTCTAGTTTATCTGTGCTTACATCTAAATTAAACAATAATTGATATAAAAAAATACTTCATCTATACAATAGTAAACTGCCATTGTCTGGCTCTTTAACCTACTTAACGCAAACATAAATTTAGTATAGCTTTAACTCTGACTCAAGCTTTATCTAAAAATATAATAAAAATACTTTTGAAATTGTAATGACAACACAAAGAAAAATTAGGGCAATGGCAGCACTTGAACCTGCAACATCAGCATTCCGTGCCTTGCGTATTCCAGTTTCGCCACACTGCACTGCACTAAAAAAAGTTTCATATAGATGACACCGAGGGTAGTTGTACCCTTAAAATCAATAATGTAATGACCGTAAGACGAAGCACATAGGAAAAATTCGCAGGGTAGGGCAGCGGCAGTGTGGCGAAACTGGAAAACGCAAGGCACGGAATGCTGATGTCGCAGGTTCAAGTCCTGCCATTGCCCTAACATTTCTTTGTGTTGTCATTACAATTTTAATTTAATAATTTGAATGTTAAAACATTTAAAATAAAAATCGAAAGAAATTTCGGTTACAAAATGTAAAAATACTTTTGTTTAAATTAACCCCTACGGCCTATCATATCTTCTAATTTAGCCTATTTTCTTTGTTCCAGGCTTCAAATCTTACATTGCATAGAGCATTCAGATGGGACGGGTGGTGAGACAGTGCTAGTTGACGGATTCTACGGGGCGAAACAATTGAAAGTTGAATTTCCCAACGACTATGACTTTTTGACTAACTTCAATGTAGAAGCCGAGTATTTAGAAGAAGGCCATCATCACAAGTATTCTGCACCCATCATACAGATTGATAACGAGACAAAGGATTTAAAACAAATAAGGTATGGCTCTAAAATGGTAATACGAGTAATGACAACAAATAAATTGCCGTAAGCACTAGCTGTATTAACAAACTGATACAAATTACCTAGCTACTCCACGATACCAAGGAGATTTGGTCCAGTTTATTGATATCGACCTCCGCAAAGTAACGCCTGAATCTGTAAATTACTTGTATTTATTTAACATAACAGCCTTGTAGCTAGTGATCCGACTACAAAGCTAGAGTTTGTTGGCTGTACTCCCATATGGGGCATTTTTTTACCACTGAGTCGTGAATATTATATTTACATACTAGCTTTTGCCCGCGACTTCGTCCGCGTAGACTTGTTTAATTGAATCAAGCAAACTTGCACCCAACATGCAATCTGCAATATTTCCTGGACAAATTAATGAGATTTATTTGCTTTGCTGCTCATGACGTCACGGCGGCGTATAACTCACTTATCGCTATCCCGTGGGAAGTATGCATTTTTACGGGATAAAAAGTATCCTATGTGTTAATCCAGGTTACAAACTATGTGTGTGCGAAATTTCATCCAAATCCATTCAGTAGTTTTTACGTGAAAGAGTAACAAACATCCATCCATACTTACAAACTTTCGCGTTTATAATATTAGTAGGATTTAAGTGTGTATATATTATTTGTTGTATATTACCCTAACCATAATACAAGCAAAGCTTAGATCGGGACTAGGTTAATTAAGTTGATCTGACAGTCCTATTTTTTTTTACTCAAGTTTACATATTTTAATTGACCTAGATAATTACTGTTGATATGATAACTTAACTACTGGTGTTGAGTTCGCAAACAAACTAGAGCATTCCGGGATCCAGTATAGGCATTTCTGAAATCCATATGAAAGTCCAAGTCCCGGGAATGGAAGTCCGAAAAGACCCAGCGACAGTTGTAACATTAAACTGCCGCTGTCCTATAGTGTGACCTAGGGAATGCAATCCGGTTAACCGGTAAACCGGTTAACCGGTTAACCGGCTATATTTTGGGTCGGTAAATTACCGGTAATTTGTAGTTAATACCGGTTATTTACCGAACTGTCAAATCAGTGAATTTGTTTAACATCCAAAACAAAAATAAGAAACTTTGAATTTGAAACTTTGAATTAGCCAACGTCGTCGTTTTCAACATGGGATTCTGTGACCGGTAAGGTTGTTATCTAGTTGTAACATATTGGAGAAAACTATAAATACATAGTGCCAGCTGCCAGTATTGTCTGTCGGTCCCTACTCATAATAACCAGTATGTATGGTAGTTTCAGAGAGTGTATGTATTATTGTCATTTATTTGACTTATTATGAGGGTAGCTCTGTTTAAACTATGTAGACGCAGCATAAAGTTGCTCACTCTAGCCATGACCACGACCGTTGAAACTGTTGTTATTTATGATTCTATTACCTAACTAACCGGCGGTGTGCCGCTCGCTCAGCGATCAAAATTGGATCTTGGCTTCCGGCACGATCTGGCGCTCACGTTCTGAACGATCTTCTGCCAGTTTTCTGTCTATAGGGGCATAGACCTTTCTTTACTTCTCCTTTCCAGCAGTACTTGGTTCGACCAACGGGCCGCTCTAAGTAAGCCCTTTTTACTGCTTTATCATCTGGCATCCTCTATACATGACCAAACCAACGAAGTCTTTCAGACTTGACTTTCCTAATGGTATTGGGCTCAGAGTAGTGATGAAAGAAACTCAATCTTTTAAGGCCTACTAAAAAGACTCGACTCCATTTTAAAGGACTCGACTCTTAAAATGAAGAGTGGAGGTTCGAGTTCTTATTAATAAGACTCAGTCATTTTACTAAAAGACTTAAACAACTCAAAACTTAACGACTCGTAACTTAAACGACTCGACTCGAGTCGTTAAAAAGTCTCGCGCCTCAGTCACACATGATATCCAATATTAGATCAAGCTTTATATACATATTTTGTGTTTGTTGTCCCACATGCTGTAAATAAAATAATAGTATAATTATAATCATGTTATTATTTAGTTTGTGGCAATATTGGTATGTAACTATACGCACACGCCTCACGACTCGCGACGCCCGAATTTTTTTAGTCCTTTAAATCTTAAGTAATGACTCAGATTTTAAAGCCTAAGGTTAAAAGACGACTCAAATTAGTCTTCAGTTTTAGTTTTATGACTCAAGACTGGAACATTAAAAGACTAGTCTAGTCTTTTTAATCTGACTTAAAAGACTGAGTCTCTTCTCCAAATTCCGGATTCTCAAAGTATCACATTCCTTCTGCGTCGGTCTAAAAATTTTACGGAAGACTTTCCTCTCTATAACCAAAAGTTTGTTCTCTTCCTTCAAGGTCTAAGTCCACGCTTTGGATCCATAAATTAAGATCGGTATTATTATGACTGTCTTATAGACACGAATCTTCGTACTTCAACGCCATGAACTTGCAACGATTTGGTGATATCATAAATGATAATTATTATTTTGAGTGATTATTGATTAAATTGAATAAGAAATCAACAAATTCACGTTTTGCTCCTGAAAAATCTAAAAATAATAATTACCGGTAAAAATACCGGTTAACCGGTAATGACCTCCACAGGTCGGTAATTTACCGGTAATCAAATTCAGCCGGTTATTGCATTCCCTAGTGACCACGGTCGTTGCAATTCGTAGATAAAACTGTATTATGAAATTAAAAGAATTTGACAAGCTATATCACATAAATTTCCGTAGCTACAAAATATGCTTAGCGTCTTGCTGTACAGCAATTTCATATCCATAAATGTAATATTTCGTGTTTACTGGCTCGCGGCTTGAATTTGAATGTTCACATTACTCAACTGAGCATAAAATTTGTATTTTTCATAGATTCAACGTTTACGACCGCGCCCCAATGGCATTTGCAAGCAGCCAGGAATGCAGAAGTTACTACCGGTCTTTGAAACAGTTGGCGCGATACTATCAGGACCCTGAAAACCAGTGGCAATTTAAACTGAAGCCAGGTAAAAAAACCATCCAGAGTTAAAGGCTGAACGTGGTTTATTCATGTCTTCAGGTTTAAACGGTTATGGTTAAACTCTAAGCCGACCAAAAGAAATAAGAAGGTGGTTCTTACCTTTACCTTTTAAAATTATCTTGCTCATCTTGTCATTCTGAGGATGTCCGCCACTGAAAATAAATAAGCCGTTCTCCAAAAACTTCTACAACCGACAACGAACCGTGAAATTTTGAGTACTCTCTCCGATTTTTGAGTACTAAACCTCAGAAACAGTTCTTCATACAAACTACGATAACGTTTTCACCCTATAAACGTTAACCAATAGCCTTTTTCTTTCAGTACGCTTGTGTTATTCCTTGAGCAGAACTAGAAGGTTTGTAGGTTTTTTTTTTAAATATTCTTCGTAGTTTTGATGACATTGCATTTTAAGAGCTAAACTATAAGGAATACTACAAACAATACCTACAAACCTACTTCGAAAGTATTTCACTAATATATTAAGAAGTCATGGCTATAGATTAAAGTTTAGAGGGTGGAAAACGTTACCGCCGTTTGTATGAAGAGAGTTGGGTACGGTCAGCCTCAGAAGTAGCTAAACATGACCTTGTCGCCATAAGTAATGTGACAAATTACAGACACTGTCATTTCATACGTCACTACAAGGTTGTCAAGTGTTTAAAAACTGCTGATGGTAAATGTAGAGAATAGTTTTAAAACACAAGTAATATTCGAAGTTAATTAAGATTTATCGTCTGGCTTGATTCTCCTGAAATAAGATTTAAACGTACCATAAACAAATTAGTCTGCAAAACTGATTATAAATAAAATGTAATTATAACACCAAGGCGAAGCTGAATCAAGATATTATAAAATTAACTGCTTGAATTTAAATTCGCGGCAAGACTAATATAAATCAAGGTTCTAATTCATTTTATAAACGGGCCAGCATTAATATTTGTAAGATAATCTATGAGTACTACAGGAGTTTAAGAATAATCATAATTTAGTGATTTTGATTTATGGCTTACGTGATTTTTAATCGACTTTTAAGGAAAGTCTATATTTTTTAAATGTAATTGAAGCAATTATTATATTGTTACCATGTTCAACGATTTAATTTTATAGGGTTTCGTACTAAAAAACGTAAAAAATCCCAACTAGCAAAAGTCATGTTTCTCAATTTGCTGCGCGATGGAGCATTTTTGCGACTTCTCACTGTAATTTTAACTACCGGTGATACTTTCATAAATAATGAATATGAATGATCGTAGAAAAAAATCAAAAACAGTACTTTTCTTCTTTTAATATTATATTCTTTCAATTTTGGAATTCAAAAAATCATCTTACTATTCCAATAAATTCTCACTTTACAACACTGCAAATCCTCTTATTCACTATACTGATTGCTTTATTTTCTCAGGAATAGTTATGGCTATGGACAACTTCAGAGTGCTGCATGGAAGAACCGGATTCTCTGGCAAGCGTGTGTTGTGTGGTAGCTACGTGGCGCGCTCTGATTGGCTAGACAAAGCACGGTCGTTGGGTCTCATCCAGTGAAAACATTGAAATTAATAAAATGTGTTTTTTTTTATTAAAATTACAAAAAACGATAAATTATAACTTTTCGTATTTTGTTAATATTCAGGTTTGGTTACAACGGCATATTATTATTAAAAGTTAGTATATATATGCCGTTCTTTCCTTGATTTCCTTTTTATCTCTCTAAACTCTGCCTTCTTTTATTCATTTGTGTATTCGAACGTACCTTGAGTAACTTTGGCAAAAAAATACGGGATCGGTTTTTTTACTTAAACTTACTCAAGATACATTCGGAATCACAAATGAATAAGATATCAAAAATTCTCCTTACATAGTGCAGTTTTAATTCTCTGTACCAGCAGTGTGAATAATAAATCACAAGAAAACTGATTGAACGGGAATAAATCGAGAATATTACGTGAAAGATAAAAATCTTTTATTAATAACCCTCAACATCTTCCTTTCTTACATTTTTCCGGTACTATGCCTTCTTACTCAAATTCGATTGTATGAAACAAAGTAAGTCATAAATTTAGAACTGTTCATAAGAAAGGGATTCACATAGAGCACAATTAAATTGAAAGTTAGACCAAGGACATGTTTCGCTTTTTTTATTGGTTTTTTTTTATTGAATTTGAATAGAGCAAAAGCTTTAAACATTCCATATTTTACAATTTCTAATGCTTCATTAAAATACGTCAAAATAACAAAATTAAAAATAAAATTGTATTTAACAACATTATCAAAAAGACATAAATAATTCCAGCCTCATTACAGCCCGGCACATTGTTACAACTTTGGCAAAACTTAATCTAAACTTCACGTTCTAGAATACTTTGTATTTTTATACTCTACTGAGGTTTAATATTCGCCTTATAAATATTAAAATTTATATTCATCTTGGCAGATGATGATGAATGTCGGCCGTGGTCGCTTCGACCAAAATTGACTTGGAATTTATCATAATGCGGAGTTAACCGCCCATTTTACTACAATAATGACAAATGGATACCAGTCATTCATAATTTGAAGCCAGCCAAATAAGGCGCACCTGCTGGGTTCATTAGATTTATTTGTTGTCCGTGAACAATGAAATGAAATATTTATTACTTATGGAGTTTGGACCTTTTATTTTAAAACAAATTAAATACTTTTCATAGGTGTACGTACATACATAATACAAGTATGTGATAGTGGGAGAATACAGCGCAAAAAATATCATCAAATTTCAACATTCTAATTTAATTTTCACTAATCATAAATGTAAAATAACATTTTTTTTTATAGTGAAAAATAAAAAACAATTTTGAATGTTTTTTAAAACTACCGTGAGACTCGGACATACACTCGCGGTCAAATAATACGGGTTAGTACGAAAAACTAGAATATCTCCCAAAATAATAGAGTTAGCGGCAGGGATGAAACTGTATGTTTTAGACAATTTGATAGTTAATAAAACAACATCCAACGTTGAAAACGTTATTCGTTTATTTATTAAAATTACATAAGAGACAAAATGTCATAAATTTTTGCAATGAACAATTAAAACACGGCACCTCACATAACACAAAACGAACTTTAAAGCCAAATTAATACTTTGTATTGCCTCCATGGGCCCTTCTTACAGCTGTCAGATGATTGATTAGACATGCTGTTTATTGAGTTTCTTACGCGATGTCGCGGGATATTGGTCCATTCTTCCATTAACGCATGTTTCAGGTCTCTAAGTGTATCTGGGGCGGGGTTCCGTTTTCTTATGCACCTTCCAAGCTCGTCCCAAGCGTGCTCAATCGGATTTAAGTCCGGGCTTCTCGAGGGCTAGTCCATGCAATTGATGCCAACGTCCTGAAAATACTCATTTACAATTTAAGCTGTATGTGGCCTAGCGTTGTCATGCATGAATATGGAATTTTCACCCATAATCATTAAGTTTGGGCCAACATGGTCATTATGGATCTCGTCTACATATCTTACACTATTTAGCGTACCAATTTCTATCAGCACTAACTCCGTGCGACTCTCTGAAGAGATTCCAGCCCAAACCATAACAGGTCCACCGCCGAACGATACTTTTTCCTCAAAACAAGCTGGAATGAAACGTTCCCCTGGCCGGCAGTAAACTTTTGGCTGCCCATCATGTGCATAAAGCATAAATCTGGATTCGTCAGAAAACATTACACTTGCCCATTCTTCGTCATCCCATTGCGCATGTTCGCGGGCGTAACGTAATCTTGCTACTCGATGCTCCCTTTCAAGTTTTGGGCCTTTTGCGGGTCTACGTGGGGTCAAATTAGATTCTTGGCGCCGCCGCCTTACAATTAACTTAACAATAAATCGGTCCTCTCGAGCCGTAGTACATCTCGGTCTGCGGGTTCCTGGTCTTCTTAGGTTTAGCCTAGTTTCTCGGTGATATTGGACGACTCTCTGCACCTTAGAAAGCGACACCTGCGCCTGTTACTCTCGCTGTACTTCTCTGACTTCTGCCTTCTTCTAGCATAGCGACGATACGTGTACATTCATCTTGTGTTAGTGATACGATAGTAATTCAATAATGACCGTGAAAGACAGAAATGACTGCTTTTTATCATTTTGATTTGACAGATTGAAAAAAAAGCGAGAAAACAAGCAAAAGTAAAACAAGCCTGATTTGAATTTAATACAAAATTAGAGTTTTTTCTTTATTTTTTTTTTCCAATTACGTTGTATAATATTTAAGGTATTATATCATACGATATTAAAATTCTCTTTAATATAAAGTTAGTTTCATGCATGTACCGTTATTAATTTGGAAGATACAGAGGATTTTGTCACTGACCCGTTTTTTTTAACCGCGAGTGTATTAATAAAACGGATTACTTACGTATTTTTATGTCGAGAAATACCCGACATGTTTTGAACCAGTCCGTGGTCATGAGCGCCAGCATGTTGAAACATGTCGGGCATTTCTCGACTTAAAAATACGTGAGTGGTCCGTTTTATAAATAATTTTGAATGTATTCCGTATTATTAACAAGTCATTTTAAATGATTACACGGAAGCTTTAGTGTTAAATTTTATTTGTTTAAGTAACACCCTCACTGAAGGGTGGCTGCGAGTACCTACAATACATAAGACGGAGTATAGTTACATAGAAAAACCAGCAAGTGCGTGTCGGTCAGGCATAAGCATAGGATTCCGTAATATACCGGTTATTAACTTTATGATAATATGGTGTGGTAAGTTGAAGCTTATTTTAGGAAGATAAGTTTGTTGATAGCCGGAAATTCCGAGTAATAATCTAATCAACTTAGAAACATATTTTTCAAAACAATTTTCGTTGAATATGTTTATTTTTTACTCCTTTAAAAGCACATAATATCTTAGTAACTATTACAACTTAAATAAAATAAAATAAACATTAAAAATCCCCGATAACATTTGTTGAAACCTTACTAAATTTTTCGTAACTACTCTTTATAGCTATCTTCGGTATTTAATTCATGAATTCCTGAAATAGCGTGCGGGTAAAATGCCTGTGGCATACGGACGTACAATTGAACCTATACACATTGGCGAAATTATACCATCTGGGGCCCGTGGCAAATGCTTTTGATGTGGCCCTATCAGTAATATTTTTGAGCTCGCGGCCTCTTGGTTCGGGGGCCCGTGGCATTTTGCCAGCCCTGCCACCCTATTGTTACGCCACTACCTATACTTCTATGGCTACTCGACGGAGCCCCGCCGCATTGTTATCTACCTAATTAGTTTTATTGGTGTTACTTGAATTTTAAAACGGTTTAATTTTTACCGTAATGCTACAAATAATAAATAAATAAATAGAAAAGTTCAATTTTTGCAGATGGCTATGGAACCTTAAAATAACGGGGAATTATATCTTATTTTATCGTGTATAGTTTCATAAATCCTCTTTGGCGTTTAAGAAGCACTTAGCCATAAGGATGGATAAAAATATTATATAACGTTGTTATCGTAGGTTCGAGAGAAAACATTTTATGAACGGAAAATTTCATATTCCACCATGAACAAACGGGTCTTGTACTTAGTGGCGGTAAGTGGGTAACTTAATCTGCTTTTTAGGTACCTAAATATTTGTTTTACGAAGTAATCGCGATAGAAATGCAAAGGATGAAGCATACTTTATATACTAACACCGTTTTTCGTTTTTTCCTTTTCAGAGTTATGTTACACACAGTGTTATTTTATTTGTGTTAACTTTACGGTCGACCGTGCCGTTATGAAGCGCGAATTCCGAAATTATTACAGTAATTAATTTGTTGTGCCTAAATGATATGAACATTAACAACTTTGATTAACAAAATAAAAACAAAATCGCATAAGCAATAGTAGGGACTATGTATAGTGCCTAGCCACACTAAATATCAAGTTTCTCGCTTCATACGGAGCGAACCTCTCAACATTTTTCAGATGGAATAAAGTTAATTTCTCCAAGACACTAATAAACTAGTAATATTGTAAGTAGATCTATTTTTAAAGTATTAAAAAAACAGTCTTGCACTTTGAACCAGTGAATTAAGCTAGTTCGTTTGATGTGTTTTATGTGTCACGTAAATATGAGAATTTATTCAAATTTGACACCAACTTTTGTGTTACGGTACTCAGAAGGATAAATAGCTACATTTGGTTAAAAAATAAGGGCCATTTGGATAGCTCTAGTCCATAGATACGCTATTTGGCAGTATGTTTGCATTTAGCCAATATTTGTCTGTAATATTTGAAATCTTTTACGGCAACCACCGCAATACTGTTAAGTGAAATAATTTTTAAATTGCATATTTTGAATCCGTTTGGATTTGTTTAATGAAATCTTCTTCTCTTATGGATTTGCGTTTTGATCCACAGTCCACATTCCATGGTTTTATATTGCAATCTTTTATACATACATCGCAAAGAAATGATTAAATTTGCATCCAACAAAACAGAGCAAATAGATACTGCAATGCGAATATCTGTCGATACTTGCCGCATCGATGTTTGTTTTGCATAACGTCTCAATCATTGAAAGCTTGTCTAGGAGCGAAAGATAGAAAGGTATGCTTGTAGGGTTTCCTGTAGATTTTTCTTTAGATACTAACCTACTTAGATCGACTGTAATCATAACAGAACCTTTCTGTAGCTAACGTTTGATGTTTTTAAGGCGTAAAGTTTGAACTTTAGACTCATGTACTTGATAGGGCATGACTCCAAATTCCTGGTTAAAAGTTGAATAATATTCAAATAGGGGTATTTAAGTCTTTTACCCCGAATTAAAAAAAATACTAAATGAGGAAAGGTTCACTGATATTTTTGGCAATTGTAAACTGATTTAAATTATTATTTTTCAAAGTTGGTTCTTTTATGGAAAAAATATTCCTCCTCTAAAGGGAGAAAATTACTAGTTATTTGCATTTTGGTTTGATTTTAGATAGGAACAATTTGAAATCGAACTTTTTTATATGTGCTAACTGGAATCATTTTAGATTTCTGCAGTAGAGGCATATATTAGGGCTGAGGGCTTTTATTAGACTACAAAATAATAATAGTTTTATTTGATCCGACACTCACCACGCGAAAGTGGTAATGAACATATATATTTATCAAATTTAAAATCAGTGGCAGCTCTCGCGCAAAATAAAGGATTCTCTCTACTCGCGTTCAGAATCTACTTGGTACTTTTTATTCCAGTGCTCTGTGGAGTCAAATCGCACAATTTACAAAGTGGGGTCCCGACTTCATCCAATAAAAGCGGTTTCAATTTAAAAATATCCACCGAACTTCTACCAAACAGAATTGCACTGGCTATTCCGAAGTAAAATCTAGAAATACCAAATTAAAGTTTTGGTGTAGATAAAACTTGAAATTAACTTCTCTTGTGAAGGCGAGTTTTTGAAACGTGACTCCAATATGAAACGGGAATGTAAAGTGTGGGCCACGTAGGGGTTAAGCAGAAGAAATGAGATATGTGACGGGACTGAGGTGCAAACGTGTTACATCGCCCAATTCCGTGACTTCACGCGCTTAAATGAAGTTAAAGGCCGCTTTCCTGACACTGATTTAAGATAAGTAAATTGAAAACTTATACGTATAAGAAAATCGGACTTTTTAAACCAAATTGGCTATTCTACGAGAACAGGGCAAATATGTAAATGAACACTTCATACTATATTAGAATTTAAATTGAAGTACTTTTCTTTTGAACTAAATTGTGTTTGATTTTACGATGTTGTTTTTTATTTACTGCGTACCTACAATACACTAAAAATATTATACCATCACAATTTCCATTTGTTACGAAATAAATAATATTTATATGACGTGTAAAATATCCTTTCATTATAGATTTTTAAAATGTTTTCAATTTAATACCTATGATACAAAAAATCTAATTTGAATGTGGGTTGTAGTTTTAATGAGATCATGTGGTTTTACATGATCCAACAAAATCATATCTACTGTCATGAAAACGGGTTGTATTAAAACTTTCAACATTTTTTATCAAAGGCAAGAACTGAAAAAGCTTTTTATTTGCAAATCAGCCAGAGTTAATCCCACGTTTTGTCCAAATTTCTTGAGCATAAAACATCAATGTAAGCTTTTTTTTCTTCGAACTGAAGCAAATTTTCTGCAAACACCTCAAAGGCTCGGCACAACTAAATTGCCAAGACGGATTCACAAACATTTGCACTCCCTTAGGCATATGTACCTTTGAGTTTGTAAGAGACGAGTGTAAGAAAAAATCAAAGTGAAGTGTTTAACGAACTGAGAGTAGACGATTCTTACGCTGGAGCTACACCCCCGCTTTGTGTGAATAATACATATACGTAGACCTCCTTTAGTAGCACGCTATTATTTATCGTAGATATAAAAGCATCCGTCCCTCTCGCACACGCTCATTGGTTAGAAAGAAATATATGTCTATTTCAGCGATAAAAACTAGCTTACTAGGGCTTCAATCTATTGCATTAAAAAGGAAGTATGGTATCAAATGTGGGGCGTACAGAAGACATTATCCGATGGGCGTTTTTCCATTAGCCGGCATGGCCGTGCACTGGCACCGGCGCCGGGGCTTCGTTTTTCCACTGCGCCGGTGTCCTCCTACCTGCCCCGCGCATTCACACACGCACACAATTCATATACAAACACATGCAGTTTTGCCGAGCCGGCACCAAGTGGGAAGCTTGCCACCCCGGCGACGGTGACGGCGCCGGCGGGAATCAACGCCGGGCCGGCGCTGGCGCCGGTAAGTGGAAAAGCGAGCCATACATTTTTGCTTCCCCGGCACCGGCAGGGCACCAGCGCCGGCGTCGGTGCCGGTGCCGGGCGGGCTAATGGAAAAACGCCCGTTGCCATGTGGTCGGGCCTTGATCTGTCTTGTCCTAGAGATTTATCAGGTGACGAGCCTCTACACCACATGATATTGCTCCTGATCTGACCATAACATTCACCATATCCTGTCATCTGTAGACCCTTTCCTTAACAATAAATAGATAGATGGATAGACATGATGGATTTTTATTTATTATTGAAAATTGCAATACATTTCATGTCAAAATATATGGAATTCACAAAAAGATCGTCAACACAGTTAAAAGAATAATAAATAAAAATAAAATAAATAAATAAATATCTTGGGACAATTTACACCAATTGACCTAGTCCCAAACTAAGCAAAGCTTGTACTATGGCTACTAGACAACGGATATACATACTTATATAGATAAATACATACTTAAATACAAATAACATCCATGACTCAGGTACAAACATTCGTGTTCATCACACAAATATTTGCCCATACCAGGATTTGAACCCGGGACCTCTTGCACAGTAAGCAGACACATGTGCCACTGTGCCATACAGGTCGTCAATAATAACAATGAACAAAAAAAATTTGAAAAGATTATAACATAAAAATAAAAAGTCTAGAAATAAGCCTAGAGAATGTCAAATACAGATGTCAAGATTAAATAATACTAAAAAATATGCATAAAATGATAAATAATATTTATAATTATGATAATATTCATTGTAAGCTGGCCACTTCTTCTCGTATTTTGTTTATATTTTGTCGAATTCTGCAGTGTCCTCTTAACAGGATTGGTGTGCAAAGCTTAACTGAATCAGATTTACTCATAAATCACTTTACAAGTTTGTCCTGTGATCGGCTTTGTCACCGAAAATTGGAGTATCCATTACTGCGTTACGATCCTCATACGAATCCCATTTCGAATTATGAAATGAGTTATCGTTAGGATGAAATGGGATAAAATAAATAAATAAATAAATAAATATCTCGGGACAATTTTACACCAATTGTCCTAGTCCCAAACTAAGCAAAGCTTGTACTATGGATACTAGACAACGGATAAACATACATATATAGATAAATACATACTTAAATACAAAATAACATCCATGACTCAGGTACAAACATTCATATTCGTCACACAAATATTTGCCCATACCAGGATTTGAACCCGCTACCTCTTGCACAGTAGGCAGACACATGTGCCACTGTGCCATACAGGTCGTCAAAATGTAAAAACAAAATAGTATCTATTTAAAATGCGAGATGTCGAGAGTAAAAAAGCGCTTGCACTAAAATGTTAAGCTGACAGGATAAAGTTATCTAACATAAACGGTCTGACCACTAACGTAGAATTGCAGTGTCATTGACAAAGGCAGTGGTAGTAAATTCCGCTAAGTGTCAACGGCACGAATGACACGTACCGCCTACTCCGTGCTGGGACACGGGCCGGCAATTTGTCCCGGATTTCATGGGACACGCAACGTCGTAATGAAGAGGAATGAAATGGGTTTTTTTATGCCAATTTTGATGAAGGATTTATTTAATCAAATTCTGAATTAAGAAAATAAAATAAAAATAAAATCTTATTCTAGACTTAAAGGTAAAAAAATTGTCCCAAAATTGCCGCCAATAGGGAGGGTGCCCAGAAAGCTGGCAGCATTGCCACGTTGGATGGCAATGCTGATTCTTTGGGCAGAGTATTGCCCAGCTTTCTGGTTACGGGAGGCCTCTATAAGACGCGCCGATAAGTCTTTGTAGCATAGTATTTTAATTTTGTGAATCTTTACATAGCATAAAACAAAGTCTCTAAAGGCCGGTCGCGAACCACAGAGAAAATCGAGCATTGCCCTATTTCTATTTGTCTCTGTCGCACGCGCACAGTAATAGTGCCCTCACGGTCGCACAATAACCTTGATCGCCGGCGGCAGAGATTGTAAACCTTACCTACGGGAATTTACAAGCGCGATCTTACGCACGTGTTATTTTGCTTGCAATGTTATTGGTCCCATGATCATATGGCGTTTGGTTCTTCACCCTATATATAGGTACCTTAATTAGTTATAATGGCAATGAGAACAATAAAATGCAATGGAAACAAGTAAAATGCCTTTTTTAAATGTAATTGGTATTATTTTGATTTTTTTATTATATACATTAATATTTCTACAATAATATAGAAAAATACTTACTGCATTTTATTTGGTTATTTGGTTAATATATGCTTGCCATAATTCATTGAACACAATATAAAAATGTTGTTGACCACTGATTGTAGATGCAAAGGTCAACGCTCGATTTTCTCTGTGGTTCGCGACCGGTTTTATCCGTTCCTATCCGTTCTCATATCTTCGGCCGCTGACTGGTTCTAACCCACGCAACGGATTTTGATACGCTTTTCAATGTCATTTAGCGATTTTTTTACGGAAGGTTAGTTTGTACATTACATCCTAATTGTACCCGTACGTAGCCAGGGCGGATTGCTAGTAGAATACATAGAGAACAACCGGCCAAGTGCGAGTCGGACTCGCGCACCCAGGGTTCCGTCATCAACAACATCTAGTATCGCATTTCTGCTACAAGTTTTTTTATTGTGTGTATTAACAACAAATTGACGGTTTTCGGTTTTTTTTTATTTATGTTGTGAGACCTTGCTTCTTGCCAAATTTCATAGTTCTAGGTCAACGGGAAGTACCCCATAGGTTATTCAGTGCCTTGCGAATGTATGCGGAATGCGGCAAAAGGACCGTATCTTTTGATTCCGGTGACTTAGAACTTTGATTTTTTCACGGCTTTAAGGGACTATAAACTTGAGTATTTGATATTAATTTCAACTCAATACCTCCACGCGTTATTTAGAAAAATGGTCTTGATAGACAAAAACACAGACGGACAACAAGGTGATCCTATAAGGGTTCCGTTTTTCCTTTTGAGGTACGGAACCCTAAAAAACAAAAAGGGTTATCTGATATGAAGAGAACATGCCGCCCATGGTAACTAGCAGTTCCAAGAAAATCGCTGATCCGCTATGTCCACTTCAAACAGATTCTACGAAATAACTTTACCAGCAACTAACTGTTAAGATCAGCCAAAAAGTTGAAGCAGTTCAGTACAGTTTGTAGATTGCTCAGTAATTACTTATTTCCGTAGAAACACCTGACTTGGTTAGAACTTCGATGAAGCAATCTTAAAACCCTTAGTCAATCAAAACTTATTTGTGGGGTCCGTCATCTAAATATAGGGAGAAGCAACGTAATAAGAATCACTAGATTTCTGTATAAGTCGAAGCTAGCCCATGAAATCTACATCCCGACTTGCATTGGCGATCCCTGGCACCAAATAGTGTATAACATTTAAAATTTAATTTACTTAAAAAATTACATTAATTAAAATCGGTACCTATGGATGGGAAGATTCCCATCAGAGGTTTTTCCGATCCGGTAGTATTATTTTGATATTTATAAATGCTTCCTGTAAGCCAAATTAAATCAGAACAAAGATATTTTGGGGGCAGAACGGTTTGAGTCGTATATATTCTAACGAATCTATTTCCCATTATTTCGAATCCTTTTCAGGTCTCTTGTTCACGGGCAGATTCGTTACAATAAACTCAATAGAAACCGTTCAAATAGTTTTATTTCAATACTATTACATTGTAAAAACATTCTTGTAGCAAGTAATAGACTAATAAGATTCCACACGCGTTCCGACCACATGATTTAAATTACAGAGACGAACAACTAAAACCATTAGTTCTTTCCAGACAAAAAAAGAGCAGCTAACAATCTAACAAAGTGGCTGCTATTTTTCTAGTCCAAGCTTAACAAATACAAAGGGAATGTTCACCGAGCGCGGTCCGCCCAATGAGCTGTGAGCACTCAACCGTCAACCCATCGCTGCCATGCATCCTTAAGGGTTCAGAGGCTGTGGCACACTAGCGTTTATCGTGGACATAAAGCATTTGCCCCTTTCTTACAAGTACGTTTACCTAATTGTGCGATAAGGATGAATAACTAGTGTGTGTAATGGATGGATGCTGGAAGGTTGTCTGTAAAATAATTGGCTGTATCGCTAATTGAGAATCGCTTTGTTCGAATGTAAGTAGGTGAGTACGCTTCATTGCAATCTTTTCGCAGCCTTTCTTGGAATCTTGGGTTACATTAATAAGTTTGACTTACCGATATAAAGTCGGTTTTGCTTTTTATCTCCCAAACATCGTTTATCGCCTAAATAAAGCTAAACGAGGATTAATAGAGAAGATAATTTATAAATTGTTGCTTTAGAATGGTTTCTTTAAAAAATAAAAAATATTTTGATGGAAAAAACCGTCGTTTTAGGTAAGAATATTGTTTACTACTTAAGACAAGTTAGGATGATGGTTTAGAGAAATAAACACAGTATTCTGTTGGTTTAACAGAGAAATTAAAAATGCAGGTAGCTACTTAGTCGGTACATTTTTTAGAAATTTGGAACCGCAACGAAAACTTGTGCCGGCCTTTTTACTTTCATCTGACTGCCGCCTGAAGGGAAGGGTATTTTTATACCAACCTAGTAACGTAATCAACCAATATGTGCACCTAGCACGAATCTTCTCGACACGCGTTAACTTGCAAAGGAGAAAGGCGCGTTGAGTTTAGCGCGTTAGCACGTTTCCAGAAGATTCGTGCTAGGTGCACTGAATTTTAGACGACTGTAGCAGGTTTAAACACCCTTTGGCTAGTATGGACACGGCACTAGGAGTCTTTCAAACACACTTGTTCTGAACGATGCCTGTGGCGGTGAGTGCATTAGTTCCACATCGTTTCCCACTGCACTTCAGCCACAAACACGATACATCTAGTATGTAATCAGTTTTACGCTACTCGAGTACTTCGTAGTTGCTGCCATATTGCGTTTGTTCGTAGAAATAGAAAACAATGAATTCGATTTACGTTTTCTTCGCTTTGCCTTTGGCATAGTCTGATAAAGGCCTAAATAGTACATTAAAATTAGGACAATGTTTTTCTGTCTCAATTATGATTGTGAAGACGGATGCATTAAAATATGCCTAGTTAAGTTTTTCCGAAAGTTCAACCCCCAAATTTATAAATGCTCATTAAACCTACTTTGCTTAAAACGTCAGCCCACGATAGCCCGCAATGTGCCGCGTCTTTTATGTGGACGGATGACCTGAAAAGGGTGGCCGCTACCGGTAGCGGCAGGATGTGGAAAGCGGAGGATCGTGTTTGGTGGCGCTCTCTTGGAAAGGCCTATGTTCAGCAGTGGACGTGTCCAGGCTGAAAATGATGATAATGATGATGAGACGCAATTAAAAAGTAATATTATACTAATAAATCACATACATAACAGAGTAAACAATTTATTGCTGAGACCCATCAAAACACTCCTACAAATTTACATTTTAAATCCCTCGATTAAATTATGCATAATCACGTACTTCACATAAATCGGTTATTAAAAGGACTTCGTAAAATATTTATCTTACTAAGTCAAGTATCATAAAACTCAGTATATTTATTTGCTATTCCATTTTGACGATCGGGTATGGGTATATGCATAAAATGGATGAGGAAAGTTAAAGCCAAAGAAGATTGAAGCAACAAAATCCAGACTTTATAACCGTATTCCTATAATAAGATTTCTTCATATAAATAATAATAATATGCAAAGTTTGCGGTTGCAAATTTATTATTGACCGAGCATTTAGGCTTGTTATAAGATCGTTCTCAAGTAGGTACTGTATACTCAAGACCGCAATTGAGATTTTGTTACATATAAATGAAACGTCAAATAAGACTGAAGAATTATTTATTATTATTGGAAAAATACTCTTTATAAAAAGGAATATATACACGAAGTGTTGTTCCAAAAGAAACGCTACTTTTGTTCCGAAAAGATGGAATATAACATTATTATATGGAGTCACGTATATAATGTAATTCGGTTTTGTTTACACATTTGTAAAGAGGAATAAAGCGCGTCTCCACGGCTTGTAGCGATCACATTTGTACTCACTTTGTGACGTCACAGGGAATCCAATTTGTCCCCAGGGAGAGTGCGGTTCAGATTTATACTATCTACGAGTACTTACATCTTCAAAAACATTGGTGTCTTGGTACCATGAAACACGTATGTACTTATGAAAATTGGTGTTAAAAACATTTACGTCGTTTGTTATTTTGATTCCATCTAAACATACGGTTCAATCAAATTTTAATAGTTCTGTGGCCCTAAAATGCCCGCCAAGGTTAAACTAGTGTCATACGCAAGAAACCTATTTGGACGGTTATGTTTGTGCCGATGGTTGATAAGTATAGACTACAGGCTATTAGTATAATGACTAATGAGCACATCGCATAATGACTACATCGCTAATTTACATCATTGCAAAAAAACGAAGTCGCAAAATGACTACATCTTAAAAAGACTAGATCGCAAAATGGCACTAGTATACATTTTTTAACATGAAACTACCGTGAAACTGACATATAGATACAAACTGATCACTCACGTATTTAAAGTCAAGAATTACTTGACATATTGTTTCGGTTCCAATAACCCACTTACATAGTAAGATAATGTCACAAGATACACACAACTCGCTTCACTTGTCATTGACCTATTTACGACTTCATCGTTCTATGATTTGGACATTTGAGTTTGACTAAAAGTGATGTGTCTTTTATGCAACGTCTCAAATCTCAAAATACCTAAGTCCCATGAAAGACCACTTCACCTCTAAGCATAAATCTCAAAATGTCCAAATCTTTTGCTTGTCAGTTTGTCAGTCTTTGGTTCTGGCTGAGTATGTTTATAGCTGACTACAGAGCATGGATGGTATCCATAGATAAACTAATTTTAAATGCATTATACATGAAAAACCTGGAATTCCAGCACAGCTGTTTGTTCAAAATTATTTACACCATTTTTTTAACACACCGAAGGGTGACAAAGATAGGGTGTTTACCGCAATACCACCCAAATTTAATGCAGTGTGTACTGTGTACCCTTGCGGCTTAAATCTCCCAATGTTAACAGATTTGTCACTCCCAAGTTTCCATTTCAAATCCGCTACTACTAAGCCCCAGAACCTGCTCAACTAGTTTACCTTCTAAGCTTGGGTAGATTAATCTTGCATAATCAGAATAATCTTGCTCCGCCTGTAAGCTATTAGGCTTTCAATAATGTCTTACTTGGAGTCGGTTGTTAGCGGCAGTTAGCTGGGACAAACGAGACTGAAACCACTGACTGTTACCAACGACCAACCACTGACTGTGACCTATTATATTATATTATAATTGACAGGTTACATACAAAACCAAAAAAAAAATTCGTCAGCCAGCTTAATGATTGCACCATAGCCCTCTGGGTTGGCAATACATCTGCAATATCCTTGGTGTTGCTGGTGTTTATGGGCGTTGGTGATCATTTACCACCAGGTAAAAATTGCGCCATAAATGTCCCTTAATTCAGATTGTACCCTAATATACAATTTGTATTTACCTGATATGTGTGTGTCCAGTTTTAGCTACGTCGTATATATTTATAAAAATCAACCTTGTAAGCCGGGGCATAATTGACCGAGAATTTGTTCCACGGAACTCTTTTATGTTACTTACGTTGACTAAAAATATTACTGTACAGCTTTAATTACCAATGTTACAGGTTGTACATATCCACCAGAAAAGAAAAACTCAGAAAACATAAACCGCGTTTAATAAGGCACTGTCCAAAATGACCGTTTTTTAAAAAGATACTTTAAAAGGACCAAAAGGAGCTCCTTGTAAGAAATAAACTAGCTGTTATTTTAATTTGCTAGACAGCGCCACTTTAAAAACTTAAAGCAAATTAAACTCTGTGCAAAAAAATACACTCCGAGTTTTATTTTATCCAGCAACCCGTTCAGCACTATTTTAAAATAGCGACTATTACCGGTGCATAAGGTGTTTTCTGTCAATCTCGAAAGTTTATCACACATACATTTTGAGGCTATAGTAAAAGTTTAAGTAAAAAAAAATATTTTGAATTATAAGATTTAAAAAAATAACATCAAAAATTACGTCTAACATTTTCACGGAGGAAAGCTGTGTATGTGCGACATTAAAAGAAAAAAAAAGAAAATCAGAAATTTTAATTACAATGATTTAGAATAAAAACCAAACTAAAACTAAAAGAATTCTAAAATTAAAATAAGACATACATAGGTGTCTGAACAAATAATAAATAAATATCTTGAGACAATTTATACCAAATGACCTAATCCCAAAACAAACAACCAAACTGCTTGTGTTATTGGTTCTGGACAACGGATGTGCATACTTTTGTAGATAAATACATACATACTTAAGTACAATGAATTGCACACAACTTTTTTAGATGTAACTGAAAATATACCGTGTACTCCCTTCCACTGGAGTTCTAGAATTGCGACCAGGTGTGCCCCGAGTCGCATCCTTCATGAATATATGGAACAAGACGTAAACCTTTGTTCGTGCTGATGAACCGACGGAACGAAACCGCAGGCCCGCAAGGAAAAATGAAGTGAGCGGAACCAAGGTACTCGCGAGGCGTAAGTGAACCCAAGCATTACTTCATGTGAATTGACTCATGCTATTCTCAACAGGGCGTGGATAACCTTTCTCAATACTGAGTTGAGTTGAGTTTCTTGCCGATATCTTCACATCATAGGTTTTTCCGAACCGGTGGTAAATTTTATGACATTCATAAAGTGCTACCTGTAAGCCTAATCTGAATAAAAATATTTTGACTTGATTTAACTTGAAATATTAACAATTTCAAATATGAGTGTTGGATTGTGAATGAAATTCAGGCACTTGGCTGTATTTTTTACCCGACTACGGCAAAGCCAAAAGGAAGGGTTATGTTTTTAGCAGCCTATGTATGTATGTTTTTTTATTTTGTTTATATTATTTGAGAAAACGAACTGAACTGAGAGCTCCTTAAATTAATATGATATCTTTCGAGAATGTTTTTGTACATATTTTTCAGTGGCATCACATTGACGCAATATTATGACAGTAGTCTTTTAATTTTTTTATCGATAAATACAAAGGTACAATTCGTTTTTTTTATGGTCTTAAACAATGAATGATTTGCTTTTTTCTCAGGCAAATTATTGTATGCTAAAACAGCTTCGAACAAACGAGCAATAGACTTACAAAAACCATATACGCAACTTTTTAATAGTAATCCGGACTGATAGCTAGACTATGAGATTGCGTAAGTAAGTAAATAGTAATAATACAGGAGTATGTGTAGTAGGTTTGTATTCTTATACAGCATGTAATTTTTTTTAATGCTGATGATATTCCTCATTTTTCAATTATTGTACAGTATCTTGCCCCCACTGAAGATCGACAATGATTAAACACAAAATAGGCATAATTAAATAAATAAAATCAGCTGCAGACAAATACTATGCGTAATTTAGTAATAGTAGCCCAAAGAAGCTAACAGAAAAATGTTCGTAGGCACAAATTATGATGTATTAATTAAAATATATACATGTATACACTCTAGACATCAAAACAAATTACATACCATTTCTTTACTGGACTGCTAAAACTCTAGACTTAATTGTGTGCAAGATTGAGTGAACAAAGATCTTTGTAACTAGCTACTAACCATCCAATTAACTGCGGTTAGGTGGTACTAAAAATAAGTTAATTACATTTTGTTGCATAGCGTGGAGAAACCGGGAGTGCGTGATTAACGCTCTACCGCTCCATGGTACACGGGACCACTGAGTTTCAAAATGTAACATCTTTATAATAGTATATTATCGTCGCGTAACAATACGCTACATATTGACAACGTGTCCCTAGCCTATGGATAAACACTAACCCCCTTATTCATAAAAAAATAACAATCTTTTTAAGCTAACAAATGTTTTGTCCCTTTCATTTGAGGGCAAACGTCACAATGACAGATAAAGGCGTAAAACATGTTAACTAACAAACGCTTACGAAGCGTTTATGAATAAGAGGGTAATACTAGACAGCATAGATGTGCTAGAAAATTTTGAATTTTTCCTCTAAAAAATAAAAAACTGTGTCATAGCAATACTGAGAAGTAGTGTAACACGGGTGTTTAGTCTTTATCATAGGCTAGGGATACGTTGTATAATTTACGAGCTTGTACCCGCGGCTTTGCTCGCGTGGTATTATTTTCTATGCATTTTGTGGGATAAAAGTAATAAAAAAAGAAAAAAGTTTATATCAAGGTAACTGTTATTATTTTACTTTTACTTAAAAAACATTCCCATCTACTTACGGAAACTCAATCCTTGCTGCGATAAAGGAGAACTTAAATATCTCCTTTAAGGTTCTGGTTGTCTTTGAACCGGGATGTAAACTGCAAATAAACTTTAATTATCGTTATTTGTGTCTGAATTTACTATAATCATTTTATTGTATTTTGTTTTTTTTTTGCGCTCATTTATTTCTTTTGAAATTTTTAATCAGATTAAATTATAACATGACACTTCATTAAATATAATGTATTTTATGTGACAATGGTTCTTTAAAAAAATACCCATTAACGGCCAACGTTGGCTTTAAAATTTTCGAACAAACATTCCACCTCTCCATTTCACCACGTTTAATAAAACGCCTGGGCGCGTCGGGAAATTGAATACGGAACTATTTAATTTAATTATGATACATTATAACGGCGCGTCGACATTATGCGGCTGAAATAATGAACGCCTCGCGCAACGCGCGGCTTGTTATTAAAACTAAATATGAAAGCTTAGAGTTGGAGTCTCTCTCGCAAATTTAAAACGTTCAGTCTTGTCGGTGTAGTGCTTTCCAAGCTTCCCTATCGACCGCCAGCTCCTTAACTTCTCTGTGCGACACGACACAAACCTTCTTTTTTTTATACAACATAGGAAAGCAAACATGTAAGTGGGTCACCTGATGGTAAGTAATCACCACCGCCTATAGACACCTGCAACAACAAAGAGAGTGCAGATGCGTTGCCAACCCAGAGGGCTAAGATGGAATACCTCTTGTGCCAGTAATTGCACCGGCTGTCTTGCTCTCCACGCCGGAACACAACAGTGCAAACACTGCTGCTTAGCGGCAGGATTAGCGAGCAAGATGGTGGTAGCGAGTTGGACGGACCATGCACAAGATCCTACCACCCGCAAAAGGAGAGATAATTTGAGGATAAACGTCACAATGACAGATAAAAACATACTTAACACATGTTACCTAACATAAGCTTAAGCAGCGCTGCAGCGTTTATGAATAATCTAGAGGGTTAGTTAGTAATTCTAAGAAATCAGTAAACCAATTTTCCATACCATCATTTTAAAATTAATATAATGACATGAACATTTAATTTTATAAGGTTAATTTAAAAAGTTTAAGGTTGAAAATGTTTCGCCTTCACTTGATCCATATAACTTCTTATAGGAGTTTGAGTTCCAGAGCGAAAATAACAATGTCTGTTTAGTTCGAGCTAATAATGCTTACAGCGTTAGCTGAAGGTAGAGCATGATAAGGTTTCTGAAAAACAGCGCTGAGGTACCACTATCAGATATTGATGGCGTCAGAACCATTTGCCACTGATTCTGTGGGTTCCAAACAAAAAAAAACAAACAGAAACTGGAAAGCACTGGTTTCGCAGAGTGGCAAGTTAATTTGTTCCAGTTTGTAGATATGGACCTCCGCAAAGCAACGCTTGAATCTATTAATTCCTCTGAAATAAACTTAAGGTAAGAACATAATTATCTAATCTGCATATCTATTTTGTGTAGGTATGGTTCTTTCTTCTTCTCTCTAGATGTCTGCATTTTATTGCTGTGAGTGAACTTTCTAGAATTGTTAAATGTTATCTGCCTGTCTCTCTGTGGCCTCCGTCGGTATCGGATGAACCAATTTCATCGCGGTTAATTTTGCTTGGTAACTAAATTAAGCCAAATTAGTACATACATACATAAAGTCACGCCTGCTTCCCGTAGGGGTAGGCAGAGACCACGGATTTCCATTAGTAGTTCGAGACTTTTAATTTTTCAAATATGTCAGAGACAATTTTTAATTTCGTGTAGTTTTGTATGTCTGCGTCCTAGCAGGTTGCGTTACCACCGCAGGGTACAAAGAGAAGCCTTCCGCTATGATTTATGTAGCGGACACATATGAGCAAATGCTCATCTGGTTTTATGATTCTACCGCTACTGTTTGCGGCATTTAGTCGCGTGCGAACGATATGAAATGGCGACAACAGTTTCGGTACAAATCACGGCAACCGGCATGTGGCCCTAGCATGACCGACCCAGGTTTACCTCTCCCTCCCTATGTCTGTGTCAGACTAGTGGCTTGATATTTTAAAACACTTCCAAATGTAAAATTCTAAATTTCATATCTTACCTTAAGTTTAATTCAAAGCTATACTTCATATTTCTTAAACTTTTCTCTCTCCATCACATCACATTGTTTGCCCGAGCAGGCTTTTAGCGCAAACAGTAGGTAACAAAGCGTTTGCGGTTCATTACCCGCATATTAATCGTGTACGTGTAATTAACTCGCCAGATACTCTGCTAAGAGCAACAAACCTTAATTGATGTATTGAGAGCATTTCGCTATGCATTGGTGTATGTACAAGAAAAGACACTTCAATAAGGCACCTTGTGTCTTTTTTTCCGATTCTGCCTCTTGGTTATATGCTGCGTAGTCCTCGTGAGAGATAATGGCGGCTATGACGGCTATGACGGCTTAGCAATTAGAATATTTATTTTACATTATATGCAGTATATTATTAGGATTGTAATTAAGATCGAAGAATCCTCCGGTCCATGCGACACATTCAGTCGGCAATTTAAATCGCCATCTTCTAGAGCCCAAAAACCCTTTAATCGAGTACGAGAAATAAAATGCATCAGTTTGGTGTACAATTTAACTATAATTTTGTTGCAAAAATAAATGCAATGTCGTAAATGTTACAGCGCAAAGTGGCTGTGTGAGATCTATGTTTAGTACGGTTTATGGTAGCTATTTGCACAATTCATAACGAAATGCATTTTTGGTTGCAATGTGAGGTAGCTATGTAGACACTTGTAAACATTATGTTAATCTAGTCACAGTGTGTCCACTTAGTTACTGGACAGTTTAACCAAATGGTGATTCATCATTTCAGCAGTAATTACTTAACTGAAATTGAAATGACTAAAATGCTTAAAAAGCTCAGTATCAAAAAATATTACGTGGACAGGTCTATAATTAGTTAAGGTAAGGGCAGATTTTATTGAATAAGGTTATGTATACACAGAAGATACCGTGCATTGAAACAAAACAACTTACAAAGAAAACTCTGCTCCCGCAGAAACTTAACCGACTGGGGTTTTCGGCAATGAGCGCAATACACAATCCTGTAAAAAGTTGAGCAAGTCTGAAGTTACCACATTAGCAGCCCGCGTGAAAAATGTATGAGAGAAGTTGGAAGAACAAACTCGAGTTAAGACGAATAACTGCTACTAATCCCACAGTTTCGCGGATACAACTTACATGACTCATTAGGTTGGCTTTAGGGTTGGCATAGCCACTGTTTTTTAATGCTATATTGCAAAAGTTGATACTAACTGTCATAGTCTTGGATTATTAATAAAATCAGTATTTTATTTGCGTTGGGATTTTTGTCACTTTAACGCGTGTCCCTAATTGCGATACACGAAGCTGTTAAATAGAACACATAGTTAAAAGTTGAGTTGGTCATTGTAATGGAGGCAATTTGTAAATTGCCTCCATTTACGGTACATTTAGTTGATCGAATAAGCCCTCGTAAAAAGCTCTCACAAATTATTTGGGACGGCTGGAATTATCTTTTTGTTACCATTATTAGACATTAGCAAGCTTAAGATTCCCTAAATCATAGTTAGGTGGGATAAGTACGAGTATAACTGCAGAGAAAAGTGACCACTTTTGTATGGGTTCATTTTGTTCATAGAAGGAAGGTTACTTATCTCTCCAGCTGGCTGTACTTTGATAGTTACCCCGATTGACAATGCCACAAGCGTTTCACCACGGTACCACCGAGTTAGACTGGTTTGTTGACTTAATGACTAGACAAATACCAGGCAGTTAAGTCACTAAACTTTGTATAAAACAGTAAAACACTTGTTGTTAGCCCTGAGTACAAAGTAAAGTTTTACCGCGCGGAGCAGAAATACCCGTGAACGCTGATTAAGAACTTTCGGTGTTTTGGTACATCACAAGGGTTACCGCTCGTGCCTGTTGCGTGTGTGGTTAGCATGCTTGATTAATAAAAACCGGCCAAAACAAATCGGACTTCGGCAACGAGGGTTCCGTACAAATTTGTATGTAAATATTATGTTGGTTTGACAAACTTAACTGTGTAGTTGAAAATATCTTCGCCCAAACATTAATATGTGTCAGGGTTAATTCTCCAACTGCAAATGTATATTCGTAATCCAACAATTTTCGTGCTTGTACTCTGACAACTTGCTTTTTGATAGACAAGCAGATAAACTATAAAGGTTCCTTTTTCTTTTTGAGGTTCCGTACCCAATCTAAAAACTGCGAAAATTGGGGAATTTAGGGGTGGGCCCCATACGAGGTGATCCACCGAGCGCATATAACTTAAAAATATATTGATAAAAACACGAGAATGAGCATCTGCCGTACATTTAACGCAGGCAACCAACATAACTAACTGAAATTAAAATTCGACATAAGTATTTGTAAAATTTCTCATACGAAAATGAGCCAATAAAGTTAAATTGTAGCACTTGTAAGTTTTATGCTACAGCCCCCAGGCATCGTGAACAAGTCTTTAATCAATTGCCCCCGTCCCAGTTCACTCTTGTCTACAGTTTGTTAATAGTGTAAAGCAATGTTTCAGCCCCGTGCTCGACAAGCAATGTCGAGCTGTTTATGTAGGTACAGTTCCCGGCAAACAACTTGAGCGTTGACCTTGACTGTGTAGTAGCCGTTTCTAGTACAAATGCGTATGCAAAAACTTACCCCCTTCACTCGATTTATGCTCAAGTTGTTTGCCTGCAACTATACCTTGTTAAGGCCCTCCCTTATTCGATTCTGTTTGCTTCAAACCCCGCCCAATTCTTGTACTCAGCTTTTTAATGCCAGAATTCCTTTCTTATTAATGACATTCACGAATTTATACACATTTTAGACGCTAAATGTGTTTTTATAAAGTTTTCGCCAATTGAATCTATATATTTTGTTCGTATCTCACATTTACAATTTATTCAAGAAATTGAATCAACTGCGCGTGATTAGAAAATAGTTAGCAGGTTTTAATGTAGTCAGCCTCAGTCTGGCTGAATATTTCAGTATTTTGTCGCAGTCAGTAATGTGACAAATTCGAACAACCCTCATTTAATACGTTACTACGACAAGGTTCTTAAGTGTTTAGCTACTTCTGAGGCTAAATGTACAGTGACTCTCGATTTGGCAATTGTTTGAATATATCCTTCACACATTTTCAACCTTAAACTTTTTAAATTAACCCTATAAAATTAAATGTTCATGTCATTATATTAATTTTAAAATGATGTTATGGAAAATTGGTTTACTGATTTCTTAGAATTACTAACTAACCCTCTAGATTATTCATAAACGCTGCAGCGCTGCTTAAACTTATGTTAGGTAACATGTGTTAAGTATGTCTTTATCTGTCATTGTGACGTTTATCCTCAAATGATCTCTCCTTTTGCGGGTGGTAGGACCTTGTGCAAGGTCCGTCCGAATCGCTACCACCATCTTGCTCGCTAATCCTGCCGCTAAGCAGCAGTGCTTGCATTGTTGTGCTCCGGCGTGGCGAGCAAGTCAGTCGATGTAATTACTGGCACGAGAGGCATTCCATCTTAGCCCTCTGGGTTGGCAACGCATCTGCAATCTCTTTGGTGTTGTGGGTGTCTATAGGCATAGGCGGTGATGATCACTTTCCATCAGGTGACCCACTTGCTCATTTGCCTTAATATTTCATTAATAAAAATTAAAGGGATAAAAAAGTTGTTAGTTTAAAAGATTGTTAATTTTTATGAATAAGGGGGTAAGATTACCTATAAAAGTATGTGGTTTCTAGCGGCAGAATATTATTTCATTTTATAGAAATGCATTTTTTAAATACGTGTACGCATTCTGATACGATAAAATTTTATTATAATTAATATTTTATTAACGTGATACCTGTCCTAGAATGTACATTGATTTTCATTAAATTTAAGCATATTTTACCTGTGCAAGACGTGAAATGTTAAGTTTATAGTAACCTCAGCATCAATAAGTTACTCACAAGTAAAGTTTAAGACGAATGTACGAGTAAGTTATACCGACGTTGACATAAAGTACAGGCAGGTCGAACTCTAACAGCTTAAGTAGGTGGGTAATAAATGTTAACTTTCATAATAAATTGCCTTTTATGGCAAAAAAAAGAATTTAATATGGCATTTTCCAGCTCCAAATCATTCTGTGTGTGAAGAAACTGTTAGATTTTCTAACTTTGATTACCATTATTCAGAATCACGAGTAACAGCGCTAGTTCGGTTGTCCTTTTTTTCCAGTAAGGGCAGTTACCTACCTTAAATTATAAATTAGGAAATATTAACATAAAACTACCGTGAGACTCGAACACATTAATAAAACGGATCACTCACGTATTTTTAAGCCGATAAAATGCCCGACAAGCCCTCGCGGCATGATTAAGTACGACGGACTAGTCCGAAACATGTCGGGCATTTCTCGACTTAAAAATACGTGAGTGATCCGTTTTATTAATGTGTCCGAGTCTCACGGTAGTTTTATGTTAATATTTCCTAATTTATAATTTAAGGTAGGTAACTGCCCTTACTGAAAAAAAAGGGACAACCGAACTAGCGCGGTTACTCGTGATTCTGAATAATGGCAATCAAAGTTCATTAAATTAGCAAATAAGTAGTTTTGTGTTTTAGTGATAAACATTTGATGATTTATTTACAAACCAAGAGTTAGGTAAGGTGTTAGATTAGTTCGGTAGTCACTTTTTTAATATGTAAACAAAACTTTGGTTACGTGTAATAAAACTGTTTTTCAGTATTGCGGCAAACTAATAAAAACGCTATTTAAAATCAGCAATGTTTCTTTCTTTCTTTACTATTGAAATATTTGTCGATCTTCATAAAACAGGATTTCTGGCAGAAGGGAGTCGCTTTCTGTCGTTTTCGCGGACGGTTGCTGGACACCCCGAAACTTTTCTATTCCATAAGATGGTACTAGATAACGGATATACATAATTTTATATATTATATAACACCCACGAATAAGATACAAACATTCAGATTCATCAGGATTCATTTACAAAACTTTACCCTCAAGGAAATCTAGTTACGGTCAATAACCACTAAACTATCCAGACACCTTAAACACGTAACTTTCAAAACCATACCACTTTACATTTCTAACGGCCTCAGTTCACAGTTCTGATGTCAAATTACAGATAAGTTGTCTACGTGTCCGAATTCTAATAAATGGTAATTAGTGCTTTTGAGCGAACTCAGTCAATTAAGCTGTATAAGTAATCTAGTTTGTACTTCAAACCTGTCACTTGTTCAAGTTTAGCCTCACGTGAAACCGAATGTTTGAGCTAATAAATTTGCGTACCTAAGTATATCAAAAAGTCATTAGCTAAACATCACATCCAGTTACTGAATCTTTTTGTTCATTCAATTGTACACAAGTATTAACATTTCATGAAACTAAATACAAGAGAAAATGATAAAAAGCACAAATTGGTTATATTTCTTTCCTATGTCATATTTTCTGAAAAAAAAAAGTTATTTAGTTAATAGATTCAAGCGTTACTTTGCGGAGATCCATTTCAACAAACTGGAACAAATTACCTCCTTATTATTATTGTTTCGCTAAGTAGCAACGTAATTAGTTCCATTTTGTTAAAAAGTTATTTATTAATTTTGTAAATTTTTAGTATTTTTAAAAATGGCTATTATTTCATCTACCCACAGCTATTTTGACGCGAAAGTTCTTATTACGGAGGCAGAAAAAACGTGGACAACATATCCAAAGCTAAACCTATTTACGAGCACGTTCTTAAGATCATCTTATTTCAACAGATAAGTAAATCAGTACCTCTTTCTGTGTTCAAATAACACGCACAAGAAATTTCAGCTAAGCGTCTGTATATATCTAAAGACACGAAACATATACATGATATAGAATCTGCTGACACATGATGATAAGGATGGAAGCAAGCTGCCAGATTTAAAAAACACAAAGGGGTTCCCCGTCTGTTTACCGACGCTCCCTTTCATCCCGCAACGTTGTGCGGTGCCCTAGGCCACTTGCCGACCTTTGTTCATTTATCCCCCGATGCCTGCGAACAGCCAGTTTTAGACTTGTATGATACCCGTTTCTAACTGAAGGTTTAACATGTTCTTGAATAATGAAATTTAATCTACGGTACGCCGACTTCGTCAGTAAGTTGCTTAAGGTGCCGTCTATAACAGGCTTTGTCGCAAACACTGAAAAAAAGGGACAACCAAACTAATTTGGTTACTCGTGATTTTGATTAATGGTTATCAAAGTTCATTTAAATTTGAAAACTGTTAGACATTTGATGGTTTATTTAAATTTCAAGAGTTAGGTAAGGTGTAAACAAATAGTTTGGTGGTCGTCTTTTTTTTGTGTAATAGGTAAACAAAGCTTTGGTTGCGTGTAACTGTTTTTTCAGTGAAGCTTGAGCAACAATATAATGAATAGTTTTTTCTCGCCACTTTGTCCACTCCCTCTTTTTACTACCAGAAATATGGAATTTCCTGAAATCCTTTCTTAGTCCAACTCGACATCCTCTAAGTAACACATATTCCTAGTTTCACGATTATATCTTTAGCGGTTTAGGCTACGTTGTCCATCAGTCAATAAGGGAACTCTTTCATATGTAGGTATAGAAGATAGATATACCTCTATAATAGTAAATAATCAGTACAAATAGCATAGTAATTTAGACACAACGCATTTCTCACGTAAAATATGTATTCAGAACTGCTCAACATATTCCGGTCCAGTTCGCGATCGCGGGTGCTTATGAATCGTGATTAAGAAACACAAACTGGACTCCAATTCTCGGTTTATGCGAGATGCATCTCACGTGCGAGATACGTCAAAAAATGACAGATTTCCAACGGATTGACAGTTGTTTTCGTGCGAGATGGATCTCGCATGATCCGAGAATCGCCCCGTTGGTCCGAAACATGTCGAGTAGTTCTCGATATTAATACGTGAGCAATCCGTTGTGTTTAAATTCATATGCCGGAGTCTCACGGTCGTTTAATTAAGATAGCTTAAGCTTAGCCATGTAACAGCATTCTAAAACGAATCAAACATTAATTTCGATGATATACCTAATTCATTTAATCTCAGTAGGTTGCATGAAAAAGTTAAGGAAAAAATATTTTGCTTATGGATGACGCTGTCATTGTATTTCTTTTGTAAACTTTAACACAGTTATAAAACTTCACTCTATATTATAGAAATAAGTATTAAATTCTTTTGTCTAAATATCTTGGAAGAAACTGCAAGCTAAGGAAGTCTTGTGTTATGGGTACTAGATAACGGACATTAAACATGTGTTTGTTTTAAACTCTTTAAATAGATTATACTGAACTGTACAAAAACCAATAAGTTGAAGTAAATGTTTTTTTATCGAGAAAAACTCCGCGTGGTTGCCTCGTCTATCTGTTAAAATAATATTGTATTTATTAACTTCATTTATTATAGGCACGTCTCCTCTCTGCGCACTCTGTTCTCATGGTGTATTTACGTTGCTAACAAGGATTATCTCTATATATTGTATTAGAAGTAATGTTACATTGCGTTTTTTTATAACGAGCAGCCAAATAAAGTATCTAACCTCGGATAAAAAATAGCTGAAATAGTGCCGTTAAATCGCCTATATTTCTTCTTTCATGTGAACGTTGCAGAATTTCAATCTTGTATTTATTTGCAATTCAATATCCAGTATGCAACTAACGTATCTGCATTGCAAAATTTTCTAACTCGCTGATAAAAAAGTAGGTAAACTCCTAACGTTAGCATTTCAGCCACAGACTGGAAACTGAAGAGTCTTCATGACTCAGATCCTTTTGTCGGGGTAATCGCTTTTCTGCACGTACCCACTTAGATATCGCTTGGCTTTTTAACGTACACAGTTTAAAAACTATTCAATCGAAGAGCTGGCGGACTGCCAGTTCTTGGCTGTTGATGTATGGTATTTTTTTATCAATTCCACTTCGGTAAGATGCAGTATCAATACTACAGACGTGGTTTTATTCGATGTTAAGAGTTCCTTCAGTAAACAGAGGATTGCTAGCGAAGAATGCTCATTCCTTTGTATTCCCACAGCCTATTTGTATTCTTGGAAACGTCAAAACAATACGTGGATAAAAATTGAGCTTCCCATAAAATTGTCTGTTCAAGTTCTATTGTAAATTAACTTACATTTATAAAGTGTGTTTGATGTGAAGATAATAAGCCTCAACTCCTAGCGATTGTAATTGTACTGCCTCATGTCGAACTTTAACAGCGTTAAAATCGAATATTACCTAACTTGGTACACAACTTTAAAGATACTTTTAAAAGACCCGTGTAACGTATTTACTTGATTGCCAACACCGTGAAAGTAATTATGAGTAAATTACCTACTCGTACTGGAGTTCTGGGAGGAAGTTTGTTGGTACGCAGTTATTCGGTCCTCAATTAAACGTGAGACGGGTATGTACGAAATACTTTAGGAATTTGTTCAAGCGATACTTTGCGCGGGGCAACAACTTTTTTCTAATGTGTGCTCATGTGTAAATAATAAAATTGGATATTCATTTAATGGATTGACTTCCAGTTATTTAGGTTTAACTTTTATTGAAACCCAATAGGCCTATTAAAGTACCGGCTCCAGTTATTGACAGTGTTCCAATAATTGACGAGAAGATACGGGAATACGCGAGTAAAAACGAGAAACAATGATGTTAACTACTAGTAAAAAGACGTCCTACGCTTGTCACTGGTATATGGCAAGAAAATCTGGCGACAATTCTATGTACCCGTTAGTGAAATTCTGCTATAAATTAATTGTCTTACAATGGGATACATCCAACTTAATTAAGTTATATTTAGTCATCACTCCTTACAAGTAAGTTAAAGGACAGAAACAATTTAAGAGGGCTGTTATCCTGGCAATATTGAATTTTTTCTACTTCCTCGATTATGTAAACTCGACCATGATATGATGCGCCATATGGTGTGCGATCTTATATAAGATCGCTTTACATAAGTAAAGCCCCTTTTGTACGTGGAACTGTATAGTCATCCAAGTAATGTTTGACCACTTTTTAACCTTATCTCTTTGTAATACGGTCGAAAAGTGGTCAAGCAACTTCTTGATCGACTGAAGAAGACTGATACAAAACTTACGAGTATGCATTTTTCGAATATGGAGCGTCAACTTGTCTATACAGACACGTTACTTACATTCAAAGGAGGCTTTACTTAATTTTGTTCGTAGACAACGTTGGTAAGAAAAGTAAACTTCAACTTCGGAATGCACCTAGATATAAGAAAATGACAAGATATAATAATTTCCAATTTCAAATGATTTCACTTACTTATATTTATATTAAATTTTATTAAATGAAATTAAAGCCCTAGACAGAACTGATCTGATAGGGATTTTTAAAGTTCTTTTTAGGATGTTGTACCTTAAAAGGAAAAAACGGAACCCTTATAGCATCACTTTGTTGTCCGTCTGTCTGTCTGTCTTAAAAAATACCAAACTGATTATATACCGGATAGAAACTTGAAGACACAAGCAATAGTGAACTCTAATTCCTTCCAAGCCCTTAAATTTCTAGAACACATATTTCTTGTACTATTTTTATCCTTTCATTATAACTTAAGGAGTATAATATATCCAAGGATTGGGATTTTAAAAACGACTCCTCGAATCAATTTTATTATTTGTTGACTTTTGGCCACGAAATCTATAATTTACTTTGAAGTTAAAATACAATACTAACAAGAAAAAACCCTCAGAATAAATGAATCGAAACATATTTGGGAAAATATCTGGTGTGAGCACGCATTCATGAATAATATACGAACTACAAAAGGCTAGCAACAAAAATAAATACAGTTTCTCTGGCCCGACCTTGTCAAACCTTTTATATATTTATTGTTTGTTCTTGTATCACAATTTTAGATTTACAACAAATAAATCTTCAGATAAATATTTATGAAATAACGCGCTTGGCTCGGTCAGACCTGAGTTTATCTTTGCTATTGAGATATTGATAGCTTTACAAATGTCATTACATCATCTACAAACAATACTACTAAATGCTTGTTTCACCATTCTCTGATAAGTTCCTGCTATTGCCATCTCTGTTTATTCTATGAACGCAAAAATAGACGGTAACACAAATATCTGTTAGATATGATATCGGTAACTTATCAAAGAGTGGTAAAATACGGTGTAATAGTTTTTATTTAATTCCGCACAGCAAAAGTAACATAAACAATACAGATAAGAGGCGATGAGCTTTTTTTTAAGAAAGTCGTGAGCCACCTTATGTTGGGAAGTGATCACCACCTGTAAGAACCAACCTCTAGAGAATTTCAGATCTGTTACCGGCCTTTAGGTCATCCCAACCTCTCACCCTTACTTCCCCAGGGAGACCTCCGGATCTTTTACTCAAGTACGAAACACAATAGTTAACTACTATGCCACGCTAATATTCTGTGCAAGTGAAATAGAACTTATTAGTTTGTTGTTTATCACTTTTTAAATCGAATGTCCGTTTCTACAAAGGCCAGGTATAGACATTTTATACCTGCTTATTTTTTTTTTTATACAACATAGGAAGGCAAACAAGCAAGTGGGTCACCTGATGGTAAGTGATCACCACCGCCTATAGACACCTGCAACAACAAAGAGAGTGCAGATGCGTTGCCAACCCAGAGGGCTAAGATGGAATACCTCTTGTGCCAGTAATTACACCGGCTGTCTTGCTCTCCACGCCGGAACACAACAGTGCAAGCACTGCTGCTTAGCGGCAGGATTAGCGAGCAAGACGGTGGTAGCGATCCGGACGGACCTTGCACAAGGTCCTACCACCCGCTTATATTTAGATAGATCTATGAAACGACCAAAAATCGTTAGTGCAACTACTAGATCCAATTTTTTACGGACGTTCGCCGATCGCCTTTTGTATTTGCTTACAAAATAAAAGGTTAGCGGCAAAATAAATTCTTCCTTAACAACGTTTATGTGCGCAAATATTTCCTATCAACACCGATAACTTACAAAAACAAAAGCACCAATAAATAAAGATAAGTAGGGGAAACCTTTAGTGTCCTGGAAGCACGATGGCGTCAATACTCCATTGTTCTTGTAAAGATACAATTTGATCTCCAGGCGACCCTCTACCCTCGATATATTGAATCTTGGAGAGGCATTTTAGGAAATTCGGTAATATTTGGGAAACATTCAACAAAAGATACGAGGATTTCCCCGTAAGGGTACGGTTAAGTGTCAATATTAAAGAATTTATGTGAACACATGTACAATGGCGTACGTACGCGGTCAGAGCCGTGCAATGTAAATAGAAGGACCCCTGTCAGATGCTACCGTGCTATGAGCCTGTTTATACGGTTTTTGCGAGTTCTGAAAGAAATTGTACTTTTACGGAAATATGATTTAAAAGGAACGGCAGGGCGATATCATGTTTTCAATATTATTATCATAGGTACAGTAGGGGAAATACATCCACGTACCACCTAAGAACTCCGTCGCAATGACGCCACGCGTTAAACGCCAGGCTATGTCATACAAATGTCATGCGTATGCCTCTTCGACTAGGTTCTACGGTGGTACGTGCAAACGATTTATCTTCATTATTAAACTAATTATGATGATATAATTGACAATAATTGAGGTTTATAAATTTCATAGTAGAATAAAGAGCTTTGCTGTAGATAATTCTTAATTAGTAGTTTACCTACTAGTAGACCTATTTACTAGTTTTCAAAAATGGTTCTTTTTTACTGAAAACCGTATTTCGCGCACCGTGTTGTCGCATAATTGCTTCTATTTTAGGTTCTTTCAGGTTTAGGTAACCCACTTGTTCGTTTGCCTTCCTATGTAGCATAAAAAAGGTATATAGGAAGCGAAAGAAACGGCAAACTGTCTTTTGTCAGCCTTTTAAAGAACTTAGTTCCCAAGTTACAGGTAACTTGCCGTAAATGGCTTGTTGTTGCCAGTAAGATTGTGAGCAAAGTTGCTCCCAAATGAGCCGTTGCCTTGCTTCAAAATATCGGACGGTTCGAATAAACAGTTGAACGCTGATTAGAAACTTAATGAAGCGTGTTCATGTTGGTTTAACCTTTCCCCGGGCAGAAATAATAACGTTATGTGAACTCCGACTTAGGGCGATTGTGCACTACAAGGGAAAAGTAAAATGTCGGACGGTAAAATTCCACTAATACCTATTATAAACGCGATAGTTTGTAAGTATGGATGGATGTTTGTTACTCTTTCACGTAAAAACTACTCAATGGATTTGGATAAAATTGGGCACACACATAGTTTATAACCTGGATTAACACATAGAATACTTTTTATCCCGTAAAAATGCATAGTTCCCACGGGATAGCGATAAGTGAGTTATACGCCGCCGTGACGTCATGACCAGCAAAGCAACTAATTCTCATTAATTTGTCCAGGAAATATTGCAGATTGCATGTTGGGTGCACGTCTGCTTGATTCGATGCGTCTACGCGGATGAAGTTGCGGGCAAAAGCTAGTTACGTATAGTGCATAAACTAGTATATAAATTTTTAGCGTGCAATATCGGACGGTAAAAAGTCGGACAGCCGGACAGTAGAATTCCTTTTAGTGCACAATCGCCCTTAGCTGACCGCCAGGGCTATTTTAGGTAGTACGCGTTATGCAGAATCTTGTCAAAATGCGGTTAAAATCTAATAAACAGCCAAAAACTGAGAATAAAACCAGTATTTGTTTAAAGAGTTGAAATGTCTTTAAAGAAGCTTTTCAAAAAAACAATTGATTTCAAAATAATAATAATGATTAATGTCTTTCGTATTGACGTGGTGACAGTAAAGCCTTATCGATTACCTAATCGTGTTTAAAATATGAACGGAATTTTATTTTGAATACTATAACTACACAAGTTGAAGTTAAAAACATTTTTAAGTGAAATTGCCATTGCAAGAGAATTTTCTACAAAGCAATCTATGACACGCTACGAATGAATGTGTATATAAAAGCAGAATTACATTGCCCCGAAACAACATGTCTCAAGAAGTTGCCCTTCGCAAAATCGTAAAAATACGCTGCAAATGAGACAGTAAGTATAGTTCAGTGGCAGTGGCCAGCAGAATTGAAGATTTTCATCTCCTATTACGAGCGAGCCATGCAAACGACGCTACGCCGCTGTCCTCTCAGGCCGCACTTAAATTTTATGCTTCAGTTTTATTGTACAAAAGTCTGCGGTAACTGCTTGATATTCAGTGTGCTCCATTGACTATTTCAATCAGACTTACAGTAACCATCAAAATATTTTCTATTTTATTGTATACTTGCTTCATAATGAAGGCTTGTGGAGGTCTCGAAGTACCAAGAGGGTCATTTTCGATGCGCTACGTCGACGATCTCGACTATTAAAGGTTACGGTGCTACAATTCAACGTGAATTTAAATTTTCCATACTAAAATGTGACAACTATGTTCCTTGACCCTTTCTGCTATGGTTCGGCTTAATGTGTCATCTTTTTGGTTCCCATTCCAGCAAATGCTCAGCAATAGCGAACTTGTTCACTTGGCGATTCTTGACAGCTGCTACATGTAACATATGTCAGCTTATTTATTAATGTAATCATATGGAATAAATTCAACCATCGCTTTTTACATATAAAATCCCATAGCACGACGTTGTGCAAGCATAAGTTGGTGTTGTGGGGATTGTGCTTAAAAAATGAGTTTTTTTACAGTCGAAAAATGATACTACGTAGATAAGTATATGAAATTTTAGTAACCCCAACCTTGGTAAAGTATATACTGTCTTACTTGAGCCGGAGTTATCGAACTGTTATCACTGAAGCTATACGAGGGACATCAGAACAGAGACAAATCGTAAAAGCAGACATTATCGATAACTCTCAAAGCATTGAAATAAAATTTGCGAAGCTTATTAAGTGAACGGTGCGGAATGACGAAAAGAAGAACAAAACTTTGTCTATTAATGGACCACTTACATATCCTATGAAAAATTATAAAATGAAAAGCAGGTTTCTAAACAAAGGTTTTGTTTAGAAATTTCGTCAATTAAGGTACTTTGCATTCTTTTAAAGTTACGGCGGGTGAAAGGGTGACGCAAATTGGATTAGCATACTTATTAAAGGCCCCTCTAAGCTAATGCTTGCTTTGGTCGTGTGGCGATATTGCGAAAAAACTTCGCTTATTTGCTACAGTCAAAAAATTCTTCAGACAAAGTTACTTTATATTAAAATTTTCGTCATAATATTATCGACAAAAAAGCGTTCTCTTATAGAATTTTCTTTGCCGACTTTGGCCTTTGCGGGGTGTCAGATGCAATGTTATTTTTCTTTGCGTCAAACACTCGCCTTAGAGAAGAAATGTATTCTTTATCTACAATTCGTATTTAAACTTTTTTAAACAGCTCACAAATTATATCGAAACTTAAGTGAAATTGCAATTTCTGATAGATGAAACCGAAACCATTACATCACTATCTCCACTAAAGCAATGCGACTGGTGGCTTCCAAGTTAATCGCTATACCTTAACTGTAACTAAATCTTAAGTCTTGGTAACAGGGTCCCTTTTACGACAACACTGTTGACCCAGATACGATTTCTCCAAAACTAGTTGAGTCGTCTTTTACCTAATTACATAAAGCTGTATTAACAACGCGTGCAACCGCAGTGCACGGCACATCTACTATACAACCTAAATTAAACTGAGCAGATTATGTAAGAGCTGAGTACAGCCTAACTTACGACCTACTCGTAAATTGCTTGCGCTTCTTGTGCATAATGTAAACTTACCTGCTACCTAGTATCAATAGATGTACTTAACTACTTAATAGTTAGTCTGTCAAGACATAACGAGCTTTTGGAGCCTGCGAATTTTGGTTTAGTTAATGTACCTATTTAGGTCCATTGTGACAAGTATGTTTGTGTTAAGAGGTAGGCCTGTTAACATGGAACATGAAGGCTGATAAAAAAATTTAACGATGAGTTGTAAGTCGGATAACTTTGACACTCCTGTCAGAGTACCAAGTGTAAAGCTTCTTCCTTATCATAGCTGCCAATCATGTCACTCTTACTAAGCCATTTATAGCTCAGGTATGGAAAAACTGACCTCAGCAACGAATTACTTTTTAACCAATTTCTTTCAATAAATTCCCCAAATCTATTTGTGGTCTTGCTATATTTTTAGTAGGAACATTTTTTTCATAATATCAACTGTTCGTACTAGATCTGAATCCGACGTGAAGTAATACCTTGCTACTGCATTTCGTACGGTAAGTTAGAGTTCCGTAGGCCCACGGCAGAAGGATCTTAAACCCGGTAAAGGATCAGCGATTCTTAGGGTCGCTGGTTCATATAGGGGGCAGGGATCACTTCTCATCACGTGGCCTTTGCTCTTCATAAAAAACAACAACGACAATTTGCAACCATACAACATACATTGTCCATGGTAACTGACTAGACCGAGGTTGGCCAATAGATTTTCCAAGTGGGCTACTTTTTGCGGACTACCAATTTTGTAGATAGTTACTACTACCATATACCTAAAGAAGTAAATGATTAAAAAACACGAGGAGGCAGTGTCGCGAACCGGGCTTGGCGAGCTAATTAATTTTTTTTTGCCGACGACTTCTTTGCCCGTTGACCTGGCTTTGGAAATAAGTTTTTTGACACATTTTCTATGGGAAATCTGTCTTTGGTTACAGTACGAATAAAATGATCCGTTACTTGAACCACAACTTGAACTTAGGAACACGGCATTCGGTTTAAGCGGCTTCCAAAAGTTTTTTGTTGTATTGAGAAGTGGAATTTCCTATGTAAGGATACGGCCTGAATCGAAGTCCATAGTTATCGGAAAACATTTAACAGTATCCACAGGCTGCTCACGTCTTGACCGGCGTTAATGTGATCGGCAACCATTACACAGTACCGAATGTGGCCGAATATAAATAATAATGAATGAATATCTTTGGTAGGTACTTGATTTAGTTCTGAAATATTCCCTTTTTTTTTTTTTTAGAACTAGACAACGATGATTGAACGCATTCTTGCAAGTTTGTCTGATCGTTTCATAAGATCTGGAATCGAAAATATATGAACTGTCATTAATTTCATAGACATCCAGTACCAGCTCCTATGAATCAGCTATTACGATCAGCCTCATATACATATACATTAATTTTTAACAGAAACTAAGCAAAACCACATTTTAGTGTGTTAATTGATATCCGTATTGTATTGATCTGATAAATTGATATTTTGTCACAGCCAATAATGTCTATACATAGAAGTGATGAGTTAAAAAGCATATAAAGCAAATTTGTTACCTTATCTGTCTTTTTCTCCCCGCTGTTATTTTGGCCTGATAGAGTTGCAGCTCAAAAAGTAATGGTAATAACATCAATTAACCGTTCTTAAATAATTCACCGATAATGTTGCAAAGACATCTTATTGCATTACATAATATGTATTAATGTAAAGGTTATCGATGATCAATACTTAATTGTTTAACATAATAATTGTCGTTATCTTTTTTACATAGTATAAAGTAAAGTCGCTATCCGTTCCTATCTGTCCTAAATTGTTATAGTGCATGTTTGGCCGTCTTCTTTTTCAAAACAGATTTTGATGCGGTTTTCACTGTCGTTTAGATATTTTTTGTATATAAAATCCCAATTGTACCCGTGTAAAACCGGGACGGGTCGCTTCAATTTTATAAGTAACTACTTATAAAATTGAACTTTTTGAACAAGATAGTAAGAAAAAGTATTATTATTTCCATCTGATGGCTTGACGGTGTGAATGGTTGCCACATCCCGTACATTCAGAAGGGTAACGGTAATGGCACTTCTTATTATTTGAGGACATTCCGCGACGGAGGGTGGCTTCCACAATCCTTTGCATTATTCCATGTCGTTTCTGTTTTTGCTCTTGTAATGGTTTCATAGTGCCATAACATAACCAATAATGCCAAAGTTGTAAGAGAAAAATCTGCTTGCAAAGTATAATGTGCTAATTGCGATATCATTAAATACCTTAATAAATTGTTATCATTTTTTTATGTATGTGTGTATGTACTATTGTACAGTAATCCTGTTTTGAAAAGAGAAGTATAAAAATATAAACTGCTGAGTTTCTTGTGGCGTTTCTTCTCAGCAGAATCTTACATTCAGACATGAAAGAGCCTATTTGGCCTACTTGAAAAATACGTTTTTCATTTTCATTTTTTATTTACAAAGCAACACTTTTCAATTATCATTGAAAATTAATTTTATTAAATTTTAATTGATATACATAACGGAAACACAAAGAAAAATGTCGTTCATGGCAGGACTTAAGCTTGCATCCTCGGTATTCCGTGTTCTGATCGATGCTTATCATTTGCTATCGAAAATCATTACGGTATTTGTTATAAAAAGGTACCCGACCTAGTTTGATAAAAGATACGGTGCTTGCAATTATTTTCTCATTTTAAATACTTACTTATAAATACGTGTTCTCTGAATTAGCAAAACTTGTGATGAATATAGCTAAGTTTTCTCGTCTGTAGCCTAAAGAATAAGTTCACACAAAGACATAAGTACTACAACCAAATGATTAAACATTATTAAACTTCTTACGAACAATTTAGTATTGGGTGCCGTAACTAAGGTTGATTAGAGAACTTTTTCTCTAATCAGCCTTAGACCTCCAAACGTTTTGAAACTTTTAAATTAACCATCAATTTATTGAAACCTAACCGCAGCATTGATATATAATATTATTTATAAATCAGACAGAATATATATTTCAATTCAATTCCCAATTCTACGAACGTTCAGGTTCACCCTATTTCGCTGGTAATATTTCCATTTAAATTACACTCGAGGACAGATATTAAATTCGGTTTTCGCCATGTTTAACGAATAAACCTGCGCGATCTCCAGTCACGACCTACCGAGATACGCCGTGATAAATTACATCCAACTCTGCCTATTAATTACGCGATAAATTGTTATAAAGTTCAAATCTAAACTGTAAGAAAGATTCTTTCGAACACTTAGTTCAGGGGAAGTTTCAGGTCCTAGTGTACTGAGCTCCAAGCTTGGTCTCACTTAAAAAATTATAAAGCGCTATTAGTTGTGCAAGAAACTTAATTCTAGGCCAATTAGAATTTGTTGCGAGGACTCGATGTATCATTGAGGCATCTACCATGAAAAATAATTATAACTTGATTGCAAAAATGTTTTACAGCGGCCTGCAATTCAGCTTGGTTGACTGTACATCTTTTTGAAATTGGCTCTCATAAGACTTTATTTTAATATCCCACCTCGTTCAAATTCTTAATAACATACGCGTAAAAGCTTATCTGAAAGTCACGAACTTTCTAATTTTAATCAAACCAAGTAGAGTTCGTTGATTCTAACATAAAATTATAGTGATTTACGAAAATTCGTTAGTTTAAATGACATTTATTACTGACTAAATCTAATAGCACTTAGTAGATTAAAATGGATAGCTTATTGTCTTTTGATTACTTTAAGATCGTTTACACTTTGTGAGTTTCTTGTTTGTTTTCAATAAATGGCAATAAAATCTACATCAATGAGTTTCAGGCGAATTGACATTTCCTAGCGAATGTAATTACCTAAAATTATCCATTTAAGATATGTTTTTGAGACCATAGGGCCAAGTTTTAGTTATTTCCAAGTCTTCATTTTACCTATATAGTTTTACAGTCAAGGAAATTGAAACACGTACCACCGTAGAACCTAGTCGAAGTGACATACGCATGACATTTGTGTGACATAGCCTGGCGTTTAACGCGTCGCGTCATTGCGATAGGGTTCTAAGGTGGTACGTATATTTCCCCTACTGTACATAGATGTATGTGCTATCCTGATTGGCCGATATTTAGAAAATATTTCCATAATCTAATAAAATTCAAGACGTCTTTGTTTCTAAACGCAAATTCTCACTAATTTTCTAATTAGTTAGTTTGCAGCTCTGTATAGAGAATTTAATTAAAACTTTGATAATTATGAAATACTAAAAATAAAAGCTAACTTTTAATTAGTTTCTATACTAACTTAATGAGCAGTTACCTGAACTTATAGTAATTGAAAAAAGTTATCAGTAATAAATTATTATTTTATAATTTTGATAAAGCACAATGCCATTTATTTTGTCGTCGAGTTTAACATGTCAATAATTATTAAAGTAATTCGGTGCAATGCAATAGCTCGATCTGCCTAATCTAAGATCATCATCAAAAACGTACACCGGATGAAGAAACGGAGAAAAAGCGCTAGGAGAATGATGTTGATGAAAATTAACTAAACTTACCATTTGATTTTGACAAATGCGCACCAATTATTTAATATCTCAGAATCGCCTTTGTCTCAAAATTAGCATTCAATGTTTAAAACAAAGTTAACATAATGTAAATATAAACACGCTTCTACTAATTCAAATGGATAAGGTCGAATTTCGTAACTTACTAATTCTGACATTTCGACATTTTCATTTTTAACAAATTATAACGTTATAAGTAAGTAATGTGATAATAATTGGTTTTCGTTTACTTAATTTTGACATGAAATAACCAAATTTATCAGATTTACTCATTTTTATGCTTTTTAACTTATGCTTGAGCAAAAAATTTACTATACCAAATTTCTTTACACAAAAAATATTTAATGGTTCCTAGGAGAGTTTCCTTTGGGTTTTTACAATTCTGTGCCAGTTTAAAAAAAAAGTATATAGATCCAATGACGATGCAATAATAAAGTACTATCAACAAAAAGCTTATTTTTTATAAAAACAATTTTATTTTTCATAATACTTGTAGCACGTCGTCATCACGTTTTTCCTTATAAGGAAATTCCTCGGTTCACGTGCCGGCGACAAATAGACCGATATTTTTACACCAACCTTTGTTTACTGCATATTTGTATGTATGTATGTATGTAAATTCTTTATTGTACAAAAAAAACATAAATGACAAAAAGAGATACAGTGATGTACAAAGGCATAAGGCATATTTTCCGCTACATTAAAGGGTTTTACGATAGAGTTTAATGTTGAGTAAAATTGAATTTCTATTGATATAAAAAGGTGGAAAGATAGTGAATTTCGAGAGAAGTGTGCTATGCATATGTTGATTGTTTTTTGGTGAGTGCTGACGATGGTTTATAAAGCCGAAACTCCGCTGCACTGGAAGCTATGCACGCTTATACAAAAACATAGCTAGCGTTGGTCAGTTTGTTTGCACCGTGTGTAGCGTGCGCCGCAATAGGGTATCGCTTTAAGGCTTCAGGGCTATAATACAGTTGAATATAGCTCATTCATACATGTCCTTATGAGTTTTCAAAGTGTGGAAGATAATCGGGGGGCACGGCAGTGCCCCCGCCAAGTCGAGCGCGAAGCAAACACTGCCGTACCATCCTTTACTGGAACCATTTCGCCGCATTTTCAGGCCCCTATTTGAGGACCTCTGGATAAGACCAGAACGCAGAAATTTTCGTCCAGTAAGCTATAATCACATACTTAAAATCCAAAATTTCAAGTCTGTAGGTCATTTAGTTCCGAAGTTAAGCGAAAGCAAAGTTTCGCATTTATGACACTCACTCACTCATGATCATCAGAATAGAACTAGTACTTCCCATAAACTCAGAGAGCTGAAATTTGGTACAGAGTTAGGGTTTAATGGCCACATAAAGAAAAACTATAAAAACTAGGATAATCGAAGATCTGGAGTACCTGGTGACCCTGATTAGAAAACACGAGAGCCCAACCAAACTATTAGAGATCGACATACCGCCTTTACAAAAAATATTCAACTTGGTGGGCCGCTTCATTTGATGTCAAAAATCGAAGGTCTGAAGTATCTGATGAAGAACCCTCAGCTGATCTCAGCAGTATTAGAGATATGGTAATGCCCCCTTCTACTATTGGTACATACAAAAATCGACTGTCATTTCAAAAATCCAGCGTAGTGGGACACGTTTCTACAAAAAGAAGTGAAATCCCACCACAAACAATACTAGTATGGGCTACTTTCTTGCTTAACAAACATAGGCAGTTACAACAGATACATAAGTATTATTGAAATACGCAGCTTTATCAAGCCTACACTTGACTGGTTATTGAATCAACGTTTTCCAAGTGGCAATTTCCCATCGTCAATGGGTAGCGGTTCTGGCGACAGATTGGTGCAATGGTGTCATGGAGCACCTGGTTTTGTACCCTTGTGTACTCTTCAATGGCCAAGTCACGCAACATAAACTATAATAATAAAGAAATCGCGAACCTTAGACTTGGCACGACTTTGTCTAGATTTCATTACTTTTAAGAGATAAACAAGCACCTCCATCGAGACTTGGCTAGTTTTTTACAGAATGTTTTTAGAGAGTTTTAATTTTCTTAAATCTTCAGACTAGAACACTGAGGCGTTGAAAGTGGGGATCTTAAAACTTGGCCATCAAGTAGTTCGAGATAGCAACTTACGAGTATATTGTGCTATGTTCTGTCTTAGTTAAGAAAGCAGTTTTCTTGGAAAACTGTATTTTGTGTGTTAGTAAATAATAAATAAATAAGTAATACCCCATACTTAAAAGTTAAATTCACAAGTACGTTTTAAGGGTTCCGTGGTCAACAATGAACTCTTTAGTTTCGACATGTCGCACGCTTAGAATTAAAGTGACCCATTTCTGAATAATACACGTCCTAAAATATCACCTTAATTAAAAGACATAGGGTTTAATTTTGGGAAATATCATATTCAGAATTGAGTCGCTTTAATTCTAAGGGTGCGATGTTTGCCCGCCAGCCCGTCCGTCCGCAGCTTAGCTCAGAGACTCAGTACTAGAATGTTCTAATTTTGCATGAATATACGAGTGCAATTATAATCACGCCAATAAAGAGGTAAAATAAAACGTTAATAACATTTTTTAGGGTATCTACCTCCGCAACACGTAAAGTGGGGATGTTTTTTTTCTCATCAACCACGTTTTTAGTAGTGCGTGCTCCTTTACTAAACACTTTGATGTGACTAAGCTCAAATCAGTCCTTTTCTTGTAAAAAAAATACAAGTACCTTACTCCTGATAGTACCTACTTAGCCACTAAGCAAATCTCCGGGAACATATTTTGAAGTTGTATCAATTCCCAAACGTAACAATACTTCATACGGAGTATACCAACCCTGGTGTAACTTTTGCCCATAAATATTGAAAAACTAATATTTCAATATCATGCGCAGGAAATAGAAAACCTGGCCCTGGCTTGTCTACCTTTATCACGCGGCCTTCCATCCAGAAATTAAAATGATGACTCAGTTGGTTCAAACAATACATTCATCAATAGTGCCTAGGGTGCCTTTTTTATTCCTAGATATTTTTTCAATACAGGTATACTAGCGCCCTGGCTTTGCACGGGTACAATCGGCATCTAATGTACATACAAACCTTCTCTAAAACATTCTCTAAATGACTGAAAACCATATCAAAATCCGTTGCGTGATTTAGAAGGAGAACGCGAGCGAATACTTATGTGTACACTTGTGTGTGTGTTTGTCCCAAATTCTTATGAATTTGGGACAAACAGGAACGGATAGCGACTTTACTTTATTCTTTAGATATTTGTAAAGAATATAAAGATAAAAAAGATTACAAACTGACCCATTAACACCAAATAAATCTAACCATAAGGCAAAGGGGAAAGGTACGAGTATTCGACATACACCCCCCCATCTTCACGTAAAATTCTTTGCACCACTATCTGTGTTTGTCTGTGTAATTGTAAAGAGATTACATACGTACATACTTTGCTTATAACTCCCAATTGGACAATGACAAAATGTAATCATTTTATTATTTTTGGTATATTTTTAATTGGCATGTAATAAATGCTTTATTTTTTATTTCACGCCTGTTTGCTTTTGAGGTAGGTAAGTTAACAGCTTTTTAATCCCGCGATAAAATCTTATGTTACGAATACTTAAGCTAATGTTAAATGTATATTGTACTGAACGGGAGCACGTTCTCTTTTGAGCTTCCACGACACACTCATAAGTGCCCATAAAACGTTTAATATCCTTTGAGTCCTTTGATGGATGAAGGATATTACGCATTCGCTAAGTTAACTTTTGTAGGGAAAACATTATTAATTCTCAAACTCGTTCGAAGGATTCTTTCGCAGACTGTTGAAATGTGAATAATTCATACAGTTCCTAAAATACTTTTAGTTTGAATAAAAAATGAAGCTTTATTACAAAAAAACAAAAACTTACGGTGTATACAGGCCGTTGTTGAGTTGCGCTCTTTATTAGAAGAAAAGGGACCGTACTTTTGTTAAAAACAACGTAAGCCCCTAATCCTTAAAGCAAAGTAAGCGCACTGCGCGGAAACCTCCGGAGAGAAAATTAAAGTAACCGCCTTAACAAACAAAACAATTCTCCAAACAGCCGCGATCGGACGAGTTTCCAGAAGATTCGAGAAGGATAAAGAGGCAGCCGAGGTCGTAGTTGATAGCATTTCGGTGGGCGGTGTCAACACGGACCGTCGCCACAAGTGCGATTCGGTAGACGTTTACTTTGATTGCATTTTAGCTCTATTCTACGTGTGAAACATGCGGTACAAAACTACAATAATAACGATAGTGGTAGCGATCGCATTATGAAAGGCAGTGTTGCCAGGTCCATTTTTGAAAAATCAGAAGATGTATGGGAAACATTTTCAAAAAATCAGTAGAGGCATTTTTGATAAAAAAAAACAGTTTGTATATATATTGCCAAACTGTGTTACTTTCACCCAATCTCGAATTGTGTTTCAGACTTGTTTTCCTTAAAAAGCGTAGACAATGTAGCTGACCTTTGAACTATATCAAACATTCAGAGCAGAGTTTCACGCGCAAAAAAATGCAAATTGAAATCTACTTAAATATTAACATCTCTCTCATTGAGATGAATTAGACAAGGGAGCTGCATTAATTCTTTAAGTTCCGTTTATAGCCCTCAGCATATTATACTAGTGGAGCTCGCATGGAATTTATGAGTCCCCTGCGGCCCTTGCCGGAAGATATTTCTTTTACACTGACTTAACAAAGGTGGACTGCGAGCTGGAGAGTTCTTTTCTAAGCGTAACAGCTCAATGATGGGGCAGCACCCTGTCTTGCTCTAGCGTGCTGGCTCGAGTAAGCGAGACAGAATGATGCCTCGACGTTGAGTCCGACGCTTAACACTTAGAGAATAACAGTGCTATGAATAGATATATTGCGTACAATCTTATACTAGGCACCAATAATTTCAAAGTGCAGTGACAGCAAAATTAAATAGATTACCTTTATCAACACTTGAGACGTGATTGAGATGCTTTATTAGAATAAAATAGAATATAATAAGTTAAAAATTTAATTACTAATTATTAATGGAGGTTTGCACTCGCATCACAGAATAATAACAATAATATTTCATATAGAAGGGCCACGTAGCGCCCCGCACCGAATTGAGCTACCGCAACCCCCGCACGCCTCGTCCACTACATTGACGAACTTTTATTATTTATGGGGCATACATAGAATAATAACGCGTGTTTTGTATGGCGTAGCCGCCGGACGTTTAAATATTCTTGACCACACTTTTATAGTTTTTAAGCTTTTACTAACCCATGTGGATCTCTGTGGTCCAAAATAAAATTTATATCTATGTCTAGGTGACACAGTATACGTTTTTATTTTTTCATAAAACTATGTAAAACGCACAACAGTGGTTTGTGATAATGAAATCTTCATTTAAAGTGAGGTGGGAATTGAGATGAACATGTTAAAAATCACGAAATGTGCACACAGTAAATCAAACATCAGAAAAACGTCCTTGGAATTGATTGATAAAATCTCAGCGATTCCTTTCACTGGAATGAAATTAGGCGGTATCGTGTTCAAGCATTCTAGAATCAGTTCAGCTGTCTCACGACGTAGAAACTGCAAAAATAATTCGGTTAATATCGTTCAGTGAAGATCGATTGTGTCCCACTTTCTGTTGTGATATTTTATCACTCCTGTTTCGATGTATGATATCTTTATATTTACATATCTTTACACCGTATAAAATAAAGTCGCTATCCGTTGATGTCTAACCACATATCTTCGGCCGCCCACTCTTTCTAAACCACGCAACGGATTTTAAAATTGTTTTCATTGTCATTTAGAAATTTTTTTTCATAAGGTTTTTATGTACATTACACCCCAATTGTACGAGTGCAAAGCCGGGACGGGTCGCTAGTAAACTATATATTACTTTGTCTGGTTTTTCAGCATTTTGTGAACCCGCCGTGAATTTTAAAAACTATCCCCTTTTTGCTGTCTCCAAATGTTATTAAAAACTATGTGTTTTACGTTCAAGCAGGGGGGTTCGACTCCGCACTGTAGGTACGCTCAGCTGCGTTGTCTACAGAGTAGGCAAATCGCAGTAGGTTGTCGGCTTGCCGCGCGCTGTAATTTTAGTATAATTGAAAACGAATTCAGCGCAAACCTAACGTTTTGCCAGGAAATTACGGGGGTAGGCGGACGCGGGCGGCGCGTTTCTTTTGACGCGAGCCGCCTGGCGAATGTGTATTAAGTAATACGAACTTTTTGTGCGTATCAATAAAGTTGGAGTTCGTTTAGACGCGGTCGTAAAAGAGAAGTGCCTGTACGTTAGTACTATTATTTATTCTGTGTTTCAGGTTCTAAAACAAAAGCTTTTTCAGCATAAAAGGTTAACCCCAGACTGACACGTGCCAAGATACTGCCTCGTCCTATTACGTTCACGTAAGGTTTTGTCTTCTATCGTTTTATTGTTGCGTGGGTATAAACCATTTAAAATCAAAACAAAATATATCAAAACTTATAGTTGCCTAGTTGACCATAATGTCTACACATGGAGCATTTTGGCGTATCGTATCACCATCTCGTGACACCGATGCATATCATAATCGTTCGCTCGTCGTAAATCACGTTATGATACATTTCGGTGCCGAAAATTTGAACCCCGTATATATATATATATAAGTGTACTGCAGTCTCCAATAAAATGACGAGAACGGTCAACGTTGAAAAAGTATTAAGGTGAACACGACGTCCTTGTAAAGGAAGTCAGAGCGAATTTAGATATTTTGGCACATATTGGCCTCTCCAACATAATATATCTGATAGTAAACGTAAACAACATAGCGTGGTTCCCTTTTAATACCATTTTTTAAACCATTTTGTTAATCGTCGAGCGTTTGTGACCTAGTGACTAGTGGGCTGGACTCGTGATCGTGATCGAGTTACCGAGTTGGATCCACAACGGTCGCTATGTACCAGTAAGTTTTTATAACTTACCTACATTACCTAAGCACTGTAGTAACCAACGCTCTAACAGTTAGGGATAGCATCGTGAGGAAACCTGCACTTTCTTGCAATATGAATGTGTAACTATGATCCTATCGGTCTGGTTTAAGGTCAGATAGCAGTCGCTCCAAAGTAATAACCTGACCTACCAAATCTGGGTTTATGGTCAAAGCGTACCCCGAACTTTGAACCGAGGAAACAGCGCCAGGAGAATGCTGATTTTTGTTTATCATCTGAAGCTCAGGTCTGGAGAAATGCGAATTAAAATCATTTGTTTTTCTCCGTTTTTATTGCGGTGCTATCGTTTGATATTCCAGTCTTGATTCGTGCCAAGATATTAAAAGTCACTTCCGCTGCCGAGATGAGGTCCCGCCTCCTAGCGATTCAGCTAAGGCTTTAATTGCTTTTATAACTTTTCTTACAATATTGCCAACAGATTTTTGCTACTAGGCCTCCGCCTGCGATTATTCCGAAAAAAGTGTAACACTAAAGAGGGATATCCTGGAAAGTTTGAATTAAATCTCAGATATGGCGCGAGTTTTTATTGTGGGTTCAAACGACAGAGAGGAAAAGAAAATCAACATGAAAATACTGTTTTAGACCAATTTTAAAACTAAATAGATAATTCACGCGTCATATTTATGGCTCTTTTTTGTATGCGAAATAAATTAATGAATGAAACTTTTTGATTCTTTGCAGTCAGGCTACAAAAACATTTAAAATATATAACACCAGCAATCCGCTTCGGCTTTATAACGAAAACTTAATTAGATTGTGTAAAATCCTTCCGCAAAAATCTCTAAATTACAATGGAAACCGCATCAAAATCCGTTGCTTGCTTTAGAAGGAGTAAGCGGCTGAAATTATGTTGGTGACAGGCAGATCCGGATAGAGACTTTTTTTTATAATATAAAAAGATAATGTCCGTACAAAACACAATAGTCTCTTCCATTACATCGCACCAGAAACTTGTCACAAGGTCTAAGCTAACCATGAAGTAGCTTTGAGGTTAACCATTTATTATCTGTGATACGCTAATAAGGTGATGCAGAGCTATTTCTAGACTCAGACATTAGATGGTCGATTTAACACTGCCCATCTTTATTCGCAGTTCGTGTTACTCGGAAAGGGGAAAGCCGTACGAACCTCGAACAAGGACGTGCTATATTAACAAAAGGTTACTTATAGCTGTAAATATTTTCGCAAAGTTAATTAAAAAGACCAAAACAAAGAGGCTTTACAAGACGCCTTTTCTCGATTAGTATTCAGCAAAGTTTCCATTAATTAATCTCATAGACGATCTCCTTGTTCTTTGTTTCATTCGTTTATTTTACGTGAAAACAGTTTTTAATTTTTGGTACATTGTTCAGGCAGCAGCAAGTGTATCTACTAATAAAAAGAAAACACTATGTTTACTAAAAGTAACTTTTATTCTAGTTTTTAACATTTACGAAGCATATCGAATGACAGAACAATTCAACGCGCGAAAATACCCGGTTGACCACAGATAATGCTTCTCGCAGTGTTGTGCTCAACTTCGATTAAAAACCGATGCGCCAAGTGCGGTACAAACAGCGACAAACATAACCGACCATTAAAGAGGGAGTTGTGAGAAATTGTCTATGCTCGAAAGAAATAGATATATCCACTTCATAGTGCATACTGTATGCCTTTCGAAAAATGACACTTCCTCGCAGCTCCGTCTTTAATGGTGACTTAGATTGTACCAAGTAGAATAAATATTCAATTATTGGTCGAAGCGAAGTCGAAGCGTGATCTATTTTATATAACTCTGTTCTTAATAGGGTGAGAGTTTGTGAAGATATTTTTCGATTCTTCTAGATAGTGTTCTGCTATTTCTCTTCATTTCCGGAGACATTAATAAAACAATTTCCGTATGTACTAAAACGTGTGATGTTTTGCAAAATTAAATAAAGTTAGATAGTATACAATGATGTCCTAATTACTGCTGTATAGTTTTAACGTGAAATCAAGACACGACTAAAAATAAAAACCCGACTATTCTTGCCCATTAAATTACGGTATGCAAATAGCTCGGTCATAAATGTAGTCAGTTTTTCAGTTCTTGCACTAGATATTTTCATCCTTCCGGACAGAATTTATGTAATTATCCGAGTTCCAGTTTTATGAATATTTTTTTGCAAAAGTTAGAAATGTAGCCTGTTCGTTTAGTTTTATAAATAAATAAGAGAAGCTAAATAACTCCTTCTTCTTTATAATCTACACTAATTCACATGCACTTTCTTCATGTGAACTATTGTGTAAACTTTATTTGTTTGTTTGTGTGTAGGGGACAATTTCTGGAACTACTAAACCGATTCCAAGAATTAGTTTACTAATAAAAAGCCACATTATCCACGGACATGCGCTACTAATTCCACTAAGTAGCTATTAAAATTAAAATTGTCTTTACATTCTGCCCAGTGTTGCAAACTTTTCATCTCGTAAGGCCTAGAGGCTAGAACGGATGTGGTGCGAATATTCGCACCACAGCCTCAACGCCGACGACAAATGTAAGTGCCGTGTCGTGCGTACAGTTCAAAAGTGGCTTATTCAAGATGGTGTTAGATTCAAATTAGCCTTGCTTGCCGTGTGAGTTACGGCTTCTGTATTAGACATATGGTAGAAAAGCAAACAAACAACCCTCATAAGGCCAACAAACGTAAAACTGTTGCCAGTAATAGGTATACACAAGGTCTAAAAAAATCCGCAACATAACGAGGATTTTTCACACTCTAGTTGTTATGTTTTGATTAGACTTACAAACTTTTCGTTATTAGTTACTTTTCGTTAAGAATATTTGACAATGCAAATTTAAAAAAAAAGTACACTCGGAAGCCTGGACATTTATCGCGGACTTGAATCATCCGTCCCTTTCCACCACAAGGGTTTGATGATAACTGAACAGTGGTGCAATTTTTTAATCTCACCGGGTGACTAGAGCTCAGCAAAATGGCCGAATCTCTATGAAAAACGGCTATTTTGGAGAGCTTTAGTTACCCGGTGAGATTCAAATGCAATTTTGGAATCTCACCAGGTGACTAAAGCTCACCGAAATGGCCGCATTTCAATGAAAAAACGGCCATATTGGCGGGCTTTAGTCACTCGGTGAGATTCAAAAATCGCACTCCAGTATCACATCACTATCATTTCATGTCACGCTTCCAATCTGCAAACATGGTCGGCCATAATCAATTTCGTGTACATGCTCAAGCACTAGGGATTTCACTCTATGCAGAACGTTAGTCAGGAAGCGAAATTTTGGCGCCGATGACATCAAAGTGACGCCATTTTGTGTACAGTCCACCAAACTGAATTCCCAGCCACTGCAGAAACTTGTGGCAATAAGTAATCGCGATATTATTTTAACATTTAGCTCCTCGTCGTGATATTTCTTGTTAAAAGGTTCTACAGTGGCCGAAAATTCAATTAGGTTGACTGTGTAGTATATGGTTTTTATGTATCGTTTCTCAACTGCGGCGTTGGACATTCCGGAGCCTAAATCCGTTAAAAAGTGTGTAAATATACAAAGACTGTTGGTAACACAATTATGCTAAGTTGGTAAAAATAAACCTTGTTTACATTCATCTGTCATGTCTACTTCCATTTGTCATGGTAGAGTTGTATTTTTTTAGTTCAGTGTTATACTCCTTTCTTACCACTACGATGGTCGTTTTCTATCGTGTCGTGTAGTCTTGTTGTTTTTGGGTGGTTTTTTTAAACATTAGGTATTTATTAGTAAGTTATATTGAGTTCGAAAAACAGAAAAAGGTAAACGACTAATTTCCGAGCAAAAATTTCAATATTTTCTATTCAGAATAATAGTCCAAACCCAGGGTTTCAGATTTCAGTACGCTGTCCCTTACATCCCGTATAAATCAAGTTATATGAACATTTTCTGCATTTTTAATGTACTTTATATTGAGTGAATAAATAAACGAAACTACACATGTATCATTTTGAAACGCCGTCTATAAACCGCATTATTCCTACCTTAAAATAAAAATAGTACCTACTTTCAAACTAGTATCTTTATTTTCTCTATCTTTTCATTTCTTTACACAGTATAAAGTAAAGTCACTATTTTTTGTCTGTCCCGAATTTTTATAACATCTTCGGCCGGCTTCTCCTCCTAAACCAACCAACGGACTTTGATACGGTTTTCACTGTTATCTAGAATTTTTCTTAAAGTTTTTTATATTCATTACATCTAGATTGTACTCGTGTGAATCCAGGGCGGATAGCTAGTGTATATATTCAAATATGCTAACTTTTGCCCGCGATATATTTGTTCATGCTAGGTTTAGCAACCCTACAAGAACTTAAGCTAAGTTGGGCGGATTACGCATGTATTTACTTTTCATTTAATCCCCGCGTAATGTGGCAGAATCCTACAAATTGCGTGTCTGCGCAAACAATGCTAGCTCAAACACCAGAATACACATAGAACAAATATTTGAAATTATTAAACTGAGTCTATTGTTTAATTAGTTACTTACATTTTAAACCAACGCCAGGTCTGGACTACCCTAATCCGACGAGCATGCATAAAGAATGTCATGAGAGTAAGTGAAGAAAATGTTGTAATATCAGGGTAGTAGCAATTAGAAATCAGTGGTACCTAATGGAAATAAAATAAAAATGATTTAAAAACAACTAGCTTTTGCCCGCGATGTCTTTCGCGCAGACTACTGAATGTGGACAAATTATTATTTCAGACTAACATAAAAATTAATTCATTAGCTTGCGGTGGAATTGGCACTATCATCGATATAAGAAGATAATATGTCTGCTTACTTGTTTGGATTGTTACAAGCCTAGCGTCACCACTTTGCGACGGGGTGAAGCAGGTGAAGAGGGGCTTTCAATATTTAGCCATTGGTTCAACTTTGAATCTTATCGTAAGTGAATAAAGTGCTTCTAAGTTTTCTAACTAGCAGCGACACAGGCGTCGGATAGCAGAACTAAAAATATGACGCCAATGTAAAACGTACAAAACGCAGAGCTGGTTACTTGACAATTGGCATATACAGTTTTATTCAGGCTATCCAACATATTCTACCAAATAGACTATGGTCGGCTTCTCTGCCACTGCATTTTACACAGTTCTATAGTTTTCTCATTTCGATGGGCACAATAGAAGTATTATTTTTTTGACGTCTATAGACGTCAAACGCATATGAATGTGTAATTCCTATGAACCTTCAGAAAATGGAATTAATTTAGATTTGGAATACTTTAGGTAGGTATAGACGATTAACATGTTCAAACATAATTTTTTTTATATATACTAACACGTTGGTTTACACATTTTCTAACAATCATAAGTACATAAAGATATTACATTTCTGACTTTGAAAGCTGTGGTTAAAAAGTCACGCACGCCACTGCAATTTTGACTCAGACACGTTTTAATAAACTCGTTCTAACTCGAAACATAAATAACATTCCGCAGCTGTTAGTCTGGCCTGAGGAGTCAAAAGGGCATTTTTAAACGCAAGTTATTTACGCAGGCGCCATTCACAGCTCGGTGCGAGGCAAAGGTTACAAAACATACGATGAATAATTAATGGGGGCACCACGTTGCTCTGCGGTCCGTAATTCATTTAGCAGGGACAAGCGTAACGGTCGAACGCTGGCTGTTCAATATTCGGCCGCGCAATTCGGTCGTCATGTTTCTAGATGGCCACTTACCCATACAAACTGTCAGATAGATCATATAATTATAAGATTGGCTTAAAAAGACAATAATCCAGAATCGTTAAACACCCAAAAAAGCCTTCGAAAAAACTTCGTGTTTTTAGTGTACTGTACCCAAAGCGGGCCAATGGGATCCAATATTAGCATCCGTCCTATCCTTAAAGGGCACTTTATTTTGTAATAAAATGAATAAATACGCTGTACGAGTATTGAATAAAAATCTGTACAAAAATAAAGAAAGTAATATTGCTCCATGAAATACATAAAAAATAAAAATTTATTAAATATTTATTGGCTTTGACAAGCGCTCTTACTTTTAAACCGTAATAGGTAATGTAGGTAACGGATAAAAAGAAATGAAATAAATATAAGTTGTTTTCCTATAGCCTGTTTTATGGACACAAAACTCGTCCACTATTCTTATCCACAAAAACATCCAATGGAGAGGTAAAACCTTATTTTTCCTTTCAAAACATTACTTTGTGTGGGGATGCATTGACTTAAAACTAGTCCTCAGTACGATAGTAATGGTTGTGGCCACCGCTTAACTTTTGGTAACCAAATTTTGCATAGTTTATTGGAGCCTAAAAGTGAAACAATATTCTGGCTGCGTGCCATTTGCATTTGTTGTTGGTTAAATGTTGCTCGAATCAAGTTGGAACACTTTGCATATATATGCCAGTTCTTGTTTATAATTGTTAGAACGTCAATATGTTATTTAGTTTTGCTACAAAAGTGTTAGTTAAGAATAAAAACTCAAGGTATGTTAAAATAATGTAGGTACGTGTATCTATTTTCAAATTTCTAGTGCAATTCCAGAACCAAAAGTAGGTAAGTATTGTCAAGGCAAGATATGGTCAACTCGTACTGTATTTAATGATGAGAATTCTCCAAAACCAAATCACGCAAATATGTTGTCTGAAGAAAATAGCGTAATCAAACTACGCTCTAACAATCCTTAATATTTACGAAGAACATGGCGACCCGGACTAAAATACGCGAAGTGACTTTTACTCAACAAAGAAGACAAGGCCGCCATTGTTATTAATGAACTCGTTCTTTTCCGCTCCAAACTCGTAGAGAATTGCCTATTCAAAATTAATAAAGTCCACCTCAAACGAAGTGCTGACAAATTCGCAATGATGCGAGATTCGCTTGATGTGAGCTGTGTGCCATTTTCATGAGTTTAGAAACCTGCCTTGCATTTATGAAGGATATAGAACACCCGTCCTTTATTCACTAGTTTACTGCAACTATTAGTTGAACTGAGATAGATGCTGTTTGTCAGCTACGACGCTAATATGCAAAGGTCTGGCATAACCGCAGTTAGGCAAAACATTGGTGAAGATTACCAACGCTTGAAGAAGAGTGAATAATGCATGAATGGTCGTCGCGGAAAATAATTTTAATGTAGGTAGACACCGGCGCTCTCGTTGAATTTAACCCTTAATCTGCTTTGCGAATTTGCATTCGCTTTCAGTCCGTTTGTGCGGGAACTTTCCACCCAGTTGTAATGCGGCGCGACGTCGCGTTTAATTCCAGGGAGCTTCGGAAAATCATAAACAGGTTTCTTGGTTTGTGTCGATAAATCAAATGATTGGCGCATTTAATTATTCCTCGTACTTACTAAGATAATGTATTCAACTAGATATAAAAAACATCATTTTTAAAACTATGTTCGAACCAAACTCTAAAGTAAAACACTATTTCAAAAAAGTGGAGTCACCATTTTCAAGAACTCAACCCTGATCGAGGTACCCAAGCCAAGCATTTTTCCCCATTAAAAATACAATATTACGTGCGAGGACTGCTCGCAAAAGAACAAACTCTTAATCTTGCATGATACCTAGTTAACTACAGAACTGCAATGAAGCCTAAATTTGTATAATTATTTTGCTAATACCGAGCTACAAAACTTACAATTTATTTTAGTTTACAAACTTTAACTAAACACTGACACAACCAAGATGTGAGAGAATGTTTTAAAATAACTTTAATAATAATTTTGCTCCTAAAGTATTCTTTTTCATTTTGTGCTGTAGAAGCATACGTACGAAAAATAATCGAATATAACACCAAGAAACTCAACTCTTCAAGAACATTCATTTAAAATATTTTAAACCCATTAAACATACATAGAAACTGATTTCCTTAAAAGATCTGGAATCCTTTAATGGTGCCAAGTAAGGTAATAATGCCAATTATTACCTTATTTGCTTTCTCTAGGAACCCTTCGCAAATAGCTCCATGGCGCTCTTTCAGCTAGGTACAAAATACACAAAGAAGTAATTTCAGTTATGGTTATCATATTTCCAAACTACTCGTGGCATATAACTTTATTTAATTTTACTTATAAAAAATATTTTTCTATCTCTAAAATTACGCAGCATGCGAAAGTCTGCGTCGCATCAAAGTAAATACTCGTGCCGCTTGTTTGACAAGTCATATTTCTGATACTAAGTTAAAATAGTTATGCCGGGACTTTCGCATTGCAGTTGAATAAGCCATTTTCTTCTAAATTCTCCAATTTTATAATTAAATTCTTGAAATGTACTACTGGCTAACAAAGAAATTGCGCTAAAGTCACTGCCATTAGTTCAACGGTGTTTTAATTTTCCAATACAATATACTAACTAAATGCTGACTTCCTTAACTAACTATTGGATATTGTCAAAGATTCCCAATCAACCAAGTCATACAACTAGAACAAACGTGCAGTGCGACGAGTTAATTGGAAACTACCTCGCAATTCGTTCAGAGCAATCCCACCCGCCAATATCCGGGGGCGATTTAACTTGCTGGCAATATCTTGCCCGGGTCACGAGGATAGGTCAAAACTTGAAAATTGACCTAAAACTCGATTCTCGTGTGAACCGAACGAGCTTAGTGAATCGCTTCACTACACTTAGGTTTCAGGAGGACTTCTTAGACATAAAGTTTAAAACGAATGTTTTATTTCACACAAGCCTTTTTTTAAATAATTTGACATAATATTTAACGACTTAGGTACATTTCATTTAATAATATTTTTTTTATCTTGTTCCTTTATGTTTTGTTTGTGTTTTTGACGATCCCTATTGGAGACTACTTTAATTTACATTCAATTGCAATTTTGTATCAAATATTGTGTCATAAATATTATTTAGTTGATTAAAATTTTTATAATTATAATTATAATTTTGACGATCTCAGTATAAATTCGTGTAATTTGACATGCAATGCAATTTATAATGTAGCTTTTACTAAACTAAACTAAATTTAGGACATTGCTATTATACGAAACTAATTTATTTATATTTTTTCAAAGCGCTTTAGATATTAATCGGTTATGGATAGGGTTGCCAGATGATAATTTGAGAACGGAGAGCTAATGGAACTGAAAAGGAAGACTTTCTGAAGAAAAGGAGAACTTTAACAATTAAACGTGTTTTATACATTGTTTTAAACTTTCGCGATTTTTTCACATATGCCACGGCAGTTGAAACATGGCCGAAACGTCGAGGTAAATTATCAATATATTTTTAACACGTTTAAGTCCCGATAACGTTATAAATATAAACGTATTTTATATTTTTATAATTAGCTCTTTTTAATCATATTTACCTAAAATGACAATTATAGAAAGAAGTTCTTGTTGTTTAACAAATAAATATGAAAATCTTAACATGGCACGTTGACTGATTACGTTTAATAATTTCACAGTTCCACACTGAGCCCACTTAAAGACGTATAGCAAAAGGGGGACAGACAGTAAATAAGGGAGGACGGGAAGACAAACTGTAGAAAAGGAGGACATGTCCTCCTTTAGGATACCATCTGGCTACCCTAGCTACGGAAAATACGTTGAATAGTGGGACGTTACTATTTAACAAACGCTTTTACCCGCGGCTTCACCCGCAAGTTATTTATTATTTTCTATGCATTTTATGAGATAAAAAGTGTCTTATGTTCTACCTACTTGTCGTTCATGCGTGACTGAGAAACATACATTCAAATATCCAATGTTCATTTCTTTCACATTTATAATATTAGTAAGGTGTTACTCAAATTAAACTTTGCCAACCAAATGTTTTATAAAATGATGAAACGTCTGACCGGATCGCTCCACTAAGTGTCCACCAATTATATTATTTACATTTCATGTTTAATATCGTTTTGTATTGCCTGTAACTACCTCCAATACAAACATTAAATAAAAAAAAACTATATTTATACATAAACTTAACAGTTCGTTATATATTCTGTTTTAGGAGAAAAAGTGTAGTGTTCTCGTATTTCTTTACGAACATAGCGTTGTTATTCGTTTTTATGATCACATGCACTCAGGACGTAACGTCTCATTTCCATTGAAACGTCCACGATTTACGCCAATCCTAAATCTCAGACTCCCCTTGTTCCAACTCGGATTTCACTAAGTTTAATTTGATCACGGTCTACATAATTCACTCGCCATTGATCGAAATCAAATAAAAAGGCGGCATTTTAGCGACACTGATGTTATTAAGCTGATTTCGATAGGAACTCTCCCAGCGGCAGATTATTAGCCGTCTCAATTATTGCCTGCGGTTTATTGTAATATCATTTTATTCAAAAAATTCAATAGATTTTATCATTTATTAAAAGATATCTTAAAGTTAAATTGTAAATTTACAACTTTTGCTCTTCGAAAGAACTCTGAATTCTTTTGACTATCATTAATTGCTTACAATCTTAAATAACGTTTCGACAATAATAAACAGATATTATAAAATTGTATTAAAATTGTACAGCGATCGTTACAAAACATTGGAACACTTAGGTACTAGTTAATCTGCTTGTGTAATTGCATTGATAGTACGCTGGCTACACTCTACCAGAGGAGTTCAGAAGACATCGTAAAGAGCCGTTTACATGGAGCGAGTTCCCGCATGCGAGTTGCATGACATTATGGGCTACTGAAGTGCCATGTGATCGATCGATTAAAGGAGCCGCGCAATGTAATGCGATTCGCATACGAGAACTGGCTCCATGTAAATCCTTTAGTGGCATTTTCCTTCAGAGTTGATTTTTGCAACATTTTTACATAGTTTAAAAGAAAGTCACTATCCCTTCCTGTCTGTCCTCAATCCCCATCGTGTCTGTTTCGCCGCTTACCCCTTCTAAACCACGCATCGGATTTCGATACGGATTTCACTGTAATTTAAAGATTTTTTTATAGAAGGTTTTTGTACTACATTTTTTTATTAGTAAATTGCACCCTTGCGAAACCGCGGTAGGTCGATATATATTCAATAAAATATGAATAAAGTCTAATATGCCACTAACATGCTACACGTCATTGTTTACTGCGCCAAGTTTATTCATATTCAAATGTGTTTATGATATCGTAGGTAGGTAAGCGGCTAATGCAAATTTTGGTCTACGTAGGGGAATTTAAATAGTAAAAAATGTACCGTCGTCCCGTCAGCTCAACTTGCATTATTTTTGTTTTAATATTATAAAGCTGAAAGTTTGTGTGTGACATAGATTTTTGTTACTTCATGCTAAAACAGCTCAACGGATTTAATTTTGGAACGGAGATAGCTTTTACCCTGGATTAAGACATAGAATACTTTTTATCATTTTATTAAATATTTTCTTTCTTTCTATTCTATTTATCTATTTCTAATGAGTGTATAAAATTGTTTAATGATAGGCACTGGTGACAGACATAAAGAATAATCTTAAAAAACCATCCTCTCGATGATGACAGAGTCAGAGAGACACAGAAAATAGAGTACCCCGACATGACTGCCTGCGGCAGTGTTAGTCTGATCGGCTCGCACCGAGGTCTGTTTCAAAATCAAATTCAAAATATTTATTTGCGTAAAAGGATTATTCTTTGGAATTCTAATTCCTCTGGTCCATATTTTAGCATACGAAGGTAAACATAATGTGTAAATAATTAACAAAACTCGCCAGGACATTTGCCCGAAGAGTCTTGCGGGAATCCAATCTACAACCTCTTGCTTCGCAGACAAGGTCACTAAATACGAGTACTAAGCTTTTCGATTGTCAATGTGTAGCCAATGCGGAAGGTCTAGAAGTTTTTGTTGCATCACTTATTTGCTTTATGCTAACAATGAAAATAGCTGCCCAGTTTATTAGTTTAATTTTATCAGGAGCCAAATCGTTTACATGCCAGTAATTATTTCAACAGAACGCCTACTTAATAAAACAACGTTCTCATTTACCGTGGAAAATGTTATGTTAGCCTCGTTGTAAAACGCCTTAATGGGCTTCTACCGGAACGGGGTAATATTTCATGCTACCTGCCTCTCCGCACAAACGTAGATAAAGACGCAGGAAACTTGACTTATACTCGAGTTACTTTACTACCTACGCAGTCAAATATCAAGAATGCGAAAGGGTTCTCCTTTTACGCGGCGCGCGTTATTAATATAACGCTTACAAAAATATTTACGCAAAAATTATATTCGATGCGACGTGAATTTCAGTGACGAATCACTGCATACATTTACAAATGTAACCGTAGAGTGCTACGCCACGAATTGCTACGCGACTACGCGGTTATATTTCAATATTACAAACGTGCCATGGCTACGTAAACGTCGTCAGCTGTGCCACAACTTCAGAACTATTGTTGCGTTTGCTTATAGCTCAACAGCTAACAAGACACGTAGCTCATCCAATCGTCATTTATTTTATTTTGTTTATTTATACCTACATCTATAATCTAAATTACATAGTATAAAACAAAGTAACTGTCCGTTCGTGTCCGTCCTCATAACTTCGACTACTTATTTCTTCTGAATCACGCAATGGATTTTGATACGGTTTTCACCATAATTTAGGGATGTTTTAATGAAGGTTTTTATATACAAATATCTTAATTGTACTCCTGCAAAGTCGGGGTAGATTGATAGTAATTCATAAGTGACACTAATTTTAATGAAACAAGAAAAGTTAAACTTATTATAAATGTTTAGTTCAATATCACGATTGACTTCGAGTGGCGACTATTTGGCGCAAGGTATCGATTCAGAGGTAAAAATAAGCAATCTAGAATGCTGTCTAGGATATTTTTTACAGCGTAAGAGCATGACCCCTTTTAAAATGTGTCAAGGAATATTTCACTTCACTTCTTTAATTAAAACGTCCTCATATTAAACGCATCGTTTATCATCCCCCACAGCATAAGCTTCGAGCCGCTCATTTATCAGTTTGCCCACTCATCCATCCATTTTCCATAAAGATAGTGACCTTAGCAATTCTCGCTTCGCCTACTGCTGCACAGCGTGTGTGTGAATCAGCAATGGAATCAGAACCTAGAGGGATGGTAGGAGGGCTTGGTTCTGTTTGTTCGTGTTCTGCAGTGATAGCTTGCAGTAGTTTCACGGTCAGTGCTCTGCCGAGCCTCGATGGTCACCGCATTAATCAATAACGAGTGACGAACGGATAAATAACTTCGTAATATTTAATGAGATGGTTATTCAAACTAGAAGTTTTTTTTATAAAATAGGCAGGCAAACAAGCAAGTCGGTCAACTATGGTAAGTGATCACCACCGCCTATAGACACCGGCAACACCAAGGAGATTGCAAATGCGTTGCCAACCCCTAAGATGGAATATATCTCGTTCCAGTAATTGCACCGGCTGTCTTGCTCTCCACGCCGGAACACAACAGTGCAAGCACTACTGCTTAGCGGTACGATTAGCGAGCAAGGTGGTGGTCGTTATCCGGACGAACCTAACACAAGGCCCTACCACCCGCGAAGTTACTAGTTACTAGTTAATTTTTGTATTGCCGAGCTTAAACAGTGAAAACGTAATGTAATCAGAAAAGTCGTTGTCACCTGATTATGTTACTTTAGTGAAATAGAGATGTAAACACGTTGAAATGTTTTGTGACCATTGCAAGCGTGTAAATGCTTTAACATTTGGTTACCATTAGCCGAGACGCTTGCGCAATGACCACTGGCTACGGTGTTTTACTCCATACCTCCTTCTCAACCGCAAAGACTGATATATCCCTCACTTACTGAAATTACTGGCACATGAGGTATTCCATCTTAGCCCTCTGGGTTGGCAACGCATCTGCACTCTCTTTGTTGTTGCAGGTGTCTATAGGCGGTGGTGATCACTTACCATCAGATGACCCACTTGCTTGTTTGCCGTCCTATGTTGTATATAAAAATAAAAAATAAACTATAGGTGACAGCTATATATTTGAGGCGTTTAGGGTCAAAACTCTGGGGCCCTGGGCTCCAAATGCGCGCCGTCTATACAAAGACTTGTCGGTGCGCCTTATAGAAGCCTCCCGTGACCAGAAGGCTGAGCAATACTTTGCCCAGAGAATCAGCATTGCCATCCAACGTTGCAATGCTGCCATCCTTCTGGGCGCCCTCCCTATTGGCGGCGATTTGGGGAAATTTTTTTGCCTTTAAGTTTAGAATAAGATTTTATTGTTTTTTTTTGTTCTTAATTTAGAATATGATTTAATAAATAAAGACAATTCAATCACTATAGGCTGAACGCCAATTATGGATATACCCGTTCACGCGTGAAATATAGGAATGTCGTAAATGCATTCGCATAAGGTTCAACATCGTTCCATTCAATAAAAAGCAGCGTGTGAAACTCAAGTCTACTGCTGCCAAATTTAATTATTAACAGACGACTTCCTATTGTGAAGTGCTAACATGTTTCATGATGTTAACTTGTGTAACAGGTAACCCCGAAACTTTGGTAAGGGTTCAGAATAGTTAGTCAAATAAGACGTGTGGTTTAACCGCAAAGCTTTCACACACTATTTCATTACACTAAAGTGTTAATTCAGCTGTTAGAATCAGGCAAATTTGACGTAGTACGCTTCATAACGGATGGCATGCAGCATTTCATTTCGGTTCGCTGGACAACAATGTGGGAGCCGTTTAGCTCTTTGCACAACCGAATTGCAATATTACGAACCGCGAGGCCAGTGCAATAAGGCAAGAAATGAACTTGCTATTTAACTCGGCTGTTCCGGGGTTTAAAATAGATAAACTAAAGCTAAGGGGTGTAAATGGTACGTAATATTATTAGGAATACGCAGCCAATAAAAGAAATAGAGACAAAGAGAGAAATAATAAAATAAAAAAGTTTTTTTATTAAACGGCGTTTCAATAGCATTAATAAAAACAAAAAACATGCTTGGGTGAATAATAAATAACTTAAAAGAGAAAATAAGCCTCATAATCCAAAAGTTTAGGGAATTTAGATGGAAACACATACAGAGCCGTTTAAAGATATGTCAGATGTTAAAAGGCATTGTCGGCGGGGTCAAACAATAATTCTAAAACCTATATTTGACCACCACCAGTTGCGTAATAACAAAAAACTGTGACTTTTCTGCAATAGTATTTTTTTTAGCATTGACGTTTTATTATTTTTGCGACGACGTTCTAATAACTTTTATAAAAACTTCTTAAAGTTATGATATGAAACTGTTTAATTGTTTTAAACTTTCGCGATTTTCACACATACTTATTCCGTTTATCGGGACTTAAACGCGATAATAAACTGTTTATTTATTTACCTCGACGTTTCGGCCGCATTTTTAATCGTCACACAGCATTTTATTATCGCGTTTAAGTCCCGCTAAACGTAATAAATATGAAATTGTTTTTATTTATTCTACTGTTGCTATAAAGAGTTCATTTACAAAACCAAGGCATACCTAAAAGTTTTTAGCTTATATACATTATAGCAGTCAAGTTAATTCAGGAAAGTTCAGGATCTAAGCCACGTAACGAGTAAACTTTAGTTTCCTTAAATAGCACGCAATTTATTTCAAACTTTCATTCTCCTTTGATCATAATTACACAGTTGCTTCTTTTTGTAATTAAACGGCAAACATCGTTTTAACGAGTTTTATCAAGAAACGGAAAATGGAAGCTCTGCTATGCGTTAATAATCCAAGCATCTTTGGATATTCCTTTCATCTACTTAAAGATTAACTGGAAGAAATCCCTTAAAGGGATAAATAAGTTCACCTTAGTACATTACTGTAAAATGATGCAATCCATCAAGAAGCGCAAAATTGAATATCTGGGCTATGTGCTTAGGCACGACTGATACATGCTGCTCCAACTCATCATGATAGGCAAGATTGAAGGGAAGAGACGCGTTGGACGCAGAAAAAAGTCGTGGCTGCGCAATATCTGAGAGTGGACTGACCGGTGTCACTTCCGTCGAGCAACTGTTCCGGCTCGCAATGGATAAGAATGAGTACAAGAAGCTAGCGGCCAACCTTCAGGATTGAAGAGGCACAAGAAAAAGAAGAAGGAGAAGAAGCATCTCTTTTTGTCATTTTTGTTTTTTGTACATACAATAAAGAATTTACATTCATACCTTATCTTCTCCTTGTCTTGTCTTGTATCTATTTAATGCAATGATAATACGTGATTCACACACAATACGAATATAACAATATGATACTTTTTATCCCGTAAAATAATAGTATTTTATCTACACACATATCATAAAGGCTAAATAACGCGTTCAAAAACCCTAGGAAATGACCAGCATTATTACAACCAATGTTATTATAAGAATTTTCTTGTCTGTGGTAGTAGGTAAATCTGTTCTTTATTGGTCATCACATTACCGATATCTCGTGACTGCTCGTGACGTTATGAATTTAAATTTGGAACAGCTGTCAAAATTCAAGTTGGTCTCTATTCAAGTATCCACAGATATTAAAACAGCTATCGATACGAAACGTCAACTCAGTATGATTTTTTAATTTAAACGCACGACATTTGATCTCGAGTGACATGAAAATAGCAACTTCATTCGTTCGTCTATGGTTTAAAAAAAATGTTCGTCCTGACGGATAGATCGAATCACAGAGTACTTTTTTAATATACATGGCCGCCATTAGTTGTCATTCTTTTTAGGTATTTTGCTGTTACGATTTTTAGCAGTTATGATATGTGTGTAGATAAAGTAATGTATGCAACTGTATATAATGAGGCCTTAAAACACTCGTGTGATCCTATTATGAAACTCGCTGACGCTCGTTTCATAAAACCACACTCGTGTTTTAAGGCCTCTCATTATATAGCAGTTGCATAAAATACTATTATGCAACTGCTATATAATGAGAGGCCTTAAAACACGAGTGTGGTTTTATGAAACGAGCGTCAGCGAGTTTCATAATAGGATCACACGAGTGTTTTAAGGCCTAATTATATACAGTTGCATACATTACTTTATCTACACATATATCATAACGGCAAAAAACCGTAACAGCAAAAAACCAACAAACGAATGACTTCTAGTAATGGCGGCCATTCGATCTATCCGTCAAGACGAACGTTTTTTTTAATCATAGACAAACGAATGAAGCCCCTATTGTCATGTCACTCGAGTTCAAATGTCGGGCGTTTAAATTTAAAAAAACATACTGAGTTGACATTTCGTATTGATAACTGTTTTAATATCTGTGGATACTAGAATAGAGACCAACTTGAATTTTGACAGCTGTTCCAAATTTAAATTCATTACGTCACAAGATATCAGTAATGTGATCACCAATAAATACAGACTACTAAGAGATACTACCCAATAAAGAACAGATTTACCTACTACCACAGACAAGAAAATTCTTATAATAACATTGGTTGTGATAATGCTGGTTATTTCCTAAGGTTTTTGAACGTGTTATTAAGCACTAATGATATGTGTGTAGATATATATATAAATATAAAATAATATTGCGTGTGAAGCCAACCGTCTTAACGTAACTAATATTTATGACATAGGTTTAAGCCACCATCTAATTCAGTGGCCCTAATATGACCGGCCAAGTTTAGTTTAACTGAGTTTATCACTGTGTGTCACTTTCTAATAAAACTAGTTTGACAGAGACGTAAGGAGGGATAATTTTAATCCTGAACCGGCCCTGTTCACAGTTCAACAGAAATGTTTTCAAAGCGATGACTCCAAAAGTCATTCACACCTTTATAATGTATGGCTTGGCAGGGCTGCTGACCACTATATCTCACTCTGTTTAAAGCACCATCCCGAGTTGTTACAAAGCACGGGGGTTGTTAGCGTCCCTATTAATCTCAGGAGAAACGTCTCATTTACCACGGTCCGGGGGCTTTATCTGAAAATGGACACTATTATTCAGCCTATTGTCCACGAGAACGATGCAATTGCGTAAAGTTTGATGATCACTTGTTTTTACTTGGACGGCTTTCTCAGTTGACATTTATCTAAAGTTACCAAAGTTTATACACACATCTCACATCACTTTTCTAACGGTTGTCTGGAAAGGATTGTTTATAGCGATAAGACTGCCCATTGTGTGGCTTATGTTTTCTCTCTAAATTGTACCTTGTTGTGCTGTTTTGTGGTGATCAATAAGGAGCTATTGTATTGTCTTTATTGTTTATAGCTACATTGGTTGCGCATATTGGATCAGTCCCAAACTGGAACTTGAGTACGATCTATACCTCCGTTATCAAAAAAAACCTAAAGTACAAATTTATATTTTTTAGTAAAATATTCTACATAAAAACTAAAAATAATACTGAAATTGTCACCAAAGGATGTCAAACAAAGAAGGCCCACTTGGCATGGTACTGTAGATACTGGCAACATCCTCTCTGTATAGCTAAGCTTAAACGCTGTGCGAAGTAGCTGCCAGCTCTTCGGTCGCCTGTGACGTTGGCCAACCTCTTCGAGATCTCTTTGAAGATGCCTAGTCCACCAGGATCCCACAGACCAAGGGTCTCAACTCTAAATGGAGCAAAGTTGTATTCGGAGCCGAGACCCCTAAATTTGTTGCTTTTAAGCTTTTGTACCACCCTTAATCATTCCTTTGTCTCTTTTTCAGTGTACAGTCAACCTATATGATTCTTAGGCCACTGTGGAATCTTTTCCTAACAAACTTCGTAATAACCTTTGAGTAAATGTCATAATATCCCAGCGATGGCACATTACTACAATGTTCTACATTGGCCTATGAATCAAAATGGTTGACTGTACTTCATCAACTGAATGTTACATTTTGTAAGTCGTTTATTGCTTCCAACAGCCTTTCTAGATCTCTAATTGTGCTAATTAGACGCATAACCATTAATATTCTGATTTCCGACGCGAACCACCATCGAAGGCTTCCGCACGCGACCATTACGGGCATTACATTTATGAAAATAGCCTTTGTTCGTTTGTCTGATGCTAATGCCAAGTTTGCGTGAGCCTCTTCGTTTGTCGACAAAAACAGCTATGCGGAACCGAAACCCAAAATACATTAAATATGTATACACGGTCAATTTGTATTAGTATACAGGAATCAATTTTTATTATTAGCAACACAAAATAAAAGTGAACTACGTAATTCCGTAATTCCTAAATTATTTGAATAAAAAGTACTAACCAACATTTATTGACATCCTACCTCTGTCGAGGTGCATTTGCGATGTACGTCCTTTAAGTCAAAAACATAGTATATTTATATACAAACATTTATTACAAACTTTCTTTCGATATTTATTTTTATATTTTTACACGTTCAAATTACTGTGGTACTATTTTGGTTAAAACTTAAATACTGAATTAAAAAAATTTACTATATAGTACTTAGGTAATTTACTTAAGTTGGAAAAACTCATTGGTTGTACGGAGACCGCTGAGGATCGAACTCGGTACCTCACGATAGGAGTCCCCCCCCCCCCCCCCCCGCCGCTATACACCAGGCTATAAACGCAAATTCTTTTGAAACGACTGAGTAACAAGCAAGACAATAACCATGCTAATCCCCCCAGTAATAAGAAGCGGCAGGTACTACCAGAAATTGTTATATTTAGCAATAAAAATAACGAACAAATTATTCGAAATCTACATACTTACTTTAGAACGATTTTATCCTCACGAAGAGAAGGATGCGGTACGATTTATTGGAAGAAAAATCTTTATTATCACTAACTTCTGATCCAATATCGTTACGTCACGGAACTAGTTTAAACTTTGTCTGACGGCGCTGCTATGCTAGCGCTGGTTCCACAAGAAATTTACATGAGATGACTTCATTCCCTCGCAAAGAATCAGCACTGCCATCCAAACGTAATGGACACGGCTTCTTTGGCAATTATGTTAAATGTTACTTTAATTTAGTTTTAGATACTATTTATGTAAGACTAGCTTTTACAAGTGGGTCAAGTAATATTCCACGGGAACTTGGTTGGGATAAAAGTAGCTTTCTTTTTTTGATCCTTCAACTATCTCTATCCAAAATATGAATCAATCCGACTCCCCGTTATGACCTGAAGGAAGGACAAACAAACAACTAAAGTCACTGTTACATTTGTAATATTAGTGTGGATGTATTTTACGTAGCATTATTATAACCGCAATAAATATAGATTTTAACATTGGATTTTAAGAAGGTATAAGATTACAATTGAGTTCTTGCCAATTTTCATGATGCTAGGTCAACGGGAAGTAACTATTTTTTTGACAGACAAACAGACGGCTAACGAAATTATCTTGAAAAATTACAACTTAATAACAATTATTTCCCTTTTTATCACATGTCACACAGCAGACTTGAATTTGCGTACGCCTGAAGCAATCAGCCACATATGGCGCTCGTTTAAACACACGCTCGTTACCTCTAAATGCGATCGCTTAGTGGCATGTACGCAGAAAATCATATGCCATTATTGTGTCTAGGCTTCTTTAAAATGAGTTCGTAATAATTAAAAGCACGATCGTTTTTGTTAACGGTACTTTATTATTGCTAATGGGACTTGCTGCTTTCCACAAATGATGAAAAAGTTCCCATAGAGCCGACTGCAAATCATTTCCGCCATATTTAAATAGTTCATCTGAAGACTGATTCTCTAAGCGCAACCAGGGGGGTTCCACTCCGCAATGTAGGTGCGCTCGCCGTATGACCTATGGCATAGGTTAATCGCAGTAGGTTGCCGGCATGCCGCGCGCGCGCCCGCTCACTCTGTGTCGCGCGTTGATAGTATTATAGTAAGCAGACCAACCCTAGCGGTGCGCCAAGGCATTGCGGGTGGAAGGCGGGCGCGGGAGGCGCCTTCCTTTTGACACATGCCGCCTGGCGAATGTTTATGAAGTAATACGAACTTTTGTGCCTGATTATAAAGTTGGAATTCGTTTAATGGTTGTCGAAAGAGAGAAGTTTCTGTAAGTTAGTACTATTATTTATTCTGTGGCGCAACAGCGACGAGCTCGACGCTGGGGCAGCGCCCTGTCTTGCTCTAGTGTGCTAGCTCGAGTGAGCGAGACAGGGGGATGTCTCAACGTCAAGTCTTAGAGAATAAATAACAGTGCTGATTTAAAGTGAATGCCGCCTGCGCGCTTTACAAGAAAGATTGGCTTTATAAGCCACATACAAGCACACGAAAGAAGTTTACTAAGAAGTTGAAGCGATCACAGTCGCAAAAATCGGTGGGATCACGTCATCATCATTATTACATTATCATCGGAACTACATACACATACCAAATTTGAAAACAATCCGACTACTAGAAGTAAGTCAAAATTGAGTTGCAAATTTTTAAATGAACAGCTTAGTTAATACTTACCTCTATACGTGAAGAGTGTAAAAAGTCAAGATAATTCCTCCCTATAGCCAAAAAAAATCGAATGTTTTTATTTTACCCTTACTGGAATAGAATTGAGTTTATCAGTGCATTAATCAACAAACTACTAACATTATACACGTATATGATTGAAATAGGCAAAAGTAATGAAACTAGAAACCGTTAACACAGGCTAAATATTTATTTAAACTTAGAACACTAATTTTGATAGCTTCAACACATTCCCATATCAAAATAATGTTTTAGCCCAAACTACATTAAACAGACACAGAACAGACTCGTCCTAATAATTAATAATAAACCGTTACCACTGACTTAACATTTATTCAAACTTAGGACACCAATTTTTTTGATAGCTTCAATATAAAGTCTTAATGAAACTATTATACAAGTACAGTCAGCCTTAGAAGTAGCTAAACACTTAACAACCGTGTCGTAGTAACGTATGAAATAAGAGTTGCTCGCATTTGTGACTAACAGCGACGAGGTACTAAAATGTCCAGCTACTTCCGAGTTTCTGAGGCTGACCGTACAAAGTAAAGAGTCCGTTACGTATTCCTCAAAGCCATGAGCCATGAAATATACTTAATGTTTCTTTCGTTTTAATAAATGGGCGTGTATTATTAAAATTGTCATCTGCAAGTAATGTCAGAATTATTGCCGCCGGAGGAATTCTTCCGACACGCGCCGTACATTACCGCCATTGTGATACAACGGCGTACTCTCATAGGCATCATTTATATTACGACATGCCAAATCGTCTGCACCAGTAAATGAGTCCTCTCTGCGAGCAATGTATGAGAGCGTTGAAAGCGGGGAAAATTTAGCGATGAATGAAAAATATAGTAAAATATTATCATTGACTACAAAAGGTAGCTTTATTAGTATAGACAGATAAATAACTTAAGGGTTATAATCAATGATATTATAATACATGGATGTAGTGTCATACTAAATCACAGCAGAAAAACAGATCGACATAAGAACACAGGTTGACGCCAATGTTACAAATGAAAATTATTAGTTTACAATTTATAGTCATTGGATTTACAACTTTACGTGTAACTGCATAAAATAACAATTTACTAAGTTACGTTGCAAATAGGTTTTTTTTTACAAAATAATAGTATTGACAGCATCGCCGTTGGTCCGACAGACTGACAGCGCGAACGATTGTCGATTTGAAGTACTTTTGTGTGGCTTTTGATGCGGCCATATTTTAAACGCTGACTAGAAGTTCATTACTTATAGGTCAGTTGGATTCTTAGGTAGACATTGAGATGTTACACGATGTAACCGCTTCAACTCAGCATCCAACTGAAATAGCTTCTGGCAGTAATTTACAATTGCACATCTGTATCACGTTACGCAAACGGATATTACCGGCGGTTACCGCCTGAGAGACAAATTGCCAGCTCAGCCATTTATTCCTCGAGCGCGTAATGTCGTAATTAGAGTTTTTTTATTCTTATCCGGCCGTTTGCGAGTTCCGATCGCTGCAAGATTAGGGTTGATTAACTGTTCCTCGTAAATTACTTTTCCCAACGTAAGCTCTTTTAACATCAAATTATTCCAGCTGATGTGCAGCTCGGTGTTTATAATTTTGCAAAAGGTTCTAAGTTGTTTTTTATACAACACAGGAAGGCAAACGAGCAATTGGTTCACCTGATGGTATAAGATCAACACCGCCCATAGACACCCGCAACACCAAAGGGATTGTAAATGCGTTCCCAACCCAGAGGGCTAAGATGGAGTACCTTTTGTGGCAGTAATAGCACCGGCTGTCTGCCTTTCCACGCCGGAACACAAGAGTGCAAGCACTGCTGCTTAGCGACACGAATAGCCAACACGATTGTGGTAGCGATCAGAACGGACCTTAAAATTTGATTTAGAAAAACCATGAGACCTGTAAAGCACTCCAAACGTTGGAGATTAATGAGATAAAAACTGTTAAAGTTAGAACCAGTGTTCACTGTTTAGTGCAAAATGATAAGCCGCGGAAACATTAAAAATCACGCTAAAAAGGATTTATCTTTTTAAAAAACACGCTAAATCAAGTGGTGAACTCATATACCTACATCTATCTTAATACAAAACCGTTAAAACATTTATTCATTCACTTATAAACATTTATCTTCATCATAAGCTTTACCTCCTGTGAACCATTCCTGCAACTAGGTATTATAATGTTTAACTTTGTTGTTCTGAGTAGATCCAAAGAAAACGTAATGCATTTGGTTAGCGTCGTTATGTTTCATTCATAAACCTAAAAGAAACTATTCACGAGCCCACTTATGCACCCACACAAATAGCCGCATTAGCGTGAACGAGCGCTATACTGCCATTTCTTATGCGAGCATATCCCGGCGCCCCGCAGCAAATAAAGTAGTTTAAGCCGTCGTTTAGTCATATTTCAACAAGGCCAGTGCCTTCAGGATTTTTGTATAGATAAATGTTTTCTTTCTCACCTGCTTCAAAGCGTAACATTTTTCGTAACGACCAGGATGTGCCCAATTACAGGTCTGAATTCATACGAGTCTGTGTTCCGGGTGACATCGAAGTGTCCGATTACGTCCCGATTTGAACGAATGGCGAACGCTAACGATCGCCTAGTTTATCTCGTGAACAAGACGAGCTCAAAGAAAGGATTTGCACGGTCAAATTGATAACACCTACAAAGGTCTTAAGGCATTTACTAACCCCATTGGGCTTTTGAAGTAAAACCCTTGAGACATCAAAATAACGAAAAGCTACCGAACAAAGGATGAACACAAAGCTGACTTGTTTGTTAATACACAAAGCTAAAGCGTGAAATTTACCCCTGACATTTAATAAAGGTTAAATGTCTCAAAAACTGTTAATCCATTTGTCACCGAACATGGATAAGAACCATGTTGATAAATTTAGCTGTATGTGGCCCCTCGTGTGCCGCGCTAATATTTATTTCTGACCCTGGTAGGTAAAGACTACTGAGGTAATGGAGGTTTTTTTTTCTAACTCATGGTTTCGGGTTTGGGAGATGATGGAAACAACAGTTGATAAAATAGAAACGGAGGACTTATACGCTTGTTCATTTGCTTCTCCAGCAAATAGCCTCAAAACTAGCGGTAAGGAATCATCTATCTACAGGTTGGGTTAACGCTCATAAGATTTCAGGCCCAGCGCGACGCGTTAACGCAAGCTGGGATGGTATAGATGACCGAGGAGCCAATTCTCGAAGATAGGTAATAGAAGATAGGTAGGGGATTCGTTCGTAGACCAAATTAGCGACGTCCTAAGGACAGGCAGAATTAGAAGTACCCGTAACCGCTGAGCATGTATGAAGAGAGGAATGTGTGTGGAGGAAGCGAGGGAAGTATGCCAGGACCGGAGCAAATGCCGTTCTGTGGTCTCTGCCTACCCCAAAGGGAAACAGGCGTGAGCTTATAATAATAATAATAATAATAAGGTAACGCTTCGGCGAAGATACCATCGGCGACGTGTAGTTGGCTGGTCTGATGATGCCCGTGATTGTGGCCAGTTGGCGCGATAATAGCGCGTGGCAGGTGACGGCGGATGCTACAAACGTCAGTTCGTGGATAATTCATGGTGACCCATGAGGGGAAGCTTGATCCAGCACCTCCGCACGTATGGCCAAAAGACCAATTGGCACATCCGAGCGGAGGCAGGCGGCAAGCTGCGGCGTTCGTGACCGAGACGGCATAATACTGATTTCACGTGAGGACAAAGCACAAAGCAGTGAGGCAGTTGAGTATAAACAGCACAGTACTAAAAAAATTTAACTGAACGGAGATACGAGGACACATGTAGACAGACAGGCGGACTGACGGACAGAAAAAAGCTGTCAAAAAATATCACTGTCATATTCAGTTATTTACTTGAGTTTACGTTTTTTTTATATTTAGAGAAACGACCATCAGCTGCTACTTCAAAAGAGAAACGGATTTAGCCAAGGACTCGTTGTATGAATAAAAAATTAAATGAACTTGTTACTGTAGAATTTGCATTGCAATTTATACATCATACATACAAATGAACACCGTTTAGGGTTTAAATTAGGGAGTCGGGTGAAGCAGAAAGATTTTATTATTTTACCTACTATAAGTATTACTTGAATAAATTTACTTTCTACTTTTGATAATAATATACTTTTTCACTCATTGTCAAGTTTAATCTGGGATTATTTCCACATCACTGTATAATTGATACCTAAGCTTCACACAATCTAAAGTGACTTATCGTGTTAGCACGTACGAAAACGCGATGTAGGAAATTTATGCTGAAATCGCTGCTGAAAGTAAACAATTTACGTTCGTAATACATCGTAAGTACACATATTGCTACGTCGTAAGATTGTAACGGATTAGGGATATTAAATCGCAAAATTAGGCACGTTCCTAATTTTAATATAGTATTACAATCGATACAGCTAATCAGCGACTGAGTATCTGTGTTTTATCTTTTTTTTTATCTTAAATAAATATATACTTATTATAATATTATATAATATTATAATAAATACTTATATAGATAAATATATACTTAAATACATATGACATCCACGACTCGGGTACAAACATTCGTATTCATCATACAAACATTTGCCCCTCCCGGGAATCGAACCCGGAACCACAAGCTTTGTAGTCAGGGCCACTAACCACTAGGCTATTCGGTCGTCTTACAACTTCGAATGACGTATTATTATAGGTCTTCAAAACTATTATTTGTTTGTTATCATCTATTTTACGACTTGGGGTACTGTGTAGGAAGTTGAGCTCTAAATGTAAAATCTTTGTGTCTACCAAAATATACCATAACAGACAAGTTTACTGAAATAATAATAATATTTCATTACAAGTAACCGACATTTTATCTATATTTTGCATAACAAAGCGATCACCAAACGAGTGTTACACCTTCATTGTTTGTATATAAATCCAGATGTATTCATAATCAGCAAATTATTTTGCTAATTTAAATGAGTCAGGCTTTGTATAACGGTTTTCCTTTTTGGTAAGTATTTCCAGAAAAACAATGAATGTTATCTAAATAAATACATACCTACTTACCTACCAGATGCAGGGGCTAGCAAAAAACGATATTCCCGTTTATATTTCCTTTTTCATAATCACAACACAAATTAGAGCGTAAACAAAGGTAAACATCGTGCGTCACTCGTATTGGCAGAGGAGCAATCGAGGAGTAATCAATCATTTTCAGACATGAAGTGTTCGTCTCAAGCGCGATTCAGCCTCATTCCTAAGACGTAGAACCGACTGGAATGCGCTTTGTTTTAACCTCCCAGCTGGCGCGAGCAGCCGCAAATCGTGGAATAATTCATCCCTTTCTAATTAACGTAGTAGGATAGAGATGCAATGAGGAAGAAGCGAGATATTAACCACTGTTTACCACTTAATCTGTAGCCCTAATCAAGACGCGAAAACATCAGAAGATCAAACGAGTAACTACAGTCACAGATCTAGGTAACATCAAGTAAATTGAGAGGTACAATTACACAGAGTTATACCAAACAAAAATTTTTTTTTTAAATTTGAACGAAATTCCGGTTTACAAATGACATGCAGCAGTGTACGTGGAAGACCACGTACACTGCTGCACGGTTTATTAAGAAGTAAGAACCTATAACAATAAACCGTTAAATACTTTGTAGGTAATTTGCGGTTATGTCAAAAGGGAGATAATATTAGAGAATCGATTAATACAAATATATTGCGGTGAAGTATTTAACAAAACCGTTACCTGAGTGTTCATAGTTACCAGCATTGACAATATATCTTATGTTTGCATAGTATAAAGTAAAGTAGCTATCGTCCCTGTCTGTTCTTAATCATTATGGTGCATGTTTAGTCGCCCTCTCCTTCTAAACCACGCAATGAAATTTAATGCGGTTTTCACCGTCATTTAGATTTTTTTAAAGGAAGGTTTCTATGTACATCACATCGCGAAGGCGGGGTAGGTCACTAATATAATAATAAAAGTTTGATGTTCAACGTGTATAATTGTGAAATGAAATAAAAACCATTCAATTAAGCCTGTGTGTAGAGAAATCGATAATGGCTCTTACTCGTACATCGCCTCCCATCACTCCAGTAATCCGATATCCACTCCGTGACGTCACTATTGTGGCCGATATTCTGCTACTATCACAAGTTACAACATCAACTCGATAACGATCGTGCAAACAAAGCCTCGGAGTTACAATAACGTAGGTATATCTATCGTCAGGCCTCCTATTCTGACGCTCATCGAGATTCATCTCACCGTGTCGATGTATGTCAAAAACCCACCCTTGTTCTTTTACATACCAAGTGCAAATATAAATTCGTAAACGCAGTTTTTTTGTGATATGCCAACTTTACGGTTTCGGATTTTGTTCTTTATTTGTGCTGTTAGAGCATGCTTCTTGCCAAATGTCATGGTTCCAGGTCAACAGGAAGTACCGTACAGGTTTTTGATTCCCTTGCAAATGTGTGAAATATACGATTCCGGCCGTAGCTTTTAATTGCGCTGAAATTTGTTTTTTTCACAGCTTCAAGAGACCGTGGAATTAAGAATTCGATATTAATTTCAACTCGATATTTTCCCGCGTACCTGACAAAAATGGTCTTGACAGACAAAAAATAAAGTGATCTTATAATGGTTCTTTCTTCCTTTTAAGATACAGAACCCTCAAAATGGCAGACTTCAAAGAAATTTGACAATTCTTTTCAACAAAATCCCGAACATGTGTTAATTTCTATTGGTGCAAGGATTGCCGCGCAGGCCTTTCATCGATCTTAAACTTAATAACAAACAACTCAACTGTAAACTAGTCGTAGTAACTTAATGTGAATTTGTTGGCTAATGATTTTTACGGATTTTTTTTAAAAACGAGGTTTTGAAATTACATAATGACGTAAATAATACATATAATGCCTGAAGTCACTACGTCCGCGTTTCGTAAACTTGATTATTGTGTAATAAAATTAAAATAAAGCGAAAGCCTTTTAAAAAGATACTTACTTCTTTGTAGCATCGCAACTCAGTGGATTTAATTCTCGTTCATAAGTGCACAAATAATATTTCATGCATTTTAATAATGACAAAACTTGATTTATTATATTAACGTTTGTTCATATGAACCAAATAATGATGATAATATAATAACATTCAGTCTATACAAATAAAAAACTTATTTATAACATATGAATTTTAGGGTACGTATCTGAATATCGAAGATCAATATTTCGAAAGTTAAAATAGCGAAGTCCAAAATACCGAAAATTAAAACAGCGAACGGCTATAAGGCCGAAGTTCAAAATGTCGAATGGATTTGCTGTCAAAGTATTTGAATATCGAAGTTCAATACATCGATATTTTAAATAGCGAAGTCCAAAATACCGAAAATTAAAACAGCGAACGGCTATAAGGCCGAAGTTCAAAATGTCGAATGGATTTGTTGCCAAAGTATTTAAATATCGAAGATCAATACATCGGTATTTTAAATAGCGAAGTCCAAAATATCGAAAATTAAAATAGCGATCGGTTAAAAGGCCGAACATTGAAATGTCGAAAGTACTTGTTGGTAACGTATCTAAATATCGAAATTCAATATAAAGTTAAAATAGCGAACAAAGTTCCAACTTATTTTGTTACAAGTCTACGTAAATGTCCTACAGGAAATATAGATTTTTTTTTAAAGAAAATAAAAGAATTTCGAGCAATCACATTGTTTAAATGTTATTTTCAACAATAGGGTACTAGAAATAAAAAATATAAATGTCAAAAATATAAAAAAAAATATGGATGTAAACAGTAGCTTCTTTTCCATGATTAAAGCATTGAGGCAATCCCCCTTAACAATTTCACCAAAAGTGTACTTACTCAGCAATTATTACTTAATGCCTACTGGCATTAAGTCCGCCAATTGTATTTGATTTGTTAACTGTGCAATAAAGCTTAAATAAATAAATAAATAAATTTTAAATAATTTCTGACCATCAAAAAATTATATTTACTTAAAACAATAAAAACAAATGTGAACAAGTGCTTCTTCATGTTTAAAGATTTTAGAAGCTAAATAAAAATAAAAATGCATAAAATCAAAAAGTTCTGGCACTCACCGGCTACGTTCGCTACGTTCGCTTGGCTCGTGCGTGTTTTGGTAACAGTTTTAACTTACAAGCTTCTCCTCGCTACCCTCGTCGTCGCACCTAAGTTTAAGGTTCAGATTACTCAGACTACAGACTATTCAAAATCTTGAATATTTTAAAAAGTAGTCTGAGTAATCTGAACCTTAAACTTAGGTGCGACGACGAGCGTAGCGAGGAGAAGCGTGTTAGTTTTGACTGTGACCAAAACACGCATGAGCCGAGCGAGCGAAGCGAGCTAGACTGGTTCACTTTTCTCAAAAGTGGCCATTTTTTCAGTTCTAGCGGCATTTTGGGAAACATTTGGCCAATTGAGGTTTTTTTACTAATTCGGACCTGCTGAACACGAATATCGAGGTTGGCATTCCTGAATTTCGACCGGAAGCTCAGAATTCAAGATGGCGGCCAAGATGGTGGACGCTTTCTTACTAGTGCGATTTTTTTCGTTTAAATGCCGTTTTCAGGTTTATTTTTATCGTTGAATGCGAAAACAATTGTTTTAGAATGTTCAACCAATTATTTAGCCCTGGCGGAAGCTCAGAATTCAAGATGGCGTCCATGATAGTGAACGTTTTCTCAATTTTTTGACTCGGGACCGACCTTTCGTTTAAAAACTGTTAATCGGGATATTTTTGTCGAATAATACGCTTATGATTGTTACAGAGTGTTTAAGCAACTAGTTAAACGTTATAGAATAAAAAAACTACCCCCAAAACATGAAATTATTTGTTAGTGGAATGCCCTTGCATTTGACAAAGTTCATGTTTTAATATGATATTGCATGGATATTCTTTGTCTTTTTATTGTATATATTTGCCCATATTTCTGGTTTGGCCCTTAGTTCGACGTTTGATGAGTGAAACTAGGTTGTTGTAGCTATTTATTACTTTGAGGTAAATGCAATAATATATAACATATGCCGCGAGAACAGGTAAATTACGCTGCCCGAAGGTAATGACGAATGAAATATCTATTATAACACTAGACTATTTAAAATTATATTAATCATTTAGTCATCATCATCTTTTCACGAATTTGTACAAAGTCCGGAACAGAAACACATTGAAGTACACATTAACATAGCCTTTCGGCATTTGCAAAACTTTGTTAAAAAATCTTTTTTGAAACAGCAAAGAACTATATTGGTAGCAGTCTTTGAAATGGGTTCCAGTATAGTGAAAATAGTAGCCGTCTATTTCTTCCTTTTATCTGCACTCTGTAATTGGAATTGGTGACAGAAAGGGGCCTGGCAGGTGAGCGTTCTCCCTTTCGGATGTTTGGTAGTAATTTCATATAATATGTTCCAAAAGCGCTGCGCTGATCAGCGAAACAGACTCTGGGTATTTTACTTGACCAAATAAGCGCAACGTTAGTTGAAACTATTGAGTCAGCTACCTAAAGAAGATAGAAACCAACTTGAATTGTACGAGCCAAGTCGACATAGGTAACAATAACAAGGTAAGTTGAACTTACTAGTAGGTAATACAAACCTTGCACAATTTTGTCGTATAAGATATAATCGCACCTTGCTTCTCAGATTGAGAAGCACGGTGCCAAGCGAGGACAACAGAGAATTGCTTTTGAAACACTTGAAAAGCTGTTGGTTTTGTAATAGAAACTATGTAAATATGATGTGACATTACTCCCGGTGATCGCTTGAAAGGCCGGTAAACTCTTCACTGGTAAGTAAGTCAACTGGTAACTCTTTATTTATTGGCTATGTATGTCATGAACAGGTACAAAAACTCTCTTTCTTGCAGTTTCACCCATTAATCATACTTTATTTGCATGTATTTTATCCAACTGATAAAGGAGCAATAGAAATACATATCTAGCAGACACAAACGTTTGCTTTGCAGTACTTGCCACTGCGTTCAGAACAATTCATGTGTCTCCTTTCTCGTGAAATCTTTCGAGGGAGGAAATCGGTGTTGTTTGCTGGTCTTTAAGGACAGATGGAAGAAAGAAATAGACGGCTACATGCCCATTCTCATCACGCTGGAACCCATTCTGAAGGCTGCTACCAATAAATATTGTTCTTTGTTGTTGCAAAAAAATTTGTTCAACAAAGTTTTGCAAATTCCGTTAGGCTATTTTAGTGTATCTCAATATGTTTTTGTTCCGGACTTGGTACAAATTCGTGAAAAGATGATGATGATGAGGATGATGATTAAATGATTAATATAATTTTTAAAATTCTAGTATTATAATAGATAATTCATTCGTCATTACCTTCGGGAAGCGTAGTTTACCTGTTCTCGCGGCAGATATTGTACATTATTGCATTTACCTCAAAGTAATAAATAGCTTCAACAACCTAGTTTCACTCATCAAACGTCAAACTAAGAGCCAAACCAGAAATATCGGCAAATATATACAATTAAAAGACAAAGAATATCCATGCAATATCATATCATAACACGAACTTTGTCAGATACAAGGGCATCCCACTATCAAATAATTTCACGTTTTGGGGGTAGTTTTTAATTCTATAACGTTTAACTAGTTGCTTATACACTCTGTAACAATCATAAGCGTATTATTCGACAAATATAACCCGATTAACAGTTTTTAAACGAATGGTCGGTCCCGAGTCGAAAAATTGAGAAAACGTTCACTATCATGGACGCCATCTTGAATTCTGAGCTTCCGCCAGGGCTAAATAATTGGTTGAACATTCTAAAACAATTGTTTTCGCATTCAACGATAAAAATAAACCTGAAAACGGCATTTAAACGAAAAAAATCGCACTAGTAAGAAAGCGTCCACCATCTTGGCCGCCATCTTGAATTCTGAGCTTCCGGTCAAAATTCGGGAATGCCAACCTCGATATTCGTGTTCAGCAGGTCCGAATTAGTAAAAAAAACACAATTGGCAAAATGTTTCCCAAAATGCCGCTAGAATTATAAAATGACGAAAAGTGAACCAGTCTAAGCGTGCCGCGGCAGCGGCCGGCGAGTGCCAGAACTGGTTTCTATTTTGATAAAAGAAAAAGTACGTAGGTAAGTAACAAGTAAATGACAATCACTGTTATTGTTCGAATGCGAGTTAACAAATAATTACCTATTTCGATATACTTAATAATTAATTCAATTTTGATAACAGACAAATTTTAGTCATCATCCCTATTGCCATGTGTATTAGCAGTAATGATTTTGTGGGAACATAAAAAAACCTAACATCGAAGTCTAAGGTGGGAGCTTCGCTACGCTACGCTCCCACCTTTGCCTTCTGAACCTAACCTAATAGATTCTGATTTCAATGGACAGACTTTTTCGCTCGCTACGCTCGCTCATTTTAATGTGACAGGCTTTGTCCACATAAATTATATTACACATATAGGTATTATACTTATTCGCTAAATGATAATATTTTTTTGCTTAAAAACAAGATAAAATTATACACAAAATGGGACGTTTGGCGGACCCCAGCGGATTGGATCGGTTGTCATTTAGATTTTCAATATTTTGAAAGTCGCTATTTAAACTATCGATATTATATTTGACGACGTTTTAATACATATACCAATCGACATTTTGAACATTCGATTTTTTAATCGTGTGGTATTTTACTCGTAGGCATTTCAGACTTCGTTATAATGATTTTGGATATTTTAAACGTTCGCTATTTTAACTTTCGATATTTTGAACTTTGCTATTTAAACTGTCGATATTTTATTTGACGACATTTTAATACATATACCAAATAACTTTCGACATTTTGAACATTCGATTTTTCAATCGTGTGGTATTTTACTCATAGACATTTCAGACTTCGATATAATGATTTTCGATATTTTGACCGTTCGCTGTTTTAACTTTCGATATTTTGAACTTCGTTATTCAAACTTTCGATGTATTGATTTTCGGTATTCAGATACGTACCCGAATTTTACAAGACTAGACTAGACTTTTATAGTACAGTCAAGGAATTAAATTTCCAACCCACCTAAGGTTCAATAGCATATAGCAAACTGTCACCATAAGAGCTATAGAGCAAGACGTTAGTTTGACATATCGACCTTAATGCATTGCGAATGTCAGACGACATTTCAACGAAATGGGTAGGGAATTAAGTTCCTTGACTGTACCTACTATTTTCGACGGGAGATAATAATCGATCATTGTTTTTGTAAGACACGTGATTATCCCGTATAATTATTTGCTTCATAACAAAACACCCTTTTTAACCGACTTCAAAAAAGAGGTTCTCAATTCGACTGAATTTTTTTTTATTAGCCTGGCAACTTATCTTAAAACTTCAGAACGAACGAGTAACAGAATACTATTAAGGGTTTCAATCAATCTTATCCGACACAATACAAACGCTATCTTACTTTGGCACCTGTACCATTACCATGAGTTTCTATCGAAAATTCGTATTACGTTACTACAGTCGATAGCGGTTAAATACGCTCTCATTTGTCAGTGAAAGAGTTAACCATAGTCGATACGGTATTTTTCGATGACATGTGTCAAATTTGTGACTCATGGTACCAATATTCTACGGCAACAGCTACAAAACGTTAGACACTGACGTTCAGATTTCGATAGGTAATTTACCGTTGGACTCATACTAGCAATCTTTAGTTATCTAAGTGAGCGCTAGAGGCGCTGTGCAATTCCCCATACAAATCGTTTGCGCTGTCGCTAGCGAGTATGGTGACGGCTAGGTGCACTGTACTCATGGTAAGGGTACTGGTTCAAATACGGTAAGTATTAAGAGAACGTTCAATTTACATAACATGAATTCTGATAAGCAGAATTTAAGCAGCTCACCTTACTTGTCTTTCAATATGCATGAACCAGTTTTAAGGTGGCTCGGTTAATTGCTCCGATCGAGTTGAAGTTCTGTTGCAATTTTGCAAGTAGATTAATTGCCCCTCAGAACTCCGTTACCCTGTGTTTAACGGCTTAATGGGCCATTTCAGCACGAAACGTTTGCACGAGTTTCGGTAATCGCACGTGAAAAGAATCGTACGATTATTTACCTAGCAATTCGTTCAGTTAAGTCACATCGCTTGCTTATTTTGTGTTGCTGTTTAGAATATAACTATACGAAAAATTCAAGAAATGTTCTTATAAAGTGACAATGAGCTCTATATTGCCTTTTTTACAAAATGCAAAGAATATTATTATGATCATTATTATTATACTTTTTAGTTCCCGCTATGTGGAACGTCTAATCATTAGACGAAAAGCTAATAGCAACTAACCAAATTTGTTTAAGTTAAATCGCTCCTTCTGAGACGGAATTTAAATAAAATGCAGATTTTTATTTATTACGGCTAAGTAGTGTGACTTTTTACACATTGAAGCAGTTTTTACCCGACTACGACAAAGCCAATAGGAAGGGTTGTGTTTTTAGCAGTCTATGTATGTTTGTATTCAGTCGTTTAGGCACTAGAGTGCCTAAACGACGTGAACCGATTTTTTAACAAACATGATTCCAAACAACACTGTGTTTTCATTCGTAGAAGTTAAGGCTACAAAATATTTTGAATAATGCTATTGTACATTTTCTGTTTCAGCCAACTTTCGGGCATAATGTTCCTAATGTCGTTTATAGCTTTAATTTCCAGAAGCTTCACACAGTGACGTTAAGGACAATGTTTTAATGTAGAAAAACTGCTCCAAGTTATAAACAAAAAGATTTTTTAATCCTCGCCAACGAAGCGATTCACCTTAACTCTGTTCCATGACAGAATGCCACAATAAGCACAAATTGAGAGAAATAGCATGAGCGGCGGAAGTATGCGTAAAAGACGCGTGGCTTACGCCCGTCCGTGAAGAGAAGTTTTTATTCGAATCTATCTTTCCGTCGGTACTATTTATTTTATTTGAACTTTACAGACATGCGTTACAACACTAATCTTTCCTAAAAATAATCTACACCTTCAACAATATCTAACAATCATAAGTTTAAGGTACTTTAACCCGAGTACGGAATTAACACAGCTACTTTACTACTAAATAGCATTGTTATTTTCTACCATTTCACTTATTTTAATGTTACACGAGTACTATATTTATATTTGTGAACTCAAAATTTTCTCCTCTTGCATTTGTCCTCTCTCTCTATTCTATACTGAGTAAAACTCTTATTCTTAACAAATGTTTCATCTGTATCTGTCATTGTAACGTACGCCTTCGAATGAGAGGAACAAAACATACGTGTGTTTAGGTTAAGAAGGTTAGTAAACTTTCTGAATAAGAGGTGGAGTCTATTAGAAGCGTAATTTATAAGAAATATTTTCAGATTGATCGTGTCAGAATACCTACCATCAGGTGAGACTAAGGTCAGTCAGAAATCCATCCATGCAAAATGGTCACCCATTTTAACGAAAACATACATTCTCGTGCTGGTAAAAACAGACCCAGTAGTGAAAACAGGAGTTAAGTGCCAATAGAGAACTCGTTGCGTACGAATGGATTCTGTACTCGTGGCAGACACGAGTGATTTCAATTAAAAAATATATACAGTCACATCGTAACTTGTAAATTACAACTTGTCTTAACAAAAGACTAAAACAACATTTTGTCTCACACCGGTGAAAACAGAAATCTCTTCCAAATATTTATTTCCGTGATCAAAGAACTTTTTCACGCAACTTCATTAGCAGTCATTAATAATGTATAAGAGAACGAAAGCTTAGTCCTTTCACACACAGCAGTCCTGTTTAAAAATAAATCAGTCGGCCGTTCGGGGACTGGTTTATGTTATCCGTAGTAAATATTATGGGAAAGTCACATAAAGTAAACAGACCGCAATTAGATAAGAACTCACATTTTTGATTGACAAAAACTGGGAAAATGGATTTCACAGATTTCAACTAAGAAACAAAATAACCAAGTTAAGATGAAACTGTAGACAAAACATAAGAAAGTAACTAAGTACCTACGAACCATTTCAATCATGACTGATGTTACTTTATCTTGAACGTCAAACTCACAATTGGGATGTTGACTAAAAAATAATAATTAGTCCATCTTTTAGAACGCCAGAAAATAGTAGATACGTATTTTTTCTTTTGCTTCTAAAACTTAAAATAACAAAGTTACAGAGCGGCGAAAGTTCGCGCTACGACATTATTTCGTAAAATTTTTACGAACGAGTGACGTCACGAACCCCTACTCCTGAATTTGAATGTGCTGTATCTTTGTCAATATTATTCGTATGGACAAATAAAAAAATACGTATCGAGTATTTTTCTATAATCTAACTGACGGACTAATTAGAATCTTGTTGTTTTAACCCAGGAGACATCCCTATTTAAAACTACGAGAAGCACTGAGGGAGGTCATAAAATCTACCACCGGTTTTGCAAACCCCCCTCTTACAAGAACCGATAAAAAAACTCGGTGAGGTGTAAATTTTACTCTCTCCTTTCTTCAAAGTAGAAAGATAAAAAAATCAATTTCATATATTTAATTATAATTTCATCTTTTTCATGTGGCGGTTTAATGAACACCATTAAACTTAGAACATACTAGGTAACATTATAAAAGGTGACAACGACAATTCTGAGTATATTACGTATCCACTCAATACAATCCTGTCATAACCCAACGATACAGAAACTTTTCCAGTTTCAGTGTGAGCTTTCGCATTATTTTAAACCTTTAAGCACACTTTGAGAGATCCAGATTTGGTTATAAGCGAACGAGCTCTTTGTACAATGGACAAAATGCACCCTGATTCATCATGAAACTAAATATGTTAAAGTCACGTTATGGTTATAAATCAAATGGTAATAAGAATAATAAGTCGCTTACTGTTTAACTTATCAAGCAAATGTGACACGGTTATATGGTGGCTCAGGGTTTTAGTTTTTTACGTCTATACGCTAGTTTTATACTAAATTGATGGTAAAAACTATCCTAATGATGCTTTTGTTTCACTGAAACACCCATAAGTATACGTGACCATGACAAATGAAAACACTTTTTGCTCGTCTCGCTGTTCAGTCTAGCGAAGCATGTCCTAGTACTATTTTTAGAACACATACATCACCGTTTTGTGCCCGGGCGCAAGGAAACGTTACTAACTTTCACTTTACGCCATTTGCCACCCCCTCCATCGCTAACGTGGATTGCTTCTTTCTCTTAAAAATTAGATTGCTGTTATTAAATATGATGTGTGATGGTGATTCTTTATTTTTTAAAAATTATTATCGACGGGCCGACTGACTCAAGGACAATGCACAGCCTAAATCGCTTGAGATAGCAAAATGTAATCCTTAGGGGGTGATAAGTTGTACGGTGAGTTCACTAACATAAGTATCCAATTTTCTATACAGCTAGTATGGCGAAGTGAGTACTGAGTACTGAGTACTGACTGTACTGCGAAAGGATTTTCGAAAATTCCACTATTAATGCGTTCCATTGAATTAAAACGGGGATAAAAGTTAGTATGTGATCCTACGTAAAGTAAGTAATAGGCAAAAACCGATTATGCAATAATAATTTATTCATATTTACTATTAGGCAAGGATTGAATTGTATCCAATTATTTATTAGTTTTTTATATAGCAAAAGTGCGTTTGTTTCATCTGTTTTTAACTGGTAACCATTTAACGTTGCCACTTCGTCAGAAAGCCTGTTCTATGCTTGATCATGAAGGTGGTTTAACAGTTTTAAACTAAAAACTCTTAGATGGGTAGTGAATGATTCTGCGTTGAAACATTTCGTGAATAGACCAATGTTTCCACCAAGTTTTCTGTGTTCTCTCATGGCAACTGGCAGCCTTTTCTTACTACAGCTTTTGTAATTTGTAACTTGTAGGTAATGTCAATTAAAATTGTAATTTTTTTATTATTTATTATTAATTTTTTTTCGATGCTGACTACAAACACAATGGAGTAGCGTCCAAGCGAATGTTTTTTTAATAAGTAGTTATTTGTTCTAGGATGCCAAATTTATCCTAAAATGTTTTAACAAAATCCATTAGGGATGTGATTATCGATGTAGCTGACGGAAGTAAACACGGAGTCATTAGGAGATACGCCTGTGAAATAGATTTTTTGCTTGCCGTAAAAAACAAGGAGGAAGATTAATAGTGGCATTAATTACGGTAATTAATCACGTTTATATGGTGTCGTCACATACTTATAAAATACAAACTTGAATGGTTCTATGGGGAAAATATTCAGATCTTAAAAATACAGAAATTGCATTCAGAAAGATTCTGACGATAAAATAAAATAAGTCTGTTTAATGAAGACCTTCATGCGCAGTCAATGACATATCATAAATAAACATTATAAATATGTAAATTATTATGAGTATAAACATGTAAATTATTATGAGTATAAACACACTTTTCCTCTCTATTCCATTGCTAAACGTAGGGTTAGCTAATTAACTAAAGCTAAACAAACCTCGCAATGTAACCCAGTAAACCAGTTAATTCAGACTTACCACAGTAGGAAAGATCGATTACTAACATTGGTTCGTGAACTTCGAGTTGGTTTGTTTCGATTGTGTTCAGTTAATTACCTAAACTGATACAATTACTAATATTATAGTTGAACAATTTGAATCATAAAAATTCCCAGAGCATGGCTTGTCACTATGACATTTATTGTGAAAGGGCACCACAATGCGACAATATAGTCATGCTGTAGCTAATCACATGCTGCAATATGTATGGGCTGGCATGACTGGGGTACCGTCTCGTAATATTGACAAAAAAATAGCGCTAACCTTGTTGCGTTTCGTTTGGTCCTTCCTCCCTTTGCTTTCCTACAAGTCAAAAACACACCAAGGGCTTCTCGGATATTACGGTCTAGGGGTGGCGATGATTGCTTAATATTATCTGATCCTCTAGCTCATTTTCTATTATTATATTCAAATGTAAATGCCATCCAACGTGGCAATGCTGTCCGCCTTCTGGGCACTCTCCCTGTTGGAGGGGATTTGGGTATTCTTTTTACCTTTAGTTATAATATAGTTCAAAAAAGATTTTATTGTTGTTTTTTTAAGTTCGCATTTTAATAAATCTTTAATTACATACGGTTGTGTTATGATTATGACCAAACAGCTTGCGTCATTAGAGAGGTACCGAAATATATTTCACATTTAATTTAATTGAATCTATAACGTACAAACATTTAAAAAGGTTTCGACTGTTCAAGAATAATTCTATCAACAACACTTGATGATGAAGCAAGCATTTGAGTTTTATTTAAACTTTCACAGTGAAAGATGACTGCTAGAGTCGCATAAATCATAAAGTTAATCTCAAGCTAGACCCGCAGTAGTTGAGAAGTTCGTTAAAAGTGGCATTAAGCGTTGCAACTTTACGCTGGGATGTGCAATCGATCAGTTACTTAGTTAAGTTATGGGGCACTTGTAGCCTTCCGTTTTCAACAAACCGAGCGAGGGTAGAGCGTAGCTTACGGTCATCAAATTGAACCTTTTGTTTATCAAACAATCAAAGACATTTTAATAAATGAGTGATCATTGAACACGGAACTGCTAGAAAGTGGCATTTTTTTAAACGGAGGCATATAACATGTACCATGAAGTTGATATATCTATTACTTACGAGCTCAGACCATTTCCCTCAGGTCCCTCTTAAATTGTCAGTTGGGTTTGTTGCTGTTTGTACAAAAGTGTACCCGTGGATGCATTTCACGGTATAAAAAATCCAATGCACTTTTTCTTCGTTCTTCTTTTCTTTCGTTTCTTAACCTGTGGTCCGCGGACCCCTGGGGGTTCGCGAGCATATGTATGGGGGTCCGCAGTCTTATCTATGGACCATTTAACAATCATAAATAAATGCCACAAAAACTCTTGTAATCGCTACGCACGCATATTTTTTAGTAATTTGTAGTACTAAAATAAATGATTGTTTTAAACTTTCGCGATTTACACATATACTTATTACATTTATCGGCACTTAAACGCGATAATAAACTGTTTATTTGTTTGTCTGCTCGTGACCACGACCGCTGCAACGCGGCCGAAACGTCGAGGTAAATAAATAAACAGTTAATTATCGCGTTTAAGTCCCGATAAACGTAATAAGTATGTCTAAAATAATGGTCCGACATTTGTTACTGCTTTTTTTATTAAGGGGGTCTATAAAATTGTGTTTGATTTCCTAAGGGGTCCGTGGATAAAAAAGATTGAGAAACGCTGCCTTAGATCATGCTATGTGAACTTTATTTATTGTCCAAGTAGCATTGGATGTTTTTCTAATTATAAAAATGTGCTGGAATTAAGCAATACTTCCAAAAATAAAGTTTAGCATTTCGCACTTTTTCCTATCTTCAAATTTTCACACTCTTGAAAAACCCACATATTGTTTTCTTATAATTACCGGACGGGTGGAAGCAGGAAACATTTGTATGTTAAGCAGGCAGGCTCAAGGGCGCTTGGAACCCTTTTCATAGTCTGAAAGGTCGCATTCAAAAATGTATTATTACACGTATACCATTATTTAAAACGACCTATTATACATATATCTCGGTCATCATTGTCACGTTTTGTAGAACAATGTACAACTTCGGTGAGTGTTGTATAAATGTTCAATTAAAAATATATGGAAAGCTTACAATCAGATCCCTGTTCATCGTGAAGATATCCCCAAAACCGCCATTACTACACCATCGGTTTTTCGTGCTTTCACGGATTGGTTTGATAAACACACAATACAAGTGTATTATATGGCGATATGGAGTAATGGAACCCACGGTGCGCAAATTCGATACGTACTTGGGCGGCTTTTTTGATCACACAAATTGATAACTAGAGGCACGCCTATGAAAACAGTTCATATAAATTTACATATTCTTTGCGTATGACGTACAGTTCTACTCGTACATATCCAAAAACCAAATTTCTAGCGCCAAAACTTAAGAAAGAGAACATGGACTACATTTGTACGGAAGATTTGCTTTTCCGCATCCTCTTGATAACTTGAGCTCTTATGAAACTACGTAACTTACTACACCTTTTACATTGATTATTTGCAATTTTCTTTACAAACAGTATCTGTTGTCGTAAAACACTTTGTTCAGGATATCAAAAGGAGAACAATAAAAGATGAGCGAATGACGCAAATATTGTATTGGAACGCATTGAATAGAGGAAGGAGCCATGAAAAGACACAAACGGAACAGAGGGGCGTTTTTCCCCGAGTGCCTCTAATGAGACCGTGGGCTCGCTTTGCACCATTAGACGAGAAGTTTCCTCGTCGCTCCGACTAATATTGACTAAGAGATCTGTCTTCGCAGCGGTAGCTTAAAAATAGGACACGATTATTTTCATAAAACCTGGTTCATTTTTCATGCAAAAAATCCTGGTAGGTATGATATTTAAGTTAATGGTGTATTTTATTATTTATTATTTATTAATTGTCAAGTAATGTACAGTCAAGGAATTTAATTCCCTACCCATTTCGTTGAAACGTCGTCTGACATTCGCAATGCATTAAGGTTGATGTACATTTTTTTGTGCAATAAGGTTTAAATAAATAAATAAATTTTATGACATTCATAAGTGCTTCCTGTAAGCCTAATCTGAATAAAGATATTTTGACTTGGATTTTCGACTTTATTTTTAAGTTGTTTAAAAGTCAGTTGCGACTTAATCATATGTCTGATTCAAATAAATTGTTAATCTAATGTACCTATGAGCTTTTTAAAATAGAAATATCTTACGTCGAATTATCGTAGAAATGAAAATTGTTAAAAATTGAGCCACAAGTTTTGTTAACACAAAACAAAAACGTGAGCTGTTTTTTTTTTTTCAACTTTATTTACAAAGTTATTATGTCTAGTTTTTAAAATTATGCACAAGAACTGTAAATATATCTCAAGTTGGTTATACAAACTGTGCAAAGTATCTTAAATTGCAATGTTCCGAACTTATGCATAATTGCTAGAAAAACATTGTTTTATGTACCTGAAGCTAACGAGCTAGTTAGTAGGTACTATATTAAATGCAAAAGTCTGAGTTTATACTTGAGCCAATTTTAACAAAATAAGTATTTTCCTACAGTATATTTATCCCAGGGTCTCAGTTTATCGGCGTCTAAGTGATATTGAAGCTATATAAATAAATAAAAAATTTCGGGACAATTTACACCAATTGACCTAGTCCCAAAGTAAGCAACTAAAGCTGCTTGTGTTATGGGTACTAGATGCCGGATATACATATAGATAAATAGACTCTTAAATACATACAACATCCAATCCTCGGGTACAAACTACAAGCATTCGTATTCATCATACAAACATTTGTCCCTCCTGGGAATCGAACCCGGCACCTTAAACATTGTAGTCAGAATCACTAACCACTAGGTTATCCGGTCGTCAAATACCGTCGTCGTCGTACGTAGTCGTATCGGTCGTCGGTATAAATATGCAATATCAAAATGTATCGTAAAGTTTATTATACAGACAACAAACTACTCGATCTAACCCTTAAAATCAACTACATCAATGTCGGAAACTTGTGCACAAATCCCGAGAATCTGAAGCGAATATAACAGGGTAATTCAGGAGACGGGATCATATTTAACCTACTTTTTTAGTTTTTACTTGAAATGGTTTCGTGTTTGCTTTTATTTCAGGAGTTAAAAGATTTGCCTCAAATAATAGCCACCCTTCAAGTATAAATCGTTCAAAATAAAGCCTTATTTATATAGCCGTTAGTTAAAGACACAGACATAGCGAAAACAAATTGGGTAAAATTGTATTGATCCTATTACTGCCCAACATCAACATGTACACGTACAATTTACGACTTGTAAAAATAATTGTGTCAAGTATCAACAAATTACAATTTAGAAATCGGTACTATGTATTGAAGGATGTCCAATCGCTTGGCAGGAATTGTAATTAAACTTGTCATGAATTAAAGAGTAACAAGAAGAAAATGTGTGAATTATTCTCCTGAATATGGTGATAAAGGATCCCTAATAACAATCTGAGTTACGTAGGATTGATATTAATCGCGTGTTCCCATCACCCGACAAATAAAGTCTGGGTTACACACCCTTGTTTCTACCCTACACACTTTTGTGGAAGAAGCTGACATGCCGTTTGTAATATTTCATTCATTTCGTGCAAGCTAGTTGCACAAAAGTATGCGAGCTCGCGTGTCGATAAGAGCCAAGCTATGGTTATGGTACTATTCCACTCACACGCAAACGTGCTTCGTATTTTAGATTTTCTTAATTTTCAATTGTTTTTAGTAGAGTTTGGCAGACCCACACTAGGTGGACCGACGACCTGGTGATGGTTTTGAGAAACCGCTGGATGCAAGCAGCGCGGGTCTGGTCGCCGTGAAGATCCTTGCGAGAAGCTCCAGCAGTGAACTTCTTTCGACTGAAATGGTGATGAATGATGATCATGAATTTATCTCAGTGTATAGTAAAACGCGTGGGAACTTTTAATTGACTTATTTATAAAATAATTAATTTTTACCTAGAGCACTTGGTGCTATGAAAGGTTTTCGTACGGGAAGAAATAAATATTGCAATCTGAAGCTTTTATTTCTACTACTAGTGATAATATTGCTGAGTAAATTTATCGTTTCTTATTCCATCTCAATGTTACTGTTTATATTTCATTATTATTGTGATAAATTCTGTTGTAAGTATTTAATTGGTCTACATTTATTGTTATTGGGATATTAATACGAGAATGCTCCTGTGTCCTGTGTACATCTTAGCACCGAATAAACTGTTTTCTTTCTTTTCTTTTCTTTCTTTCTTTTAATTTTGTTATTTTATTCCTTTTATTTTGCGGCTGGCCGGTTGACCTGGCCGTATTATCATTTAACAAGCAAGTACAAACAGCAAGAAACTTAGCCGACCATAAAAGAGGGAACTGATAGAAATTGTGTATGCTAGAAAGGGATAGATATAAGGGTATCAACTTCATAGTGCATACTATATGTCTCCCTTTCGAAAGATGACACTTTTCGCAGTTCCGTCTTTAATAGTGACTTATATGTGTCTTCGATTGTACATAAAATATTCATCTGGCAATAACCTCAAACAATAATACGTTAATCCCACGCAATTCAATAATCAATCTTGTCTACTATTGTCTTCTTTAATATATATAGCCTCAAAAATGAGTCAGTTTAAGTTTCAAAATAGTAAGATAAATGGAACATTCGTCCGTCAAGTAATGTGTCATACCAAACCATATAAATTTTAACATGGCCTCAGGTGTTCTTTCGTATTTTTGTACTAAAAAATAAAATATCTACTGAAGCCGAGCGGCCATCTATTGCGCACATTTCCACCTAAGCATATTGTCTGATGATAGGTACTTAAAGATATTAACGTATTGTAAATCAATTTATGGTAATATATGGAAAAGTGCTTGAAGCTCTCAAGTAAGCGTATCTAACCTAACTTATGTATGTATGTCTACATTCACTTTCAAAAAAGATCCGAATCGTAAAAAAACTTGCAATCAATTTAGGTAGCAGCCATGCAATCACCCCCTGAAATCACAAGTCGCCACGTCCGTGCAAAAAACATTTTCGCATTTTTGCAAGTTATAAAGTTTGATAACGTGCGAAAAAGCGAAAATGATAATGGCGCGACTCGAAAATCGGTACAGAAAATAAATGTTCCGCGAAAATGGCGGTCTACTGCTCGATTTAGGGGCGACGCTAAGCAATTTTGTTTAGCTGGATATTACGATTAACGATACAAATCCTGGATTAGTATTTGTTTCCGAATTCGACAGATGATTGGAAATTTATAAGCTTGAGAAAATTATTGCCTCTGCGACTTTGACTTGTTTTTCAGTGTTATGTTTGTCGCTTTCATGTTATTTTGGCTTTGTTTTGGCATTAGTTTCTTGTACACATTTTTTATTGATCTTCTTATCAATACATATAAAAGAATTCCGTAACTGACTGACTGATAAAGCCAGCCTAAAGATCTAATCATTAAATTATATTTGGAACATGTGTGTCTGTGGAGGTATGGTGGTGCACTAAGACAGGATTTTTAGAAATTGAAATTTTTGGACATTTATTGGAATGGAAGTCAGTATGTAAGCCAAATCCACTTAGACAAAGTATCAAGTAAGAGCTATTAGTCAATAAATATTCCCTGCTTCTGATTATTCTTCTATTTTCCAAACAAAATCTCATTCGGCATATTAATGAATTATTTAACTAGAAAATTAAAATTAAAATAAATTTGAAGTAACCTTAAACTTGCTCTAGTTATCAAAAATTACAGCAAATACAACTTCTAAGTAAAAATATGTGAAATATCAAAAAACTGCCGAGAATTCATTAATGATCAATTCTCACAATTAGTAAATTATTTTAGCAGACGTTGAATATCTTTGTTAGAAATATTTTCTGAGTATTTTGAAATAATTTCGCTCTGAATTATGCTGTCAGCGGTATTGTACCTTTAGCGATGTGGCTTAAATTTCAACATTTCTAAGTCCTTTGAGAATTTAATGAGAACCCTAAATTTTCACAAAGGTAGTTCTCCCCAAATGTAATGTAGAGAAAATATGTATACAGCTTCAGTTATAAAATATTCATCTCTGGAAGAAATTAAAACATTGGTAGATGGTTGTTTTATTAATGGTGATGATGATGATGATGATGTGGGATATTTATGATGATTGGTCATCGTCATAAATATCCCACATGAACTTACTATTGGAGTAAGATTCGCCTAAACTCCGTCTTCAGATATCGAGCTTTATTCTCTTTTCGCAAGCAGATCGTCGCTCTATCAAGCAAGAAGATAACTTACCGCTTTCTTGTACATATTATCAACAGCATACTCGTTCTTTGAAAACTAGGGAGAACGCTATTCTGGGATGCCACCTGTGTGGATACCCTGGCGCCATCCCACGTCCAAGGAACCTCCGTTAATTGCAGGTGGTAGGATCTTGTGCAAGGTCCGTCCGAATCGCTACCCCAATTTATCAATTTATCAATTGCTCGCTATTTCTGCCGCTAAGCAGCAGTGCTTCCACTGTTGTGTTCCGGCGTGGAGAGCAAGACAGCTGGTGTAATTACTGGCACAAGAGGTATTTCATCTTAGCCCTGTGGGTTGGCAACGCATCTGCAATCTCCTTGGTATTGCGTTTGTCAATAGGCGGTGGTGATCACTTACCTTCAGGCGACCCACGTGCATGTTTGCCTTCCTATTTTATAAAAAAAATGCTGCCCTCGTTGAGGACTACAAATAAATAGTTAAAGGACTAAATAGTTGACTATAGGCGGTGGTGCTCACTTACCTTCAGGTGGCCCCCTTTTGTTTGCCTTCCTATGAGGTATAAAAAAAAATCTCTTTACAACCTTATACAGGCCTTGAAAACTACGAGAATACTTTATAAAAACATTTTTGTTTTTTTACATTCAACAATATTAAGGCTTATTCGCAATATTATATTCCTGCAACACAACTCCGCTTATGTGCCTCCCTAGTATTATTAAAACTAAATGAAACGAAGGCGTAAACCAAATGCTCACTTATAACAAGATATACCCTTCAAGTGCTTCGTTGATAGTTACTCAAACTTAATCATAATTGTACCGAGATTGTTAATTTAATTTGATTTAACTGACAAGGACTGTCAGTTTCAATAGCCCCTATTTTGTTAACCACCCTTGGGGTCGCACAGCCTTGTTTATTAACGTATCTAACCTCAACGCAGAATTACATCGATACTGTAGCTATATATAGTATTATGTATACACACTTAGTACACAGTTTGCTTAGTTTAAGACTAGGTCAATTGGTGGAAATTATCCAAGGACATTTCATAATTATTCATCCTTTATCATTCTCCTCATCATCAGATCTAACTGTCAGATGGATATTATAAACGTGTTTTTACCAGTTAATAAATTGGGAGTGTAATCATTAATTACCTTATCACGATATATCATTGGCCACGAGCAATGGAAGTATTGGCATCTAGTTTTGTAATGCATATTTAACAGAACGATTTGATCATAATCCCAAATAATATCTGCCATATTAGGTTATTAAAGAGGAGCGACTGCTATCTGATCTCCGTAACCCCCGTTACGGGGAAACCAGACCGATAGAATCATGGTTACACTATCATTTTCATGAATGTGTAGGTTTCCTCACGAGCGTAAGAGCGTTGGTTGCTAATGTGCTTAGGTAATGTATATAGGCTAGAAAAACTCATTGATACTTGGCGACCGCTGGGGATCGAACTCGGTACCTCACGATCACGAGTATTCCCCCAGCCCCCCCACCCATTAGGTCTGCCATGTCAAAAATGTAACAAAAAATTTTTTTATAAAAAAATATATAGCGTCCTTTACTTATAATTTCCTCAATAAAATTAGGAGTACTCGTATAGGCAAATGAAATGTTTTCCACGTCAAACTTGTTTATTTAATCTTAGATATTCCCACCGGCCGGTATTTAGCATTTCTCGGAATATTTCCGTCATTTTCGGAATCCGGCCTATTCAATGGGTATAGCTCCAAGGTCGCATTACATAAAATTTACGAGTATGTTCACTGCGTATTATTTCCAGTAAATAAAACCACGTTCCATTTTAATAGACGTTTATTACATGTCTTTGAATTCGTATATTTTACACAAAATGTTGTTCTTAAACCTCTTTACTTGATAACACTGTAAATTAACTTAGACGTTGTAACAAAACTCGGTGATAACATAGTCACGTTAAACACTTTAAACAGCCCTTCTGTATTTACAAGCGGCAAGCGACTACATTTTAAGAATAGTTTTTCTATAACAAATACTATATTATATACAGTTGCGAACATTCTTTACAGGTAGACGAACAGTATTTACAGATATATGTAACAACGAGCCATGTCTGGCTTTTGTCTCGAACGTTCGAGTCGTTTTGTTTCACCCCAACCGCTGCCGAGTACAGTTCAACTTCGGTTTCTTTTGCTGTATTAATTTTCGCGTCATTAAAAGTTTTGTCTCTGCTACATCGTATTTTAGAGGACGATTTATTGTAGACGCGTGACCATCAAACATGGATTACTAAACGCAATCTAGCGCAACTCCCTTACTGATAACCATCTTCATTCGTACTTGTCTTAAGTAGTACATCGTTACGTAAAATTTCAGTTTTTGCGATCAAAATATTGTTTATTGTTTAAATAAAACATTTCAATTCAAAGATTTATAATACACTTCCCCTATTTACAGCCTCGATTTGTTTTATTCACGCGATAAACGATATTTAGGTGACAAAAAGTGAATGAATAGACTGTAGGTTTGTCAGCAATTTGGAATGGCGGCTGACCTTGAGAATGTTAGTTCAAAAGTATAAGAGTCCAGACTTTTAAACGTAGTGATTTTTTTACTCTCTTTCTCTAAAATAATGGTAATTCCACTTATTAGGTACGAGAAATATGTCTAAGGTCACCATAAAATTAATAATGATAAACATCATAAAAAGGTTGAACGGTTTGTTTCTTAGCCAAGTCACAAGTAATTTGATGAAAACATTCATATCAACGAACCTATTTGAATTTCCGTCATCATCAAACATGCACGCTTGCCAAAATCAGAACTGTTTTAGTTAGTCTGGAATTGTTATCGTACGCCAGATTTAGTTATCCATGCTTGAAATAATAAGCGCGAAGGCACAACATAGTCACTGCGCTCAAACAAGCCTGCAAATCACGAGTGCGCGTGGCAGTACCGTCCATGCTCAGGACTAATAGTTCACACGTCGTGACCCAACTTGCATGGTTACGACATGCCTACCATCACAAGCCGTGCGCGCTCGTTAAATGCAAACGCAAGCTTCCCATTTGTTCGCTAATCGCTCAATGCGTCCCTTTCACATCAGACTAGGCAGACGCATGTAGCGATCAGTGAGTGATTTGTGAAAAACTTCATCATAATTGTCAAAAGTAGTCAAAGTGAATGAAGGCTTGCGTCGGTGTCGCTCTCGGCGCCTCCGAGCAGGAGTGTGGACTCGCAAGGCTGCGTCGCAAGGGTGCCCGGGGGAGGGTCTCCCTTCAACAGTCACAGCTCGATCGCCGCCGCACCCTTCCAGGTCACTCCGGCGCGGAGAAGATGGTACAGCCGCAACACGCAGCCGATGCATAAACACTGCACCAAAAAATTATTGATACTTTATTACTGACACAAAAAAAAACATACACATTTAGATAATGAGATAGGTTTTTACACAAATTGAAATAAACGAATCACTCACGTATTCAGACAATAAAGCAATGTTCGACTGGCCACGGTCTTAAGAGCCACGGACCACGGACTGCTCCGAATATTTCGGGCAATAACTCAACTTTGTATACATGAGTAATCAGTTTATGTTCATATATGAGTAATTAATAGTTTCAAGACGTTATCTACCATTCGATCGCTGCGCAAAATAAATTAATTATTGAAAAAAAAAAACATGTTCATGAGCATTTGACTGTAAATGGAGATCTACAATCGTTTAAAAACGCTGAGATGTAAGCCTGTATGGTTTAGAAAGGACATAATCACTTTATATTTCGCTTAAAACAAATAATAGTATTTTATGCAACTGTTGCATAATGAGGGGTCTTAAAACAGGAGTGTGGTTTTATGAAACGAGCGTCAGCGAGTTTCATAACAGGATCACACGAGTGTTTTAAGCCCTAATTATGTACAGTTGCATACATTATTTTATCTACACACATATCATAAGTACTCTAAGATGGGTTCAGAAGCCATAGGGCAATGACCTGCATTGCTACTAGCTACTAGTGCTAGGTACCTATTAAATATCTATAGACTGTACACATTAAAATAATGTAAAAAAAAATTAATTTGAACAAATATAGAAACAAATTAGAAAAATTCTCATAATAATATTGGTTGTTATAATGCTGGTCATTGCCTACGGTGTCTGAACGTAAAAGTTTCTTTACATTGATGATGTCACAAAAATAATAAAATAATCAAACAAAGTTGAAAAACTTACGTTTAAAAGTATTCTGGGTATTAAAAATGATATCTCCGCTTTGCACATCGCGTCGAATTGCTGGAACAAGAAAAGGTTGTTAGTGAAACGATAATGCAAAAATGGTATTAAATTTAATTGCGATTGCTTTGTGGGCTAACAGCGACCTATGAGTATTCTGTTCTCGTTAGAACTTATAACTTTAAATGCATTCTTCAGATAGTACTTTAACAACCGCTATAGTTTATTTAACCGCTAAATATTGAATTTTCATAACCGCCTCCGAGTAGAATACCCCGTTCGCTAATGCCAAAATCACGGAATATCCGATTCTGAAAAGCCAAATTCTCAAAATACCAGTTCTTCAAAATGACATTATTGCACAATACCAGATACGCGAAATAATACTGTAATATAAAAAATCGAACCACTCTGTAAAAAGTTACGCGTCATACTTAAAAAAAAAAACTAATATACAGGTTGAATTGATAACCTCCTCCGTTTTTTCTTTCGTCGGTTAAATAGAATAGAATTCATTCGCGTATCTAATATTTTGCCAGTCTGGAATTTAGCAATTGTGGTTTATTGGAATTCTGGCATTATGTGAACGTAGTGTTCTTCTCTTCTCTCTCTTCTCTCTCTTCTCTCCACCAAATATTGTGTAAAGTTTTTTATTGAAATAGTTTTTTGTAAACATTTCTTATGGGACTTATAATTATAATTTAACAAAGTACATCTACATAAACCAGGCGGCAGAAGTGTTAGGTACTACTAGGTTTTTCAATTCATGTGTTTTTTAGGGTTGTGCTTACCCAATAGGGCCTAACGTGACAAACTAAGTTCACTGTCGTAGTACAGACGAACTTTGTAAAAGGACTTTAAAAAGGGTTGTATCATTGAAATAGTCCCGTGCTAAGTGACCATTTGTAATCTTCATGGAATGAGAAGTGAAACGAAATCACCCTAACGATGTTTTTATGCTCAATCCTAAAATGGTTATGCATGTATTGTGAGCGTTAAAGTTTGTATTATTATAGGGCAAACTCTAAAGAAACAACATATTATTTAAAAAACTAGCCAAGTGCAAGTTGACTTTGCGCTAACTGAATAAAAGAAGTATCAGTTTTATTTGTAAGCAAGAATTACAAATTCATTTAATGATGATGTAGCTCTCGGAGCGCGAATCCGACTTGCCCAGGATGGCTAGTATGGCACATCGCGACTATATCGCTCAGTGTGTCTCTTTCTAACCAGCCGAGTAAGAGAGACGTACTGAGCGACAAACGAGAAAATGAGCACGCATGCTATTCGTACAGGGCCAGTTTTTAACACTCTCAATAATATACGTAGACATTCTACGGCGTAGGCGCAACTATGCTACGCGTGCCACACGTCCTACGACGCACGAGTGTCTTTGAACTTACACGTGCCCCAGCAGATACGTGTGGAATCAGATTGTTTTAGTGTACAGTAGGCATAGAAAGTGGTATACTACTTTTCGACTCTATTTCGTGTTTATTAAGGTTGAAAAGTAGTAGACTACTTTCTTGGCCCACTGTACGAGTACCTACACAGATAGAGCCGTCACATGCAAAAAGCGAACTTGTTTTTTATTTATTTTTTGTTCGTTCTCTTGTGAAAAAATAATGCTATTGCGAACGTGTGAATTTAAATAGAAATCATCACCTCAAAAGATGTAAAACATTTCAAAAGCTCTTTGTTTTTTGCTCAATGATTGAACGGTATAATTATTATTTTATCGAATAGAAAAAAGTTTTTGTCTTTCTATACACTTTTAAAACTTGCAATTTTTTTTTAACAATCAATTCATTATACTGCGGGTAGGTACATACTCAGATGCCACATAGCATTGTATTTCGGATTTCGATACGATTTTCACTGTCCTTTGGAGATTTTTTTACGGAAAGTTTTTATGGACATTACATCTCGATTGCAACCGTGCGAAGCGGGGGCGGGTCACTAGTTATAAATATAAGGAAAATCATTGCAAACAATTTCTTAAAACCTTACAACTGAAACAAACTATAAACCAAATATTTACTACAAAAACTTGGCACCTGTGGATTAATTACTATAAAAACATTGAATGAAAAGTTAACTGTCCGTTATAATAGAAAGTACCTATAGAATGTCAGTAGCCGAAGCTTAGTTAAGTCTACGACATCAATTCATATAGCTAATTAAAAAACTTGCTAGTTTGGGTGTTAACGATCGTAAATCATCCCTCATATTTATTAAACAGGTTCGCCGTCCCATCGGTCATATATGATTCATGGACAACCGACATAGTTATATGTGTATAGCTATAAGCGTTTAAGAATCATGTAATTGAATATTTAGAATGTTTGTATGTCAAACTTTATTGTACCCAAACATAAAAATAGCAACACAATAGAAAAAGCACAGTGCAAAATAAAACTCAAAAAAACAGTGCAACCCGTGAATGATAATTTGTTTTAATAACATTTTTTTCTATGACTAATATTTTATCAATTTGATCTATAAGTATAGTCAACTGAAAATCAGAAACAAGTAATAATAACAGTAACTAAAAATATTTTGAGTTTCAAAATTTACGCGTTGACATTTTAGAATATTGAAATAATCCAGGTGACCCGCATATTCTTTAACCTCTTATTTCTATTAAAAAAAAGGTTCCCCGGTACGCACAGTTTAGTTACGCCTGAAATACTCTCCGCATAGCAACTTCACGTTTCGCAGTACAAAAGCTGACGTTAATGTTTCATAAAAATCCCATTAAACTCGAGCTTGTCTTATGAATGCCAGTAAATCACCAGGACAACAGAGCTGTGTATTATTGTACCAGTTTCAAGGGCAGGTAACAGTGAATCGATATATTGCTCTTGGACCTGTGATAATAACACACCGCGAAGTTATTGGTACACGTAGCGTTGTAGTTAAAAACTACAATTATCGCGTTTGTACTTGTAAATATTCTAACAGTTTATAGTAGCGTGAGTGTTGTTTGAAAGTGCGGTTTCCTTTCACACACTTGCCCAAAGATTGGTAATGTTATCAGCCATCAAGCTGTTGTGTGTATAAATTCAAAGGTATTGCTAACAAACACCATGGACCTATTTCATGCACGCGACGTGCGATGGGTGACAGTGACATTTCATCGTATATTACTGTGTCTACAAGTAACGCTCTAGACTATAGAATATAGACTTTAGAAGCAATGTGTACCGAATTGTCATTGTCACCTGTCCCTTGTCGCGTTTATGAAAATGGACCCAGGAGATGTCTTGCATGGGATGCCAGTACCATCCGTAGCAGACCCTGCCCTTGTAAATGCTGCAGCGCAGCGACCAAAACATGACAATCTACGTATTTTATCAATTCCTGGGTCTCTGTCTAATTAGTATCATAGGACAGGGACGCATAGAGATGAATTAAACTTAGCCGGTTAAGTCAAGGCCACAGGAAAGTGGAATAGCGCAAAGGTATCTCCATCTCTACATCTAACTGCCCGCACCAGTCACATAGTGTCACGACACGCCTCTTGCCGTCATCGCGAGCCAAACCAGTTGGCTCGAAAACCGCTAGTATACCCGACAAAGACCAGGAGTTAGATGTCATTAAGACTGACATGCCTATTGCGGCGATGGATATACTATTGGTGTTTTTTCTCTGCAATAAGCACCTCGATTATTTTATTACTTATTGCAGTACTTAGGCAGTGTGCATAATTTAGAAAAACATATTGGCACATGGTGAATGCTCGGGGTTGAACTCAGTACCTTTTGATCAAGAGTCCAACCTCTAACCATTGGGCCACCAACGCCATCACTCATTACATTAGATTAAATTCATATGAAACGAATAAAAAAAAATATTACTTAGCATCTAACAAGAAATAAAATTTGCTTGAATGTTTAATGCACGTTTTGGCTTTGTCCATCATGTCAGACGACGAAATAATAAGTGACACGACACAAATGCAACAAAAATCCATTAGTCTCGGCTGTCGATTTTTGATGTTGACACAGATGCTACAAAATACTGATCCAGGCCACATTTGCATAATTAACTTTAAGCTAACTTTAGATTTTGTGGTTTGATATTGATTCCCACTAAATTTGTACGTTAATTTTATTATGCAGTAGTCTTTTGACGGAATGAATTTACATTAAACTGCTATGTTAGCTGTAGAACTAGTGTAAATGATTCAAGATGTACCTATTTTGATTTCAAAATAAAATGTTCCTGAACTGACATAAGTAAATCACTCGCTCTGATTAATTTTAACAGATCTGCTCACGTTATAGAGACAAAAATAATTAGTTTCATAAAATATTGACAGTTGTTCGTCGAATACCTTGAAAGAAAGTCACACCTTTAGTTCTACGTTTATTATGCCCATTACTAACATCGCATGACAAATTGTGGAACGATTTCATATGGAACCGTCATTTGTCTTTTTATCTCGACACAGACTGAACAAGATGTGGCAGCTATTCGTTTTTGCCTTGAGACATCGAATCCAATCCTTATTACTCTTATTTTATTTGAGATTTATAGCAACCCTACTCCGTGCCGGCTTGGCTGGGCGTGGTATGCAAACGGGCTTGTCTATGTAAATACAGACAATTTGTCTTTTGTTAAGTGGAACACAGTGAAAAGACGTCACTAGCAACGCCGGCCCAGAGCGGAATGAGTTTAGAGACTGCTAAGTGATTCAAGCGCCAATTGCATTTATTCATGTCCACGCTAACGGCTCTTTGCACATCAGTCATTAGATTCTAACATTTCTAACACGCTCGCAGGTTTACCTGATACATAAATATGAATCTTACGCTCTACATCTGCCAATGAATATTGTATTTCGAGGTTACTTCGTTGACACGTCTTAGCTTGAATAATTTTACGTGTTTCGCGCCTTCTTCAATAATACTTCTTCCCTTTTTACTTCAAACTTCGGTCGCTGTTCCACGGACATCTCACTAAGGTGTGTTTTTTTATATGCGGTGTGTAATCCTGTCTTCACAGACCTCAACGAGGTGTACCCATGACTATTCTAAAAAAAAGTTTATTAAAGATACACACACGGGTTTTGTAACGCATAAAATTGACAACCACTCGATTAGCAGGAACTCTAACATTTTCTGACAGGTGTAGACATAGAAAGTAAAAATGTTTACAAATGCAAAATTGTTCATTTCCTTGTCGTTCATTCATTCACTTGAATAATTTATTAAAAAACTGTTATAAGTTTGAAGCCTCCGTCTATGTGTCTGTGGTTTCTTAGCTCTGAATCCGTTTTTTTTTGGTAACTTAATTTAGCGAGATTGTACTTAGCCATGTTTTTGAGATAATTAACTCATAATACAATACAATAACTCTGTATTGAACACCACAAAACACAAAAAGGTACAATATAGAGACATAACATAATGCACACTTAGGCGTTCTTATTGTAATCATAATAATCGGTCATAATCTACTCCGTCGAGGTTATATTATCTTGCCATAGTTAAAATAGTCCTTTAAGTAATTAATTCTTTAACTTTTTGAAGAAAGAATTCTTAATATCAGTCATCGTAAGTTTAAAGGAGATAAAAAGTGTAATGGGCAGCCGTAACAAACAAATTATTTCATATCCTTACAGCCCTGCAGTTTAAAATTTGCGTTGTATTACCCGGTTACCAAAACATAATGAGAAAATGTACAAAGAAAGGCTGGAAGGTACTTTTAAAAACGTTTCCATAATTGGTTCAATTTAGCCTTTGTGGGTGTGTCAGCCGCGCCCGACAGTCGACACCGCATCGTGTTTTGTCTTTACTGTTTTAGCATATCATAATAACATCACCGACCCACGTTGCTGTATTTTGCTCTATTATATAAGGTTTGTCAGCGCCAAAAAAGGTGAGCTAATACAGTTTGTTATTTTCCACCTTCCAATATAATAACGTAATTTTTAAATTTTAAACACCGTCACATTCAGTGCTAAAATGTTTTCCGTTTTTTTAAGTTCTGTAACCAACGGCTTTCAGCCTTTTACGGTAACACGGATTGATAGGAGTGAACAAAATATATAATCAAGTATCTACTTGTTAACAAAATCGTATACAATAAACTAAAGAGTAAGATTAATAGAAATCTAAATTACTTATATGAAGTAGCTTAATACGACTTATACATGCCTCTCTCTTTCGTCTTTTATGTCCCAAAATAGAAAAAAAAATGGTTACAATTAAATCCATAGTAGATTTTAACCCATAAAATGACATTATAATCCAAGGATTATAATGCCGTAATTGAATTAATTAGCCGTAGTAGTGTCAAGACCCTACTATGGCATCAAAGTAAAGCATACTTAGTCATATTACTATTGTAGATTAAATTAAAATAAGCTTTAATTATAGTACGTATTTAAGAGACAAGAAAGGTTTCTTCAATAACTTAAGGCTTTACTTTAACTAATCAACTATATAAGATGTGTGATATAAATCTATAGTCTATAGATATATAATAAAATTATAACAGCCCGATGTCCTGAGATATTTTAGAAAAATTGCACTTTTGTTGTGTTCCTACGTGGAGAGCAAGACAGCCGGTGCAATGCACAAGAGGTATTCCATCTTAGCTCTCTGGGTTGGCAACGTATGATGTATAAAAAAAGGCATCTTTACAACAGCACTAGTAAAAGCCAAAACAAATTACTTTTGGAATTTTTGTCGGTCTGTCTGTACATGACACTCAAAATTGGACGCACTTTCACAAGTCTTACTTCATAACTGGTGTTTGTTTCATTGCGATACACCGTTTCGAAGCAGACTCAAGTGCTATTAACAAAAACGAAAACTATAGATACCTCCTTCCAAATTACACGCGTACAAAGTTGCTAGCTAAAGCTAGTAAATAATAAGATAAGACTAATCTAGAGAAGTGTTATCTATGGAAGCTTACAGAACCTAATATGCGGATATAGACACGGGAAGGGTGTACTTATTTGGGGTAAATGCGATTTATCCGTAAGATAAGAGAATAATACTGACGTGGTGTAGCTACGGGGAAACTGCGCAGGAGGGACAAAAATATGCAGGTAGGGGCTGTTTTTTAGTTTACCCTGTTTACACTTTTTAACTGTCTTCTAATACGAGGTTCATTAATAATATAAATTAGAAATAAAACCAGTTATTTTACCTAGACTATTAATTATTTACGCTTTTGAAAACAAATTGTAATGACTTGGCAACTGTTTCTCCCGACAGTGCCAGTATGTTTGAAATTTGGTCAAAATAAGATTATTGTACACTGGTACAATGATACGCGTGTCAAGTAAGTTACGTAGGACATTCTTATTACCACAGAAATAATATAGCATATAGCGATATTTTTTTAGCTGATCTCTTTACTTTCAATGGCAACACAATATGCCAAAAAGAAACGACTGTATACTCTAAACCTCCCCTTTAATTAACACCTTATGCACAAGACAAACTGGTAACATTAAGGTAGTATAATCTACGTTTTTCTTATTAATTTGCAGGTTTTACTACCTTGACGCACACTAAAGGTAACCATTTTGGCAGTATTGGGTGTGTATGCTTGACATGTACTGAGGCTATATCCATGCTTTAGTTTAGTTCTTCATCCAAGGTTTTTACCAGTAGTTAACATCATTGTCTCTTTGTTATAACTTCTATGTTTTTTAAATCTTCTCGTCAATTATTGGGTAACTGTCAACGACTAGGACCGTTACCTTATGTGACTTTTGAACGTTTCTTAAAACCTCCTCCTAACGTCAAACAATAGACGCTTAAGTGTGGAAATTTCTATGGTAAAGCGTTCGCGTCAACCCTTCCAACAAAGCCGTTATTAAGCCCCGGTTCAGTGGCTTGGACGGTGACTTCATAATCACTTTGGCATTCGTATGAAAGTTCAAAACAATATTAACGATGGCCTTCATTTCATTATAACTACAGTTTTACAGGGGAATGAACGGAAGGCTCACGTGAAAGTTGGTGTCTGCTTCACAAGTTTCACAACAAAACACATATGTACGTTTAATCTTGCTTTAGCGCTAGTGACTTTAGTGACCCTATAATATGACCGTCTATGTGCGGCCCTTTCTAATGACACTTATTTGACAGAGACGCAGGGAAGGATAAATTAAACCAGGGCCGGTCATAATCATAATCATAAATTTATTGGTAATATTAATTACACGTCACATTTTATAAATTATAAAAACACACATATTAAGACTACATTCTCAACCTCTGGCGAAAATAATTATAACGTTAGGAGTTTACAACTTTTGTTTCTTTGGTCTGTATAGTGAGACTCTTAAATTACAAATGGAACAACAGATAACTGGACTACTAGAATATTTTGTAGACAAATGCACTTTTCTTTTATTAGTAAATATTACGTAAGCTTGAGAAAAATCTTCCTGAAAAGTTTTCGCGATAATTAATGAGAATTCTCTAATATTTTTAAAATTATCGAAACGTATAAGTTAGGTGTAAATAAAACACTGCAAAGGTCAAATTGTTAAATAATTTACATTGATTGCACTGTGGACTATGCTAATTGCCAAATACTGTTTCACTCGTTGCTCATTAACCGCAGACACAGAGTAAATAATAGTAATATACGAAAAAAAAATATTTATTTATTAATTGTTAAATTAAAAGCAAATTGTTTTAGAAATAAATTCCCTATACTTTAGTATTGCATCGGGCAGATAACTTTTATAAACGACCAAAAACAGAAATAACAGGACACAATTCGTCGAGAAGCTTCATCAAATAAAACTACAAATGGGTAAGGTTCACGAGAAGATTCATATTTTTTTTACAGTGTTATGTAATGCTTTTCACATAGGATGTACAGATTTGTAACATAAAACTACCGTGAGACTCGGACATATTAATAAAACGGATCACTCACGTATTTTTACGTCGAGAAATGCCCGACATGTTTCGGACCAATCCGTGGTCCTTAAGGTGGATCGTTTCGGATGTGGCGGGAATTTCAAAATTTTCTCAGTTTTTAATTTATTGTAGCCAATTGGTGTGATTTTTTATCAATTCGAGTAGTTTCCCGGTAGTAAAACACTGTTTTTTATGCGATTGTGATATCATTATGAAAATTCAAGTTACTAATCTTAAATAATTGTGCTCTTTATGTATCAACGGACTTTTAGGCATTTAATGCACAATTATTAAAAATCAGCAGCTTGAACTTTCAAAAACGAAACACAGCTCCTTAATAAACAGTATTATACTTACGGAAAACCACTTGAATTGATGAAAAGTCACACCATTTAGCCACAATAAATTAAAAACTGTGATAATTTCAAAATTCCCGCCTCATACGAAGCGATCCCCCTTAATCATAAGCCCCCGCGGCGTAAAAATACGTGAGTGATCCATTTTATTAATATGATGTACAGATAATAGATATACTCTAGTTTAAAATTAAAAGCCATAAATTTAGAATATAATATGTATACCTTAAAATACAAGGATACAGCCCTCACAATTTCTAACAAAGTACTCTCATATAAAATATTCAGCAACAAGCATATAGTTTGGCAACTAAGTTGTCGCCAAAATCAATTTTGTCTCTGTGACTTGACTGCAGCTGCCTAACACAATGAAACTAGCGCCAAACAAAAGTAACCTTGTTTGTTGGCAACAATATACGAATTGTTAGACGATTTGTTGCGACCCGAACGACTTTGTTCGGAGGCTGGAAACATTGAACGATGTTTGTTTTGTTTAAAACGTCACAACTTATTTAGGATTTTAGTAAACTAGGAAGTAATGCCCATAAAACCTGTTATGGTCGTTCATTGTTGATTTATTGTAATAAATTGCCTGTTTTTAGCTTTGATTACACAAATTACAACACGCATATTCGTCTTCCTACCCGACTGCCACCAAAAGCAAGTTTTTTTTTCAAGCTTTACCTTGTCGCATTTTCTATTGCAAAGCAAAGGTGGACGGAAAATTATGTTCTGAATCTAAAAAACTATTATACTTTGTTTAGTTTAGTAATACTTACTCTGTTTACATGATCCCTAAGGATGTTAGAGTAGACCATTGCCATTGCTTCAAGCGCCATGAAGGTCATGCAGCCTACGACCCACGGCACCAGAAACGCCACGTTTTCCTGCAAATTTACAAAGTATAAATATTCATATTCGCACCTGCGTCGTAGCATAAACGGGTCGTGTGGGCACTGAACAAAATGTTTACATGTATCTGGTTTAATATTGCCTAACCTTGAAGCTCGGTCTTATGACATAGCTCTGTACAGATTTTGACGTTACTAACCGAAATTTGTTCTAACAGAACTTCATAAAACCCCGTCTTGTAAGAGAGAACACAAGTACTGTTATCTACTAGATCGACTATTAACCCCACCTAACGTGATAATCGCGTTCCGGGAACTGTTGGTACTTTTAAACTTTTAGTCATAAAATTGTTCCAATAATAGAATAGTGTCACGTTTCTATAGAATAAACGAGTCCAGGAACACTGAAAAAAAGGAACAACCGAACTAGTTTGGTTAATGGTAATCAAAGTTCGTTTAAATAAAGCAAAGCTATTTGATACTGATAAACATTTAACGCGTTATTAACAAATCAAGAGTTAGGTAAGGTGTAACAAATAGTTCGGAAGTCACTTTTTTTGTAATAGCTTACAAAACTTTGGTTACGTGTAAAAAAACTATTTTTTTCAGTGCAACTTACGGTTTATTATTTATTATTATTTTTTATTTATTTATACAACAGGAAGGAAAACGAGCAAGTAGTGGGTCACCTGATGGTAAGTGATCACCACCGCCCATAGACACCCGCAACACCAAAGGGATTGCAGATGCGTTGCCAACCCAGAGGGCTAAGATGGAATACCTCTTGTGCCAGTAATTGCACCGGCTGTCATGCTCTCTACGCCGGAACACAACAGTGCAAGCACTGCTGCTTAGCGGCAGGATTAGTGAGCAAGGTTGTGGTAGCGATCCGGACAGACCTTGCACAAGGTCCTACCACCCGCCGGTACCAAAAACTGACACTATGCACTTTACGCTGACCTTTTATATTTACAGAATGAAATGAATGATAGCTAGCTCATTAAACTAATATACTACTACCAATTTCAATATGATTCTATTAATTTCGTTCCCTTAACATTATTTCGTACTTATCGTATATGAGATTTCAAAAAATTGAGCTGGTAACCTACTTTTTAGTTAATATAACCAAGGGCTTTTTTATCATAGCTAGAATATCGCTAAGCGTATGAAAAAGAATTTTCTCTAAAAATTTTATAAAGATTATTTTTCCTTTGACACCTTTTCGTAGCTATTATATACTTTTACTGCAAAATAAAAAAACCAGTGACGATGATACATTTCACGGTAAAGGAGTTTGTAGCGTCAGCTGGGGGGGCGGGAGAGTTGTGAACTTTGAATACCACACTCAAAGGTATCACGTCACACAAGTTTCAAAACTTTATTAATTTGTTTGTCTTCCCCGTACATTGATTTGACAGAATTACTGAGCTATATCTTCCTTGATTGGCCACGACGGCGACTTGTTGGTCGCATCGTATTCAACTTTAATAGTTTTCAAGTATATCCTAAATATCTTTAAGAAGAGAGATTTTGAGATATACGAGATTACTGACCTCAGTCAGTCTCAACTGAGATACTGAGATTTGAGATCAAAAATGACGTTGTACGGCAATTGCAGCTTTAACAATTTGATAAGAAAACGATCGACATATGACTATTATTGTATTTTCTTCAGTGTTGTATTGTTTTAGTTATTCACCGTAATAAAACATCGTCAAAATTATGCTATAAATACCCAAGTCAACAAAGATGTGAAGATGCAATAGAATCCATCATCATATTCATCATCATGTGACACAACAAATGAAATCCGATCGCATCAGTAAATTCTTCAAGACATTAAAAAGAACGGGTTTGTATTCAAAAAGATAGAATAATAAATTGGCACAAGTTGACAAGTCTGTCGTTCTTAGTGGAATTCAAATTCAAAGGTTTGTTGCCAAGTCCCTGCCGGTGAAATTTGCTGACATTTATCTTTTGAGAGTTTCCGTTTTAAAATGTACAAGTATTTTATAACGCGGTCTCGGTGGATTTACATACGAGTAGACCGAGTTGGTCCATGAATAATGTAAATGTCGGATACATACTTAAACTCGTGACAATCACGTGGATATTAAAATAATCTCAAATAAAAGTATTGTAGATACAATGTACTTCGCTACGGATATGTTTTACAGCTTGAAAATATTTACATTTTGTGTAACTTATTAAATAAACAACTTAAATCAATTTCTCGTAAATACTTTAACCTACACATCCATCATTTGTTTCCCGATAAATTACAATGTTTCTGGAGTAATAAGATGCAATCATAGACATTGCAATCTGAATTAAGAGGAAGGGACAGCAGTGGGACACAAATATGGACTATTTAAATAAATTATTATTGGTGTAAAAAGTTTTTGTTTCAATTCGATAAAGAAAATAAATATTTCATTGACTGGAAAACTATCAGTACCCATACCACAAGTTATTACTGTACTTTAATATGAGGCTGCGTTTCCACCAGAGATGTGCGAGGATGCGTAGCGAGGGATGTGTTTGTAAAGAACCAATGAGCCGTTTCCACCAGAGCAGTGCTGACCGAGACGAGGTAAATGAAGCGATTCTATTGGTTCTTACAAACACATAACTCGCTACGCATCCTCGCACATCTCTGGTGGAAAAGCAGCCTTATACTGATATAGTGGACAGCAAGTGTGATGTCCACCATTGTTTAATACCACTGTATTCTGCAAACCTACATTTATACATAAAATATACTTACAATGTCACACAGTACAAATATAATTTGAAACGGGTCTTACGTGGGGCTGTGTAAAATAGTCAGAGGATCGAGTAGCTGAGAGGGGTCAAGTTGAAGCGGCTATCTACTCACAATTGTTACCTAGTAGGCTAATGGGCGATCCTTATCAATCTTTTCTAAGCCGAAGTTAATATTAGGCCTGGGTTTAGTCGCTTGGGCACCTGGCACTTAGAATAGGATCGAACCGAATTCAGTAAAAGCGTTTTGTGATTTCTTGTAAAGAGTTGAGATAGGCTACATGTAAACATCATCATCTCCTGTTTATATAAGTCCCACGGCTAGATCTGGTCACCAGTAACAATGAGACAGACCAAGATACAATCAGGAACACGCGATACACATCGCGTCTGACAGTATGTTTGTTACTAGTGCTCTACGCCGTGAACAGACAAGGCCCAATTTCATAAATGCAACTGGCGACAGCTGACAGTGACAATTTGGTATACATTGCTTGCCCACTATGATGTTAAGTCTGTAAGTCTGTAGCGTTACTTGTCAACACAGTAATGTACGGCGAATGGTCACTGTCACCTGTCGCATGTCACGTTTATGAAATTCGGCCCTGGTTGTAATGTATATGTAAAGATACCACACCGCTTGCGTTATTTTTAAACCGGAATCAGAATAGCATTGGAGAGTAACGTCGCCACACATGACAAGCCACACAAGTCAATAAAATGACATTGTGCTAATGTTACTCTCCAATGCTATTCTAATCGCGGTTTGATAATATGTGCATGTAAAGCAGCTCTACGAAACGAGCTGGAGCTGTGCTGAATACGCATCCGGTGTGGCCTGGCCTTTAGACTAGTTATAGTATAAATAAACATGTAAATGAATGTGTTACTTACTTTATAAATCCCATAAAACAAAATTATGCTGAGCATAATCATAAACATTTGGGTTCCTATTATTGCAAAATATGCTATCTGTACACCTGAAACAAAGAAAACGATGTATTAGTTATTTACTGACTATTTTTAACAAAATATACACTTTAACTAAACTTTTTCAAAACTATCGGCACTAACAGGTCCAGTTTCCGAAATGTATGATCAAATTTCAATAACGTAAAACTTTTATTTTTGTAATCTTACCACCTGAATTTGATCTCATGGACTTTTATTAACCTAACCTTAACCTTCTTTACATTACGCGGAAATTAATCAGCCATGCCAAAACGTAAACTTTTTTTTTTATAAATTGGTTCATCACCTTTCCTATAATGCCACATAGTTTTGTTTTGTGTTTTGAATTAGACTTGGCGATATCTATTAGCCATTAAATCCACATAAATAATAATAAAGTTGTAACTTGTCGATATCAATCTGTACATAGGAGATATTTAAGAAAAAAAGAATGTACATGAGAGCAATGGAAGCCAAAACAATTATTTTGTGATCTTTTGTCAGTCTGTCGATGTGTATGTTTATACGCGCATCACTAAAAAAACTGCTAAATGAAATTGGATGCGGTTTTTACAATTATATTGCTGTAGGTTTAACTTAAAAGCTGTAGCCCGAGCACGAATATTGGAGTCATGCGTTACGTTTTCGTATCGCCTTTACTATTCGATTACGTTTACTTTACTTTAACGCAAGCTGTCGGTAGCACGAATCTCTAAATCTGACTCACGTTAACGTATCGAGTACACGCTACGATAGTTAAATAAAGCTACGAATCTACTGGATAGGTACGTTCGGATACCTCACTGAGCGAAGTCAATTACTAAGAATCATTTTAAATAAGTTAGAAATACAGGAAACGGCTTGAATATTACAGAAATCTGTGTAATTTGTATATTTATTTATGAAATTATACGAAAAATATATATACAGTAAGAAAATAATTAAATATGTTAATATAATAATCATTGGGACGAAAGAGTTGAAATTTTCGAACGTTGTATTTTGACACTTGTACTCTTGTACTCAAAATATAAATAAAGTTCGAACGGAATTTATTAGTTGTCGTTATTTAGATAGTAAATAAAAAGTAAAAGTGAATAATTTGTATTGGAAAATGAAACCAAGAAACATTTTCTCGCAGTTGGCCATAATGGCAGATTTCATGGAGAGGTAAGCTGTTAAATTAATTCTTACAACTATGATAGAACTACAATCAAGGACTAGCTCCTAATCTTCTAATTAATTAAATATTTGTTGATACGTTCATACTTTACAACATAGAAATTGATGTAAGTAAGTAGTTCATCAGTCTCTCAGTAAACATTCATTGTAATTTGAGTTTTATGAACGATACTTTAATTAACTTCCAACAAACAATAAATATAATAAAATAATAGAATGTACCAGCTGCTTCACTTATTGCACAGATCGTAAAAGCCAACCCCAGGCATGGACAAATTTCTCAGAAATCATGTCATAGGCAGTAATACTAGCCAATCTTAAATGCCATTGACACCTAATAATATGACTAATGTGGGTTTTCGCTACCTTTACTCTGTAAATGTTAAAAACGTGATTAATTTGCGGGTGGTAGGACCTTGTGCAAGGTCCGTCCGGATCGCTACCACCATTTTGCTCGCTAATCCTGCCGCTAAGCAGCAGTGCTTGCACTGTTGTGTTCCGGCGTGGAGAGCAAGACAGCCGGTGTAATTACTGGCATAAGAGGTATTCCAACTTAGCCCTCTGGGTTGGCAACGCATCTGCACTCTCTTTGTTGTTGCAGGTGTCTATAGGCCGTGGTGATCACTTACCATCAGGTGGCCCACTTGCGTGTTTGCCTTTCTATGTTGTATAAAAAAAAATATATTTAAATGAATAAACTTTATTTCAGGTCCTCACGTGATTCCTACGGAGATAATGCTGTCACCTACATACAAGTTCAAAATTGTGTACTGTGAAGTGTAAAATATGCCCGGAGCATAAAGTTCATGCTCAGTTAAATAGATGCGCACTCATTTTAGACGAAGAGGAAGAAAAGATTTTCTCTGTGAGGTGCGAAGACTGTGTAGCTTTACAGGGGGATGTAAACATGCCGTTGCATCACAGAAGTGAGGAACCTTCCTGCACTTTTGTTGAGTGAACGAAAAGACCTAAAATAATTACCTATGTAAAAAATGGAAAGCCTACAGGAAAATACAATCCCCAAGTGCAGCTTCAAATGTTTTTATCACAAAAGAAAAACTTATTATTGTGTAGCTGACCCAGACTATCCCAAAAATAAAAAAGTGAATATAATAAATGTATCATTCAACCTTGCATATGTTGAAGATTTAGTTAACCATAAGTTATTAAACTTTTGGAAAACAAATATATACCCTTTATTATATCATTATATATTATTATTATATCAAAGTGTAGAGTGAGTGTGCTTATGTGTAAATGAGTGTTTATTTAAATAAAAAACCTATTTGAAATTACATACTAGTTTTATTTTATTAAGGCATTGCTATTATCGGATGACCTCATACAGGTGAAAGGAAGGCGCTGGTTGCATGCTGCTTCCAACCGGTCACTTTGGAAATCCATGGAGGAGGCCTATGTTCAACAGTGGACTTCTTGTGGCTGACATGACGATGATGATGATGACTGCTATTATCTCCAGTCTTTGTTTTTTTTATCATGTATGGTCGTTCTGAGCTGCTGCATGTCCGTTTTCTTCTGTCTTCTGGACATTCAAATTTACTTCGAGTACCTACATCCTGGTTTCAAGAGCACTTCTGATACTTTTACCATAATATAGTATCATATTGATACTTGAGCGGTATAATTGAGCATATCTTTTGGTAACTAAAAAGAAACAAAAACCTAACCTCAAACAATATTTACAATAGTCAAATAAAATTCATCAGTTTTGTTATAATGATGTATTTCCTAAATTACATTTTGTTAAATACTTACATAGAAATGACCTTTACATAAATACATTCTTGAATATGTTGATAAACAATGTGCATCATTTTTCTTGCAAGTGTTTTTCCGTATTTCTTGTTTACTTGGGACAAATATAAATAATTTGTTTGGTGTTTAAATGCTTGTGCTTTCACACTGGGGCAGCATACAGTACTTGTAATACGAAGGATTAATAATTTTTAATCACAAAACATTTACAATCTCGATACACAAACAGAAGCCCGAGCAAGAATATTGGAGTCATACCTAAGTAACTTTTTAGTATCGCCTTTACTACTCGATAACCTAACGTTTACTTTACTTTTACGAAAGCTATCGGTAGCACGAATCTTAAAACCTCACTCACGTTAGCTCGATACGTAAACGCGACGATCAAGCGACGATAGTCAAATAAAGTCATGAATCTACGAGCCAGGTATGTTCAGAAACCTAACACTAATCATAGTAAGTTACTATGGATCATTTTAAATATGTTAGAAATACAGGAAACAGCATGAATATTACGGAAACCTATGTAATTTGTATATTTATTTATACAATAAAAGGAAATGTTGAAATATGGCAAGAAAATAATAAATATGTTAATATTTAATCATTGGGCCGAAAGAGTTTAAATTTTCGAACGTTGTATTTTGACACTTGTACTTTAATTATAAAGATCGAACCGTTCGATCGAAATGTATCAGTTTTCATAATTTAAATTAAAGTAAGGATGAAAAGTGAATAATTTGTGTTGGAAAATGAAATCAAGAAACAGTTTCTCGCAGTTGGCAGATTTTATGGAGAGGTAAGCGGTTAAATTCATTCTTACAACTGATAGAACTACACTCAAGGACTAGGTCCTTATTAATTTAACATCCATTTTCATACTTTACAATATAGAAATTAATGTAGTTCCTTAGTCCCTCAGTAAACGTTAATTGTGATTTGGCTTTATTTTCCTAGACTTTCTACCTACGGATATCCATATTGTGAATATTTGTTTAAGACACGAAAATTTATCTAAATCCTCCCAGGGCTGCAGAGACGCCACTGGTGCACATCACCAAGTGTAGCTAGCTGACAGGCTAGGCTGTGACGAGACAGGCGATATCCGAACTGAAGAAAACAAGCAAAAGGTAAACACTATATGTATAGTAAATGCGCCCAACCTTTTTATAACGTACCACATATTAATGTCATAAAAATATACCTACTTACTGTACAGTTCGATTAAAGTTTGAATGTCTGCATTACTTGACAAGGTCCTGTTTTATTTACACTGTTTTTTGAGTAAATATCTGTCCAGATATACCAGATTACCACCTTTTTAAGGATCTTATGCCTTAGTTTAATATGACAAAACGAATTGTAAAACCAGCCTTTTTATACTTTTCACTGTATTATTTAGTGATTTGACTGGTCAAATGTAAAAAGCTGGACAGGCGGAACACCATCTAACTTGCCTGAAGACATCTCCATAAAGCCTAATTATGCCCGGCTTTATCAGGATGCCTAGTACCATTAAATGTACTTGTTTGAATGTTTAATATAAATGTTTGTACCAGTGACATGGATGTTATATGTATTTAAGTATGTATCCACACCATATTTTTGTGTTGTTGTGTTAACTTTGACATATTGGTTAGTACACTCACAGAAGCACAGATTAGTTCAATTTGTGTACATCGTCCCAAGATATTTATTTATTACCAGAGATTACCCCTACATACAAACAAACTAACAAACAAAAAACACACAAAGTTTACCTCTTTATTATATTAGTGTAGATTGAGAATAATTATTGTGCATTTTACAAGTCTTTCGCTAAATCTCAATTTTGCTGCAGGGTGTTAGATTTTTGGGGTAAAATGTAGCTTATATACATCCTAAAAGAAGGACAAGTTATCTCCATCATGCTATAAATTATGGTTAACGGATTTGGATTCTTGGTCATTTAGAATCCTGTCGCATTGAGTTATTGTTGTGAGATGGCATTTTGTACTGCTGCAGCGCATACAGACAATAAGTACTCATCTAATTTGTTACCTTTCGTTTTTTTTCTTCTCAATTGTTTGTAAATTTGATTGTGTGTGCTTGCAGTAACAAATAAACGTTTTATCTGTCTACCTATCTGAAGAGTCAAAATTAAATTTATTGTGAAAAGAATCTCCGTAGTCAGAAATCAATTTAGTTGACTGTACCTATAATGGAAAAAACAAGGTTATAATTAATTTTTAATCATATTTTAATTACTTGCCATTCTTATATACAGATTGAAGAATGCCACCAGCTATGTCTGAAGACAACGACACACAGCCACCACAAATGGAGAAGCAAGACATCACTTGGTAAGCATTTTTAAAGTTGGATCGAGTGGCTTAGGTATGAAATTAAAATTTGTAGTCTTTACGTTTCTATATCCTAAGCACAAAACCACATTTCTGTCACCCTGCTGTCTGTCTGTGACTCACGCACGGGTCACTAGCTTGTGAACGGAATTTTGTATATTTTGTTTAAAATTTCTACTCAAAGCTGAATACTGATTTACAAATTAAATTTTATGCAGGGCATACTATGAAATATTATTATTTTATGTTACCCTAGCATTTACGGTCAGTCTCAGAAGTAGCTGAACATTTTAGTACCTTGTCGCTGTCAGTGATGTGACAAATTCGAGCAACTCTCATTTCATACGTTACTACGACAAGGTTCTTAAGTGTTTAGCTACTTCTGAGGCTGACGGTAATAGGGTGATCATTATCATTTTTAAAACTTGAAAGGTTTTATGAAATAACTAGCGGCTCGCCTCGGCTTTGCACGGGTACAATTTAAATTCAATGCACGTAAAAACTTTTTGAAAAAAAATCTCAAAATGAAACAGTGAAAACCATATCAAAATCCGTCGCGTTGTCTAGAAGGAGTAAGCGGCCGCAAATATGAGAACAGACATTTTATACTATGTAAAGATCATAAATTATTTCTATAAATTTTAGATGCAGATACATGGAACACTTCTGACTGCAGCCGCCGGACCGAGGAGACCGCCGCCGAGCCGAGCAGCCCGCCGCCAAACCGAGCAGGCCGCTGCCGGGCTGCGCCCGCCCCCCCCCCCGCGCTGAGCGGCGCCGCGGGCCGCCGGCCGAGCAGGCCGCTGCCGGGCTGCGCCCGCCCCCCCCCCCGCGCCGAGCGGCGCCGCGGGCCGCCGCCCCGAGCAGGCCGCTGCCGGGCTGCGCCCGCCCCCCCCCCCGCGCCGAGCGGCGCCGCGGGCCGCCGCCCCGAGCAGGCCGCTGCCGGGCTGCGCCCGCCCCCCCCCCCGCGCCGAGCGGCGCCGCGGGCCGCCGCCCCGAGCAGGCCGCTGCCGGGCTGCGCCCGCCCCCCCCCCCGCGCCGAGCGGCGCCGCGGGCCGCCGCCCCGAGCAGGCCGCTGCCGGGCTGCGCCCGCCCCCCCCCCCGCGCCGAGCGGCGCCGCGGGCCGCCGCCCCGAGCAGGCCGCTGCCGGGCTGCGCCCGCCCCCCCCCCCCCGCGCCGAGCGGCGCCGCGGGCCGCCGCCCCGAGCAGGCCGCTGCCGGGCTGCGCCCGCCCCCCCCCCGCGCCGAGCGGCGCCGCGGGCCGCCGCCCCGAGCAGGCCGCTGCCGGGCTGCGCCCGCCCCCCCCCCCGCGCCGAGCGGCGCCGCGGGCCGCCGCCCCGAGCAGGCCGCTGCCGGGCTGCGCCCGCCCCCCCCCCCGCGCCGAGCGGCGCCGCGGGCCGCCGCCCCGAGCAGGCCGCTGCCGGGCTGCGCCCGCCCCCCCCCCCGCGCCGAGCGGCGCCGCGGGCCGCCGCCCCGAGCAGGCCGCTGCCGGGCTGCGCCCCCCCCCCCCCCCCCCGCGCTGGGCGGCGGCTCGGTCCGCCGGACCGAGCAGCCCGGCTATGAGGCAGTGCCGGATTAAGCCAGCGCGGGGCCTGTAGCAAATTCTGTCAAGAGGCCCTTAGTTTGCTTTAGGTTCTCAAGTTTAGGGTATTAAATAATTTTTTATTGCGGTCAGACAGGCGTAGGAGCGCGGCGCCCGTAGCATTAGCTACTCTTGCTATGTGTCTAATCCGGCACTGTGAGAAGGAGACTGACTGCAGAAGAACAATTTTTAAGACCTGAGAAGAATGCGAGGGAGTCTCAGAGAGAGGGATTAAATGTTCGTCGTGCTGGAAAGAGCGAGGATTCGGCAGAGAGACATGGAGCTCCAGCTTTGAGTTCGATCGATGGCTTGAATTAATGAAAGAGGCGATGTATGTTATTACGAGTTTCTTAGATGTGAATAATTGAGATTATGAATGAACGCAAAATGTAAGTCTGTATGTGAGATGAGCGCTCAGGTTAGATCGCGAGTAGATTAGAATTAGCATGATGACTAGTAAAGAAGAAAAATTGTATTTTTAGTTATTGTCTACTATCACTATTGGGTGAAATATCGCCCCATGCAAACACTATACAAAATTATATATGTAGTTATTTTAAATGAAAAAAAACAACGAATAAATATAAAATAACAAAGCCTTTATTTATTTACCAACATAGGTGCTCCTTTTAACTTACCTACCCCTTACTTCTAAACCACATAACGGATTTTGATATGGTTATCACTCTCATTTAGACCTTTTTTAAGGAAGGTTTTTAAGTAATAAATAAGATTAACCTTATCCATACAAGTTTGCCAACCTCTCTTAACTACATAACGTAACTTATGTTTCGTCTCTTTCATTCGAGGGCAATTGTGAAGACAACACACGTTTATGAATCAGGGGGTTAGTTTTTGTAGTGGTAGAAGCGCACTGTGAAGCCAGTATATATTTGCAGTACGAATAAACGGGTTCGACCAGGGTAGTACCACACTCGCAGTACATCAGCGTGATGTAGTAGCTTGCTACTGCGTTTCGTACAGTGGGTGATCGATCCGGAGGCCTAAGGGCTTACAACACATTAGTGGTTCTCTTGTGTCCCGCACTGCCTACCTAATAAATAAATAATATTGCATAAAACAAAAAATAAAAACGGAAATCACAATCTTTAATAATAAATTAATAATTAAGCAATTATTTTACAATTAAGATAGTGCCTATTAGTTAGTAAAATAAATTAACTACATGGAGTCCTTACAATTTTTACATATTCAATGAGTGAAAGTGTTTTCTACAATAGTAAGCAGGAGTTAATGTTTAACACCTTTATTTGGAAGTGTGATTCATCTATACAGACACAAACACCCGATATTCCATATTTTGCGTAAAATATGATAAGATAATATTGATATTAAGACAAGCAATAAGTAGTACCAATAATAATGGTAGAATAAACTAAGAAAATTAAATCTATAATATATGAGTTAAAGTTAAATGAAATCTTCAGCAGTGTACTCAATGGTACTTAGTAATTTAGATGAGAAATATATTTTTTAGGAAAAAAAGTGCGCTCGAGATGGGCAACTGTTGATGTTTTTACCGCAAAAGATAATATTTGTACTGAACACAGTTTACAAATAATTAATCTTAAGAGGAGTGTGAACCCAGCGCTGTCCATACAAACTGCGATAACGTTTTCCACCCTCTAAACCTTAACCTATAGCCAGGATTTTTTTGTATGTTATTATTATGCCCTAGAACTAGGTTTGTATGTTTTGATTTTTTAAATATTCTTAAAAGTTTCAAAAATATTAACGCATTTGTGTTTTGTATAAAACACCAAACCAAATATTGCAATATTGTCAGCACCAATGCAAATATTGTCTAATCTATGAAGAATATTGAAAAAATCAAAACATACAAACCAAGTTCTAAGGCATTATGACAACATACCAAAAACCATTGCCATAGGTTAGGGTTTAGACGGTGGGAACTATTATCACTGTTTGTATGGGGAGCGCTTTTTTGGCTAGGGTTCACACTCCTCTTAAGACAACTTGGAACACTTTTCCTTGCTTAATCAAATCCCTTTCTGCCCTTGTATTAGGGAACTTTATGAAAGTTTCAGCAATGGGTGATCTGCAGAGAACATCCATCACTTCTCTAACATTTTCTGACACTAGTAACGCTAATGTGATTGTTAGCCTTTAAGGTATTTATCTATGGGCCTATGCAGCTTGAAATATTCTATTCTATTCTATTATATTCCTGCCCACATTGTTCTGGTATGAGCTAGTAGCCAAGAACGACAAGGCACATAAAACCCAATATGAAGACAAATAACATAAAATAATTTGTTTCAATATTCATACCTTATTCAAATTGAAAACTAGGTACCTATTAAATAAAATACCTTGAGAATTCTATTAATCGACTTTAAACTTGTTTCTTTGCGGAGTTCTTCGCACAGGAACGCAAATGCCTCTTTATTTGCATCTGACAAAATGCAATTTCACTGGCATCTGATATATCCAGAGGATGTGTTGTTTTTCTCATCGTAACTCGTTGACTCATTCCCCTTTAAAGAAAGATACCTATTTATAAATGTAATTTAATTATTTTACTTTCAAAAAAATAAAAAGTAGAAGTAATGTTCTTAGATTAGTTACCTCGTTTCTCGTTCTTCATTTCTGGATTATTTGATTAAACCCAGGTAAAATAATAGCGCAAGGCACTAGTATGCGAATTTTTACGCAATCTTATGATTTTTTCCGGTGATATTTTGAAAGAATAACACCAAAAACTAACCGCAACTTGTTCTCGCAAATTGTGTCACCATCAAAAGTACAGTGAGAAAGTTTGCGTGTTTCTCGATAGCCAGCCTTCGTAAGTTTACTTTACCTTACGTCAAAAAAATATTCGTGCTACCACTTTTTGACAAATACTTTACGCAAACTTCACGTTTACTACTCGATGACGATACGAAAGTGAATGTCAAAGTTAGTGCTATCAAATTTTAGTTCCAAAAACGCCCATGGGGGCGCTGCTCCAAACCTCATACAAATGTTCTCGATGGCGATACGTTAACGTAACTACTCGATAGAAGGAAAAAATATTCGTGCTACCACTTCCATACATTCTGTGACGAATACTTCACGCAAACTTCACGTTTACTATTCGATGACGATACGAAAGTGAACTTCAAAGTTCGTGCTACCAAATTTTAGTTCTAATTACGCCCACGGGGGCGCTGCTCCAATCTTCATACAAATCTTCTCGATGGCGATACGATAACGTAACTACTCGATAGAAGGAAAATATTCGTGCTCGAGCTACTGGTGCATATGAATAATTCATCTCGATACGCCGACTAGAAGAAGAGATACCTACTTCTAAATTTTACGCCTACGAAGTCGCGAGCAAAAGCTAGTTAAGAACAAACCCTATTATTTACCTGAAACTGTACCGTGTTCGAAATGTTTTATAATGCACGATTTGTATAGCTTAGTACTGTGAATAGTAAAAAAACAAGTAGAAAGTTGCAAATCTAAGAAAAAGACTAACATTTTCATAATTCTAACAAGTTTTGAAACAGATTTCCTGGTATCCTTTGGCGTTCGTATAATTAAGTAATTAAGAAGAAATAAGAATATTGTAACACAATCAAATTACTTAAATTCCTACCTTTCGTACAAAAATCTCAACAAAAAGCATCTGCATGGAAACGAAATCATTTTCAATTCTATAAAAGTGACACAACGGTTCGCTTTAGCACCGCCGTCTCGGTTTCGACCTTCGAGACGAGCAAATTCCATTTGTTCACGTCGATATATTTTTCGTATTGTAAATTGCGGAACATATGAAGTGACTTCTTTACATAATTCCTTTCCGTGTTCCCATCTGTCTTCATTATTATTTCCGCCATCAAAGGATGCTCGTCGCAGGTGATGGATGTAGAAATAACGTTGTTTGCGTTTCACAAATTAGCGGTTGAAATATCATGTTCATTGTAAAAGATAAACGCTGAATGAGGAATACAAATAGCTGTATAGCTCGATTTATAATTCTATATTCATGAACGTAATACATAATACGAAATAGTTGTGATTACAACTACATGTCTCAAACGCCCTAAAGAGTAAGATGAATGAAGTTCCACTTGCATTGACAGAAATCTTTTCTATAGCTTTGTTGTTAGCATCTTAAGGTGTAATTTTTGTAATGCATAGAGAGTAACAAATATTAAAAAGCTGGTCGTGCCAACCAGCTTGGTGCGAGAAAACATCACAATAGAAACTAAACAAGAAAGGTTCTTTGCGTCTAAAATATTGGTAACTAGCTTCTGCCCGCGGCTTCGCCCGCGTGGCCTACAGAAAACAAATGACACCTAAATTCGAGAACCCCGAAACATCGTTATTTATTTATGATGAGCAGCTGCAATTCAATTTTCAAGTTTATTTTTATTATTATTATTATAAGCTCACGCCTGTTTCCCTTTGGGGTAGGCAGAGACCACAGAACGTCACTTGCCCTGGTCTTGGCATATTCCCTCGCTCCCTCCACACACATTCCTCTCTTCGTGCATGCTCGACGGTTCCATGTACTTCTGGTTTGACCTGTCTTCAGGACATCACAAATTTGGTTGACAAAAGTACGTCGAGGCCGCCCTCGACCAACTCGCTCAGTCACATCACCTTCATAAATTTGGTAACATAATTGCCTTTCATCCATTCGTTCAACATGCCCAAACCAACGTTACATTTGTTTCTCTATTCTAGTCACTACATCTTCTTTCAGACCTCACCTCTCTCTTATAACACCATTTCTTACTCTCTCAGTCAGCTTGATCCCACTCATACTACGCAGAGAACGCATCTCTACGGCATTTATTCTACTCCTATGCTTCTTCTCGCAAACCCAGCTTTCATTTCCATACATCAACGTGGAAACTAACAAAGCATCGTGAACGGCCGAACATTGTAAAAGGCACGTTTGGCTGTTCACGTTGCTGGATTGCGACATTCTGGCTGCTCACAAAAACACACAGAGCTCCCAATTTCCCGCTTTCACTCTCCTTTCAATGTCTTCATCGTGCTTTCCATCCCCAGTAAACATACTACCTAGTACACAAATTCTTTCACTTGTTCAACTCTTTCATTACCAATCTTTATTACACATTCAGAAACCTCTTCATTCTTCTCTTACACCATTACTTTCGTTTTTGTAACATTAACTGTCATCCCTTAAAGTCTTCCAAGTTTATATCTTCGAAAAAGCCTCCATACCTCCATACAAAGTTTTAACCCCGTTTCTCTCGTTTTAATTGTGAAAATCCAAATACCCTTAAACACGGCGGTATTTATTTATGCTCAATAGTTTTAATTTTCAAGTTTCTACCTTTAAAAAACGCCGATACCTACATACAAACTTCCCCCTCCCCGTGTTACCCCTTCAAATTAAAAATCTAAAATCTCTAAAATATCTCATTATTTATTTATAACTATCTCCTGCCCGCGGCTTCGCCCGCGTGGCCGTACAGAAAACAAATGTCTTTTTTTTAGAATCAAAAAACTTATAAGTGCTCTCACTCCCTCTCATATTTTCACCACCCGCTTTGCCCCCTTTCAATGTAAAAATCCAAATACCCTAAAACAAACAATCATTTTGAAGTTCTTATTTTTTAATAAACCGATACCTCCCATCCATACAAAGTTTCACCCTCGTTTCCCACCTCTAAAATTCTATAGTCATAAAACCCTGAAACACACAATTATTTATTTATGATAAGTATCTAAAATTCAAAATTTCAAGTTCCTATTAAAAACCCAATACCTCCATCCATACAAACTTTTACTCCCCGTTTCCCCCTACAAATTTGAAAATCATAAAACCCTGTGACGCGTCATTATTCATTTATGATAAGTAGCTGTATTTTGAAATTACAAGCTCCTATTAAAAAAAATCAATACGTCCTTACAAATTTTCACCCCCGCTTCTCCCCCTTTAAATGTAAAAATGCAAAATCCTGAAATACGTTATATGATCAGTAGTTCTAATTCAATTTTTCATGTTTATAACTTCAATCAACAAAGACTTTCATACGAAGTTCAACCCCCACCCCCGTTTTCCCCCTAAAGGTAAAAAAATATCAAAAATGGTTTCTTAGCGGATGCCTACGTTGTAAAATAAACCTATATTCCAAATTTCAGCTTTCTTGATTCAATAGTTTCGGTTGGACGATGATCGCAAATCAGTCAGGACATGTTTGCGCGTGGCAGACAGACAGACAGACGGATAGACGGGTGGCAATAGAGGCTTAGTAATAACACGTTGTCACGTACGTTATTTTTACTTCAATACAAAAAAATTGTGAAGAACAACTCAAATAAAAAATTTCATCCCCCTTTTCCCCCTTAAGGGTTGTAATCCCATTAACACCCGATATACTCGTTTCGTTATAGGCCTAAATAATAAATGTAGTGATTTTTGCTGTGAAAATGTAGGCCTTTCCATACACAACTTTATCCCCCTTTTCACCCCTTCAGGGGTGGAATTATCAAAAACACTGAGACCCGTATGAATTTATTTTTTTACGTAAGCCTAACAACAAAATTTCAAAATCCTAACTTCAAAACTGACGGACTTTCATACAAACTTTCATCCCCTAATTTACCCCCTTAGGGGTGGAATTTCCAAAAATCCTTTCTTAGTGGATGCCTACACTATATAAGGTATCTATGTGCAAAATTTCAAGTCTCTAGGTCCAGCGGTTTGGGCTGTGCGCTGATATATCATTCAGTCAGTCAGTCAGGACTTTGAATTTTATATATATAGATATGCGTTAAAATCTGCCTATTTTACTTAGAATATACTCCCAAGTAGGCATATTGAACGAATTTTGTTGCCTTTTTTAACACGCCATGAATGGGAGTCTCCTTCAATGAAGAGCGCTTCAAATTTAAGAAAGGAACACTTGATTGACAAGCGATTTACAAAAATTAAAAAGATAACTAATTATAAGAGCTTTCATTTTCCCGTTTTTTTTTTTAGTTTTAACATTTTGAATAGGTAACATGAAATTACCAATTAGATTTAAGCCCAGCTACTTAGTGGAGGCTCTTCTACCCATCCTAAAACATCCTCTAATATTTTCAGGTAGGAGATCATCATCATCATTATCATATCAGCCGGAAGACGCCCACTGCTGGGCATTGGACTTCCCCAAGGTTCCCCACGACGGTCGGTCTTATGCTGTTGGCATCCATCGGTTTCCAGCGATCCTCACCAGATCGTCAGTCCCCTTGTAGGAAGCCTACCAACACTTCTCTTCCGGTACGCGATCTCCACTCGAGAACCTTTTCGCCTCAACGGCCATCGGTTCTATGAGCAATGTGCCCCGTTAATACGTTGTGTCTATGTGGTCTCCGGTTTTTATTCTATTTATCTCTTGATTATAAGCTTGAGCCTATTGAGACTATTGTTGTCATTGCGCATATATTCCCAAAATACATTAGTTTCGTACGTTTGATGCATTTTATTACTTCCAAGCTTTTTATCATTTTTCGCATAGCCGTTTTGTTTCTAAATCCGTCCATGATATTTCCAATATAATTCTGCACGTCTACATTTCGACAGCTTTTGACATATCGGAGTAAACGGGAGCCGCTTACTTAAGCTAAGCCTGAGCTAACCCACTAAGGCAGGGGTTCCCAAACTTTTTTACTACGCAGCGCACTCGCAGCTTTAGTATTTTGTCACGGCGCCCTCGCCATCATAAGATACCATACATATATCTAAGTTATATGTGAGTATCTTTAAGCGAGTTTTTTAAGGCGAGGCATTTCCCCGCGAGCTAGGATTTTAAGTGGTGAGGTGTGGGGGGCCGCGCATCTCACGGCGCATCAGGGCGCCGCGGCGCACACTTTGGGAACCTCTGCACTAAGGTGTATAGAGGTACAGTAAGTAACTCAAATGTCCTCATCATTTTTTTTCGTTGAGCGTTGCTTAGGTACTCTACCTAATTTGTATATTTTTTTCCAATTAGCGTTTGCAATCAGCTAAGAAAATGTGACTTACTAATAAAAAACACAAATCATCTTATAAAACACTTTACAAAAATACAACTGTCTCTAACATATTCCCAAAATAAAAGTTATTTTAGGAAGCTCCCTTTTATACACAGAGTATTTTTCCGGCTATCTACCACGTCGACATAGGCCAAACAAAAGGCGTTATTTATGTTACTCTGTTTTCTTGGAACGAATTATAATTGTATGTACAGGTAATATTTTTATTCGACATGTGCGTGACGTTTCCCATTCGACGCCTGCACGCGTCGGCAGCCTTAGAGAGTGATTCTCAAAGTCTAACAGCGACGAGCTCGACGACGGAGCGGCGCCCTGTCTTGCTCTAGCATACTAGCTCGAGTGAGCGTGACAGGGCGATGTTGGCGTTAAGTTTGACGTTGTTGCGCTTAGAGGATAACAGTGCTGATGGTATTAAAATAAAGCTGTGAATTATGCACGTGCTCCGTATTTTCCGCAATTTGCGTATCAAATATAGAATGTCTTGGAAATTTCCATTTCAAAGTCATGATAAAACGGTAAATTATATTTACATATATATATTTACATTTGGAAATTAAATTGCTTAAAATAACATTTGTTTTTGAATAGACTTTCACCGAAAATTTTGCGTTTGTTAATGTTTTACGAATAATAAGTAAATATTAACTAACTAAATTTTGCCGTATTGATTTAAAAGTCCCTTAAATTATCCCCGTCAGGTAAATATACCGTTTATACTTTACCATATTTTCAGTGACACGTCAACTTAGTATAATTTAATGATTTCGATCTTTAAATAAACTCTCATCCACTCTTCATCAGCCAATATTCAAGGATTTTATGTTCATTTACATTTATTTCTATTGGTTCATAGATTTTGCTATTTGTGGTACTATTTATAGTTCTTCATTTAAATCTCTTTGTTTGACTTTTATTTTTTTATATTTTAATTAATTACTTTTGACGACCTCAATGTTAATTAATATAACTTTATACAGGACCATTAATAATGTAATGATTATACTAAATAAATAAAATTAAACTAAAACTCAACTATTAACACTAGACTCATTGCAATATAAATCATTGCTGTTACGTTGAGACAATTGCCGCCACGTGTGAGCGAGCAACAAGTAGAGTCAGTCTTTTGGTTCTATTAATCATTAATTCATAAACGTAGCTGACCTTTCATATTCAACGGAATGCCCTTTTCGACAATGGAGGTATGCGTGGCAAGTACCGACGAACTAATGCAAAATTTGCAAGTGAGAGAAAGTAAATAAAGTGAGTTTGTTTAGAATATTTGGTTGAATCATCAAAAATAATGCCTGTCTAATTTTGTTGTTGTTCGTATCTCCCATATCTAGTACCCGTAGTACAAGCTTTGTTTAGTTTGGGACTCGGTAAATTGGTGTGAATTTTCCCGAGATATTTTATTATTTGTCTGTCCATTTGTATGATTTGTTTCGGTTATTATTGATTCTAGATTAAGATCAAAAGTTGTCTTACTTACGCCTTACTTTTTATTTATTTATTTATTTATTATTAATTTATAACAAAATGGTACTGTTTACAATAATTTTTATTAGCGAGTACTGCACTCACTTCTATACCTAATTAGTTCCTTACTCAACTCCGCACACCTTTTACTTAACTCTTTATTTTCTTGTATATTTTCAACCTATTGTATCTTTAGACTAACTAATTATACATCACTAGACTTTACATCACTAGGTAGACATTTTCCAAATTAATTCCTCTATTTATATAATGCTTGCTTAGCAGATTATAAATTATCTTTGTCATAGACTGCGAATATACGTACGCCACTTGCGTGCTATCCTGACTTCCTTCTTATAACTTAACTAGCTAACTCCATATTCGTTCCTCTATTTATTCAACGGTCATTAGTTTAGAAGTCAGTCAACTTTGATTTAAAACACTCTTCTATAAAACTATATGTATACTTCACGTCCTACAGATAGCGTTGTAAGCATCAAGCTTACTTTCTGCACGAATGTGCAAAAAGAATAAATGACTGCTCGCTACAAATCGATTCCAAAGAGCAGCAGCAAATCTAGGCAAAGTCGATCGAGTAGATTGCCCCCAGAGTATTTGCTTCGCCTACAGACAGTTCTTCTTAGGAAACATAAGAATACGTATTCCACAATTGAATTGTAAACTGGATTTTTAAATTCTTGATCACTTAAAAGATACTAAGGCTGACGTGCATTGCAAGTTAAATGTGTTTCAGACGGTAAATCATGTCAGGATACAAACAAGAACTATCAATTTAGCGTCCTATCCATATTATTTAGCATTTGGTACAAGTCAAGCTTAGGTCTTATTTATTTAAGACACTAATTTGGGAGTTCTTATTTTATTCTGACGTAAATAACATCTTAAACTCATTATCGTTTTATCATTTTACATCAAAAAGAATTGATTTTGAAATTATAGTTATTACTCTTATCAGTTAATTTAATTTCATATAATGTTTGTCTTTGGACTTCGACAAATGATCGAAAAGATTTTAAATTATTAATTGCATCATTCCAAGTATTGATTAAGTAAAATTTCTCATAGCATTCGCTAACGTGTCATTACGTAAATTTCTAGTTATTTCAACGTGTGAAATATTTACGAAGTTTCTGAAGTAATTTTTTGACTTTCGTTTCATTAAACATACCGCTACTCAAATTGGGTATTTATTTCTTACAGTAACCAGAGCATTGAACTAATCTCATCAATAAGGTTCCTTGCTAAAGAAAATAACGTTAAATTAATTGATTTTACTCTCATCAACGCCACGTCTGCATAAATGAATATAAACTTGTTTTCCCAAGTAATCTCATTTCAACGTTCTCGTTTATTCCATAGTCAAGAGTTGAATCTGAAATACTTGCATTGGATAAGCACCGGCCCCTGGGAGCCGGGAAGACTAAGAATTCTCATTATTGGTCCACAGCTCTCGCTGGAATCTAAAGCAATATACTGCCCCTGTTTATTTTCAAAGACATTGTTTTAGTTTAAAGAGAATAACGTTTACAACCGCGTCCAATACCAGTGTTCTATACTAAATGGGTAGTCGGAATCTAAGCATATTGCAGTGTCCAGTGTTGCAATAAAAGATTTTATCTGTATCGCACAGATTTTTATGAGAATAAACCGTGTATGTTTCATTTGTAAATTGTCTTTATAAAATAGGTATTGTGTTAATTTATAAATAACACTAGGTTTTGCCCGTGACTTCGTCCGCGTAGACTTGTTTAATTGAAACATGCAATCTGCAATATTTCCTGGACAAATTAATGAGAATTAGCTGCTTTGCTGCTCATGACGTCACGGCGACGTACAACTCACTTATCGCTATCCCGTGAGAACTATGCATTTTTACGGGATAAAAAGTATCATATGTGTTAATCCAGGTTATAAACTATATGTGTGCCAAATTTCATCCAAATCCATTCAGTTGTTTTTGCGTGATTGAATAACAAACATCCAAACATACAAACTTTCACATTTATAATATTAGTAGGATTACTGCAGGATATATTATATTTAAAAAAAAAATATCCCAAGCATGATGAGAGTAAACCTACACCTATCTATAGATTAGACGTACTTAACCGGCGTTTTACACAAATTTATCTTCTGTCTTTACTTTCTGAAACATCTAAGTTTATAAAGAAATGTTTAGTATCGATTATCGAGTTGTTAGTATCGAGCTACCAATTTAAAAAAATCCTTCGGTAAAGATAACAAAGTCTGGCCAAGTATGATGAAACTCTAGTCCACTAGCAAAGCTGTACAGTCGCCAAATCGCGTATAGCAGACTGGGTAGGTATTTCAAAGAATCTCAATTTTCTCGAATTGGGTGTTAACTGTTAATCTTTTACAAACATCGTCCCTGTTCCCGCTATCTGTCGTAAGTGTACAGTGAAACAATTTTTAAATACGACAGTTACTTGGGAAGAGGACGATATATTTTATTGAATGCTTTGACTGCTCCGATATGTGAGTATGCATGTATTTTAGAGAAACGGAAATTTATTTTACAAGTACGATTACGTCTAGACCTTACTAGGTCTAGGTATTATAACATGAGAGATATTTATAGTTACTGAAACAACTATAAAAACTAACTTATTAAAAAGAGTGTATAACGAAATTTTGCTATATGTAGTATGTCTATTCATCCTCACATGTCGTAAGTAGTAAACATTATTCTAACCTAAAATTTAAAATGTTGCTGTCAAAATATTGTTAATTGTTTGAATAAAACATTACAAAGAAACAAATTTAAAGCTTGGATATACTTAATTTAGGCGATGAACGGTGTTGGTGATAAAAAGTGAAATCATGAATAGAGTTTGAGTTAACTCTACGTCTGGAACTTGTAAAATCGTCCCATCGTGCTAGATGAAGGAAGTTTCCAAGTTAATATTGTGCTACCGTATTCATGGCAGTCATGTTTAAACTATGCGCTGTAGTGTCCTCCGAGGTGGTTGCCGGGGTTAGATACTGCTACATTTTAGAATAAATTGATCCCCCGTGTTGCTCTCATATCTTGGAAAATATATGGTAGGTGAAACATTTTTGCAAACGTAAACCAGCAATAAAAATCCGCATAGAAAGAAAGAAAGAAAATATTTATTCAGTAAAGAAAAAAAAATGTTGGTGCTGTAAGGGACATACTTTTCTAGTTAAAGAAATAAAGTACACAACTAACTGTACATTGAGTAATGTGCACTCCAAAAAATTCCGCGAGTGATTTACTTTGTCTTTACTTTAAAATATTTAGATTTAAATGATTTTTAGTATTTACATTTATATTATTTGGAATAAAGTATGGTACTTATAAAATTCTTAAATATTTAAGTACAAAATTTGGGTACGAAAAATAAATCTACTGGTACGAACAGCCTCTCGTGACTTGGTTTTCTTAAAAAATATTATATTTACGCCTACCTACTTTGATCGAATATTTTACTATAAAATACAACCCATTATTGCACATATTTTAGTTAGGGCGACTTACATCAAGAACATTAAAATAAAACAATTTAAACGGTTTATATCGTGTGTTTTGTGTGCATGTTGTTTGATTTCAATGTCTACAAGTCGCGAAAACATAAGAAAAAATTATATCAAGAAGTTGAATTTGAATTTGAATTAAAACAAGAGAAAAAAAAATTACTCATAAAAATCTTTAATTGTTTTGAATATGTTGCGGACAGCTTAGTTATGTCAATTTCGCATCTGGCAACACGTATATGCATTTCTGGTATTGCATCAAGTCAGCGTAAATTCAAGAATATTAATACTATTTCATTAGCTCTGTACTTGTGTAATCTAGCGAGACGAAGTTATAAGATCGTTTAATTGTAACACCGCACTCGCGCTGCAATATCGCTAACTATTTCGAGCTGCATTTCTCGCCGCTTTGGCTGTAAATCGCTAAGTTTCAGAGATACTAGCAGACCTAAGTTGTAGTGTGGCTTACAACTTGAGAAGACGAATGGGCAGGCATTTTGATACAGACTGAAAGGCTTTGTTGAATAGCCTGAGGACCTTGTGGTCACTTAAGTTTGATTAGTAAAGGAATTTAATTAAATAATTCATTCGTTTAGGTCGAGGTAATGGCTATTTTGCTCCGGCCCTCGTTACAAGCAAACACAACAACATTTCAACATTTCAGTCACGTATTGGACTATATTATTATCTGTTTCATTAAATACACTGTGACAGGTTAATTACTTTAAAAAAAAACTCTTACACTTGAGTGATACAGCAGAACGATCAGCAATATGTATTTTTGGTTTTTCAACAGAGACACAATAAATATGTCGTACAGTAGTCTATTTCACCAACCTGACACGTGGCGTATGACAACGACAATTCAGCATATATGTATGGTTAAATCGAAGAGTTTTTATATTGCCACGCTTAAATAGTGGATACGTAATGAACTTTGTCACCTGACATATGTTAGTTTAGTGGAATAGGGGCCTGGGCCCAAATTCATAAACACGACAGGCGACAGGTGACAACGACAATTCGCTCTACATTACTGTCGACAAGTAACGCTACAGGCTTACAGACTTAACATCATAGCGGGCAAGCAATGTATACCGAATCATCACTGTGGAAGAGATCCCTTAAGAGGAGTGTGAACCCAGCGCTCTCCATACAAACGGCGATAACGTTTTCCACCCTCTAAACCTTTGGTGAGCCGAAGATCAGGCATCGTCATGTTTGCTGACGACACTTCTTTACTCTTCAAGGTTAATAGGAAAGATACTGAATTCATTGAACCCAACGACACCCTGTCCAAGGTATCTGAATGGTTTGCTGCCAACAACTTGGTATTAAATCCTAATAAAACTAAATGTATTAAATTTTCATTGTTAAATTCAACTAATATAGTTTCAGTCTCAAATATCAAATTAGATGGTCAAACGATTGAATTCATAAAATCAACTGTGTTTTTAGGAATAACACTCGATTCTAAACTGCAGTGGGGTTCCCACGTCACAGCGATAGCAAGTAGGTTGAGTTCAGCTGCTTTTGCAGTAAGAAAAATTCGGCAGCTAACCAATGTAGCGACGGCACGGTTGGTCTATTTTGCCTATTTTAATAGCATTATTTCGTCCGGCCTTATTTTATGGGGATCTGCTGCAGATATTGAGTCAGTTTTCATTTTGCAAAAAAGGGCAGTTAGAGCAATTTATAATATGGATACTCGTGAGTCATTAAGGGAAAAATATATGCAATTTCCCTACCAACGTCGATAAGCCAAAGGCTACTAGAAACACAGGAAAGCTTAAAGTTCCAACTTACAGACTGGCTAAAACCAATAAGTCGTTCATGGGAAATTGTGTAAGATTTTACAACAAAATTCCAAAAAACATAACTGAACTAAATGATACAAAATTTAAATCTATTGTCAAGAAGACATTAATTTCTCGGGCGTATTATAAAATCAATGACTATATCTTGGACAAGGATGTTTGGAAATGATCCCGATCTGTATTGGCGATCCCTGGCCCCAAAGATTGTACACCTGCTGTGTTAAATTGTTAAATTGTAAAAATTTTGAATATTTGAGATGTAAAATAACATTGTAATTTTGATTTATTTAAAAAAATTACACCTCGTTGAGTTTCTTGCCGGTATCTTCTCATCAGAGGTTTTTCCGAACCGGTGGTAAATTTTTTGACATTCATAAGTGCTACCTGTAAGCCTAATCTGAATAAAATATTTTGACTTTGACTTTGACTTTGACTTTAACATATAGCCATGATTTTTTTGTATGTTGTCACTACGCCCTAGCACTAGGTCTGTATGTTTTGATTTTATAAATATTCTTAATATTTTCAAAAATATTGACGCTTTTTTGTTTTGTATGAAATTCCTAAAATGCCCATATTGTCAAATCTATGAAGAATATTTAAAAAAACAAAACATACAAACCTAGTTCCAAGGCATAGGGACAATATACCAAAAAATCATTGCCATAGGTTAAGGTTTAGAGGGTGGAAAACGTTATCGCCATTTGTATGAAAAGCGCTTTTTCGGGCTGGGTTTACACTCCTCTTCAAGAGATAAGTCTGTATTGGCGATCCCTGGCTCCAAAGATTGTACACCTGCTGTATTGAATTGTTAAATTGTAAAAATTTAAAATATTTGAGATGTAAAATAACATTGTAATTTTGATTTATTTAAAAAATTACACCTCGTTGAGTTTCCTGCCGGTATCTTCTCATCAGAGGTTTTTCCGAACCGGTGGTAAATTTATTGACATTCATAAGTGCTGCCTGTAAGCCTAATTTGAATAAAACATTTTGACTTTGACTAAGTTCGCCTTTGTGCATGTTACTTATTTTCTTGTAAATTGTTATTTTTTATTATTATGTGCAATAAAGAGTTTACATACAAACATAGTGTCACCTGTCGCCTGTCGCGTTTATGAAATTGGGCCCTGATAGCGAGTGTAATGACGTAACTGCTTGTGTCGAACGCGTAGTATACATTATTTATGTGCATAAACTTGCCTATAGTTAAAAAACATAAGAAGGGGAACCCATGTAACTAGCTGCAAAATGTTCAAATAGACATTCGATATTTGGAATTTTTAATGCGTCGTACGGTCTACCAACTCATTACTTAGCTAAGAAGATTGATGAATCCTGTCCACTTATAATTTAATTATGATAATTAATACGACTAAGTATAAATATTTGTCAGTTTCAAGTAATTGTTTACGTAATTTCTGTATTATTCTAAGTAAAATTCAATGTAAGTTATAAAAGGGGAGGGGGGGGGGGGGAGAAATGGCGAGTAATTGAGGTCAAACAATATTGTATAATTTAGTTAGGGACAAATATGTATATATATATATATATATATATTGTAAACTGTATAAAACACGCAAGAAGGGCATTTCTTAAAATTTTCACTTATAGTATTGTGAACACATTCTTTAAGTAGTGTCTATGTAACTGCCTTTATTCCGTTGTTAAAGAAAAAAGTTAACGTTGAGCCGATTGCGAAGCATAACGGATTAATGGTTTACATGATAAAGTAGACCCTCGCTCAAAAAATACTTATCTAAAAGGGCAAAGAATAATAGAATTCAAAGAATACATAGCAACCCATTCTGGAAGAATGAATAACAGGGATTTCCATAAAGAAAATATAAATGCTTAATCTTTCCATTTCGAATGCGATTTGATCTCAAAACCAACCTTAGTAAATCTGGTACTGAACTAAGATCCTATTAAAGTCCTTACAGCCCGAGGCCTCGAATTAATTTTTCGAAGCCATAAATTCATTCCAATACATCACCAGCGCATCTCATTTTCATAAGCCCTTGATATATGAGACGCCTCGGGTGAGGCATGACATCTTTAACGAAACTTCACGAAAAATATGTCTCCCTTAAATTATGGACGCTGCTTCAATTATACAACAATAACGCTGGAAAAATAACATTTTTACTTCCCTTCAAAAAGTAACTTAGCCACAAATTACGGCGACGATATCCGTCAGCCATCCAGACGTCAGTATTTCATCCAAATCCAGTTTTTATTAAAGCCTCAATATATTGCCGCGCGTGTTTTTGATAGCAAAGAAGGTCTATAAAATATAAGAGTTAGTAAACTCAAGTTTACTGTACACACATTGAGGTAAGAAGGAAAGCGTATTTTACGATCCAAACCACGTCTTGAAATTTAAAACAGCTTCCATAAGAGGTTTTGAATAAGTAAGAACTTTATTTATTCTAGCCGCCGCGCTAGGTGGGTGCTGTAAGTAATGTTTGGTACGCCTTAGGCTGCAGTTTCTCTGAGGCGGAGCGAAGTGGAGGTGTCCGGCTTTTCCATACATTTCATACTCCTATTTATGACATTATCGGGACTTTAGCGCGATAAAAATAAATTGTTGATTTACCTCAACGTTTGGCCTCGACGTGTTGAGTCTACTCGTGACCACGGCCATTGAAACATGGCCGAAACGTCGAGGTAAATCAACAATATATTTTTATCGCGCTAAAGTCTCGATAATGTTATAAATATGTGTGAAAGTCGCGAAAGTTTAAAACAATTTCATACTCCACCCATCCATCGAGCGCCGATCTGTGCTCTGCTCCGCCTTTGTGGAAAGGCAGCCTAACGGACTGACATACCATTATTCATTTTATATACCAATATGTTGAGAAAAGGTACACCAACTGATCTAGTCACAAACTAAGCAATGCTTGTTGTTGTCATATGGTTACTAAACGACGGACATGCATCACCGAATATCTTAGGAAACGAAACTTCTTTAAAAGAACCTTAAGTTAGAAAAAAGGTATAGGCACAGGTCTTGCCAATTTGATTCTGAGAGAATATCAAAATTGGTTAAGTTTTGGTAGAGGGAATAGGGGTGAACGAAACCTTAACTTGCTACATTTCATCTTAATCATTTACCAATCGGAGTGCTACTGTCCTTTCATGCTTAGTCGTTTGCTTCTCCGATCAGGACCTCAATTCTCGGGTCACTCGAGATGCATCAAAAAGATCAAAAAATTACAGATTTCCAAGGGTTTTGACAGTTATTTTCATACGAGATGAATCTCGCATAAACCGAGAATCGCCCCGCAGGTGCGATGACAACTACTTACAACAGGAACACCTTTACAGGAAATTTCAGTTTTATTTCCATCAAAATATTGTTTAATGTTTGTATAAAACATTACAAAGCAAATCACCTATTCTATTTAAAGCATGAATTTGCTTCATTTAGGCGATAAACAATGTTTAGGTAATAAAAAATAAATTTTAGGTTACAATTTTGTTTACTACTTATGAAAGGGAGGATGAATAGACTCTACTCTTAAATATGAAGGTTTCATATTGTAGGAAAAAGAAGCAGTTTGTATTTTATCATCCTACTAGAGCGATCAGCCTTCATAATAATTTCACAGTTCATTTTTCTCGTCGGAAGAATACATTTATCAGCTTGTTGGTGCCTCAACCAACGTAACATCCAACACTGTCACGTCAAGGGTGCGATTCTCTAATATAACATCGCTGCGGTCAACCTACTCGTAGCGCTAGCGCTGTCTCGCTTACTCGCGCTTCAATCCCCGAGTACGGTTTCAGTTTTCATCGCTGGCCTATTGTTGAACGCAACGATGTTACCTTCGAGAATCCAAACTAATATTGTAAATGCGAAAGTCTGTCTATTTGTCTGGTAACCGATGCACAAGACCGAGGAGTTGTGTGCATTGGAAAAAAGGTCTCTCACTCAGCGTTGAGTGGATAATGCTTGAAAAAGAAGAAGAGAAGATTAAAAACGCATCTCTCAACATTCAAATACTGATAATAAAGATTAGGACCTCCTAATAACCACGGAGATGCTTGTTACAGGCGGCTCTGAGTAAGCCTCGATTGGTTCCCGGGGAGAAGGATTTACCGACAAACCTAAGAGGAGTGTGAATCCAGCTCCAAAGAGCGCTTCACACACAAACGGCGATAACGTTTGCCACGCCCTTCAACAAACATTAACTTATATGATTTTTTGGTATGGTGTAACAATACCTTAGAACTATGTAGGTTTGTATGTTTTAATTTTTTTTATATTCTTCATAGATATTTGACTAGATTTGCATTTTAGGAGTTTCCTACAAAACAATAAACCGTGAATATTTTTGAAACTATACGGCGAGGCGGGTGGTAGGACCCTTTGCAAGGTTCGTCCAGATCGCTACCATCATCTTGCTCGTTAATCCTGCCGCTAAGCAGCAGTGCTTGCACTATTGTGTTCCGGCATGGAGAGCACGACAGCCGGTGTAAATACTGACACAAGAGGTATTCCATCTTAGCCCTCAGGGTTGGCAACGCATCTGCAATCCCTTTGGTGTTGCGGGTGTCTATGGGCGGTGGTGATCACTTAACATCAAGTGACCCAATTGCTCGTTTACCTTCCTACGTAGTATAAAAAAAAGACAATATTGAACTTGAGGCCTAATTGCTTTCGAACAGAAAGTAAACTCTAATGAAAAAATAGAAAATTAAAAGTCACTTGTCAGCTACGAATGGCAAATAGATTAGGTACAAATAAACCTACTACTAATTGATTTATTGTATTAAAAAGTCGAACTTTGAGGTACGAAGTCGTCAATATGAATAATAATTTGAAACATGGCACATGATGAATTATCTACATTAGTCAACACTAATCTACACTAGTATAATAAAGAGGTAAACAATTAATAGATTCAGGCGTTACTTTGCGGAGGTCCATATCAACAAACTGGAACAAATTACCTTGCTACTCCGCGAAACCTACGCTGGTTTCGCGGAGTAGCAAGGTAATTTGTTCCAGTTTGTTTAAAGAGGTAAACTTTTTTTGGTTTGTATGTCCCTACCTACAAACAAAAAAACAAAGTTTAACCTCTCTATAATTCCTTTAAGAGGAAACACCAAGGTCTAGAGAATTGAAAAATAGGTATTTGTAAAATCTATTGCTGCCTCCATCTATCAAGCCTCCCCTCGCAGAGTGCAATAGAGACAGCCGCAGCTTGGACTGAAAATACCTATTAAAAGTACACAAAATCAACGATTCGTAGACCCCTGATTCCTTCTCCAAAACTTAACCGATTTTACTACTTTTTTCATTAAAAATTAAAGAAAGGCTTTGGCAGTGTTCCTATGTTTTCCTTTTTTTATATAATCTAGTAAATTTTGTTTTCTGAATGTATGAACGCAGCCGAAAATCTGGCCAATTTTTTAGGTTTTTGAATGTCCATATCTCTTTTAATAATTAATTTATTAAAAAAAGGAAAACATAGAGACATGCATAATAGTGGCCATCGATTTTTTGGAAAAAAAAAATTGCTCTACTGGCATTATCCAGAGAGGAAACAGGGGACGACGTTTGTATGGAAAAACGGCCCTTGTGTTTCCTCTTAATCTCTGCAACTACTGAACCGATTCCAAAAAATATTTCTCTAATAGGAAGCTTCACTATCCCTGACGAACAATACGGACATCTATAGGCTAGCAATTCTACGCGAACAAAGTCGCAGGAATCCGCTAATGTTGCTATCGGTTCCTGCCTTATTGGTATACTAGCGGGCGCCCGCGACTTCGTTCACGTAGAATTAGTAGCCTATACCCGTCAGGGATAGTGTGTAGCTTTCTATCTGTGAAAGAATTTTTAAAATCGGTTCAGTATTTCTAGAGATTACCCATACATACAAACATACAGACAAAGTTTAGCTCTTTGTTATATTAGTGCAGACGTAGATTAATAATAAGTATGAATTCTGAGTGTCATGATTCTAGAACAATCTTTTAACTTTTTTCCATACAAACTGCACCCCTCCATTTTTTCCGTTTCTCACCTTTTCTTCCATTTTTGTAATAGCCTAAGTCCTATTCTAGACAAATTTGAGTAAATCTGTGAAAATTCCATCCAAATCCGTTCAGCGGTTTTTACGTGATGCGCATACAAACATTTTTGTCTCAACTAAACCACGCAACGGATTTAGATAGGGGTTTCACTGTCATTTAGATTTTTTTTTGCGGGAGGTTTTTATGTTCCAACATTTGTACTCGAGCAAAGCCGGAGTGTGTCGCTAGTAGTTATTAATGTTCGATCCCTCAGGTACAAATACTATTTAATGTCAATCAATTAGACTATAATAGCGCACTATTTATCTCGAAGTTCATTTATTAAACAATTCCAGACCCATGTCCGCAGGGAACGAGCGGCTGAATGAAGATTAATCAGAAAATTCCCAATCTCACTGAGCGCAGTTCTGTTGTTTAGCTGGTGCTTCCCCACGCTGCCGATAGGGGTTGCCACTTTTCAAAAAATTTTATGCCCAGAGACTTTGTAAAGTTGGCATTAAAGTAAAGCAAAGTTAATCACCCACCCAAGTTGCGGCGAACGATTACACACACGACTATTACACATACAAGCAGCGCCATACAAAACAAAACAAAAATTTTAAAATTCGAACGAAACTTCGGTACACACTTGACATGTAGCAATGTGCGCGACCTTAGCTCTAGTTGCGTTACCTACAAGTACCTTAAAGTACTCATGTATCGGATCCGATTCGAATCTGAGGAACTATAGTCCAAGAAAATTTCAAACGAAACCGTATGAAGCCAAATGATCCGCGTGCTATACCTAAATCCTTCTGTAGGATGGACGTGGGACGTAACCGGCCTTGGAGAGAGAATTTTGATTTTTATGAACTGACATCAAATGTCAGATTATAAATCACATGACGTAACCGCTCACTAACGTTTCGGGGCAAAATTAATACAGTGTGATATCTTAATAAGTACAGCCCTTTTTGCTCAACTGCCGCCAGAATGGAGGGTTACTTTATTTACTTTGTCAGTAAAACAATATGGATTCTTTTGTTGTTTACCGGCAGAGTAAACTTGAACTGTGTTTGTCTTGCCAGGTGCGTCGTTTTACCCCACCTGGTTTTTTTTGCTTGCACACGTTGATCAAGTATCCTGATTAATCCGCAGACATTTTTTTTCTAACTTGATAAAGTAGCATGCAGCATAAACCTAGTCTTGTATCCGTAGCCTTGCGTCATAATAAATCTGCTTGATAGCCAAATTTGAAAAATCTATAACATAAAGTGAAACCACATATTATGAGATTACCGATCAGTACATACACATGATTCTGGAAAATTTTACTGTTGATCACCATTGAAACTGAAACCTTGATGCCAGATATTTTTAAAACCACCAAGTAGTTAGAAATTTAGTCAACTACATGATTTACTCATTGTAATGTAATTTCCAGGCTTTTTCTTTCTTCCCTAATAAAGATACGGGATGTTCAGAAGTACCTTAAGTTTCTTCTAGACGATGTTTAGGTAACGCAACGAAAGTTGAGGTCACGCACACTGCTACAGGTCATGTGTGTACCGGAGACTTTCATTTATTCTTTTTATTGTTTTGTATGGCGTTGTATAGACGGATATGAAATCGTTCACCTCAGCTTTAGTTGCGTTACTTTTACGGCCGTGCTTGCTCGACTTGGCGGAGACATGCCGTGCCTCCTGGATATGCACATTTCAAACACGGGAGCTCCGTGATAAATAATCATACTTGGCAACCCTATTCAACGCCCGTTCATACGGAGAAAACCGGATTAATAACTTTATTCGAAGGCTCGCCAATTATTTACCGAAATATTGCAGTTTATGACATTTTAAATTTCGCATTTCTAAATTTCTACACTACGCTGGTAACAATGCTATTTAAGCCAATACAAATAAATGTGGCTATCAAATAGCAAAGCTCTGTGATCCATCACCGATAGAAAGAGTAATAGGTCGACGTAAGCTATTTTTCATACCTATTATATACTTGTTTTGAATTATAAATAAAATTAAAACATGGTACTCATATTAAGCAACATAATAAACACCTACTCATATTTACACCTAATTTGATATTTAGAACCCACACTGAGAAAAAGCTATATTTTCCGGGCGATTTAACGAAATTTTACTAACAAGCTTCTTTTCTAAGAATAATGGCCGGTTTTTCACCCGTAGCCGCAATTCCGTAACAATGGGGCGAAAACCGCGATAAATATTACCTAAGAAATGATGATACTGTTCGAAAATAAAAGAGAAATAAGGCTGATAATGAGCTAAACAGGGGGGCGATTCTCTAAGCGCTGCGGCGACCAGCTTGACGCTGGGGCAGCGTTCTGTCTTGCTCTAGCACGCTAGTACGAGTATGTGAGACAGAGTGATATCTCGCCGTCGAGCTCGGCGCTGATGTGCTTAGAGGATAACAGCGTAGGCCTTTTATACAGAATTCATTACCCCGTAATCGCCCTTTCCCTTGCTTAATACCTGCTCATTTTTTACACGAGTAAAATTGTTTCTCTTTGTGCTCATCGGATGAAGTGAACCTATCTACTCGCGGCTTTGGCGAAATAAATTCACTTAAGTGTTATTCAATCGACATTTCAAAGAATTCCGTAAATAGGAAAAAAGCTTGACTGCGAAAAAATAAATACCTACCTGTAAGGAATCAGTCTGAAAGAGTTCAGTTTTTTTAACCGACACAAAATAAAAGGAGGAGGTTCTAAGCTAGACGGAAACTTTTTATGCAGTCATGGTTTTTTACGAATTTAGTCTATTTTAAACTTTTTATTTTAATAAGGAATGAGTTGAACGCTTACAGTCCAAGAAAGAATAAATGTACTTTTTGTAGTTTCTGGTAAAATAGTAGCATAAAAGTATTAGAATAAACTATTCACTATCTCTCATTTTTAATCCACGTAGTAGGTATAACAAAAAATGAAACCCTCCTCTTTTTTGATTCGCTGACGCCATTATTCTGTCTGTCTGACATATCTTCTATTCTTTGACATGTCAATATGTTACCATGGTAAGGAGTAACCAGAAAGGTTTTTAATGAGGTTCTTTGGTTTAAGCCATGACTGAAGTAAATATGTATGGTATGTAAGGCAGGTAATAGTTCAGCAATAAGCAAGGCAATATTTAGCCCTGTGTCAGACAGACGGAAAGGCAGATAGCGGAGTCCTAGTAATAAGGAACCCTAAAAGCGTATTTTTCCTAATTAGTATCCAATTCGTCACACAATGTATTGTATAATACCCATCATTCAAAGCTCCATAAAATTCCGATCCTTCATGTATTCAAATCCGCGCGCAAACAATAATCATTATTCACACGAAACATTTGAGATTTATATCGACCATCGATCCCGCGTCAAGTGTAAACAAAACGGCAAATTAATCATTTCCCTTGATTAAAGGTTTGGGGGAACATTTCAACGGATCGGCCAATTGAGTTCTTTGTCAGGCATCGATCAGCTCGGCCGCAGCCTGGCGACTGTACGAGCCGCTGGCATACACACATTGTGACGTCACGATTACCTTTTGTCGGCCGCCTGTGTACTTTTAAGGGTTTCCGCCAATCTTAGGCGACGTCAAGACGTTGACGAAAGGCAAAGGCTTTTGTGCGACAGTTTTTCCCCCGTTGAAAGCCAGACTTTTATAACGTTGTTTGGTCTTGAAGGTCCCACAAATAATAATACGTTTAGCCGACCGAGAAATTACTTTACCCAAAGTCATTTGCACATCATAAAACGTCAGGGGATGTTTTTATAAGCTTTTATGTTACTCGCCTTGTTAGCTGGTTTTTTCATTAGACTAAATATTTTAAGTATATTTTTAGATACCTCGATTTGACCAACACGTTTAAGTTACATTTATTTTATTTCTTTTAATAGAAATGTTAAAAGCTATGGCCTATTGACTAGGCGTACACATAATATTACGTCAGATGTGGATGGTAAAAGTCTATCAACAATTTTCACCAACAATAACTTGTAACTAGTTGTGTATTTAATTTTAACTTACAACGTATACTTTTTCTTATTACAATGCCAGAAGCTTATTTAGCTTCTCTTCGTACGTATGTATGTATATGTACATTAATTTCTGTATAAACCATTTTGTTAATAAGATATTGTTGTCAAAACTGCCAACGCACTATTCCAAGAAATATCCTCCCGTCTATTTAATTCTACCTCGTTACGAGAGGATATATCAATTTTCATCATATTATTAATGTGTATTCCATTAATGCCACTAAAATACGTTACCTGTAGGAATTATGAGCGATACTTTATCGTCCAATCAATACAATTACCCAACTGGAACAGACACGAATGGACCATAATATTAATGGACGCCATTGTTCATGGCATTATTAATTTGAGTACCTCCATTTCCATTTATAAGTTAATTACAACGTTTCCCATTAACTTGACATTGACTGAATGTCATCTTGCGAAAATTCGACGTATTTTTACCTAACTCCCACGGAAAGCAGAGTTATGTCTTTCGAGTTGGCTGGTTTTTTTACGTAAATTGTTTAAGGCTTAGATTTAAGTTCATTTATTTATCAATATGTCATAACATATAAATTGTTCATGTCAAAGTTACATCTATGTATTGTATAGTTGCAGGCAAACAACTTGAGCATAAATCGAGTGGAGGGGGTATGTTTGCTCATACACATTTGTACTTGAAACGGGTACTGCGCAGTCAAGGCTAGTGCTCAAGATGTTTGCCGGGAACTGTACACGTCGAGTTGAAAAGTGTTTAATAGCATGCAGAGCTTCATTGTTAAATCACCGATTGTGTGTGACAACAAAATATCATGCTTTGATTCAATATTATGAGTGAGAAGTACATTTTAACTTACCATAATAAACATCATCCAATTCCTTGTACCGCTTGGCATTTACACCAATCCGCCAACTATATAACAGCACCACCAATATTGATATATTCTGAAACAAACAGTTAAACATCAGACTATACACTCGTACACATAACACAAGCATATTTTTAAGCAAAGATGAAATGGGTCGGTAGGTCGGTTGGCAGTACTTGAAACAAAATAATCCTGTGCACCTAGCACGAATTTTCTCGATACGCGTTTACTCGCTACGTAACTCAGTGCGTCACTTTCTAACTCGCCCAGTCGGAGAGAGGCTCACTGGGTTACGTAGCGAGTTAACGCGTATTGAGAAGATTCGTGATAGGTGCACTGAATGGTCATCCCGTGACCGCGACAGTGGCAGTGCGGTCGAACCGTCGGGCTTTAAAAAGGTACATTTGCTATGCTGCGGGACAATTCTCGCGTCCGTAGACATGAAGTCACACTCGAGGTAAACCAAAAAAAGACGTCAGATCCCTTCAAAAACTGTCATTTTTTGACTTATCTTGAACGTGTGTTGAATCTCGAAGAGCGCCAGAATTGGGGGCCTGATTTCATACGGAGGTAGAATAGTGAAGAGGTAAAGTGGACAGCATAGTACTGATTCAATTTGAACGCGCACGTCGAGACAGAACAATATTGTCAAGACAGCAATCAAGGCAGGGCAGTTAATAGCCAGCCGGTCTATTTTTCGGGACAGTTGGCTTCCCTCTCTACCTTTTGTAATCGACCTTCCTGTGCCTACACTCATGTTAACGCAAGGGCAGTGCAGTGCAGTGTAGTGCAGTGCGATTAATCTATATTTGAACGTCAACTATCTTCGTAACTGTCCTGTTCGACTATTCTACCACGACCTTTTTACCACGTACGTCAGTTCTGTGGAATCAACTTTCGGCATCGGTGTTTCCAAGTAGATACGACTTAGGGACCTTCAAGAAACGAGCCTATTCGTTTCTTAAAGGCCGGCAACGCGCTTGCGATTCTCATGATATTGCAGGTGTCTGCGGCGATGATTGCTTACAATTACGTGACCGGTCTGCTCGTTTTCCCCCTCTACTATATAAATCTGCCTCAGTGCTCTACCCCCGTGTAAAATCAGCAAGTCTTTGCGGCTTTTGCTGTAGAAACTTTAGGACCGTGGGGACCTGAAGCCCATAAACTATTTGGCTAGTTAAAAAAATTATTAACACGGTCCACCGGTGACCATAGGGCTGTCTCATTCCTCGGCCAACGTATCGGCATCGGCATAGCGATACAACGAGGAAATGCAGCCAGCCTTATGGGTGCACCCTGCCCAATGATAACAACTTAGGGGATATTTAAGATTTAGGTTTTTAGGTTTAGAGTACTTAGTTTATTTTAGTGTTTATATTATCTTGTATACCCTTTTTTCTTTTTTGTGTATAATAAAGTACTTCTTAGTGCTGACATTGTCAATCATTATGTGTTCGCGTCAATCATTGTAAGAGCGGTTTCTCACTACGTCCGTTTCGAATCCGTGAAAATATGGTCCGTAGTAGCCGTAGAACTATTTCTATGGTAATTTACGCACTAGATCTGATCTCCGTCCGCGCTGCGTACGAGCAGAGAGGCAGCGGAGCGAGCGGGGTATGCGGCTGGGTGACGTGAAGCGGCAGGCATTCAGTGTATTAGTTCAGTGTGGCAAAGAGCGCATGCGCACGTTGTTATTTGCGTTATGTTTCCTTACGATGTCTTTACTTTAGTTGAAAATTTTGCAAATAACCCATATTTTCACGGGTTCGGATTGGATTCGGTTCAAACTAGTGCGTAAGCAATATCCGAATTCGGTCCGAGTTTTTTAGACCCATGTTTTCACGGGTTCCGATCGGATTCGGATCGGACGTAGAGCGAAACCGCTCTAAGTCTGTTCGCTAGATAACTTATACGCAGTTTATGGTACGGAGGCGCTTGATCATGCAGATACTGTCCACGCGATCAATTCGCAGACAAGGCCGTTAATTTAGTTTACAAATGAGATTGCAGTTCACCAAACCAATCAGCCGATATGCGTAAATCCATAATGCCGTATTACGCAAACGTCATTAACTCTACTAGTAAGTATTTAAATAATTCACATTTGAATTACATTTATCTGATCATTTCAATGTTTTTGATATTATGACGTGATCGCAGTAAAACTGGCGTTCAGGATAATGAAATGACGATGGATAGTTTTTTCTTAATAATCAATACCAAACGAACTGCCTTTAAATTTCGCTTTCAAAGCAAAAATTTACTGTTGGCGTTCTATTTAATTTATAGACAAGTGAATGAGAAACACCAAATATTTCTTTTATTATTTTATGAATTCGGAATATATCGGATTCAATGGCGAGTCAAAAATATCCCAAATCAGTTATATTACTAATACTATACATATCAATTATATATGAAACCAGATATGAAATTTTAATTCTGAATTAAATGATGAAGGAAGCGTAAATAAAGAAAATGTTACCCCCCCCCTCCCCCCCCACTTGATTTTTCATTTAATTTAATTACTATAGTAAGACTCTAGTCTGCGTTAGTCCGCAAGTAAAATGCCTGTGGCATACAGACGGACAGATATAGCGATACAACAAGGGTTCCGTTTTGTCATTGAGCTCCGAAACCCTAAAACATTATCAAAATCATCAGTGTCATCGTAAATTAGGGTAGCGAAACGAAGCCATAAATAATAAAAGGTTTTACATGACAGGTTCAGAGAAAGAGATGACCGGTCGGTGAATTTTATGACTCATAAAATAGACACGAAACAGGCGTGGTTTAGCTGACACCAAGAATGAGAAAATATCTTTCGATCCCGATCCTAAGCCTTGTAACAAACTACAAGTTTGTTTGAAACACGCTCTCTCTTTTATTTACAAACAACTACAAGAGAGAGCGAGTTTCCGAACAAACTCAGGAACAAGTAAAACCCAACCGCGGATGCAGCGCTCAGCCCGCGCCTGCTGCCTGCAGGACGCGACGGATGGTGACAGCTGTGCACCTAACACAGACCTTCTCGTTACGCGTCAACTCGCTACGTACCTCAGTGCACCTCTCTCCTACTGAGCAAGTAAGAACGAGACTCACTGATTTACGTATCTTGTCGAGAAAGTCCACACTAGGTGCACTGTACTTGGTATAACACACTCAGGTACAAAGAAAATGGGTACACTTTGTATAGAATTTCCGTACAAAGGGCATCCGTTTTCCTTGTCTAAGCCGGAGTCAAGAAGCTTAATACGAAAGTACAGGTCAAGCTTAATTCATTGCTATTTAACATATGAAAATGTATATGCCTATTTATTAATTAAACAAGTACATACTAGTTTTCTACCCAGCTTTGCTCGGGACTGTTGTTTTTTATTGTCATAGAGAGTATAAGAAGATCGAACTAAAATTATTGTAATCGAAATTATTTATCTTTTAAATTTTTTCGATTTTTCTTTTTGTATTTTAAGCATAACCTAATGAGATTAGTATTCTATAAGTTTGTATTAAAGGCACTATTCTACTAGTTTCTAACTCTAGCATATTCCAACGTAGACGACCTAAAACTTTAGGAACAACGAATTGAAATTGAAACAAACTAAGCTGAAATTCCAAAAGGGCTCTCTCTAGAGATAAACCGTTGGCTAAGTACTTTTTAGTGTCAGCGCCTACACTACTAACGTATCTAACTACGTAGTTACGTAGATGACAATACTTACTCCCTAGTTGACAGGCAAATTAATGCATGAAAACGGCTGGGACCCAATTATTATTCGATCACATGGAAATTTTATCAAAGTTATTACACCACAAATTCACCTATATTTCAGTAAAGGTTAAATAATAGGAGGATCAACGCGCTATTAGCAATTATACTTAAATCTGCGCAGTGTAGCGATAATACCGAATCATAATTAAATAAGTAAATTAACGTTGCGCAAGATAACGTGCACAATTAAAACTTGGAATTAAAACGTTGCGATGATAAAAGAACAGCAATTCATTAAGGTCCTAAATTAAAATAATTACGGAGATAAGCTGTAAGGGATGGGGTTAAACTGATAACATATTTGGAATGTCATACCGGGAGCGGGCGTAGGACCGCCCAAAAATGTGCCCTGACGATTTTCATAAGGCTTATTAAGCGGCCCACCCTGAGTAATGAGATATTTATCTGCCTCGAAATTTCATCATGAAGGCTTTACCGGCCAATTTAGATTATAATCTACAATTTACGTCTTGTTTTAAACGGGCGTTGCGTTCTTGAAGACATAGTTAGTAGCTTGCATCATTTGTTGTCAGCTTTGAGATTGATTTTTGCAATTTTAAACATTTAAGATTAATTTTAAAATATTTTAATTATCCTACATTAATGGCTCTAATATGACAAGACGTTTAATTTATCCCTCCCTGCGTCTCTGTTAAAAGAGTGTCATAAGAAAGAGACGCACATCGAGATAAACTCAATAAACTAAACTGTGGTCATGTTGCCACCTCAGGGATGGCCAAACTACGGCTTACGAACGATTGCAATCCGACCCGCGACCATCAACCCTGAAATAGATAATACACAACACAACACAACATAAATCAAGAAACATGTATTGCTATCAGAGCTTCAAAAACTTTTCCCCACAAAGGTTTGTTAGTAAATCAATATTTGTCAAAGTGGACCAATGCCCACGTAGGAAAGAGTTTGCCCGTCCCTGGCCTCCATAATGTCCCACTGCTGAGTAAAGGCTTCCCCTTCCTTCCGCCACTCGTCCCTGTCAAGCAGATACTCCTGTCAATTTGTCTGCAATGCGATTAGACCGTTTCGCTATTTCCTCTTCGATTTGTCCCAGTTTCGATGGCCACCCCACGAAACCCGGTGGGATTTAGGCCCATTGTTCTGGAGCCATACGGCAGTCATGTCTAGTCCCATTTCAATTTGGTGAGGTAGATCTACACCGTATCTGCGATTCCGGTTTAAAAGCGCAGTTTGTGATTCTGATATGATCAGTTCTTCGAACACATAGAATACTCCGCTTCATTCCGAGTTGGTAAACCTTAAGTTTACACCGTTGGCCTTCAGCCTCTCACTAAATTTGTAAAAAGGCTTTTGCTTTTCAAATAAAAATCTTTTACAGTCTCGGTATTCACACAAGTGCTCATTACTGTCGCCTCAACCGTGATAAAGGTTCTGTAATTTAAAAAGTCTAAATAATTTCAAGAATCCGACATCACCACTCCATTGTTACGTCTGGGACTGTAAAGAAATCTCAAAGATCTAATCAACATTTGAACGTAAGGAAAGAAAGCTCTCTTCTTCTGACAAGTGGACTTGATTTGACTTTGACAATGTACTTAATCCAAGGCGACTTAATCATTAAGGCTCGTAAAAAAAAGTCTTCTTGTCAAGCAAATTTCTAGTGGAAGTCACTGGCCTGAAACGTATTTCGTGGCTTCTGTTCTGTTGATGCCTTCCTGACACAATCAAAATTTTAGTTGCGTAATAAGCAAAACCGCAGACTGAGTAGGGACAATTTTGCAAAGTATTTGTACTACTTATTTATTATCCTATTAGTATTTTATGTTATTTTTGGTAAACTTTTACAATTAATTGCGCTGATTTCCAACCGATTTAGAAAAGGAGGAGGTTCTCAATTAAACAGATTTTCGTGTGTGTTTATTACACGATATCTCCGCCAATTGTAAAGCAATATAATGATTCTTTTTTTAAAATGTAGTGGTTAAACGCGAGGCTAGTCTCATTTAAATTTGAAGAAAATATTCCACCTCTCATAATGGAAAATTAAAGGATGAATCAACGTCTACATTATACTCGTAGATACGAGGCTAAACAGAAGCCAGAATCGGTTTCTAATTTGGATTTATAAAAATTTGGTTTTGATTATAATTTTTACTTAAAATTTTGTCTTTAATTAACCGCATTGATTTTGAGCCTTTGTTAATACGAAAAACAACTGAATTTTAACTTAATTTTTGATACTTAGTTTTATTTACAATATTTTATAATTCAACAATCATCGAAAGTAAATTTCCAGAAAGACATGTTTTGGTGACTGCTGTTATCACTACCAGAACAGTATTATGATACGATCAGTCGTATTACTAATAATAAAATCACGAAAAGCGCAAACTAGAAGACAGCACTGCCTAAAAGTAAGTTAATATATAAATACTTAAGTATGTTTTTATTATTAAAACTTTGGAAAATGCATGTGAAAGGTTTCTTTGTTGGCTTCCAACTTCGTAGCTATCTGTTTTCGCCTGAAAGATGGTGTTGAGAAAGTTTTAAAGTTGGAAAGGATGAAGTGGCTTTGCTTTAGAACTTTCCTTGTTTGAAAACTAGCGACGCTATCACTGGAAAATATAACTTTCGGAGATTTTCGACAAAAACGCATCGATAAGTTTAAAACTGGGATTGATTTGATTCTTCGGCACTTTTTAGGATTTCGTAGTCAATCTTATAGTTCACCATTTTCCTTTGGCTGTCTACACGGTTTCATATCACGGTCAACAAATTTGAAATTTAGTGCACACAGAATTTCTACCCCGCACATAAGTGCCAAAATAAAATTAGAAAAGTTTTCAGATTAAGTGTCTCTAAAAAATGCACTTCTTTCAGTTCAGTTGCCATAAAGGAGGTGAAAAAATCGCAAAAGTATGTATTTGAACACAATCTTATATAAATCCTATATAAAGCATTTACACTGCGCTGAGCTGCTTTTAGTGACGTATTTGTTTTTTTTTATATACATATTTATTGTCTAGACTCAAGAATTTATAAAACTATTATACTAAGTTAGTAAGTTACTAGAGTGCATCAAAAAAGTTGTAATAGGTATTTAAAGTAACGTAGGAAATTTCTCAATAATTGTGCGTATATACGCACTCTCTCCAAAGGGTGGTAGGAACAAGTTGAGATAAGTTAGAGAACGATATCCCAAATTTGTATGTATACAGTTAGTAGCATATATTTCTCACAATCAAAGCGATAAAATCTTCGTTACCATTTCTGCGTGACTATACCTTCCTAAAATCATCAATTACAAATAGCGCTACGTTGCGCAGACCTTAGATAAAGGTATCACGTTACCGAGATATAATTTTAATTAAGGCATGAGCAAGCAATCAAGTTAGCTCCGTGATGGTTATCGCGACGCTAAATCGCCGTATCTCAGAGGCCATTTGTTATCCACATTCCGGGCATCGGTTAACTAGGGTATGCCCAACGTCTCGGAAGCCTCGGCTGCAGCGGAGCGCCTCCGGAGCCCTGTAAGCCTTCTGCGGTTAGGCCGGAGATGTCACGGGCTCCTAACAGCACAATGATAGTTAAATTATTCACAAGCCCACTTGTTACAGCTTCTATTGTCTCTGGTTTACGGTTGAAATTCGATTGATATACGCGCCTGTGGCCCTATTATAATCGGCCTAGAATTAATTTATCGCTCCTTGCGTCTCTGTCAAACTAGTGTCATAAGAAAGGGACGCATAGGGATTTATAAACTCAGATAAACTAAACTTGGCCGGTCATGGTAGGGCCACTGTGCTGTGAGGTTTAAGAAGCGTTTGATTTATCTTTGATTTTATTTATAAAGTGTTTAACTTTTAAAATAAATGTGTATTAATTTCGTGCGACAACCGTGGGCTAAGTATGACGGCATAGTCTTTACTCGTTTTTGTAGAGCTTTTTTGCGAGGCTTACACAATTTTTTTTTTACTTTTACTTATTCTCAATTATTATTATTTATTTCAGAAATAATCCGCTCCAAAAGTATTGGTTGGTTATAAAAATGCTTAAGCAAAATTGCAGCTAAAGGAATATACAAAAACAAATAACAAAATTAAACACCACAAAAGAAACGTAGTTTGTTCCAGTGTTTGTCCCCAACGGTTAATGAATTCGTTTAATGTTTAAGAACAAAAATTTCAGGTTTTTCTCGCGTCAGCAATCATTAGCCATCATTGGAAAACGGCACATACTTCTCCCCATGCTGGAAGGGAAATTCTTTACGAGTTCCATCGTGACACGAGTGAGCGTTCCGGAAATTTCAAATTTTGGGCTCGAATGGTTTCGGCTCCGCGCTGATGTGTATATAGATTTTATCTGACGCTACGTACGAGTAAGTAATTTCAGCAGAGCAATTGGAATACACTCATGAATGACTTTAATAGCCTCCCACGACTAGTTAGCGGTAGTTGAAATATCGGTTGGTAACTTTCGAGGCTTGCGAGATGATTTTCGATGTTCAATTTGAAAGTTCAAACAATGAGTCTGTCGACAAAAATGTAATTGAAAACCCGAAAATCATTTAATTCACGGAATATAGCATCACGTCACGTCAATCACGACACTGAGTTTTTTTTGTTTGCTATTTTTAATTAGTATCTTTTGAATTTAGAATACTGTTCAGGCTCCAGCAAGAGCTTTCCACAAAAGTGCTTTAATTCTGTTAAGAAGTGAAAAGTTGCTAATAATTAGACTAGGTGTTTGTTTGGAAGCTTTTAAGTCTACTGTGATTTTATTTGAATTAGATACACTCGATAACTTTCGCACGATAAGAACGTGTTAATATACTAGTTTTTTTTATAATTAAATTCCACTTTGGAAGTATTTTGAGATTCCTTTATTAACTTGCAAAACATAAATTGGTGGCCCATGAGGGAAAAAATAACAAAATAGTCGATACCAAACGGATAAGGATTTGGCATCAACATTTTAAAATCGAACCGTATCTATTATAGACATAATATCGTCTATATAGCTTGCTATTACGTTTCGTACAGTTAGCGAATGATCTGGAGACCCACGGGGGGGGGGGGGCTAAAAGCGGGCAACAGATTAGCGATTCTCTTGAGATCGCTGGAGCTTCTGATCAGGTAAGCCGCTTGCTCTTTTGCCTCACATTCCATAAATAAATAGATAATAGCGAAATTTAAATTGTATTACCCAGTTATTTATTTGAAGTTCAAATCATAATGTAAGTAAAATACGAACCTAGTGCGGTATGTTTTACTTGTAAATCATCTTTAACTAATATTTTGTTTTTTAAGGCTATGAATTGGTATTTAATCCCATATTCATAGACCTGTCAATTCAGTGTCCTGCTGAATAAATATGGTTCGGGTGTTTTATCATCGACGAGTATTTAAGTCTAACCACCGATACGTAAATATTGCTGACATCAACGCCAAAACCACAATATTTCGACGGCTTTATTTACATAATTCGATTGGACTCTTCTAAAAGATTGAGCGATAGGATTGAAAACGCCGAAATAATTTTTCTTCACGCACAATGAATGCTTTGCCTCATATTAGGACATTTCTATTTAAACTTGTATCGGTAACGGGCATTTCTCTCATTTCGTGCAAATCACCCTACTTCGGGAGAAAAAATATATTTTTTCTTAATTTAATGCCAATGTCAAGCTACATCAAAAAAAGCATCTAAATATAATTAACACGTAATTAGACTCAAAATTGGCGGAGTTTTTTTTTAAAAGAGCATGGTAATGACACTAATAGAGATAACGTAAAGAAAATGATGCTGATAATGAAGAATTGAATAAAAAAAAGCTATGTCTGTTTACATTTTTATACAGAAGAAACATCTAAGTTCAATAGATTAAAGATAGATATACATAAATATAATTATTTCAAGGATTAATTTATTTTTTTAGTTATATATACCAAAGCTGTAACATTAGCATACCATTACCATATTTTGTTATTTATTTATAAGTCCTAAAAGTCATGTTGGTAATGATATTTAAGCACAAAATTTTTTTTTTTAGTAACTTAATAGCCAAACATGATTAATTTTAGGTGGCAGATTGCGCTATGTATCTCAGCAAAAATATTAAAAATGTTTGGTAGTTTGGAAGTGCGTAGTGTCGTTTATATATTGATGAACATGTGATTTGCATTAAATGAGAGAATCACCCTAACCTAAACTTAAATTACATTTAAATACTATCTGCACTGTCAGTTTTGTTACGAAACATACATAATTTGACATTAATTGTCAGTTTGGTTACGGCCACTATTATTGCTGAGATGGTACAAACGATATTTGCCACTTGTCTATTGACGTTTGTAGTGACGAGGTTAAGGCGTGTTGATTTACGTATCTACCGATTATCGACTAAGGGTGGCAGGTTATTGCAATCGATTATAGTGACGATTTTTAAAAATATTTTTATATGAGTTACGACGATGAACCTCGTGCAGGCTCCGCCCGGATTGGTACCATAATCTGATATTGTTTCGGTCAGAAATCTATGCTTTGAAAATTCAAAATTCGCTTTTTAGTGAGTCTGGTTGTTTATTTAAGTTACACGCCTAATGTCAATTGCTCACAACCCTTAACAAAATTTTGCTTTTCCCAAGGGACGTTAATTCCTGAGGAGTTCTTCTGGAGTGCGATTTTTGAATCTCACCGGGTGACTAAAGCTCACCAAACTGGCCGTTTTTCATAGAGATTCGGTCATTTTTGTGAGCTTTAGTCACCTGGTAAGATTCAAAAATTGCACCTCTTCACCATCAGCCTCATTTAACCAAATGCATTGCAATGAGCATAAATTGCCTTAGCAACTAGGTATATTAAAATAACCGCGCGTATCGCCACCCGTGGAATACTTATTATTGAGTGGTTCCGGAGGATGTCTGTATTCACCATCAGTTCCAGTTTTCCGATAGCAAAAGTACAAGTTACTGTAAAAAAAAACAAATCGCTACAGGTGTGCATATATTTTTTTAAGATTTCCCTTGATTTCTCCAGGATCCCACCATCAGATGGTGACCTGATGACAATGGAACCAACTTGAAAGTATACCCTTTCCAACAAAACAAGAATTTTTCAAATCGGTCCAGCCGTCTTCGAGTAATCCCGGAACATACTCCTCTTTTTTTTGAAGTCGGTCAAAAAGGGCGCGTTCTTAGTCATGGGGATTTTTTTGGTTCATTTTAATGTTTGACTTAATGTTTTGATATCTTATTGATTTTGTAATAAATTAATCGATTTCAACAAATTTACGAAAATGTCATCTGAATCGAAACGAAGAACTTGGTTACTACACTAAGTTTAAGAAAAAAAAGACTTAATATGTAACTGTTTACGTGTTGAGTTGTTAGTATGAAATAGTTTATTATTACGATAGAAATAAATGTAATAACCACTTAGTTGCACCTCAAAAGAGCATATACATAGCTTTTAGGTATATGTGAAGCTCAAAAGCTGTTGAATATTTTATTTATAATTTCAATGGATAATGCACATTTACGTTATATGGGTGTTGTCATGTGTCAAATGATGGGTCTTACATATATACTTCTGTAACTACTAGTTAACGGTCGATTTTAAACATAAATGTCATTAGTTCCAGAAAAATTCCATGTCAACTAGGTAAAAAAAGCGTTAACTCTTAATTTAACAAAATAAAAAATACATAATTTAATTTTATAAGTATAAATGTACTATTGAGAAGTAGGTATAGAAAACAGCAGAGCGGTCAAAGGGATCGTAAATAAATTACATTAATTTAAATGGCATGTAACGACAAAACACAGAAAAGTCTCAGGCATCTGGCAGGACTTAAACCGCGCGCTTAATAATGAATGCAATAAATACTTGAAAATGTTTCCTATATGTATACTTATAAAATTTTAGGACTCTCATTAAATCCTTTTTCATTCCATCATTAAATCTTGAGAATTATTAAGTTAAGGCGAACTAAAAAGTGTACCCATTAAGGACAGATCTGTCCGAAACGGTCATGCTATCTCCGAATAAATGGTGAACATACAAATGAAATAAATGTAACATCCTGAACATACAAGTAAATATTAATTTGTATCTTTTCAGGAGGTTCAGTATCTTTAGGTTGAAAAGTATACAACTATTTGTATCGCAACACTCACCAAAGTGTATAGGGCACTTGCGTATGCTGCATGTTTGACATGTAGAGTGCGACAACAGGGCAATGTTGTGTCCTGCTCGCTCGCAGTCCACGCCTTCATCTGAAATACAGCAAGCATTAATTATTTGAGTCACATCATCTCTGTTAATGCTTAATCCTACTAATGGGAGTAAAGCCAGGAATATTCTTAGAATAGAATAGAATAATATATATTTGCTCACAATTCCATATAGATACTTAAATATATCACACTAACAAGGTAAAGAAAACCATTAAAACATAAAAACGCATGCACATATGCGATGTACGCAAACTCAAGACTGAAGTAGAAGCCAAAAAGTGCCAAAAAGGGGGCAAATTGTCACAGCAAATCACGACAATGATTTTCAATAGGTCTCATGGGGATTCTAGCTTTAATATTCCTACAACTGTCGTTGATTTAAATCAAATATGGTAATAACAACAATGAAATTGTACAAAAAAGCCTTGATTAAAACAATATGTAATTGCTTTAAGATGTTATAACATCAGACTATAATAGAGTTAGATAAACTGCTGATGCATTGCTTTGCAAAACTGCAAAATCCTGCGAATTTAGACGTTTCATGGCATTGATTACAACAGGCCTTAATTGTAAGTGCCATGTCACTTTGCCATTAAACGATACACATTTCAACTCCAAAATATCAAAAATAAAAAACATCTTGCTGACCTAAATGTAAACAAACTATTGAGCATGTATTAACAATAAAATAACGAGATGACACTCGTTTTTTTTAAGCCTTAATATCAAATGTGTTTGATTGTTGCCTATTGTGATAGGCTCCAAAAATAAGCATGTTTCGTAAATTTTCGGCACATTTATTGCAACTGACTGACTTTTTAATAACTCTGTGTGAGTTTTAACGAGACGCTTGCTACACACGGGACTTAAGGGTTAGCCGGTCCAAGGATCTCGGAGAGAGAGAGAGTATATCGAATAAATCCCTTTCAATTGGTCCCAACTGACTTCGCAGTTGGTGTTTTAAACAAGGAAAATTTTCGCACCATACTTCAGTCGGCTACCAAAATAATTCCTGAAAATTATTGCGATTGAATTCACATCGAAATGATTAACGCTTTCATCCCTTTGAGACAAAAGTATGTGGTATCTATTGATATTTGAAAAATATTTACATTTATATATAAGCTGCAGATTATCATTATTTTGTCTTTTTTACTTGTTTTAATGACAATAATTAAAGCGGTATCGATCTGCTATTTCCCATTTCGATGCCATGTGCTTTAATAATCTTAACAGTAGTTGTCAAAGAATTACATAATGGCCATTCTTCCTGTACCCTTCGACCTAAGATAGGACTACGGACTTCAAATTGTAAGCAACCACATCGGTATTCCATATTTACTCATGTTTTAATAAATAAAATATCTTATCTTTATCTTTAAGGCTTATCGGGACAGGCTTATATATAGACTCACACTGATTTTCTATAAAATCTCGAATATTTTGCGAATGGTGGCGCGGCAAAAAACTGATTGTTTAACAAATCATTCTCACAGTACAAGAAAATCCCTCTAAAAACAACATGACCCGTGCAATGTTGTTGTTTAATTTCAGCTCGTTTCCATTATCTCCGGCGTCGATGGATAAAAAGTAACAATGAGTTATTCAGGCGCTTCAGTCTTTCACCGGCCACTGTATATTCCCGAAAGGGTTGACAAGTTATTAACTGATAAAAGAGAAATTTCAAAGAAAATTTTTTTTCGCTAAATAAAAAAATAACTATGTAATACAATCGAATATCCCAATGTGTCACAAAATATGAACATGTCCATTTTGTTATCAGAATTCAGCGCATTATGGTAACAAACCGGCCATTTCTTGACGCCAATTAGGATATTTATTTGTTTAAAAATTAAAAAGACATTATGCAACAAAACAGTTTTTTTTTAATTTTCCTTAATAAATTGCGCCAACAGCAGTTTTTGATTCAGTTAAAGTGAATCAAGCACTGCTGTGTGTGTGCTGAGTTACTTAGCAAGTTAAGGTTTAAGCTAGGTGCACTGCATACCTATGCGTGTCATAGTATCTACTCGCAGTCAATAGATCAGAATTAAACATGTGATGACTCGGGGCACCTTCTAGGAATTTAATATCGATAAATTTGATGTCGATGCTTATATTACATACACCCATTGGAAATGCTCTACTATAGTCTACTAATATAAAGAGCCACTATATCATAGTGAAAATTTTCATGTACTCGTAAACACCAATTTTTAATACTGACAAAAATGGAAAAAATATGTTTTTTTATAATTTAAAAACTTCTCTCTTTGTTTAAAAGTGTAGAATGAATGAATAATAGTTATTATTGTTAAGTAACATCATGATCTTGATGTAATATCACTACTTTAACTACTTTTTACTAGGTAATGTGTCACTATTTTTATTTTTATTAAAATATACATACTTACAACAGTAGTCGCGCTTACTTACTAGTCAACGAATTTATTTAACTTTACATTGTCATTTAAGTGAATTTAATAAACACCAGAGTCGAGTGAATGCAGTGGAAATGAGAGCGTTGAGAAGTATGTGTGGTGTGAGTCTGAGAGATAGAGTGAAGAATGAGGTGATAAGAGAGAAATGCGGAGTGAAAGAAGATATAGTAACAAAAATTGAGAAAGGTATGTTAAGATGGTTTGGGCATGTAGAGAGGATGGATGAAAGAAGATTAACAAAAAGGCTGTATGAAGGGAGAGTGGATGGAAAAATGGGAAGGGGAAGACCTCGGCGAACGTACTCCGACCAAATCGGAGACATTCTGGAGAAAGGCCAGGTCAGGAGTACCCTAAACCGACGAGCATGCATGAAGAATGTCATGAAAGTAAGTGAAGCGAAAGTTGTATGTCAGGATCGTAGCAAATGGAAATCCGTGGTCTCTGCCTACCCCTCTGGGAAACAGGCGTGATTTTATGTATGTATGTATGTATGTAATAATTCTTTTAAGAAATAAATAATTATTTAACCCGGATATATCGATATTATTCACTCCCGCTAAAATATTTTGCCGCATCACTTTAGTATTTTTGCCCCGAGTTAGCACGCTTGAAAAGAATAACATTAATATCTATCACACCTAATACGTACTTGTTTTAGCTAGTTGAAATGGCCCTTTCTTAGAATACACCGAATAAGAAATCTTTTTCACAAGTGACTGTCCCTTTTATGCAGCCACTCATGGAAAAGATTTGATTAAGGTTTTCTATCCCCGGTGCTCCCTGGCCCACATTTTGTTCGTAAAATATTGAAATACTTTTCAGCAGGTAATTTCCTCGAAACCCTTCACATGTTTGCAAACTTTGTCCTTTTACGAAGTTATTCATCATGGCGAAGTTTTAACACAACAAACGCGAAAGGATGAATAAACAGAAAGCCTAATTCATTCATTCGTTGTTTCACTAATGCTCGTTGTTATTTTTCATTGTATAAACTTTCGTTTTAGATGCTTTTATCGAAACCCCTTGTACTAGATAATTTTCGTGGCTACCGTGTTATACTCAAGAGTTTGTAAAAGATGTAGTTTTTTGAATTAAAACTTCAGCATGAGACTAGCGTATCCATAGTCTTGTGAATGGTATTAATTTTGTATAATGGTTTTGCAGACGCCGTATTAAAATATTATAATAAATGTACTTCCCCAGTTTAAGACGAATCTAATAACACCTCGCTCAAATCAAACCGCTTAGGCTACAAAGCATAGACATACATATATACAATCGTACACTCGAAAAACGCATATTCTGGCGGCAGATGGGTAAAAAGAGACATTTTTGTATGTATACTAGGCTCTAATTAGCGGCACGACACTTCCTTTGACAAGCTTGGCTTGGATTTCTCTTTATTTTCCTTTTAAAATGGCAAAGAAATGCAGACGTGAGGCTCATCTCACATGTTAGTGCACTGCTACTAGCGTTTATTGTGGATATAAAGCGCCCGTCTCTTTCACCCACACTAACTAATTAGAAAGGGATACATTCTTTATGTCTGTGACAAAATCTAGCGTGCTAGAGCCTCTGGTGATTGCCGCAGGCTCGTTTATCATCATCTACATTATTTTCCTTAAATAGTCGTGATAATATTTAGTCAATATACAGTATGAAACAAATGCACGTCGTCGTATTTAACAGTCGTGTCCAGTTTTAAGTTCAGCCACGGATTTGCATGGATTAAAGGAGGAAAATGTTTTACATTCTTAATTGTTTTACAAATGAGCGCTATATGTGTAACTAACTATCGCCATTAATTTACGTGCGAAACCGTTGTCGACTGATGTGTTGGTTATAAAATAATGTTTTTCAATTCATTAAGTAACAAGCGACCCGCTCCGGCTTCGCTGCAAGTTATTAACGGAAACTGAATTCGAATCTATTGTACATTTATGTACTTTTTGTAGAAAGATCTTTAAATTAAAGTGAAAGCCGTTGCATGGTTTAAAAGTAAACGGCCGAATGTAAGATGAAGACAGACGGAACGGACAGTGACTTTGCAATTTAGAAAGAAGATTCAGAAATTACTAGATTATTTTTTTAGACATTGTACTCGTATAGGACGTTAAATATGATTTTTGCCACTAACGGAAGAATGAAGTCTCTTACTAAATAGTCGTTCTGTACCTCGATCAGCTCACAATAATATATCTTCGGTGGTTTTTGAAAGTCAATGGTCACGGCTAAGGCTTCATAAAGCTTCAAGTGCTATAAAGTGTTCCGATAACAACGCTTCTCAGTAAACACTAGGTAACGGAGCTACTCAGTAAGGACTAAAATCTTTTGTTCGCTGGATTTTTGAAAGAGATCCCGACTTTGCTATTTTAGAAATCAACTATAAGCATTTTATACGATTATAGAGTATTAATTAAGTAAGTAATAAAATTGCTTCATCTTAATTTATTTGTACGAACCTAGCATTACACGAGTAAGTTAGTTTTCAAAATGAAAATAAAAAATTTATTTTGCTAGTAGGCCATATAGGCTCTTTTACATGTCCGAATCTACTAGCGCTTCGGGAAATGGAAGATACTACTGAGAAGAAACGCCACAAGAAACTCAGCAGTTTATACAAAGACGACGTTTCTTTAATGTGATTTATCACTACTAATCCAGTTAGTAGAATTTTATATAGGAAATCAATTAGCCGAAACGTGTGATTAAAAAATATGAGATGTCATTCGCAAAAAAAAATCTTGCTCGACAATAACAGGCAAATTAAATTTGAAAACTTTATGTCATAAATTATGATTAAATCATTTCAAAAACAATTAAATATATTTAATTGTTGACCAATCGATAATTACGAATTAGTATTATTAAACTAAACTTTCTATTATTCGTAAAGCGGGCTGCATATTATGATATCTTTGCATAAATCATATACCGCTCTTGGCATTATCTGTGGCTTTTACAAGGCTAGTTAACAAAACGCATTCATCTTTCTCACCATTTAAATATTTTATATGACACTTTAGTTTATTATTAGATTACTCTATCTTTATTATTGTGTACTATTTATATTACAGTATTAATTACTACTCTACTTTCATATTTACCATCAGCACCTTGAAATGTTTTCAGCTTTGAATCAAACTCCCCTAATTTTTAATTAACTTGTAATGCGGTTATGACAGCGTTAACAAACTTCAGTATACCAATAAAATTATTGCGAGTTTGGGGTCTTTAGATCTAATTAAAAGAAAGTAAAATACCTTTTCCGAATTTACCTTAGTGAACTGAAGGAGCTCAAAGAGGGTTTAGGCAAGTTGTAGCTAATATTGACTTAAGACCACTACAAGTCAAGAGCTGAAACAAGTATTTGAGTATTTTGTCAATAAACGCTGCGCCCAGGGAAACGAGAAGGAACGGGTGCAAATTTAGATTTGACATTCATATTTTTACAACCTTATATTTAATAATAATAAATACGTTGGGACAGTTAACACCGATTGACCTAGTCCCAAAGTAAGCAACTAACGCTGCGCGAGTTATGGGTACTAGACAACGTATACAAATACTTATACGGGTACAAACATTCATATTCATCATACAAACATTTGCCCTTCCCGGAAATCGAACTCGGAACCTCAAGTTTTGTAGTACCAACCACTAGGATATACGGTCGTCAGAGTTATTTAACTTGCAATGTTTGTAAGTTCTCCATTTCAAACTTGCAAATCAGTTTTAATTCACTGAGGTCTGAATGTTGCCAAAACATCTGATGAAAATGCAAATAATACAGTACCGTTAACAAAAACACTTAACAAACAAAAAGTGTTGTTGTTAAAAAAAAATTAACAACAACACTTTTTGTCTGGTCACTAGAGTCGTAAACAAAATAAACTGAAAGTGTCATTTTCAATTTCGACATTGGCAGAAGCATCGATAAATTTGATTAGCTATGCACGCACAAAAATAACTCACTTGAATTGAACAACAAAACTTATTTTCTTTAAAATACCCCTCTTTTTGCGTCGGGGTTTACAAACTGCAGACTTCTAACGCGTTAATTTTATGGTCAGATAATTATATGATCACTAATTAAAATACATCTGAATGGCTGTATTATTACCTGGCTTAATACTAGGAAAATGTTGGCAATTCCTAAGCAATTATTCCATAACCCTTTATGTAAATAAATTGAGTCTTTATATCTAGCATGTGAACTGTTTTGTGTGTGAATTAATCTTTTTTACTTGGCTTTATTACGTAATAAAACCAACCGTTATTCTAAGAAGGTTCTATAAATTTTAATTTCGTTAATTAAACTTAAAAAACCGACTGCGTATAAATACTTAACTGGGAAAAAAACAAGCTACATAATTAAGAGGAAACACCAAGGTCTAGAGAATTGAAAAATAGGTATTTGTAAAATCTATTGCTGCCTCCATCTATCAAGCCTCCCCTCGCAGAGTGCAATAGAGACAGCCGCAGCTTGGACTGAAAATACCTATTAAAAGTACACAAAATCAACGATTCGTAGACCCCTGATTCCTTCTCCAAAACTTAACCGATTTTACTACTTTTTTCATTAAAAATTAAAGAAAGGCTTTGGCAGTGTTCCTATGTTTTCCTTTTTTTATATAATCTAGTAAATTTTGTTTTCTGAATGTATGAACGCAGCCGAAAATCTGGCCAATTTTTTAGGTTTTTGAATGTCCATATCTCTTTTAATAATTAATTTATTAAAAAAAGGAAAACATAGAGACATGCATAATAGTGGCCATCGATTTTTTGGAAAAAAAAAATTGCTCTACTGGCATTATCCTAGGTTGCGATACCTTATGTATTTGCTATATTCCTATATTGGTCAAAAAAAAATATTTAGATTATAATGCTTGTCTTTCTCCTTTTATTAAAAATAATTTTTTGACGTGGCCGTTTAATTTAAACAATTTAATTCAATTTGAATTTCAAATTTTATTAATTAACGAGTTAAAGTTTTAAAGCCCAACAGAGTATTCATGCAGTCTACAAAAAACGTACCTTTTTGTAGTTCATGTCAAAATGGTGACATAAATGTGGCACAATGTATATAAATATATTAAGAATGGGTCATTTATTCGCTACCTTTCATTTGATACTCATATTGTTGCAAAAACAAAAACATTTATCGAGCTCTTTTTTAATTCGCAGACGTCATATTATTAGAATACCCTTTTAAATTCAAAAACCTTTAGGCCACAGACCGTGCCAAAGAATAAGATACACACAAAAAAGATAAGTCTCTCTTATAGCAGCAGTAGGGTAAAAAACCGTGGTAGCCTAATGGTTTAATCAATGCTGCAATGGTATTACAAGTATAGCTTCGAATCCAGGATAAAATTTCAGATTTGTACATTGAACTTAAAATTTACCAACAGCTTTCTGTCAAAAAATACGTCGTGAGGAAAACTGTTTACATCTGCGGAGCATTTTATGGTGTGTAATGTTTCTAAGCCGCACTGGATCCTCGTGGGAACTAAAACTCAAAATCCCTTTAATTGTACCGAGCACATATACAGGCTTGAGATAACGATATTAACGACACCAAATAAATTGTAATTTACTGTGAACGCTAATTTTCTTTGGTAAGATTAAAAACATTGCCTCGTTGCAACTAAAGAGTTTGTTGGCTTTTATGTTCAAAAAAATACTACGAGTATGACATTGGCAGTGGTACTATATCATCATGCATGTACATATCTACCCAGCAACTACGTATGAGCAATTTGCTGGTAGCATACTAAGTTAAAAGGCCTTGTAAAACTAAGTTCCCGCGGGCGGCGAATGAAACGCAAACTCACAACAGGATTAATCTAGTTGGGGTACCTTTGGCCCTTTGCGAAAAGTCCTTAAATATCCTCGAATCACATGGCATGCTAGTCGGCAAAGTTTTGTTTAGTTCGACTATCACATATGCGTTTTTCGTGTGGTACTGTCGGTGTGGCCGCGTGCGCTCGCCCACGATGCCGCGCGGTTACTGAGCGTTCGGTCGCCGCTTCAGCAGAGACTGTGCGAACCGATTCTGCTACAGTAATATCACTTTGCTCTATTTACACTATGTATGTTGGATAGCCAATTATCAAATAATTTTCTGTGTATTTATCACAATTTTCTTTTTCGTAATGGAGACTTTTAAGGTGGATCATTTCGTATGTGGGGGACTTTCGAAATTTTCGAGGTATTTTATTTATTGTGGCTTAATGGTGTCTTCTTATCAATTCATGTAGTTTTCCGTTGATAAAACACTTTTATTAAGGCACTGTGTTTTGTTTTTGGAAGTTCAAGCAGCTGATTTTGAAACATAAAGTCAACACCAAGAAGACACAAAAACTTAAAGCCAAAATCAGAACACAATCGTGTGAAAAAACGGTGTTTTTCTGCCAGACAAGTACGTGAATTAATAAAAAGTCACACCATTTAGCTATAATAAAGAAAAAACTGCGAAAGTGATTCACCGTATACTTAAAAATCATCATAACTGGTTTAGTACCTAGTTTTTAAGTTATAAGCTTACATACATTGAGAATTATGTACATTATGATATGATTTATATTAACCGCTGAATAAGCGTGTATTGGACGTTAGTAAATATTTACATACTTAATGTTAGACCGTTTTCCAATCGTTGTAAATTAAGAACGATATTTAACGCAGAATGGCTAAACGTCAATTAGTAGTAATAAGTAGGTTTCAAATATTCGAATACAATTTCGTACCTATAAGAGGATAAAACATGACTCAAGGGACAAAACAATAAGATTATTATAATAAATAAGACGAGGAAAACTCACTTCTCTTTCTTCAAACTTTAAATGCAATAAGCATCCGAGAAACTTGCTCCGCGCCCCAGGCTCTTTTCAAATTATATTAAGAATATCATACAAGTAAATTTTTAACTGTCTTTCTATATTTATTTTAATATAAACATGTAGATTATTAAATTTAAATGATATGTAATGACAACACAAAAAAAAAATCTTGAGTGACTTGAATCTGTACCCTCGGCATTCCGCGCCGCACTCTAACCTATTACCCCACAGAGACCATTGCCAGACTCTACAAGGTTAGCGCGCGGCACGGAATGCTGACTCTGTAGGTTCAAATCCTGCCAGACACCCGTGAATTTTCTGGATTGTCATTACATATCATTTAAATACAAATTAAAATTAAATATAATACTTATTTTGATTTCTGATAAAATGGCCTTTCCAAGAATAAAGATTTGTTTTTGTTACTCCCGAGACCTTTTATCACAATGCTTTGATAATTCAAATGAACTCATAGAAAATTACCCAAGTTCACCGAATTGTGAAGCCTGTGAAATTTCTGAGAAATTCCATTACCTACTCATGTTCATGGAGGTGTGTCTAGACGGAGGGTATTAAGAGAAAGGTTACTTATTTACGTAATTTAGGTTAAGTATTTCCACAAATTGGAAAGGTAATTTGTTCCAGTTTGTTGATATGGACCTCCACAAAGTAGCCTTTGAATCTATTACAACAACAACAATACTCTTTATTGATTCACTTAAGTAAGCAAATTAAAAAACACACACAGAGCAATTAATTGAGTTATTAAGTTGTTGCAGTCTACTTTGTTTGAGGCTGCATCTATATCTTTACATAGTGTGAATACCTACGCTATTTTTCCTGTCCGTCCGAAGTGTCTATAATGTATCTTCGGCCGCTATATAGATAAGTATATACTTAAATACATATATCATCCAAGACTCGGGTACAAACATTCGTATTCATCATACAAACATGTGGCTCTCGCGGGAATCGGATCCGGAACCTCAAGCTTCATAGTCAGGGTCACTAACCACTAGACTATCCGGTCGTCAAACTATTGATATTATTGTAATTGTAGTGAAGGAAGAGAGAGAGCCACTCTGTATAGCTGGTTGGTAGTATGACGCGTCGACTGGAGTAGTACCACTCTCACAGAATACCGGCGTGAACCAACAGTTTGCTTTTAAGTTTAGTCTGATGAGTGAGAGGTCCGACAGTCCAAGGTGGTGATCACTTTCCATCTAACCCGCATGCTGGTTTACCCTTTTCGTGCAAATATTGTTTTTGCAAATAAAGCTATAGTCTAAGAGCCGGTGAAGATCGACCTTCACCCATCAGATAACTAGATGAGACATATTTTTTTATCGAGTATAATTTATTAACAAACGTACCTATGATAACTTGCCTATCAAAAAGTGTTCATAGCTATTTTTAATTAAATTAATTTTAATCCATTTTCTTTCATCACCCTCACTCTTTTGATAACCGAATGAATTTCATTTCAACTGATAGTTTATAACACACAGAATATGCCTAGGTAGGCTTGCCTACTTATTTCTGTGCATGGCTACCTGGCAAGCAGATGTGAACAGGTAAATCAATATAGGTAACTACACCGATCTGTTAACCAATCGAAATTGATGTCATAAGTAAGATATTTTAATTATAAAACCAATCGTATAAGCTTGCCTGCAAAAAATCGTACATAAAATATTATTGCCAAGCCATAAAGTTTTAGAATTGGAGCTACTGCATGCAAGCTACCTGACCGTTGGATGTATCCGAGTGCGCATGCTTGTGTACAGTCTCAAAATTATTTATTAGTGCTTGACAACACATGCTAAATAATATTAATTATGACTCCAACATTTTCTACCCATGCTGGTCTTCTTTAACACATCAATATTGCCTTAAATTGTGCCCTGAAAACTGTGGTTGGCTAATAATCGTTTCAAACCAATTGGATTTGTTGAGGACCAAATACCCTTAAAAATTGACAACATTGTACAAGTCATTGACAATGGACGTGAAGAAGAATTATTAAAACTTCTAGACTAAACTTTCAATGTGCCAAATTCTCAGTGCCAGAACGTTCCTTCCTTTTTGCGAAATTTTGGCAACTTAAGGTAAGTTGCACGTGTAGCTACGCAAAAACTCACTTTGTGGTTGAATTTTCATTCATAATATAATTATCTAAACCGCGATCATGTAAAGTTTTAGCAAACAGGAAAACTTTATGAATAAACATCATTTACATTAAATCGTTTTGTTCCTGTTAAAACGAACCTCTAAAACGCTTTCCCTTGTGTATTTAAAACAAAGATTTCGGCGCCTTATGTATTATCTAAAGTTACTTTGGTTTGGCTTATAGCTACTGCTAATATAAAACACAACTTTAAGCCTACATCTTAGAGTATTAAGCCCTTTGGCACGTCATCGATTATGTTTGAACGGCACTCTAGAAAATGCCCTCCCTATTGATTGAATAATTGATGAACTTGCTTTGTTGGCTTGTTACCTTTAACTCTTTTCAAACCAAATGTAAAAACTGTCTTCCCGATTTAAATATCAAAGCCATAAGAGGTACATAATAAAAAGTGTATGGAAAACGCTTCGAAAACGATGGATTCAGATGAAAATAAAATTGGAACGTAATTGAGTAATTTTGCAAGTCGGCCGGCCACTCAGTGAATGATTTTTAATGCATAATGAATACGAGTAATGATTAGTCGGGTTCAGTGTAACAATTGGAAATGGAAATGTTAATAATAGTTTTTTTTTAATTACAAACCGACCTCATACACAGTGCTTTTTTCGAAGAGAGGTACATACATAAACGAACGTAATTTTTTAAATTTCGCATTTTGTATTTCAGGAGGATATTAAATATTTGAGGAGTTCCCTCAATTCTTCATAGATCCAAGTATTGTAATTAGATTTAGATGAAAACGAGACCATAATAAAAGGGTATTAATTGGTTTATAAATAACGGAGTTCTGAGGTAACAAACGTTAAAAAAAGTACAACCTAGTTGAGAACCTCCTACTTTTTTGAAGTCAGTTAAAAAGTAGACCTATAGTGTTTTCAAATCTATGTGGTTTGATACTAAAAATTAGCAAATCTGAAGTAGGTAAAATCATTATTTTGATCATAAATTATCATCATTGTATTGTAGGTAGTGTTTTAGATAATTCTTATAAAAGTATTATTGCTCCTAAATCTTAAAGGAAGATCAAGAGAAAAATTACGTTCGAATATAATTCAATTATTTCGATTTGTCTTAAATTTTTACAGACGCGTTAAAAGCAATTTGTGTTTCCAATTGATATAATTGGATTACATTCCGGCAAAAAAGAAGATATTGAAATATTTGAGATGTATTCAGGCATTTTTGAAATCCATGCTTATTCTTGAAACGAGCAGACAAGTTTTTGTATAAAAAAGAAACGTTACAAAAGTCTTTTATTGCTTTACAAAGAACAAAATGTTTCAATCTAATTATTTACTTTACTTTCACAACTTGTTTTATTTCGTAAGTAAGGATTGTGGTACCACATAAAATATATGAGTCACACTATTTACAAGCAAGTCGTTCATAAAGTTGTTTGTGTGATGTGTGAGGACTAACTGCTTTGAGAGCTGCTTCTGCAAATTAGTTACTGCTTACCAATTACAAAATTTAATCTACCATGTGTTCGACAATGTTTGATGTGATCACCATCCTTAAATAGAATTAAAAAACTCGATTTCCTCCTCTGCTCTGGCTGTCCTCATATTTTCTGCCGCTTAGTACTTTTAAACCACGCAACGGATTTTGATAGAATTTTCATTGTAATTTAGATAATTTTTTACAGATGATTTTTATGTACATTTTATTCTAATTGTACTTGTGTGGAGTCAGGTGGGTCACTTATAAATTATAATAGTATAGTATATAATGAGAAATCGTGTGACGTTGTTGCAGAACCTACAAAGTGCAATTCGAAGGTAGTACAAATCATTGTTAACACAATGCAACTAATCTATATGTATACAACAAGGAAATGATACCAAAACAAGATCAACAATGTATTCGTAACGGATAAAGGATACTCGCCGCAAACGAATTTCACTCAACACGTCTCCCTCCATTAAAGTAACAAAATTAACCCTTTCTTTTTCTGCGCGAACAAATCTCGTGAAACTAAAGAGGCAACGAGATGTCTGAGCCGAATAGAGAATAACAAGATACACAAAACATAAGTATAAAAAAGGGCCAAGTTACGTACAAATAATTGAGATCTAAATAGGGCAAAAGTTTTACCTATAATATAGGAGTTTTTTATATCATAGGTACTGAATGTACAATTCAGGGGGCCTAGCGCGCTAGGTTTTATCGATGACATAAAGCGTTTATCCCGTTCTAGTTCTAACCAATATTCGTGTGCAAGAGGGACCAAAGCGTTTATGTGCGCGATAAACGCTAGCGTGCTCTATAGCAGAAATGTAAAGGTTTGTTCCCTTTATTGTAATAAGGCGCAAAAATGACAAGCCTTTGCTTTTCTCGGCTGTACATTCTTCAATCGTTTTAGATGAACAGTTTGTTCTGCTCAATTTCAAACTTCGTAAGTTTCTATAAACAAGTTAGATCAATTCATTGCATTAGGTATTAAAAACTAACTCGATCAAAAAGAGCTCAAAAGTGGTTTGTGATATTATATAGCACATAGCCGATGCCTCGATCTTTTTTAATCCGAATTTGGCTTGAAACGCTGATGTGTATGCAAATGGCGTAGCGAAAATTGCACTTATTGTGCACTGTACCCTTACCATGAGTACAGTGCACCTAGCCGTAACCATACTCGCTAGCGACAGCGTAAAACGATTTGTATGGGAAATTGCACAGCGCCTCTAGCGCTCACTTAGATAACTAAAGATCGCTAGTATGAATCCAACGGTAAATTACCTATCGAAATCTGAACGTCAGTGTCTAACGTTTTGTAGCTGTTGCCGTAGAATATTGGTACCATGAGTCACAAATTTGACACATGTCATCGAAAAATACCGTATCGACTATGGTTAACTCTTTCACTGACAAATGGGAGCGTATTTAACCGCTATCGACTGTAGTAACGTAATACGAATTTTCGATAGAAACTCATGGTAAGGGTACTGGTACAAACTTTTGTGTTAGTACTCAGTTACTCGCTACAATTATCAATTTTGAGAAAGTACCTTTAAACGGCAAATATTAAGGGTATATTCCTCATAAACTTTAAATTCCGCTACAATATAGTGCAAACCCATTTTTCGGCAAAATGTTCAAAACAAGTAAAACAGACGTTTTGCGTTTGTGCTTTCGCTAAGAACATAGCAACCCATCGTAGCAGGAGAATTTACTTCCTGCTCTATGTGTACCTAGCACGAACCTCCGCTACACGCGTTAACTCGCTACATAACTCATTGCGTCTCTCTCCAACTGGGATAGATAGAACGAGACGCACTGAGTAACCGCGGGTTAACGCGTGTCGAGAAGGGTTCATGCTAGGCTAGGTGCACTGATAATGCATACTTGTGCTTGCGTGCGTGGTAGAACCTATTTTAATGGAAAAGTACAGTAATCGAACATGCAGGTTACTTGGTAGGAAGTGCTCATCACCATCAGCAAACCTAAGAGGGGCACTGATCCCTTCCTGGCCTTTAAGTCCCTTCACTGTTGAGCCTCCATTCATGTTCTTAAAATTCTTGTTGATTATTCGTTGGATTTTGCATCGTTTCAGTTTATTATGCCTTCGTTAAATATTAAATTTCTCGCTAATTACCTACGCGACGTTTGATTTATTAGAGAGACTGCCTAGCTGTCTTCCTTGAAGGAGAGCAAACCGTGATGCGAAAATAATCACACAAAGGAATCGGGATCCTGGGAACCCAAGTAGCGCAATAAGTGCCATATAAGCTGTATAGAGGCTGTATACAGGTGATTACTTCTATACAGCTACTATGCAGCCTTTATATCGCCTGTGCGTTACTTGGTGTGAAAGACAGAAATGTTTAATGGCAACTGGCCGTTGTGGGTTCATGACAGCAGTCCAGCTAGAAGAAGAACAAGAGTTAGTCGTTCGCCGTTCGCTGGAGGCTGCTGCCACGAAGATACCTATCCATGCTTGTATACTGTTCGTAGCATTTATTAATGCCATTAGTACCTATAATAGTTTTCATCTTATCTTTTAACATCCAGTCCTCTTAGTTTGTCACATTTGGGATTAAACACGAGCACGGTCAATAGTTAAGGAACCAAGACCGCTATGCGACGATGCTTTCTATAATCAAAACGTTGTATTGTGTAGTTTCGGTACTGACTGATAAGCCCCTAGGGAATAGTGGAGAGTAACAAAGACTAATCAAATATATCTAGTAGTATAATAACAGTACTCTCATGAACTGTGTTGGATTTTTTAATTTATTTGCAACTAGCTTTTGCCCGCGACTTCGTCCGCGTAGACTTGTTGAATTGAATGAAGCAAACGTGCACCCAACATGCAATCTGCAATATTTCCTGGACAAATTAATGAGAATTAGTTGCTCTGCTGCTCATGACGTCACGGCGACGTATAACTCACTTGACGCTATCCCGTGGGAACTTTGCATTTTTACGGGATAAAAAGTATCCTATGTGTTAATCTAGGTTATAAACTATATGTGTGCCAAATTTCATCCAAATCCATTCAGTTGTTTTAGCGTGATTGAGTAACAAACATCCAAACATCCAAACATACAAACTTTCACATTTATAATATTAGTAGGATAGTGGCCAGAAAACCTAAAGTAAAGTTATCATAGGTAATACTTAAATCTAATGGGAGTTATAATCTAGCGTCAAAGTACGATGACATAATTTTACTAACAAACCGTACTACTTCGCGAAAACAGTGCTATCATCTAATAATCTCGTGCAAAACCGCCACGTTCCTTGAAAGCAATCCACACAGTAAATTCTAAATATCTCAAATTTTTTGTAAACCTTGAACCTCTCTTACACATAAAATATTTTCTATTTTGAGACTTATTATTACTAACTACGAATTGTACTCAGTAAAAAATATGCACCAAAAATATTTCATTCCCGTACAAAGTTGGTGTAAATGTCTATGAAATGACTTCACCTACATAGACGCTAAACCTACGGTGCGTTAGGCTTGAACTGTTTAGACGCCAAACTGGAACAAATTACCTTGCTACTCCGCGAAACCAGTGCCGGGCTCGTGCAAAATAGCTGCGTCTGTGCGACACACATATGTTCATGCAAAAACCCACCCTCCTCCGCTTCCACACGAAACAACATATATCACACAGACTCAACTACACACCACCACCACTAAACACTAAAACTACACGATCGACGCGCGTTTCGCCTCTATACGAGGCATTATCAAGATCGACCCGTACGACCGTTCGCTACTTGAACGAATGGCGTACATACATACATTGTTTGTTGATATGGACCTCCGCAAAGTAACGCCTGAATCTATTAATTGTTTATACGCCATTTTCAAACCATGATTTATTTTCATGAATATGAACAATAGAAAAAAAACTAAAATACAGAAATTTAAGTTTTTGTAAGCTGTTCCCAATATAATATTCCATGTTATCTGCGCAAGTTCCCAATTCTCCATTTCTAATCCTTTTTGCTTTAATTATCCGAAAGGTGTCGACGTAATAGTTTTGCCTTGACAGTTCCTGTTGCTATTTCATGTAACATTTCTTTGCCACAAGCCTCCAGAGTGCAAACGTTATAAATAGCTTCGGGTGCGAGTTCTCCCCTAACACTTGCTTCAATTATTGAATAAAAAATATGTTACCCTATAACATTCATCATTTCCACTAAACCGATTTTACTTTGGTATGTCACATGCTGCTCTGTATACTGATACTCAGCGTCTCGGTTGACAGATGCAGTATGCTTTTTGATTTTGATTCTATTCAACACTATATTTGTGTTATTTGTATTTATACTCTATACATAATGTATTATGTGTGTATTGTATTGAACAGTCTTAAATCAGATGATAAAGTATAGTTATCTACGACGTGCTTGTCAGTAGTAGTAACTACCTATATGTATAAGTCTAAAATAGTTTCGTTTTGATTTGGGCTGGCACTTGGCATTAGTTTGTATTTACATACATACATATGTACATAAAGTTAAACCTTTTTCCCGGAGGGGTAGGCAGTGACCACGGATTTCCGTTTGCTACAATCCTGACATACGACCTTTACTTCACTTACTTCCATAACATTCTTCATGCATGCTCATCGGTTCAGGGTACTCCGAGTAGTTTGTATTTGTGGACCGACAGTTCGTTTATTATATTTATATGGTGTATTAGAGGATAAATCTCTTTAGTTGCGCTCATCTCAAGTTGTTTTCATAGGGTACCAAAGGCCTCTTCATTGGCTTCTCTCTATGAATGCCTCTCATATGACTGGGTCCCTAAAGCCCGGTGGATCGGAAGTCTATAGCAGTAAATGATAATATTATAAATTGTATGGCCAAAGTGTTTATTTTTGGGTTGAAAAATTTTGTATAAATATTTTTTTAAGTACACCCGATTGCACTATATCTTACTTGCATGCCCAATCGAATGGTCGGCAATGAGGCAATAATGTCGTGCCAGTAATTTTACCGGGTGGCTTGCTTGCTTTGATGGTTTGTTAAGAAAAACAGCGATAGTAGGGGCTTTGTTACATTATTAGAAACTCGGCAATAAGTACACGGCACGGAAGAAATACAAGATAAATGGCGATAGGAATCCTCGTATTTACACGTGGGGGCTCACGTTTTAATTTATTGTTATGGACGAGTATTGGAGCGTTTGCACTTGAGGAAATTACAATTCCGTAATACCTACGTTTTGTGTTTATGGAAAATTTATAGGGAGCCCATTCGTTTGTGTAAGCCAAGTCTAGACCCGACGGGTGTGAATTATGGTGTAGGATGTATAGTTTTCGGCTTCGAATATTTATCCCTCTATATTTTCGCTGGTTTTTAGGATTCTGTACCCAAAGGGCACAGTGCCTTATGGCTATCTAACTGCTGTCCGTCTGGCTACCTATCAGTATGTACTTTACTAGTAGTGGGCGTTTTTAGAATAACGATGCGCGTTATCGATGCCAGATTTGGATGCGCGCATCGGATGCCATGTGGTACCGATGACTGATGCCGATGCCATCTAGTTTTTGTCAACGTAACTGTCGATCGTTAGTTCATATCGCATCAAACTATCTAATAGCGCCGGAGAATCCGGTCGACTCCCGTAGGTGCGAGCGAGATGAGACTATGACGGGGAAATCCTATTCCATTTACCACTAATGAAACGAAAACAAACACTATAAAACGCTAATTTGTTAACGCTAACGCTATTTTGTGATACTTGAGTGATATTAATTATACCGTACTTGTTCGGTTACTAGGATTGTTTATGGTAAAGTTGATCGTCTTACTCGCTGGATAATGGTAGCGATCCGGACGGACCTTGCACAAGGTCCTGCCATCTGCATCTTGTAAGCTACTTTCTTCTGAAGGTTTATCACACTGAATGCTTTTAGCGTAGATACTGCGGTAAAGTCATAGCAAACGCAGTCCACGTTATGAATTAACAATTCATTAATTCAGGCGTTTTACTTTGTTGAGATCTTCAGCAGATATTTATTGTGATAGAGCCAACAGTTGAGGGCAATACAAATGGGCCAACTAGAACGAGGTAATTCTATACTCTGACAGAATACCGGTGCAAAATTTTAATAGTTGATTGTTACCGCTTATGAAATATCATACGATGATGATGAGATTTGGAATCTCGGAGGAAACTAAAAACCGACCATCCAGGCCCTAACATGACCAACAAAATTTAATATAACTGAGTTTATTTGTATGTGCATCCCTTTCTTATGACACTAGTATGACAGAGACGCAGAGAGGGATAAGTTAAACCTGGGCCGGCCATGTTAGAGCCACTGATCTGACTCCCATGGTGTTAGTTTTTTAAATAAAAATTTAATAAAATCATTTCTTTTCAGGCAACAAGGGCCCATAGATAAATACCTTTTTTTTATACAACATAGGAAGGCAAACAAGCAGGTGGGTCACATGATGGTAAGTGATCACCACCGCCTATAGACACCTGCAACAACAAAGAGAGTGCAGATGCGTTGAAAACCCAGAGGGCTTAGATGGAATACCTCTTGTGCCAGTAATTACACCGGCTGTCTTGCTCTCCACGCCGAAACACAACAGTGCAAGCACTGCTGCTTAGCGGCAGGATTAGCGAGCAAGCTGGTGGACCTTACAAACTAACACTTCACACACTTTACAAATAAATGGATTTTCTGTTTCTGACCATAACTCACTAGACGTCCTACCCTATCTCTGCTACTCCCCCATTATTATCATAATTTATGTATGTCCCTTAATTACATAGCCTAAAACAACTATATCTAGCTAGTTAGCCATCAAAGCTTGAATAATGCGTAGTTTGCATGACAATGAGCTGATTGCACGACACTGCATGCTGCGGGCAGATGCAAGATCTAAGGGAGTTCACCCATCTAACACTACAGTACTTCAGTACCGTAAGATATGCGGCATAGGTGATAGGGCGTTTAGGACTAAGTTCGGTCTGGCAAGCCATAGTGCTCACACTAAAAAATAATAAGAAATGGCAAAATTTATTTATTTATTTACTTGTTAACTTATATTTTTCATTTATTATATATTTATCATCTTTCAACGGATCGTCGTCATCGAAATAGATAAGGAGGGCTATTTATATATGCGACAATCTAAAATAATTAATGATAATAATAAAAGACAAAAGTTGGTTCATTCAAATCAACATTTTCGAATTCCAATTAGACTCACTGCGAGAGCTTCCAGAAAATACGAATTACTTTCATGGGCCTACGGTTTATTTAGTTGTTGTTGTGTACGCGTGTTTGAATGATATTTATAAGAGCAATAGAAGACAAAATAATTTTCTTTAGAATTTTTGTAAATCTGTCTGCGGATTACGCAAAAACTTCCGTACAAAATTGGATGCGGCTTTTACAGTTATATAGCATGTTACAGTTATATACAGTTATAAAACTTCAAATTTGGTCAGTTAGACACCTATTTCCAAAATCCACGCGTACCAAGTTGCGGGCAAAAGCTAGTGATTTATAAATAACTAGCGGACGCATGCGACTTCGTTCACGTAAAATTAGTAGCCTATGTCCGTCAGGAATAGTGTAGCTTTCTATCTTTGAAAGAATTTTTGACATCGGTCCAGTAGTTCCAGAGATTACCCCCTACATACAAACAAACTAACAAAAAAACAAACAAAGTTTACCTCTTTATTATATTAGTGTAGATAAGGAGAAGAAGAAGGGATAAGTTCGCCTTTGTACTTGTTATTTATTTTCTTGTAAATTGTTATTTTTATTATTATGTGCAATAAAGAGCTTTACATACATACATACATTATACCCATGCTGTATCTAGTCGCTAGTTTGTATTACGAACCGGCCTGCTCGTCCAAAATAGCACCAACCTCTCACAAAACATCACGGTTACGTAGCAGTACCACAGTACCCCAATTTAATAGCGTAACGTTAAATTTAACTCCATGATTGAACACTTTGTCTATGTTAGGTAGTGAGGGTCCAATGTAGTAATGTACAAGATGTGCAAGGACCTTAATGCCGGGGTAACCTAGTTTGGACCACTGGTCATTGATTATTAATGATTGTCATGTATGTAGACATGTAACGTCAATGGCAAAGTTTATAAATTAATCAGATAATCTAGTAGTAGTCCTTATAACTAAGGTTCTACTAGTACTCGTGCATAATTCGAGCGTGAACTATTAGAGAAGACGAAAACATACACACACACACATAAAACTTGTTGTCGCTAGTACACAACTTCTTACGGCTCCTACTGTAGGAAGATGCAGCGTCTATACGTAATATATAGTCGACCAAGTAATTGCTTGACCACTTTTGAACCTTATCACTTTATAATACGGTCGAAAAGTGGTCAAGCAATTTCTTGGTCGACTATACATACAAGGTTCTTTCTTGAAATCCCATATCATTGGAGTCTGAAAGAGCCGATAATAATTTGTCTTTTTTTTTCATTTTTAATATTATTAATTTGTTAATTGAGGTTATGTAAAATACCTATATTTGTATACCGGAGCAAGTAATATCCGGTTGTCTGGAAGAGATCGCTTTTAGCGATAAGACCACCAATTGTGTGACTTATGTTATGTCTCTATATTGTACCTTTTTGTGTTTTGTGCTGTTCAATAAAGAGTTATTGTATTGTATTGTAATACCAATCATTCGCCGAGCCCTTTTTCCTTTAATTCGGGGAACGCTTTGACCATGATCCCAGTTTCGACAGGCCGGTATTAGATTAGAGCGACTACCATCTGACCTCCGTAACCTGTGTTACAGGGAAACCAGTCTGACAGGATCATAGTTACACATTCATTTACATGAATGTCAATGTCTCCTTTCGATGTTTCTCCTCAGCATAAAAGCGTTGATTAGTACAGTATTTAACTAATGTATTTCATGGTATTTTCTTATGTTTTTGCGACTTGTAGACATTGAAATAAAACAATTTAAACAATACACGCGATATAAACCGTTTAAATTGTTTTATTTTAATTTATTTCAGTTAGAAAACTCATTGGTACATAGCGACGGCTGGGGATGGAGCGCGGTACCTCACAATCCGCAGTCGACTCCCCAACCACTAGACCACAAATTATCTAATGCCCAAGCAATATCTATCATCACATCTATGATTTTTAATGTAAATGACGTTATTTTCAACACAAAAAAGGATGTTATAAGCCCAGTGCCTCTACAACAAACGGACCACGTGGTCTTTCTACTATAGTGTCCTGTTGGCACTCTTTGGGTACAAAACCCTACACAACCAATGAAATCGCTGCATTCCACCGTCCGCAAGCAGCCATTGGTCGTTTTTTCTCGCACAGTTTTCCGTCTTCTTTATAAATCGTGCCTAACTCCGACTATCAGGACGCAGCACCCGGCGGACTCTTTATCGCCGGCGGGACAAAGAAACGCTCTCCTGCGAACTGCGCTATCGGAAATTGGAACTTCCTTTTGAAATTAGAAGTTAAATTCATTGGAGAATCCGATTAGAATTGTTATTCTACTTTAACTTAGATTAATTCGGTGAATTATTAGGAGAAGAAAACTGTATGTGATATACCTACTTACATAAATACAAAAACAAGTGCAGTAGGTAGTAAACAAGTATTGAAGTGGAAATTGGTAAAATCTCTACTAGATAGTATGAAGTTGTAAAATATGAGCTTTAGTCTAGTTTTAGTTTCCCTAGTTTTAGTTTAAGTCTTATATGTCTATGTCTAGTTTAGAATTTTTAAATGTTTTATTGGTTATTGCTCCAAATATATTAAAACATTAACCGAAAAAAAATGAGCTGTAAAAAGTTGAATTAATCAAAATAAACAATAGGCTGAATATTATTCTGCCGAATATGTAGTTGCATACTAAAGTGTATAGTTGGATATTAATATCTGTGGAACATTTGTAACTGTAGGTAGGGTACTAGTAACTAACTGTGCAAATGCGTGCAGCATTTGCCGATTAACTAGCCAGCTATTTAACGAAAAAAAATGTAATAAAGTAATAAAAAAATGTACCATAATTGTTTAAAATTAAAGAAAAAATTAATAACCAATTTGTTGCCCACACGCTCATACCGTTAACGATATTAAATTAGTCCATACTGGGTCATATTAAATCGGAACCATATTTTCGTAATGGTTTCACGCATAATTTTGCGAAGTGAATAATTAACCGGTGTCCCTCTGTGTCTGGAAAACAAACAGATATATAAAGTGAATGAATACGAGAATCATTTATGACAAAACACTGCATATTAACTTTAAACGAAATGTGTTATTTCAATCGATAGTACTCGTAGGACTCCATTAATATGACAATAATACAATGTTTATTTATTATACAAACATATGAAAGTGTTCACATTATTTTAAATAACTTATTTTTTTATTTTATGTCACACAAAATCTGAAATATTTTAGAACTTGCAGAATGTATTTTTATGAAACCTGGCTTCTTAGCATAGAAGTGCAAAATTGAGAAAAATAAAGAAATTGAACTTTGTCCACTCGTTAGGGACTTAATGCTCTACACAGTCTATAAAGAAACCGGTCGACAGACAAAATGCCTTAAACATCTGACAAAGTTTAAGAATCTAAGTAATGTTAGAGTTTGGGTTTTATATTTCAAACATAATTGTTTTTTGAAATAAAAGAAAATATACCCTTTTTCGCTTTGTATCAAAATATACCCTTTTTGCTGTTAGAGATAATGTAGAAAAAAGAAGTAACAAACTGTCTAAATAACTTACAGGAATAACACGCAGTAGCGGCAACCCTCGAACGCTTAAGCGAATTTGTAAGGGCCCTAAACCAGAAGGTTTGCTGTACGGTAAGGCTTTTCTCTTATCCAGCCTTTTTCAATTTAAGACACCAAAATACCCTTTGGCCTCATCCAAAATTAATGGCTGAACTTACCCTTAACGCAGTTCATCCTTTCGCGAAGTCTGTGGCTAGCTTTGAATCCCATTACTTTTGTTTTAGTAAAGGTCATTTCCACCCTCGGGATTTACAGCTTCCAGGAAAATAGGTAACCCTCAAGGATTTTAAAGGGTCGCGTATTGCTTGCTTGATACAAAAATGATTGCCGTATTTAAATTTCGTAAAAGAAAACAAGTTAGTAAGTTTTAAATATTTATATTAATAATGTTGTTTTTATAATGTAGAGTTTTTAAGAAGAGCAGATTCTTTCCAACTTTTTAATACTTTTGGCGTCATTCTGGCGGCGCGGCGCTCGTCGTCCGCGCATTTCTTGTAAACTTCGGGAAAGTTTTATGTTTAGGCAGTTATGTGAAAAAATTCACCGTTTACGGCAAGTTAGTAACAGTAATTGGATGGAAGAGTAATGAATGAATACTAATAGTGCCCGCATAGAAATATGAATAAGAATCTAACACGTCTGAAAAATACTTAAACTGAAAAATACATTTGCCATTTGTTTCTACGTAGAAACTAACTGAGCTTATAAACCGTTACTAAATTAACCGTTGATAATAACATTTTTTTTAATGAAATAGGAAGGCAAACAAGCAAGTGGGTCACCTGATGGTAAGTGATCACCACCGCGTATAGACACCTGCAACAACACAGAGAGTGCAGATGCGTTACCAACCCAGAGGGCTAAGATGGAATACCTCTTGTGCCAGTAATTAGACCGGCTGTCTTGCTCTCCGCGCCGGAACACAACAGTGCAAGCACTGCTGCTTAGCGGCAGGATTAGCGAGCAAGATGGTGGTAGACATCCAGACGGACTTTGCACAAGGTCCTACGACCCGCACACATATTTATAGGTTTAAGATTCGTTTGCAACGGGTTTAACTCTCTCTCTCTCAACTGCTTAAAGTAATGAGCACACGCATTGGCTCACACCCATTAACAACAAGTGCCTTCAGTACACAAAACGCCATTACCGGTCTTCTCCAAATACCTCGTTAACTACTCTCGAAACCGCTTCACGCACAAAGAAAACGCTCGGAATCCTTTGCACAAAGTAAATTGTGGTGTCAATCAAGTCATCTGTCAACCTTGCCTGCGGCTGAACATTTCCACTCCTCCACGGCCGCTGTTTCATAATATTATCGTCGCAAAATGAATAAGAACTGTATTTCCTTTCATAAAATGAGAGTTGAGTGTTTTTACAAGGGTGCCTTAAGCGACCTGGAAACTTACTCCGCTAAATAAATGAGAGACCAACTTGTTACTTGCAGCACAAAAGATTTGAGTAAATTCATGATATTTTGCATAATTATGTTTAAAACTCTGCAGTTTTATTTTTAGTTATATTGATCAAGTGAAGAAACAAGTTTATTTCAGAAATTAAAGAGCTAGAAATTGATAGGAACGTTTGAAGAACACAGGCATGAACAAGTCTAAAGTCTTAAGTCCTTGGTGCTGCGGGTGTCTATAGGCGGTGGTGATCACTTATCATCAGGAGATCTACTTGCTTGTTTGCCTTCCTTGTTATAAAAAAAATAAGAATAATATATTTTTCAATAGCAATGTTCTGTTTAAAATTACCACTTCTCCATAATCCATAAGCATTAACAACACATACATACATTAATTCCGCCTTGGTTCCAGTTAAGTTTTCTCGCGCAGGAGTTCTTAATAATAGAATCGGATACATAGTCATACAAACAGCAAAAAGCTAAATTTACTATTAAAGAGGGAAGCGAGAGAAATTCTCTTTGGTGGAAAGGCATTGATATATCAACTTCATATTATAGTGTATTATATGCATCCCTTTCGAAAATTTACACTTTCCCTTACTTCCGTCTTTTATGGTCACTCATGAATGTCTTTGACTTGCATATGTGTATTATTTACATAAATAAAATATTTTCTGAATTTTCCACGTAGCAGAATTCACTTAAAACATACCAAAATGAATGGTATAACGAAGAGTTAATACAGCAGAATCGAATTTCAACATTCTGACAACAAATAATGACGATCATTATGCGGTTGCCCCCGCAGCAATTTGAAACCTAATTTTCTCTTTGTCTTTTCACCAAAATGAAATCATTGTGAAATTGAATTGTGAAGTCATTTCGTAGATATCTCAAATAACGAAAAGTTGTATCCGATTGAAAGATGAGAAAATCATTTTGTACGCTCACTTTTATACTTTATACCTTTAGCGTCTCCTAAAATAACAAAAATCAAAATGTAATACTAAGGGGATAGGACGCTATTTATAACGCAAAGGACTATAGACTTTATTTTCGCTACCCGTCATTGTCGTCCTAATTAGTCAATACCAACAAGATACTTCAGTGACTGTTTTTTTTAAAGTTAATGGTGTTCCAATTCTGGGCACAGATTTTTTCTACTTTCTACCAATCATCACTAGGCTTGGCATGCATCTGCTAAATCTGACTCCAAACCTAAGTCATTTCACCATCTCGTTTTTGGTCTGCCTCTGCTCTGATGGCTGTTGATAGGAGACAATCGGTATTGACTTTTGCCCAGCGATACCCCTGGATTTGGCAGATTGGTGCCGCAAAGTTCCACTTTAGTTTGGCAGTCTTTACCCCTAATCAGTTAACTGAGTTTTGGTGCGCGAACATTTTTAGACAAAAAGAGTAAAAAAAAAAACTCCGACCGAACTGTCGGTTTTGATTTCGGCCAGTTTCGGAGTTAAATTGGAGTGTTGGTTTAGTTTCGGTATCAGCAAAGAATCACTGGGCCCATCACAGTTTCATCTCCTTAAGCGTGACATGGACTATCGAGAAAGCATGTTCGAGAATTGCAAGTCGACGAGTTTTTCTTTGCGTTGTCGTCATATTTGACAATAATACTTCAGTCGAATTCCTTAATTTTTGGGTATCGTTCATAACGTAAATCAGGAGCGTGGGCGGGGGCGAAATGCGGCGCCAATTCGATTTCTGGTGAATTTACCGAGCACAAGGAATACATTCCACGGACAATTCCTGCTCTATTTCCCGATAGTAACGTACGTGGCTCGTGAAACTGTCAGTTATACTTATCGCTGCTTCGTTGGTTTCATAAACATAAGTGGTATAAATACCCAATTTATTTTTCTTGGTCTTTAGATAAATCATGATTATTGGCCAAGAGCCTGAAATGGTCGTTTTCTAACATCTTTGCTGTTAAACTTAGACTACAAAAATGGTTATAAAATAAAATACACAAAGCTTGAACTATAGATAAGATGTTTGTTACAGCGCGTAAGAGATTTTTCAGCGTACTTGCTCGAAAGTAATTTATTAAAAGTGATCCCTTTCAAGTAACAATAATTCTGGATGCCATGCCGGATACCAGCGGTGTAGGACCGATATAGAAGCTATCTTTGAGGGAAGTTAATGTCCAACAGTTAAGTGGACAATGTGAAATAATGATGACGATGAATAATAAAATAACCTTTTCTCAGTAAGATTACGATCTGAATACTAACTGTCATGCTACGATTTCAGGCTACAGAGTCCAGAGATTCAATTTTGTATACAAGTTTGTAATGGCTTAACTTAACTTTTCACTGTCCGAACCAAGCGACCGGATACTGCAAAATATGTCCGACCGCGTTAAAACGTCCGCGTCCCGGCGAAAGGCACGAGCCCAGTCGACGACCCATCCTTTGCTCCGATGAACCGCAAAGATGAGAGAATCCTGATAGCGCCTCATTATATTTTATTTAGCAACGCAAAAGAACCATTCCCCTCCCTTGATATTTCAACAACAAAACAAGAAAAATACAAAAAGCTCCGAGCTGATGCGGAAAACGGAACTTAAAGCGGTGAGCGAGAATTCGTCAGCGTATTTTTTAGCAAGTCTTGGATTGTCGTTGCAAAGTTTTACAAAAGCTTCTGATGACAGAATAATATTATGAATGCCTGCAATAACTTACGCCTACAAATTACTTGCTAATTTACCTATTATAAAAGTACATGAGTTGACACTCTGAAAAACTCAATGTTGTTTTCTCTGTGTGTTTTCTGAAAACAGCATTTCACAGAAGTATGTCTATTTTCGTTTTGACGAATAAATACTATGAATATCGCATTCGATTAGGGACTCGTAATTCCCTAAAGCTGGGATATTATCCGCGATAACGTTATGACTACACGAAACACAAACACTCAGGGGAAATGTACAAGCTACATCAAATCCTGTAATCATAGCTAAATCAAATTGACATCGTGAAAATATTGGTTTAAAGATTTCACTGTAATGAATTTCGAAATTTGGCCCTACTATCGTTTCATAACATAATAAACTCGCTTGGAGAGGGTTTCCTATAGACGTTTCCATGTAGACCGTGTGAGACAGTCTTAAGAGGATGTGAAACCAGCGCACTCCATTCAGACGGCGATAAACTTTTTCCATCCTCTAAACCTTAACCTATAGTCACGACTTTTTTGTATGTTGTCATTATGCCATAGAACTAGGTTTGTATGTTTTGATTTTTAAAATTTTCTTAATAGTTTCGAAAATATTGACGCTTTTTTGTTTTGTATGAAACTCCTAAAATGCAGATATTGTCAAATCTATGAAGAATATTTAAAAAATCAAAACATACAAACCTAGTTCCAAGGCATAATGACAACATACCAAAAAAACATTGCCATAGGTTAAGGTTTAGAGGGTGGAAAACATTATCGCCGTTTGTATGAGCGCTTTTTCGGGCTGGGTTCACACTCCTCTTAAGGGCCATTTACATGGTGCGAGTTTTCGCTTGCGAGTGGCATTACAATGCAGGCTATAGAGGTAAGACGTAATCGATCGTTCGATCTAGTCCCGCAATGTCATGCAACTAGCATGCGAGAACTTCTGCCATGTAAATGGTCCTTTTTGTTAGTATGAAACTCGAACTTAAGTTAGGTTTAAAACTACGACCCACTTTTCAGGGATTGCGCGACCCGTAAACCAGACAGGTATTGTTATATATATTTTAAACCAGCAAGCGGTGGTAAGTGATAACCACCGCCCATAGTTAGACACCCGCAATACTAGTGATCTCCAGCGCCCATACACACCTGCAACACCAAGGATATTGAAGATGCGTTGCCAACCCAAAGGACTAAAATGAATGAGGAATACCTCTTGTGCCCGTAATTTCACAGGCTGTCTTGCTCTCCATGCCGGAATAAAACAGTGCAAGCAGTTTAGAGGCTGGGTTAGCGAGCAAGATGGTGGTAGCGATCCAGATGAACCTTGTACAAAGTCCTACCACCCGCTTTATTAGCGTATTTTGAAAAACATTTTCTTTAGCTGTCATCATCATTGTAAGCTATATTTGAAATTAAATAAAAAGATAAGTAATAAAAATTACACACTATTTTACTTTATTTATTATGTTCCGCTTTCAACAAGAATCCCGTTTTGCGCGAAACAAATCTGGCAACACTGGCGTGTACATACCTTCATGAAAAACATTGAATACGTTGGATAAGATCATAAGTATGTATACATGTATTATGAATAACGCAAAACGTTGCGTACGTTTACCCTGCGCAGGATATTATATTCGCAAATATTCTGAGATTTTACTTAGATACAATGAACAATAGCCTCCTGCCCAAAATTCCGTTTACCTTTCGGTCTAGCGAATAATGAAAAACCGGCCAAGAGCGAGTTGGGCTCGCAGACTTAGGGTTGTGTACCAATACCACAGAATAAATGCAAGTACAAAAGGCGCACTATTTTGATCTCGACGAAAGCCGCCTTTTTGTATGCCTATGTTGTAGGCAGTCTCAATAGCGTCGCGGTGGCAGCAGGGAGAACTACGAATCGATTTAGAAACTATCGCTAATCGACTTGTTTTAAATGGGTATTACAAAATGACATGCGCTGAAAGCGATCAACATCGCTAGTGAGTTGTGTATAATAATAATAATCTATGATCCTTAAGCATAGAGAACCGATTGGATTAACAAAGTAATTTTACGTAAATTTTACTTTTTTTTTTACTTATCGGGCAATGAATCCTTTCATCAATTTTAAATTTTTATTAAATGTGCATTTTTTTATTAAACCAATGAGCAACCACGTGAGTGTATATTTAAAAACATATATGCTCTCAAATGTTGAGTAAACTCAATAGAAGGTCAAAGTTCAATATTAAGTTTAAATAAAAAGCCATAACAGTTACTCTGCTTAAAAGGTAGAAAATTCTGTATATGCCCGTTACGAGTACGAGTATCAAGAATTGATATTATGCCAAACCTATATTACATATTTCTATGTTACATAGCTTTTGACAAACTCTTTAGAAACGACAAACGAAAGGACGATTAACAACAATGGTGATCTTATAAGGGTTACATTTTTCCTTTTTGAGTCACGGAACCTTGATAATATTCTTGAAATAAAACTGTGCACACCTAATTCATTCAATCATAATCTGAATTAATACAATGTTAAATTTTATTAAGCGTCTCTAAAGATTATTGAATTTCTTAAATGTTGACAGCTCTCTTAATAAAAAGCGTTCCTATTACTAGCGAAAAGAAATGAATTATGAATTTCCTCTTTTATGAAAAAGTTTCCCTTTTATCGTAAAAGCAGTAAGCGATAACAGAATTTAAGACCTTTATCGGAAGGTGATCGCTTGGCTACAAAAAATTCCCGTTTTTTGGGTGTCACATAAGGAATATTTTTATGCTGCCTACAAGGAGCAAGTACATCAAACCCTCGGGGATCAAACCTCTCAAGATATGAACAATAATGAATTTGAAAAGGGTAAACGGATGATTACCTTTATAATCAATTCAGAGCTCAAAAGGAATTCATTTCTTTTTTCATCTTGCGATGGGCATAAAAGCTTGCGTAGCAGAATTAAAAAAAAATCAATGATTATTGTAAAGGTGTGCTTTATTTTGTAAGATCGTATCACACTAAACCTATCGCGGTATATCTTCCGATATGTCCGCAATAATGTACGCTACTGCTGTCCAAAAAGCAGCGCACAGATCCAATTCTTCTGGATTTTCAACATTCATAGTGTCTCCTTCCGTGTGATGGAACCAAAAATATTTCTCATTCGCATTGTGAAGACTAGCCCCTGGAATACCATTTTGGATAATTACCGCGATATCTGAACCAGGACTGTCGTCTTCAACTAAAGTAGAGGCGTTAATAGATTCAAATAGTTTTAGAATTTCTCCCACAATACATCTGGCCTTCTGAGTACCCGCCACTGCCAAACCGAGAGGAGCAAATGTGCCTTCGTCAGATTCCATGATGAAATTTATATTATCACTTTCATTCCGGTGTTGTTTTTCGTAAGCGTAAGCTCCAACTAGACCTAGTTCTTCCGCTGTCCAGAAAATAGATCTTATCGTTCTCTTTGGACGTAAATTAAGTCTTTTTAGAATAACAGGAGCTGCCCAACTAACAAATAAGCCACCACCGTCATCCATAGCACCCTGACCAACATCCCAGCTGTCAATATGTCCCGAAACTATGACTAACTTTTCAGGCGTTGTAGTGCCTTTCAGATCTATAATTGTGTTTCTAGATGTTTTTGTGTCAAAAGTAGATGACATTTTAATATTCAGTTTTACGTTAATATCCCGATCTACCAATCTTCTTATTAAATCCGCATCTTCAAGAGTAATTGCTGCGGTCGGAATTTTAGCCACCCCATCTTCATAATTTTGAGATCCAGTATGAGGAGAATTAATAGAAAATGGTGTAATAGAGCGTACCAGTGACGCTACGGCCCCTTTGACAGCAGATTTAGCAGCACTTTGTGATCTGTATACGACGGTTTCACCGTACGTTGTGAATTCTGGGTCAAATAGAACAATTTTGCCTTTAACTTCGTCTTCGGTAGCATTCTCCAATTCCTCGAAATCGTTAAACACGATAACGTCGGCGGTAATGCCCTCTGGCGGTGTGCTGATACTTCGCCCCAAACCTAGCAATGCGATATTTTTCAATCTTGGTTCTAACATCGTTATTTTTTCTTCCCCTCGTGTCCAATGCGGGACCTGTAAAAAGCAATTATTCGTTTCATTATTGCAGATCCTTAATGTTCTTTATGGCCATATAGTAATTGTTTAGAATAAAAATATGCTGTATATTATTTCACTTACTAGAAAATGTGTATTTATTTACCTCTAATTCCTCCGTGACGATGTCATTTAGGTCTTCATCGCGGGCGAGCTGTATCATATAGTCGATAGACTTCTCCAAAATGTCTGTACCTGATGGCCGTGCGCCAAAAGTGTCAACGAATTTTGCAAGTCTAAAACATAAAATTTTAAAAATCAAGAACTGTACTTATAGCTCTTTATCACAACGACTCTTCCCTACTTATCTACTTGTTGGGAACTCAACAAGTTGCACAAAAATGTTGGGTAAATGTTCAGCTCATTTTGCTATATGGATTCACAATCTAAAAATCGACTACGATCTGTTCACTGTCGAAATTGGCATCATTAACGCAAGCGAGTGTATACACATTTTGAATACAGGTAAATGGAATAAGTAGGTATTGATTAGAATAAATAAGGTAGTCCATTTATTGCCACCACCCTTTGGCACCCTCCCAGTTATGGGACCATTAGTTCTCATTCCATCACATTGTCATTAAATAAAATAAACTTAATGCTAAAATAAAAACTAAACTAAAACTAGAAGTATCTTAAAATTGATATAAAACATAAAATATGTAGTTACATCTAAAATTAAATAAAAACCATTCATTATTAAACCAAAAAATATTATTAAAACTTAGGCATGATGCTAAAGATACTGGCAGCCCTCTTTGTATAACTATAAAACATTAACCCGAAGTCTAGCCTATTACACCTAAGTACCCTGTGAACCAACAAAAACGACGGAACCATTGAAACATTTCTACTCACTCATCGAACGTTTTCCCCTTGAAATCACCGCGAGTCACATAATTCAGTATTTCGTCCTTAACAGTTTCGTAAGAAGCAATTTCTTTTATCAATTCTTCACCTAATAATGTTGCACAAACATTTTCTTTTGATAGAACTTTTGCTTCGCTTGTAATAATGACGAAAAGGGTTAGTAATACCGGAGTATAGAAACCCATTTTTGTCTATGCGTTTGCCATATTGAGATGTTGCGATAAACGTAAGCCCTTTTGTAGAGCGGCCATAATCTTATCGCAAGGAATCAGCAGCTGTCACCCGCGTCTGCCCGGCCACTCAAACGATATTAGATACAAAATGCTTAGGAGATAGTTCTTTTAAGAAATGTAGGTATTTTTATAAGATAACATTACTGTCTTTGCATAAGAAAATGTTAAATCATTTTGTAGTAAATAAGACCAATAACTACAATTACGCGATTGTTGTTCCGAGAGGAAACCTTCGATACAAAGCCAATTATTTTTCATCCAATCAAATGTTGCGCCGCGCGCTATTTGATATCGGAATACGAAACTGTACAGCTTCTTCAATTTACCGGCAACAATACTCACTCATCATAAGTCTTCCCTTTGAAAGGGCCCGTCGTTACGTAGTCTATGATATCCCTTACGACGGTATCGTAAGAAGCGATTTCATCAGCGATCGCGGAGTTGTCACACGATTTAAGTTCGACGTAGCTCTTCTTTTTCTTAGGAGCACTGTTTACTTGGCTGATAAGCACTAGGAATAAACACGTCTTTGACACCGATATGAACATGATTATTGTATTATTGGCTCTTGTATCTCATGATGCGTGCGGTGCAGCATCGGGCCAGACTAGGAGTGCTCGTGTTTGAATCGAGTGACCGTGACTAGCAGTACAATGAGCATAAATTACAAGAACGACACTAGACGCGTATAAAACCACGGTAACATTTGTTAAAACAAATGCCCGTCGATCAAAATGTTTATTACAATTACGATTACCAAGCATTGTTTTCATTTGACTTTTGATAATTAAACGGAAGTACCTATTGAGCAACATGCCGCTGACCGGATTAATGGTGAAGGGCGACTGTAATTTGCATCTGTTAAATGATTTACTTATTTTGTTACTGGAACATACTATGATGTTAAGTATTAACGTGTATGATGATAAACAAATTCATGGTATACATGCGGCTGTGTGTGATGTGACATAGAAATGTTATAATCAAGTAAACACTCGAAATCTTTATCTAGTAACATATGTTGTAAACTGAATTTTATGCCCAAGTGCAACACAATAGTCGTATATAAAGTTGATTGGAGCATTCAAAGGCATCAAAGAGTAAATGCGTGAATAGCCCGGTCCAGTGCACATCCGTTGCGCGCACAATACGATCAAAGCACAGTAACAGTGAAAAGTGGTGCTTCATGTACCTTTTACTACCTTTCCTTATGTGTTACGGGGTTTACAAAGGTGACTATATGTAGTGGCCCACGATGAAAGCAAAGGGTGGGAAATAGAACATTTCTCTTTGCATTTTCTTACCAGATTTTGATTTAGAAAACTATTTGTAACCAAACCTTTGGTCCATCCGTTGATTAGTAAAGAGACGGGCGCTTCAAACGGATTTCTTTGTTTGGGATACAAAAAAACATCCATAATAGGTATAAATACCTATGCTATATATGCTACGCTATACCTATACCTATACTATACCTATACCTATGCTATGCTATGTTTTTTTATGCTATGTAAAAAAATCAACACAAATGATTATTCAACCCTTGAGAAATTATTCACAATTAGTCGATTTCGAAATTAAATTATAATCATTAAGTAGGTACAAATAGGCCACAATGTAAAGAATATAATAGTAGAATAAAGTGGCGGCAGCTACTAAGCGCCTTACGTCTACACGGAAAAAAATATTGTAACGATACTACCAGAATAATTAATGGGAATAATAATTAATAGTTAATGGGAATTAATTCTCCCGGCAAACTTCGTTGAACAACCAAGTATTATCAAGCCGCGATTAGAATATAATTGGAGAGTAACGTCAGCCCGCTGTGATGTCATACATTTAGGAATTAAGCTTGACGCAAGTCTATAAAATGACAGTGTGCTGATGTTTCTTTCCAATTCTATTCTAATCGCGGTTTGACGATATTTTGTTGTAAAGTTCAGTATATTTATTTTCAGTATATTCTATTACAATAACAAACTTATATTTAATTAAAAAATATCAAAACCCCGCATTTCCCCCGCTCGAGGCAGCGTGCCCAAAATGCTTGCGGCATTCCCTCGCTGCACGGCCAGGCTCAGCCTTTGGGCGAAAAAAGACCCAGCCCTCGGGCCACCATAGACCCTGACCAGTTTGATGTGTCGGTCAATGAACAAAGTTTTTAGTGTCGGATGTAAAAAAGACATTATCAAAAATCAACTAAGTTTCGTAATTTGGTTTTTTGCTTTCCCGAGTAGTTTCAGTAAATGTATCATGGCATTTGTGTTTTATGCATAAACACGGTTTTTTTTTAAATTCGACAATTCTGTGCTGTAAACATGAATGGGGGTATTATATTATTTTATTATGCACACCTACCTTACGCATGATAAACAGGTCAAGTGCACGTTATTGGAGATACGGATGATAAAACAATTTATGTGGTTGCCCTAAGTATGAAAGTACTTGTGATTATAATAACAACATAAATGATATTCATGTCTAAACTGAGATGGTAAGGAATTATTATTTTATTGTCTTTTTGTTTGTATAATACTGAGAGTATAATAGAGAGAGATCCTTTATAGGGATAAGATAACCTTTGTACATACATACTCGTACATATAGGACTAAAGGCACATGAAGTAGGTTCTCGTATGCGAGTAAAATTGCATTGCGCGGTTCGATTAACCGATTGGTCACATCGTACCTCAGTAGCCCGCAATGTAATGCAACTCGTATGCAAGAGTGCGCAGCCGGGGCGGGTCTTAAGTATAGTTGCAGGCAAACAACTTGAGCATAAATCGAGTGGAGGGGGTATGTTTGCGCATACACATTTGTACTAGAAACTGCTACTGCGCAACCAAAGTCAATGCTCAAGTTGTTTGCCGAGAACTGTAGAAGATATTTTAAATGAGACGGAGACCGATAGTTTATCCGGTGGCGACTAGGATGACCTAGAACACATTTCCGTGATTGTTTTATCAAATGATGCAAGTTATAACGACAGCAATAGCGCATCTCGCAAAGATGAAGCTGTGTCATTTACTTTACTTTAGAACTTAGTACATTGCTTTAGCTACAATTTAGGCTAGGTAGGGTTTCTAAAGTTTTTTCAGTGGAGACTCCTAAAAACAAAACACAACATTGCTTTGGCACTTTGACATGTAATACTTACTTACCAAATTATGGGTCCCTTTAGTAACACGATAAATGTGATGGGCATCAAATGCTCTGTCGCGCGATTATGCTTCATAATTTTTACTTTTAATTTTTATTTCTTCTGCAGCACCCAGGTTGGAAAACCCTGAGTTAAATTTTTTTTATAAAACTTGACACCCGTTCAGATTTTAAATCTTTTATCAGCGACGGCTAATCTCTTTTGTATCGAACTTGGCCCCTTTTTAATTCAACTGCTGCTAAAATTAAGGGTTCTGTTTTTCGAGTGCAAATGTGTTTGTATTTCATTTTATGAGGGGGGTGTCGTTAGATTTGTCTTGATTGTGGAAGTGGCGGTGATTCTATGTACATTGCTCAGACAAACTTTTTTTCGCTATAGGGTTTAGAACATTTTTATCCTTTCAGTTTTATTTTTTTACGCAGGACGGTTTTTTGTTTCTTTTAATAAGTATTATTTTAAGTTCACCTACGTAATTTAAAGTTTTAATTTTTTTCCCTTTTTATACGATTAATGATCTAGCTTGCTCCCAAGTCTCAAACTTTAAGAACCTATATAGGGTGTTGGATACTGATAGGTCACTCATTCATTCCATTAGTGATAAAAATGACACTTTTCAGACCTTAACAAATCAATATTACTAAGAATTATAATGTGTCTACTTATGTTATTTGGGATTCTGGATATTTAAATGGGTTTTATTGAATGCGACGAGAGTAAAATGGTTTGTATAAATAAACACTGCAGATGCCTCGCGTCTTTTCCGTACTTGGCTGATACACTGCCGTGTTTAGATCAAAGTAGGCACTTAGACTAAACACAGCCAATTCTGGCATTTAGGAGAGCAAGGGTGTTTGTTATTACTGCAATTAATGTAAAGTTAATTAGTGAATGGCAATAATTTACCCCCGAGTCCAATTTACGAGATAATTACCCTGTGCTTAATTCTCAGCTCCGACGTGCAATGAAGAAACTTTACCATTTTGCTTTTAATGTACCTGTATGTATATCGTGAAGTTGGCTATGCTTTCTGGCGAATGAGATCCCTCCATTTCTTACAAGCTGGTTAAAAGCAACGCGTTCAACCAATCAGAAGTTGATTGAGATGCGTACAGGTGTGATTGAACACTTCCATTTGATTTCACATAGTTAGGTACTTCATTTGTTTATATTACTAGCGACCCGCCCCGGCTTTGCAAGTTATCTGCATTTAAAGATGTCTCTAAATTATAGTAAAATCCGCCTGTTGTATCTCATGTAAAATTTCCCTGTGTGTGTTCTTTTATTTTGTTTACTTGTGTGAATCAATAAAGAGTATTTGTTGTTGTTGTTGTAAAAACCGTTGGTATCTGACAATATCCGTTGCGTGGTTAGGAGGAGAATTTGGCCGAATATACACTATAAGTATTAAAGACAGACAGGAACGGATAGCTACTTGACTTTATAGTATGTAAAGATTAAGAAAACAAGGTTTACTAGCTCTTGCCCGTGACTTCGTTTGCGTAGAATTTGGATTACATACTAAACCATACGACCCCCCTTTTAACACACTTCTGAATAATGAGAATGATCAGTGGCCAATTATTGTCAATTTTCTTGAATGTAAGAAAGCGAACGATTCAACTACCAATAACAGTTTAAAAAGCAATTTAGAGTAAAAATAGCCTTTTTCCAATTCCAATTTAAAAAAATCCAGTTTCGGAATATTAGAAAACTAAGAAAAAAATTACAAATCGATCCAACAGTTTTCAAGTTTTGCGCTAAGCAACACCAACAATATTTAACTTTTATTCATACAAATACATATCTCTATTTTTCACTAAAGTGGAATTTGTTTTATCACTTTCTTGACACGGAGTCGTAGAGACTGCGTTAAAACTTTTTTATCCCTTTTTAATACTCATAATATTTTCTTACGCGCGAAACTTTTTCCATTCGCTCCGTACCGGGTTTCATTTAGCATGATTAATAGCCAAACGGAACATTAAACAATTACTATAAATCAAAGTCAATGATCGTCTATTACTTTATGTGTATTTTCTGCGCAAATTGAATTCCTCTTAATCAATCAACTTAAGAAACATACATCATTCAATTATTTGTACCTACATAGGTATGAGCATAAGAGTGTGTAAGTAAGTGTAAGTTTTTAATACAATATGTGCAACGAACGCATTAGCGTTAACTGCCCAAATACTTTGGAAGTAAAGACAGCGCCTCCAGCGGCGTGTATTTGCAACAAAAAACATTCCATACAATCGATAAGTTAACGCTAAAGCGTTTGAAACGTTTTTTTACAGAAAACTTACACTAGGGGCTCAGAGTTGAGGTCACGCACACTACAGTATGCCACGTGTGTACAGGAGAGTTTCGTTCCAATTTTCAAATTAGAGCCTCTATAGACGGACTGCTTAGAGCAGTCAGTGCCAACAGCTTCAAGCGGTCGCTGTAAGGTGATCTGCAGTTTCAATATAAAATTGTCATTCTCAATACAAGGACAGCTCAAGCTCTTCGTTTGCTGTCGTATAGTTTACTATGTAGTGGCAGCTTGAAACAGTCCAACTCGACTGCTTCAAGCTGTCCGTGTATAGCCGGCCTTATTGTTTAGTGTGCAATTGTGTGTTATATCGACCACCTCAACCCTCGTTGCATTACCTATAATGTCTAGTGGGAGCTAGACAGTGATGCCGACAGTGTGACCAACTTAAAATTAGAGATCCTGCCCCACTTAGGCCAGAAAACTGACAAATCCTGCCAAAGTCTTATGCTCAAAATGCCGAAAAAATGCCAAAACATTTTTAAGATTTAAAATTAATAGACACCTATTTTTTTATACTTTTATTTAAAGAGAAAAAGTCAAGAATTTAAATTACAGACAACCTAGAGTTACAGTTCGAGTTACATGCTTTACAAAATGCAAGATCTTCATCTTTCACTTTCAAAGACGAAAGTGCAGGATTCTGCTCCCACTCCAGGCGATATAATCCTTCATATTTGCGTTTCATGATAAATCAGCAAAACATTCCCATCGCAGGAAATCGTAAAAGACAGTGTGTTGTGTTTCCGACTAATTAGGAAAACAAGTGACAGTTGAAAATTGAACGAGCTACAAATTCAATAAGAAATGCCAAGGAAAATCCCCAAAACCGTAGACGGCCAAAACTAAGAATTTATTTACCCTATGCCAAAACAAATTTCTTTAAGTTGCTTTTTTTTTCGTCGATAAACTTACTCCTTCAAGATTGGGTTCACAATCAGAGTTTACAAGCGATAAAAACGCAAAAACACGTCAATGGCTGTCTCTGGTTGGTCAATGGCTGCGCTTTTGCGTTTTCATCGCTTGCAAATGCCTATTGTGACCCCAGTCTAAGGCTATACTGCCAAATGTGCCAGCTCATATGGCTATCCTGCCAAATACTGCCAGATTTCGAAAACTTCAACCGATCCTGCCAGAAGTCAAAATGACGGTCTAATCCTGCCAAAAAGGCAGGATCCTGCCACATATGGTCACACTGGATGCCGATTTAGCGACTTTGTCGCTAGATCTGGCGGATTTTGGGACTACGTTGGAGAATTTTTATGGATACTACATACATCTAGCGACATTTGGACCCAATTTGATATGAACTCGAGATTTTTTCCAACATTTCTAGCAGCTTCTACAAAACTAAGACGGCATCACTGAAGCTATACTCTTAACCACGGCCGTTACAATACGATTAAAACGTCGAGTTAAATAGTTTTTTTCCCTAATGGACTTGCGCTGTTAGCCTCAGAAGTCTTTTACAGCTTACCGGGCGCGGAGAGAGAGTAAACAATGCGATTATCGCGTTATAGTCCTGGACGTTATAAATATGCCTGAAAATCGCGAACGGTTTAAACGATTAGATCAAACAAGAAGTGACTTACCTCCGAAAAACAGTTAGTGGTATAAAGTTCAAAGTATCTTGGAAACTTGGGACAATTTTATTAACTCAAGTTAGGTTCTTTTCCAAGCTTAGTTTCAAAAAGAATCAATTATGAAAAAAGGAGAATTACCAGCGGAAATTACTTCTTAGGAGACTATTTTAAAAACCTGCCAAGTGCGAGTCAAACTCGCGCACTGCGGGCTCCATACCTCCACACAACAACCTATGCTATGTATTTATTAAAGCCCACCGTGATTATAACATTTACATTAAAAAAAAAACTTTTCAGATTCTTTGCTTTTCGCGACAATGGTATTTTTCCATTCTTCAACAATATTCGAATACTAAGTAGCTTTACACTTTTAATCAACATTAAAATAAGGATTTTTTGTATGCCTTTAGTTTGGGCACAAGCAATATTGTAAAACAGTTCTTAATTTCAAACGAATAGCTCATAGCACTAATGGTACACCTTATCAAAATTGTTTAATTTTATAGAACTTTTAAGTACCAACATTTCTTCTCATGATTTTAAATATTTTTACTAATAATAATAAGATCCTGTTATTACAAAATTTAATAAATGAATAATATGAATATTAACAGTCGAACGGACAGAGTCAAAACAAGGGTTCATTTTATACCTTTTCGGTACGGAACCCTACGTAATAAATTGATCAAAACACTAAGTAAATATTCAATTTGATGTGACTGATTTTTGTAATTTGCTCACGTCCACCCATACTGAACGGTGTGACGAAAATTTGATAGTACGTGACTCGCCTATGGATCGTGCGGCACGGAATAATGTACGTGCAACACACGTGCTTACTTTATTCTTGGGACTTTCTTTGATTTCAACCCTGATAGTCCTTGGAAGCTACCCATGGCTCACTACTCCGAATTTCAATACTTAATACAAGGGCAGATAATCGTGCTTTCCTTTTGAATATTTGTATATACATGTGTGTGTAGGTACTACAGGGATGAGAAGTCCCTAGGACATCTAATAAGGAACATAACGCACAAACTGAAGAACTTTATATATATTTTTTCTAATTTATACATTTTATGTCAATATAAAAGTCACCTTTCTTCTTCTAATACAATACAACCCACAGCTCTCGTTCCTGGACCAGCTCTGGAGAAGACGGCAAGGATAACTCAAGATTCTTACAGTACTAACTGTTGCCAGCGCTTATAATTTTTTTACCACCAACCCGCGGGAACTATGCATTTGACGGAATAAAAAGTATCTTATGTGTTAACGCAAGGTATGAGCTATCTCCGTTCCAAAGTTCATTGAAGTCCGAACACCTATTTTAGCGTGAAGAAGTAACACCAATTTAAGTCACAACCAAAATCTTACAGCTTTATAATATTAGTGTGATTATTACGTCTATGATATCGTAGATGATTTATCGCGTTCTCGGGATGTTGAGGAAAGTTTGGATGAAAAAAAAAACAATTCAGGAATCATCAATTACTACTACGCTGTGCTCTAGCGTCTGTGCAGCAACCAGCTGGGCGTCGAGGCAAGAGGCTAACACGATTGAGTGAGGAATAGCAATGCCTTGGCGTCGAGTTCGTCGCTGATGCGCTTAGAGAATAAGGATGCTTAGGTTCCTTACTTCATCTCTGTTTGCTAACACCTATTTTGTAAGCACCGTATTAACTATCTCACTGTTATAATATTTTAGTTGTGTGGTGACCAATAGAGTAAACTTGGTTTATTGTAAACGGTTAAGCTATTTATAGATATCTACTGCATACATCCTTCATATATTCTGTTCCTCTAGACGCCAGATAAACTAATTGTTTTATTTCTTTATTTGTTTTTCTACTCCTTTCAATGTAATAGGATTATCATCTATTTAAAATATATCCAAATAATAATGAGGACACGAATATGAAGATATAATTTATTTATTTTTAATCTCTATTTTGACCTTTGGATGGGGTCATTGTACGCTGATAACAGAAATCGTATTACGAACATTCATCTAGTTCAGAACAGTACTAACTATGACCAATTGTTGACAGAAATGAATTTAAAATTTGTGATATTACTGTTTCTTAATTTAAATTTTTGTATTATTAGTGCTAGCATAGTTATAACGAGAAATGATGAAAGTGAGTGCAACTTAGATCCTCAAATAGTGAAAGAAATAGCTTCATACAAAAATGTTACCCAGAGGATCATGACCGAGATCAAAAACAATGGTTTGGGTCAAAAAACCTTTGAACAGTAAGTGAATCATCCTAAAAATAACGTAGGTGGACAATTTCATTCTTTGAATTTACAGACTGCAAATTAACTTTTATTATTAAGTACAACATCCTATTCATTTCACTTACATATTATTTTTAATTAAGTTACAGTTAACTTCTTATTTAGAAACCAATTACATAGACACACGACAAGGATATAAAATATATTGTTTCTTAATTATTTGCTTTATCTCATCTTCTTTCAATAAGTACCTACCGAATGCTATTTTTTACAGATTTACTGAGTTCTTGGATAAATTTGGTGCACGTCCATCTGGAACTGAGACATTAGAAAACGCTATTGATCATATGATAAATCTAACAAGATCAAATGGGATTACAGATGTCACTACTGAAGAAGTAGATGTGAGTATTTCAGTCTTTCATTATGGTAGAAACTGTTTAATCTCTCTAGTTAAAAATACAAAACGTAATCTTATAAGTACTTGACTTTCTTGTCTTCTAGCTCTCCTGTGATATGTCCATGACTCTCCTCTTACGAGTATTTAACTGTTTGATCCAGTAGAAATAACTTGCTAGAACAACGGTAATACATTTATTTCATTTATTTTTATGTTACAGGCACCACATTGGGTCCGTGGGTATGAGGCCATATCAATGGTTCTCCCGCGTTTAAAAAATATAGCAGTTATTGGACTCGGAAGCAGCGTGAGCACGCCAAAAGGAGGAATTACAGCAGAAGCCATTATTGTGAAGAGTTTTCAAGAACTTGATCAGAAACCTGAATCAGAAATAAAAGGAAAAATTGTTGTATATGCTGTACCGTTTGTTAGCTATGGAGAGACTGTGCCATACAGATCGCAAGGTGCTTCCAAAGCAGCTAAAAAAGGTGCAGTTGCATCATTAGTGCGATCGATCACACCTTTTTCGATTTATTCACTTCACACTGGTGCTCAATACTACGATGATGACGTGCCCAAGATTCCTGCAGCAGCAATTACACACGAAGATGCTGACTTAATGCAAAGGCTACAAAATCAAGGAAACAAAATTGTTTTAAAAATCGAAATGTTCAGTACGTTTGACATGAAAAAATCTCGAAATACTATTATAGATGTCAAAGGTAGAGATGATCCTGAAAAAACAGTAATTGTTTCTGGACACATTGATAGTTGGGACGTGGGACAAGGAGCTATGGATGACGGAGGTGGTATGATAATTAGTTGGCTAGCGCCTGTAGCTTTAAATCGGTTGAATTTAAAACCGAGAAGAACGCTCCGAGCCATCTTATGGACAGCCGAGGAACCAGGCTTAGTTGGAGCGCAAGCATATTTAAAGAGACATATGAATGACCTAAATAATATAGATTTTATAATGGAATCAGACGAGGGAACATTTAAGCCGCGTGGGTTATCGGTAGCAGGGTCTTCTGAGGCACGATGTCTGATAGCAGAAGTGTTGAAACTATTTTCGCCGATCGACAAACTTGAAGAAACTACCTATCCTGGGTCAGATATCACATTAATTGTCGATAAGGGCGTGCCGGGAGCTTCTCTACTAAATGAAAATGAGCGGTATTATTGGTTTCATCACAGTGAGGGTGACACGCTGAATGTTTTAAATATGACGGATGTGATAGACTGCGCCGCGTTCTGGGCAGCCGTGTCGTACGTGATCGCAGATATGCCTGAAGATATTCCACGCAGTACTATCCCAGTTGACAAGAAGTTAAGTTTAAATGACTTAATTAATATATGACTATTTCTATTATAATAAAGTTAGAAAACTTTTGCTCCTAACAAAATTATGTAGTAGAATACAACGATCATTTATCTTCGATCTTGTTGCTTGGGTTAGGATTTAGGCGTTTTTGGAATATGATATTACTGGTAACGTTCTTTGTTGAATATGTCAGGACAATTCACACCAATTGACCTAGTCCCAAGCTAAGTAAACCTTGTGTTATGGGTACTAGACAATGGATATACATATTTGAATAGATAGATACATACTTAAATACATAATAATATAACATCCAAGACTCGGGTACAAATATTCATATTCATCATACAAACATTTGCCCTTCTCGGAAATCGAACCCGGAACCTCTAGCTTCATAGTCAGGGTCACTGATTACTAGGCTATCCGGTCGTCAAATATCATAAACGATTTAATTTATTAAGTACTAGGAACTTCTAAAATATAGCAATATTAACACTTCGTGGGACCAGATCCTGCAATTAAATGGTTTATTTATTTATTAGCCTTAAAAATACTATTTCTTGGGTTTACTTTGTTGCCATCTATTTAAACGATCTGTTACTCGTAATATTAGATCAGTTCCTAGACTTACGTGAGCTGACGTGACGACACGTACAATTAATATCGAGCCCACCTGACGCACCGTGCAATTAATTCTGTTTACAACATGTGTGCTAACTGAACACTATCACGTATTCACCCACGCGTTATAAACATGGATAATAATTATTCAAATAACTCGCTGGGGTGGTATCAATTATAACACTGTAAACAACTGTAGCCTAAGAACCCTCTTACATTCCCGAACAATGCCTTTTGATTTGTGTTGTTTGTTTAAGTTTAATAAACACGTAGCTACATGAGATGCTAGAGCTGAACAAGCGCATTTCTTTATATATTACGTGAAAGTATTTAACATTTATCTCAATGGATTTGCTTTGGCGTTCGAATGTCGCATGAAATTTGTACCCTCTTGAGGACGAGAGTACGTCGAGATATTAACATTTCTATTTTCACGACATATCATTATATTTTTTCTGCAGTCACGACATTAGCACACGTCGTTAATAGCTCTTTGTTTTGCATTTTATAACTCTATTGTATTTATCTATTTAGGGTTTTCCCGTTAATTTTGTATTACAAAATAAAAAGTTATTGATGTTGGCTTCTTTAAACCCTTTTTTTTAATTTTAAGTTTTAGTTTATTTTACACTGAACAAATTATGTTAAATTAAGAATGCAGATTTTAGCCGTACACTATAAAATTCCAAACAAAAGGTAAATAGCGCTAGGAGAAAGATAAACCGACAATTTAAAGTTTAACGCATAGGTATTAAGTTAGTACTTATCTACACTAATATAATAAAACAGTAAAGTTGTATTTGTTTATTTGTATGTAAGGGGTAATTTCTGGAACTATTCAACCGATTTCAATATTAAATATTCGGAGTCAGCTATTTACATTTTAAACGTTAGGTGTACATTGCAATCATCCATGTACTAGAAAATTCTACTTTTTACCAACTCTTGTGCACACTTTCCCCTTATTCATAAAAAATAACAATCTTTTTAAGCTAACAAATGTTTTTTCCCTTTCATCTGAGAGTAAACGTCATAATGACAGATAAAAACATAACACATGTTAACTAACATAAGTTTACGCAACGTTTTTAATAAGGGAGTTAGACTGTTAACTATAGCTTGCAAGTCTAGCAACATATAGTTTGGTCCAATATTATTGCAGCTTAGCTCTTGCCAGGCATGTCTCCACATAGCGAAAGGGAATTAACGTCGCCCCCAATATCGCCCGCTCTTCCCTGGGAGAGTTTAGATATATCCGTAGTGAAAAGTCGACATCTATCTCTAAAGAAAATCCAGATGTTTTTGGCCTTTGGTACTTTACAGGTGTCAAAATTATTTAACTTTATTTCAGTGTGTGTACATTTTTTGGACCTCTTTGAAGGTTTGCTTAATATGTCCACTGCCAAATATAAGCTCATTTCTTTATAACATGTATAGCCGATTAAGAAATTGCTTGATCACTTTTCGATCGTATTACAAGGGGATAACTTTAAAAGGTGGCCAAGCAATTACTTGTCGACTATACTACATGTAAGTGAAAGTTTCTTGAGAATCTTATTTTCATCAATAAATTACTTAGGAGAATTTTATACAAATTGGCCTGGTAGTAAACTATACCCAAAACTTGTATACTTTTAGTACTAGAAAGCGAATTTAGATACAGACAAAATTGTATCAATAAATATACCTTTAAATATATAAAACGTCCGCAACAGAACAAACATTCATATATTCATCATACAAACATTTACCTTTTACAGGAATCAAACCCGTAACCTCTAGCCTCGTGGACAGGGTCACTAACCACTAGGCTATAATGGCCGTCGAGTACAGTAGTCCAGGTACAATATTGTTGTAATTCAACGTAGAGAAAGTGTTGCTAATCAAACACCGTTGCTATGCCAAATCGTTTATTGATGAAGTATGTGCATATCTTAAGGATTCGCGGGAGTACAAACGATACCTAGTTTAAATTAAGGTAAGCGACATCTAGCGGTCCTAAAGTGAATCGGCTACAACATTCTCCCGCCTAAAATGACAAAAGGTCATTTTCTGTATCTAAGGTAAAAAGTTTACTTTATGCTAACTACGACTCGACTCAAACACTTTCACTGATTGTTAATGCACACACTTTAGTCAATTTAAATTAATTCTTCAGTGGACTGTATTTTCATGTTATGTTTCATCTTTGTATCATACTCGGATATTTTAATCGTAATCTACTTTGATCTAGCGTTCTGATAGTCCTTGACTTATTCTAGGCACTTTACTTCTTGTGCCATCTGTATACACGTCGTGAGTGCAATGCTTCGCTCTCCGTGCATAAGGTAAGTAGGTAAGTATTTTATGTTTTCTTTTTCTAGGAACAGCCATCTTCAACAATATGCAACAACGCGTACAACTTCGTCTAAGGAGGGGAATCCTTTCAGTAAGGTAAGTTTTTCTTTATTCTCATTTGTTACTAATATTGTTACTATATGTTTCTGTTTTTCTAGCGCAGTATCTATAGGTTTTTCCTTTTCTTATATAACTTCTCTTTGTTTTAGATTCGTCGGGCCGTTACACTAAATCTCTAGTAATCTTAATTTTTCAGTCATTTTTCCTCTTGAAGCTGGATCTGGTGGATTATGTTTGATGTTTCTGTAAAACCAGTGTTTAGCATCTGATCTCTCAATAGTCTCCATGACTCTCTTCTTCACAAACGGTTTCCACTTCATCGCATCGCCGTGTATCCATGCTAATGCGAGTTGACTGTCTGACCAAATTGCTCCCAGTGTCTTCACATTCTCTTTCTTTTGTATCTGAACTGTCTGTGTATCTGTTACTTTTTGCTTCTTGATTAATTCTCTCATAAACTCTTCGCTGTTAGAAAGCCATTTCAATTTTCGTAAGTTAAATTCTATTAAATCATCTGTCTCCTTGTTGTCTTTGATCTCTATCTTCTCCAATCGTTTCAACTTTAAATTCTCTTCTAGCACTCTGTTGTATTCTTCCTTCCTTGGTTTTTTCGTAAATCTGTTTTCATTTGCTTTCCAGCGATCAAGTGCTCTCTTTCTGCTATTTTCTGGTAAAATACGTGGGTCAATTCTCGATGTCCAGTCTACTATATAGCTTTCGTTTTCATCTCTCGTGGTTGTTTTCTCGTATAGCTCCTCTACTCTTTTCTCTTCTGCCGTCAGTTTGTCTGGTTCTTCCTCTAAATTCTCTAACTCCCAGGATCTTCGTAGCATTTTGTTCAACTCTACATTCAGATGCATACTAATGAATGGTTTATCTCTTTTGAGATCTTCGTTTTCTGTAATTTTCCCTGATAGGATCCATCCCAGGTGTGTTTGCAAGGCTATAGGTGAACCTGGGGTGCCTTTGATGAGACCAGGTTGTATGACTTTATTGTATACTTCTACTCCCAGAAGGATATCTACGTGACCAGGTTGAAAATAAGTTGGGTCAGCTAGTTGCAGGTCTTTTAAATGCTCCCAGTTCTCTATGGTAAGTTTCTCGGATGGCATGATGCTTGTGACGTTCTTTACTACATAGGTTTTGATTTTCATCTTTTTCTCAGGGTTGACTCTCGATGATATCTCAATATCTGCTGCAAACTTTATGGGTGTTCTCATCTGGCTAAGCCCAGAAACGTGTCCATTCACGTGTATTCTCTTAAGGCCCATAGTTTGAGCTGCAGACTCTGTGATGAATGACTCTTGTGAACATGGGTCCAGTAATGCTCTCAACACAAACTCTCTTCCTTGCTCGTTAGTGACTGTTATTTTTGCTGTTGATAACAATGCTGTGATGTTTCCCGTTGTTAAATGATTGATGATCTCTTTCTCTCTTGGTTGGTATCTCGTATCTCTTTCGTGTATCTCTCTATTTCTTCTCTCTTGTGTTTCTCTGTTTCCTCTCTCGTGTGTCTCTCTATTATCTCTCTCTTGTGTCTCTCTGTTTCCTCTCTCGTGTTTCTCTCTGTTATCTCTCTCATGTGTCTCTCTGTTTCTTTTCTCTTGGGTCTCTCTGTTTTCTCTCTCATGGGTCTCTCTGTTTTCTCTCTCTTGGGTCTCTTTGTTTTCTCTCTCTAGGGATTGGCTGGATGTATAACTTCTGTGCAACAGTGAATGATGTCTTCTTCCACAGGTGTGACATGATGACTTGTTCCTGCAATACTTGACTAGATGACCAGGGGTTAGACAGTTAAAGCACAGTCTCTCATTCTGTACGATAGCTGTTTTCTTCTCAAGTGTTAGTTGTTGAAACTCTTTGCATTGGAATAGAGGATGATTTTGTTTGCAAAATCCACATTTAATCTCCGCAGCAACAACAAATGATCTTGACTTGATTGCAAGGTAAGGCTCACTCTGGTTTCTGTTAGTGCTTGTGCATGTGCTTGTATTCGGTATTGGTTGCATCATCTCTAGAACTCGGAACCGTTTCTCTAGGAACTTTTCAAACTTTGACATCGAAGGTAATTCGCTAATGCTAATAGTGCTGACTTCTTCTTCCCACTCTTTATGTGTCTCGGTGTCAAGTTTCGAAACTGTCAGATAAATGATGATTGTATCCCATGAATCAGTATTCACATTTTGAGCTTTCAACTTATTCAGGCATTCCATCGTAGTATCCAAAATCTCTCGAATTGTTCTTGCAGTTGGATTGTTAATCTTTCTTTGATTTATTAATCTGTTCAGTATCGAATTCACAATAACTCTTTTGTTGTTGTATCTGCCTTGTAATGTGTTCCATGCTAATTCATAGTTACTATCCGTCACTGGTATTTGTTTCAGGAGTTGTTCTGGTTCACCTGACAGACAGCTCTTCAAATAATGCATTTTTTGAACATTGCCTAAGTTTTGTTTATTGTGAATGAGTGATACAAACAAATCATGGAATGAAGTCCAATCTTGGTAACTTCCTGTAAACTGTGGAATGTTTATTTTTGGTAGCTTTATATCATCGCTTGGTTGTTTGGCATCATTCACGAAATATGGCAGGGTTTCCATGTCTTTCTTTCTTACAGCTTTAATAATGGATCGGTTTGTCTCCACGAAATTCTTCCAATACTCGTCTAATGTTTCTTTTCTCGCTTTGACGTAACCCCTTGTTAATCTCGCTTTGGGACATTTTTTGAAATTTATTTCGGCTTTCTGAATAATCCCCATTGCCTGTTCTTGTTCCGCTATCAATCCCAGCAGTTCTTCCGACATCTTGATGGTTTTATTTTTAGAGTCTGAATTTCGTAAATTTTACAAGTCCATAGAATAAATTCCGAAAAAATTACAAGTCCATAGTATAAGTTTCAAATTTTTTACAAGTCTATAGAATAGACCATACTATTTTTACCTTTATTTTTCTAAGTCAATAGAAAGAATTTTGAAAATTTTACAAGTGTTTCAATTTTTGCTCACTGAATTTACTAAGTCCATAGAATAAATTTTTGAAATTTTACAAGTCTTTGACAGCACTGATTTTTTCTAAGTTCCTGACTGACGCTTTCACTGACACTGACACTTCACTTCACTGTACTTACGATTTTTAAGGTCCAATTTCGCACTGACACTTCACTTCACTACTCACTGTCACTGTCACTGTCTTCAATCCGGCTCGAAGGACCACTTTGTTGCTAATCAAACACCGTTGCTATGCCAAATCGTTTATTGATGAAGTATGTGCATATCTTAAGGATTCGCGGGAGTACAAACGATACCTAGTTTAAATTAAGGTAAGCGACATCTAGCGGTCCTAAAGTGAATCGGCTACAACAGAAAGTATAGGCTTCCGACCCGGTTGTAATTTATGACGGTTACCCTTTCCGAATAACTGCTTGACTATAAATCAGTCAACACGCGTACCTAATAGAGATTTATTATCAATAATAACTACCACGGGGATCTAAGATAATATCAATTTTCTTCACTGATAAATCTAGCTGTCATAAATTATACTAACATTTAATCAAGCCCTGTTCTTAAAGGGTGACACAGGGGTCGTAATCTTGACCTATAATTTCTTACTTCATAAATTATATATCGAGTGAATTTGTTACAGTTTCTAATCACATAATACCCCACATGGAGTAGTAGCTTGCTACTGCGTTTTGGATGAGGAGTGAAAGATTCAGAGGCTCACGGGAGGAGGGGTCTTATAGGGCGGCAACGAATCACGCTGGTATTTTGTGAAAGTGTGGTACTAGCCCGGTCGAGCCGGCCAATACACGCCATCTATCTAGCCTATTTATTAAAATTAGCAGAATTTCACGAAGGTTTACATTTCTACGTAACTCTGTCCTGTTAAACTCCAGGCTATATCGTCAGACCCTCCTCACCAAGTATATTAGACTCTCCAAGACAAACCAAATGTGCTCCAAATCGTGGAGTTTACTAGCAGCAGCTGAAGAGTTCCCCTATCCTCTCCCCGCTCTATCATCAGATCCTCTCGCCAAGTTTGCTCTATTGGACTCAATTAATCGAATTAGCTTAGCCAACTATACGGCCCTATAGCGAAGATAGACGGTATTTTTGGGAAACTGGATATGATTTGGTTATTTGACGCGGATGCTGTAGAGTGCGTGAGTGTATCGTCGTCGATAAAGCTAACGTTGAATATTAATTATGTTGTAACATCAATATTATCTTGCATGATGATTGATGACTATGGTTTTTTATGGTTATGTATTGCTTCTGATATCCTAGATATTTGTATTATGCTAACGGTTATTGCGTTTGACGTTTACGTTTTCTAATCGTTATGTTTCAAAAAATAGATCCTGCGCAGCGAGGACACCATGCCAATACGACCAGGATTCGAATCGCTAGCTTACTATCGCAAAAAGCACAACAATACCTACGACCCTCGTCTACTAACAGGACTTGTAACTGAGTAAATACCAACTTTTCATTACGTATTTGTTGGTCATCTTAAAAGAGAAACACAAAAGAAAACAATTAACTCTCAATGAGACGTCATTTTGATCATTATAATTACAGACATGGTGAAAACTGGAAAAAAATTCGTTCTAAAGTAAACCACATCATGTTGCAACCGAAAACTATCAAGTTGTATAGCGACGTCATAGAAGATGTTGCGGACGATATGGTTCAACGGTACCGTTATATCCAGAGTCACTATCTTTATCTTCTTTTTTATCTTCTCTACATAGTATTAAGCAAAGTCCATTATCTGTCCATGTCTGTCCTCATCGTATCTTTGGCCGCTTATTTTTTCTAAACTATGCAAAAATAGTGGTTTTCTGTAATTTAGATTATTTTTCATTCAAGATTTTTATCTACATTGCATTCCAATTAAATTTTCGTTAATAAATTGAACCCGTGTATAGCCAGCGGGTCACTATTTTACTTATATAAAGTATAACATAAATAAAGTCTGAGAGAAATGTGAAAATCTAGCTAAATGAACACATCATTGGCTAGGCCTAGCGTGGTTTTACCCGGTTTTCATTTTATTCCATTACAATACAGTAAAAACTGTATACTTACATATTTGCGTCCTTTACTGCATGGATGTCATACAGTCAAAGACACATTAAAGTCGGAACATGGAGGTGTCATTTTTCGTAAGGGATGCACTATGAAGTTGACATATCTATAGGTACCTTTCGAGCATAGACAATCTCTCTCAGCTCTCTCTTGCACATAGAAATAGTATATCATTATATGCTTTAGTCCTTCATCCAAGCTCTTGCATGGTCAGTTAAGTTTGTTGTTGTTTGTACCTATACATGTGGTCAAATGAAGATATATTGCTTTGTTTATTGCCAGAATGAAGTCGATTCGTGATGAAAATAACATGATAAAGAAGAACTTCGATTTCGAGATGAACTTATGGGCACTGGAGTCGATTAGTGTGGTGGCGTTGGGAACTCGCCTAAACGGTTTCAACTCAAATCTACACAAAAAGTCAGAGGCGAGCAAACTCATCCATAATATTCACGATTTCTTTAGAATATCAGGAAAAATAGATTTTGGAATGAGCCCTTGGAGATATATTTCAACGCCAAATTTTAGAAGAGTTATGAAAATTAATAAAAACATTGAAAGGTAGAAATTCAATTCATGATCAGGGTTACGAAGTGGAATGGCTAATGAAATATTAAATTGTATTTTTTAGTTTAACGAGATTTTTCATAAATGAAGCAATACTAAATACAGAAGAATCTAAGAGCAAAAATTGTTTTACATCTAGCTCTGAAACAAAAATTTTAGATAAGATGCTGGATATTGATGTGCAGATAGCGCTCACTATGGCAACTGATATGTTAATAGCTGGAGTAGATACGGTTGGTATTTTGTGGTGCAACTACTAAAGGTTCCTGACGAACAATTTCAACTAAACTACTACCTACTTCAAACAGGATGTGTTTTCAAGTTTCTTGGTTATCTAGATTTTTTGCGCTTCTTAACACACACTTTGCGCTTCTTAAAATAAACTTTGATTCAACTTAATGCCACAATATTGAAATTGGCGGGATTCTTCTACTCTAAATCATCCTTACCAGACCTACCAGATTGAATGAGTACTTGCGCTTTTACTGTATCTATATCAGATTATGGTTGACAAGGTTCAATTATTTTTAATAAATATTTTAGGTAGCAAACACAGTGACTGCAACACTATATCTTCTCGCCAAAAATCCCGAGAAACAAAACAAACTACGGAAAGAGCTATCAGCAAAGACAGGTCAGCGACAGTATCTCAGAGCTTGCATCAAAGAATCAATGAGAATTATGCCTGTGGTCCATGGAAACGGTAGAGTGACTACTAAGGAATGTAACCTGATGGGGTATAAAATACCTAAGGATGTATGATCTTAATAGAATATTGTGATCTATCAGCAAGAAAAAGCATGGTAGTAAAAGAGCGTGTTTATTCCAGGTTATGATAGTAATATGCAACCAGCAGATGTCAAGGATGGAAAAATATTACCTGAAACCCAATGAGTTCATTCCTGAGAGGTGGCTCGCCGAAAAGAGCGATCCTCTTTATCATGGCAATGCTCACCCTTTCGTCACTGCTTCGTTTGGTTTTGGAGTCAGGATGTGTATAGGTAAATGATGATGATTACAATATTGAACAAAGATTCTTGGATGTGTAAAAACATTGACAATATTCTAATCAAGTAATTTAATTAACTATTTCATCTCACCCATAATATAATCCATATGAAAGTCTATCAACATACTGTAATATTTAATAAAATTACTAGTGGTGGAATTAGATTGATACGAATCCTTCCCTAAAGAGCGCGATTCTTTGAATTTGTGTAAAACCTTACTTAAGTAACATATTTATGACAAAGTACAAGTACAAGTAGAAAATTGAATTTTAAATGCTCGTTTAATTTTGAACGAACTATGGATGTTCTTTCTGGGTTACTAAAGTTTTTCTAAACCTAAGTGGCAACTTACTAACCGGATCGGAATCATATCACGTCATTTCAAGATACCGTAACAGTACTAAAGTTATCCACCCCATAATGGCATCGAAACAACCTAACAACTCTGACGAGTGATTTATAATTTACTCCATGAATCTGAACGGTGATAGAGATTAGATTAAATGTCTATACATCGTTTATAAAATACATCATGTACATCATCATCATCATATAATAATAGTATACAACATAGAATATCGCTCTAAAGATGAAATTAATGGAAGAGAGAAGCCGATTTCTGCAGTGAGTAAACTAATGCAGGCTGATATATGAGGACATAGTGTATTGTGTACTTGTGTACCCGATTGTTTTTGTTTCATTCCTATATTGATTTTTTATTTTTGACATTTTCTAGACTTATTTCTAGACATTTTTGTTTTTTATTATTTTGTTTACCTTTTTGTTGTTTCGTTTTTGTTTTATTTTTATTACAATTATTTTTGCTTATTGCGGCATATATTTACTGATTTTTTATTTTTGACATTATGACATTTTCTAGACTTATTTCCAGACATTTTTGTTTTTCATTATTTTGTTTACCTTTTTGACGATCTTATTGTGAATTTTTTATCTTTGACATTCTAAATTTAATGTCATTTCCAATAAGAAATAAATGAATCTATCTATTCATTATTAAAAAAATCTGCTAGTTTAGTATTTTTTTTGCTTAATTATTCCTTCCTTTGTATCTTGGTAATAGTGGAAAATCTTGTATTTTGTCGGGGAACCTCTATTTAGTCCCATGCAATGCGTCTGCGTTTAGTCACCGACTTCAGATTACGTGTTATTTCTTTTGCAGGCCGTCGCATCGCCAAACTAGAGCTCGAGACATTCATATCCAAAGTAGTAGAAAATTTCCAGATAGAGTGGGAGGGAGCACCCCCCAACATTGCCGTGACCATGATTAACTACATTACAGGACCCTTCAACTTTATTTTTAAAGATGTGTAGTTCATACTAAGTATGGAGGATAATCGCATTAAGTGCTGAACCCCCCTTTTTTGCTAAATGTTTACGAACTTAATGGTTTTATTACTACTGGGTAAAACATTTCTAAGACAAATTTGCCAGGCGCAGTAGAGTGTGTATTTATGGTAACGTGATTCCTTTTATCTGTGTGTTGTTTACTATAAAAAGTAACGCAAACTACCAAGCCCCTTTTTAAATTAGTAAAACAAAAGTAGAAAACTAAGGTACCTAACTTGTGTGTTATAGCCGCGCGGCGGGGTGGGAGCCAATCAAACGTCGTTCTAAGGCAATACACATTTATTGACTGACTCGGCACGGTCGCAGCCGCGCTTTATAACTACCCTTACAACATCCCTCCACCATAATCTAAAAGTACTTCTTAAAATCTATAACATTCCGGTTCCTTTTCGAACGTCCCTCGCGGGGAGGTGCACTTTCCATCTGCGCGTCCTCGCAGTCCGACCAAAGGTCCGCGCTCGCCGCCGCGGCGGCCGCGGCCGGCGCTGCGCCCTCCTCTCGTGGCGCCGTCGCTGATGCTGGAAGCTCACCGGAACCGCCTGGCGCCTGCTCCGGCTGCGCAGACGAGGACTCTGAGCGAGCCGCTGGGATAGTGGCATCGGGAGACGGACTTTCGTCGCTCATGAACAAGAAAGCCGGTATAACGTCCTCTCCTTCGTGCCTAGCGCTGGTCACTTCCCGTTCCTCCTCGAAGGTTTCCATTGGCACCTCCCTCCCTCTATATTTAAGGAGTTGATTGGCATGCTTTTTTAACAGTTTATCAGAGTCCACAACTCTCACCGTGTATAATGTACGTCCTAATTTTTGCACAACAACACCACGAGTCCAACATTTTTTTTGATTAACTACTATTTGCACTAATACGGGGTCGTTGGGTTTAAAATCTACCTTACGAGTCCCGGTGTAGTACTCGCGCTGTAAGCACTGTTTGGCTTTGACCACTTTATCGAGTGCTGGGTCAGATGGCGATAAATCGGTCAGTTTTAGTAGATCGAGCCTACACCTTAATTTACGTCCATATAAAACCTCCGAAGGGGATCTGTTCGTAGTTCCGTGTACCGAATTCCTGTATCGCAATAAAAAATCTTGTAACTTAATATTGATATTTCTTGAATTTGTACCTGACGCAATTATAGATTTAATGGCTTTTTTTATTATTTTAACATAAATCTCACATTGGCCATTGCTGGCCGGATTATAAGCTGGAGCTGTTATGTGTTTTATTCCATTACGTAAACAGAATTGTCTGAATTGTGGTGACACAAAAGAGGGACCATTATCTGAGCAAATTGTGTTAAACAAACCAAATCGCGCCATCACTTCGCAAAGCTTATCTATAACGACCCGTGAACCATAGCCCGATGTCACATCAAAACATTCCACCCATTTTGAGTACGCGTCGACTATAATTAAAAACCATTTTGTTATTTAAAGGGCCTAAGAAATCGATGTGAACGCGCTGCCACGGATGAGTCGGGTAGGGCCAGGGAGCGAGCGGGACGCGGGGCGGGGCGGCGCGGAGCGATGCGCACACGCTGCACGATGCCACACAGCGCTCGATGTCAGCTGACAAGCCGGCCCACCATACTCGTTCGCGCGCTTCTGACTTCATTTTAGTTACGCCGAAATGACCTTTATGTAGTTCACTTAAGATCTCATTTTGTAAAGCGCTTGGAATTACTATTTTATGACCTCTCATTAAGCAGTTTTCTTCAACCGATAATTCGTATCCCATCCTCGTCGCCACTGTTATAGCCGCGCGGCGGGGTGGGAGCCAATCAAACGTCGTTCTAAGGCAATACACATTTATTGACTGACTCGGCGCGGTCGCAGCCGCGCTTTATAACTACCCTTACAACATTGTGTTCTCTATTTTCGGATTAAATTGTACTTCTTTTAAAAGCTATTCTATTACTCTCTAGTAAGTAAAGAGTATTAACAGGTACGTCCAAATAAATATTTTATACAAATAATAATTTTTCTGTTTTCCATTTTCTCCAATTTTATATCCAATTCTGCGGTAATTCAGAATAGAGAAAGTATGGGATTTACACGATCAGATACGTAATTTACTAACTGTACCTCCATTTTTAATTGATGTTGACACGAAATGACGTGTTATACTTGCATTCATTATTATTTTGTGATATCCACTTCCTATATCTAAAATCTTGTAGCTAGGTAAAAATTTTGGAGTTAACATTGAAGTTTTGCCACATCGCATTGTCACTCTTACTCTCATTGTAATAGTAAAGTGAGATAGCTTCAAGATTCTTGTGTAGATTTATAGTGTTGTTGTTAACTGAGATAACAAATTGTCTACCCATTAGTCAGTGGAGGGATTTCAACTCACTGTTACTTGCAATTATTTATTTTATGTTTGATATTTTCTCTTTCTATGTCAACGTCTTATCCAAGTGAAAAGCCAAGTATTTGATATTATCCGAGAGCAGCAATATGTTAGTGAGGGAAGTTTTCTTTCTTGAACGACGCAAATGACAGTGAACTTGATATTAAAATTTAAACATGGGGCATTAATAAAGCCAAAAGTCTAATAATTCTAAACGCTCTTAAGCATTACTTATAGCAACGAGAGTTATTGTCGGCACACTTTACTGTCTAATACTCCGAACAGTTTAGTATAATCTAGACACTTTCAAATGAAGAGTATATAAAATAAACACTTTTCTATTTAATTCTGTTCCGCCTTCATCCTGGTTGACACTTTCCATCAGGTGAGAACGCGGCCAAGCGAAAAGCCGTTGTCAATAAATAAAAATGTGTGGGTCGGCTAGTATTATTGACCCATGACGAACCAATAAATTTTTGTATAATCAAACCAAAATCATTAAACAAATAAATATAAATAAATATTAAATATACATATGACAATAACTGTAGGTTTAAAACAAACAAGCTTTACTTTAATCCGATTTTAGTTCAAACTATAATCGAATACTCGTAATTATCGCCTAAGAGATAGCGCAGTTCGTACATAATACTTACACTTTTGTAGTGATATCTAGCCCACCACGAACGTACATTGCAAAGGGAATGATTAAGGTGAAACAAAATAGCACAGACCCGTTGTAGAGTCATCAAACCAACATGGACTGTAAATGGTACCCAGTAGACATTAATATCAAAAAATATTACAAAAATCGCAGGGGCTCACATCCGCATACATACAGAGGTCACTTAAGTTTAGAAACACTCTTGATAATACTTACAGCTCCGGCAGAGGCTTTTAGTATTATGCTGCGGTTTAGGACACGATAACGTGAATAAAGTCGTCAACATAAATGTGCTGTTTTCTGTGTATTTGTTACATGGTATAAATGCGTTGTGTAAAGCAACGTCGTATGGATTTGTAACTAAATCTCAAGATGCAGATGCTGAAACTGAGATCAACTCTTAGTTTAGCAACAGTAAACAAAAACTTCGTGAGGTAAGCTGCGCGTTGGTAATTTCATTTATTATTTAGTTTGAGGAGGAGGAGCCTATATTATATAGCTGTGACACGGTTAGGACATTGAAATGCTATTCGTAGTGGAATATCCGCTTTTGAAAGTTTGTGAACTAGCGTTTGCGGATGAGAACTGGGTATTATAGTATTTAAAACTGTTATTATTAGAGAGTATCAATTAGTATTGTTTGCTATTTTTGCTCTGTTAAATATATTTGGGCCAAATTAACTGATGTTACTTGTTCCTTATCAGGATAAACTAATGTTTATCTGCTGTGTTATATAGTATGTATGCAGTTTTAAAAATGTATAGTCCTCAACTGAAAACAATCATAGTTAGTTATGTTTCAGATAAAATATAATGATCGTAGTAAAAAAAAATGAAATATCTATCAATTTATATTTTTCTTACCCAATTATTGCAAACTTTTTCACGTTGTTTGATTACGTCTTTATATGAGATAAAAGATAAATAATACATTTTTATACCCAACCTGTCGTATGCCAAGGATATTCAGACACAACAAGTTTTAGTTTTCATACAGATGCCGTGCTTCATACTAATAATTTTTTTAGTTATTAGTCCAATTCTTTGGTTATAAATTGTCATTCAAAAGGAAAATCCATTAAATGTTATAAATTCGATCGATGTGGAGTTGCTGACAAAACAATAGTAAAAACTGAAACGTTAGAATTGTTCGCGTATGTATACCTTTTTAACCGATTACTGATTACCATAATATAAACATATTTCTACATTTATTTTGTTTAAATAAAGAAGCTTCTTATAGTTGACAATATTCTTTAACGAGGGATCTAACGGCTTGAAAGTCTTGGGTCTGACAAACTGTTCAAAGAATCAAACATGTCGTCATTTCTTTAAGTATCTCTCTCTTTTCTTTATATTTGACATGAATATTTTTATTCTTATTTTATTTTTACATGCGGAGACTATACATTTCCAAGTAATATTGCACAATTTGACCGTGGAGGCGTTTTACACCTCTGCTAAGCATAGATTAAGGTAATTAATTTGTTTTTTGACCCTTAGAGACTATACATCTCTAAGTTATTTAGACTAAGTATTTGATTGTTATTATTTCAGGGACCATATACATCCCTATCTAATTTCTTTGATCTGGGGACCCTATACATCTCCTGATCATTCTTAACTAGTGCCAGTACGTTCAATATGCTTAAAGCTTGCTGTGCTATTTACTGTTATTTTTTTAATTTTATTTTTTATGTGACTTGTGTATGCCATGTACTATTGTGATAATCATGTATATTGCACTGTAATCTGTTTAAAAAGAGAAGATCTAATTTATCTAATTTCTCCTAATATTTATCCTATCTAATTTCCTCTAATTTATCCTATCTAATTTCTTTGATCTGGGGACCCTATACATCTCCTGATCATTCTTAACTAGTGCCAGTACGTTCAATATGCTTAAAGCTTGCTGTGCTATTTACTGTTATTTTTTTAATTTTATTTTTTATGTGACTTGTGTATGCCATGTACTATTGTGATAATCATGTATATTGCACTGTAATCTGTTTAAAAAGAGAAGAAAAAAATAAACTGCTGAGTTTCTTGCGGCGTTTCTTCTCAGTAGTATCTTCGCTAGTAGATTCAGACATGTAAAAGAGCCTATATGGCCTACTTGCAAAATAATTTTTTCATTTTCATTTTCATTTTATCAATATAACTTCTAGTTATCTTCTCATGGCCATGGCGTAGCCTTGCAAAGGATTCAAACCGCCGGGCTTAAACAATTAGTAATACATGATCTTCCTACCATCATAATGGTATTTCTTAATAAAAACAAGTCTATCAGATTCATAAAATATATCTAATTATTTCAGGAGCGTCGCAGTAAATTCAACCATCACTGACAATGAACCAATACCGAATCTTAAATCATGGAATGCGATCCCTGGTCCTAAATCTTTACCCATTATAGGACCTTTGCTAAACTTTCTACCTGGTGGTAAGTTATTTCTAGTCATGATCCAAAATTCGAAATTAAGTAAAAATTTGGTAATAGTTATGGTAACGTTTTGCATTATATCATACAGGATTATTGTACGCTCTTAAAGGAGCAGAACTTTCAGAGGCATTTTACAAAAATTACGGTCCAATAGTAAGATTAGACGGTATTCTCGGCTCACCAAGTATGCTTTGCTTATTTGATGCAAAAGCTGTGGAACATGTAAGTGTTTGGCACTATCATTAAAAATAATTAATGCAACAAAGACCTATAAAAGTAGAATTGGGAGGTCCCAATTAAAATGGTTGTAATTAATCAGAACTTTCTCTAAACACTCTCTCATACTGGTAGAGCTTGACTGTAGTCAGTTGCTGCTCACAGTAAACCGGTGTTAAGTAACAACTTGTTAATGCATTTTTTTGAGAGATCCTAAGACCCACAAGGGGGAACCTAAAGGATGGTAACAGATCAGTGAGTCTTTTGGGGTATCTGGATCCCATAAGAGGCGGTGATGACGGAAATTTCCAACATGCTGGTTTTGTTCCCTTTTCCAAAAAATAAAGCACTATTAAACACACATCACTATAGATAATAAGAATCGAATAATTAATAACCGTTATACTCTTACAGGTCCTTAGAAGTGAGGACACGATGCCAATACGTCCTGGATTATTATCACTAGAATACTATCGCAAACATTACAACAAAACCTACGATCCTCACCGAGAAACCGGACTAGTGTCTGAGTAAATACGTTATATTTAGTTATATTCACTAATGCATTCTTACTTCTTTATTCATAAACGATAAAGAAAACCTGCATTACTTAATAAATCAATCGTGTTTTCTATCATTATGACATTTGTCTTTGAGACGATTTTTAGTTGCAAGTGGTAGAAACGGGCAGAATAAACTCTGAAGATCGTTTTTGCTAATTAAATTCGCAGAAACAAGAAATAAACTGTAGATCTGTCTGTCTTTAATATTTAAGAATTGAAATAACCGTTTTCACCTACAATATTTTCCCCTCTTTGCCTTTCTTAATACTAAATGAATATTACTAAATTTTAGCCATGGTGAAAACTGGAGAGAGTTTCGCTCTAAAGTTAACCACATTATGCTGCAGCCGAAGACTATCAAATTGTACAGTGACGTGCTCGCGGAAGTAGCTGAGGATGCGGTTTCACGGTAACTGTATAGAGTCTTGTTTTAAACTACCAAAGAATCTCTTACATGTATAAAATATTGTATCGTGGTGGTTATATTGCTACCTAAAGTGCAAGCTATTCTAACTTGATTCATGCTGGAATGTCAGATACTTGAAAGATTGAAAGTCTCCATCATTGGCGGGGTGCTAAAAATAAGACTATACTTTATTGAACTAGCTCAATATATTTTTAATTACAGTTTGAGATTAATTCGTGATGAAAACAATAAGATAAAAAACAAATTCGAGGTTGAAATGAATTTATGGGCACTGGAGTCGATCGGTGTGGTGGCGTTTGGCACTCGCCTAAACTGTTTCGACACTAATTTACCCGAAGATTCCGAAGCAAGGAAACTCATTCAAAATGTCCACGATATCTTTGACATTGCTGAAAAAGTTGATTTTGGACCGAGCCCTTGGAGATATTTTTCGACACCGAATTTCAGGAGAGCTATGAAAATTTACGAAGAACAAGAACGGTAAAACAGTATTTAGGTATATATTATTGACTAGGTTGTGCATTTTAAACGGCACGGTAAAATATACTCAATATTTTTTCAGTTTAGCGAAATTCTTCATCGATAAAGCGACGAAAAATATTGAAGAATCAAAAAAAAGTGACAGTTCTGAAAAATCAATTTTAGAAAAGTTGTTAGAAATCGATGTTAAAGTAGCGAATATTATGGCATCAGATATGCTGATAGGAGGAGTGGACACAGTAAGTAAGGCGTAAGTTTTAGGCCCGGGTTTAAAAAGTCTATTAGACCAAACCTCTTAACAAATTGCTGTAATTCAGTAAAGTTTTGACATTAACTACCGAAATTTCATCTAGCGGGCTTTTGTAAAAGCCGATTTCTTGTATTTTTTTAATCACCGATGACATCTTGAATTTATATTTATCACTCTTATGACAATTCTGTTACATATGCAAATACTTTTGATACAATTTCTAACGTTATACGCATTTTTTTATACTCAACCCATTAACTCTTATCCTTTAGATCTTTGTTCTAATTCCAGTTCAAGATAAATAATACAAAACTAATATGAATTTCAGGCAGCAAACACAACAACAGCAACATTGTATCTTCTCGCCAAGAACCCTGAAAAACAGAACAAATTGAGGGAAGAGGTATTAGCAAAGCAAGGCAAGCGTTCCTATTTGAGAGCCTGCATCAAAGAGTCCATGAGAATACTTCCCGTGGTTAGCGGAAGTGTGAGAAAGACAACCAAGGAGTATAACCTGATGGGATATAAAATACCGAAAGGTGTAAAGACCTTTTCACTTATTAAACATGCAAAAGCAGACGTAGAAAGAATTGTTTGTTCTTGCAGTGTCTTTAGATATATCTAAAGTTTTTAACAAAGTTTGGCACGACAGCCTGAACAATAAGTTTCATTTATACGGAATTCCCGTAACCCTAAGCCGTTGGATCTCTGATTTTCTGAAGAAACGGTCAATTAAGGTGGTTAATGATGGCTGCTCATCCGATCAACTAGCTATTAATGCCGGGGTACCTCAGGGGTCTGTTCTCTCTGCAGCTCTATTTCTATTGCACGTCAACGATCTTTTGATTGATACCCGTTATCTTTGGGTATGCGGAAGACATCACAGTTGCTGCGAAATATGTATTCAACTCGCATGCTACCTACGCTGACACACAGCCTGAGCCAAATTTCCTAGTGGAGTAGCCTTGACCCTTCAAACTGTGTCCGACTAGAGTGATGCCTGGCCAACCGGATCAAATGTTATCCCTCTAAAAACACAAGCGTGCATATTTTCCACTAAACTAAGTCATTTTGACCTGAGTCTCACTTTTGAAATGTATCTCTCCCAATCTTGAATATCTTGAACTTCTTGTCATACATACTACATACATGTTTCATCTAACGTAAACTTTGGACGGTCTATCGAGTCCTAGGCCAAAACTATGCTATACCAAGTATCAGTTGACTGCGTTGGACTCTGTAGACCGCAGCGCCGGTCAGGGAGACTGATTGGCGACGTTGCGCTGGTCGACTTAAAGCTCCAAAGTCGGCGTGAAATCGCCTGCCTTTCAATCTTTTACTGGATTTATCGTGAAGATTGTGCCACGGTGCTGCATGATTACTGCCTTTATGGAGTTTTTACCACCGGTCTAGTAAATGCACGAGGTCGTTCCATCCCTATACAATTGACTTGTCTCCTCGTCATACGAAGCGTTTCGCTTTATCGGTTTTGCGCACTCCCAGGGAATGAAACGATTTCCCTGCGTCAGTATTCCCGGACAGTTATGATCTGGGCACTTCAATTGGAGAGTGAATAGGCATTTTTCTGAGTAATCGCGTCGTACCTTCGTTCGACCATGTTATCACTTTCCATTAGGTGAGGCGTGGTCAAGCGAAAACCCATCTTCAATAAAAACATTCTAATATGCATCTTTTTCAGATGATGATAGCATTCTTCCACCAGCATATGACAATTATGGAGGAACAATACCCAAAACCCAGAGAGTACATTCCTGAGAGGTGGCTTACTGAAAAAGATGATCCTCTTTACCACGGCAATGCTCACCCCTTTGCCTTTGCTCCGTTTGGCTTCGGAGTCAGGATGTGTATTGGTAAGGAAGGAATTTCACTGTATTTTAGATATGTAGTATTTTTTGGAGACTACTATCTGTACGAAATATGCCATAACACGCTGATGAAGAATTAATATTATTTTTTATTTATACTGGTAGAAAAATACAATCCCAAAACGGAAATGTGAACATTGTGCATTGCCCATATTCATTTTAAAAGGATCTAACGCAATACAGAGCTTTTGAAATTTTATGGTCAGTTGAACTAAAGCGACCACAGGGTTCTGACATGCTGAATGTGCATCAGCAGTTGAGATCTTATTTTTACCACTAACCATTTCGTTAACCGACTTTACTGCCGCAAGCGCTGACGTCAAGGGTCGCAAGTCACCTCTATAGCTGCTGGCTATCAGAATACGTCACTCTATACTATTGTTATGAACTCCTCCATTTAAACCAGTACATGATTCTGTGCATATTATGATTACTTGATGTTTGTGGCTTACTAATAAAAGATCCACCAACTGCGCTCCTCTATTAGATATTTACCTTAGTCATTGTTCCAGGCCGTCGCATCGCTGAGCTGGAGATGGAAACATTCATATCCAAAATCGTAGAGAATTTCCAGATAGATTGGGAAGGTGCTCCCCCCAACATCACCCCCACATCGCTCAACTATATCAAAGGACCCTTCAACTTTTTTTTCAAAGATTTGTAGTTTGAACTTTTGTTATATTTGATAACTTAATTTACTATGGAGACTTTTTAAAAATATGTTATCATCGTAGTCAAGTAAACCCTACTTTAACCTAGGTACAAGCTATCTGTCCCTAATATCTGAAGGTCTGAAGAAATAAAGCTTTAATTGCGAGTCCTTATTGAATCTGTTAGTAGGTATAATAAACGTTCGAGATAAAAATGTTTTTACAATTACAGTAAGTACATATTCGAATATATTTGTCGCAACTGAAATCTTCGCAAAACATTCAGAGACATAACTAGTGGGTTCAATCGAGAAGAAACCGATCTGCTTAGTTGAATTAATTATCAACTATTCCCAGGCCAGCTTATTACAGCGATAGTACAAGACAAGAAAATATTCTTTATTCAAAACAAACCACACGGAAAATAGTTTACAATAACCCTCCTTCTGGAGGCAGTCTGGTAAAAAACCACTTACTCGTATGATGATGAGTACCCTGCAACATAATAAAGTTTATGAGTGTGATATGCACTGTTGCATCGATTTCTAACTCACGACACGTACTTTGCAAAGGGAATTATTACGATGAATATAAAGGCACAATACCTTTCAACGTCCTATCAATTTAAAGCAAGCCATCAAACCAACATGGACTGTAAACCGTAGCCAATAGGTGTTAATATCAAAAAGATAACAAAAACCCGCGGCGACTCGCATACCTCAAGGTCATTTTTGTCTAAAAACACACGTGATGATACGCACAGCGTCGATAGAGGCCTCTAGTATTATGCCGCGGTTTAGACCACGATAACGTGAATAAAGTCGTCAACAAAAGTGCTCTCTTCTCTGTGTATTTATTAAATGGTATAAATGCGTTGTGTAAAGCAACGGCGAGTAAATTTGTAGCCAAATCTCAAGATGCAGACGCTGAGACTGAAATCTGGTCTTAGTTTGGCGACAGTTAACAAAAACTTTGTGAGGTAAGCTGGTACAATTAATTTCATTGTTCATCTCATTCATTATTTCATCTGAACGTATGGGCCTCTATTTTTATGGCTATCATTCGTGTCTCACAAACATTGGCCGAAGATTGTTTGACGAGTTTTGACGTTTAAATGCTATTTAGAATATTCGAACTTTCATTCTTAGATGTTGGCGAACAAGCATTCGCCGTAGAGAACGATTAGAGTGGCATCTATGCTTTAAAGCTACTATTGTAAGCTATTAGTTGTTATTCTTCCACAATAAATAGATTTGGACAGTATAAACAAATATTACTTGTCCCTTATCAGTACAAAATTAGTTTAAATGTCATGTCCGCATTACCAATTGTATACTTAGTTTTGCTATAAGTGAAATAACATTATCACGTAATATAATTTGATTAATCTAGAAATTAAACTTTTAATAGCACAATTACTGCCAATTGTGCAACATTCTTAGATTACATGTTTATGTGTGATGAAGAAATACATTTGCACTCAAGCTCGTCGAATGCCAGCAATATTCGGACTGAACAAAAGTCTGCCTTATCCTAATATAATTATCGATATTTCGTCAACTGTTGTGGTCTATAGATTGTCACAAGGCAAAGACCACTAAATGTTTTTTGATTCGATTGACGTAGAGCCGCGGATAAAGACAAAACAGTTTCAAATTGAACTGTTAAATCCAAATTTACACTATTTAATATTATCAAAAATCAGCTTGTTGTACGCGCATCCTGCGGATGCTACTCATACATTTTTCCCAGCTAAAACCTAGCCCATGTTTATCCTTGATATCCAAACATAATCAAGACCCATTCAGCAGTTTTGTTATAAACAAACAGATAAAAAAACAGTAAACAACTTTAATATTTGGAATATCATCTTGATGATTATAATAATTGAAGCTACGGGTAAAAAATCGTACAATATATAAGTTTTTTAAACCTGTACCGTAACTATATTTCTTCAACAGTATATCCATATCCTATTTAATGCATACAAATATGATTTTAGAAGCGTTGCAGTAAATTCAACTATCACTGACAATGATGAAGCAACACAGAATCTTAAATCATGGAAGGAGATCCCTGGTCCTAAATCTCTACCCATCATAGGACCTTTGTTAAACTACTTACCTGGTGGTAAGTCCTTTCTAGTCCTGATCCATAATTCGAAGTTAAGTAATTGTTTAGGAAATACTAATTTAGTAAGCAATAATTTAGTCTGGCAACATAAAACCAATCTTTCATACAACCACTCATTCTTGCATCCCTTAGGTTTGCATTCATTCATTCATATCTCACTCTCGTTCACTTCCTGAAGAACTTTTCTAACGAAAGGCACGTTGTTCGTATCAACTTTCTCAAATTATAGAGGTTTTTCCCTGTGTCTCTCCGCCTTAAGCAAATTCGTAGTTAATCAGTATTAAGTGGACGACAAACGTACATACAAGGTGTTTTGTGGTGTAATTGTGAAGAATAGCGGCGCCGCTCAACGAGGGACCCCTCTCGATAAGTACCGAATGATCGAAAAAAATACACCTGACTGGACACAAGGTACCCATATTTCCATTATTCCTTATCTGTAAAAAATTCTGTTCTCAACATAAGTTTTGTTCCTTCGAACCGATTCCTTACCAGGTGGTCATACTTTTCACGCTAACTTTCCCGTGACGCCATTTTCCCTTACGATTTTGCTTATGTCTGCCATATTTTTTGCATTTGTGTTAGGTCCCAAGTAAAATTTACAAAACTAGTAAGTTTTAGCCCTGTCTGATGAACCTCCCGTACATTTTTCTATCATTAATTGCCTGCACATTCTGCATTCGTCATAATTTGTCTGTACTGGGAAGGTCATCATAATTACCTGTTCTAACACGTTTTTATTTTACTATTTCATACTCAAAAATTGTCTGCTGTCGTGTTTGTAATGTGTTTTTACGGTTTCTCGGCAATTTGCATAATATAGAGGATTGATTCAGTGAAGTTCTCGATACATAACCTTGTTTCTACTTGCGAGTACTTATTTTGGGTTATTTTTCTAATTCGGCCATTTTATTTCTATATTTTACAATCCGTGTATCTAACAAGTAGGTAGGTAGATACATTTCGAACGGAATGGAATTGCGTTCCGTCAGTGCTGTAAAGTTGAGCTTAATTATTTAGTCCGTTCACAGTTATCATTATTGTTGTGCTATCTATCAAACCGACATTCAATGTTGGAAGTCTGTGCCGTGTAGCGATAACGAAACGCAGAGCGCCATTTGTGAGTGAGCGAAATATAAATGTCAGTCAACTGTCAACGTCAACACCAAATTAGTCTAACTTGAGGTTATTTAGTGTTAAATTTAAACTTGATAACAAGTCTATCAATTAAAATGTCTGTAGAAATACGATTTAAAGTGGTAAAAATGCAGATAGATCTGCTCTATGAGTGCGCGAATAGTTGCGAGAACAATGAAGCTAAACGCATGGAGTTGAAACGTCGTTTTGATGACATAAAACAACTTCAAAGTGAGTTTATCGAATGTTATATTTCTGTTGAAGCGGCTAAACGTGCGGGTTTCGATGCGGATAAACATTTAAAGGAGTTTTCAGAATACGACGTGAAGTTTAATCGTATCAAGGAGGTTTACGCGATGTTTTTTGAACAAAGGGACGCACCGAGTCAAAGTAATGTTTCTAACGCGTCAGTTTCGTACAGTCAAGGGGCTGACTTGCCGCGTATTACGTTGCCCGCGTTCTCGGGCAAAATTACAGAGTGGATTAATTTCATAAATATGTTCAAGAATTTAATTGACGAAGATTCTTCTATGAAACCTGTCAGAAAATTACATTACTTAATTTCCTGTCTATCCAAAGAACCCCTTGATTTGGTTAAACACTTGCCATTTACCGACGAGAATTACAGTGTTGCTTTGACCCTATTAGAGAATAGGTACTCAAATACACGACTGATCGCCGATACTCACTTGGAGTACATTTTGTCTTTGCCTGTTGTTGTCAACATGAAGTCTGATTTGAGGCCCTTCCTCAATTCATTTAATGAACACATTGCTGCCCTGAAGGCATTAAAGTTCAAACCTGATGACTGGTCATTTATATTATTACATATTTTGTTCAAAAAGGTACCGACCGAAGTGAGAAGCCAATTTGAGTTAACAGTTAAAGCATCAAACATTCCAAAGTATACAGATTTTGTGGACTTTTTAGAAAGTAGATGTAAGGCTAGCGAAAACATGTTTTTTATCACAAAACCAGCAAATAGTGCTGCACCTAAGGCACCACAACCGAAGTCCTATCCTCCGCGTACTGTCAAAAGTGTTATGCATGTTCAAGAGCGGAGCATTGAAAACAGCTGTCGTTTTTGCAATTTGGATCATTATATGTACATGTGCAATAAATTCAAGGCACTGGGTATAGAGCAGCGCCGAGAATTCTTAAAATCAAAGAACTTGTGTTTCAATTGTTTTGGGGCTCATAGATATCATGACTGTACTTCATTACATAAATGTAAGGTGTGTCATGCTAAGCACCACACCCTTATTTGTCCGTCTTCGGTTCGGACCGCAACTGGGTCTGCACCAGTGGTAAAATCATCGGCAGTCACAGCCCCTTGTCAGAATCCAGCTATTTGCAATACGGAAGATTCAGAGCCTGTTAGTCCGCAGGTTAACAATACAATTGTCATGTCGTCATGTACAGTGACTAATAAGCCCAACTTGCACAACATATTGTTGGGTACTGCTATGTGTCTGGCAGGGAACGGTAATGGACAGTTCCAAACGGTGCGTGTATTTATTGATCCTGGATCACAGTGTTCAATAATTTCTGAGGACTGCGTTCAACGTCTGCAACTTAAGCATTGTCATCAGCCTGTGGCAATCCGTGGTGTAGGTACAAGCACACCTCACCAATCTCGAGGATTGACCTCATTGTTTTTGAAACCTCAAGGATCTGATAAGCCGTTAATGAGCGTTTCGGCTATCATTTTGAATAAGGTTACTGGCAACCTGCCATCGGTTTCTCTGTCTGCAGACATTGTTAAAAATTATCAAGATCTGCAGCTTGCAGATGATAACTTTCATCTTTCTCGTCCCATAGATATCCTATTAGGGAGTGACATCTACAACGACATTGCTTGTGGTCAGAAGGTGTGGCCTTCTCCCGATTTGCCAGCCGCTTACCTTACAGTTTTCGGTTGGGTAATAATTGGTGATGCGTCAAAATTCACTGATTCGGTTTCTCAACCAATGTCATATCATGTGACCTTGGATGATTGTCTTGAAAAGTTCTGGGAAATTGAACATTTCCCAAATTGTTCTGTTCCGGATCCCGATGATCAGCTCATTGAGGATCATTTTTCGTCAACTATGTCTCGTGACTGCGATCAACGGTTTATTGTACGTCTTCCTTTCAAAGGGAATCAAGCTGAGCTGGGTGAAAGTCGGGAATTAGCTTCACGGAGATTATTTGCTCTAGAGCGACGATTAAATAAGAATCCGCCTCTTAAGGCAGAATACCAAAAGGTGTTAAATGAGTACCTTGCACTTAATCACATGGAGCCTGTTCCCGATGCGCCTGGAAATGGTAAGTATTACCTTCCCCATCATTGCGTCGTGAAAGAAGATTCTTCCACTACCAAGGTGAGGGTCGTCTTTGACGCGTCGATGCCGTCGTCTACTGGGGTCTCTTTGAATAATGTTCTGCACGCCGGCCCTAAGCTGCAGCGTAACATTGTAGATATTCTATTGCGTTTCAGATTTCATCCTGTTGCTTTTATGTGCGACATAAAAGCCATGTATCGGCAAGTGCTCGTGCATCCGGACGATCGAGACTATCAGGTTCTTCTGTGGCGTCAGAATTCTGATGATCCGATTCAGGAATTCCGATTGAGAACGGTCACGTTTGGCATTTCATCATCACCCTTTCTTGCTATGCGTTGCATCCTACAGCTGGCAGAAGAAGGACGGCTATCTCATCCTGATGCTAGTAGAATACTACTAAACCAGATCTTCGTTGATGACGTAGTCAGTGGAGCTCCTGATCTTGCGACTGCTCGAAGGTATAGAACTCAACTAATCGATCTGCTTCTTCAGGGATGCTTCGAGTTGCGTAAATGGGCGAGCAACGATCCTGAATTTTTGTCTGACCTGCCTGACGATGTCTGTGAAAGTCCAATGTCATTTGAGCCACAAAATGAAGGGTCCGTTAAGGTGCTGGGCCTTAAATGGAATCCCTCGTCCGATGCGTTTACGTATTGTGGCAAAATATTGAACACCGGATTGACAAAACGCGCTGTGCTCGCAAATATCGCGTGCATATATGACCCTTGTGGTTGGCTGATGCCAGTCATATTCACGGCGAAAGCATTCATGCAACGACTGTGGCTTCTCGGCATTGGTTGGGATGACCCATTACCAGAAGAAGAACAGTCTCATTGGCTCACTTTCATTGAAGACTTCTCGAAGTTATCGGACATTACTTTGTGTCGTTTGATTCTGCCTACTGATGGCATCAATTATCAGCTACACGGTTTTTGTGATGCGTCTCTAAAGGGCTATGCGGCGGTTGTTTATCTGCGGGTTGAGAGGAGCAATGGCGAGGTCGAAGTTCACCTTCTGTTGTCAAAGTCCAAGGTATCTCCTATCAAAACAAAGATGACGATCCCACGATTGGAGCTCTGTGGCGCTCTTATATTATCAAAACTCTTGAAACACTGTTCGGAATTGGTAGAGGTTCCTCATGAGATCTTTGCCTGGTGTGATTCTAGCATTACGCTATCGTGGATACGTGCTCCTGTCCATCAACTTAAAATGTTTGAAGGTAACCGAGTTTCTCAAATTTTGAATAATAGTTCTCCAGCTCATTGGAGACATGTCCCTTCATTGATGAATCCGGCTGATGCTGCATCTCGCGGTTTAATGCCTTCTGAATTGCCGTCACACCCACTTTGGTGGTGTCCGCCATGGCTCAAGCTTTCTCCTGACACTTGGCCAAGAAACATGACCGGGAATGATCTTAATGTTCAGGTTGTGGGGTTAGATCTCCCTTGTCAAGTTAACAAAGTCACCGTTTCTGAATCTGACACAAAGGAAATATTTTCAAAATATAGCTCCTTACACAAGTTAGTCAAGGTTCATGGATATTGCTTACGATTTATACATAATGTGAGACATCCACAGATCAAGCGCTCTGGTCCATTTTCATGTAAAGAATGGAGGGACTCGTTATTCTCTCTAATAAGAATAGTTCAGGCATCCGAATTTTCAACGGAAATAAAATTGGTGAGTCAAAACTTACCGCACCAAACCAAACTTAGGAATTTATCTCCATTTTTTGACCAAGGTCTTCTTCGAGTTCAAGGGCGGTTGGGCAATGCTAACATGTCAAATCAGCGTAAACATCCAGTGATTCTTCCCAAGTCACACCCTTTGACAATTTTGATAATTAATTATTATCATGAACAATACTTACATGTAGGCACATCCCATTTACTTTCCTTATTACGAAAACAATTTTGGATTATTTCAGCAAGATCAGTAATCAACCAGCAAATTCGTAAATGTCATAAATGTTTTAGATCAAATCCTAAACCGGCTGAATACTTCATGGCAGATTTGCCTTCAGCTAGAGTCACTCCGTGTCGACCTTTTTCACGGGTAGGTGTAGATTATGCTGGTTATTTCCTTATTAAGACTTCTAGACAGAAGAGGGCGCCTATAGGAAAGGCATTTCTAAGTATTTTTGTGTGTATGGTTACCAAGGCTTGCCACCTTGAGTTAGTGTCCGATTTGTCTACAGACTGTTTTTTGGCGTGTCTCACCCGTTTCATTAGTAGACGTGGGTTGTGCTCTGATATTTACTCTGACTGCGGTACTAATTTCGTTGGCGCCAATAATTACTTGAAGGAAGTTAACAACTTTCTCAGAGATTGCACGAGTCAGTCTCAAGTGCAAGACTTCTTCTTAAAGAATCAGATTACATGGCATTTTAATCCTCCCGCTGCTCCAACCATGGGTGGTTTATGGGAAGCGGCAGTGAAATCCGCAAAAACCATATTGCGGCGAACCATCGGCGAGACCATACTCACATTTGAGGAACTGAGCACTATGTTTTGTAAGATAGAGTCAATTTTAAACTCGAGACCTCTGTGTCCTGTCTCTGACAGCATAGATGAGATTGACGCGTTAACACCGGCTCACTTTCTCATCGGTGATAATATTCTTTCACTCCCGGAACTGAACCTACAAACTGAAAAATTGAACCGTTTGTCTCGTTGGCAGCTTGTTCAAAACTTTACTCAACATTTCTGGCGTCGTTGGAACGTGGAATATCTGCATCACTTGCAAAGGCGAAACAAATGGTTCAAACCTACTGATAACCTCAAGGTCAATGACATTGTAATCATAATGAATGACAACACCACACCATACTGCTGGAGATTGGCGCGCATAATTTCCTTATCGCCAGGACGGGATGGAGTAGCCCGCGTAGCCACCGTAAAAACCAGTACAGGTGGTCAATTGGTACGACCTGTAACCAAGTTATGTTTACTTCCTTTTCAGCATTGACAGACTCTCATTTCTCATTAGGTTTAGTTATACAATAATTTTAACTTCTTTTCGGTTTCTTTAAGTAGTTTCAGCAGACAATTTTAAGTATTCTCAAGTCATCATTCTAAGAAATCTTAACGATTTCTTCCCGGGGCAGTATGTTTAGGAAATACTAATTTAGTAAGCAATAATTTAGTCTGGCAACATAAAACCAATCTTTCATACAACCACTCATTCTTGCATCCCTTAGGTTTGCATTCATTCATTCATATCTCACTCTCGTTCACTTCCTGAAGAACTTTTCTAACGAAAGGCACGTTGTTCGTATCAACTTTCTCAAATTATAGAGGTTTTTCCCTGTGTCTCTCCGCCTTAAGCAAATTCGTAGTTAATCAGTATTAAGTGGACGACAAACGTACATACAAGGTGTTTTGTGGTGTAATTGTGAAGAATAGCGGCGCCGCTCAACGAGGGACCCCTCTCGATAAGTACCGAATGATCGAAAAAAATACACCTGACTGGACACAAGGTACCCATATTTCCATTATTCCTTATCTGTAAAAAATTCTGTTCTCAACAGTAATAATGTAATATTATTTATGATAACGCCTTTTTACATTATTTCATTCAGGATCGATGTATGCTCTAAAAGGAATGGAAATGTCAGAAGCACTTTACAAAAATTACGGTCCAATAGCAAGGTTAGACGGAGTTCTCGGCGCACCAAGCATCATTTGCTTATTCGATGCAAATGCTGCGGAACAGGTACATGTTAAAGGGTAAAAAAATATAGATAATTTCAGTAACAAAAACCTACAAAAGTCTTACCTCTCAAATTTAAAACGATTCATATAACTAAGACCTTTTTGTAAACCATCACTGCAGCAAGCAGCAAGACTGATCATGGCGGCACCATGACTTAAAATATTGCACAAACTTGGACAACGTGTTCTTGCTGTAAATAAATATAAATATTTTTTGTATTAGTGTTAATTTTCCCAATGTAAATATTGTAAATATTTTATTAAGTTATTATGTATAATAAATGACTTTTTTACATTCTACAGGTCCTTCGAAGTGAAAATACGATGCCAATACGTCCCGGATTTTTATCACTAGAATACTATCGCAAAAACTACAACAAGACCTTCGATCCTCACCGACAAACTGGACTCATATCTGAGTAAATACATTATAGTTATAGTCACTTTTGGCATTCTTACTCCCTTGATCATAAACTTTCAATAAACCTACGTTACTTAACACCTATGTTGTCTTTATCTGTCATTGTGACGTTTGTCTTCAAATGAAAAAAATCAAACAGCAACTGTGACTTAGTTGCAAACTTGCAAGACGTTGGTAATTTTTTATGAACAAGGGGGTTGGGTGCAATCAACTTTATAACGATGGTCATTGTTAATTGAATTCTTAAGAAAATAAAATAGACTGCAACATTTAATTAAGGCGTCGATAAGATATTCCATCGTCATTTATAGATAAGAAGAACAAAGACCACCACGACAAACCACTAACCACTCGGAAAATAGTTCACAAAAATCCACTTATAAATAACTAAATAATTTCGGAAACTCAGATAATCTCATTCAACAACAATCTTTTTCCTCTCCTTCCCTTTCATAGGTACCTGTTTAACATTAATTAATTTCAGCCATGGTGAAAACTGGAAAGGGTTTCGCTCTAAAGTCAATCACATTATGCTGCAACCAAAGACTATCAAGCTGTACACTGACGTCCTGGCGGAAGTAGCTGAGGATGTGATTGCACGGTAACTGTATCAAGTCTACTCTTAAACTGCTAATGAATTCCTACATGCCGTAACGATTGTATTAGAAATACTAGTGTAAACCCTTTGATTGGCACCCTAAGTATCAATCATAAGCACCTAGTTTTTGCTGAATTGCTGCCGCTATTGCCTCTAATCAGATTAAACATCGGAAGGTTGAAAACACTAGGAGAGTTTACTCTATAATTTATGGAGTAACTCAACTTCTTTTTGATTACAGTATGAGATTGATCCGTGATAAAAACAATATGATAAAGAACAAATTTGACGTAGAAATGAATTTATGGGCACTGGAGTCGATTGGTGTGGTGGCGTTGGGCACTCGTCTGAACTGTTTTGATCCCAATTTACCCGAAGATTCAGAAGCAAGGAAGCTTATTCAAAATGTTCACGATTTCTTCGCTATTGCGGAAAAAGTTGATTTTGGACCGAGCCCTTGGAGATATTTTTCAACACCGAATTTCAGGAAAGCTATGAAAATTTATCAAGAACAAGAAAGGTAGAAAAGTAATTGACAAGGTTGTAAATGATGTGTGACACAGTAAAATAAACTTAATATTTTTTTAGTTTAACGAAATTTTTCATCGATAAAGCGACGAAGAATATGGAAGAATCTAAAAAAAGTGACACTTCTGTGTCTAACTCTGAAAAACCTATTTTAGAAAAGTTATTAGAAATCGATATAGAAGTGGCGCATATTATGGCATCGGACATGCTGATGGCAGGAGTAGACACAGTAAGTAATTTGCCTTAAGCCAACCCCTTAGGACCCCGTTTTATAAAAGTCGATCAGACCAAATTTAAGTAACTCTATATAGTTATGGACATTTCATACTGAAATTTGATCTAAAATTTTACTGACATATCAACTTTCTGTACTATATCTTAAGCAAAAAAAAAACATTTTCATTTCATTAGATACACCTACTTATTCTCAACTAGCGACTCGCCCGGCTTCGTATGTGTACAATCGGGATGTAATGTACTTAAAAACCTTCCGTAAAAAATCTCTAAAATAATTACTGCATCAAAATCCATTGCATGGTTTAGAAGGAGAATACGGCTACACATACACTATAAATTTAGGACAGACGGGAACGGATACCGACTTTACTTTATAAGATGTAAAGATAAAGAAGATAAATCTAATGTAATCTTTTGAATCTTTGTTATAATTTCAGTTTAAGATGAATAATATAACCCTAATGGTATTATTAAAATTTCAGGCAGCAAACACAGCAATTGCGACTTTCTATCTCCTTGCCAAAAACCCTGAAAAACAAAACAAACTAAGGGAAGAGGTTTTGGCAAAGCAAGGCAAGCGATCTTATCTGAGGGCCTGCATTAAAGAGTCTATGAGATTACTTCCTGTGGTAACTGGAAACTTCAGACAGGCAACCAAGGAGTATAACCTGCTGGGATACAAAATACCTAAAGACGTAAAGAACTTTTTCGCTGTTAAACTTAAAGCAGCAGAAATTAAAATCAGTGTTAAAATACGCTTTTACGCTTTTTTTTTCAGATGATGTTAGTATTTTTCCACCAGTCCATGTCAATTATGGAGGAGCAATACCCAAAACCTAAAGAGTATATTCCTGAGAGGTGGCTCACTGAAAAAGATGACCCTCTTTACCACGGCAATGCTCACCCCTTCGCCTACGCTCCGTTTGGCTACGGAGTCAGGATGTGTATAGGTAAGGAAAGATCCTCACTCGCTTTTAGTAATACCAACGCACTATTTTATTTGAGAATACTATTTGTCTGAAATGCCGTCATATATCATGACTTGTTAGTTTGGTCATATACTCGTATAGAAACAACAATCGCAACGGCGATAAAATATTGATAAACATTAATTTTTTTTAGCTACACAATATGCCAAAAGAGAGTACTTAATACGTAAACGTCGCAATGTGTTTTGCTTATATTTATAAAAAAACTTAATATTCATTGGTCAGTTGACTGACTGTCATGCTTCATACGCATCAGCAGTTGAAATCCTATGTTTATCGTATACTTACGTTGTTAGCCACTTCACTGCCGCAAGCGCAAGTCTGTCCGACAGCTGTTGGACACAACAATACGTCACAACTAAAAGCTCTTATCGACATTTTCTTCTAAACCAGAAATAGATTCTACAAGCATGATCATACCTACTTGATGTGTGTGATTATAAAAATAAACAATCCACCAACTGCGCTCCTTTGTTTGATATTCACTTTGGTTATTATTCCAGGTCGTCGCATCGCTGAGCTGGAGATGGAAACTTTCATATCCAAAGCCGTAGAGAATTTTCAGATAGATTGGGAAGGTGCACCACCGAACATCACCCCCACATCGCTGAACTATATCACGGGACCCTTCAACTTCATTTTCAAAGATTTGTAGTTTAAACTTCTATGTATAGTTATAATATTTAATGGCATATTTTATTAAAGATTTTATATCGTTACGTTCTGGTTTAAGTCAAGTAATCCCTATTTCTATTTCAACCAATGCATGCGTTTTTTATCTTTGATTCCCAAGGAAATGTTTGGAGAAGCGAAGCTTTCATTGCGATCCCCTTGGCGAGCCTATTGTAAGATTATAATAAACGGTTTAGGTAACAAGTGTTTACCATTACAATACATTTTTGAATATATGTGTCGCAGCTACAATCCGGAGGGCACCTAAAGGCCGTCGACTGAGCAGTGAATCCCATGGTCGGCGGTGATCAACTGATCATTATCCATCAATTGACCCGCTTGGTCGTTTTCCTTGCTTCTCCTTATATAAAAATAATACTAGATGGTCCAACCAACCTCAAAACGATCACATTTAATTGTATACGTCATCGTTTTGAGGATGATTCGTCCGTCTGAAATTTTCCTACTCCTGCTATTTTCTACTATTATTTAATGGTAGGTATGTACTAAATGCTTACTAAATGACAGCGCTCGACTCAAAATTTGCAAGATGCTCTGTATTAAATAGTTAACTAAAATACTCACAAACATTAAACTAAGCCGAAATACCATGCAAAAATAACAATGAGATGAAGCGAGAGTATATAGGTAAAAAGAATAGTAAATAAAAGAAAGAAGTATCTGAGTGTTTAGTAGAGTACATACCCTGATCGGCAACCCTAACAAATGTTTTCTGGGTAATCGCGTTTTATCAGGTGAGACTGCAGTCCAGCAAAAACCCATCGTCAATAAAGAAATTGTGGTGATCAGACAACGCCAGTGTCATAAATTGTCTTAAGACAAAACAAAACAGAATTTTGAATAATTAAACCAAAATGTTTTAGGTGTATAACCAATAAAAAAAAACTTAATATCCACATATGATAATAACTGCAGGCTTTCAAAATATTTCATGTGACACAAATGAATATTATATATTTTATCCGATTTTATTCCATGAAGCGATTATCAACTTATAACCGCAGTTTGCAGTTCTGCAGTGACAGTACATTACATACAATGCAAAATAACGATTAGGGAGATACAAAAAGGCAAAGACCCTTTCCATCAATTTAAAGGAAACCTTTAATCCAACATGAACTGTAAAGTGTAGTCGATACATATCAATATCGTAAAGACTACAAAAACCTCTAACGGCTTTTATTCGGACAAACCTCAAGGTCTTTTTTGTCTAAAAACACACATGATAAAATGCACAGCGTCGATAGAGACTAGTATTATACCACAGTTTAGGCCGCGATAACGTGATTATATTCATCAATATTGTTGAGTTGTCTTCTCTGTATATTTTGTTGCAAGTTACAAATACGTTGTGTGTGTAACGCTACGGCGGGTAAATTTGTAACACAATTTCAAGATGCAGACAGTGAGACTGAGATCCGGTCTTAGTTTGGCAACAGTAAACAAAAATTTTGTAAGGTAAGTTAAGTCTATTTTATTGACATTTTATGGCAATCGCTGTTTACACAGTTTGTAAATGCTACATTTTCAAATATTCACTTTTGAAAGTTTGCGATCTAGTATTCGCCGGTAGGGACGGTTAAAGTCGTATTATAGATTTTAATTTAAGAGGATTTCAATGAATGTTTTCTTATTATTCCTACTGTTTTAAATAGATTTTCGAAAAATTAATAAATATCCTATATAAACGAATATATTCCTCATCAATACAAACTTATTTTTCGTATTTATCTATTATATCATATTATTATTTCAATAATCTACAGTCATATTTAGTTTAAAGCACATTCATCCTAACTTTTCTTAAGTAGTAAACAACATTCTAGCCTAAAATTTCAATTTTACCCTCAAAATATTGTTTATCGCTTAATTAAAACAAATTAAGGCAGTAAAAATAAAAGAGTAAGTTGATTCATAATTGTCATTGGAAGGCAAATTTCATTAAATGTTTTCTCATTCGATCGACTTGGAGTTGCGAATAAATTCAAACAGTTACAAATTGAAGAGTTAAATCCATATTTTTATTGTTTTTATTAATTTTATTAATGAACAGCTTGTTTTTCGCGGCATCCTTTACGTAGATTTAGTTAATTGTAATTACGTGGAAACCACTTATGCATTTTTCCGAGATAAAATGAATTCCAAGTCCATCCTCGATGAGTAAACTTAATCAAGACCGTTGTGCAGTTTTGTTATAAGTAAATAGATAAAGAGTCCCTTATAAGTGAATCTTAAATGTTATCATATAAGTAAATCAGATGGATTGAATACAAAATATATATATTTCAGGTGCGTCGCAGTAAATTCAACGGTCACTGACAATGTTGAAGAAATAAAGAATCTTAAATCATGGAAGGAGATCCCCGGTCCTAAATCTCTACCCATTATAGGACCTTTGTTAAGTTTTTTACCTGGTGGTAAGTTCTTTCTGGCCATGCGCTATAACCGGAGATTAAGTAAAAATGTGGTATTAAGTAGTTATGGTAACGCTTTACATTACGTTTTACAGGATCAATGTATGCCCTTAAAGGAATAGAATTTTCAGAAGTACTTTACAAAAAATATGGTCCAATATCAAGGTTAGACGGTATTTTCGGATCACCAACTATAATTTGCCTATTTGACGCAAATGCTGTGGAACATGTAAGTGCACAATTAGTGTAAAACATATGAACAATTACAGCACCCACGACCTACAAAAGTTTTATCTCTTTTGTCTCAACTGGTTTAAATAACTAATACCTATCTCTCTAAACCATCACTATTAGACAGAAGAATCCAAATATAAAATAATTTTTATTTTTACCACAGGTCCTTCGCAGTGAGAACACGATGCCAATACGTCCCGGATTTTTGTCATTAGAATACTATCGCAAACATTACAACAAAACTTTCGATCCTCACCGACAAACCGGACTTATATCTGAGTAAATATACATACATCATAACTAATTATAGTCACCATTACAGTGTTAATTACAGGTAATTTTATAATGATCGTCGCTAATTAAATACCTAGAAACAGGTGAAATAGACTCTGCAACATTGAAATAAGACGTCGAAGAGGATACCTGTCGTCATCTGATAATAAAGACATGGAAAGTTTGCCTTTTTTAAATACGAATCCAATTTAATTACTTTCAGCCATGGAGAAAACTGGAAAGAGTTTCGCTCTAAAGTTAATCACATTATGCTGCAGCCAAAGACTATTAAGCTGTACACTGACGTGCTGGCGGAAGTAGCTGAGGATGTGATTGCACGGTAATTGTATAATTTGCATAAAATATTGTATTAGAGTAAACCACCGGCACCCAAAGTAACACACTGCTATTGTCTGTAATCAGATTAAACTTCCCATCACGGCAAGGATGCCGACACTAGAAATGTTTACCCTATAATTTACTGGGCTAACTCAACTTCTTTTTGGTTACAGTATGAGATTGATCCGTGATAAAAACAATATGATTAAGGACAACTTTGATATAGAAATGAATTTATGGGCACTGGAGTCGATTGGTGTGGTGGCGTTGGGCACTCGTCTGAACTGTTTTGATCCCAATTTACCCGAAGATTCAGAAGCACGAAAACTCATTCAAAATGTCCACAATGTCTTTGCTATTGCGGAAACACTTGATTTTGGACCGGGCCTTTGGAGATATTTTTCAACACCGAATTTCAGGAAAGCTATGAAAATTTATGAAGAACAAGAAAGGTACAAAAGCGGTTGACAAGGTTGTAAATGAGTCATGGCACAGTAAAAAAACTTAATAATTTTTTAGTTTAACGAAATTTTTCATCGATAAAGCGACGAAGAATATGGAAGAATCTAAAAAAAGTGACAGCTCTACGTCTAACTCTGAAAAACCAATTTTAGAAAAGCTGTTGGAAATCGATGTAGAAGTGGCGCATATTATGGCATCAGATATGCTGATGGCAGGAGTGGACACAGTTAGTAAAAAAAGGCATAAAACTCCACAACTGTAAAAAAACGAAAGTGTCACTTCGCTGATTATAAAAATAAAATACTAATGTTAATTTCAGGCAGCAAACACGGCAATAGCAACATTTTATCTTCTCGCCAAAAACCCTGAAAAACAAAACAAACTAAGGGAAGAGGTTTTAGCAAAGGAAGGCAAGCGATCGTATTTGAGGGCCTGCATCAAAGAGTCCATGAGATTACTTTCCGTGGTGAATGGAAACCTCAGACAGACAACCAAGGAGTATAATCTGATGGGATACAAAATACCCAAAGATGTAAGGACCTTTTTTACTATTACAAACCGCAGCAAACCGTGAAACCACTGCTACAACATAATAATACGCGTCTTGTTACAGATATTGGTGGCATTTTTCCACCCGTACATGTCAATTATGGAGGAACAATACCCAAAACCTAAAGAGTATATTCCAGAGAGGTGGCTTACTGAAAAAGACAACCCTCTTTACCACGGAAACGCTCACCCCTTTGCCTACTCTCCGTTTGGCTACGGAGTCAGGATGTGTATAGGTAAAGAAGGATCATCACTTTATTTGTAGCGATTTATCCTATTCTATGACTATCCTTATACTTAAATACCGTCGAAATATCGTGCTAGTATATTTAATAAAAAGACTCAATGATATAAAATGTTGTTGGAATTTAATTTTAATTATTCATTGGGTGATTGATCGAGAACTAACTTCTGTCATGCTTGATACGCATCACCAGTTATGATCTTATGTTTGCCGTAAACTTTGTAACCCCACTTCATTACCCACTTTATTGCCGCAAGCGCCGAAGGAAATGGCCGCAAGTCTGCCCGATAGCTGTTGGCTACGACAATACGTCACTATTAAATGCTTTTGTAGGCTTTTTCTTCTAAACCAGAAACCGATTATATGTGCATGATCATTGACGTTGATAATTTTAATCCACCAACTGCACTTCTCAGTTCGATATACACTTTAGTTATTGTTCCAGGCCGTCGCATCGCTGAGCTGGAGATGGAAACATTCATATCTAAAGTCGTAGAGAATTTCCAGATAGATTGGGAAGGTGCACCCCCCCACGTCACCTCCACATCGCTGAACTATATTACGGGACCGTACAACTTCATTTTCAAAGATTTGTAGTTTGAACTTCTGTGTATAATATTTGGTGGCATATTTTATTAAAGGCTGTTTTACAAAAATAGGCTTTTATTCCAGTGGTTGAATAAATTGCACTCCCTTTCGACGGATTTATAATTTTATTTCCTTACACAAATTTTTCAGACATTAATTCATTGACAGCTTTGAGTATACTTTTATCCTTGCGACATTTTCGATTAAAAACTAGCGAATGTGCGAGTATGATCTGTTGGAAAACAATTATGTTTTCTGCTGAACTAGCCAATCCGCAACACTAGCCAAATTCCTTATTGGTATTTTAGCCAATGTATGCGCTTTCTAACCTCAATTCAAAGGGAAACGTTTGAAGGAGTAAAGGTTTACTTGCCAGTGCCTTGGCTAGTCTATTATAGCATAATAAACGCTTGAGAAAACCAACGTGTTTGATTCAATAGTGTATGGCCTTACAAATAACTTACAAAAATATACTGCCTCGCAACTGAAATCGTCAGTAAATATCTTGAGAATTATAACTCACGGTTCAGTATCGAGAAAATTGACCTAAGTAGTTTAATTCGTTATCAATTATTCCAATTTGATGGTTAACTTAATGAATTCTAGAACAAAGTTACTATTGATTCTGCCGACACTGTTCTTACCCGACCATCCTTCAGGCAATGGTTCTGTGGATGAAAATCCAAATAACATTGCACTGTTACTAAAACAATCAATATCAGGTTTGGAACGGTTTTATAATGATTTACAATATATCAGTTTATGTACTTCAATACTTTGTACACGATTACACTTCAAATAAAAAAATACTTAATATATTGAAGCGAAATAAGTCATTGAAAATTGTGTTTCGTTCGTTGCAACAAACAAATGCTATGCCTGGTCAAATTATTACTTGAATGAAATAGGCAAATTTGTTCAATTACTCAAAATTCTCATGAAATTACATTTTTAACCCTATTTTTTGATTTCCTCACGTATAATCCATATACACTCGCCTAGCTCAGCCGAACATAAGCGTAATGTCTTATGAAATAAACATCACTTAATAGAAATTAATGGACAATGCAAACAAACTATATCTCTGATATTGCTTTGTGCTTATCAGTTTTATTATTTGGCTCTTTTCTATCTATTCTTATCGAACATAATAACACCTACACAACCTATTGTGCAAGACTGTAAGGGCTATAACAATAATACTATCACTTACTATCAGGCTGCATAGGCCTATTATTTACCTAGCATAAATTCACTATAGCATAAAAAGCCTTAACCAATTGCTAAAACGTAAATTTTATAACATTAACTATTACGCAATGTCATTGAACCAGCCACTAAAACCACCAAACTGCTACCTGTAGGTAAAGCATGTGTAGATGCAGTGGCGTAGCTTGCATGGTACAGGCCCTGTATCATAATTGATCGGGGGCCCTTCTATTCGACTGCGGCCAAGCCCTAATGACGGTAATGATTTTATTGTTCTACAAGGCGGGGCACTTGTAGCTCGGGGGCCCCGTATCAGTGATACGGCGGTAGCTACGCCCCTGCTTAGGTGTACAAACACATAGTTCATCCTTCGCCTAACACTCCTCTCTCATGCGAAAGTCGACAGAATCTATGGCGTCGAAACTCTCACAAAAAATCGATTAGAATTCACACATGCAGGGCTTCTCATGCTCGCAAATGTTTCACAATGTCCACAAACTTCGCAGAGTAATGCTGGAGGGCATGTACAACTGAGTCGTTGGAATGGCAGGACTAAGCCGTTGTTTCCACATCACTACAGTATGAGAGCTACAAATTTACACTGTTGCTGTGATATGGTAGCCCACCATTTACTTACAATAAACTATCAAATACAGTCGCGTTTCATGGATTTAAAGCGAACGCCGGCTGGCATTAAACTGTAAGTTGTAACCAATAGGTGTAAACATGAAATAGATAATGAAACCCGTGGCAATACACACACCTCGAGGACATTTTTATCCAAAAACACTAGTGACTGGTCGATAAAGCGCTTTAGTATTGTGGCTCGGTTTAGTCAGCGATAACGTAAAAAAACATCAATATAAATATTGTAATATCTCTGCTGTTTTACTTATTTCTGTAAATGAGTTATATGAAGCAACACTTATTCAAATCTGAACCAAAAGTCAAGCAAGATGCAAACACGTAAGCTAAGATCCAGTCTTCGTTTGGCTACAGTCAACAAACACTTTGTACGGTAAGCTGGTCCCTTTTATTTCATCTCTCATTTCATTCATTACATTCATACTAATGGAATACTCTGAATAAAGACCTTGTGATAAAACTACAGCAGGAATTATTTGAACTGAAATAAATTGCTATATGTCCGTTAGAGGCGCTCGTTAGTGCAAATTCATTTCTTTAGTAGCATTGCTTATTTTTTGAAAACGCCAACATATTAAAAAACTTCAAATTTTTGTAATTCACAAATCAACCCCTTTCGTTTGATAATCCACTTAGGCATATTTTCTTATATTATAGTTTTCTACCCTATTTAAAATAGGTTTTTACACGTTTACCTGCTCATATCCTCCGCGATACTAAATTTACAAAATAAAATAAAGCATAAATGTATAATAAATACAAATATTATGGGTACTGGGAAAACGGATATAAGTATTTAATCAGGTAAAAACAACAATAATACATTTAAACATCCAAGAATAAAGTAGGTACCTATAAACATTTACGTGTGCATCGTAACGTGAGTATTCTTATAAAATTTTTACTAAATGCAAAAATAAATGATTTTAGGAGCGTTACAACAAACTCGTCCATTAATGGCAATGCTGAAACCACACCGAATCTTAAATCATGGAAGGAGATCCCTGGTCCTAAATCTCTACCCATCATAGGGCCTTTGTTAAACTTTCTACCTGGTGGTAAGACTTAATCCATAATCTTAAATGAAGTAAAAAGAGACAATAGTTATGGAAATAATTTGTAATATTTTTACAGGGTCAATGCAAGGCCTTAAAGGAATAGGATTGTCTGAGGAACTTTACAAAAGATATGGTCCAATAGCAAAATTGGACGGTGTTTTCGGGGCGCCAAGTTCTATTTGTTTATTCGATGCAGATTCCGTGGAACATGTAAGTGTTTGTCAAAAATGTTAAAATAAAGTGTCAAAGTGTGGAAGATATTTGATCTTATGAACTTTTATAAAACCGTATCTAATTCATAAAATTTTACTTACAGATACAATCATTTCAAAAAGCTTACAAAAATAAGGGTTCTCTTAGCTTTTAGCATAGGTTTTAGCATCTCTTTTCTAAAGACGACAAAAACCTAACAATTAAATAAATTTTATTGATACATTATAGATCTTCCGAAGTGAGAACACAATGCCGATACGTCCTGGAATTTTATCACTTGAATACTATCGCAAAGAATACAACAAGGTCGTTGATCCTGACCGACAAACCGGACTCCTATCTGAGTAAGTATACTGAAATATGATACCTTTCAATATTAATTATAACAAATGTTTCTCTAAAATTTCCTGGAAACGTAACAAGTCGACGCCGCAATACTGAGAGAAACACGACTGTACCCGAAAATAATCATATTCATCAACAAATTTTCCATCCCAACTCATCGAACCAATTTTTTATTATTTCAGAAATGGTAAAAACTGGAAAGAGTTTCGCTCCAAAGTTAATCACATTTTCCTACAGCCAAAGGGCATCAAGCTATACGGTGACGAGCTCACGAAAGTAGCTGAGGATGTGGTCGTACGGTAACTGTATATTCTACTTTAAAGCTACTACGTAATAGAATACTATACTATAGTTTTAGAACCAAAAAATACATACAGAAGAACTCGACTACATAAAAAAAATATACAACAAGCCCTATCATTAAAAGAAAATTTGTTTGAGCAATCTAGATTTACATATCTTGAATAATTAAACTCGGAATTGGAATCCAGAATCAAAAGGAACATGATCTGATGATGACATGGTCTGCATGCATCAGACTGCATGCTTCATTATCGTCAGCCTAGAAGCAATATCATGAGATGTGGAGGCTTGTCACCTGATAAATCTCGTGGACAAGGCAGATCAAGGCCCGACCACCTCAGGCATCAGATAATTCATCTGTAAACCCCAACTTTAGATTTCGGATTTCATTTCTGAGTATAAATAAGTTTATTTTGTTAATAGGATGAGATCGATCCGTGATGAAAATAACATGATAAAGGACAAATTTGGTGTAGAAATGAATTTATGGGCACTGGAATCGATTGGTGTGGTGGCTTTAGGGACTCGCCTTGATTGTTTGAATCCAAATCTACCCCAAGATTCGGAAACGAAAAAACTAATCCAAAACGTCCATGATTTCTTCGCTATTGTCGAAAAACTTGATTTTGGAATAAGCCCTTGGAGATATTTTTCCACACCAAATTTTAAAAAAGCCATGAAAAACTATGAAGAACAAGAAAGGTTTTATAAAGTTTTTATTGATAAGGTTATTAATTTTAATTCGCAAATAAAATGTATTGTACTTTTTTAGTTTAGTGAAACATTTCATTAATAAAGCTGCGAAAAATATGGGAGAGTCTAAAGATATTGACAGTTCTGCGTCTAACTCAGAAAAATCAATTTTAGAGAAATTGTTAGAAGTCGATGAACAGGTGGCACACATAATGGTATCCGACTTGCTGATCGCAGGAGTAGATACAGTAAGTAACTAATGCGTCATTTATTAATCTTATGCTGCTCTTTTCAATCACTGAATTTTTCGTTAAATTTTTTCATCATACTAAATTATACGTGGAGAGGCCTTTGCCCGGCAGTGGGACACAAATGGGTATTATTATTGTGTAAATTAAAGTTTACTTATGTATGATTTTGATTGCGTATATTTTTGTAACGTTGTGTCGCAATAATTTCTAGCATGTCGTTTTTTTTATTTTTTACTTTCGTTTAAATATTTTTAAAGACGATCTACACTAATTTGCCAAAGTTTATGCTATTTGTTTAGTAAGTGAAGTACCTTATTGCTAGTACTTACCACTGCCACCACTATCAATACCAAATAAGTTGCTAAAATTCTCTTACCGATTCTATAACTGTATGTATACCTACCAACTCACCTTAATGTTATGTAGATGTACTTGAGGTTGTCACCATGAAACGTTTTAATTTTCAGGCAGCAAACACAGCAATTGCAACATTGTATCTTCTCGCCAAAAACCCTGAAAAACAAAACAAACTAAGGGAAGAGGTATTAGCAAAGGGAGACAAGCGACCGTATTTGAGGGCCTGTATTAAAGAGTCTCTAAGGTTACTTCCCGTGGTTAACGCTAATATTAGAAAGACGACCAAGGAATATAACCTCATGGGGTATAAAATACCAAAAGATGTAAAGATATACATATATTAACCATTAACATTTATTAGTACGTAGAGGTTTAAATTATTACATAAATACCCGACGCATCCTTTTCCAGATGATTGTGGTATTTTTTCACAACTACATGTCAGTTATGGAGGAACATTACCCAAAACCCAAAGAGTACATTCCTGAGAGGTGGCTGACCGATAAAGATGACCCTCTCTACCACGGCAATGCTCAACCCTTCGCCAGTGTTCCGTTTGGCTTTGGAGTGAGAATGTGTATTGGTAAGGATCAACGTCATATATTTACTTAGAGATTTATGTCGTCAGTGAAAAGGAAAAATGCTAAAGCGCCATTTTGAACGAAAATTAGTTATATATGCCATTAGACTGCAATTTATTTTCTGGATCGATTGGTATCAAAATTGTTTTTTGTTAAAAATGTCGCTTTAGCGTTTTTTTCTTTTCACTTTCAATATACACTTTTAAATAATAATACTTATATCTGGAGGGCAGTGTTTTGAATAGCCTTTTTTAGGGCTCCGTACCTCAAAAAAAAGTTGTTATCTACAAACTATGGCTGTAGCCGTGATCTTCATGATGTCCCTCTTATGACCTGAGTTATACAGACCCCAAGTAAGGAATAAATAAAACTTGGATGGTCATTTTAAGGCAATGAATAGAATAACTGTAATGTATTTATACATAAATGCTGTCCGACATAGTATTTACTTAATATGAAATTTGTCAGAGTTAACCGTGATTTACACATTTAGAGAATTAAGTATAACTGACTTATAGCGTTCGTCCAAGCCAGTAGCTCCAGGAATTACTCCTCTTTATTGACTGGTCTGCTGATTAACAATGAATACAGAGTTCTAATGTGCTTAAATAATGCGTATCAGCAGTTGGGATTTTATAATATATCTACCGTAAACCTCTTTATCCCACTTTGTTAACTCACGATATTGCAAGTCTACCGGACAACTGCTGGCTACGAGTACTCGTATCAGCGGGAGGGAACTTTTTATGGCTTTATCCATCTTAACTGAAACTTCACTCCTTAGGGATAGTACATACCTACATTACAGCCGTATCAATATACCGATAAAATGACGGTTGGATTTACCAGATTCTGCGTATTTTATACTAAAGTTCATAGTTGATTTCGGTCCTATCACTTTATTTTGCCAATCGAAAATGGTTGGGCCAACTACCAAATTAATAAAACAAGTAAAACAAAAGTTTGTAAACATTTTCAGTGTACTAATATTGCTCGAACTGTGCTCTGTCAGGTATTTACCTTAATAATTGTTCCAGGTCGTCGCATTGCTGAGCTGGAACTGGAAACATTCATATCCAAAATCGTAGAGAATTTCCAGATAGATTGGGAAGGTGAACAACCCCTTAGCTTCACCCCTACCGCGCTTAACTATTTTATAGGGCCCTTTAACTTTACTTTCAAAGATTTGTAATTATATAACACTAGCTTTTGCCCGCGACTTCGTCCGCGTAGGCTTGTTTAAAAGAATCAAGCAAACGTTCACCCAACATGCAATCTGCAATCCCTTGGACAAATTATTGAGAATTAGTTGCTTTGCTGCTCATGACGTCACGGCGTATAACTTACTTATCGCTATCCCGTGGGAACTATGCATTTTTACGGGATGAAAAGTATCCTATGTGTTAATCCAGGTTATAAACTATATGTGTGCCAAATTTCATTCAAATCCATTCCGTTGTTTTTGCGTGATTGAGTAACAAACATCCAAACATCCAAACATACAAACTTTCACATTTATAATATTAGTAGGACTAGTGGACGTCCGCGACTTCGTTCGCGTGGAATTAGTAGCCTATGTCCATCAGGAATAGTGTAGCGTTCTATTAGTGAAAGAATTTTTGGAATCGGTTCTGTAGTTCCAAAAAATACCCCCCCTAAATACAAACGAACAAATAAACAAACTAAGTTAACCTCTTCATTATATTAGTGTAGACTAGCGACCCGCGCTTACGTACGGTTGCAGTTTACAGTGTTGAGTTTTAATGAACTGACTAAAAAACATTGTTTTTTTTCTACTATACGAAAATTTAATTAAAATGTAAATATATATGTACTCGAACGTTAAAACCCCCCTTAAAAAAATATCTAAATAACATTGAAAATCATATCAAAATCCGTTGCGTGGTTTAGAAGGAGTAAACTTTTTTCTTCCCTTATATAAAATCTTTAAAACCAAGTGCCGTGCTCTTGTATAAAAATCATTTATTTCAATAAATAAATATAAACAAAGTTATAGCGTATTTTATTATACAGTCAGCAGCACAAGTAGATAAACATTCGAAGAAGTCGAAAAGATCTTTACAAGCTCTTGCCCCCTTGAAAATAGAGTCTAGTTTTGATTTTTTTGACCTCTTTGTGGTGTAGATATATCAGCTGGTGACTGTACCCCTCGCAGCATTTAATGTCCTTTATTGCGCACTGACTCATCGATTAATTAAAAGGGATCCGAGACTAGCTTTCTCGAGATTAACCCGAAAAGTCAGTATAATTTGTCGGGCAAATCCGAAGCATTTGCTAGGTTAAGTGCGCGATCAATCTCACTCCCCTACGACACTCCTTTTAGGACGCCGATGCGATGGACCGATTTTTGTATATGTTAGGTAGGAGTGTCTCTTTAAATGCAAATGAAGCCTATTAATTCCAATTTCTCTAGAAACACGGCACTAGGAAAAAATGTGCGTGGTTTTTGCTTCCTGGGTTTTGGTTATAATAGAGCAAAATTTTTAAATTCAAATATATTTTTACTTATGAACTATCGTTTTTTTTATTTAAAACTAATAATAGTAATTTTTTTTTATCTAAATATTGCCCCACTTGGCTAACGCTTTTAAACAAACAAGTCTATTTAGTACTTGTCATTATTGTATAAATATTGAAAATAATTACAAAATCAAATTTTCAAAAATTTAAATTTTTGACTTGCTTTTTTGCTGACTGTGGATTAATTTTACATTTTCATTGTAACTACACATGCGTACCAATGTTCGAATCAATGCGACCACTAATTGGTACTACTTATAGTATATTTCATAAACCGATTTTTAATTTTATTTAAATAAAAAATAATTCTTACGCCAGCATCAGACATTATCTCGAGTAAACCTATTTATTAAGATTAGTACTACTATGGTTGCCTAAACGTTATGACTAAAAACCGGGCAATGAAGTTAGGTATAAGCCATGATTAAGTTATAAATAATAGATTTGTATAATTTAATTATAACTACCGACACCTTCTCTGAGAATCCACAAAATAAATGGCAGTATGAAAAATCAAAACCAGATCTTCTTATCACGGTTACGTTTCAAACAAATAAAACAAGCTATCACATACTACTTTATGTCCACTGCCTGTACCCAAAGGGCCAATGAACTCTTTATTGACACTGTTGGAAAAGGCCACTAACTGCAGTCCCTTTTATTTGCTACCATTGCTACCAAAGGATTAATGTAGTAAACGAGTTAATGGAGTCTAGACGGTTTAAGAGTCCCTTTTCTGAGTTCAATATTGATTCACAATAGTACATTGTTGTAGAGGCTGGAAAGTGGGCAATAGATGGACGAATTAGTTCGAGGGCCGAGCCGTAGGTGAGGCCCTCGAAGAAACGAGTCCATCTATTGCACTTTTGGCCGAGACATAACATGGTGCTTTTCACGACTACTGCGAGGAAATAAAAATCAATTCTTATAATAATTCTAATTTTAATTAAACGTGATATTAATATGACCGTTAGGACAATTATTAAAGGATAACGAAATATTCTTGCCGGGAACATTATACTATTTTCACTCTCCCCCCTATTTGTACTTTTTTTTTTAACGATTCCGTTCTTAGTGGCCAGTCATTCAAAGGCGTTTTGTTTTTTTAATTTAGCGAAGCGCTTCGAAGTGCTTAAAAACACCCAAAATCGCTTATTGATTGAATATCTTTGCCATTTATTTCTGAAGATGTGGAACTAAAAAGAACCTTATTTTATTAATGAAAATAAATACGGGGTACCAGAAAAGAGCCAGTGTTCTGATTGGTCGATTTTATGTCGTATGCAGCACAAGTCGTGTTCTGATTGGTCGAATCAGTGATCAGCGTGCTGATGTGATTGGTCGATTTGCTCTTTAAACAGGCCAACAACGTTTTTGTTGTCCTGTTTAAATTCATAGAAGGCCTGCTCATTCAACTTACAACTACTTATTGTTTTGGGGCCTCATCGTCAGACCATCTTTCGCCATATTTTCGAGCAGTGGCGTGAAAAAGTATTTTATGATGACGAAAACTGGATGGAGTAACTAGAATATAAAAACGTAAAAATAAATATCTTCATAGACCACAGCATGATTTTCCGCAAGTTTTTGTCCCCACAAATTTTTCACTATTAAATTTCCGGATTTTCGCGCTAGAATTACGTTTTTTTGCCATATTACTTTGTACTAACCGTACGCAAGTCGTTGTCATTCAAACTGAAAAAAAGGCTAAATCATGTTTTTTTAATTAAAACCTACAGACTCAACACGTGTAGACACCTTCAACAAAAAACCTTCAACAACCAAAATCCAGGGACGAAATAGGTGAGAAAAAAGCGCCAGTATCACCTTAAATGCAATACTAACTTAAAAAACAACAATACAATTTTATTCAAAACTATAACTAAAGGTAATAGTTCTGTCCCAAATTGTCTCCAACAAGGACAGTATCTCCGAAATAGAAATTACGTTACTTTTACTGAAGTTTTGATCACTACTTTCTCTTGCAATCAGCGAAAATCTATTAACACAAGTTTGTTCAATGAATGTTCACGTTAATGAGGCGTAATAATAATTAAATTCCGAAATCGTGCATCCCGCGTTGTAGGTACTTACCTGCCGCGGTTACACAAGCCTGCGGTTTGAGGCTCTGGCTACGGGATTATACCCTTGAACAACTCCATTACAATATTACTTTTGCTACTAAGTAACTACAAAGTATCGGCGATCTGTCAAACTCGCCGGATAGTTTGGAGCCCTTTAACCGAGCCACTTAACGTTGCTATTTCATTTGTGACAAATTGAGGGAAGCTTCTCATACCAAAACCAGGAGAGAGTTTTGAAGACGAAGGGGTCGAGACTTGATAGGAATAAAACGATTTCCACTTCCTAATCTCTTATCCCTACTAAGAGTTTGGCACAAGCACAACTTTGAACAAACAAGAGACAAAAAATGTAAGTGTTGGCGCGGATTCAAAACCAGCTAGGTCCTGTTATTGAAATAATGATGTACCTACTAAATATATTTTAATCAAACAGATAGCTCAGTGTTTAGCGTTCTTACTAAACTGGTCGTTCAGCGCTCATTATCCCCGTGCACTCTAGTCTCAGCGTTAGAACTACATTACTAATAAGAGAATTATACGAGAAGTATAGCGGGCAGAACACGCTTTTACAGACTCTATCCCACATTTTCATGTGTCAACCCTATTGCTTATGCAAGATTATCTCCATATTTTTCGGCTGGCCGCTGCTGATATTGAGACGGCCGGCCTTTCTCGCTGGAACTAATCCCATCCGAATACCTTTTCTTTATATGCTACCTAATATTTTTATGCGCCCTATTGTACCCTTACGTCATGTAACATTATAGATTTCCATACATCATTTTAAATGATTAGGAGTGAATTTCCACAGAACCGTTATACGAATACAGTCACCGGTTAACTTTGATTACTCATGGCATATTAAACGGCCTTAAAAATAAGATGAAATGTTCAAATCCTTGTAATTGAGAAGAGATTATGAAACATATTCATATAAATGAATCGTGCAAAAATTATTACCAAAGGTAGTTTTAAAGACTTGCGACTGGAACCTCTTGAGATTACTTAGTGAAATGTTAACAGTAAAATGTTGTAAGTTAAAAAACTTTACAGTAAGTACATACTTAATTTTTACCTTAAGCCTGACTGAAAAAGATGGCTGTCCAATTACCGTCAACGCACACGAACATCTGCTGCGTATTATCCACATCTGCGTTGCTAATTGGTAATTATACTTAATAATATCAACGTAATGATATTAAATTCCGAGTTAAGGGATCAGAATGTGGCACAGAATAGAAGTGAAAGCAAAATGAATATTCAATTCGGTAATTGACGGCGAGGGGTGCGCTCGCGACGTCAACAATGCTCATGGCACGGCGCGTCTCCTAATAATCCGCCTACGTAGGGACAAATGCCATTTGCGAATGAATAATTTATTGCAATGAATAATTAAGAACATTTCATTTGTGAATTAAGTGTGTGGGGATCATGTCGCGACTTAAGTTAACGACGAGAGTAATCCAATCTAAAGTAGGTTCTTGCGGAGTTGCCGATGTGTGTATGTGTATTTTGCTGCTCGGTGACTTAGCTTGTGAATTCATTGTGAGAGTTTCATTCATACCCTGTTGCTAGCAGCCAATGTTAGGTCAACTTTGGTCAATCTCAGGGACGTACTCGTAGGTGTATGTTAGTTAATAAAAGTGAACACTATAATTGTAGTACAATACTTCCATCTCTAGCGTATAACCGCATCCTTTAGATGAGCCTTAGAAGATTTACAGGAAAACTACTATGCTATAATGTACTAAGAGATTATTCGGCAATTTATCTTAACAGAAGACGTAAGGCAGCACACACGTACAAAACTATTCCTATAGAGCACTTATACAACATTCTCAGTCAAGCTCATGAATATGTTTACACTTATTCAGTTTATTCTAATTGGTAATCGAGGAAAAAATATATACATATTGGCTGTACAGCACTATTGAACTTATAGATAGATACATGTAATAATTTCAGAAGCTTTTATGCACAAATTGGGATTGTAACTTTTGGAACGTTGCAGTTGCAGATGGTACGAGTATATCCTACGGATGGCCATATCCAGGTATTAACAATATGTATATTAAGAAAGTTTACAAACATCCGTCAGACATTTCGCTTAGAACTTAATGTCAAAACTTGATCTTAGTTATCACTTTTATAAAACTGGATCTTAGTAATGCAACTGCAACATCACTTCGGTACTATGCCGAACACTTAAGCCGAACGTTCGTTGAAGCTGGATGGACTAGGTCACCGATTTGAATACAAATTGCTCTTTCAGGGGATTTGACATTGACTATGCAAAAGATTGTCGTTGCCTCGGCGTTAGTAATTACTAAATACGTACTAAGTTGTATGGCTCTTTCAATGTTTGACCGTTGATGACGATTATTTTATTATTGCTAGTGAATCGCCGATGTTTGCTCATACATAACACGCCGATTGCATTTATGCTGTTAAAATACGAGCTGTCTCACTAATTCAGTTTATTTATACTATAACTATATATATCTTTTCGTTTGTTTGTTGTTCTAAAGTATCTATTACCAACCAGCTTCTAAACTAAATCAGCATAAACTTGAACACTGACTTGACTGTTAAATAATAGTATTTTATGCAACTGTTGCATAATGAGGGGTCTTAAAACACGAGTGTAAAACATGAGTGTTTTAAGACCTAATTATGTACAGTTGCATACATTACTTTATCTACACACATATCATAAGTACTCTATGATGGGTTCAGAAGCCATAGGGCAATGACCTGCATTGCTACTAGCTACTAGTTCTAGGTACCTATTAAATTTCTATAGACTGTACACATTAAAATAATGTAATAAAAAATGATTTTGAAAAAATATAGAAACAAATTAGAAAAATTCTCATAATAATATTGGTTGTTATAATGCTGGTCATTGCCTACGGTTTCTGAACGCGTTGTTGAGCATTTATATATATGACAGATGTAGATAAAAGGAATTAAACGGGTTTTACGACCTCTTCAAGGGATTGATGCGAAGAATAACTCACTTTACTTTAAATATTGGTTTTATTTCACATTTATCAAGCAGAGTAACATCTTACACAAATGCCACCTTAAGATTAACCGCAGAAATTAATGCACCGCCATTTTGTACTTATACAAAACAATAAACAACACCGGAGTAAAAAGCAATCCTAAATTATCCGGTAACAGATCATGAATATGATATTGATTGATTAATCTTTATAATTACAAAAACAATGGTGGGTGAAAAAGAGAATATTCTGCATGTTAGTACTATTTTTTATTCTGTGCTCGAAGGCTGGATCCTCCCTCAATCGATTACAAAAACTGAATTAACAATACATCCTTGTTATGGTTAAACTATAATATTTACGTACGAAATAAAAGGAAAGCAAACATAAAGTAATGGAAAACAATAACGAAGCCAAATTTTACTTGAGTTATCGTAATATCGTATAAACTAGGAAACTAAAGTATATTCTTAATTATGTTTTAATTTTATGAATAGTATGATGCTATTTAATCAAGTGTCGAGCTTTATCATCGTGGTCTGCTACGGCTGGGCGGAAGTGGTATAGGCAGGTTTATTGGCGCCAGCAGCAACCGCTAACACGTGCCCACATTCAAATCTTCTTAATCGATATTAACTCGTTATTAATATTAATTGTCTTGTTGTTGTAGTTGTCGAGTCTTGGATGATATATATATTTAAATAGCTATTTATCTATATAAGTATGTATATCCGTTGTCCAGTACCCATAACACAAGCAGCTTTAGTTGCTTACTTTGGGACTAGGTCAATTGGTGTGAATTGTCCCAAAATATTTATTTTTATTGTAGGTATATGCATTAAACATTATATGTGAAAGTAGAGTATCGTTAGTTTACGAAAGTATAGATAACGCATCAAGAGTTAAAATTACGCACACTGCGGCTGCATGTGTGTACCGGAGAGTTTCGTTCGATTTTCAAATATAGGCTCTTACAAATACACAGAAAAATACAGGAAGTGGTACAAAGGCGAACTTATCCCTTAAAGGGATCTCTTCCACATATTGTAATCGTTGACCTCAACCCTATACTGAAAAGTACAAGTCGAAGAGAACTTAAAATTTACTTTGAAATAGCGTCTAATTTATGTACGTCACAGCACTCGCTCCCACGCCCCAGTAACGGTCGCGACGAGGAAACTCCATCGGATTTGCTCCACATCCATCAGATTACTCCAGGTAAGCGCTATTTGGAGGAAATGGGCCCTATTCGTGACGCGTCGTGACGTATTCCAGGCTATGATTGATGCAGATGTACCTTTTCCGATCTCACAATATGAGTGTATAATGTAACACTTATTTTTCATCTGGACAACAAATATTTGTTTTTAGCAAAAATACTTACTCTCAGCGATTAATTCATATTCATTAATTCCTTACAATCATGGTATTTACAGAGATGTTCTTGACATAACCAGCACACATATAGACCCTACTAGGGTGTGGCAACTTTCAATGTTTTAAGAACCCGATAGTTTAGCATTTCAAAAGTCGTTCGCCGCACGACAAATTTGTCGTAAATTACTATTTGTTAATTATTTCAGTTTTAATGCGAGCGACGCACAGCATGGGTCTTTAAAAGGGGCATTATAAGGTTCTTTCAGGGTCGGCAACGCGACTTTCCCCTGGAGTTGCAAGCGTCCATAGGCGGCGGTAATTGCCTAACATCAGGCGAGCCGCTTGCTTGTTTGTCACCGATGGCGATGTGGTATAGATTTTTTTTTCTAATTTAGATTACTTACTGTGTTTTTATACCTTTCTAATCAGCAAAAATAATAATCACATCCTAATACTCTAAAAATATTTAGATTTGAACATAAATATAAACGCCTTTTTAATGAATCAACTCAATACATTTAGACCCTCGTGGATTAGACAACGATTGATATTACTTTAAACGCGAAATATTATTTAGTCAATGTTGCAAGTTATAAGAAATGGGTACTTAATGTTGAAATATAAGCCAAGTTGCTTTTATGTTATGGTATTAGCCCATTTACGCATGTAATAGCAGCATTTTTCTAAAAGTTGTTGCGGAAATACGACCGCCATCGCTGGTTACAGAAAAACGAGCGTTACACATTCAGTCAATCAATTCAATTTTACGTCCTTAGTGGTGCGGGTGCCGACCGATCATCTATTGACTTTCATGAAGCAGGAATTCTGGCCGAAGGGAGTCGCTTTCCGTCGTTTTCGCGGACAATTGCTGGACACCCCGAAACTAGATCACACGTCGCCGAAATAACTTGCTAATTTCAATGTTTTAATGTTTTGGTTTTATAAATATGTATGTTAGTCTTTAAAGTATTTTTTCTTTGGGCCTATGCAGCCTGAAATAAATGGTTCTATTCTATTCTATTCAGTGCCACGAACTTGCTAGGTGGGTTCTCTATTCGTAGAGGACTTCCGCTACATAGCGGAAAACCTTGCTACGAGCTACGCGCGTAGCACGTATCGCTACGTGGCAGTTAATGTGTTAAGGCGACATCATACATTAATGACAATTAATGGATACATAAAATACCTAAAGTTCATTCCACAGTGTTACTAATATTGCCATTTTGTTAGTAATACTGATTTCTAAACAAATATTTTGAAACAAAATGCATAGTGAAGTCCGCATACTGATGTCCTTTTTCTATAAAAATATCAAGAAAAACATCATTTCGTTATTTTTTGAAAAATTGAGGTTTTAGAAATATGTTTCAGAGTTTCAAAGCAAAGGTTCGAAAAATCTAAAATGGCGGACGCGTTTAAATTATAAACCGCATTGAGAAAGAAGGGCAAATCCCAACAATAACCGAGATTTATGGAGCTCACTTTCAGAAGTTGTTTCCTGTTTAATTTGTAGGCCCCACTTTTTATGCATGAAGTTGTTATTGGTCTGTTCTTTGAGGTTTAGAGGAAGTGAATGGCAGACTGGTTACTAAAACACTACTTTCTAATCAAAAATATAGACAAACAGATGTGAAATAATTACCACCGTCCATGGTGCTAGCAACCCCCGAAAAAGTCGCTGATCCGTTGCCGGCCTTTAAATAACCCAGGGCTTTTCTCTCTCTTTGTTTCTCACTTACCGTACAAAATGCAGAAGTAAACTACTATCTCACCCCGGCACTACATACCAAGTAAATGATATTGTATAGTCAACTAAGAAATTGCTTGACCACTTTTCGACCGTTAACAGAGGGATAAGGTTTTAAAAAAGGCAGGATTAACGAGCAAGATGGTGATAGCAACCCGGACGGACCTTGCACAAGGTCCTACCACCCGCAAAGTATCATAAGAAAATGACGTACATGAACTTAGATAAACTAAACTTGGCCGGTCATGTTATGCCACGGTGCTGGTTTGTCAATACGCCCAATAAATATTTCAGAGGGCACTTGCTCCCTTAACACAAACGACGAAATGGCACAAGTGGCTAAATCCGGTACCGATCTGTATCCATCACATCACGTCAGTGAATATCTGAGGCGACCAACTGGACGGCGACCTGTCGGTTTTCATACCTAACAAAATATTGATTTACTAGCGGACGCCCGCGACTTCGTTCTAGTTCAATTACTAGCTATGTCAGGGACAGTGTAGCTTTCTTTGAGTCAATGAAGTTCTGGAATCGGTTCAGTAGTTTCGGAGAATACCCTTTGTAGCGTTGCGACCGTGTCGTCAACGTTTCTAATAGAATTAAAATAAGTTAATAAACGACCTGTATGGCACAGTGGCACATGTGTCTGCCTACTGTGCAAGAGGTCCCGGGTCCAAATCCTGGTATGGGCAAATATTTGTGTGACGAATATGAATGTTTGTACCTGAGTCATGGATGTTATTTGTATTTAAGTATGTATTTATCTATATATGTATGTTTATCCGTTGTCTAGTATCCATAGTACAAGCTTTGCTTAGTTTGGGACTAGGTCAATTGGTGTAAATTGTCCCGAGATATTTATTTTTTATTTTATTTTTTTTATTTAAATATTTTACTGCCTAGATTTATCCGCCGCTTCAAACCTCATACGAATAGGAGCATAAATAAATATTGTAAGGAACTCGCGCTTAACGCAAGGGTTCTCTTTCGCGGCGCGCGCGCACGATCGAACCCTAAAGCAATCACCGCGCCTGCGCCGGCATCAGCTGTTCTTTTATAAACTACTTACAAGCAAAGAAGTTTATTTTTTTATTGTATTGGTGTAGATTATTGTTTCTATCTCAACCGTTTTAGTAGAGAAACTGCTGTGTCTAATCTTCACTCGCTCTAGCCGCGAGGGACGCGGCTTGCTGCTAATACGAGTGTGATTATGATTTATGTGCCCACACTTTACGAGGCCGCGCCGACACTCTTCCGACATGTTTATCTGCGATGTATCATGATTTTAATCAAGAACTTTCCCTACCAAGCTCGTGCTTTACTGTTTTGTTTGAGTTAATGCCCCATGATTTCCTTTCACATTAACTGTCAGCATCCTCAACTTGGTTCTTGAACCGCGCTCAAAGAGTTGAAAAGGAAATAACGCGAACCACATTAAAAAAATATTGAATAGTTAGTACCTTGTTAGAATACACAGACACTTTGACTTGGTTTTTTCATGGTGTATATTAGCTTCACTTTGTTTATGGCTCAACCTTTTGATAAACGTGAAGTGTGTGCAAGTGAGAAAGTATTCCTTTTTTGGCACTTTCAAAGTAAGAAACTTAAGTGACAGCTCAGCTGTTTTGCTTTAGTGTAAACTTTCGAAATATTTTGAACCATAAGTAGATCAAAATAGTTAAACGACTTTCACGTCACTGAGCTCAAGACTGAGTTTGTGGACTCAAATTAGTATAAGAAAATAAACTGTTTTTTTTTGTTTGGAAAGCTATTGTTTGATGCGCTGTTGAATAAAACACGACTGCACCTATGTATCACATAGGTGACCTCACGAATAATGGAACACTGACTAGTGTTCAGATAATTATTAATTAATTATTTAATCATTGTGTTCGTTTGGTGATAGTCCTTAATTGTTTCGAATAACGGAATGAGATTGACTTATAAACTCTTAAAACCACTATTGCCTCATCTAATCAGTGTGTATCAACCATACAAATTTATTAGAAGTTCCGTGCTGGTGCGATTTACAAGTTCAATAGATTTCAAACGTTTTAAATAACCACGGACAGCTAGCAATAGGAAAAAACCCGGAGCTGTTAGCCTGAGCAGGGTAAACAGAGTGTTAATAACGCTAAAAGCTCGCGCCAGAGGTCTTCGCCACAGTAGACAGATTGTCACGCAGTAGCATGCTTTTTGCGGGCAACTGCGTATTAAACTAGTGCATCCAAGGGCTATGTGCCACTACATAATACGTATCTTATGTTTTTTTCGGTTAATAATAATTCATATTCTACGAATTTTTTTACCGGTTATCTATTACGGTCCACGAGAATAACCCTTTAAAGATGGCACGACCAGACGGCGTGGACTTAGTAATTGAGGTAGGAGCGGTGCATTTCACGAAGCTACAAGTCATTTGGCATGCCCCTGCACTGGGATCGCCGCAATTGCGGTGCCGCGCGCGCTTATGAATACGAGTTATACGATAAACAGAAAAGCACGCAATAAGACGTCTTTTGTACGGAAACACCTTTTTATTGTACCTACTTGTATTATTACATATTCTGTGCCGTTAGTTAAAGCACAGAAGAAATAATAGTACAAGGGCTACTGCGCTTTTATTGGTTTGATCCCCAGTGATTATTGGAAGGGATTGTTTACGGCTAGGTGAGGTGCTGTTGTGATTCTGTGTGCTACTTCAGTCCAAGTCACGGCTAAAGTTTCAATATTCGTAATGGGGGCTCGCGTGCGTCGGCCGCTTACGTCCGGCGAAGGCGCGCCCTTGACATCGCGGCCATCCCACCAATGTCAAGCGAACCACTAATATTGCATTGGCTTTCTGGTCACGCGAACTGTTAGGCTGATTTGTCAAATTAGACTACATGAATGCTTTATGCCTATAATTAGTTTAACTTCACTTTTTTTTCTTATAAATGGAATGATTTTCTTATTTCAAACTTCCTAAAAGTATTTAACCGACTTCAAAAACAGGAGGTTCTAAATTCGACTCTTTTTGGGCTCATGTTCAATTTTAAACAATTGTTCCATGACCCAGGTACAAACATTCAAATAAATTATACAAAGATTTGACCCTCACACGAAACGAACCCGGATCCTGTAGTTCAAACCTTCTCTCGTTGTATTTAAACAGACATACGTCAAGCTTTCGCATATTAGCCCGCATTATTAAATCTCGTGAAACATTTTAGCAAGCGCTCTCATAAGCGATTCAGTGTTGTACGAGTAAAACCACAATGAAAGTGCACTAAATTTTCAGGTTCGTTGACGTCGTCGTAAAGATAACAAAAGAAAATCTCATTCGCGTAGACATTGTGTCAGCAAATCGTCTTGCATCTGCAGCAATAAGGAGCATGGTTACAGCTCCTGGAGCACTGCGCTACAATCTTGCTCAGACACTTCTCTAGTGACTCTGACAGCTTTCGCAGATCGTCGTCCGTCACTTTAGTAGAGTAACAAGCATTCCCTCCGACGATAATACACAAAAAGCTCGGTACTTTTCTCATGCCCGCTTCTTTCTACTGGTACACTATATATGTCTGTAACTTAAAAGTTCAAAATCCGTACTGGAATGTTATACTTAAGTTTGTGCCAAGAGTCTGTACCTTATGGATCATTTACTTGATTTTAAAAATTGTTTATTAATACTCTACACAAATCTATAATGAAAATATTAAAGAAAAAGAACATCGCTATAATTATAAAAATATATGTCTACTGATATGGTGATTATTTGCTATTTATCCACTTCTTAGGTCTCATGTGAACTGTGTGTCACTGTTATTGATAAAAAAATACAAAAATCGGTATTTCGGTAACACAAGCAGCTTTAGTTGCTTACTTTGGGACTAAGTCAATTGGTGTTAATTGTCCCAAGATATTTATTTATTATTTTTTATTTATTTATTTATTTCCGCGGCGTTCCTTGGTAGCATGTAAAATAATTTTATATGTAAAATTTTAGAACTAATAATGATCAAGTGGATTTGCTCAGTACTATAATGCCCCAAGAAATCATAAGAAACTAAAACTGCTGCACGTAAAGTCTAGGAAACTTTACAACAAAGGTTACGAAGATGAATTGACTTAAATGGGCCATGTTAATGCGGGTTTAGGTCTTAACTAAACTCTAAAAGTATTCTATACAATCAACAATCCCTCCATAACTAACTCTTAAAATCAACCTTTAATTAGCTAAACTACTGAACTTTATTTTAATACCCCTCAGTATGTAACGATTATACGTATAAAGTAATACTATTCTTGCTTACTTACTTAGTTAGGTGGTATCTCTCCTATCTTATTCATGACTTTGTGAAATGTGAGTCGTAAAAGGACAAGTATTGGAAAACGGGCAGATTGAAACCTTACGTGTTTCAGTTTGAAACCTTGGATAAAATTCAATTGTGTAAGAATATCGTAGCACTCGCTACGTCGCGTAGCAAATGCTACGATATGCACGGCTTTTTTGCCAACTTTAAGAGCAGTCCCGGTGCCAATGAGCTTGAGCTACGCGACTCTTCTTGCACCAAGTGAACTTTTCCAGTATGTTTGATAAATTCGCTTAATGTTTTAATAAGTATTTCCAAAAAGAAAGAAAAAGTCAGTATTCCACATTGCACTGTAAAGATCATAATTTTTGATATTAATTTGATAAAAATAGCAGCACAATAATATATGCTTTCAAAGATTAGTTTTATTTAACCGATTTTAATTAATAGAAATGAAGAAGATTTTTTTATTATGGCTGAAGTTAATCAGTCGCATGTCCTTGTTTTCGCGAACGAATGTTGAACACTCCGAAACTAGGTCGCCGAAGAAGCCTGTCCATTTTAATAATTTTCTTTAAATTATATTTTATGTGATGACGAATATCGTTTACATAAACATAATATCGTATAAAGACTTTTCATTGGACTTTGGTAAAAAAAATGAAATAGTGGCATACCATTACTTTGGTAACAAAAAATAAGACCAAACTTGTACATAACACTCTATATAGAGGTACGCTATAGAGGTACATCCTTGCTATAAATCTTTACTGTCGCCAAATTAATATTTATTACAGTTTACCATCATAGGAATGTTCGCTTACATTCGTCCTTCTTGTAATGCATATATTAAACGCTCAGAATGCTCTAGCGGAATCAACTACTAAGTCAACTGGGTCAACATTTAGAGATAAATATAAGAAAAACAATAGTAGGAATTATTGCGCGCCAGAGGACGTGTAAGCCCGATGTGGTGTCCGCGCGACATTCCCCGGATATTGGATTCTGTGGTTTGTTTAATCGCTCCACTCCAAAATCGATAGCTTTATCAACTCGCCCGGTAGAAAAACACGCGAATTGAATATTATTGAATGTGGGAACTCATTTTGTGTTGCCAGGAATCCACATACCTTTACGGCTAGTACTGGCAGTAGGGGTAGTTAATTGTGGCATGGTTTTGTTTCAGTTTTTTTTAGTGTCATTTAAATGGTGTTATATATCATTGTACATTCATCAAAATCAAGTTATGAACGTATTTAAAGGTATGATATTTAGAAATATAATGTTTAAATAGGAGGAATAAAATATATTTTTAAAAGAAAGCTAATTAAAATTATTAATTCAAGTTTTATCATTTGGAACTAGTTTTAATCTGGAAAATTGCTTTTAAACTAATCTAAAGAAAAAGTAAAAGAAAAATTACTTTTTTCTTTGTTTTGAATAATGAATTTCCCTCAATGTAAGTAGCTGTTATTTCAAATTATACTTGTACAAATGAAACTAATTAACAAAAAAAACACGAAATGATCGTAATGTGTATTAATTATATTTTTCTTTAGTGATGCTTTATAAATGAGAGCTCATTTCAGCGCTCTCTTTTATAACACTGCTATGGTTGGAATTTCTAGTCGTGATTTATAAACTCTGTTCAATCTGAAATCCTTGACGTCCATTCTCGGCACCACATTGTTGGCAAGAAAAATGCTTACAACACATTCGTTCGGACCTATAAATTACAGTGAACGAGTGATTGACAGAGAGAAATGACCCTTCGTCCCAACGGGCTGGATCCCACCGATGGATTCACTCAAACAAAAACTTTCAAATCCATATTGAGTCGTAGTCGCAAGATACAAAGTTATTTATTGTTAAATAGAAGGCTTTGTGAATACTTTAGGTAAACAATACCTGGAGAAGCTATGAGCCCACTCGGCATTTTTAGGCAGATAAGAACACTAAACTTTTGTCTTTTGCCAAGTTGAGATAAAGTTTTTGTTCTTGAAACAAACGAAAGTGTTAACCGAATCCTTTGTCTGTCCCTAACTTTAGGGGACCCTATCTATAAGCATGAACTCAGGTGATACAATTTAATAAAGTTAGATTTTAAGATACATAAATTAGTAAACTGTATTGCTAGGGAACAAAATATTGTTGTGACGGTGAAGGCGGAATTACTGGGCGAAAGATTCTGACATACAATCTAAAGAGCGTAAGTAAGAGTGAGAGAGATGGAAGGGATTATCTATTTATTTTTAGGGTTCCGTACCCGAAAGATAAAACGGGACCCTATTACTAAGACTCCGCCGTCCGTCCGTCACCAGGCTGTAATCTCATGAACCGTGATAGTTAGAAAGTTGAAATTTTCTCAGATGATGTATTTCTCTTGCCGCTATAACAACAAATATTAAAAACCAGAATAAAATAAATATTTATTTTAGATAAGGGTGCGGAACAAGCTTCCGAAGAATATATTAATGACCGAGGATGTTCATGATTTTAAAAAACTACTTTTTAATTTTTTGGCGGATAAGGCCTACTATTCAATAAAGGAGTATATGCGTGATAGTTTAACAATTTTTTAGACGGTATACTAATTTAGTGCATGACTTGAATTTACTTAACTATAAGATATTTGTATGCCCTTGGGCGCAGCATAGTGATACAAGTATATAATCATTGTACCATCTATTTTGACCTATGTTTGACAAATAAATTATTTGAATTTGAATTGAATTTGAATTTGAATTTGAATTTGAATTTGAATTTGAACCCTTCGTTTTTTCACTTTAATCACTGCTTCTATGATATTTTTATTATGGTAATTTATTTGAAACAACGTCGTGGAAAACAGGCATGCCGGTCGCCTGATGGTTAGCAAAGACTACTGTTCACGTATGGTTGCGCCACCTGAGAGATCACGCGTAGCCAACCTTGCAGGTATTTTTATGCCCCTTTTTAAGACCCTAACTATACTGTGCTGGGTAAGCCTCAATAGGGGAAGGAAAGGAGGGATTTTGGTAAAAATCGATATGAGAGCATTTTTTCAGGACAGAAATAACATTTTCTTGTCACTACATTTTGATCAGAACAAATGTAATATTCTATAATCTAGCTTCCCATTCTATAACTCCTTTTCTAGGGGTAGTATTACCCTCTGCGAGTACCATTATTCTTAACGACGTTCTTAACACACATATGTGATTTACCCTAACGTAATTACAGTCAGCACTCTGGCTTTGATAGATTATACCATCCGCAGCCCTAGGTGAAAGGGATTTTATTAGTGACTCCTAGGGGTGTTAATTTGACCTCTGCTTTTATCGGATCGCCTTATTCGTGGCCATTCTGCCCGCCCTTACACGATGAGAACCAATTATGGGAATAGTTCGCACAGGCACACTTACCTTCATCTTTAACTGAAAAATAGAATCATTTTTGGGACTAGCAAATCAACTTAAGGACCGTGTCTAATCTTGAAGTCTGTGTACATTTAAGTGTAAATTAAATTGAGCAATTTTTTTACATTATTTTTTTTTGTGTGACGTGTGTGCGTAGGGTAAATACTCTAGTAGTTGAACAGTTTGACTTATCGACGTAAAGCTATACTCTCTCGTAGGTGACTAGCTATATTCAATCGCCGTGCTTCTCCATTCTCTCTCTGCCTTAGATATCAAAGAGAAGACGAAAAATATAGATTATACTTCATTGCTGCATCCTAGGAGATTTAATAAACCATGTAGTCCGTTTTCCGTGGTACTGCATCTTCACACGATTTTTAGAAAACCTTTTAACAAATCTAAAAAGAAAAAAGGCTGAATGCATATCAATTCCTTTACCCCTTTCCCAAGTGTCGCGTAATAGAAAGTGCGGCTGTCATTCGTCTTTTCGTGTGTGCATCTTGCACATAATTCGCGTGATAAATATTGTGTTTTTTTGTGAAAAGCTCAATATGTTTTCAATTTTTTAGCAAGCATTGCGTAAACAAAGTCGTGAAATGACAAATAAAGAAACAAGCCGAAAAATCGAGCGATCAGAAAAGGAATTAAAAACAAGAAACCGGCAAAATGATACGTACGTAACTGGATTCTTCTTACAATGTTACAGGTTGACAATAGAATATAAAACGGGGCACTCTTCTACAAAAGTATATTTTTTTATTGCGTATACGCACTATCTCTTCAATTAAAACGCAAGTTGTCAACACAACATAACCTACATTTTCATGCCGTGATGGTACAAGATACCATCCGAAAATGTGCAACTTTGGGCCTGTAACCCTCTAATTAAAGTCCTGGGACTTTATTTTTCTTATTTCCTAAGTGGTAACACACGATGTTATCCGGAAATAAAATTTTAACTTTCTTCAAGTGGTGGCACGAGATGTCATCTTGAAAGTTAGCTATGGCTTACTCAGCCCTTTTTGCCCAAACAGAAATCGAAGACGACTCTGTTTTTTTTTTGACGACTATTCCTACGACGTCCTATGACGTATGATGAATTGTGAGCCTCTATAGGCCATGTAATTCGAAACTTCCGCCGGCGACCACAGCACAGGGGTATCCCCGACTAACTCGCCTGGTCATTCGCCGAAGATAATGGTGATCACGATCACGAAGAAGGCGACGTCGAATCACTGCGTCAACCGGATCCTAAAGTCCCACTTAATAAGAAAAAAATTCTCTCTGAAATATTAACAATACTCAACTTAAATTTTTTCTCTGGTTTAACAACAACCAACCAGCCGGAATCAATAGCGACCATTACTCCAATGACTTCTGAAATTTACAATACTCGTCAAGGCAAACATTGCAGACAAAGGCACTGCTACCCAAAATATTGTTCGTTGAGAATTTTTAAAGCATCAAAGGCCCTAAAGGTAAATGCTATCAGCAACATAAATAAGAAGTTGGAAAAGGCAGAACCAGCTAGGTGTTGGTATATTAAACTGGTCAACCTGATATGGTAACTGATAATCAGAAAGATTTTAATAAATTTGGAATTACTAAAAACATTCCAAAAACAAATTAGACTTTATACGACCTACACTAAAAGAAGACCTACACTATAAGAAGACCATGAACTGCAGATTTAATTTCAATGCTGGACAAAAGCTTCATTAACATTATCCAAGCTGTAATGCGGGATAAATTTATTTTTTGAAATAATTTAGGCGATAACATCAAAACTACCAAGTCAATTTCGAAGACAGTCTTCAAATTATGAAACCAGCTCCAAGACTCAGCCTGGAACAGCGCGAGCGCGTCCTGCGTCCTCATGCTGCTACCCGCCCTACCCCGCCACCGCGGTAGCCGCCCGCACGCCGGCACCCAACAGCGCAGGCGAACCGCCCTCAGGACTTCGAGGCTGCCGCTAGAGGTACATACCAGTGGTATACAGTACTACAGGTACATGCTAATTGTATACAGTTTTATCTATATAATTGGTTACATATAACCGTAAATTCTGGAGATAGTTTGAAGGAGGTGAATTACATTTTGCACAAAAATGTAGATGTCTATTAAAAAACTGAAGTGTTTAAGTTGGATCAAGTCATGTAAGGACTGTAGAGGTCAATTTATTTATATTTTTCTAACACCAATAGGTAAAGGAAATTTCCGATTTATTCTTAATTTAAAAGCACTCAACAAATTTATTTTGCATACTTATTTTGAAATGGAAGACTGACACTGCTGCTAATTTACTATCCAAAGTTTTTATACATGACAACACTCAATATTAAGGATGCTTATTTTTCTAAAGCCAATGCATAAATCTTGCAGAAATATCTGTTTCTGATTGGATAATAATTCAATGGAATTCACTTGCATAATAATTATGGTTTGTCTGTGCTCCGCACCATTAAAAATTTACAAAATTGGTAAAACCTGCACTTGCTTTCTTACGTGCCAAAGGGCACAAACTATGGGGCTGTTAAGATGGCACAATGAAATTAACTAGTGACACTAGAAAACATGGAATTTTAAAATCAATTAGGAAAAAAGTATTTTCATACCTAATAGCACTTATATGTTTTTAGGTTTTATCCTAATTCACAATACATGGCCTTAGAATTACCAACAAAGGAAAGAAACAAGATTTATGAAAGTATATATATATATATATATATATAGGTCTAGACATATCCATAGGTATAAAAATCCTTAGGAACAATATGTAAATTTAGATAGTTTATAGGAACACTCACTGCTGTTTGTCCAGCTACATTATATAACCATATAATGTAGCTGGAAAAAGTTATGTGAATGGCTAACCAGCCATACATAACTATATATACAATATATACATAACTTTTTGAAAGCAACAAGAACATTGCATTATTAAAAAATCAAAAATGTGACTCGAAGATAAAAGTCAGCCCAGTGATTGCAGATAATTTAATAAAAGAAAAGTTACTCAACAACCCTGTTCGGAAGGATCATTTCTAATTAGAAATCTACTACTCTGACCAGTCTCTTTCGAGACGGGGAAGTTTCTATATCACAATAAATTGTTAGTAAAAATTGAAAATAATAATACTAATAATTTTAAGAAGATAATAATAATAATAATAGAAGGCTGGATCAAGGGTCGGATACAAAAGGCGGTACTTCTGGACACGGCACGAATAGTCAGGAGATTCCTCACTCTGCGGCCCTAACCACCGGTAGCTTGAGCCCTGCCCCGCTGCCGGCGGCACTCTAGGTTAGGTTTTTATAATGTTTGTATATTTTGTATTGATATTGTTTTATTACTTTTTATAGAAATATTGTAAAAACCCAACCTAAGATTATAAATAAATATACATAAATAATAATAATTAAAAAAAAAAAAAATAACCTTAACCTATTTGGAGTTGTTAGTACCTTCTATAGCATTAAAGTATTTCCGTCAAAATGTGAACAGCTCAGAAATTTTATTAAGGATTGACGACACCATACTGGTATTAGTTATTCATTTAAATAGGATGGGCGGGAGACAATTCCTACATTAATACCATAAATATAGAACAGAATAAATTAGAATCTGGGGGGCACGGTAGTGCCCCCGCCAAGTCGAGCAATTATTTATTTCGACCATCAATATAAAATAATAATAATATATGAATAAAAAAAATAAAAAATAAAAAAAAAAATATATATATATATATATATTATATAGTAATTTGCGAAGTCATTCATACGATCACAGAAAAAACTAGGAAGCAGTAAGGTTGGCAGTAAGCTCCAGAAGTATTTTTCTTTTAAAAATTGATACATTTAATCCTCAATTTTTTTTTAACAGGAACAACAGTTTCTTTCTCTTATGTTTTTTTTTTTTCCATCCCCTATCTTTGTGTATTAAGAAATCATTATGATGAAACAACTGGAGTATAAATAGTTCTTTATTGGCCAGGCCAGCCATGGCTTCTTCATGTCCTTTAAAGTATTTCAAAGGTATTATTATTATTTTTACTTTTAACACCAAATGAAAATAATAGTTCCCCCACACTTTTAGAACATCACATCCATTCTTTCCCAGCATGACACCTTTTAAAGCGACTAGGCCAGAAATGTAAAATTTCTAATACTGAAGTTTGTTAAAAATGGGGCCAAATGTGTCACATTGAAATCATTTATATTAGATCAGCATCATCGCTCAAATTAGGTACCTGTTAAAGAAATCCGTACCCATAATAGTGTTAACAGATTTGTTTTTTCTAATTAGGCCTAATGTACCAAGATATCAAAGTGGTTGGGATTTTGGCATTGTATTATCTGACCTTTCTAATCATTCAGCGAATGAGTCATTGTCTTTAGAACTAATGACCAAAAAATTTTTGTTATTTGTTTTTTTTTTCTGGGCTTATCAACTGAAGGTACAAAGCCTTTGAATACCGACACTGTGGTTTGTTAAAATCAAAAGTTTTGTAACGAACAAGATAAACATTAATCTCACAATAGACGATGTAATCAAAACATCAACTGCTAATAGAGCTAATCCAAAGAATACTTTCTAGGAAATCCTAGCATTCGCCCAGTAAAACTCTCTCTGCCTACTTAGACTGAACACGTCTTTTTTAACAGTCGCTGACCGATTCATTGTCAACCCCTTGTCGAGGTTTTTTTTGTTCCTCTAACAGCATGCGGCAATGTTGGCGGCTCGCTGCACTAGCATTGCGACAACATATCTAGCGATGGTATTGGATTTTAATAACTATCGATGGTACCGATGCTATCGATGGGCCTATCGGTATTGTGATACTTTTTTATTTATTTGCAATATATATTTTTTTGTTTCGAGTTCAACTATAAATAGTCAAACTGTCGATGGTTCAGCAACGCTGCGCTGCGCTGCACCGGAGTCTCCATAGACGCCATCAAACACGCAGCTGGCTGGACCAGGTCTTCTGTCTGCTTCACTATATTATATGATTTACCGTTAGTAGACACTACGCGAGGGTGAGTTTTTTTGCTGAGGTTTTAATTAATGGTGTAACGTAGCTATGTTCAGTAAGGGTTACTTTACCTCTTACAACCTGACTGAGTTAAGTACACATGTCTTTCTTTAAAACTGCCTTTAATTCTGCATTGGAGCGCTAAACATCTACATGGTTTATTAAATCTCCTAGGATGCAGCAATGAAGTATAATTTATGGTTAATTGAACTTACCTAAAGTGAACTTCAACCAAAATTATACGAGTTGCTGCATCCGTAGAGATTTAAGGTCCCTACCCTCCCTTAGGTTTGCTAAGTTGCCCCAAAAATAGCAGAATTAAGAAGATATTACTCTAAAACGAATGACAGCCGCACTTTCTATTACGCGACACTTGGGAAAGGGGTAAAGGAATTGATATGCATTCAGCCTTTTTTCTTTTTAGATTTGTTAAAAGGTTTTCTAAAAATCGTGTGAAGATGCAGTACCACGGAAAACGGACTACATGGTTTATTAAATCTCTACGGATGCAGCAACTCGTATAATTTTGGTTGAAGTTCACTTTAGGTAAGTTCAATTAACCATAAATAATGACTATGAGAAAGTATAGCTCAAAGATTTTGACTCCCACAAGTACATAACACTAGATTGAATGGTATCACCGTTTTTATTGATTCCTCGTTTTACGTTAATAGAGCAAAAAATTATTTGATTTTTCATATAATAGAGATGTCGCACGCATGTGTGACCTTTATTCACATTTCTACGACTTAAGTTGTGGTTCTATTTATAGTATCCCTTTATCACTTTCGCGACAGGCTTACCAGAAGTATAATACGCTCTTTTCTATGTCAAAACCTGTGTTATGGCTTCATCATACGGAAATAGCTAAGTTTCCGGTCCGCTGCCATTCTAACAGTTCTTAAAAGATACAAAAAGTTACAGTTACGATTGCCAGAATAAAACCTTTAGAATTCCCGCGTAAATACTAAAGTATTTTTTCATCTAAAACACCTATATTTGAGTCAAATTATAGTATGAATTTGCATTATTCGTCTGTGTTTAACTAGCTAAGAGATAATTCCGATCTTCCTTTGAATGTTTTAACATTTTAAAAGAAAAACCTTATTGGCGTGGTCTAGAAAGACAGAAGTAAGTCGCAATCGTTGGCAACTCGATGCAAATGTTGTTCGGGCACAAAGGTTGTTTGTCGACTATGCAGTTCCTCCGCTGGGGGTCCATTTGCAATTCAAATTGCACCTTAGCCCGGTCGACAAAACGAATGAGGACCTGCACAGAGCACCCAGTCTAACACGTTTTTAAAACGTGCTACGGGAGCCAAATTGAATGCTAACGTTGACATCGGACCCGATAAAACTGCACGACTGTTAATTCAACGTCGTAATTTACAGGTTTACGGTCTTGATTGCTCGTTCTTTATGTGGATAATCGTTTTATCGGTCGCGATAATTACATTATTTATATTTTATACTTTAACAAACGACATAGTAAATCCTTTTTTTAGATTTTTGGCCACTGAGCAACTAAAGTAATGAAGAGGTACTTTAATTTTGTCTAATTATTAAAATAAGCAAATTCCAAAATGGTTCTTTTCTCTGAGCAGAAAGTTGAACCTAATGATGTCATTTTGAGATTCGTTGTTCTTGCAAAGGCATTTCAACATTTCGGGCCAATATACTTGCTGAGCCTCCTTTCACAATAAGAAGGAATAGGCTTTTTGTTACTCTAAATAAGTTCAATCAATTGTTTCTGATTGTCATCTATTTCCCATTTTTTTTCCTCATCTAAACGCAGCCTTATACCAACGGCTCAATCAGATTAGCTACACCTGCCCGAACAGCGCGAATAGTAAAGGACCTTAGGCTTTTTACAGTAAATTAAGTACTTGATGGGGGCTGTCTATATTCTCGGCGTGGCATGGCGGCGTTCGCCATGAATACTAAGTGCAAGTCAGAGATTCACTAAGATACAGCGGCGGCCGTCGATATGGCCCGTTCGCACCTACATATTACTTCCACGTGACTAGAAACGTCGAGACATGAATGGCTCGTATAGAAAAATCTTTATGGAGTATTCGATATTGGAGAACACTACATACATAGTTATGGTTTCCTCACATTCGATTTAGGATGTTATAGTTAAGTATTTGTAATATAATGTTGTAGTACCCGTTCAAAATAAGTTTTTTAATTGTTTTTTTCTTCAACTTTGTGTTTTTGTTGTGTTCGATAAAGCGTATTTGCTGTCGTTCTTATCGGTGATAAAATGTATGCAGATTTATATTATATAATGATTCATAAGGTGCATATAGTAATGTAATAACATTGTTGTTAAATATTTAAAATACTAGCGACCTGCCCCGGCCACGCACGGCTACAATTAAGATGCAATGTACCTAACAACCTTTAGTAAAAGATTCTCTAAATTTTTGTAATCGAAATTTAGTTTCGATTGTTTTTTTTTCATTATTCAAATAAATTCAAAAACAAATTCGATTCTCTAAATGACAGCGAAAACTGTATCAAAATCCGTTGAGTGGTTTAGAAGGAGTAAGCGGCTGAAGATTTGCTGACAGACAGGAACGGAGAGTAACTTTTTTTTATAATAAGTAAAGATAAAGATAATTCAGAGTCCACCCGTGACTATGATACTTGCAAAGAGAGCGTCACGTTAAAAATATAGAGACCGAAATACTTGCAAACAGATAATAAAAAAATGTAACATTTTGATGTTTTTTTCAGTTTTTTTGTACTAACTAATCTGCCTAATGCTTCAACAAGCTTGACGAGACACCTGCCCACTCTTAAGGGAGTTCGTTTTTGCCCTCTAAAAGATTACAGAAATACTCTAGAAATAATTTGTAATTATCTAAGTACAAAGTGATTGATACCTACGAGTTGTTCAATATGACTGTACTTAAGCGTCTTGGGCAATTGTTATTGGAGTGGACAGAGACCATAACGCTATCCGTCATATCGTCATGAGAAGACACAGTTTCATCAGTTCTTCTCTACAAAAAGCATGAGTACTAATACATTTAAGTCAATAGCTTTAATATATGCTTATTCCCTATTTGCTCTCACACATGGTGAGATCTAGTATCAGATTCGAATGTTTTGTTATCTCCGGGCTGGTTTTTATATCAGAGGCTGGTTTCTGTACTGAAAAAACCTGTATAGCAGTTTATTTTATTTTTCTTTCACTTGATAGCCAACATCACAATGGACAATGACAGATGAAGATGAAACATATATAATAACTAAAGAAAGTTTAATAGGCAATATATAAGCAGGTTGATAATTATTTGCATTAAGTAGCTGAACTCCTAAATTTGTTGCATAACGTTTGCTAATAATCATGAAGTCCTATTTCATTTTTGAATCACGTATTCGAATTCAAACATCCGTTGGAAATTCGATTGATTGAGGTTAATTTGTGGTCAGGCGATTAATCTGGTAATATCCGGTTCGGTGAACCTTTTACTCCGTTTAAATTAATCTCATACACGTACTATTTGATTTAATCACTTTTTTTCTATCTACGCTTTCGCGACTTCAGTGGCCGATAAAGAAGGGAATTTAAAAAAAGAACATTAGAAAGTACGCCGTTTTTCATTAAAAAAAGTACAAAAGTCTTTTGTTGTTTACATTCGAAAGTAAACATGACAGATAAAGGCAGAGGTGTTAAGTAATGTAGGTTTAACGAGCTTTCATAAATAAAGGGTTTACACTTTAAAAAATAATTGAAGTATCTAAAACAAAATGAACGGCAGATCGAGTAGAAGACGTGTTCAAACTAAGACAAAATTAAGTAGGCAATTGTTTAAAGAAGACAAAGCACTAATTAAAACCGACTTTGTTTGTGAGTTGATTGTTTACGATCCCGAGGTGGAACAGAGTAAATAGCATCCCAAATTGAACCCAAATTTTACACAATCGGGGTTTATTTGGATTGTGGGTATCTAATTTAAGTTTCTAGAATTGTTAAGCCATTGTTGGTTGTAAATGAAATACAAATACTTGTGAATTCCAGTCACAAGACTTAGAATGTACTCCTTCTTCAAAGAATTATTTTAAGCTTTGCTCAAGAAGTAGTAAGTAAATCGAAAACAATCTCTGACAATTAAAACTGATTTCTTTCTTAAAATATTTGCACTATACTTCGTTCTTGGTTTGGTGAAGAAGATTTTGGTCGTGTGCAGTTTGTTTAAAGACATGGCTGTGGAAAATCGTGTGAAGGTGAAGCTGGGGACTGCGGGTCGTGCAGGGGTGCGACAATATTATTGTCGTAGTATTCGTAGAGTTTATTAAACTCTACGAATGTCGGTACAACGCTGTGTGTCCCATTCAAACCGCTTTACATTGAACTAAATGTATTATCCGAAACAGATAATAACTGTTTGTTTTGCGACATTGTTTGACTTATATCAAAGATATTTTCTGTACCATATTGTTATGAATTATATTTTATAGGTACTTACAGAAATAAATATTATTCAACTTACTGACGAAATTCATGAGAAATACTTGATAATGTCTCTACAAGTCAAATGAACAAATATCTATAAATTAGAAACGTTTTGGTTTAAGCTAAACGAAAACGATCGATAAATAAAAATAGTGTAATAACAATAATGTTTTAATTTTACATTCATTAGGTGTGTACTCAATTTGGCTCATTTATTTAAAAACAAGCAACATTTTGAGAGACTCCTCTTAAAGTTTGACTTTGAGCGCACCTAAGAAGATCGGCTGTCAAAAGCCTTTTGCGGACTTATTTCGAAGCTTTGTGTCACAGAATGTCCAACCGAAATTTCGGTCTCGGTTTCGGCGAGTTTCGGCGTTACGTTGGAGTTTCGGTTTAGTTTCGATTTTGGCAGAAAATCTACTGAAACTAGGACGGATCCGAATCTAGGTTCGTGAGCTTCTGTCTGTGCGTCGTTAGGGAGCGATCGGCGTAGTGGGTCACCGTAGAAAAGAGTCAGTGTCACTGCTGTCCATCGCGCTCGTGCTAACTGTACAGTCAGCGTCAAATATACCAGAGCGGGCAAGGTGTCAAAAATATCTGAACTCGACTCTATTGTCAAATACGCTCGGGCGTGTTCAGATATTTTTGACCACCTTGCCCGCTCTGTATATTTGACGCTGACTGTACACCGTCGTATATTGTTTACTTGTATTTTTTTGCGTTTGCATTCAACAATTAAGAGGATAAAGCTAAAAGTAATTTTTAAAAAATAAAAATATACTCTAGTAGCCCTGGAGTTTTGGTTTCGTTTTCGCCGAAACTGGAATAGAAATCAAAATTCGGTTTTGTTTTCGGTTTCGGTTGTAAAAACTAGTTCCGGTCGGACACTAGTGTCACACAATGGTGATATCCGGTTAAGAATCCATAGAGCGCGTATATCACCATGGCGCAGGGTCCTTGATCCGGCTCCCGGGTAAAACAATAAACTCGGGTCTAGTTTTCAATTTGACCCGCGATAAAAGCTTCCAAACAAAATGCCCCCTAACTGAAAGAGGATTAGGGGCCACTCTGCCACGTTTAGCGCTCTTTAAACGAACCGTGCCCCTCGGTACAGAGTTCGTTTTCAATGCTGAATACATAAGAGGACAGTTGATGAGCGATTTTTAATGCGAACGGAATGTTTGAGTAGGTACTGGTTTGAAATATTCCTTAATTGACATGTAACGGATTTGGAATCATTGTCAAAAATACAAAAACAGGACAAATGTGTTTTTTTATTATTTTTGTTTTATTCAGAACGTGGAACACATCGGCGTGGCGTATTGCTACGAGAAATAATATAATACGAGTATTTATTTAGAAAAGGAAAGAGAAAAGATACTATTTTAATTTAAATTAACGTCCAAATACAAATATACAATACAATACAATATGCTTTATTGAATACTACATTACTATTTCACAGAATTACAGATAGATTTTAATTACCCCAAAATTAATATCGCCCAAGCCGCTGTTTCTTGGATAGGGTGCCCAAAAGGCTGGCAGTGTTACCTCTTTGAATGGCTATGCCAATACTTTGAGCGAGGAACGCGCCAGCCCTTGGATCACCAGAGGTATACATATAATAAAAGTCCTTAATTGAAAGCATAACTGAAATCGCATTTTAAAACTGAAGAAAGTTAAGTTGGATCGCGGGCGAAAGTTAAAAGTTCCCCATCGACCCCAAAAATCAGCGATCCGTTGTTATTTGTAAGACCAGAAAAACTTCGTAAGCCGTTTAAATTCTTATCGGTATTAAGACATTGACTTAATAGAGATAAGGATCACAAATACTTTCCTCATTTTCCTCGCAGTAAGTAATCTTGTTATATTTTTCAGCCTCACGCGGCGCGTTAGTTAGGTGCCGGCAGACGTTAAAAGTTTCAGCGGCTGAAGTTGGTAACGAGCGAGAAGCACGGCGATCTAACAAGCTTAAGGTTGACTCCAATTTTGTTATAGCAAACATTTTAGCAAGCGAAGCTCTGCTCGGTTTGAAAACGTTTGTTGCCTTGTTTTTCTACCATAAACTTAAATAAACTGGATAAGATCCAAACCATCGAATTTCTCGTTTATATAGTTCGTGACTCCGGCTGCGTAGAATTCGTGTATCACCCAAGAACTATGCATTTCCCGAAATAACAAGTATCCGCGTTTTATATGATTTTTTTGTCTCGCAAATTTCGTCCGAATTCGTCCAATTAAGCACCATCTATTGGGGAACAAAGATCCAAACATACTTTCGCATAGTAGAAATATTAGTAGATTTTAAACGAGAGTTTAAGGCGATACCTCGAAAGCGCTTGTCACGCGAAGAGCACCCTCCAGCAACCCATCGCGATTGCAATTGTTTTGTACACGGTGGTAAGAAATAGAAATAAATGCTCGCGCGCCGGAAATACGTGAGCTACGTAAAATGTGAAAACGAATGAAAAAAAATGAAAATGAAAATGAAAAATTATTTATTTTCATTAAGTACTTGTACATAACAATATTAGTGGCTGGCACCTCCTTTGAAGCTTGAAAAAGCCTGTGTCAGAAGGCACCGCTCCTCCATTATATGAAAACAACTTACGTGAACTAACAACACAATTTGTAAAAAATACACACAAGGGTTTTTATTGTTGAGGGAAAAATAATTAACAGTAATCTAGAAGTTATTACAGTTCAAGCACATACTGAGCACATACTAAGTACAATTTTCACTTAGTCAAACATGGTCGAACACCTGCTCAAATATGGATATATTTTATATATGTATTCTTCTTTTTTTTTTTATTCTAATTATAATATGAAACACTTTTCAAACACCATCCTTACGATGGACGAGGCAATTAGAAAAAGAAACCAAGATTCCGCTAAGATAAAACAGAGACAAATTACAATTTATGGTCGCGCGCGCGTGCGTGCGTGTGTGTGTGTGTGTGTGTATGTGTGTGTGTGTGAGTGAGTGTGTGTGTGTTTGAGAGTTATCAAAGTCTAACACCATCCACTTTAACAGGTTCATACTTATCTATGAAAATAAAGGGTATACGAGGTAATTAATTTAGTCGTTGCAATAGGTCCTCAGTCTCTTCGTAGCTTTTAGATTCAAGCCATGACATTATGATTCCTTTGCACACATAATATTGCTTCCTGTATATATCCAATGCTTTATTCAGTGCATTGTAAAGATATGCAGACAGCCTAACATGTTGACGATTAGCAAATTTGGTTTTAGACAGAGGCGCTAACGCTACATTGTCCAAAATGTAGGTGTTAATCTATGCGCCACGGTACCTGCACTGAAAAAATTCTAAGGAACATATATTTAACGAGGTAGCCTTAATCACATAAAGCGCATTTAATATTTACGGTGACGCCTTAATTCTGCCTGGTGCAAAGGTCGTGGTCACGAGCAGACTCCATCCACTTAAGTAAAGTAAAACGCTTTATCTTATTTATTACGTAGGTAAATAGCTTTTGCCCACGACATCGTTTTCGTTGATTTTGGATTACACAGTCATGTCCATCCCTCCCTTTAACTCCTTCAGTGGTAAAATTTCCAAAAAAAATCACCTCTAGAACTCCTTGCTTAGTTAAGTTTGCGCTTTGTCTGTCAGTCCGTCAGTAACAAAACTCTTTTCTACGCTAGAACGAGAAGGTAACATGTAGGAGAACGTGTTTTGTTTTGATTTAAAAAAAAAACAAAATTTGATTTGATCTCTGCTGACTGTTGAACTATTTCACTTAATTCAGTCACTGTTCCTTGAAACTGCTCTAAACTACCCGGTGCAAATGGCTCGAACCGTCGGGGCTTATAAATGAATTAAACTTTATTTTACTCGTTGAAGTTATCTCTGTTTCCACACACCCAACCAGTCAAGGGTCACCTTTTTTAAAATTTACTGTAGGTGCTTAGTTAAAATGGTCGGAAAAAGGACTCTAGAATTGCAGTGGAAAAAACCGTTCAAAGAGAAATCTAGGTTTTTAATTAAAGAACGCCGTCTCAGTAGCAGCACCGACCTCAATCTTTTCTTTTAAACAGTCCCTTTGTCTTAATCAAAGTTCAGTTTCCGTATTTTCAGACTTCACGTTATGCAAATGCCCAGGCAAATTAAAGAAAAGTTCAAAAGTAATTTAAACTTGTATTCCCATCGCAGGTGTTGCTGGGATGGTGGGCATCGAGTGGAACGAAGGTATTAAAATAAATATCTTGTGTATTACGTTTGATTAGGGGGGAGTTTTATTCCAGGGGGACCATTTAGAATATTGCTTCAATATTTCACAGCTATTGAGGCTTAATCTCCGCAGTCCTTTATCCGGGTCCTCAGGTTTCCAAATATCTTTTATGCGTAATGCGGTTGTTTAACGGCGACTCGGCGGTTTCAAATTATTTTAGATAGACCAGAGCCCGACGAAATGACGAACATTTTCTTCGTTGATGAAGTTGAATTAGCTCAGTGGGAATAACTTCAAATTTTGTTTAATTGTTTATACTAATAGTTGACATCATTGTTTCTCGTTTTACACGTATATTTCCGAATCTTCTCGTAAATTTTTGGGTCAATGACTGGGACCGTTACCTTACTGTTTTATTTTTTTAAACAATATTAATGCCAATAACAAAAATATTAAACAAGTCTTAATTTAAGAATAAGAAAAATAATTTTAATAAATAACTCATGTAAAAAAGCGTTAAACGCCGGTAACTGATCTGCGATTATCTCGGGGTGGTTGGGTTCCCAGGGGCGTCGGTGACCACTTTCAGCTGTTTTCAAATAGTAAATAAATTGTTACAACTTTTACCGAATCGTCGTTTTATATGACCTGCCTGACAATAACATTTTGTTTGTCCCTAGTATGATACATGAAGATACATACGTAATACAGTAATCTTTGCATCCACTCAAAGTTTAACTGGAAGAGATCCCTTATGCGAGGGATACCTTCGCCTTTGTACATCACAGTATCTCTTACTGTCATTCATGTTTTAGTAAAATAAACAATTTACTTTACATACATACATACATACCAACACGTTGATATTTTGCTCTTGCTGCCTGCGAGCGCCGTCGCGTAATGTAGCGTAATCATGGTCATAGTACGCCAGAGCGAATATGAGGCGACATATAGATAATTAAATGCAAATGCTATCCGCGCATATGCGTGTCACACCCCGACTCGTGCGTGAATCACCTTTATTTAAATTTAAATCGAAATTTCATAGCGCGTCCGACTTTTTATGTTCGAAATTCTGCCACCGTTATTTCATAACAAAGCTCTTAAATACAGTACAGTATAGGGATGTAAAGGATTAAAAAATGTAATTATGAAAACAGAATGTGAATTAATTTAATATAAATATTAAATAACAACTAAGTTGTCCCGAACAAAACTAATAACTTAAGAGGATTAATCAAATCCTGGCTTTCAGAATTGTGAAGTTTAAATCTGATTGATGATTAATTATTTAGGGAGCAGTCTTGACTAATACCTTTTTCGAGATTGGTAGTTAAATTCTGGTATAGTCGTGATCAAATACGGAGCTTTCCGTATTATTACAGTGGTCTTTACTTGCCCGACGAAGTTTGGTTTGTCTCTATGTGCGCCTCTTTCTTATCACAATAGTTGGGACTAGGTATACGACAACGATGATTGTAGAATGTGTGGAGAGGAGGCCGAAACAATGGAACACATTATATGTGATTGTGAGGCGCTCGCCAGAACAAGAATGAAACTCCTCGGTATCGGATACCCCGAACCAGGAGAATTCAAGGCACTACCGCTAAACCACATCATCCACTTTATGGAGGAAGTGGGAAAAGCGATGGACTAAGTGCGAAGGAGGGGTAAATACACAAAAGATCCCACTGGGTCGAAGTGTATCCGAAAGGAACCCTTGTAGATAAGATAAGTTATCACAATAGTTAGACTGAGCCGCTACGAGGAATTGATTAAACTTAGGCAGTCAGTTAGAGCCCCAGCATCCTGTTGTTATATTAAACGTATTCAGATATTTTAGACCACTTTGCCTTAATTTTTCCTGCACTGCTGTTACGTCTAACTAGTGTCATAAGAAAAGGGACGCACATAGAGCTAAATTCAATTTACGCGGTCATGTAAAGCCCCTGATATGTCGGCAGGGGCTGTACAATTTAAATTGCTTTCAGGGTGGTTAAAATTAATTTCTGGCTCTTAGTATAAAATGCAAATTTTATTGATGCTTTATCCGAACAACTGAAATTAAACGATGCCTCCGAACGTAATCCCCAATTTTGATAATAGAAATTTGGTTTTATCTTTCAAAGTCGGTTCGCAGATTATCCTTCTATTTAATTTGGATACGGCGGACTCACCCACCCTTCGCCGTATTTGGTCGCAGGTACGTTATGAAAATTGATATTCCCTAAACCATTCCATTGCCCGCGGGTGATTTCATACGGACAAAAAACATACGTTATTATAGAAGGCATCCTGTTGTCTAAGTAAAAAATCAAATTACAAGTAGGTAATTGTTGTGATCTGGTATCACGAACAGAAGACGAGGATGGCAACACTAACTTCCGCCCCCGCCGTCACCCGGACCGGCATAGTTGTGATAGCATTAAGCCTAAATAATAACATTCAGCGGTAATCGGTGTATTAATTAATTATCATCCAGTTACTAACAATTCTGGTAAAGTATATAACAGTAATGTTCAGCAAAGCATTTCGCAACTTCAAGAACTATTTGAAATTAGAATGACAGACATCCGGTGCAATTACTGGCACAAGAGGTATTCCATCTTGGCTCTCTGGGTTGGCAACGTATCTGAAATATCCTTGGTATTACAGGTCTCTATGGGCGGTGGTGCTCACTTACCATCAGGTGACCCACTTGCTTATTTGCCTTCCTATATTGTATAAAAAAAACTCGGTATGCAAACATATCTCCGCCACATCAAGATCCTTTGTAGGCCGCCACTTCATTTGTCTCAAAGAGTCAGCAGTTTTGCATTTTTCATGCCAATTGTCACTCCCCATTACACCCGTTTTCTTTCCTATGGTGTATAAATAAATACCAAACACTTGTCATTTCATCTATGGCCATTAACAGTCGCATTAAGGCTTGGGGATTTAGAGCATTCGTCTAGTCGCTTTGCAGAGATTAACTAAGCTTAGAGCCTGCACTGCCGGCACGCTCCGCATACAAATGGACGTCATACCATGGCTCTGTGTGCACTCTAAACTAAGAAAAATATACTACAATATACAGGGTGATTCGGGAAACGTAATCATAACCCTTTTTTTCGAACTCCGGAAATGATAATGAACCTCATGCAATAGTTTCTACTTAAATGGTTGCTATTTTATCCTAGTTTCAATTTCATGGAAAAAATAGATTTTAGAAAAGTAATGGTCGCCCTAAAATTACAAATTGTTCAAGTTTTTGGATACCTAAGTGTTAGATAAAGGCATACATTATGAAATTTTTGAAGAATAAATTGTCATGTTTTGTTAAAGTCTAAATTCAGAAATTGGTAGTAATTTAGGGTTGCCATGCATTAATATTAGCTGTTATCATACATAAACTAATTTAAGAGTAAATAAAAAATAAAGTGTTTCTGTTGAATATGGTGGTAAACGGATCCGTAATACACACTCCACTGTGTGGTGCAGGATTAGTCTTGATCATGTCTTCTGAATCACCTGTATATTCTTATTTACACACAAATAACGGGAAAAGGAGCATACATGACATGACAGACAACATGTCGTTATACTCGTATCCCTAACAAGCATGCTCTTTCTGACAACCTTTTTATACTTCCCTTTTAACGGTAAAATAAACTAACTGATATAATATACACCAGTATACGTACAGGTAAATACTGATCACACATTTAATTTATTAAGGCAACAAACAATCACAGATTAAAACAATTATTCAAAAATTTTGCGGAAAATACATTGATTTCCATAAAATAACTGAAACGTACGTATTTGATGGTTTTCTAAACATGTTTTTGTAAAGAATAAAACCAGTTAAGTATAGTTGCAAACAAATATCTTGTTCATAAATCGAGTGGAGGGGGTATGTTTGCGCATACACCTTTGTAGTAGAAACGGCTACTGCGCAGTCAAGGCCAGTGCTTAAGAAGTTTGCCGGGAACTGTACATACCTTAAGTACAATGAGAACAGCATAAATTAATATTCACTAATTATTTGTAGGAAAGTTATAACGTTTATAACTTGAGCATAAACGAGTGGAGGGGAGGCATTACCAATTACTATTGATGTAAGGTCTTATCTTTCGTCTTTCGGGAAGATCAGTTCTATTTACAAGTTTATTACAATATCAAGGCCTTGTGGGGAAGTAATAGAGTATTTAAGTGATACGAGCGTGCCAGATCTGATACAGTTGCTGTAACGCCGTTTCCTAACCTCATTAGCAGAAGAGGGAAACCGATAGAGCGTCGTAAACTTTTACAGCCCAGTGTAGTTAGTGTTATGCGTACAATCTGCGTCGCGATACACAATTGCCAGATATATACAACTAAAGTAACTTACTATATCTGTGTTTTGACTTTCGTTTGCTTTATACTAACAAATTTAAATAGAAATTGTCATAATGGAATGCATGCCAACTATAATAGAGGTTTACGCAGCGTTTATGAATAACAGGGTAAAATAACCTTTTCACCGCCAACAACTCATACAAAAGTCGTCGCCCACACGCCAGGTCGCCATTACGTCAAACGCGAATTTGAAATTGAAACACATGCAGACAATTTGTTATGTACAGTCAGCCTCAGTAGTAGCTTAACAATAAAAAACCTTGTCGTAGTAACGAATGAAATTATGTGTCGGTGGCGCGATGGGCACGACAGCTCGCAACACGTTTAAGCTTTCTTGGCATTCAAAGGGTTAAGAGGAGTTTTTACCTAGCGCTCTCCATACAACCGGCGATAACGTTTTCCACCCTCTAAACCTTAACCTATAGCCATATTTTGTTTTGTATGAAACTCCTAAAATGCAAATATTTTCAAATCTATGAAGAATCTTAAGAAAATAAAAGATATAAAGCTAGTTCTAACACCAAAAGATACCAAAAAATAATTGCCATAGGTTAAGGTTTAGAGGGTGGAAAACGTTATCGCCGTTTGTATCTGGAGCGTTTTTTGGAGCTGGATTCACACTCCTCTTAAGTCTATGTTACTAACAAATGATATGAGAAGTGGATGTAGATATTCTAAATGCGGATTCAACGCAAGTGGCACTACATTCTCAGCCATCGGTGATCATATTCGGCATCTATACCATATACTCGTATGTATATATCATATGGTTGAGAGGCGCAGTCCAAGATTAGTGTCTGTGCCAGGTGCTAGTTACGATCTCAAAACCGCAAACTTTACAGCACCGTTGTCTAAAGTAGCAATAATGTACTATAGTAGTAGCCTACCACGACCAGTGTATTGCACGTAATGTTGCCTTGGAAAAAAGAAACAATTTCGATGGCCATTTTGACTATCGATAATGCCAATAGTTAAATTTGTAGTGTTAATTTACTAACTAACAACTACTAACAACTGAACTCTTTAGAGTTTGGTTGTAATTCCATTTGTATACGATTTAATTTTTCCTTTTTAAAACGAGAAGTAGACAATTTTCCTTAAAAAAATAACCATAGATTGATTTATCACTTCAGGGATGGCCCGTTTCAATATTTAACATAAATCTATCATTTTCTTTTGACGGGTTAGTTTCATAAACAAACAATCTGAAAATTTAGAATATTCCAAGTATAAACAAATGTAATATGTAAATAGGGTTTCGTACCAAAAAAGTAAAAAAAGGGCCTTTTTCTGATCTATCCATTCATCCGTCCATCCATCTCTCTGTCCGTCCGTCCGTCCGTCCGTGCGTACGTGCGTGTTTATTGGTTTCGATTTGAAAATTGAGATACTATCAAAAATGGCTGAACTAACCTTATTGCAAATTACAGAAACTTGATAAGAAACCTACAGTACGCGACTCTGGTTCGAATTTGGGCGTTTTTTTAGATATTTATTCCATCCTCAACATTTATTTTAAAGCTTTCACACAAAGACAAGTAGGTGTCCTGATACTAGGCAGACAGTAGCGTGTGACAAAATCCAGAAGGCAACATCGTAAAAGTTAACGGTTCGCACATAAACTCCGTAATGGAACGTAGGCTTTTATTAAGAGCGTCGCGGACTCGGCAGCCTGCGTGGCTGGCATTCCTGGGACCCAGCCACGGCAATTAGAATTAAACCAAAATATTACCTACATCATTAAATCCCCTACATCTCAAACGCTGTAGCGCGAGAGCGCAACATTTTCGGGGTTTGTTGAAAATGAAAGCAAGTTAATGAGTTACGCTCAAAACGGCTAACGAGATCCGTTTGCATCAAAAATGTTCACGTATTTCCCGTAATTTAATATGATGATTTTTTTCGTTGTTTATGCTCGACATATTAACATATTTGTAAAAAAATCTCTTATTTTAATTAACATGTGTGGTTAGTCTGTAAGTGTTAATTATGAGATTATTAAATAAATATAAAAATATAATAATATATTATAATTACGTTGTGTCTTTGTCTTTTTCAGAACATTTATGTAGAAGTAAACATTTATACATTAACATTATACATTTATATTATTTGTGAAACCTTAGACGTTTTCACAATCAACATCAGCACCTAGCACGAATTTTCTGGATACACGTTAACTCGCTACGTAACGCCATGCGTCTCTTTCTAACTAGTCCGGTAGGAGACTAGTGAGTTACGAAGCGAGTTAACGCAAATCGAGAAGATTCATTCTTGGTGCACAGATATATCACTAACACTCTTCGCAATAGAGCCGTGTCGTGTAGAATAGTATTATTGACCCTCTTCATTGCTCTGATATCACGACGGTACGAATACAACATTGTTTGTTGCCTTTGTGTTGACAATCGAACTTACTTGATTGTCCATGCATCAACTGTTAAGAGTCTCTTAAAAATGTATTTTTGAACAGCTGCCAAAAGCGCTGATTATATTGTAATACGTCTTCTAATAGAATAAAACACCCGCTCGTCAGGATATTAACTAAGTATATTAAGCCTAAGTTCCTTAATAAAAGGCCAGCATGCTCGTAACAAGCGGCGCTATAAAGCAGCTATGAGCCGTCTTATTAAACCTGCCACGCGGTCTGGGACGTGACGTCATAAACATCCGCGCCGCGCCATCATCGCGGTTACACGGTTAATAAATATAAACATTTATATGAGCTCTACTAAGGGATGCCTGGTAATATATCCCATTACGACTAAGACGTATGTTCAGTTGTTCAGAAGGACTTTACATGCAACTTTGCACTGTCGAGTACGTAAGTCTAAATATTGTTATTCTTCCAGTGAAATTACTGAATGTTTAAATTCGTTGGTTTTATCATAAGTACAAGTACGTACATAATGCTAAAGGTACTCGTATGTTCTCACTTTGCTTAACTCAAACGCAAGTTATTTAAATTGGTATACATGTAATGCAACCTGTAGCCTGTATCTTTTCAAGTGATAAGTAGCTTGGTGCGAAATTTCTATTGTACTACGTAGTTACTTTAGCATAGATAGCCTTGTCTTTATGTTCTAAAGTTTGCCCATTGTCAACCCGCTGCTCGAACAAAACACGCCGTTGTTTTGTTATGGTAATACTCGGACAAAGTTTTCAAACCCAAATTTAATATAGGATGGCATGCCGAGACAAGGATAGCTTTCGAATGTTGTGAAAGCTTAAGATACTCCCTATGAGTTTCTTTGTGAACCAAAAAGACAAATAATTCAACTGTAGACAGAAAGCCATTTGTTTGGCTCTCTTGATTAAATTCTGCGTAATTTGTGGTGTGTGAAAGTCTGGTGAAATTGGCAACGTAACTTATTAGACCCTTATTAAACAGAAAATATCAGAAGTTATTGGGGTTCAGTTTAATTGGTAATATCGGGCGACATGTCGGCCAGCGGCCGCTGGATCGGGCCTTCGTCAAACAATGACAGTTGCCCAACTAATTTTGGTCCGGTTCGCGAGGGTTGGGGTATATTGCGAAGGAAACACTCTCAACTTGTTTGTGTTAAGGGACAGATAACTTCTCAATGACCACCTGCGTATAAGTAAGTAGGGTATATTTGACTGTCAAGGTTCACACTGTAATGACATAACTTGGGGTTAATCTCTGAACTATTCAAAGACAATACGTGACAAAACCACAGTAAAAGATACATCTAAAATTAGTATGAGCCTGAACGGCTAACGCCTGAACTGAACGTAATAGTGGACTGCGGTGTGCGATCAAATGTATATGTAAATATGGACTAGTAGCTAGTTTATTTAAAGCCTCTCCCAAAAGTTTTGACTACATTTTGTTATGACGTCCCGAGAACATTCAATACTTCTGTAGCGCGAGCGTTATGTGAATTTTATTAAGGTCCGAAGTTCAGAGGACCGCAAACCGCTTCGCATTTGTTGTACCCGGGTACATTCACCGCTTCATTTATTTGTATTTGGTCCATCAGTAAAAAGGGGTCACTCCGAGTAAACTTTTACAACTTTGAATGTTCTACACATATTATTTTGTCTACAAAAAAAAATTGCTTACGTGTTGTAAATCGGATATTCTTTAAAATGAAGCAAAGTAGGCATAAAGTATCTAACGAAATTAATGAAAGGTCTAAGTAAAATACGGCAGGCTCAACAAAATCCGTGAAACATTGAAACTAAAGGAAACGTTTTGTAAGCAATATAGTATCTCGATGTACACACTAATGTACACACGATGCTAAGATGAATCTCGATGAACTTGCGAATTGTGAGTCAAACTTACCGTCCTGCGCTTGGTGTTGTCCCGATCGCAAAAAAGAGCACGTAAATAGCAATCGATACCTGCGCAATACGTTTGGCTCCAAACCATTCGCTTAAATCGGTGATAAAATGAGATTTTACGCAGTCGGGCCGAGTAACAAGGGAGTCAATCCTGACATGATGTTCCTCGTAATTTCGACTTTGCGACTCCTTGATCTTTTAACTTCGTCATAAAAAACGTTATTCTCAAAACTTGATTGCGTCGCGTTCCCAGTAGATATGGCGTAGGTGTTTATCTTTACGTCGCCTTTGCCATTTTTATACCGTAATAAAAATGTTTTCTGCGTATGTCAATGTCTTGTGTTGTTGGATATAGTTGGTTATAACTTCCACTACATTTTACTTCACTGCTTTTTAGTGTTACTACGTGATTACTACCTACGTCATAGAATTCGTTGGTTATTTAAAGTTAAAAACACCATTGAATCTATGTGATAAAATAAGAATTGTATTTAAACGATTTAAACATGTCTTTGACTGGTCAAGTTTAGCAAAGAATACAATTTATTTTGATTGATTGAATTGATGCAAAAGAGTAGTATAACTGCCCTCCTGTACTGCCCCCAAGCCGTTAACTTTTCACCATAGGGAAGGCAACTTTTGTTTTTACTGTGATTTTGACCCAAATAAGGCAAATGTACATGTTTAGTGGCACTATCATGCACTCGGAGATGATGTGCCTACCTTACAGCAATAAAGGTTGATATAATATTTATTTAGGATAAGCAAGGCAAATATAATCAACACTTATCGAGAGTACTGGGTGTTGACCCATGGGGTGACTAATGCTTTCATTACAGCGACGAGTAAAAAATAAAAAATATTTGGGTAAACATGGTCTACATATAGCGATATTGCATTGCATGTAAAAATTTGTGCACTGTCTAAAACTTCACCCAGTAGGTATAATAGGGATTTCAATTATTATGACACGGTGCTTTAGTGGCTTAGAATTCTGTTTGTTTGTACTAACACATTCAGATAATCGATAAATATGCCCCACATCGTTGTCAGCCACTACAGATTCATTTTATTAATAACCTCTACAGATATCCTGCTGATGTACGTATGTTACGTAATGAAGGATTGACTCGCTCCACATCTGCGGGAGAAATAAACAATTCAGCATCAAAGTTTTGATTTAATTTGAAACCGTTGGTTAGCCGGCTCCGTTCCACATCCGCCTCCACATAATGTACGTCGCGATGCTCCCCTAACGTCGGTGATGAGATGATTCGCTTCGCATTATTAAATTATTGGCAAATTTCATAATCGCATTCGTACGGGCCACAGCGTCTGGCGGCGCGCCAACGGCTGGCTTCATCAGCGCACTTAAATATTATCGATTTAAATAAGTATTAAATATACATCTTTAGCTAGCGTTAATGGCCTATGTGGCTAAGGGGCTGTATATCAATAATTTTTAGTAACTGCAATATGCATAATGCACAATTTCACATTACCCAAGTATCTACAGTAGTATAGGTAACGTTCTTACGATGAGGGAAAACATTTTGAGGAATCCGCACATTCATGTGAATACACATTCAGTTACATGAATGTGCAAGCTTCCAGGTTGACAGGGGTTAAAGAGGTGAGTTGGCAGGCGATCCAATGCATACGAAGTATTGCCTTGGAAGCCGCAAAGACCAATCACCCTGTAGCGTCAAACCTTGACGTTGGCAAAGTTGTCCCATTGGACAGAAGCCAAACAAGCAAAAAGAACTATTGCCTTGTCTGCCAAATCAGGGTGATTGAAAATATGCCCCAATGAAGAAACAGGAAAAGGTGGCGTGATGATTAAGTATACATTTTTAACTTTTAATTTTAGCGAAACGCCGAACCAATTAGTTTCTGTCCGACCGTCCGCATGACTTCACCAGAACTAACGAATCAATTAAGTTCGAATTCAATCAAGACCTACTACGATCAAAGGAAATTGCGTTAAAAGTTTTATTTTGAGTAAAAAGAAATGAAGGAAGTTTAATTGAAAGAAGCAGTCATCAATAATATGAGAAATTAACAGGAAGTTCAATTAAGTGTTACCAATCGGGCATAATTTTTAAGCTGCGTCGTTTCAAGACCATTTCTATTAACTTCGATTTTAACTAATTTCTTTGCCTCTTTGAGAGTATAATTTAAAAACAAACTTCATCGCTGATAAGTATCTTTTGTAAGAGCTGTACCTATGCGAAAATAGAAAATGCATAGAATTTTAAAGGTAGCAATACCTACGTTAACTTTGTTTTAATACTTTATTGTTTATTTTAATTTGTGATGTCCGCGATCCACGTTCCACGTCGGCTACCGCTAGTTTTTAAAGTGCAAACTGCGTGTAACTACGTTTAAAATGTACTTGAATAAAACTTCCAAGTAACTTTTGCTCTTAATTTAGCTTATTCAGGAGGCCAGCAGCTTCGCGTAATAAAAACAAAAAAAATTTGTCCTACACAACGTTATTCCTATCACCAAATGAGAGGACATGTGAAACGAGATCAGTCATCAATAAAGCGAATGGTCGGTACCCTCGTCAAGCTGCTAAGTCCTTCCGTTCAAAAACCATGCCACACGTCACGAATATTTAACACCCACAAATTGAATTTAGTTCATAAACGTATCATATTTCATTAATTGTGCTCTCGGTCACAAAAGTACTTAAAAAAAAGTGTTTGGGTTTTTGAATAGCGAGGTTTCTGAACTATACGAGTAAAGTAACTATTGGAATTGTTAAAAGGTTTTATCTATTAGTAGTTGGAGGATTTCTTCAGACTGGTCACTGATTCCTAGGCACACGACTCAAACTAGTCAAACATACCACAAGTCATAGTTAAAAATCCCCTGATATTATTGTTTAGCATGACGTAAAATAATGACAATTAAATTAATCGAATTACGCTCCCATACAAACCGTCAGTACCAAGAATTTTTTTTATGAAATAGGAAGGCAAACAAGCAAGTGGGTCACCTGATGGTAAGAGTTCACCACCGCCTATAGACACCCGCAACACCAAGAAGATTGCAGATGCGTTGCCAACCCAGAGGGCTAAGAATTTACCTATTATGTTATTAGAAGGGGAACTAATTATTATTAATTTCTGCTGGGGATATTGAATCCAGTTTATTTTCTTTAGCTAGTTTAACTAGGTACCCCTTTTGTTTCTTTTTATTTTGCTATCACGTATTTTTAAAACAGTTTGATATTCCTTTTTTATGTGTACCTAATACTGTTAGTACAATCATACAATGGAGATAAATCACTTTCTACTATACGTTAAAAAAGGAAAAACCATTTCGAACGACTCTCAATAGTTAAGTTATCAAATAACATAAAAATCTCTAAATGACATAATTATGAGCTAAAGCCGTATATTCCATTGCCCGTTGGGTACCAACAACAAAAATATCAAATAAACAGTAGTTTTTTGTGATCAATCGCAATTATTTCTAACGCCGGTTACGAACACTATCAGTCTAGTTATCTGAATAATTTCATATCGTAGAATAGTATAATGTATGTAATCTGTGATGTATTATTATTCAAACAAGCTGGATACGCGAAGTTGAGATCATGTCGTCAGGGTAATTTCGTTTACTGCCAGCGTCAGCGTTAGTTTACGAGTAGGTTTCAGATTACGTGCACTAATTTGGACTAAAATTGGACTGGAAATGCTACCAAATAATATCTCAAGATAAGCTGAGTTCATTAATAGTAACCAAGGTGAGTCTTATACTATCTCGTTGCAAGTAATTTAATTTAATATAAGAGCGTATACTTCGTGGACAAAGTGCTTGTTTGGGATCTAGAAGTGTTTGTAGAGACTACAGTAAAGGACAGTTCTTCGCGTGCTTTTGTGTTTTAGTAGAAGTAACGCTTGTCCAAACGACAGTGGCACCGCACGAGCGTGTTTTGTTTTAGCCTTTCCTTTTCCCCGGACATTTGCTGCCACTAGACAAAGAAAGTCTTATCGAATAATACTTACCTACTTCCTGGGTTGCGTGTGCTCGTGAAAGGAGCACCGAGTGAGTTTTGCAATTTCGCGACGTTTGTTTAACTGCTCAGTTATCTCAACTGCACTTACGCTCCGCTCAAAATGCCGTGTGGCACTATGCGGCATTGCAAGTGCTTTCCATTTGTACGTTTACTTACTTTATTTGAACTTAGAATGTACTAGCTTTTTAATTTTAATGCTGTTTGTTATTGCTAAATGCTTTTAATATTCACGAAAAATGTTAATTAAGTGCGAGTTTATACATTTGCTACTTGCCCTTTACAACAAATGTATATGAACTTCACACTTGCACTAATGAAAACATGAATTACCCGTAAGAAACAGTACTCTTTGGACAATTAAAATGTTAATGTCATGACATAATTATTTTTATAATAAATAATCTGATTTGTTTTATGTCGAATTTCCGAAAAACGCTTCACCGCCTATATTATAACATATTAGTTTAGGGGTCGCTAAAATGGCATGCAGCAATGTTAGCACTAAGTGGACACAGTAATATGGTGTACACCAGATTACTGTGTATAGTCGACCAAGTAATTGCTGGACCACTTTTTAACCGTATCCCTTTGTAATACGGTCGAAAAGTGGTCAAGCAATTTCTTGGTCGACTATACATGCTAAGTCCTACGAGAGAGTGAAGCCACAGGTAACCCGAGTGATATTATTTCTATACATTTTACGGTATAAAAGTATCCTATGTTTTAATCCAGGACATGATCTATCTTTCTGCTAAATTTCATCTAAATCCGTCCAGCCAACCAGCAATTAATGAGTGATAAGGGAACAAACCCCAACATCGAAACATCATTCATTACTTTTACATTTATAATATTAGGAAATTAGTAGAATAACAGAATAGTAGAATAATAGTGATTATATGACACAAACTTGCCCCTGCGACTTCGTTCGGACAGATTTTGGATTACATACACTTCCACCCCACTTTTAACAACGATGCAGTGGTGGTGGTAAGATACACTAAGAAAGGAATTTTGGAAATTGCACTATGTAAAGTGTGTAAAGATTCACACCTTCTGGAAAACACATGTTTCAAATTGCATGTCTTTATCTTCGGCGGGTTAGACTAATAACGGAACTCTTCTATTTGTATAGAAGATCGTCTTATTGTCATAATATAAGATCCAAAACTTTCTTGTCGGTTTCTAAACGAATACGCTGCAAAGGAGACGTACCTATTCATGACTTTATAATTTACAATACAACTTAGTTCACTTCACTTGACTGCTAAGCGTTCAAAGTAGTTTCCTAAGAAGGAATTTCACTTCAGAACCTAGTACTTCAGTAGTAGAAGTTGACACTCAAGTTAGTTTTGAAGTCATGCGTTAGTGCATGGTAACGGTGCACTGCAAATGGCACCTAACGTGATTTTGAACTATTCAAGTCAACTTTGTCGGCAATTCTGCACTTATGTCCTACCTACTTAGAATTCTGTGCATTTTACTTATTAATTAGAAGTTAACTGGGACAGGGTGCCATGATTCTGTTAGAACCTTAGTCGATTTATTTCAATTGATAACGGGGGATTTAAATATTGTTGAGAATTATGTGACGTATATGGGTGTGAATTCTTTTCACCAGTCATCCCCTGAACACAAACAGTTGGTCTTTTAAAAAAGGCAACTTAATCGTTGTGAAATTCTGTTTTGATATTATTAATAAGTACCTATGAAATGTGGGCCTCCGTATAGATGCATTTTAGGAAAAATGTAATCGATGATAAGCTATTTTTCGCAACTGTTTTGGATTCAAAAAGTGCTATTGATTAAAAAAAAATTAAAACTTACTAAATTACCACCGCGAAGTGGTTCAATATTATTTTACCCTTTTTGATACTCCTCGAGCACGCCCAGTGACTTTTTTTTTCATTTTTGTAATACATTACTTAGGTATTATAATTAGCATGTTTAACCTATTAACATAGATATATATATTTTCTCTCTATTACTAGCATAGTTATAACTATAGGTAATGAAATACAGTCTATAGGTACACATCAGATATAGTATCCAGGTTACCTGGACTATTTACTATATAGAAATAAGAACCCTCACAAAATATACCTACACAAACACACACATTCAGGTGAGTGGGCTTCCAATTAGTTAAATTTACTATTTGGACCACTCGTCCATACTGCCCGCCGCGCCTCTTACCAATTAAGCACACTTACCCAAACACAAATGGCAATTCATACGTCCTATCGTAGTTAGTAAGCAATAAACTGTTTCGATATTTGTGATTCACCTGAACGAATTTTGATAACTAGCGGAGCCGCGTTTTGTTGAAATTAATTACCACTCCCGCCGGGCGGAGTTTGCGCGGTGAGATTACATTTCCAAAATTCTGATACCAAAACTATTCCAGTTACATTTCATCCCTTCGTTCGGACTAATGAAACCCTCTCTATTCGTGTCCACATATTCCGAACAAGTTTGTTCAATAATAACTTCAAATTAACTCTAGGCATGTTTAATAATTCATCAAATATAACCTATAAGTTTAAATTAATTTAACGCTACCCAGATAAAAGGGGCGAACCGCGCGTGACCATGAAACCCTCCAAAGCGCTAAAAAAATATTGATTCATTTTGGCTAATTAATTAGCCTGATTTTAATATTTTTTACGGTAATTCTGTGGTTTTTTTTTTATGAAATAGGAAGGCAAACAAGCAAGTGGGTCACCTGATGGTAAGTGATCACCACCGCCTATAGACACCCGCAACACCAAAGAGATTGCAGATGCGTTGCCAACCCAGAGGGCTAAGATGGAATACCTCTTGTGCCAGTAATTACACCGGCTGTCTTGCTCTCCACGCCGGATTTTTTTTAAACTAAAATAGACCTATTTACCTAACTTTCACATTTGTGACCAACTTTTACTCTTATTTAGATACTAAAAGCAGTACGGTTACATAGTGTTAGTAATTTAACTATTACGAAGTGAAGTTAGATGTATGAAGATAAGTTTTAAAAAGTTTCTTACACTGTATTTAACCTAACCTAGAACTAGCCATTAAAATTTGAATTCAAAACTCGCTCACATTTATTAATTCATGCGAAGCCTTTACGATTTTCCGACCAGGAACGACGGCAAAAATGTGGTACAGCAAATAATTGGGTGGTAAAAGCGGGATTTTATGCTCGTAAGCGTAGGTGTAGATAACGCAACTCGTTGCGTGAACGATTGAACGAAGGTGAACGTTTATTATTACCCGACTCACAACGCCATACAAAATAAAATAATAATTTGTGAAAGAAACTCTCCGGTACCACAGTATACATATAAGCAACAAGTAATCTACATACAAACGCTCGAAACCGGCACACTCACACAGGCGCACGCTCAACACGGCCGCTAAGATTTTTTCGCGGTCCCGTCAGTCGCGGCTGCCGCGTCGAGACGGGTGGGAGCGTAGGTATTTCTCTCAACAAATAGGCTCAGTTTCGGTACTGCTGTATTTATATACTGTGCCGGTACACACATGACATGCAGCGGTATGCGTGATCTCAACACTCGTTGCTTTGCTTTGCCTATGAAGCTCTAGTTTAAGACTAAAGGGCCATTTACATGGTACGAGTTCAGGTGACCCACTTGTTTGTTTGCCTTCCTATTTCATAAAAAAAACAGAAACTTCTCTTTTTCGTCCGTGATTAAACGAATTTCAACTTTATTAACCCCCTTCAAAAAGTTCATATTATTTCATACACATTCGCCAGGTGACTCGCGTCAAAAGCACCGCGCCGTCCGCATCCGCCTTCCCCCGCAACTCCCTGGTGAAAATTTAATTGCGTTGCATTCGTTTTCAATTAAATTGAAGCAGCGAGGGCGAGCGAGCGGGCACGCCACAAGCCGACAACCTACTGCGATTTGCCTACTCTATAGGCAAGGCGGCCGAGAGTACCTACTGTGCGGAGTGGAACCCCCCCGCTTTTACCCACAATGCCAGAGAACAAACACAGAAGTCTCTCCAAAGAAAAAGTCGTTTTGGTATAAGAAACGTCCTAAATATGTATGCCTTTTAGCTTATCGTAAAACTCGTATTCATTCGCACGCGCGGCTTCTGAAATGCGAAGGTATGTAGCTTCATGAAATGCGCCGCGCCTGACAATGCGTAAAAGAGAGATACAGCCTCTGGTTTTCATTTGGCTTCTACATCACTTAGATGGTGTCGAATACCCTGTTCGGTATTAAGCCAAACTTTAATTAATCCTGCTGAACCGTAATAACTTCCGACTGGTTTCATTTTCACTGGGACCGGAGCTGCTTATCCGCACGCGATATTGGTCTCGTTTTCATTTTCATTTCGCTCTGATATCATTTCATTTCGCTCATTGTGCGCTGCAACGCTTTGTTACATTAGCGTTAAAGATATTGAATTGCTCTGTCGATGTCGGTACAGATGTTATGTTTCGTAATTTCTCTTTTCAGCTTTATTTATTCTGAAATTCAATTTGTATAAGGCATTTAGTCGATTAGATTACAATAAGTACCTATTGGTTTTATCTGGAGTCTTCACCTACCTATTGTTTGTATGACTCCACAGATTGAATTTTTGACAATTTATACAAAACGAAAAGTGCCAATATTTTTCCAAACTATACTTTATAGTATGCCTTACAACTAGGTTTGTATGTTTTGCAACAGCATATAAAAAACATGGTTACAGCAAGTTTTGAGGGTGAAAACTGTTATCACCGTTTGTATGGAGAGCTGTGGGTAAACAATAATCTTAAAACATTCTTGTATCGTCTGCAATGCTAGCGTGATTTTCTGCAGTTGCAAACGTTCATAGGCGGCGGTAATTGCATACGACATAACATCAGGTCCACTATTCTGGTGTTCATCGCGATCCATCTCACATTCCAGATATTTCAAAAAATTACAAAGTTTAAAGGGATGTGACAACTCTTTTTGAGATAACTCAAACGTGACTTCATCTCTATCGACGCGAAAATTGCATAGCGGGTAAGACATATTACTGTTTTCCACCCACGTAGTAAAAAATACAATAGACGGGGGTTCACTTATCGAACACTTGGACCATTCCCTAGTTATTTGTTGCTTAGGACCGCAAAGCGTATGCGACAAAATCGAATCCCACAAGTTCTACTTAAGCTATGGTTAGACTCGTTTGGCCCGAATTCTCAGTTTCGAATATTTTACCCGAATAGGTAACAAACTAGGGTCTTTACGATCGCAATAACGTGGGCTCCACACAGCAAACAGAATTATTCGTGCCCACGACTCTGGCCTCATAAGACTGGCCTGTGAATATTAGAGAAAATACTACAGTTTGTGAAATCGTTAAAAAAAACCTTCGAGTTTTGATTTGACGGTAAACATTGGACAATATGATAGATAAATACAGTATATTGTAAGAAAAGTAAGAAGAACGATAATGACATAAAAACTAGAGATATTTTTAAGATCATACAGATTATAAAATGACGTATTACGCAATATTCACACATTAAAAAGATGAAATGGGTTTTGATCGGGTAAAAATGTCTTTTCCTTCGCACTTTGCCTATAATACAACTTGTTCGCCGCCGTGGTAACGATACAACTCTGACTAATTGTGATGTGGCCGATATCAAGGTAAATAAAACCAATTTTACATTATCTTTTCGCGATAAAATCACGATCTATACGTATACTTTCAAAACGAAGCAAATAGGTATAAATCAATCAACTTATTACTACAATTGCTGATATTGTCTTTGCCTTTACCACATCTTCTCTTAACGAGTTCAGAGAAATTATTGGCCACAATTCCCACACGAGGGATATTTTCAATCGTTAAATATTTTTCAGTGGTTCTTATTTGTTTGCCGAAGTTTATTTTATCTGTCAGTGCATCCCTTTCTTATTAGACTTAGTATAGACAAGTTGCACCGATACATAACATTTATGCGATGCAGATACATAAAGCTTAGGCTTAAATATCCAACTATCGTCTCGATTTTTAAAACATGATATTTTTATGGAATACTGAGGGATTATAATTTGGCTCAGTATACTCACAAGCGTTTGCACAGGCCAGTATTCCTAGGTCACGCCCGCGACCTATGTCAATAATTCCAATGCAAACACCGGCCGGCGAACAAACAAGAAAGTATAGACAGATCAAGGAAACATGGAATGTTTTCGTATGGATGTTTTTCGGGTAACGCATCTGGCAGCGTTGTTTGGGGAAAATATAAATCTGTTGTTAGCCGTGCAGCTGAAGGCGATAAATTATTAATTTCGAACCACCTACAAACATTAAAGTCATGGCTCCTGGCCTACCAGAACTTTGATTAGTGTCTGTAACAGAACAAAAGTACAGTCAAAGAATTTAATTCCCTACCCATTTCGCTGAAATGTCGTCAGACATTCGCAATACATTAAGCTCGATATGTCGAACTAACGTCTTGCTCTAGTTAGCTCTTATGGTGACAGTTTGCTACATATATGATATTGAGCCTTAGGTGGGCTGGAAATTAAATTCCTTGACTGTACCATACACTTTTGTTCGGACACGTGCAAGTCACATGGGGTCAACCATAACTTACGTCACGCTTATGGAAGGGGGGGGGGGGGGTTTGTGAAACGTGACAGCCAGTGAAAGAGATAGGAAAAAGCGTGACGAAGGAGGGAGGTCTTGAAATGTTAAAAATCGTGTGTCGTCATTTATGAACGACCCCCCCATATTTTTTTTGTTCAATTACAAATATTTTTAAAAGCCCCTAAGTTTTTTTAAATATTGAAAGCATTTTTCGTGACCGAAGGTGGCACGCCGATTCCAGAGTTCCCGAAGCATTTCCCATTTCTGGAATTTGGAACGTATTAGAATTCCCCCTGCATTCCGGACAAAAGGCAAAATTTCCGGACGAGTTCGGAAAATCAGAAAGTAGAGTTACTAAAGGGCGGCTCACGATAATTATTATTTGTGCAGAAGACCTATCTACCGTTTGGTCTTCAAAAAACGACGAATAATCAAGCAGTTTGTAAAAAGTTAGCTGTAACTTTTTTGTTTTACATATGGAAAATAAAAGTCGAAAATATATACAATAAGCATTTTATGATAGCTCTGTAAGAGAATAGTTATGATATCATTTCAGGTGAAATGCCGTTTGTCATAGGAAACTGAACTCAACTTTACATTCTTGTAACATAACTAAGTGTGCAATGCTGATAGTATACACTTGAGAAATTAATGGGAAGTACCTCTCAAATTCGCTATTTCCAGCACAATACGTTTGATTTTGCTTTGGTGCACGGGCCTTCCGCTCGTTCGCAAAAACATACAGCTGAAAGGTTAAATCGGTAAAATCAATAGAAAAAAAAACTTTGCTTTATTATATAATATGTTTTGGGTAAATGTCAGTCTCATAACGTCATTATATGTGCATTATAAATATGTATGTTTATCATCTTCAAAAGCGTCTTAGGGTCTAGAGGTATCAAACTGGAACTTGAATTCGATCTGTAACTACCACCTTCACTTTAAAAGAATCATGTAATTTTTCAGGTAAATATTAGCCACCAAAAAGTGTCTTCAATTTACTTGCACATAATATCTTTTAAATTGAAAAGTTTAGTTTATTTATATTAAACATAACAAACATACAACACAATATAAATATACCGTAATAAATACCACATTAACAGTTGACATACCGTGGCAGCTGAAAAATTCAATGTCTTCAGTGGGAAATAAAAATTAGGAGTAAGGGCAAATCATGTTTCATTTCATTTTACCTTAACATGCCTTTATAAGTGAAACGTAATACAGATCAAAAGGTAGTTTAAATTAAAAACTTTTCAGACTTCCCTCGCATTAATTAAGATCTGTTGTTTTCCTCATTAGAGATTGTTTGATATTAATCTTGTTCCTGAACAGACTTACAACTGTTTACCCGGCGATTACGAAACACGCGGGTTGATTACACCTCAAACCAAACTATCGTTAGGGGCAGAAAAGCTTCAATCGATCGTGGGACCCATTATCCTAAACGCTTTACGAATATAATGGTTCAACTAATTACTGTTATGACGAAGACAGACAAACAAATAAAAACTTACACCAAATACATCCGGAAAATAAATAGTTTGTTGCAATTAATTCATTTTAATCGATCTACCTACAAATAGATCAAATAATATTGCACAAAATAAATACAATTTATAATATACTCGTAGAAAGAGTAATAAAATTAAAAGCGATATTTTATTAGCTGGTACCTTAGCTGATACTTACCTTTCAATAGCAATACAACGTGCCAAAAAGAAACGACTATATACTCTAAACTTCCCTTCAATTGACACCCTGTGCCCTGCACACACACGAATAGACAAAATGGTTACCTTTGGTGTAGTATAATCTAAGTTTTAAAAGGTAACCATTTTGACAGTTGTGGATGCGTACGCTTGATATATAATGAGCCTATATTCGTGCTTTAGTTCTTCATCCAAAGATTCACAAATTCGTTCCACTAATCAAACTGTCATTGAACTTTCAGGGCCGTGACACAGTGAAGTTGTAGGATTGTTTCTGTTTGTGCCCCAAACACTATTGGAGTGCTCGGGATAACCACGGGCTACGTTCCCAGGCGTCATCGCTTACGATTCCACAACAGGCGTGGGAGTTCTACTTTAACCAAAGGCTCACGATAGTAATAGTTTCTCACTATAATGGTCTTAAGGAGCCCGAGACAAAATGGACGTGGTTTCGTAGACCTTGTCAACATATACTTTATAGAGCGGGGTGAAAACGTATAACAGTTTTAGGCTGAAACCCATAGGCTTAGCGTTTAAATGTTGTCAGAATAGGGTTTTTGTTAGTTGCTGTAGTATTTGAAACGCGAAAGGGGTGAATAGAAAAATGGAATTATTGATAACTCTTGGATAAATATGTCTGTGGCCTAATTTTGCTGTAGATTTTGTAGTCGTTTGCGACTTTAATCCAAATCTCAACTTCACTGGCATCGGTGACACACTAGCATTTTATCGTGGATATTAAAGCATTGATCCCTTTCGCACAGGCTAACTAGTTAGAAGGGGATAGGTATATCTTTCATGTTCGCGGCAAAGGCCAGCGTCCTATCGCATGATATCGTGTGTGACCGGCGTCAATGCCAGTTCTCATGCGAGTTTAATTTAATATTTTTGATTGCATGCTTTTGTTTTTAACGTAAATAAGGGCGATTTAATTGACTGAAATGCAAATACAAAACACAAAGTGAACTTATCACTTCAACAGAACCGAATACTATCTCGAATTAAGTTCCTATGGCACGTAGCATCATGGTAGACTTCCGCACTTTCCCACTTTTTTACTTTATTCAGGCTATCCATGAAGTTTGACTCAAAACTGTCTGGTATTGCTTCGACGCAACAGGCAATTTAGAGCCTGTGCAGAATTTATTGGAACTACCTAAAACTGCGGAAACTCTAACTAGGTAATTCAAGACCGATTTAATAGGTTTCTTTGTATACCTACCTACCTCCAAGGGTATGACTATGTGAACTTTGTCGTATAATTTAAAGTATTCAGGTCTCAGGACTGATAATGATGAATAATTCATGAACGCAACTTTCTGAGAATAGTGTCAGGTTTTAATTTTGTAAGGACTTCCACGGAAAAGTTAGTACGTCAGTAAAGTGGTAAGCTGTGACCTAAACGTTGGCTGCTTTACTTTAGTAACGGAAGTTAGATCAAAGCGCATTAAAAAATACGGCATTAAACTTATTTAACTTTAGACGAGGTGAACACAGCGGTACGTTCTGTATAAGTCGCATGTTATTTACAACAACATAGAGTTCCAATTGCAGAAGTAGTAACTAAGTATACAGTAAATGTATTTCAAGGAACTAGTGCCTTGATTGGGCAGGTATATATTTTTATTTCGCCGAAGATTGCGAAAGGTAATTGAGGTCGTATCTTGAAAAATTACATGAAGTCTTTGATGAGACTGGATGAGACATGGAAGCTAATGTTGCTATTGTGTACACACAAATAGTGGGTTAAGCGAAAAGCTTCTTTTTGTTCTGCTGTTGTTTTCTATAGAGAATTTTGAGATAAAACTATTTTAATTGTTAAAACATGGTTAAATCAAGAAAAAATCTCATAAACAGTTTTTATTATGTTCTAATTCTCTTTCAAAATAAAACTGCGAAAGATTTAAACATGAATTTTGTGACATTTAGGATGAAAAGCATAATCACTAAACGCGTTCATGTGTAACCGAAAGATTTACTTTTTGGTTAGTATTATTTTTATTTGAAACATTCTATAAATTACAAACACATACACGCAAGCGCATGTGTTTTTTTTGTATTATCATTGTATTTGATATTTTATTTCATTACGTCGTGGTTGATAAAGAGTTCGGTGCTGTAGACAGCGGCCATCCAAACTGTAGTGGACGCAGATGTACTCCAAGGGCAGAGAAGGGAGTTCGAGAGGCGTCCGCCGAATTGACGAGGGTCGAACTAACTTTGATTGGACCGTGACGTGTCGTGCTCCCGCCCGCAGCCGCCCACACTGCTAGTTTCATCCTGATCAAAAACTTATCCATCATAGTTCAATTTGTTTTCTGCGTAAGGCCGAACTGAATTAAATAGATACGAATAATTCCTCTAGTATCTACATGTAAGAAGGTAACAAATATCCGACACCTAACAGCTACCTTCCACCGACTGAAATTAGCTCACAACACAAGCTTCTATAGACAGTTCATAATTTATGTGTAAAGTCCGTTTTGTACTGAGCGTTGTTCAGGTAGATTTATTAGGCACAACAAACAGCAACATTTTTATTTAAATTGGCCCATAAAAAGAATGAGTTTTTTAAACAAAGGCCATTCAACAAACGCAATTGAAGAGCTTTCGCAAATGCTTTGTAGTACCTAATATACATTTACAATATCAATGAGTGCGTACTTTTCAAGTCGTTCATTTGGCAGTTTTCCTTCTTCTCACTTGGAATATCAAAAGAATAAGAGTTTTCAAATAAACAATCCTGTTATTGGTTTATTATGAAACTAGCTCATTCTCGCAGCTTCGCTCACGTGGAATAAGCTTTTCTCCATCTTATAGAAACGGGATAAAAAAAGTATGCCAAATTGTTCAACAAACAATAAAATGAATAAATTAACAAAACATTTTATAAAAGCGTCGCTCTATATTTTGTAGGAGGCTTTTTAAGGGAAATCGTGATCCTGATCCTGACGGTTCAATGAGCGAAAGTGCTTATCTTAAAACAAGTGCCGTATTTATCTACAACTACAGTCAAGGAAATTGAAACACGTACCACCGTAGAACCTTGTCTAAGAGACATACGCATGCCATTTATTTGACATAGCCTGGCGTTTAACGCGTCGCGTCATTGCGATAGGGTTCTAAGGTGGTACGTGAATATGTTTCCCCTACTGTACCATAACATTTTGCATAAAGTTCAAAATCACTAAGGAAATAAATGCCGCAAAAATACTGATTAGCTAAGATTTATAATGAAAACCCTTAGATACTTTCAGATTAGGGAAATAAAAGTCAAGATTCAAGCAATAACTGGCACCAAACATCTCGTTAGATAAGGCATTTCAAACGCCTTCCCCGTCTAAAAGCTGCCCTGAAAAACGTCGGCTCGCATCCGTCTGGGGATATTTAGGTAATGACGCGTCGCTTTGAAGCGCTGAAAGCTAATCCCGCCGACGGCCGCTATCACGAACAACCCAGATTAAAAGAAAACGCGGCAAATCTGCCTTCTTTGTGCCGGAAAAGTGCTGACTTAAAAACGTCAACCGTTTCGCGGAAAATGCAATGGTTTTGTGGAGTTGGGTAGTTTGTGAGAAGCGCATGCGCACGCGATATCGTGACGTTATGACCTTCCATTTTAATGGCGGAAACATGGAGCGAAACAAAACTGTAAGCCTTTTGTTTTGTTTCCGTTTCAAAGTCGCGCTGACAGCATGCAGCAGTTCAAAGCGCGCAGCGGTAGGATTTTTTGTGAAGGTTCTTTTTAGGCAAGACTTTCATACAGTGAATGCATGCAGTGAATGTTATTAGTACAAGAGTTCACGCCTGTTTCTCTTAGGGGTAGGCCTACCACGGAATTTCATTTGCCCGGGTCCTGACATAGGTACTTCGCTCGCTTCCTAAACACACGTTCCTCTCTTCATACATGCTCGGCGGTTCCGGGTACTTTTAATTTGGCCTGTCTTTAGGACATCACCAATTTGGTCTATGAAAGTGCGCTGAGGTTGCCCTTGACCGTCTCGCCCAGTAACATCACCCTTATAAATTTGCTTACATAATCGACTTAAATTAATTCGATTAAACCAACGCATGCTGAGCAATTGCATGCAATGTTAAATCTGCGCCTCCGCGCACCACGGCGGACCGCGGGGCCAGTGTGAGAATCTCCATACGGGTTAATCTCAGTGTGGAGTTCCGTCGTCGTTACTATATGTATGTATACTTATACGTCACCGTGTCATTGTGAACACAGTTGTTTCAAAATCTATCCTGCGAGATCGTAAACTGTCGAGAAATTGTGAACTGTACCATAATACTTACAATTTTGCTCTAATAATAATAAATCTTTATCATTCCTCTTTGTACTTCCTTTGTTTGTTTTCTTGTGTGGTGTAACAATTTATAGTATTTATAGTATTTTTATTGTATTGTATCGCGAGAAAGTGGGCGGCGCTTTGCAGGGCTCCTATTTTCGCTCTGAGGAACAAAAGGTAACTAACAAGCCTACCATGTTCAAACTATCGAAAATTAATGCGTCATATTGTAAGCAATGTGAACAGTTCACAATTTATCGACAGCTCACAATCTTACAAACTAGCGGCGGCGTTCACAATCATACAGTGATATTATACAAACGATAAGAACTATTTTCTCAAGCTTTCTCTAGATACCCGAACCAAACGTAAAACTTACAAATTCATCAAGTTCACGTCAAAAATTATTTTATAAATAAGCTCATCCAACTGTCCTTTACCGTCGCCTAATTAGGGTCCAATACAGAGTTAAATTTAACATTTTCTTAATTATGTCTCGTCTGCATCTGCTCCCGAAAATAAGGGACGTAGGCGACGTGGGTGATTTAAACCGTTAATTAATGTAGTACAACATAAGATTTTTTTTTGCGAAGAGCACAATATATGTTTTTATTTTTATTTACTAACTTAAATAAAAACATTAAAAATACATAATATACCTACCTCCGCCAAACTGCGTAACATTAAAAAAAATTACTAGTATCTTTATTTTCCTTTACATAAAACAAACTCGCTATCCGTTCCTGTCTGTCCTCAAATCTTCGGCCGCTGACTCCTTCTAAACCACACAACGGATTTAAGATATTTTTTCAATTAGAGATTTTTTTATGGAAGGTATTTATTTATGTATCTATATTACACCCTACTAATTGAAACCGTGCGAAGCCGGGGCGGGTCGCTAGTTAGTAATAATTTTTAAAACAATCAAGAAAAATCTTGTTAAAAATTGTTTTTTTCCAGATAGAGTTTGTTGTTGTTGAGTTACGACTCAACAACATTCTTGCTGAAATTAAAAACTATATACTCGTAAGAAAAAGCAAGAACGAAATGAATTCATAATAAAGCTAGTACCTCTAATAAACCGCGGTTCGTTTCCCGAACTGTACATACAAGGAAATTTCAAAATCAATATCTCAAAGTAAACGTACGAACGTAATAAAGTTCGCGAGTCAAAACCTCAACTTGGGAAGACGGGGGCGACACTCTTTTTATTAAATTTTACAAGTTAGTATTTATCACCAATATTGAAATGAAAAAGAAGGAAAGTTTTTTATACTACATCAGCAAGAAGAGGAAACACCCAAATGGGAATCTAAAACTAAACTAAACTCTAGGTAAACTAATACCAAACTGGCTGACGTCATTATATTTTTTGTGAACATTCGTTTTTTTTTCAATGGATCTGCCTTATTTGCACCTAGGGTCATTAACCCTTTCAGCCAAGAATGCAATGACCCTAAAAACAGCGCATGGAAAAACTCGCAGTGTCTGGAAGGGCAATCTGATTTGGTGAACACAAGGCATGGCTGCCGAGGTCGCTGGTTAAAGTCCTGACAGATGACCAACATTTAATAGACTGGAACAAATTACCTTGCTACTCCGCGAACCCTATATGACTAATTATGTGATATGGACCTCCGCAGAGTAACACCTGAAGCGATTAATTCTTTGATCAAGACTTTGCTTTGTTTTCTGATTGAGTTCATCGTTTAAAAACTAAAATGACAAATAAGACATTATTAATAGGTAGAGTGATTGTATGGCCGGCCGTAGTCAGGATCGTCACTGTCAGCCATGACAACTAATGACAAGTCATCATCATCACATCTGATTACATTACATCCCACTTAGCGTACGTAGACGCAAAATAAAACTGACAAAATAAATCTAATTAAAGCTATTTCCATTATTAAGGAAATTAAAGTTTTATTTCAATGCTTGCTACGAGTATTAAAATATTTATTTGCCCGTCGCTAAATAAACTAACTTTGAATGAGATCAAAATTATTTTATTAATTATTTTATAAGCTTTGCTTTAATGTTTCAATAACCACAAAAATTAAGGAATGTTTTTCTTTGTTAATAACTGGTTAGCATTGACATTAAATTGGTAGCAATATTTAAAAAATCGGACAATTGCGAGTCGGTCTCGCCCACCGAGAGTTCCATACCACCAACATGACTTTGATAAGATATCCGCCATAATAACACGTTCTGTGGAAATTTATTAATTAGAGATCGAAACAAGCCCTGGTGGCGTAAACCTAGTATAAAGGTTCCGTTATAGTATAAAGCCCTTAGAATACGGAAACTTAGACCCACTTAATACATTTATAGCCGTTATCTTCATCAAGGACAAGTGAAGGATGCAAGTAACATGGGGACAAATATTCTTTATCCACCGCAAACTGGCATAATTTGGCACCCACGCAATCTAACAGGCAATTATTCCAGTAAGTGTTACTCGTTCATAATTTATTACCTACGCATTGTATCAGTGAACCCGCATAAATAGCACCGGGCTTCAGCGCAAATTGCTTGCAGGGTCCTCGAGCCCATTATGGTTGCTATGACCCTTAACTCTAATTTATGCGAAGAAAGATCACTCGAGACGTGAGCGCAGAATGACGCATTCCTCCGCGCGAGACAAAGGGAAATTACTCTGGATGCCGTTAGTACTTCATTAAACCTAAGAATGGCACGGTGCGGTTGACACCTCGGCTGCGTACATCCTACCTAGCGCCTATTATTACAAGCTCCGTTGGTACTCATTTGTCAATGTTACACGGAATGACGGTCGGCCAGCCTTTAATTAATAAACGCTAGGTAGAGAATAGCGCAATCAGTCGAAAAGCCACAATTAGTACTTTATTAAGGACTTCTTGACAAAAGAGAAGTGAATACCCCAGTCTTATCTACCAACTAGTTAATGTTAAGCAAAGGCTACACATTCGATAAAATCATGCAGGTAGGTAGTGTATTCATTGATTTAAGTATAGAACACATTGTTTTAATAGACTTTTGCATATGTTTTGCCTTAGATGACCAACGCCGTATTTATTTTAAGGGTTTTGCTAAATGTTTTACAGCGAAAAAAGCGTAACCGAGGCTTTTAAGCTTTCGTTTCTCTGTATTTATACAAAATACTCGTAAGTGTAATGAAAAAAAAATACCGTAAAAAATGCCGTAGACTTCTTGCCACTTCTTCTCACGGAGCTTTTAAAGTGGGAGATAAAAAATAAAATATTTATATTTTTTTAAAGAATAATTAAAAAGATTGAGACTTAGACTTTGAATCCATGTTTTATTATTTATATGACTAACTAAACTTAACTAAACGATTTTAAAGCAACTGGGTAAAATGATTGAATACTAGTTGTGTACAACGTTAGTTAGTACCTTATGCCTTAATAATTATATTTGTTAAATATTTTTAACAAGTGTCCTGGGTGGGTGCAATGTTACCACAAAAAGTGTGGAACCGCTCCCGAGCTGGCAACATTACGCGGGTGGGGGGCGGGGCTTGCGCGGGACGTGCGCATTGTTTTTGGACACAGCGCAGGGTATGACATTTTAGTTGAACACGCCTTCTAGTAATTCTATGACATTAAGGTACGTATAACTTTCGTATCAGTCTGAAAACGAAGGTTAGTGTAGGTAAATGCTTCAAAAATACTGATGAAAACTAATGCATAAATTTTAAGTGATTCTTAATTCTTAACATAAACAATAGAAATCCGTTTGTGTATGGTTTGTGTTGATGTCAGGCGTTTAAATTTTGAAACTCCCGTGCTTTGTTTTCGCAGCGGTAACGACATTTAAGTATTGCCAGCCTTAATAATAAATGTTCCTAAAATTCTTATTTTTATGTTACGAGAGTTGTCAAAAAGAAGATATTAACCGTTACTTGCATCTTCCAGTTATATTAAATCATTTATTTATTATTTATTTAATGATGTATCCAAATACGGAAAAAATAGTGTGGGTTTACATGGCTGTTTGAAACATAACTCCTTAGCTTTTTCCATAGCAATTCACAAAAAAAATCAAAACGTCAGAACAACGTTCACTGCTGAGGCGAGAAAAAGGGTTTTATTTATTTTTCGATTGAGTATTGCTTTGATTTTTAAGTTTTGTGTGTAAATCATGAAAATCTCAGAGGTCAGTTTTGTGCCAAGTTATACTCAACTTCAGTAGTACTCAATATCTAAGTGAAGTTAAAATTTAACAGTAAATCTATAGAATTTGGTTATTATTGCTAAGTTTATTTTTACAATTTCTTAATAATAAAATAGTTTTAGATTCCTTTTGAAAATAAAAACTAAAGCTCCTTAGGTCTTTAGTAACGTACTTTTAATTACAACACAACAAACATAGCATGTGGTATATATTTTAGTAACTATCCTATTCTTTTTTTTTTATTGCAGTTACCTGGAGATGACGACTCCGGCCTTACTTGCCGCACGTATGTCTTCCAAGACGAAAGCCACACATTAGGAAATGCCTTAAAATGTATCATTAGTAGATAGTAAGTATTGAATAAATACCACCTGGCAGACACTGCACCAAAGTTTTGTTACTACTAGATGAGCATGTTGACGTTTCTACACGCCCCAATGTCTACGCCGTACTAAAAGTCGTAAATTTTCCGTCAATCTTGGTAGAGGCTACAATGTTTTAATCCAGTGTGGGGCAGTGCATGGCCATCTTGTATTCCAGTGTTTCTCAACCTTTTCCAAGGGCAGACCCCTAATGCAACCTTACCATGACCCATGGACCCCTCAAAATCAAACAAAAATCCACTTGGATACTTTTATATGCAATACTCATACGAGTCTTTTTGTCTCACACAAAAAATACCACACCAGTGAAACGCTCAGCCGTGTCGTTATGCCTCATAATTTTTACTTTTAATATTTATTTTGACCGCGGACCCCTGGGATAGGTTCGCAGACCCCCAAGTTGAGAAACACTGCTGTATTCAATACTACTACATTACATTCTGTCACTCAAATGTTTTCATCCCTGTCTATGTGAATTCCCACCTGAGAAAGTTCAATATGAAATGCTGACTAAAACTATATGCTTGGCTTGAATATGCTTAATCTTAAGCATATTCAAGCCAAGGCAAAATTTCTTTATTCAGACTATGTCTACAAATCACACTTATTAATATCAGAAATCTTACCACCGGTTTCAAAAAACTTTATTGCGAAGAGAGTGAGAAACTCAAACAACTCTTTGCCAGGAGCGTTCAATTTCTGCTGCAGCCAGTTGCCAGGGAACATATAGCAAGACAATATAAATGTTACAGCAACTTACAATGCAGGGTTAAATAATTAAACAGTAACTCTGCAGCATTTTCCCTGTGGTTCATTACAGTTCCTTTATAAATTGTTGAAATACAGGTCTACACACATGGACTAAGGGCAAGAAAAGAAGCTGTTCTCTGAGATGATACTAGTTTTAGCAGAAATTGGTGCTAAATGTTAGGTGTTTCGTCAATTAATCCTTACCATACCACTCCAAGACCAACAGTAAAAACTTTGGAGAATTACTGTTAACCAAAATCGATTAATAATAACAGTTTTACACTAACAGTAGACCTGTTTGACTGAAAGAAAGTTTAACTTTTCAAAAACCATTTAACAACACAAATTTAAGCTTTTTGTAAACAGCTTGTGGAAACTTTAGGACTATTAAAAATTTAAATTTATTCAAACAATGGAAGTTGCAAGTGTTAAATAGGTTTTTCAAGAATCCTGTAAAGCACATATATTCTACTAGGAATAGATGAGATTAAAAATTAATTTGATCAACTTTTGTTGCAGTAAAGATGTCCAGTTCTGTGGGTACACAGTGCCACACCCAGCAGAAGCCAAAATGCATTTCAGAATACAGGCTCACGAGACATCAGCATTGGAAATACTGAAGAGAGGACTTCAAGATTTAGAAAAAGTGTGTGATCACACAATGAATCTGTTTGAGACTGAAGTAAAAGAGTTTAGTAAAAGTTTTCAGTTGTTTTATTAATTTATTATTGTACCACTAGTTGTTTCCTGTAACATTGCCTGTGTAATTCATACCCAACACCCATCTCACAAGAAATTGTTGTGGGCGGAGTATACCACAAATAATATATGTAATTGCAAAGTTCTGGAGACTATTTCAGAATATGCACATTGATTGTGTAGGTTGAGTAATTTTTATTAGAATGAAATAATTAGAAGGGCATCATACTTAATAATCACCTATTAAGTTTATTCTGTTCTCCCATTTCTAAAGCACTTTCCTTATTTTTCTGGAATCTGGAATGCCAGGTAAACATTCAGGTCAAAAGTATACTTACTTTTGATGTGTATTTGATAACGGCATTTGTTTCTAGCACATACGTACGACCAAGTGTCCTATAGCTCTAACCCATGGTCCAGTGTCACGCCCGTGCCGAGCATTCCCACGGCCCGTTAGCCTTGCTGGGCGCGGCCTGCCCCATGTACTACGATTTGACATAATTATAGTTTTTCATACAAAAATGTGACTAATATGCGAAATTGTAGCAATTGTAAATTTTGTGGTACAGGACCCTGGCCTGTCAAAAAGCAGACTGGCCGTGGGACCCAACCGAGTAAGACAAACAGAATAGGATACATTGTGTACATGAATTATGTTCAGTCTGCTTTTTTGTCTGCGATAGATATGCACCACAAATTATGGGGTGGAATGTAGCAGCTTTGATACGAGCATTACCAGCTACCTAGTAATAAAACAAAATTTCAGGGAAGGTCACAATTCATTACATCACACGCGAAAGCTCGCGGTGAACACCCGACTTAAGAATGAACAAAAATAAATAATAAAACAAAAGTAAAAGTTTCTGGAGGTTTTATTTATCCATCTTTAGACGGCTTTGAATTCAGAGTAGGGCGACTTAGTCAAAGGAATATCCCTCCACAAGTCAGGAGTAAGGTATGCATAGGTCTTCGCAATGGCCGCATAGGTGGCTTTGGCAAAGTTGCCGAGTGTGCCAGTGGAGCCACGGGCAGATGTGTAGCAGTCCTGGACTCCTGCCATTTGCAGCAGCTTCTTGGGTACTGGGGCAGACACAATACCGGTACCACGGGGTGCTGGGATCAGCCTCACAGTGACTGAACCGCACTTGCCGGTGACCTGAAACAAGTGAGTGATTAATAACAAGTAATGAAGACTTTATAAGAAATTGCCTATGTAGCTTTATCAGACGCATAAAAGCTTCACAGGTTAAACCTCAAGTGGATACCACGAATGAAAAAAGTTTTTTCTCATCATTTAGAATACTTCTAATTAAAGATGCTATCACCAAAGAACAGACTTATTGCAATGTCAATTTAACCCTTTAGCAAGTTGACATTATTATGAATTTAACTTTTATGACTAGAAACATCTTTACACTATCTACTATACTTTTAACCACATGGTTATGCAAACTTTTAAAATTCTGTAAAATATTTTAATTATTCAGGATATTGTATTTATCTGTGTAATTTCATTTAATTCATCAATATCCCATTTTGTCTTTACTTATCTATGATTATTAAGACAATACAAGAAATGTGCAGTCATTCTGCTACTAAGTTATTTGCTTTTTACTCTGTAATTATACAGAAAACCAATATTTACCTTGCAAGGGACTGTGTGGGGTTTGCCGATCTTGTTACCCCAGTAGCCTCTGCGGACGGGCAGGACGGAAAGCTTGGCCAGGATGATAGCGCCACGGATGGCAGTCGCCACTTCCTTGCTGCACTTCACACCAAGCCCAATGTGTCCGTTGTTGTCACCGATAGCTACAAACGCCTTGAAGCGCGTGCGCTGACCAGCACGGGTCTGCTTCTGCACAGGCATGATCTTGAGAACCTCATCATTGAGGGACGATCCGAGGAAGAAATCGATGATCTCAAACTCTTTGATGGGCAGGGAGAACAGATAGATACTCTCGAGCTTGTCGATCTTGCCATCGCGGACCAAGCGGCCGAGCTTGGTGACCGGCACCCACTCTTTCTGGTCTTCCTTGCCGCGCCCGCGACCACGGCCGCGGCCGCGACCCCGACCGCGCAGGCCTCCGCGACCCCTGTCGCCACCCCGGGAACCAAAACCACCGCGGAAACCGCCACGACCACCGGCTGGAGCAGCGTCCGCCATTCTGTGAAACCAAATTATTTCATGTCAATATAACGCAGAAAACAACGAAACTGTTGACATTTAAGATTTGAGTCAGACGCGTTAAGGCCATCACCGTGTAAACACTATGGTAGATACCACGAATGAAATGAATTTTAAGTCTCATCATGAAAATTACCAACCACGTGGTAACTAGGTTAAGTCTTTGGTATGTAACAATAAGATCATTATAACAAAATATAGTAGTAGTAAATAAAATACAATATCTGTACTATACTTAACTTTAACAAACGAACTCAGTAAAAATACAAATAGGTAGTGGTAGAGTCGTACTTACGTTGATACGTGAGCGCAAGGAGACGGTCAAATTGCAAATGGCCGAAGCCAAAAATTAATATAGGGAAGTGAAGTGAGTAAAGCGCGCTTGTTATTAAAAGAGGTTATAATTTTGTTTGTCTATGACGAGGCGGTTTGAAGGTGGTATTTCTTTTTATCGTTATGTTGGCTACTTTGCAACTTATATTAATTTTATATGAAACCATTATGAAACAAACAAAGTAAACTAATAATCACTAGTATTATAAAAGATTGTATCGGAAAATATTAAAAAAACAATGATTTTACCATAGGATTTTACTCTAAAATTAATAAAGTACATGTATTTTTAATGAATACAATTGACTAATTCGATTGAATATCAGTAGTACATTCAGAATGGATTAATCCTTAATATTAAATAATATTTAAACACATTCTCCTGATCTTAATGATTGAATATAATTAATCTTTAAATATTATCCAAACAAGTTATTATTTATAATTAGCATCATCAGTATCATCACAATCATTATCAGATGAAAGCAGACCAGCAAAAATCGGCATCCAGGGCACCTAGCACGCTAGCTTTTATCGATGACATAAAGCATTTATCCCGTTCTAACCAGTGAGTGTGTGAAAGGGACGAATGCTTTATGTCAGCGATAAACGCTAGTGTGCTAGAGGGGCTGGCCGTTATACATGTCTAATAATAGGATAAACAACTCGTGTTATGATCACCATCGCGTGGGGTTCATGGAGTTTTATCACTAAGTCTTTCTTTGTTTTTGACTAATATGATAGGAACAGGCGGGAACAGGAAGGGAATTCTTACCCAGGGGTCACAGAATTGTTAATCAGGAACCAATTTTAAAAATAGCATTCTTTTCTTGGGAAGCACATCATAATGCCAAATGAAAGCAAATTAAACCAGGTAGGTAGGTATATTAATAAAAATAAATTTATAATCATTTTAATATTATTTAAGTCAACAATAATTCACGAACACAAAACGTGTTCAGTTCTGCATTCAGCTTGCATACGGTCGTGTACGACGAAAGGGAACTGATGGATGCCGTGGCAGGCGGCGCCATATCGCCCGTCCTTAGACAAGGCGACCACAGCACCCATGAAATTAGGGTAGTGCTCCGCTATCCTTGCCACGGCCAACTCAGCAGCAGCCGTTGGAGTAGCTCCGCGGCGCATCTCTTCCACTGCCAAGAAACTGAAATCAAAAACAAACAAAATCCACATAAGAGAACTTCCCAATTTTCATGGAGTACTCGAATTAATACAGCTAACAAAAACATAAAATATCGGCTTTTTTCATGATTTTTTCCTAAACACTCCTTAAGTCAGGCGAGAATGACGTTTTGTATTTGGTAGAGTCACTAACGCCTCCCCGTATTTGTCAAAGATTCAACTGTATTTCACGTTAGCGCACGTGACTGTTTGTATGGAGCGTGACTACAATTTTTAAAACGCAATCCCGTGACGCTGCCAGCCAACGTTCAAAAGGCTCTAGTGGGAGGGTGTCCTACCCTCTTTTGTTTTAAATTTCACGGCACCTCCCAGTTTCTTAGTGTGCTTCCAACGCAGGCTGGGATCTTAAGTATAATAAATCCTCGAACCTTGGTAAAAACCTCAGCATGACGTCACCATCGCCCGTGGCCGAAGCCCCGCCCACAGCGTTGTCGGCGTAAGCGCCGGCGCCGGGTATCGGAGAATCCCCAATCCTCCTAAAATAATTAATAAATAGTTAACCTATTTCATATTTTGTATTTATTGACTGTTTTTTATCATAATCCTCTAAGTGCAAATGTGTCAATAAAATCTTATTATTATTTTATTACTATCACTAAATGCCCATATAAAAGTGCCGAAGCCCGTGGTGGCCTAGTAGCAAGGGGGGTTGGACTGGCGATCATAAGGTACCCAGTTTAATCGAGAGCAGTTCCCATGTACCAATGAGTTTACTAACTTATACCTATGTACTGTAATAACCAACGCGTTTACGGCAAGGAAAATCATAGTGAGGTACCCTGCGCAATCATGTAAATGAATGTGTAACCATGATCCTATGGCTTGGACAAAGCATACCCCTAATGAAAAAAAAGGAAAGAAACCACGAGAAGTTTGATGAAACTTAACTATAGCTACGAAATAATTAGAATTATTCATTGTTTTTTTTATGTTAATAAATCAAGTGCGTGAAACTGTTATATCCTTATATTTATTGAATTACTAAAGTATGTAACTAGTTTGTATTGTATGTACCCTGGTATTTTGAACTTAGCACCATTGGTAGAAGTACCAGCTCCTACGTCGCCATTCTTGTCAATCGCCACCATTCCGATGGTGTCATGGTTGTATCTGTCAACTTTCACCTCCCTCGTAGAATGGCGATGGTGCAGTTTCTCAGATTTTGTATATGGCCCACAATATTTCTTTGGATCTGGACTGACTTGCTGTAAAAGTATAAATAATAATATTGATACATCGCAATTTTAATTTGTTTTAATATAGTTATTTTATTGATGACCAAGTTTTTGCCCGCAATTACGTACACGTGGAATTTGGAAGTCACTATCTAACTGTGTTTGCAGCCTATCAAGATGACACATGCACCAGGTTTTCCTTTGACCTTCAGTAATACAACTATGAAAATGGCATCTTATTCCGTGCGGAAGTTTTGCCGTGATGCACGTACAATAATACAGACTGACAGACAGACAAAAATTCTAAAGATTTTTTTGCCGTTTATTGCTCATATAAAGACTATTCATATATTTTCTGATGTATGTCCTATTTGCAGACATCAGCCAAGTGCAATTTTATAATACTTGAAAATAATAGGTTATCTGTAAAGTTGATCTCAGTAAAGCTTAACTGGTTCAAGATAAATTTATCAGTGTTCAGTGACACACTTATCTTAACAAGTGTCTTTTATCCTTATTTTGTGTTAAGTACATGAAAATACTCTTTACCTATCAATCTATACATATAAAAAATCCATAGAGTAAGTGTTATTGTTTGTTTGTCTGTACATTCGTGCATTCTGGGCACAACACCTAAACCATTGCAGGAAAGTTAATAGAGTTTTGACTTACTACATGTGTTTTGTAATTGGCTCATTAGAAAATGTTATTAATCAGTGATAAAGAATTTTCTACACCATGCAAAAGAATTTGAAAAGGTGATAAATTATCACCATGTCTAATTCAGATGTGGATAAAAGGTAGATTAATATAAAATTTAAATATTGGAAATAAATTTACTGAGTTCTCTTTCAAGGCTACCCTGCCTACCACACCCACAGAGGTCAACTGCACAGAAATTAAAGGGTGCTCCCACTGTGCTATATTAGCAACATTTATTTTTCAGTTTTTTGAAAAACTTTTGGAGCAGGAAATGGCTTAGCAGGGAAGTGTGCTTTTTAGGGAAATGGAAACTTAGTATAACTACTTATTACTCTACTAATATTTGTAAGAAATTAAGATCCTGTCATCTGAATGCCATGCGAACGAAGACGCGGGCACAGCTAGTGATTAATAAAATCTTATTACCATCCAAAAATTTGGCTGACAATTATCCTCATTATGCCATTTCTTCCACAAATTCTTAGATGTGAGAGTAGTGAGGGACTCTACTTGGAAGCCCATTTCTTCAGCAAACTGTGCCGCCAGCTCTCCAACCAGGAACGAGTGTTGGGTGTGCTCTAAAACATGACGAGCCACTGATATTGCGTTTTTGACTCGCCGGAGAGCCCCTACTGCACCAACATTCATAGTTCTTCTAAAATAATAATAAATTTATGGTTAAAATACTAAATAAGTCTATAAAGGAGTAAGAGTTGATAAAAAAGTAGTTTATATTCAGGGTAATTCCATCAAATTTAATAATATAGGTAATAAAAATCTTCCATATTGGTTCAACAGTATTTGCTAAAAAAAAGCCATTGAGAAAGGGTATGAAATGAAAATGATGTTGATAACAATGAATGTTTGACTGCTCAATTGAGCTCAATTGAATTGAGCAGTGGGGAAAAGGGATGTTGAAAATGATATTATAATACATACAGCTTAGTTTATAGATTATCTAGTTACAACAATTTTGGTTTAAAAAGGTAAATCAGTAGTAGTTACCCATCCATTATAAGGGCATCCAAGGTAGTTTCTCCATTCTCATCTGGACTCCCTCCGAAGCCCACTGTCCCGTCGCACTGCTGCTGTTCGCAGACTGACGCGCCCTGCTCCACGGCGTCCAAGGCAGAACCACCAGTGCTTAGCACGTCCCATGCTGAAAAAATTTAATTACAAAAACAGTACGTAGTAAATTCCTATTCCAGAGTCTGTTTAAATAAGCTTCATTTTAAACGTATCGCATTATTAGATATGGGTTTACCTTTCTTAGTAGAGTTAAGAAAATTCCAAGTAGTTACAACTATAGGAATATTAAGATCATCACATTTAATATACTGAAAACAAGGAATTAGCAGAATAAATAAAAGCTTCATTGTTTTCTCTAGTTACTGCTATTTATTATCGGTGTATTATAATATAACACTGCTTAACATAGTTAGGCTGCTGGCACTTTGTAAAAAGCCGACTTTTCTAAAATAAATTTTGTTTGAAATGAAAATGATAACATTCACATCACATTATCACATACATAGACAATCGTAACCTGTCAATATTTTTTTTAACTGTTTTTATAATTTGGGCACAAAAATTTACTAACCACACTCAAATTGTTGCGGTTTAAACAAACAGTCAAATAGCTTAGAGGTAAAGTATTGCCAGCTTGCAAATTTTCCCTTTATTTAGACGTACGCTTAAACGTGAAAAACTAAAATTGAAAAAGATTGACCTTGTAAATCTGTAAAAACATCAAAATGCCGAACAGAATATCAATACTTATATTATTGCTATTGGTTTTTTAGTCGGAATTACAACGGAAGCATTACAAATAGACGCATCATCAGTGAGTTGTAAGGACATCACCTTTATGTTGTAAGGACTTTTAAAAGTTTTATCTGGCAATTTTCATATTTAATTTGACATTGACAGCTTTTCTTTTGGCGGGCCACTGGCGGGCGCTGCATTTTGTTTGCTATTTTCAGTTTTGTTGATGGTTTTCATTTCAATTCAATCGTATTTAGTCTCGTTCTGTTTACTTTTCACAAGTAAATGAGAGAATAAAATACAAGTTTAACTCTTTCTAAGTTGAAAAATAAAATTCAGATTATGGATTTACAACTATTCTGTCGCGAGCTACCCAAAATTGTTAGTGACATGAAACTGTCGAATGATTTCGTTGTCCTGAAAACTGAAAACCAATACCAATTTTTCTTTCATCTTTGTTTTTATAGGAACTCCATGCTCATCTCGGTGGGTCGCTTAGCCGTTCCACTATGCTTGAGCTGAAGAGATTACACGCCGATGCCGGCATAGCCGACCAAACTAATACATTTTTTGACGAGTTCCTTATAGCCGCGGGTGATTCGAGAAACTTATCGCAGTATGTTCTATTGATTGTTAAAATTAATCTGTACTGTTATTTTAATAAGCTTTTAGCTTCACTTGTGTAAAGTAACGAATCACACTGGTGTGTAATATGTAGCACTAAAATACTACAACAAAAAATCTGATCTCGGAACTTAAATAAATAGAACCTTATAATATTCCATTTATGTACAAAGACTACAACATGCCTCAATGGTCCTAATTTTATGTAACTTATTTTAACTTGTTAAAAACTTGTTAACCTAACAAAAATGGTACAATCATGTTAATATGACTTGTTCACTGTAATTGTATTGTTAGAGTACCAAACAAAAAGTAAATAGAAAGCCATATGATATCACTTCTGTGTCTGTCCATCTGTCTGTTTGTCACAGCCAAATATTCCAGTAAACATGAAAGGTATCTACTTCCGCACACCTTACAGATTATGAAATTTCGTCATAACTTAGCTGCCATTGACAAGTCTACATTCTCATTTTCAGATGTTTCCAAGTATTCAGCATTGCCCATTCCCTCACAAGTACTCCGGAAGCTCTGGCCTTGGCTACCACCCTGACCCTTGCAGAGTTCCAGGAGGATGGATGCTGCTACATAGAACTTCGAAGCACCCCCCGCGAGACCCCAGACATGAGTAAAAGACAGTACATGGAAACCATTGTACAAGCTATCAGGTGAGTGAACATGCAACTTGTATGTATGTGTGAATATGTAAAACTTTATTGCACATGAGAATTAACAATAACAATTTCCAATAAACATGTATAGTTCACCTTTGTATAGTCGACCAAGAAATTCCTTGACCACTTTTCGACCATATTACAAAGGGATAAGGTTCAAAAGTGGTCAAGCAATTACTTGGTCGACTATACAAAGGTGAACTTACACCTTAAAAGATTTCTTCCAGTTTACGTTTGGGCCTTTGACAGTTTGTGAGATAAAGGGGGTTAGGTTTGGTGGATTTACTGTTATGAGAATATCTATCTCCCAATTCATAAATGGTATTCACAGTGGTGGATTTACCAGTAGGCTGAGTAGGCTGGAGCCTAGGGCGGCAGATTTTGGGGGTCGGCAAATTTGGTCCATTTTCCATCTCCGCTTTGGCCTGCCCGGACGCCGGCAGGTGGCGAAAATTGAATAGCCTACTGGCGGCAAATGTGTAAATCCGCCACTGGGTGTTAACTGGGTATTCATTATTAAAAACTGAAAAAAAAAGTTAATGATACAGTATCATAGAGCTTATCTCAGGGTTTCATTTTCAAAATTGTATACCCTAAATAGTTTTAAAAGTGTCTCATCATGGAGAGGGCCCTAATGTTAACATCAAAGAAAACCCATTAAATTCATATTTACAGACCATTATCTTGTTTACAGGGCATCATCCTAATTAAGAAGAACAATCAATTTATCCAATAAACACTTCTATTTTGTTCCAGGAAAGCATCATCGAATCTAACAATAATATCCAAAATGATAATTTCCATAGATCGTAGATCCTCGTCAGCAGTCGCTGAAGAAACAACCGACATGGCTGTAGAGTTCTACAAGAGTTACCCTGATGTAGTGGTGGGGATAGAACTCAGTGGCGACCCTACCTCTGGCAGTTTTCAGGATTTTGTCCCAGCACTAACCAGGGCTAGGAAAGCTGGACTGAAGGTATAGTTGGGGTATGAGTGAAAGCCAAGAACAACAATGTAGTACCAAACCCTAGAATACTGGCCAGAACCAGAAATGGTAGCATGCTACTGCATTTTGTATGGCAAATGAGAGATTTGGAGGCTCAAGAACCTTAGGTGCTTTGATAGATCTGGGTGCTAAATTAAAATTTATTTTAAACTGTATCATATTTGTGATTAAAATATTAAAAATCCTTATTGTTTTGTAATAGGTAACCCTGCACTGTGGAGAGATTTGCAGCCCAACAGAAGTATTGCAAATGTTGGACTTTCAGCCTGAGAGGATTGGTCATGGTACCTTCATACATCCCAGGCTAGGAGGCACTGCTGAAACTTGGGATGCCTTGTGCAAACTCAAAGTGCCTGTAGGTTAGTACAGTTTTATTCACCTATCATGTTATTTTCCGTGTAGGTTTCCCTCGAATTTAAATTGTGAATGCTATTTATTTTTATTAAATCCAAAAGCCATTGTTAATTTTCTTTATACATAATAATAACGGCTATGCTTAACACGAAACGCTATTTGCCACAAGATTGCATGCCTGCGGAATAAGACAATCACCCAGTTTATTTATTGTTTCAGAAATCTGCCTAACTAGCAATGTTAACACTAAATTGATACCTAACTACGATGCCCATCAATACAAGGAGTGCTGTGAAGCTCATGTACCAGTAATCATTTGTGTAAGTACATATTGTAGGTACGAAAAAAAGTTTTAAAATAGAACTAACAATTTTGTTAATGTGTTTCTTACTTAATATTATGAAATTAATTTATTTCAGAACAAGTATAAATGGTGACAACGCTGTCATGTGTTTTTAGGGTTCCGTACCTCAAAAGGGGAAAATGGAACCCTTATAGAATCACTTCATTGTCCGTCTGACTGTCTGTTATTTTTTCGTGCCAGTTGCTGTAATATAAAGTTTATGTTATTGGTATAAGATTTAATATTTCTTGATAGTAACAATGGCCACTTGCATCTTAGTTGTATGAAACTCCTATTTCTTAAATGCTTTTTCTATAAACTATTGATAATGATAATAAATATTTTGTTACAGACTGATGACAAAGGTGTGTTCGCAACTTCATTGTCCCAGGAATACCTAATATGTGCACAAACATTTGGCCTGAGCCAGTCCCAATTGGCCAGGTTAGCCCTTGAGTCATGTCAATTTGTGTTTGATGAAAATTCGCGAAAACCCCTAACCGATAAGATTCTGAAATTTATTGAAAAAAATGGACTCTAAAAATTTTGACGACAATAATAAAAACATCCTGTGATTTGTTGAAATATTTGTTTTTTATGTCATCATCATCATCAGTCGCTACGATGGACAGGATGTGGGCATTCACTGTTAAATTTGGATATAGACCAACCACAACCAGCTTCTTTGATCAGTGGGTCGATACTCGAATTTTGACTTTCGAGCGCTCGACACTCGCCAGCCGCGGGCCAATCAAATACGCGAGCGTACATTTTAGACGGCATTGATTATCGCGCGGCCGGCGAATGTCGAGCACACAAAAGTCAAAATTCACCCAACTGGTCATGAGTCCGCCTTGTGGGAGGCCTTGGTCCCGTTTACAGTGTGCAGTCGCCATTCGAAACCCAGTCTTCCCCTAGTTCTTCTGGAAGCATGGTCTGAATACTTATAGCGGACTGTTACTTTTGTTTATAGGTAAATGGTAAGTCAACTTTGTTGCTTTGTGCAGTTACCACATATTCCTATACATTGGTAAGTCCTAGACTGCTGGGCCTGCTCTCCCGGCAGTCAAGCACAGTAATGTTACTGTGACTTGCCAATGTTTGCCAAAGAAATCATAATAGCATTTTATTAGAAGTTTCCACAGAGTATTTTAAAAGCTCGTCGCGTCTCCTTAGCCTAAAATTGGATGCTTCATCGGTAAAAGTATTATTACCCTATACTCTGAGATTGTTTGCCGTTATTGTCTTTAGGACCATGTATTCGGCTTTACAAAAAAAAAAGGTGACCATAAACAAAAGAGTTGAAAGGTATGACAGCTACTTGACATGTTAGATAACCTATAAATTAAATTGTTACTGGTGCAAGTTTCATAACTTTCAGTCTTTCGTAATAATAAAGAAATAGAGCATTCGTGAATAAACTTTTACTTCACTATGAGTGACTTATCCGATTATGCGAGCCCGAAGCCGGGAGATTCTGAACTCCAAGATTTTCTAATGGTGGAAAAACAAAAAGCTCAGTTCCATGCTCAGGTGACTAAACTTTCTGTGGTTTAACTCTTAAGGATTCAAAGTGACATTATATTTTAATTATTATGTATTTGGCGTTTCTTTCTAGATACACGAATTCAACGACTTTTGCTGGGAAAAGTGCGTGGACAAACCTGGTGCTAAGTTAGATTCCCGTACAGAGACTTGCATCACCAACTGTGTAGAGCGGTTTATAGACGTCTCGTTACTCATCACGAACAGATTTGCCCAGATGCTGGAGAAAGGAGGCGGCATGCACTAAACCAAATTAACTTAAGCCCTCACTTTAGTCATAAACTCATTAAAACACTCTTAGATTAGTATATGATGTTGCAAGAAGTTGGAATGTGATGTAACTTGGCTAAAAAGATGCAGTTTATTGTTAAGCGTTTATGATTTATTCAGTATGTCTTGTGGAAGGGCCTGTAAACCCTAGCTTATGGTTAGATGTGTATTATTTGAGGTTTAAAAAAATGCTGCATTTACCCAGATAAATTAACCCAAATTTTGTTCCCTTTGTGTATATTTATGCTTAGCTCAATGAGATATCTATAGGCTAGTTGGTTTTGTCACAGTACCTAGTACCTACCTACCAGTACTGTTATAATTTTTGATTTGAAAAAATAAAACATTTCATACCGTAAATTACTTTATAATTTAATCTTGTAGAAATACAATCAGTTCATAATGGGACATAATGATAATCAGTTACCATTCTTAAGATCAAAACAGTAAATTTCAGACTTAATTACATACACGTTCCGTTTTCAATTAACACTTATGCCTTAAGAGAAAAAATGAATCAATTAAAGTTAAAGGAGAATGGGCAAATTGTCCCAAGTGCTGTATACAGTTGTGCTATATCTTATTAGAAAGCTCTCAATAAGAGCTTAATTTTTTTATATGACAGCAAAACCGAGATGTTTGCAGGGAAAAAGCTACAGCCCATTTTATACCTCACTTTGTACTAGCAGTTGTATGAAAAGTATCTGTAAAATCATTTTCGAGATATAGCCGAAAGATTTTAACCACGCATTACTGAGGCCACTAGAAGTAAAAAACGTAATGTGAGCATAGGTCTAATTTGGTGTTTTTTTTTTTTTTCATACAAAACAATGATTAATGCTGCAGACACCTGGTCTTCGAAACATAGCCTATGATGATCCTTACACCGAGTACTACACGTCCATACTACTCACTATTGTATACAAGGGTTGGGACAGCGCCCATACAAAAATGCCCATTCACCTTTATACGAAAAGTATAAAATTTTATGGCATGCAAGTAACCTGTATAAAATATTAGAGAATCACCATACTTCAAGTTCATTCAGTGTGCTGGTTGTCCAATTGGTTTTTTTACATGGCACAAATGCCAAAAGTGTTAACGGAAATGCTCTTATTACTTCTTATTAAAAGAAACATCTTTTTCACCAAAGGTTAAGTTACCAGTGGCATAACTATGATACTTGAACTTTATTGTTAGTGTTAACCATAAATTCCAGAGTCAATATGCACGGAATTCAGGACTAGGCACTGAAAAGTTTAATTAAAACATTTAGTCTACTTATACCCAGTTATGCCAATGATGATAAAAATGCTAATTGAAGTAATTATCTTCCTACACGGCCAAGTTTTGTATCCGTACGAGGGTCTGCAGTGACCTTCTGCACTGCGACCAGTGCTTCATTGATCTTGGTCTGCAAGTTTCTAAGGTCCTGCACGAAGAGGAGCTTCAGGACATCAGTCGGCTGTTGTATGATATTGGCTTCTGTCACAGCTGTGTCAGGATGAGGGTTGGTCTTCAAGATTTTGTTGAGAGCTGAGAGACGAACCTTTGCATCTGGATGTGGACCTATCCCTGCCAATGTTGATACTCTGTCCACACCTGCTTTGAATGCAGGACTTGAAACTGTAAACAAAAAATAAATGAAAAATATGATCCCATAAATGAGCAGATTTAATGAGAAAATATACTCACAGTCTAGATTGTCAAGTGGATTTGAAGATACTACATTAGGAGTAGCCTGCTTGGGTTGCTCAGTTTTGATTTCCTTGTACTTATCAACTGGAAACAAAGACATATTAGTATAATAGGTAATATACATAACATTTTCAGGGAAATTTCTAAAAATAGTTCCATACCGTTATCAGCATATTCTAATCGAACAGCATAAGACATCAGCCAATTTAGTTGCTCGTTGGGAGCTCCTCCGACAACCGGACTGACGAGGTCCCTCTGGTATGCGTCATAAGCCGCGTTCCATTCCTCGTTGTCGATGTTCCTCAAACCTTCCCTTTCTTCAATCTTATAATGCCTAATCTTCTGGTCCTCCAGCCAGAGAACTACACTCCTATACTCGCTTAGATCTGTAAGATACACAAGACATAACAAGCGTATTGGCAATATGAAAATACTCGGTGACACGCAGTAAATACATTACTTACTGTCGCAGTTGAAACTTTCAGGATTAGGATGGCCTAGCGCCGACAGTTTTAGCTTGAACATGCTGTTCATGATGCAATTTAGTGTAAGTAGTCTTACTTTACGAAATAAATATCTAGGTTTCAGGCACAGCCTAGCCGGGGAAACGATTTTTTGACATTTCACATAGAGTTGCCACGGTATAAGCTGAAAATATCCATGATAAATATGAATATTTTTTGGTGTCATAGTTTTAGAATTATAACATACATATCGAAAAGGATTATTACTATTTTCTTACTTTTTTGGTGCTGTGCTGATAAACATGAGCAATTTCCTGAAAGTTTGTTCTGAGTTTGTGACGTAGTCTTATAAATAATTACGAGAAGTGAATCCCTAAATTTCCGAATAATCTTTAGTATAGCAAGACCAAAGGTCTGAAGTCTATTTGAGGCCAATTAATAAACGACAATAGTACAAGTATAATGCGTAGGTAATTAGTTATTAAAAGCCTCAAACAGTTGAGAATTTGAACCACAGATTTGAATTGAACACAATTTCTAATGTCAGTTAGCTTATGTTTCATACATTGAAAATGTTAGTTTTGAAGTATGAGAGTCCCGACCCTTGACTTCTTGGATGAAGGACTAAAGCATGGATATAGCTTCAGTACTTGTCAAGTGTACATAGCCAAAGCTGTCAAAATGGTCACCTTTGTGTGCGTCAAGGTAGTAAAACCTGCAAATTAATAAGAAAAACGTAGAGTATACTACCTTAATGTAAACATTACCATAGCCAAAGGTGACCATTTTGTCTATTGGTCGTGTACAGGGTGTCAATTGAAGAATATGAGTATGTAGTCATCTCGTCATCTCTTTTTGGCACATTGTATTGCCATTTAAAGTAAAGAGATCAGATAATAAAATATCGCTTTCAATGTTAAGACTTTTTCTATGCTGTACTATTTCTATGCTCGACTTGAACGTTGTGATTATAGAATCTTTGTAGTATCTTTGCTTGTCGTGAAGTAGGAATAGGAAGACGTAGGTTGTGGCCCGTTTCACTAAACTACAAGTTACAATTTTACAAGTCTAAACCGGCAACATTGGTCAATAATGACCAATGGCAATGGGCATAATGACCAATGTTGCCGGTTTAGACTTGTAAAATTGTAGCTTCGTGGAACGGGCCACTGATGATTAAGCAGCTGATGGCCTCGCTGCCAATACTTCAATAAAAGAAAAAAACATAGATGACGTAACTTATGTCAAAGTTGTCAAACTGATAACAGATAAATAATATTTCAGGAGTAATCCGTGTGATACGTGTACCTAAATAATTAAATTAAATTTTTCAATTATCTAAAATATATGAAACGACAAACACTGACGTTTATTAACTCCACCATTTAGCAGATAAATCAAACATGTCCACTTGGGTCAAGGAAAACTGTGTGTCGTTTTTTCAACTTTTCTGTATAAAAGTTGTAAAAACGGGTCGTATACCGCAGCACATAGCTTTTATAATGGATGGTAATCGGCGATTTGCAAAGAAACATAGCGTGCAAAGCAGTATTGGCCATTCCAAAGGGTTTGACAAACTATCGGAAACGCTAAAGGTTCGTAAACATTAGCACAATTTTTTCATTCGGCAAGAGTCATTTATAAGGAAGTTAATTTGACGCAAGTTATTCTCTGTTGCAGTGGTGTCTGGATCTAGGTATTCCAGAGGTTACTGTTTACGCATTCAGTATAGAGAACTTCAAGCGGTCAGAAGAGGAAGTTACTGCTTTAATGGACCTGGCTCGTGACAAGTTTCAAAGACTGTTAGATGAAATGTAAGTGTAAAAGAAAATTTTAAGCAGACAGTAACTGCTATGGGCCTTATTTATGTCTTTTATGCTCTTTTGGTGTCTATCACCAAATATGCATGTTGCATTTATATCAATGTAATGGCTGTATGTATTGCTATCTGCAAATTGCAGTATAAGTTATTTATTTAAATACTTCAAGGGACAACAGACAACTGTACAATGGAAAGTAGCATACAAATTACTCTTGTATATATTTTTTCATTGATTAGATTTAGGGTTTGTAAAATTCTGATTTATTAAATCCTGATAAATTCTCATTACACAAAGTAGGCACTTTTTAAGTTGTCAAGTTGAGGAAAACCAGTCTGCATGACCCTATCCTGATATAAGAGTGTAGCCGTGTTTTAAATGTTCATTGTATTTTTGTAATAAGAGCCCAAATGACGAGTATTATTTCCTGTAAGTTTCAGCTTCCTATCTTTGTTATTTTCTGATACAATTTTTTTACTTTTCATAAAAAAAACGAAAACGGCTAATGCGATTTATGTAAACGTTTTGTACAGTAATCTATATACATATAGAGACTCACATATTCTTTAAATAATATTTTGTTTTATAAAAAAAAAATTGATAAATGTAGGAAATAAAGCTTCAGTATTTTTTTCTTGCTTTCTAGAAGAGACACCAGCAGTTCTTCGTTAGGTAATTGCTTATATAAAGATCCGCAATATATATTTCTTTCAAAATAATCCAGTTAGTACTTCATACTAGAAAATAGAAAAATAAAATACAGTAAATAGTTGGTGGAAGGGCTAGGCTCTTTTCACTGTAAAGTTTGTTGTATGAAATTCAAAATTATATTAAAATGTTGATGCCAGTTTTTATCTATATATTCCAGTCATCAGATAAATGAGTGGGGTGTCCGTATTCATGTGGCAGGGCGCTTGACGTTGTTGCCAGACGACCTGCGCGCCCTCGTGTCGCGAGCCATGCTGGCCACCCGACACAACAACAAGCTGAGACTTAATATTGCTTATGCATACACAGGTATATTGAAGTTGCGAAAACATGAGAAATTATTAGTTTGTGCAAGTTGACTCTAGCGTTATCCTATACTAGTGCATATTAATACTATTGAGGCAACTCGCACACTCTAACTCAGCTGGTATATAAAGAAACCATCATAGACATCTGAATGGAATAATTATAAGCAAAAAATTGTTTGCAGCCCGTGACGAAATCACTCGTGCAGCATCGCACGTCATTGATGGTGTGAATAACAATGAATTGCTGGCTGTGGACATTGATGAGGACCTGATATCACAAACTTTAGACCTCAGTGAACCGGAGTTATTGGTCCGGACATCAGGGGAAGTTAGGCTTTCCGATTTCATGTTGTGGCAGGTATATTATCCATTTTTTTATTGGCACAATGTGCCTTTCACATAAGAATAAGACATAGTTTTGATATTTCAAAGATAAATCTTCAAATCAAATTTATGTAAATCTTGGTACAGTTGGTAGCAGAAGAGATCAAAAAGGATTTATACAAGACTCAATTGCCAAAAGACTAAGAGCTTGTTTAGGCCTTTTTAAACTCTACAGTGTTTAGCTACTGCTGCTGTTTGTGCTATAGTTAAGGACTAATAGTTTTTATAACGAATGTCCACTGTTTCATTGGAATGTGAGAATTCCTCGCAGGCAGGCGAGCAACTGGTGAATCTCAGATCTTGAAATTAAGAAATCTCCAGTTTCCCTGATGCGTTTTCTAGCAAACTGACGAATAGAACTGCATCTGGACATGATAGTGTTTGCTACATTTTATGTTTTTGTATTATTTACAGATATCAAACACTGTGTTGTACTTCACTGATGTGCTGTGGCCTGAATTCACCATTTGGAACCTTTTGACAGCAATAATACATTTCCAAAGGCATGCTTCGGTAACAACTGCAGAGAAAGTTTTGAGTGAACGAAAATTAAAATTCACTGAAAACTTGGAAAGCAAAAGATGGCAAGAACTAGAAAAATATCTAGCATAATATTAAGAATTAATTAGAACCAACAAAAGTTGGTTAAAAATATTTATTTCAAACTTATGTATGTTATCCATAATTTTAAATAATTTATAGACAATAATGATCACTTTATAAAAGGAATCACTTCAAAACCTAATTTTATTTTCCCTTAATAGTGTACTTAGAATATGTTTTGGTAGGGTCATATGGCTCCCATCTTGATGCAGGAAAAATGTGCTTGTTTCTTTCGTACCAAGACCTGGGTAAAGAAAAATGAAATTAGTGTCTATCACTGTCACATACAATATGTATATTATAGTGTCACATATTTTTGTAAAAAAAAAACTTGTCATCAGAGCTACATACAAATTTCAAATCATTTTGGACTGAAAATTGACTGGCAAAATGTTACCTAAACTTACAAATAACACTCCGCGGCAAGTAGAAGAACTATAAACTACATAAATAAATTTAAATTTGTGAAACTTTGAGAAAAAACAGGTAGCTTACCTCAAAAGCACTTTCCCAGCATGCGAGTCTTGCTTTTCTTGCGTTGCGTCATTGACCAGTCTCACGTCGTCGGCTGCGTCAAACTGGAAAAGAGGCCCACTTTTTCCTCGAGCCTGAAAATACAAAATATTATTACAAATTCTGAAATAAAATTTAAAGGCGACAAGTATGTAATAAAAGGATAAACAAGTAGACATTCAAATTGAATTTATTATGTAGGTACTGTCAGCCAATTTGATACATAGGCCACTCCACTGTAGAACCTTATCACAATAAATGTCTTTAAACATTCTACAGTGGCCTATGAATTAAATTGGTTGACTGTACTTAACAAAGCAATACAATGATTTTTTTTTTTTTTTTATTTATAAATACAATCTACAGCATTACAGTCGGTGATCAATGCGCCATAAATCTTAAGCTAAACTAAATTAAAAACTCAGTAACAATATATATGTAACAATAACAAAGAAAAAAAACTATACATAAGTTATATTTGCACACTAGACCGCCTTACGTCCATTCCCTCACAGAACCTCAAACATTCAGAACACACAGCTGCCCATCGCCACGCAAACAAGTCACATTCAGGTGCTGATGCCAAGAGAGCGTTGAGCAGTGTTAGGGCGCGGACCAGCGGAGAGTTCCTGTGCGACACGGTGCGTGCCGTCGGCATTATATTATAATGCATGGATCACAGCATGGACAGTGTCATACTAAATGACATCAGAAAAATGGCCCGACGTGAGAATACAGGTTGACGCCAATGTTACGCAAATTATTAGTTTACCATTTATAGTCATCGGATTTACAACTTTACGTCTAAGTGCATAAAATAATAACTTATTAAGTTTCGTTGCAAATAGGTTTTTTACAAAATCATAGTATGCCAGCAGCGCCGTCGGTTCAACAGACAGCGCGAGCGATTGTCGATTTATTGTACTTTTGTTCGACTTCTAATGCGGCCATTTTTTAAACGCTGACTAGAAGTCCATTATAGGTCAGTGAAGCACTAACTACATTCACAGTAGTGCTCGCACAAACGTTTCTAAATATTTAAATAAAACACTTATAAAGTCTGAATGCATATGTAGTACACAAGTTTTAACTACAAATAGCGATCAGCAAGCTGCAGCAAGTCCATACAAAGTAGAAATATCCGTGGAGATTTCTGCGAAATTCTCATATGCAAGTTAAATATTTATATAAGAGTTACGCAATTTTCCTCTCCAGCTCTCTTTGTTGCAATACCTTGGTGACAATGAAGTCGTAGAATGTGTAGTGGTGAGGCAGGATGAGGTCCTCCTTGACATACATCAGCTGGTCAGCAGACACAGTTTTCAGTTCACTGAACTCTGGCCTCAGCGTGTCTAGGCAACGCTGCAAAAACTGGTATATGGAGTTTCCTGAAAATGTCAATTAATTGAGTTACAAAGACTAGCCAAGAGAGTATGGCCACACACCAAATTTTTTTTTGTTGTAATATAGGAAGGCAAACAAGCAAGTGGGTCACCTGATGGTAAGTGATCACCACCACCTATAGACATTAGACACCCGCAATACCAAGAAGATTGCAGATGCGTTGCCAACCTAGAGGGCTAAGATGGAATACCTCTCGTGCCAGTAATTACACCTGCTCTCTTGCTCTCCACGCCGGAACACAACAGTGCAGGCAATGCTGCTTAGCGGCAGGATTAACGAGCACGACGGTGGTAGCTAACCGGACGGACCTTGCACAAGGTCCTACCACCTGCAATAAAAATTAACCCTGGAATGGTAACTTTAAAAGATAAAATATCTAGCTCATTTAGCCAAAAATCTCATAATTATATTTTCTTTGGGTACTTAAAATAAGGTAAACAAAATAGTCACGTTACTCGGCAAATCAACCAATCAAGTCAATGTTTTGGATCTATGGAGACCTAAAAGATTGATTTGATTGGTTGACTTGCCAAGTCAAGTGACTTCTTTTGTTTACCTTATTTTAAGTACCTAAAGAAATAAACTATAGACAAATGCCATGTTGTTTTTTATAAATGGCTTAAAGGATAGTTACCGGCAATTACAGGGTTAATTTTTATTTTAGGAAATAGTTACACAACTTCAAAAAAAATCTAATTCTATATAAATAAAACAGTAAAATAAAATGGGGCCTAAAATACCAATGACCTTAGATCAATAAGGCGTTATTATTCTAAGCCAATGACTAAAATCTGGACTTAAGTAGGAATGACTAAGTTCCTAACAAGGGAATGGGAAATACAGTATGAAAAGTGTCACCTTTTTTCAAAGTGACATTCCGCCTGTGTCCAGAGCCATCCCAGTAGCTGAATGTGACCGTGATGGGTTCGTCTTTGAGGCTGGCCTGTGTCATCACCCACTCCAGACGCAACTCTTCGCGTAGCTTCAGGTCAGCTTCCTCCCGCTCGCGATCTGGCAGGAACGATGTGTCCACGTCCGGATTCTTGCGAATTTTCTTTAATGTCTAAAAGTATGAAATAATAGAATTTTATACATAAAATTTTCAGTCTAAGTCAATATCTTGCTTCAGATTAGGCTTACTGGAAGCACTTTATGATTATGAATGTCAGAAAATTTACCACCGGTTCGGAAATAACCTCTAATGAGAAGAAACCGGCAAGAAACTCAACAAACTTCTTTTTTTTGGCGGCACATTTTCTGAGTATGCCCGCCTACTGGAGAGGTAGAAGTTTGTATTCACAAAGCCATTTTTGAGATAAGATTTTTGTTAAAACTCAATTCTTGAAGAGTTCGAAAAGGACTACACAAACTCCTAATTTGTTTACAATAGTCGTGACAGGCGCGGCTTACTCCGTGAAGCGACCAAAGTATCGGCGTACCACTGCACTGAGGCCGGCGCAATTGAATTGCCGCGCGTGCGATTCGTGCGAATGAATACAAGTTCTGCGATAGACAAAGCGGCATTCAGTAGGACGCTTCTTAAACCTAAATGCCGTTTTTGTTGGTAGTAAAACTTCTGTACTTTTACTATTATTTGCATTGTGGGTAAAGGCAGGGGGGTGCCAAAGTCAAAGTCAAAGTCAAAGTCAAAATATTTTATTCAGATTAGGCTTACAGGTAGCACTTATGAATGTCAAAAAATTTACCACCGGTTCGGAAAAACCTCTGATGAGAAGATACCGGCAAGAAACTCAACGAGGTGTAATTTTTTTAAATAAATCAAAATTACAATGTTATTTTACATCTCAAATATTCAAAATTTTTACAATTTAACAATTTAACACAGCAGGTGTACAATCTTTGGGGCCAGGGATCGCCAATACAGATCGGGATCATTTCCAAACATCCTTGTCCAAGATATAGTCATTGATTTTATAATACGCCCGAGAAATTAATGTCTTCTTGACAATAGATTTAAATTTTGTATCATTTAGTTCAGTTATGTTTTTTGGAATTTTGTTGTAAAATCTTACACAATTTCCCATGAACGACTTATTGGTTTTAGCCAGTCTGTAAGTTGGAACTTTAAGCTTTCCTGTGTTTCTAGTAGCCTTTGGCTTATCGACGTTGGTAGGGAAATTGCATATATTTTTCCTAACGTACATGATTATTTCAAAAATATATAGCGACGGTAGGGTTAAGATGTCTATTTCCTTGAAAAATTCCCTTAATGACTCACGAGTATCCATATTATAAATTGCTCTAACTGCCCTTTTTTGCAAAATGAAAACTGACTCAATGTCTGCAGCAGATCCCCATAAAATAAGGCCGTACGAAATAATGCTATTAAAATAGGCAAAATAGACCAACCGTGCCGTCGCTACATTGGTTAGCTGCCGAATTTTTCTTACTGCAAAAGCAGCTGAACTCAACCTACTTGCTATCGCTGTGACGTGGGAACCCCACTGCAGTTTAGAATCGAGTGTTATTCCTAAAAACACAGTTGATTTTATGAATTCAATCGTTTGACCATCTAATTTGATATTTGAGACTGAAACTATATTAGTTGAATTTAACAATGAAAATTTAATACATTTAGTTTTATTAGGATTTAATACCAAGTTGTTGGCAGCAAACCATTCAGATACCTTGGACAGGGTGTCGTTGGGTTCAATGAATTCAGTATCTTTCCTATTAACCTTGAAGAGTAAAGAAGTGTCGTCAGCAAACATGACGATGCCTGATCTTCGGCTCACCATATATGTAAGGTCATTTACATAAACAAGGTACAGGAATGGAGCAAGAATTGATCCTTGAGGCACTCCCATCTCGACCACAGATCCCGATGATATTGCTCCATTTATCGCTACCTTCTGATTTCTCTGCACTAGGTAAGACTTGAGTAGATCTAAAGAGATGCCACGAATGCCATAGAAATTTAATTTACAAATTAAGGTGTCATGGTCTACACAATCAAATGCTTTGGAAAGGTCGCAAAAGACACCTATGGCGTCATGCGACTCTTCCCAAGCTTGCAAAAGTCTTCCGTCTTTTTTATTTTTAATGATTTAAAGGATTTAAGAATATCGAAAGGAGAGACTTTTGTAAATTTGAATTGAGTAATGTTTTGGATACTAACATTTTGTTCTAATAGGGCTTCAGCGAATTTTGAAGAGGACGCGAGACACTTTGTCGTTTTGGCGGGAATTTCTGAGAAGTGTGTATTAAATTCGTCAGCTACTTTAACGGCGTCCGTTATTATAGTATTATTTATTTTTAGTGAAATAGATGAGTCTGTGTTTTTTCGTCGGCCTGTTTCGGTATTTATTATTTTCCAAACTGTTTTAACTTTATCATTTGATAATTTTAGTTTATTATTTACGTGTGCTGCTTTTGCTTTATTACATACGATTTTAAATAATTTTGAATAATCCCTAACGTATTGGTGGAAGCGTTCGTCAGTAGTACAGGATTTTCTATCATACAGCTCATATAAGACGTTCCTACTCTTTCTTATTCCAGTTGTAGCCCATTCATTAAATGTTAATTTACTTCCTACTTTAATACGTTTTTTAGCACAGGTTTTATCGAATTCTTTACACACGGTATTTAGGAGTATTTTGAAATGTTTATTGGGATCGTTTGAGATTACTTCTAGATTGGTAATTTTTTGCGCGATGTTGGTTTTGAGACGATCAAGTCTATGTTTATCTAACGGCCTAACTTCTATGATTCGATCTGTACTGCCCTTGGCCCGAGGCAGCTTCACTAATTGCGCTTTATGGTCCGAGCGAACTCCGCTTATAATAGCTTTCTCTAAATATCTACAATTTAAACAAATGTTATCTATGCATGTGGCCGAAGTGGGTGTGACTCTGGTTGGTTCGTTAAAAGAGCAATCTAAATTAAATGACTTTAAAAGAGACACAAACTGATCTCTTTCAACTGATTGTGACAAAATATCTATATTAAAGTCTCCGCAGACTACCACTTTTTTATTACCATTTACAGATTTCCTTAGAACATCTTCCATAGCATTAACAAATATGGGAAGATTTGAAGTTGGTGGTCTATAGATGCACAATATTAAGTACTGATCCGTCTCTGCACAAGCGATCTCACACACACGTTCCACAGAGAGGCCAGACAGATCTTTTCGCGCTCTGAACTTTAAATGATCTTTAAACAAGATAATACAGCCGCCTCCTGCCGCGGACTCCCTGCAGAACGCGCTGGCCACTACATAATTATTAACATTAAATTTCATCATATCTTGTTTTAGCCACGTTTCTGTTAAGCAGATAATATCTAGATCCATAGTTTCAGACAATAATTCTAAATCTAATATTTTGCCAGAAAAGCGATTTATATTTTGATGAAGTAATGTTAAACTACTTAGCTTCTCTATTGTCGTAGTAGGTAGTTTAAAGACAAGTCCTCGGTCGGAGATGTCGTCCTAACAGGGGAGGGGGGAGGAGGATGATTTCCGAATACGGAATTAATAAAACATGCTAAGGATTTAGCAAGCTTGTCAGAAGTAAATTGATACTCACTAATAAGATTATTAGTGTCAACTCCGCACTGTAGGTATGCTCGGCCAGCTTGTCTACAGAGCAGGCAAATAGCAGTAGGTTGTCGGCTTGCCGCGCACCCGCTCGCTCGCCCTCGCTGTGTCAATGTAATTCAAAACTAATGTAGTGCAACTACCGTTCAGCTAGATTTTTTTTGGGCTTTTGATTGCACTGCGCTCCATCATCTATGATCTACTAACATGAAATGGGTCTAAATGGTCTTCCTAGATTTGTTTACATGTACAGTAAACAGGATATCCATCCACTTAGTTAATTAGTTGTTTACAAACAAGTTTAACAAAACATTGTCATGTCCTAGCGCCATTTTCCATTTTGTTCATATCACAATCCTAGGTTATAACATAGGAGTAAATGGCATCTGGCCTTGGGCAACCCAGTGACAGGAAAACTAGACCAGCAGTTGTCATGGCAACTATTAGGGATCGAACTTTACGATCATAAATCCACTCCGCTAGCCACTAAGCCACTAACACTCTTAAACAAGTAAAGCTCAGGAAAAGCTTGAAAAAAATCACATTATACCAAACTCTACGAAAGCCATTCAGTATCCTATTAACATATGGTATTGTTTACTTACTGGTTCCTCTTTATCCCGCCAGCTCTTCTCTTCCTCCTTTGGTTCAATGCTGGGCTCAGTGTCATCGTCGTCTTCCTCCTCATCACTCATGGCAAACGACAGCGCCTGGATCTGCCAACAGAAACTAGTTCAATTAGGACTACATTTGAAAACACATATCAATCCTGATTATGGCTGGATAAGGTCATCGCAGATTAAAAATATATACTCAGGCACAAAATTACCCCATTGGAGGTTTAAGCATGTATCCGTGCCTGATAATGGATGTCTTAAGCATGGATGTTCCAAAGCTAACTTTTTACTTGATTTTCACTGACGCCAAACTGATGTGTCAAGTTTTTTACACAATTACATAGCATGCTGTCTAATAAATGTCTCCCCCATTTTGGCCTTATATATGTTATTTCAATAGTATGAGAGAGTGGTAATTAGCTGGATCTTTCCAACTGCATGGTAAATACAGTTTTTATTACTGGGACAGTTTGTTGGTGGTGGAATGGTCTGAAACCATAGGGGATACACTGAAACTGTCTTAGGAATCATTAGGTCTTGTTCTAAAAACAATTTGGGCTTGAAGTTTATTGGTGAAACAAAAGCTATATTTATATGGACTAATTGTGTTGAGTTTTAATAGACTAAGCTAGTAGGTTAAGTATTAACTTGCGAGAAACAAACAGTTTATTTGAAGATAGAAACCTGTCGTTTTTGTTTGTTTTTCTGGGCCTGTTTTGCCTCAATTTCCTTTTGCCTCTCCTTCTCTTTCTCAGCTTTCTTCTGTGCTAATTTCTTCTCTCTTTCCCGCACGATGTGCTCCTGTTTCGCTTTCATCTCGTCAAGAGTTACCAGACCAATAGTAGAGCTTTTGAGCTGCTGTTCAACAGCATCGTAATGTGTTGCAAATTTGTTCTCAATATTATTTATTTTAAGGTCTTCTTCTATTTTCTTCTTACGCAGTTCTATCTCCTGTTGTGCTTTCTCTCGCTTCTTCATCAGATGCATGGCTCTGCCAGCTTCAGAAGCTGCACCTTTGTAGTGCGCCATGGCTGCTATGTATTCTTTCTCGGGTTAACTGAACTTGATTTACACTGCACAAAGACTTACTGGTACCACTATATCTCTCTAATTAGTGACTGGGCACTGCTGCTGTGATCAAACAAAAACAGAATACCAAGATAGGACGTCAATCGAAAGCTACACTGCTACAGCAATCAACATCAAAGGAGCACAGAACCGAACAGAGAAAGAGTAATAAATAACTACGTGTGTCAACTGTCAATGGAGCGGAGCCCGAGATTCAGCCCGAGCGATCGAATTTTGTAGAAAACTCGTAGTAGGCAGATAATTACGTCAAGTGGAATCGGATCTGTCTGCCTGTGTCTGTGCAATTAATGTCATAAAATTAAAAACAAAAACCAGGGTTGTTCAGAGTTGCCAAGTTATCCACTTTTTGGCTAAGTCTGGGAGCTTTTCAGACTACTTTCGCCTAAACTTAAAAATTTCATAGCTATATTTATTTATTTTCTAATCTACCCATTTAAGTCGTTTGTGCAACTTGTAAAATGATGCATCCTACATATATTTTTTATTTACTTTTAGATGATAATATATAAACAGGAATATAGTCGATAAGTTATTTTATGTAAAAAAAAATGCAACTTTTCATTGAATGTCTCTCACTTACCCAGCTCCATATTTATTTATTCCATAAGTTCCATAACTAAATAACATAGCTAAATAATGAACATAAATGTTCGTAACGTAATTTGTCAAATCGACATGACTTTTTAGTAGCTTATCTAATTAAGTCTCTAGGAAACATGGTTTTTAGCCTGTGTAAAAATTTTAAATACACCATTGAACCTTAAAAATATCTTTTTTTTTACTATTTGAGTCACTTTTAGTCGATATCTGTAATGTAAAAAAAATATCACATAAAAATAAATATTTTCTAGCTACCTTTAAAAAGCGACTTATGGTTATGGTGACTTGGTAACACTGGCAAAGCAAATGTCCAAAAATTAAAAACAAAAACCAACGTTCAGTCAGCGTGGTCGTTGTTCGTTTCGTTCCGTTGGTTCCGTTCATTCGTTTGATTCATTGCACATTCATTGCTGTTTGCTTGCGATAGTTGCGACCTTGCCTACTGCATTGTTTGTTACCGTATTAAACTAATTACGGTAGTTAGGTATTAAGTATATTTTGTTTTAATTTAAAACATGAACGAAGTAATATTGTTCCCATCGCCAAATTGGTTTCAAGTGTCTGGTTTAGCGGTCAGCTGCGATGGCTGGGTTGTGTACGGTGGTCCGAGCAAAAGTCTTTGTGTTTTGGAGCCTCTGCCGGCCGGCTACAATGGTGCGCTGGAAGGACCGCAGCGGTTTACAGCGCATGTATTAAACAGAGCTCATCCCGACAAGTAAGAAACACTTATACAGTAAGATGTGATGCCTTAACAGTTTGTTTTGACAATGTTTTTTTTTCCAGAATTGTTAGTGTTGATATATCGCCCGAGTGGCCTGTGAATCGACTAGTGCTAACTGGGAGCGCTAATGGATCAGTAAAACAATGGAATATGGAATATGAGGAGCAAACGTTGATAATCAAGTCCAATCTCAGCCACAATGCCCATGCTCATGACCAAGAGGTTGGTACTAAATCTACCCTCATAAAAAATGATAACTTGTTATTAGACTAATATAATTTTTTAACCCAAGCGTTAAACAGTCTTGCTGTAAAGCCTGACTAGTGGTTTGAGTACCTTCTGTGGAACCATATCACAGTAATTATCATAACAACATTTCATTCAATTTGTGATGATGTTTATTATGAAAAGGTTCCGTAGAGGATTTTTAATTATTCGGTTCATGCAAACCAACAGCATGATATTGCATTAACATATGTCAATTGATAACTTACCTATCCATATGAAATCCAAAGGGATTGTTAAGAGCGTACAGACGGTACAAGTGTACAGTGTTAGTATTTTATGTATGTTTTTAATTTGACCTTAGAGCGTACTTGGGGTAGAATACATCAATGATGTGTATGCAGTGACGCTGGGTGTTCATGGCAACATAGCCAGATGGGACCTCTACTCCAATGTGGTGAAGACTTACAAGAACCTGCTGAAGTCGTTCAAGCCCACCTGCATGGCGTGCTCGCCCCATGTCCCCCTCAATGTCGCCATTGGCACAAGGCAGGGTGTGCTCTTTGTCGTGGACTTAAGTGGTAAGAAGATTGTATAAAGGTTTCTGGGTATTCATTTGTATTAGCATTATTTGCCACTCCGATCATCTCTTAAATGTTTCTTATATACACCATTTGATGATTTTTTTAAAGCATCTTTTGATATTTCTTTTCTCTTTTTGCCTCGCTTGCTAAGAGTTAGTGATAATACTTATTACATAGTTAAAATTAGATTAATAATTTAGAAAAAATAAATATGATTATTTGTTTGACTTTCTTTCCCATCAAAACTAATAATCAGTTGTATGAAATTTTGTAGGTAGTTCATGCCAAATCTACTTTTTATCTAATATATTGAAAACAAGTTAAAATTTTATGATCATATTTCTACAGTGGAAATCTCAAATGTCGTAAGGGACATTGAGGTACATGTCCCTTACGACATTTGAGATTTCCGCTGTCGATTTATGTAACATCTGTTTAATTATGATCCATTACGTAATTCCCTGGTACCTAACAGGAATATAATGTACGTTAATTAGCTGATTATTCAATAGATTATCGCTTACCCTACTGTAAATTCCTGCCTTTTTTTTTCAAAGTGATTTTTTTTTTATATTTACTTTTGTCAGAACCTTTATTAATAAAAAAAAAGTTAAGGAAATTTATAAACTTTCTGTTTAGGCGACGGCACGATTTTGTACAAAGTCCGCAGCCAAGATGATGAAATAATGAATGTGAGCTGGTGCCCACAATACGAAGTCCAGGTGAGAAAGTTATTAGATGAAATCACAAGGGCCAGTGGTTCTGGCTCACAGGTAGAAAAACCTAAGCCAAAGAAGTTCAGCGCATCAGATAGGATGGAAAAAATCAGGCAGCAAATAGATCCCGAAGAAAAGAATGTTTCCGGAGTTGTAAAGACACTCCCTGAAGATAGTTTTGATGACTTTGAAGTAGTCCAAGAAGATGACATGTTTGATATTTACAAAGATCATGAGGCAGATGAATTTGGACACAAGAAATATGAGCCAGAAGATATACTAGTCAAAATCAAGGAGCCGAAAAAAGAGATAGATTATTTAGCCGAATGCTTGAAACTTAAAGGCGATATACTGAACAAGAAAAATGAACCTGAGCCCACAATTGAGGCCTTGGTGGAAAAGTTAGATAAGACTGATATTAATAGTGAGGCTAGTAGTAATAAGGAAGGGCCATCTGATATGGATGGACCATTTGATAAGGAAGGACCATCTGTTAAGGAAGGACCATCTGATATGGATGGACCATCTGTTAAGGAAGGACCATCTGATAAGGAAGGACCATCTGTTCAGGAAGGAGCATCTAATAAAGAAGGTGCCTCTATTAAGGAAGGGTCACCCAATAGGGAAGTGGAAAATATTCAATCTACTTCAGTTTCCAGTATGCATATGCATAAGCATGTTTTAGCAACCATTGGAAAACATGGGTAACTATACTTTGTTTTTTCCTCAATAAGTGTAGACCTATGAGGATGACTGAGTAAGAAGAATTTTCATTTTAAATGAGAATTAATAACATAGTGGAAAGAACTATAGTGGTCTCACTCGCCGGTTGCGACGGGTCAATCGTGCAGGATTAGCGAGGCGTGGGCCTTCACAGCGCCTCACTGCCCCTTTGCCGTAGGAACGCAAGCGAAATTGCACCTCAAAATATTTAATTTCATACATTACAACCGGCGTGTGCATTCGTGTGTCTCCGGAGCCGTGCTGCATACGTCTCCGATGTGGCCCGGCATTAAGAGCATCCACCACGTCGCACGGGCGCACGGAGCAGGTGCACGCCTATCGAACAAATAGTATGAGCCCGCATCCGCACCCGCGCGAGTTAGCGGACGCTCTCATACTATTTTTCTATAGGCGTGCACCCGCTCCGTGCGATCTCGCGACTTAGCGGAGTCCCTTAGGAATATTACTGGGCCTCGCATAATTGCTTCAGTGCCGCCCCGCAAACGGGACGTCGAAATTGCTGCGTGAACTAACACACTATTGTATTTCTTTCCACTATGATATAATCGGCACTCTTTCTGGTTATTATGATTAAATAAAATTTTAAATTCCTGTATATATTTTTCAGTGCTGTTCGCATCTGGTCTAAAACGGGCAAGCTGGTTGGCAGCTGTGGCCTCTCTTCAGGAAAAAACCAGCAGGGTCGCAATAAGAGCATGTCTTGGGCTACTCTGACGTGGTGCAAGCCAGACTTGCTGCTCATAGTTGATGGCAAAAACAACTTATTGAAGTGTAATCCGCTGCAGTTGGACGGGTAAGTTATGGAGGCATTTAACTGGCCAAAGCGAAACAGGGTCCTAAAACTTAACTTGACAAGGCCTCTGTCAATTTGGATGACCATATCGATACTAGAAATCTCAAATGTCGTAAGGAACATCAAGGAACATGTCCCTTACGACATTTGAGATTTCTAGTATCAATATATTTTTAATGTTCTACAGCCATTTAATTTGTGGTGCATAAAGCCTATTGTATTAGCTACTTCTTTGCAGTAAAAACAAACTGGAGACTCGCCTCATCCACTCGGAACACAAACGGGGTCTCCACTGCGTGGCCACTAACGCGGGCCGGCGCCCGGCGCCCGCCTCGCCGGCTGTCTGGACCACTTCCCAGGACCGCCTTCTCGTCTGCCACATGCTTAACGAAGGGACCACCACGGTCTTTAACACCTGTGGGGGGTTCGTGTACAGTGTGCAGACATGCCCATACGACGCTTCTAAGTAAGTTTGATTCAAGAATTGTTGACTTCTTATGTTTTCGCGACTTGTTTATAATATAACACATTGAAATTATATTGTTGCAAGCAGTATATACTTGAGTTGTAACTACTGTAAATCCCAACGTTTTGTGTCTTTTTTAGGTAAGGTCGGGGCTTTCGGGAGTGTCAAATTTACACATTATGAACCGTTGATACTATGAGATTTGTTTCAACTGTTGCGTTTTTCTTTGCTGTTAGCCAACTAGCAACGACAACTGCTGCATCTTGGCTGACACACGATCAAGTCTAGTGGATTTGATTCTTCTTCTGAAAACTCTCCGCGTCTCGCTATATGCCCGAAGAAAGAGAGGATTCTGGACTTAACCACGGAAGACAGGCGCTGTTTAATGTTTAGCTCTTGAAGAATAGAGTTATTGGAGCGAAACTCCGTCCAGGATATTCGGAGCATTTTTCTCCAGCACCACATTTCAAGCGCATCGATCTTTCGCCTCTCACTCTCTCTTAGTGTCCAAGTCTCCGCGGCATATAGGAAAACAGGAAAAACCAAGGATCTGACTAGTCGAGTCTTTGTTGCCGTTGTGATGTTTCGGTTTCGCCAGACTTTTTTAAGCTTATCCATAGCTGATCTCGTGATTGCCATTCGTCTTTTTATTTCGTCCACGCAACCCCCATTGTTGGATATTAGGGAACCAAGGTATACGTATGATTGTACGACGCTGCAGTTTGCGATGCAAGTGACCTCCGGCGAATTGTTATGGGCTCGGTCGACAATCATCATTTTGGTCTTGCTGCGGTTGACTCTTAACCCAAAGTGAAGACTTACTTCTTCCATTCTTCCCAAGAGCTGCTCCATATGGCCCATACTAGAGGCGAACAATGTAGTATCGTCCGCGTACCGTAAGTTAGAAATCGTGGCCCCACCAATGGATTTGATTACATTTTCGTTATATTAATGAAAGTAAAATCAACGTGTCTGCACCAAGAGGTCCCCTAATTCCACTCGTTTCTCTTATAATGGGGGCGAATTTGAGTAGCAAAATTCCACAGTTTAGGGGTGTGACTCTCAATTGAAATTGCGAACTGATTTTTGACTTTCGAGCACTCTACATTCACCAGTCGGGGGCCAATCATATACCCGAGCGTATATTTTACTAGCGCGGCGGACGAGTGTCGAGCGCTCGAAAGTTAAAAATCAGCCCACTGGAACTACAGAGCAACGTTACCTAAGCGATAAAAGCATTTTGAGAGGTCTCTGTTATAATGGCGTCACCAAGCGGTATAAGCGGCGAGGTGACCCCCATTACTAGTCCCCCGTCCCTCCGCAGGGTGGCGGTGAGCGTGGGCGACGGCGCGGTGCGCGTGTGGAACTCAGAGGAGGCCGACACGGACGGTAAGCTGACGGCCGGCCACGTGCACACGTACTGGCAGCACGTGCAGGGCAAGGTGCTCACCGTCGACTGGCATCCCACCAAGGAGAACTTGCTGGCGTTCGGGACTGCCGAGGCGAGGGTGAGTGACAGTTGAGCGGAACGACGCGGTGTTTGCGTTTTTATCTATCTGTTTTCAGGCCCGAAGTCTCTACTGTGTTCACGGGATGATTGGCGTAAACAAGTTAGCGTAGCGTTTTCGTACTTTAAATAACCAAACACTGAGGCTAGCGTTTGTCGTTAATTAGTTGTTGTTAAGTCTCGAAAATAATGTCTACAAGTATAGAAAGGTTAAAGTGTTATGTTGATAGTTATCTTGCAAGAGATCAGAGATTCTTTTGAATACACATCCTGTGGTATAGTTAGTGCATATGCGGTTGGGGTGTGCAGGTGGGCGTGCTGGAGGCGCACGGGCCGGACCGCGCGGCGCGCGCGCTGGCGCCCGGGCTGGCGGGCGGCGTGTACTCGCTGTGCTGGGCCGGCAGCCGCCTGTACGCGGCCGCGCGCGGCTCGCTCGTCGTGTACCGCCCCGAGCATCCCGACGACCGTACGTACTGACACGAGGGATAGTGTTCCCGCTGACAGAATGATAGTTTATGGGTTTGTAATTGAGCAACGCGTGTGTTGTCGGCAGCGCCGACGCCGGTGGCGGTGAGCGTGGAGGGCGCGGCGTGGGCGGTGAGCGCGGTGCGGGCGCAGGGCGCGTGGCTGGCGGTGGGCAGCGACGCGGGCGGCGTGGCCGTGCTCAGCGAGCCCGAGCACAGCGTGCTCGCCGCTGCCTTCCCCTTCAGGTGACTACTGTACTGACCTTGGCCGGTGGCGGTGAGCGTGGAGGGCGCGGCGTGGGCGGTGAGCGCGGTGCGGGCGCAGGGCGCGTGGCTGGCGGTGGGCAGCGACGCGGGCGGCGTGGCCGTGCTCAGCGAGCCCGAGCACAGCGTGCTCGCCGCTGCCTTCCCCTTCAGGTGACTACTGTACTGACCTTGGCCGGTGGCGGTGAGCGTGGAGGGCGCGGCGTGGGCGGTGAGCGCGGTGCGGGCGCAGGGCGCGTGGCTGGCGGTGGGCAGCGACGCGGGCGGCGTGGCCGTGCTCAGCGAGCCCGAGCACAGCGTGCTCGCCGCTGCCTTCCCCTTCAGGTGACTACTGTACTGACCTTGGCCGGTGGCGGTGAGCGTGGAGGGCGCGGCGTGGGCGGTGAGCGCGGTGCGGGCGCAGGGCGCGTGGCTGGCGGTGGGCAGCGACGCGGGCGGCGTGGCCGTGCTCAGCGAGCCCGAGCACAGCGTGCTCGCCGCTGCCTTCCCCTTCAGGTGACTACTGTACTGACCTTGGCCGGTGGCGGTGAGCGTGGAGGGCGCGGCGTGGGCGGTGAGCGCGGTGCGGGCGCAGGGCGCGTGGCTGGCGGTGGGCAGCGACGCGGGCGGCGTGGCCGTGCTCAGCGAGCCCGAGCACAGCGTGCTCGCCGCTGCCTTCCCCTTCAGGTGACTACTGTACTGACCTTGGCCGGTGGCGGTGAGCGTGGAGGGCGCGGCGTGGGCGGTGAGCGCGGTGCGGGCGCAGGGCGCGTGGCTGGCGGTGGGCAGCGACGCGGGCGGCGTGGCCGTGCTCAGCGAGCCCGAGCACAGCGTGCTCGCCGCTGCCTTCCCCTTCAGGTGACTACTGTACTGACCTTGGCCGGTGGCGGTGAGCGTGGAGGGCGCGGCGTGGGCGGTGAGCGCGGTGCGGGCGCAGGGCGCGTGGCTGGCGGTGGGCAGCGACGCGGGCGGCGTGGCCGTGCTCAGCGAGCCCGAGCACAGCGTGCTCGCCGCTGCCTTCCCCTTCAGGTGACTACTGTACTGACCTTGGCCGGTGGCGGTGAGCGTGGAGGGCGCGGCGTGGGCGGTGAGCGCGGTGCGGGCGCAGGGCGCGTGGCTGGCGGTGGGCAGCGACGCGGGCGGCGTGGCCGTGCTCAGCGAGCCCGAGCACAGCGTGCTCGCCGCTGCCTTCCCCTTCAGGTGACTACTGTACTGACCTTGGCCGGTGGCGGTGAGCGTGGAGGGCGCGGCGTGGGCGGTGAGCGCGGTGCGGGCGCAGGGCGCGTGGCTGGCGGTGGGCAGCGACGCGGGCGGCGTGGCCGTGCTCAGCGAGCCCGAGCACAGCGTGCTCGCCGCTGCCTTCCCCTTCAGGTGACTACTGTACTGACCTTGGCCGGTGGCGGTGAGCGTGGAGGGCGCGGCGTGGGCGGTGAGCGCGGTGCGGGCGCAGGGCGCGTGGCTGGCGGTGGGCAGCGACGCGGGCGGCGTGGCCGTGCTCAGCGAGCCCGAGCACAGCGTGCTCGCCGCTGCCTTCCCCTTCAGGTGACTACTGTACCGACCGAGGGGCCCATACCCGAACCCCATAACGCTATTTTGATTTGTTTCGAATGACAGTTCGGCTCGAGTCCGACCGTTTTAATATGAACTTTCGCATTATTTCTTAACCTTACTTTTTACCAACATAAGCTTTAAGGAAATATTCGCTGTAACTAACACCATGGATATTGTCTGAAATAAACGTTTAATTTGATTTGATGGAAGTTATATAAGACTAATTCAAATTTGAAATATTATTTTTTCTTTAAAACCATGTGCTATCTCCAAACGAGTACTATCCAAGGGAAGCCACATCCTTTAACAACATCCTGTAATAAAGTTAGGTTAACCTTGACAGCCTTATAAAAACAAAATAATTTCTAATTTATTCATTATACGATTGTTTAAAATAATTGAGTAGTGGCCATAACTTAAAAAGCAATAAAAATAGCAAGCCTGTATTACATGGGAAGAAAACCAAAGTTTCAATTTTCGGTATGGTGTCCCTTACTGAGTACAGTAAATTTATGTCGCTGACCTCTTAATTGAATTTGATAAAATTTCAGTAAAATCATTTGGCTGTCCCTTACACCCTCTATGTTAAGTTTATACCTCTGACCTCTTAACTGAATTTAACTAACTCAGTAAAATCATTCGACTGTCCGTTACACCCTGTATGCTAAGTTAATGAATCTGACCTTTTAACTGAATTTAATTAACTTGCAGTAAAATCATCCACACGATTGCGTGGCATCCGGAGCAGACCTCGTTCTCCAGCGAAGAATCGCCTAACAAGAATCTGTTCGCGGTCTGCTCCCAGGACAAGGCCAATTCTGTGGTTATATTCGAGTTGGTTGATACGGAAGGTAAGGCTATGTTACTGGGGTCTAGTTTTATAGAAGTACGTACGATCAAAAGTCAGACAAATTTTCAGTAACTCAGTAAAGTTTATGAAACTACTTTCAAAGAGCATGTCCGCCTTTTAAAGTACCTTCCCTTAGCAACTTGTCCATCCCAATGACGACCCGGCGGAAATTTCCAAAAAACATTAGGGCAACATTTTGTGTTCTCGCCTTTTTAATAATTTTCTAGAACTTGTGTGTGGCTGCGAACTGAGTGAATTCCCTCGGGATGAACTCCGGCAAAGTACTTGGGTATTATTTCATTCAAAACTAATTAGCTTCCTAAGTAAACTTTTTTAAATTTGTGATGGACAAATGTGTATTAATCCGTCCCAGATTTCATAAAATGTTTTAATTTTGTATAATTATATGACACAAAACTAAAAAAATCTGATATTATTTTTGTTCACTTAGGAAGCCAATTACTTAGTAACAAAATAATATTCGAGCGATAAAACAGAATTCGAGCTGTGAACATTTGGGCAAAATTTTGTATTCTTGCCTTTTTAATTACTTTTTGTAACTCGTCTGTAAAACGCTCCTCCATTTGTACTACCACCAGAGGGCGGCAAGAAGCTGCAGGTGTACAAGACGCTCTGCGGGCACGGCAGCACGGTGCTGCAGGTGGCCTGGAGCCCGCACCACGAGACCCGGCTGCTCACCACGTCGCACGACGGCACGGTGCAGGTACGTCCCTTACCCCAATTTTCGGATTTATTATTTTACTAGCTTTTGCCGGCGACTTCGTCCGCGTGGACTTGTTTAGTTGAATCAAGCAAACGTGCACCCAACATGCAATCTGCAATATTTCCTGGACTTTATGAGAATTAGTTGCTATGCTGCTCATGGCGTCACGGCGGCGTATAACTCTCTTATCGATATCCCGTGGGAACTATGCATTTTTACGGGATGAAAAGTGTCCTATGTGCTAATCCAGATTATAGACTATATGTGTGCCAAATTTCATCCAAATCCATCTAGTTGTTTTTGCGTGATTGAGTAACAAACATCCAAACATACAAACTTTCACATTTATAATATTAGTAGGATAGGAAGTAGGATTTGTGCTGTGATACGTTGCTTCTTGTCAAATTTCATAGTTCTAGGTCAACGGGTAGTACTCCATAGGTTTTTGAATGCCTTGCGAATGTATGAAACATGCGGCATAAACGGCCGTATCTTTTGATTCCGTTAACTTAGAAGTTTGATTTTTTCACGGCTCTAAGAGACTGCAGACTTGCGTATTTGATATTATGTGTTCCGTATCACGTCCGAGGTCCGCTTTAGAGAGACATCGTTGCCAACGGCCGTAGGTCGTCAGATGTCGCTACATCCGTGATGCAGAATCCCGCGCCAACAAGCACTTCCTGTGGATTTGACTTCCGCCTACCTGTCAACCTCAACTTACGACTAACTAGTCGCCATGTTTTTCAATCATTATTGCGTCGTTCGCCGTTCGGTGAAGATGGTTCGTATTTGTCGCTTTAATTATTTTACAATTTTCATTTATCACGTTGAATTTTGAATTCACAGCTCAATTCTCCCTCTTTAACAATAATTTAAATCAAACCTTAAAATATTTTGTTAAAATTTTCGTGTCACAAAAGAGGGTAAGTCCGTGAATATTCATACCGCCCTAGTCGGCGAGGAGTGACACGCTTTCAGGAGATTTTGAGCGTAATCACGTGCATAATCACGATCGATCGTGATAATCTGGTTTCGCACGTACACTATTTTAAGCGAGGTCTTCGAGATAAAAGTACAATTCCTCCGCTTAACGAATTTTTGCGTTAGAGAGTTCGTGTTATCTTTCTAACGATTTTCCGTGTGTGTTGCGCGAGTCCCGCAACGAGAGTCCCGCGTCAGATCCGGAGCGTCGCGTCGAGAAGCTCGCGGCGGCGGCGCGGGCCCCGCAGACCCCGCGCCGCCCCGCATCCCCCGTCGGACCGGAATGGAGGTTCCGATGTCTCTTAAACCAGTCGGCGAGTCAGCTGAACGATATTATTATGTGAATCTCGCAACCCCGTCCGCTGGCGTAAAAGTAGCAGAGGCCGCCCGAGCCTCTGCTCGCGCCCGTGCCGGAGCCGGAGCCGGAGCCTGATCCGGAACCCTGACGAGCGCCGAGGCTCCCTCGAGTTCCTGAGTCCCCACGGGCCCCGCCCGCCCCGAGCGGGGGCCCTCCCGGCCCGACGGCGGGTTACGAGACGTGAGCGGCCATGCGGTTCAGTCTGATGCTGCGATCGTGCGTAACTGCCGATGGCTTCTGCCTTTTAAAGGCTCTACTGCCGGCGCACGATACCAGATGCTTTGAAGCTCCAGATTGATTAAAATTGAGGGTCCGGTCTGTTTCTTCGCGAAGCGTTAGTGGATTAGCGATTTTCCCAGTTAACGACAACATGTAGGAGGACATTGACATTAAACTCCGATCCCTCGGTGCCGCGCAAAAGTTCTCAAAAAAGGGGGGGGGGGGGTACAAGAAAATCATACGAGCATAACCCTCCCTTCTGACGGCAGCTGGGTGAAACTACGCGCCTACCGCGGCCCGAGGCGACTTCAGAAAGTAGGTAGTGTTATCACTACCCACATTTACTTTCATTATAAAAGAATGTTATAGTCTTTAATATTCCTCGATGGTATTTTTATAAGTAGGATGTCGGGTCGCCCCGTCCTACAATACTCGGAACGACTTTCTATTTAGTTTTAAGCTTACTTTTCAGGTTGCAACTTAGATTATCGAAACTGTTTTATGAATCGACACTTCTTAGTGTTCTGTCAGTGTTCCGTTTGAAACGTTAGATGATGCTGTAAATAACCTCAGACCTCTGTCTGTTTTGAAATGGTTTACCTACTAAAGCTAGTACCGCTAACGCCTCGCTTTATTTTCCCGCCTTGCCTTAATATGACTGTGCAGTATTATACTATACTACCTATGTTAACAAGAGACTGTCAAACCAAGATAAACGCACGATAGTTCGCCCAGACGAGTCTGTCCGTCTTAAACGAAAGGATTCGGTCTGTCTGCCGGTACCAGTGCTGTAACTTTGCTGGGTCTTCTAAACCTTTATCCCCCACTGGGAGAGGCGATACCGCTGCTGCTGCAATGCTGCTTGCTGCGTACAGGCACTTCCCCTTTGTCGCCTTCACTCGTTTGGACCACCTGCACTGGTCCACTCCGCGAAATTACTTCCTTTTGACCGATTAGCAGCGATGCCGATGGGCTATCTCGTTACGCCGTCAGCTATGCTGCGTTTCCCTTGCGGCTGCTGCACCTACAGCTACGAGACCAAGATAATTTGTAATTGGTTGCTGGCTCTACTTATTGCACCCGTCCTGCGGCTGCTAAATCAACAGGTATTTTGCACAAATTGCTGGCCATATTGCGCGCCACTCTGCTGCTGTCTCAGCGCGATTTCGATACCGTCGCGAATGGCTGTTGTGCTAGCCGCTGGTGCTAACCTATTACAGATGTGAGTCTGAATACTGTCGCGGCAGCCTTCAACTATGCTACGCGCCTTTTGTGCCCGTTGGTCCTGCCGACCCGATACAGACGTTGACTTGTGGCGCGCCTCTCACGGCCGCTGCTTTTGCCGGACCGCTACACTACCTTAAAGCTGGCTTAACTGCGCGCCCTTCACGGCCGCTACTCCTGCCGGGCTGCTACATCTGCGAGGCCGAAGGGTTGTCGGCCTAGACGCTGGCTTTACTGCGCGCCTCTCACGGCCGCTGCTTCTGCCAAGCTGTTACATCTGCGAGGCCGAATGGTTGTCGGCCTAGACGCTGGCTTTACTGCGCGCCTTTTATGGCCGCTGCTCCTGCCAGGCTGCTACATCTGCGAGGCCGAAGGGTTGTCGGCCTAGACGCTGGCTTTACTGCGCGCCTCTTATGGCCGCAGCTCCTGCCAGGCTGCTACATCTGCGAGGCCGAATGGTTGTCGGCCTAGACGCTGGCTTTACTGCGCGCCTCTTATGGCCGCTGCTCCTGCCAGGCTGCTACATCTGCGAGGCCGAATGGTTGTCGGCCTAGACGCTGGCTTTACTGCGCGCCTCTTATGGCCGCTGCTCCTGCCAGGCTGTTACATCTGCGAGGCCGAATGGTTGTCGGCCTAGACGCCGTTTACTGCGCGCCTCTTATGGCCGCTGCTCCTGCCAGGCTGCTACATCTGCGAGGCCGAATGATTGTCAGCCTAGACGCTGATTAATTGCGCGCCTCTCACGGCCGCTGCTCTTGCCGGACGCTACAGTTACAAGGCCAAATGGTTGTCGGCCTAGTCGCTGGCTTAACTGCGCGCCGGTCACTGCCGCTGCTCCCGCGGGGCCACTACAGCTGCGTGGCCAAATGATTGTCTGCCTAGACGTTTGCATACAGACGCGCCGATTCTGCCGAGCCGTTACCGCTGCGAGGCCCGATTGGTTGTCGGCCTAGACTAGCGGCGCGCGTCTCGCGGCCGCTACATCTGCGATTACGGCTACGAGGTCGTGACCGTAATCGCGGGCTTTACTGCTCGCCTCTTGCGGGTGCCGCCCTGCGGGCCGCTGCACCCGAGAAGCGCGCGGGCTGCCACACTAGCAGCGGGCTGTGCCGCGCGTTCCTTCCACCCTCGGTCCCGGTCGGGCAACTGCAGTCGTGATGCGGACGAGCGTTCGCGCTAACCTTCACGAAGCTTCACGCCTCTTTCTCATCCGCTGCCCCTGTCAAGCCGCTATAGCGCGAGCTAGCGGGCTAGCCGCTGGCTTAACTGCTCGTTCATCACGACTGTAGCCTGCAAGCCCGTTACAGCTGTCGCCCTGACTGCCGGCTATGCTGTACTCGTCATGGCGGGCTGCCACACCGTCACAAATTAGATATTGTTTGCAGTGCTTCGAAACAGATAGGCACTAGCATGTTGTGACATGGTCGCGGTCTGATACTGATATACTGATTCCGATTCGTACTCTTTGCGTAACCTAGTCTGTTAAGTAAATGTATACAACATTGAATAAACTGCAGTTCTATCGTTCGTTCACGTTCATACATCCATGCACTGGACAGTACCTTTAACAACAAATATTTTCTCTACATACTTTCACGGGTAGTTGTTATGGATTTTTGATCAGCTTTTGCACCACCAGCTGTGTTAGCTAATAAGTTTCGAAACTGTGTGATTGATAACGCGCGCGTCATTTTGAGAAATGTGGGCGTGCCTGGCAGTAACGCTCTGTCGGAGCCGCTGCTTCCTACGCTGTTGCTGCTGTTACTGTCGTACGGAGACAAAATGGACTTGGTGCTGCGCTAGCTGTTGGCTTGGCTTTGCTGCGCTATCCTTCTTGGCCGCTGCTATTACCAGGCAGGCGCATCCACAAAGCGCTACCGCTGCACTCGCCGGTTTTTATCGCCTATCGCGCTGCTCTCGCCTGCCAGTTACCGCAACGAAGATGACGTGTTGTCGTACCAGCTGCTGATTTCGCGTTCGCCCCTCGCCGCTGCTGCTTCTGTCGACCCGTTCCGACAGTGAGGCCGACTGTACGCCGCGCTATCCGTTGGCTGTGTTGCGGATTCCTTTGCGACTGCTGCTTCTGGTCAGGCCACACTACAGCGCAGAGGTTAACGGGCCGTCACGTGGTTTGGCGATTGCGATTGACTGTCATAAGAGAGTCACTTCTACGGTCAGACACTGTACAATACGATCCGTAAAGAATTATTCGCCGTATCCTGCTAGCAGGGCAACGAGTTCTGTCATGTTTTTTCATCGTATATGCATACTGCAAGAGCTTGAGTTGACCCTACGCAAAATGTAACGATTCCAGCGTTTAATGTTAAGACCCGTTTCCTTCAGAGAGTAATCTGCAAGATTATTTAAGGATAACTACCCTGACCTATAATCGTCTTGACTTTACCAGAGGATAACCCGCTCGCGTACTTTATATACCGGCGCAGGGTGTTAGTATCTACGTTCAACATTGTTACAACTTGGTATATTATTAAAGACCTTTAGTGTCAGGCTGCATAGGCCATAGATAAATACTTGACATACTAACATATTACAAATATTAAAAGAACTATTAGCTTGATAGTTCGACCTCACCATTTGTACCATTAATTAGGTTGCAAAACCGATTTGATTGGCAGACGTGGGAGCGAACAATACTCCGTTATCTCCGTTAGACTGAAGCCCCTGCTACCACCGGCATGCCTGCTACGTCTGGTACCCATACTCGAAAGGGTTTTTTGCCATTTAAAGTACTTAAATACTCTGTTAATAACGTCCCATCTAGCTTAACGGGCAGCTGGGTACTAAATTGTTTTTACTGTCTGATTATTTTCAGAAGTGTGCTATTAACGCGGTGTTAAATCTGTTTCTGAATGCAGACTGTTATTTATAGTACTGAATAGCCTGTCGTAAGTCCTTTATTGAGTTTGCTGAATTTGTTTATACTTTTATTGCAAATGTGCGATATTTTATTTGCTTTTGGTATTACTCAACAGGTACCTATTTCTTCACATTGTCACATTATTGCCATTAGTCACCACGTTGACTCCTAACTCGCCACCAGGAGATAACAAACAGGTCTCTAAAGCGGACCTCGGACGTGATACGGAACACATAATATAAAATTTTACCTTCCAATAAAATTATTATTATGTTTCCTTCACGTCCGAGGTCCGAGTAATGGCTACCTGGTGGGCCCACCAAACCGCATCACTCGCCTATAATGATTGAAAAACATGGCGACTAGTTAGTCGTAAGTTGAGGTTGACAGGTAGGCGGAAGTCAAATCCACAGGAAGTGCTTGTTGGCGCGGGATTCTGCATCACGGATGTAGCGACATCTGACGACCTACGGCCGTTGGCAACGATGTCTCTCTAAAGCGGACCTCGGACGTGAAGGAAACATAATAATAATTTTATTGGAAGGTAAAATTTTATATTAATTTCAACTCAATACCTCCACGCGTTCTTGAGAAAAATGGTCTTGACAGACAAACAGACAGACGGACAACAAAGTGATCCTATAAGGGTTCCGTTTTTCTTTTTGAGGAACGGAACCCTAAAAACGGAACCTTTCTATGGTATTTAAAGTAAAATAGGAAATTTCTTAATATTTGTGCGTAGGTATAATATGGAATCCTCTCCACGCGAATTTTACTCGCGCTTGTCGGTAGTTTGGTTATATGTTACTTATTATTTAGTTGTTTTCTATGCAAAACTTGTTGTGTTACGGAGGTTAATTAATATGCCGTCAAGTGAAGAGTAAAGTTTTTTTTACTATCACTGTTTTATTTCCTCGCAACTGAAGTGAAAATCTGAGTGTATACTCGGTCTTTAAAACCTATTTTATCCTTGACTTAATTGTCCACCGTCGGCTACACCATAAATCTACACTATCTACGTCTAAACTTCTACACTAATATAATAAGGAGGTAAACTTTGTTTATTTGTTTGTATGTAGGGGGTAATCTCTGGAACTACTGAACCGATTCCAAAAAATATTTCACTAAGAGAAAGCTACACTATTCCTGACGGACATGGCCTATTAATAATACCACGCGAACGAAGTCGCAGGCGGTCGCTAGTCTTATATAAAATAGCTTGTTTCATGCTCTTGCACTATCTACAATTATCTTTTCGTACACGGTAACTGGTTACAAGGGGATATAAGCTTCAGTCCGCGACAAAAGCTAGCTTGCTAGTGTCTTTAGTATCGTACAGTTCCCGGCAAACAACTTGAGCATTAATAATAATACTAAAATCATTTATTTTCAGACAACAAGGGCCCATAGATAAATACCTTACAAACTAACATAGATAAAGATATATAGACTAAAACCATTGACTTTGACTGCGCAGTAGCCGTTTCTAGTGCAAATGTGTATGCGCAAACAAAACATTCCCCCTCCACTCGATTTATGCTCAAGTTGTTGGCCTGCTACTATAGCATTTATTTATTTATTTATTATATGTAGGAGAACCAACAGCATTAAGACAAAATAGGTAAATTAAGTAATCACAGAGTGCCAACTACAGGATCTTGCAGATAATATCAGAATACAATTTTAAGCTTAACTTAACAAAGAGGGGCGCACTATGTCAAAGCAACACATGCCAAGTAGAAAACATAGTACATAATCCAGTACAGAATCAGTTTGTCAGTAAATAAGTTACAACACACACATGATGTTATGCAAATAAACATATTTCATTTCATTTCAAGATTTATAATTCATCTTACAAAAACTAAGTATATATGTACCTAACATTAACTAAGCTATATCCATCGCACGAACGAATCACCATCGGCAACGTTTTAATAAAAACAGAGAATGTAGTAAGTGAACATAACGACGCGCTCAGTCAAAATATCTCATCGCCAAACTTCGTCTCACAGAGGAGATCTTGCAGTTGAAAATATCAATGTCTAGCTCTTTCGTCAAATCATTTAAGCTACAAATAGCTCGCCTCAAGAAGCTATTATGTCTATATTTAGTTGATGCAAATTTAAATTTGCATTGTTTGATATCCGCCAGGTATGGGACGCCGGTATAGGCAGCTGCCAGTCAGTGTTCGCGGGGCACGGCGCGAGCACGCTGTCGGCGGCGTGGTGCCCGCGGCCCGCGCGGCCCGACACCATCGTCTCGGGCGGCGCCGACTGCTGCCTGCGGCTGTGGGACACCACGGAACACCCCTCGCTGTTTTATGGTACGGTGGCATACCATACACGTAAACTATCTCTGCTTTGCCTATACGTTGACTCGGAGCGAATGCATTAAGTGCGCCTTTTGTACATTTTATTGTTAATTTTTGTGCAATAAAGATTAAATAAATAAATAAACCAAAAATCTGACCAACTGGAACAAATTACTTTGCTACTCTGAGAAATTATGCACGTGCAAAACAACTGCGTCTGTGCGATATATTTGCCCAAAACTAATTTCGCAGAGTAGCAAAGTAATTTGATCCAGTTTGTTAAAATGGACCTCCGCAAAGTAACGCCCGAATCTATTAATTAACCATAAACTGGTTAAGATCCTGTATGAAAGACTTATTATTTATTCTGTGGTGTGGTGGTCTTATGGTACATATCTACGTTTATTCGATAATGGGTCACAGATTTTTCGAAGATTGTCTATCCTAATTTTTTGCATACATTTATTATGGCGATGTTGGTACATTTCACCGAAATACGGTATTTACAGTGACCAACTGAACTCGCCAGTCGCGAGCCAATCAAATACGCGAGCATATATTTCAGCCGGTACTGCTTGACGCTATCCCCCTACTGAACCTTTGCGTTCTCTCGTCGGACGTGTCCATTAACTAAAGTATACCCTATTTCTCCACAGACACTAGACCAGTGGTGCCAAAAAAAGATAAAAAGAAAAAGAAAGACAAACAGTCGAGGCAAGCGCCGCCCGAAGGCATGCTGTTCGACGACAACACCATCGCCGCGGCGCTGGACGTCCGGATGAGAGCGCCGAACAGATTCCTTCTCCCAATGATCACCAGACAAATGGGCCCGTCGAAACTTCTAGCGGCAAGGAAAATGCTACACAACTATATGGACAAGAAATTATTCGAGGACAAAATGGCGGAGGCTGAACAGCGCGATTTAGATTACATAAAGATCTTTGGCAACACTAAGGACGTTAATGAAGTGTTCGATTTGGAAAGTGAGTAATTATTTAATTAATAAGTTTAACTTCGTAAGGTCCAACAGACTACATTTCTCAAAGTCAAATGGGGTACATTTTTACTGGGTAATGTTTCGTCATTCTATCGTTGTCTTCGTCCTTTTCTAGCGAACGCGGTAAGACGGAGATACACAAAAGCGATTAGCGACTTAAAAGTCTTGCCGCCATTCTTATAAATAACTAGCGAACGCTTGCGACTTCCTTTGCTTTCTATCTGTGAAAGAATTTTTGAAATAGGTTCAGTAGTTCCAGAGATTACCCCTACATACAAACAAACTAACAAAGTTTACCTCTTTATTATATTAGTGTAGATACCTTGATCTTACATATAGTATTTAAGACTGTTCAGTACAAAAATGGCTTTAACTATACCTTAGTTAAGAATAGGCTCACGAATACTCCTTTACAATTTTGGCTTCATGCCGACGTCAAAATTAGTACGGCCATAAAAGCGGCTAAAAGTGACCTAATTACGTGTTTAATAAATCGGAGCAGAGAAGATGCTTAAAGTGATACATTTAAAATAATTTAATCACAACATTCTTCTGGGAGAGTAGATAATTTAAAAAGGTAAAAATAAAAAATAAAAAAACAAGCCAATACGCAACATTTACACGAATGTTATTATTAAATCTCTTCTACTTTTAGTTATTTTCGAAGTTCCGGATAAACAAACCGTGTTAAGTGGGCACAAAATCTGCTCCATCTGCTCTTTGGTTTCGGAATAAGTGTGGTGATCATCTACGAGTATATAGGTTCAGGCGGGCTGGTTTCCGCAACTCGACGACTTGAAAAAGCGCCTATTTTGCGTGATGTGGCACTTGGTGATCATCAATTACGAGAGATCGGAAAAGGAATGACGATCTGCAATAAAAAACTTGCTCAAAAAGATGCATTATTGCCTAAAATTCTGTATTTTTTTGTTGGTAAATTTAATTAATAAAGTAAGGTTCAAGAAAACTTCCATGCTAATTATATTAAATCACTGCAAAGTCAAGTAATATTCGTCATGTTGCTGTACAATTCTAGTACCGAAAATACTTATTTATAGGTTATTATAGTTCCAAAGTCCAGTTCAGTCCTAAACACTCTTGTTGCTCTAATATGATCATTGATCACCCAAGTTTATTTTTATCCCACAGTTCTGACTGACTAGTATAATAAAAAAAATGGATATACTGCGGGATAAATCAAACTCAGGCGGTCATGTCAGGCCTGCTGGTATGAAAATGTGACGCATATTACTTGAATATTAAAAAAAAAGATTAAAAATAATGAATAACGTTATTATTAAAGAAATAAGAGGCTAAACGAATTTCGCATTTATATACTTAATAAGTTTAATAATAATTAATTAATTACTATAATTTAGTATATTTTCTATCTTAAAATAAGTTTTAATATTTAAGAATATTATCAAAATTTCCATTATTGTACCTTAATCTTCATAATCATAACTCATAAATGTCATAATCTAAGTTTATCTTAAGTCAAATCCATATTATAAACATTAAACATTTTATCATTTCGTTTTCATTCTCCTAAATACTGGCAATTATTTTTCATAAAACGTTCTACTTTCCAGTATTACTAATATTATAAATACCCTTTTTTCATCAACATCATCAAGATTGGGACATTGCTTAAGTACAATCTCCATTTAATTTTATTGACATACCTGCCTAAATATCTATAATTCATTTATATTAAGGGTCAGCTCACACTGGCGCAGAGTCAAAGCAAGGCGTCAACTTAAACTTTTACATAGCATAAGTCCATAACATAATGCACACTACCCGAAAAGGTTGCCTGTTTTTTTTTTAAACTGACTCCTCGTTTTGGTTCGACTCTGCACCAATCAGCCGACTCTAACATTCATTATTTCCAAGCGGTCAAAAATAAACATCAAACAACTTTTGCATCCTGTAGATACACTAAATTAGACAACGACTATACCCAAGTAGCACAAAAGTGCTATAAAAGCTGTACAAAGGCGATCGCCTCTGTACAGCTTAAGGTTTCCGCTCATTAGACAGGAGCATGCCAAGACCGTAACCGACCCGGCACAGACACAAAAATAGCCATCTGCAATCATCGGCTCTCACGCGTTTGTATGCCGTCGAATCCATGTAAAACGGGGTTTCGCACCTTCTAATAACCGTTCTGACGGCCGCAGTAAGCGGATGAATTTATGTTCTGCAGTTTCTTCGGTACGGTGTAAAAACGCTTGCCGCCGCCTGCAAGCACTGGTTTGGCAACATCTTCTCTGTATACGTCTTTAGCGCACGGCGATTGTCCGTGACAGACCGGACCGGATACGTGCAGGTGTAGTGGGCGGCAACTGGTAGTAATTCATACAAAGAATACTTTTTTGCATGTGCCAGGTCGGTTACGGTCATGGTATGCTCTTGTCTAATGGGTGGAAACCTTTATATAGCGCCTAGTGTACTGCTTGGCCACTTAAAGCCAACTTGAAGTACGGTTGTTATAATTTAGTTAGCTACAAGGTACAAACGAACAAAATCAGGCGAATACGGGATTATAAAACGTTAACCTCGTATTCCATAGTTACTTCATGTCTATGGAGGTAGGAAATAATTTGTATTTACATCGCACGTTTAAGGATGTAACAAATGAGTTGAAAATACAGTGCGACTAACAGATGTTGTACCTACCTACATACATATATGCAAAGAATGTACATAACAATCTTCGCCATTCTTTATTTCGATAGCAACCGAATCATAAACCCTGTACTTCATATATTCTCTATACATAGACATAGAAAGTAAAGGCCCTAAATATTGCGCTTGCAGTTTTAATCTAATCGGAAATTAATTAATGTGTACAATTTTACAGTAATTTAAGCGCAGAGAGTATATTAGACAAACTTATAAAGCTGGGGTTTATTAAAAAAACATCGGTAACGCGTGACACTTTTAACTACAGCAGTTGAAACATCAGGCTTACGTCATCGCCAAGATTTGTATGTACATTCTTTCTTTAGTCGCACTGTAAATTAACTTTAATTTTAAGCTTTTACTAACTTCAGCATCGAGATTGGAATGAAACGATTGCTTTTTTTTTATCGCGCGTTAACAGATATGATATTTATTTATTTGGAAATGTTTCCAGTGGAGCGGCACTTAGAGTTCGGCAGCACGGAAGCGTGGATCGTGCTGTCAGTTTTCCGTGGGCATATCGACGCCATGATGCAGTACGCGAGCGAGAAGAATCTCATCGACCCTTACCTGCTGAGCATCGCGCCGAGCGTGTCTTCCAAGTTAGTTCGCATCTGATTAACCCTCAAAGCCTGGCGAACAATCCCGTAACTAAAGCGGTGCTAGCGGTGTACAGGCATAAAAATGTTTTTTCTGGTTAGCTTAGCCGATTTCGCGGCGATAAGTGTAACACAGCATTTATTGCTCTATGTTAGCGAAGAATTCGCTCCCGTTTGACTGACGATGTGATTTGGATCCTTTTTGTGGCATCATTTTGAAACAAGTTGTTTTTTTCTTTTTAGGTATTGGAAAGACGCATCGAGATTATATTTAGCTCAAATTGATAGACTCGTAGCCAATGGAGAAGATGAAAAATTAGTTGGTAAGTTTTTCTTTTTTTTTATTGTACATTCGCCAAACCACTCAGACGCCACGTCGTCTAATGTCAAACGCGAACCTGAACCTTAAGCGAATTCACGTAGGTCGGGGTGACACCGTGTGGTTGGACTACTATATGGGTCGGTGGCACTATAGGTTCAATGCACGATATAAAAGTGATCTACACGGCTGCCATGAGCATAAGTTTTACTTTTGTGGCTTACAAAAAGGCGTAGCGTGTTAATAAAGAATTGTAATTGACGTGGCGCTCGCAATCGGGACGGTTAAAATGCTAGAGTTCTAGAAATAATATTTTCATATTACAGTAATAATAGTGTAATATGAAAATATTGCTTAACCTTGTCAACGCCAAAGACCGATACATCGACACTATGAGTTTAACGCCAATGACCGATATAGACGTCGACGCGTAAACTATCAATGTGACTTACGTGCATTTGCATAAGGTTCTACTTCGTTACAGAAAAAAGCTAGGCGTGTTTATGGAGACTTGTGTATTTTGACGGAGCGTTGAAAAGGTTGAACAATACATATTACTTAATGTTGCTTAATTCTGTACAGCGAGCCGGTCGTACGGCGGGCCTGTGTACCGGAAAGTGGTGACGCTGCTAAGTTTGCAAGACGTGAAGAGTGCGGTCGCGACGCTCTGCGAAGCGCGCCTCTACAAGGAAGCTTACATTCTTTGTAGGATTAGGTAACATAACATGCATTATTGTAAGTTATTTGGTGTACAAAAGCAGTGTAATAATTTGAAGGTGTCTTTTCCACGTAGTACAAATAGCAAGAAACTTGATTGACCATTTAAGTGGGAATTGAGAGAAATTGTCTATGTTCAAAAAGGATAGATATATCAAATGCATATTGCATAGTATATGCCTCCCTTTGGAAAAATAACACTTCTCTCAGTCACGTCTTTAATGATCACTTATTTGCGTCTTTGACTGTATGTTGATTATAGATTTGTATTTTTTTCTAGGTATATAGACACGATTGCCGAGGAAGTATTACTAGCGTGGGCCAAGAACTGTATCCATTCTGGTGTACCAGACATGGCAGCGATATGGTAAGTAATATCACGTGATTATGCTCTTAACCTTTTCTACGCCAAAGACCGATATACACGTCAACGCGTTACAATGTAGAAGTGACTTGCGGGCATTCGCACAAGGTTCAATTTCGTTACTTAAAAAACTTTGGCGTTTTGTGGCGTTGAAAAGTTTACAATCTCCAATTAAAAGCCTTACTTACCTGTGTTTTGCAATTTATATTAAAACCATAATGGGGCATGACTTCGCAAAAACTTTTACCCTCCTGCAGATACATTCATAAATTGCGTCGCACGAATTCCGGTTGCATCGTGATTTTGAGTTTCGACCCTTGTGTCAATAGGAGAATTAGTAAACATTAAACAGTTTAATTTCTTTACAGTTATATAGCCCTGGGCAATTTACTAGAAGCAGCGACCGTACTCAGCAAATGTAATGATCAGGAAAGCCTTAGCTTAGCCGCGGACTTGGCCAAAGCGGCTGGCCAGAACATCCTCTCTGAAAATATTATGGAGAGAAAGTCTCAGATGAAGGAAAAAGTACCAGAGACAGTCGAAGCTGTGTTAGAACAACTGCCGACGAAGATCGAGTTGCTCTTGAAGGAAAATCAGGAAGAGCAAGTAAAGGATGACACTTGTAAAGAAAATGGGGAGCAAAATGGGCATTGTGATGAACCAAAGGAAAATTAGTTTCAACTTGTACATCACATATCACTGTTAAGATGCATTACATCTCAAATCGTGTTTATGAATGTTTAACGTTGTCATTGCTAGCTTCACCTCATTGAGCTGGCTGGCAATAGCTGGCATTGCCATTCCTGTACTCTAATGTTGTTTAAGTTTAATTTGTTTTTATATAATAAAACACTGCTTTTATAACTTTTTATTTATTGCTTGATGTATGACGTTCGATAAATCAAAAACAATAAAACTCTCAAATTAAGGAATTTATTGACAAAATCAAATAGAACATGTTTCATGGATAATTAAAATGCAGTATTATTGTGCGTTATTTAAAATTGAACAATTAGAAGATTATTAAAATAGATCAATATTGAACAGTAAATCACATTTCTGTTTATCGGAGCAGCATTATTTAGATTTCACATATTCAAAGTTTACTAATAAACATGTTATTTATAGATAGACCGTTTCATTATAGGGGTTTGCCGGCGTGACAATAGAGTATAGTTGCTAGTGCATGGCAGAGCAGGTCAACGACCCCACCCACCCGTTGCCACGGGCGTCACAATAAAACAGTCACCAGAAGCTGTGTAAAGGTGTAAAATAATCAAAACTGAGGCTTCCAGAGCGCTCTGAAATAAAACAATACAGTAGATATAAAACTAAATTCACTCGTCATTAAGTACGTTCTAATAATACTCATATTGTACGCACCACTGAAATTCGCTATGACAACGGACTACCGGCTAAACATAATCTACATGGCACCGAGACTCACAACTCTCGCTTGTTCAGAACAATCAATCACATTCGGCAGTCAGCTCCTTTCGTAAATGCTTCTGGAATGTCATTCTTAGCATTCAGTCTTAGTTGTTTAATGTCTCATTCGTTGTAGTTGGGAAAGGCTACTGAAAACTTAACAGTACAATTATTATGGGTATAATCATTCTAACTGATCACACAAGGTTGTACGAAGCCCATACAAAGTAGAGAAACGAATGCTGAAACAAGTTGAAGTAAACAAAAAAGGAAACTCAAGTTTTTTTCAGGGTAACACTTTTGTAAGTCAAAGAAAGAAAGTGATCTTACTGAGCTCTAATTTTAGTGCTGAATATGTGTTTGTTTTTTTTATAAAGCAGAAAATGACAATTTTCTTTAAGCACAATATAATGTTCACTACAATTTGTTTTTATTTACTTATAGCTGATTTGTATGCATTCGTACCTCCTTAGTGCGACATGAACTGGGTTAGTAGCCTTTCCCATTTTCCTAGGCGGAAAATATACATGCTTATACGTATCTATATCGTTCAGTCAACACTATAAATCATCTCTAAGGTTACTGAGTTTCGTCCTGCAACTCCAGGTACAATTCTTGGCTTATTCCAACCATAAATTACTAATATCACTCGTAATAATCAAAAATCAACTTGTCATGCATTATTTTATCAAAACTAAACTTGTCAATTTAGTTGGTTAGAATTTTCAATATTTATGTAAAAAGAAATACAAAATAATATAATAAAACGTGGCGATTAATTTTCTTGCTGTCGCGACAACATTAGGGTCACACAACCACTGGTTTTTGATCTTAAATTATTATATTTGTGACTAAAATCTTTAGAATAACGTTCGCCATTGGTGTCGAGCCATTAAGAAAATAGCATCATACATTAACTATTATTACATACAATCATTGGCAAATACTACACTAATATTAAGCACAATTGTCCTTTTAACCCATCTCAGCTGGATCGTCATTTTCTCTATTGGATTCCCCCAAGGGCTTGCCTCTCTTCTTGCAAATTGTAATCAACTTTGCATTCATCTTTTTGAGCTTTTGATTTTCTTTCATTATGTCAGTTAAATGTTGATTCTGAAAATAAATGAAGAAGTGTTAATTTAGTTTATTACTCACAAATGCAACTAGAATAAATTTTTAGCAAAATGATATACATTTTCTGATCGCCTGTAATGTTTTAAGTAGAGATGCGCCGAGTAACACTTTTGCCGAGTAACGAGTACAGAGTTTTACTCGGTTCAATTTTTTTTCAACCGAGTACTCGGCAGAGTAACTCGGTTCAATCAAATTTCCATTTCGCGCGTGTAAACAAGTACAAACACGTTCGCGGCGATCGAGCGGCCGGCTGGCGTTGATACACCCCTCACCCCGCCAACGCCTTTCAACTACCTGTCACTTGATAGTTTGCAAACAAATACTTCACGTTGCGCGTCATAGTTGATAAATAATTGAAAGTTTGTTAATTAACGATTGACTGTGTGTACCTGATCAGTGATGACCTGATTGTTGTTTTTATTATTTCTACCTAAATATATTGCTTTTCTTAAACCGAGTATACTCGGCATTCAAACCGAGTTATTCGGCCGAGTAAGAGTATCAAAAAACCCGCCGAGTACGCCGAGTACCGAGTTCTCGGCTCATCTCTAGTTTTAAGGTTATTCCGTTCCTGTAATTATTTCAAACGGATGGAGGCCTCTTTGACTTATCAGTGATCACAAGCTATAGCCAGTTCCCATTTTGATTGGTCACTTTCTCAACCTCATATCTTATAAATCACGTACTTAAAAATATAAATAATAAAAAAAAAAACAGTGACTGCTGTTCTGATTATAAGGTCCATCATAACGTTGCTCTAACTACATAATACGGTTATATCAGTGTTTCAGAAAGGTACCAGTCAATTTTTAATGATACATCAACTCTCTTTTATAATTCGAGTCTTGATTGCACACTTTCTTTTCGCTGGACCTCTGTTAATTTTATTATTCTATCTATCTAGTAACGCATATAAACATACCTGAACTATGGCGCTGCCGGTCGCAACGTACATCGGCGGTATCATCGGAACGGAACTCGTCACGGCGCGCAGCTGCAGTTCCAGAGCGGTTTTTTGTTGTGTTAACTTCTCCATGGCCTTAAAATAGTATACATTTTTATTCTGAACTGGTTTAGGTCATACGTGGTAGAGATTTAGCACAAAAATACTAGTTTCATGTGTTTGTAACGACTCGAAATGCACCGCTGGGGCAATAAAATCAAACTTAAGAACATGCAGGTTTATATTTGGGTTCTGAAATTGTGAGTCTAAACTTTAGACTCACAATTTCAGAACCCAAATATAAACCCGCATGTCGACCCTTTAGACTCTAAAGGGTCGAAGGAATTCATATGAAATTTAATTAATATTGTTTATGTTAAATATCTTGGAACAATTAACAACAATTCGTTTATGTTTGGACTTACCATTTTGAGCTGTTGCATTTCATTATATCGCAACATTGAGTCGTTATCGCGTTCAACTTGGTAGCTCAATAAATCTGAAATAAACGATGCAATTTAAGTAACAAAATAATTTAATTAATAAATGATCATGTTCTAAACGATTGTTTGAGAACCCGTGGGGGGATCCGTGTGGGGGCAACGGGCCGCATGTACGCCTGAGATCGTGGCTCGAGGTGTCGAAATAGTATTTCGACGTATCCATTGCTGGTGTCAATAAGCGTCGCCAATTGTCGCGTGTTAGTGGCACGAAAAATAGCGCAGGCTTTATTCCGTTCCAACGCTGGCGGCCAGCGCTAGACTAGGACGAACAAAATGTTTATATGGTGCCAGTAATCTACCAACGAGACCGGCGCCAGCAACTAGATACTGCTAAATCCAGCATTAAGTTCGCCGGCGGACGCCAAAGGCGTACGACCTGCCCTCGTGGAGTTCCCAAGTTTAAGGGTTTTTTTCACCACTCCACTGATAAATTCCTGATATTATATCCAATAGATATCTGTGATGCCGTCTCCATTTATTCTATAGACACAAACAGAGACATCGGGAACTTTTCAGAGACTTGTGAAACGGCATAAGTTATGCTTAACGTTAGGCTGCAGCGTACCCTCGTCCGTCTCGGTGGAGGCGTCGGCGCACTGGACCGAGGAGTTGCGGTTCTGGTCGTGGATGCTTTGCCGCTTCTTGCGCACGGACTGCGCCTTGTTGCTGGCCTCTCTCTCTAGAAGCACTTCCAATTTAGCCTGAAATAGCAATTTTGACTTTTAACCGACTTCAAAAAATTGAAGATGATTCTTATATTAATACTAGATTAATGCCTAGTAATATTAGTAAATAGTAATTCCCAAGCAATATTTACTGCCGGGTACTGTACTAACGCCCGCGTTCGCAGTTCGGTGTTCAGTGAACATATTGTGCATCTGCGATGACGCGGATTAGGACTGAAGACAGGAGAAGACTGAGGTTTTGGCAGGTTTTTGATGATCTAGAATCCTAGCTTCATATCACGTAAGTGTTTCCAAAAAGGAAAAATCTACTTTTAATTATTTAAAGAAATAACATTTGTCATCGGCAGTTTCTGAGAAACTCTCATCGAGATGGCATCATTGGTTTTGTCTCTATTCACACCAGTTGCCGGCATTTTCTTCTGCCCCGCAGGAGAATACGGGCGTGTTTTCCGTCTACGACGGATGAACGTCCAGAATCTACTTATGGGTAGAATCATCCCCTACACACTCTAATAGTCAGGTTAATGGAAAACATTGTTTAAATTCGACACTATTTAATGTAACTAAAAGCACACACGAACAACTACACAGTGTAGCTAAACACTTACGTAACACTTTTACGTAAGATTATTTATCCAATCAGCGCTCGTAATTCTACCGCGAAATTTTATAGCGGCCGGGACGACGGTGGCGACGAGTGGCACGGCGGGAAGTGGAAGGGTTTACGATATATCTTTTTACGTGTAACCAGTATTGAACCTATGGCCTACCTCTAGCGCGTCCCTGGCCTGCTTCAGCCGGCACAGCTGCTCGTCCCGCTCCCGGAGGTACTCGCCGCAAGTCTCACACTCCTCGTCCAGCTCCTTGCACCTCTCCTTGTACTCTTCGAGCTCGCGTTTGCAAGACTGCAACTCTAATTTGGTGGCTTCTAGCTCCCTGTGTACGAACACATTTTTTAAAGCAATATCTTGGGCCCCTACACACACAGATAAACGATTCCTTTCCCCCGCGTCTTGCGCGCGGCACCTGCTACTGATTACATAGCGAACTTCGCTTAGGTCTTGTTGGGACGCGGGACGCCTGGTTGTGTAAGTACATTTTGGTTTCAGATGTTTGTATGGATTTCGTTTTACTACACATTTGCTATATTTACTATTTTTTTTTTATAAGTATATAATGGTAAACGAGCGAGTCGGTCACCTGGTGGTGCAATCACCACCGTTCATAGACACCCGAAACACCAAAGAGAAAATTATGAAAATACTACGGTTAAAAATTATCAAAAAATCGTTAGCAGGGACAAACAACAACAAGCGTCGCTAGGGATTCCGAATGGACCCGAAAGCTCTTTTCGACATGATAAAGAATACAAACGTACTCCTTCATTAACAGTATCAGCAAGTATAGTTGCAAACGTACTGTATATCGGCCTTGTTCCTCGCGGCGCGCTCCGCCCCCTTGTGCATCTTGGCGAGCGTGGCTTTGAGCTCGGCGTGCTTGTAGCGCAGCTCGTCCACGCAGCGCTGCAGGCCTTTGTTCTTCTCTACTTCGCGGTCGAACGACATGCGGTCCACGACCACAGAGTGCAGGTTTGTCCAGTCTGGGAACATTTCAAACAGATTACTACCGTGAGATACTGACGTATTGAAATAAGCGGATCATTCAGCCATCGACCACCATTATACCGACGCACGAGAGCTCATGACCGAGGACCACGGACTGGTCCGAAACATATTGAGCATTAGCTCGGTTTTAAAAACGTGAGAATAGAACAATTCACTCAAAACTGTTACCTTCATCAGTGTTAACCGAGACGTCTGCGAAACTGCGTTTCGAGTCCTTTTGGCTTCTTATTAAACTGGCGTTTTGCAATTTTTCGTTCAGGTCCGCGATTTGTTGCTGTAACACCATAATTTATAAAGCTTAAACTTAAAAAATGCATCAAGTAGCCCGCACCACAGAATTAATAATAATAGTACAAGTAAAGAAGTCTGTCTTCGACCAAAAACGGTGTTAAGTCGAAGCGTCCTGCTGTATGCCCGTCAGTCGCTGCAGACCAGTCTTTATGCTGTGTTTTCAATAGAATAGGGCCTTCTACTCCCCCCCTAACGAGCATGCAAGTCGCTCAATGGAAAAAGTGGTACGGAGTCACAAACAACCTGTAATGCTTTGTTGTGATTGGTGAGCTGCATGCATTGCCCGTCCCTCTCGCGCAGGTACTCGGCGCAGGTCTCGCACTCCGCGTCCACTTCGCGGTATCTCTCTCTTAAATCCTCCAACTCTTGCTGGCAGAGCTCCAAACGTTGTTTCAGTTGTGATACTTCACTGAAGGGGAAAAGGAAGGATTACGTAAAAATTTATACGATATCTACTAGACTAAATGTAATGAAATCAACTTAAATGTAATGTATTTACGAGAACGTTACCTATTTTGATCACCGCTATTTAACTTGTTCATCTCATCGAGCGTGTTCAAATGATCTGAAAGAAAAAACAACAAAATAATGAAGTTTTAATGTTAATGGGGAGGCGGGAGGCCACATGAACAGTGTGTGCCGTTAGTAGTGTTCGGCAGATTGTCTGATAAACATGATTGTCTGTCGTGTAGATAAGTAGAATTCCTATCTACACGTTTTGTCATATTAGATACAACTCAACTGGTATATATAGTTGAAAAATGTATAATAAATTTTGTTAGGAGTTTAACATCATGTGTTTCCTTTCTCACTGCAACGTAAAGTTAATATCAGGCCATATTTCCCCTTTCCCATTTTGAATCCAGACAAATGCACCTTTTCAGACATTTGCGTAGTTTTTATTTTAAACTTTTCAAACCCAAAGACCGATATATCCGCACTATGAGTTCAACGCTAATGACCGATATACGTCACCGCATTAAATATAAAAACTGACATACGTGCATTGGCATAAGGTTCAACTTCTTACTTAATAAGAGCTTGCATGGTGAATGACGAATTTCGTAGGTATTTGGCGTAGACGTTTGACGTTGTTTTTTAACTAGACTTCGCTAGCAACTTCGTAAGCGTGGAATTTGATGGTAGGTATTTACCTCGGCTCCTAGGCGGCGTACCAAGATAAATCATGCACCAGATTTGAAATCAGACCTCGAGCAATACAATTCAATTTCATGAGGTAGTTTTTGCATGATGCACGTACGAACAAAAGAGACAGACTGACGGACAAAAAAAAATCGAAACAAAAGTTGTTTTAGCTTCTATTGCTGAAGACCTCTCATATTCGACATCGGCCATTTATATTTTATTATATGTACCTAAAGATTGTGTTAAGAGCGTGCAAACAGAGATTTGGCAACATCGCCTATAGCTGCCAAATATTCAGATGTTTTCATTGATTTATCAACATTATTGAATTAAAATACGGAATATAGCAACGGTATGTACTAAAATATTGATAATGCATGGCAATAGTTAATACAGTTATACTAAATAGTAATAATTAAGTGTAAAAAAAGCATTTGGAAACTTTCCATTTGTAAATATGTACAGTTCGTTATAAGTATAAAAGGTTTACTAATTACCAACAAATGTAAGAACACAAGTTCTAGTACATACCGTTGCTACATTCCGTATTTTAACTCATTAATTTTGATAAATCAATGAAAACATCTGAATATTTGGCAGCTATAGGCGACGTTGCCAAATCTCTGTTTGCACGCTCTTAAGTCATCAATTCATCATGGCGTAAAATAGGGACATAAATTGTGTGGTCACAAGAATAGCAGTACAAATGGATACCTTGTGCCGGTAGTTGCGTGTTGCGATGCAAGTCGTGCAGGCTCTGCCGGCGCCGGCGCCGCGCTAGCGCGCTGCCGGGCCGGGACCCGCCCTCGTCGCGGTCACTCTACAGTCACGTTTTCATGTTTATTCGGGCACAAGTGCATAGTTCTCAAATTAAGACACAGTTACGTTGTAAAGAAACCAATAAGGCTGCCACTAATTGCTAATTCAATTAGGTAAAAACATTTTTTTTTTTCAAATTGGTCGAGCCGTCGTCTAGTGATCGAGGGACATACATAAAAAAAATAATTTTAAATTTTAATTTATATTGCGCACTAACATAGTTTTGTAAGTAATTATTGTTACTAACACATTATGGGATCAGATCCTGCAATAAAAAAAATTGAATTTGAAAAAAAGATCCCGACAAATTGAGAATCTCCTCTTTTTCTGAAGTCGGTTACAAACAACCGTACGGAATAATAAAACTGAAACAACCTTTTTTGTTGACAGATTATTGCATTGTCATCGCAATAAAGGTGAAATAAAGCTTGTTCACTACTTCCAGTTTCTTAATGGCTTTCGTCAATCTTATACATCTCGTTCGTTCTTGCTCTGACAGTGTACAGTTCCCGGCAAACTTCTTGACCACTGACCTTGACTGCGCAGTAGCCGTTTCTAGTACAAACGTGTATGCGTAAACATACCCCCTCCACTCAAGTGGCGGACTAACAGGGGGGCGGAAGGGGCGGCCCGCCCCGGGACGCCGGTCTTGGGGGGCCCCCAAATGCCTCCGAGTTCATCTGATCAAATCCTAAACGAGTACCTACATAATTTTATCAAAATCAAAACACTACAGCCATCTAGACTTTTTACGCAGTACTAATATTCTTGTAACCTTGCTAAACGCGTCCAATACTGTGGGGGAATTCCCGTCTTTTAGCGGGTAATTCCCCAGGAATCCCTGAATGAATGAAGTGCAAATAATTCACTCTAGTATGGCTGCATTTACATTTACTACATTCTATTTACGTCGAAAAATAAACATTGGCCTCATTTAAAATAAATTAAATTTTATTAAGTTAATAACTGAATGTTGATAGCTGAATAAAAAGCTTTTAAAACTATTTTTTTTTAAAGCTGGGGGGCCTCATTCGGCTTTGCCGCCCCGGGCCTCTGACGGGCTTAGTCCGCCACTGCTCCACTCGATTAATGCCCAAGATGTTTGCCTGGAGCTATATTTGTCACTTGTGTTTCTTAGAGACACGAAGATTCCCGATAGCTATTAAGAAACTGGACTTACTGTGATTATGTACTCTATGTTGAACGACACACCAAAATCAAGGAAGGTTCAGCTTAGATATAATTACAAAAATATATGCAAGTTCTATACAGCCCTCAGATAAGCAAAAGTCAGATGGTACAAAAAAAACACAGCGATTGGAAAAACATTTACCTCCTCATTCTTTGACTGGAAGCTGCCAGATCTGTAAATGAAAAATTTACAGATTAGCTCAATCTTGCAGGCCGATTTTTCCATCGTTGGATAGGATTTATCTGTGCAACTGCCATAATAAATTACTTGCTCATTTGCATACTAAGGAAGTCTAGTATATTTATTACACACTTATATTATGAAACAGAAAGTTTGTGTGTGACATAATATTTTGTTACTTCTTCACGTCAAAAAGGATGGACGGATTTGGATAAAATTTGGAATGAAGATAGCATATACCCTGGATTAACATACAGGCTACCTTTTATCCCGAATAAAAGACACCTGGTGGTTAAGGATCACCACCGCCTATAAACACCCGCAACACCAAAGAGATTCCAAATGCGTTGCCAACTCAGAGGGCTAAGATAGAATACCTCTTGTGCTAGTAATTTAACCGGCTGTCTAGTTCTATATGCTGGACAACAAGAGTGCAAGCTCTGCTGCTTAACAGCTTGATTAGCGAGCATGGCGGTAGCAATACCTTGTACAAGGTCCTAGATCCTGCAAAGTTTCATTTGTTACCTCCTACTCCTAACAGGAGTGCTTCTATTGGAGTTGTCGTCCACGTCCATAAACATGTCGTCGGGCTTCGCAGCTGTTGCGAAGAACGCCTCCAACTTCTTGTGGTCTGCGAACACGGAGAACTCATTGGATCAACCAAGAGCGGAACCAAGGGGAGGGGAGGTCATGTCCCCACCCCAGGGCTAGGCCCAGTTCGACCGCAGGTAATTTTTCTAGCTAAAATGTTCTTTATACTAAAACAACGGATCGTTTTACCGGATCTTATACGGGTCATCTGTCAAAATTTAACCCCTGTCGCAAACAATCCTGGTAAGTCATTTTATGCAAAAGTGCTATTTAAAAATAAATAAGAGCTGCTAACAAAGATTTTACAAACAAATCGCGTTATTTTCGTATAATCTATTTGAAAAAGGCAATTTATAATTTTTTTTCATCACACCTATTCGAAAAACAACAATTGCTTTAGAGGATAGCTGGGAAAAAATTCTGATAGAAGTTAACCAAAGAGGTTACGCGCATGTATGTAGAACTGACTCATCGGTTAGATTTTAGATTTTAATTTTTCACAATTAATTGTATTTACACTTTCAATCCAATGTAACATACGAATTTCAAGTAGTAGTTCTTTGTTTTTTTCATAGGTAAGTGATGAGAAATAGTGTGTGGTAGTCTGGGGCAAAATATTTTGTCCTCGGGCGGCGTATATTGAATTCGTCGTAGAGCGTAGGCTCAGGATTCTACGTCACCTTGTAACACAAATAATTTTTGTAGCATGTTTGCTAAAAAAGACTTACCAAGATTGTTTACTACATTTATCATGTTAAAAAAAGGTATAGATAAAACGATTTGTAGTTTGAAAATAGAAGACGCTTACCCGTTTCCTGTTTGTCCTCGCCGAACGTGCGTTTCGAGTCGGCGAGGCTCTGCCGGCGGCGGCGCGCGCCGTCCCCGACGGAGCCGAGGGAAGCGCGCGACTTTCGCTCGGCCTCCATCTGACCCTCTAACTCGGAGATTCGCCGCTGCAACACAAGTCAATTACATATATACATACATACAATGATGCCTGTTTCCCGGAGGGGTAGGCAGAGACCACGGATTTCTATTTGCTACGATCCTGACAGACAGCTTTCGCTTCCCATACTCTAATGACATTCTTCATGCATGCTCGTCGGTTTAGGGTACTCCTGACCTGACCTTTCTCCGGAATGTCTCCGATTTGGTCGGAGTACGTTCGCCAAGGTCTTCCCCTTCCCATTTTTCACTACACTCTCCCTTTATACAGACTTTTTGTTAATCTTCTTTCATCCATCCTCTCTACATGCCCAAACCATCTCAACACACCTTTCTCAATTTTTGTTACATCTTCTTTCACTCCGCATTTCTTTCTTATCACCTCGTTCTTCACTCTATCTCTTAAACTCACACCGCACATACTTCTTGACGCTCTCATTTACAAGTCAATTATACGGTCATTAGAAGCCAGGGTTTGAAATTATCAAAATAAATATGCCCTTTGTTAATTATCAAACAGATATAAGTCTAGCAATATTTTTTAACTGATATCACATATCAACATTTACGTTAGAAGCAAGTAGTTTAGTAAATAAATTATACACATTTTACAATCAAGGTAATCTTCTTTTTAATAATTTCGTGACCTCATCATACTTATCAAAGATAATTATCAACCAATATTCATCTTGATAATTATCACTTCGAACCTTGCTAGAAGCAGATGGATGGATTTTGATCTCATCACGTTTGCCACGGAACCCTACAAATATAGCTTTAATATTTACCTCTAACAATTCCTTCTCCTCTCTTAGCTCACTCGCCTCTTTTTTAGCGATAAGAATGTCTTCAGTAAGAGACGTGCATTCTTTCCGCAACGCTTCATGTTTTTCTGTCAACTCCTCTATTTGTTTCATGTTGTCAGTGCCAGGCGATATCTTTTCTTTTTCCCGTTTCAGTCTAAAAAGGGAAAAATACAAGTTCAATTGTTAGTCACTAATAGATAGATAGATTTATTTATTTCTTATAGGAAATTACATTAAATTTAGAATGTCAAACATAAGAAATTTACAATAAAATCGTCTTTATAATACTAGGTATTGGAACAAATGATCTTGTTGCTTGCTTTGTTCCAATCTGTTAATATGGACTTGGCTGGCCTAAGTTTTTTTTTTATAAAATAGGAAGGAAAACAAGCAAGTGGGTCACCTGATGATAAGTAATCTCCACCGACTATAGACATCCGCAATACCAAGGAGATTGCAGATGCGTTGCCAACCTAGAGGGCTAAGATGGAATACCTCTTGTGCCAGTAATTTCACCAGTTCTGTTCACTTTCGGTCTCTTAATTAATAAGTAATAATAATAACTTTAGTGCAAATACTAACACTAACAAATTATTGTTTTTACTAACAAATCTATGAATTTTAATTATTTGACAATATGTTTTTTATACATATAAATCAATGGGAACAAATATTACTTTGTTACTCTGCGAAACGAGTTTTGGTGTCGCGAAGTAGCAATGTAATTTGTTCCCATTTATTTCTAAGGATATGAAACTCCGCAAAGTAGCGTCAGATTTCTTTTTTGAGCTTACTTAAAATTTCAATATGAACTTACCTGGCTATAGTTTTGCATTGTATTTCAGTCGTTTTCTCATGGGTTTTTATATTCAGTTTCAATTGAGAGCAGAGTTGATTCACTTCTTCAAATTGTTTCTTTACGGCAGCGTTTTCTTCCAGTAAAGATTTAGCTTCGAGTTTTAAACTCTCAATGACACTTAAACTATCTTTCAAAGATTGATTCAAAGACAATATTTCTGCAGTCATTTTATCTAATTCAGTTTTATTATGCTTTATTGTGTCATCGGCTTTGGCTAGCTGTAGTGTGTTCTGTTCACTTTCATTCGTTATCATTTCGTTTACGGATTTCAACTTTTTATTTTCATGTTCTAAATTATTAATTGATTCCACGAGCTCAGCAATTTTAGCTTTAGTTTCTGAATCATTGTTCTGTTGTTTGCAACTCTCGAGTTGTAAAGACTGCAAAGATCTCTCTTTTTCATCTATAGCCGCTTTCATAACAGTCAGTTCTTGTGTCAAGGTTTCTACAATGTTGACGTTAGCGTTATTCTCTTCCGTTTTTTTCTCATAAACTTCTTTAAGTTGCTCGTGCAATGAATTTAGAGTTTCTAACGCTTCATTTTTAATTACTAACTCTTTTGTTGTAGCTTTGCATAGTTCGTGCAGTTTTTTTGTTTCAGACTTTAAGGATTCCATTTCTTCTTCCTTTTCCTCTAAAATTGTCTTAGATTTCGTAACATCAATAAGAAGGTTGTGTTTTTCTTGGGATATTAAATCCATCTGCTTAGAATGGTCTATAAGCTTTTCAATTATCACAGATATATTTTTATTTACTGGCAAAGTTAGATCTATTTCAGTTGGTGTAACAACTTTATACATTAATAATGTTTGACAACCTTTAGCAATAATATCATTCAGTTCTTGATCTTTTTGTACAATGTCAAGAGTGACTGCATTTGTGATTTCAAGCGCTCTTTCTTTTTGAGCCTTTAACAAGTTATATTCTTTTTCTTTGTCAGACAATTGGCATTTCATTTGATTGAGATTATCAGTAACATTGCTCAGTTCGCCTGTGAGAAGCTCCATGTTACCTTGTAGATCAGAATACCGGGTCATTACTTCAATTAGGTCATTCTTGTGTTTGGATACTACTCTATCGATCAGCCTTTCGAAGGTGTTAACACTGGTCAGTCCGAATTCTCTGTCTAAAATATTCAGAAGATTTTCTTTGAATATTGTGACTAGTGATGTGTTTTTGTCTGCATCGGAATCAGAGATTTCTTTATCTAAAATAGTTATATTACTTCTAATTTGATTGAATATATTGGAGATGCCATCAATGCGGTTGTTTTTATCTTTTATTTCTTCGCTAACCTTAGAGTACTCAGTAGTAATGTTATAAATGGTTTCATGTAGTTCGTTTCTGGACTCTTCGAAATCTTTTAATTTATTGACGAGGTTCTCGATTTCATTACTGTGTTTCGCAATGAGATTGTTATACAACATCGTCATAACGTCAATTATTTTTGTTTCTTTGCTAAGGTTCGTTTCAGCACCAGTTTTTTCAACGTAATAATTTAAACAATCTATTTTGTCTAGGTCATATATATCTAACAACCGCTCTTCCGGTACGGCGGGAACGTTAAGCTTACTCGTTTCCCGGCTGGCGCTTAATTCTTTAGAAAATGTGAAAGTATTATGTTCACCCATGCTGTCGTCTAATTCCATGCTATGAGATATGGACAAGTTACCGTGATCGAAGTGACTTTTAATGGTAGCTACGTCTTCAGATATTGTTTTGCAGTCTTCCCTGCTTGCAAGCAGCTCGTTTTGGAGTGTGGATAACTTATTGTAGCACGAGGAGCTCTCAGAATCACTGCGACTTCTGTTAAGCGCAGGATGAGCCACCATTGGATTAGCAGATGCGCTGCTATCGCACTTCAAACACTTAGCTGTAGTTGTCAGTTGCGCGTTTGGACATGCAAATAATTGTTCTAGACCAGCACATTTTTCCGTCAATGCTAAATTAGCCTCTTTTAATGTGTCTAGTTCTTTCTTAAGACTGTCAGCTTCGTCAATAGATTCCATTACTTGTGTAGACAGAAGATCATTTTCTTCTTGAAGTGTATTAAACTCTTTGAGGTTTTTAGTTAACTGTTCTATTTCGGACAGTTTTAAATTATTATCTTTTTCTAAGGCATTGATTTTCAAGATAAGTTTATCACTTTCAATTATGTCTGCACTAAGTCCATTGCATCTCTTTTCAAAATCAGCTTTTTGAAGTTTAACTTGAAGTAATTCTTGAGTGAGAGATTGTATTTCTTCGGCCATTTTTTCGTGTTTTGCTAGTATATTTTCATTTCTACAATATTTACAAAGTTTTTCATAGATCAGGACCGTATTTTCTATAGAATCATTTATTGCACTTTTATCTAGTTTGATAGGACTACTTTGAGCGTCTATTTTACGTATGTCAGGTTTCACATTGTATGCAGCTTCGCATATTTTTTGGCGAAGCGTCGAATTTTCTTCTTTTAATGATTGCAACTTTTCAGTCAACTTTTGGTTTTCAACAGACAACATTTGTAGTTGAGTGTGCAAGACATTTGGATCTATTGTTTCCATTAAGTCAGTATTGATTTCGGTGTCTAAATAGATTTGCGTCCCATCAAGACCTGTTTGATCTTGCACTAATAAAGTATTATCAGCAGATGCAACGGTTACGTTAGTATCAAGCATTAGAAGATCACTATCTAAAGTTGATTCATCTCTGAAGTTCGATGCAGAACTGTTTCTATCCAAAACTTCAGGCAAGGAGTATCGTTTAATATTGGTTTCCAGTCGATTTACCAAAGACGTGCTTTTCAATATAGAGCTGAGTTCTTGCAGCGATTTCTTAAAAACAGGCAAGTCTCTTTGACAAACACTGTAAAATCTGTTGTTATGATGTTGTAAAACTTTAACTTGTGACTTGAGTAACTTATTTTCTGCGTAAGTTGTAGCAGTTAGTGTTGATAAATTCGTTCTATGATTAGAAATTTTCCTTTGGAGTTCATGAGCTGGTTCCAAAAGTAACTTGAGTTCTTTACGAATTTCCTCTTGCTCCTTAAGTAGATTTAAATTGACAAACTGAAGGAAATCTAACTTTGTCTTTAAATCCAAATTTTCTTCCAGTGCTATATCTTTTTCCGCTAGCAATTTATCGCAGTCACAAGGATGCGTTTGCGTGTCGGTGCTTTTGGTTTCAAAATTAGGGTTAGAACTTGAAACGGTTTCAGATTTAAGATCGCTTTCACTTGGTTGGATAGCATCAATTATTTTGTTACAACATAAAGTCAGCAGGCTCTGTGGCGAAGCATTTCCAGGCTCCACCAAAATGTTTGCGAGCGATTTTTGAACAGTCCACTGATGGTTATCTAAATCGCTGGACATTTGGTCAGCACTGTACGTTCCGAGGCTATCTTTTTGAGAACTTTGCGATTGAAGTTCAAAGTTGCTGGCCCGTAGGTCCGAAATTTGTCCTTTCATGGATTCTTCCAGACACGCAAAATTACTAGACCCTTCATTTAATTTAAATTCCAAATCCTCTATTACATTATTTTTTTCTTTCAATTCGTTTTGTAGTTGTAGAAGCATTTCGTCGCTTTTCAATAAATCTCTAGATATTTTTTCGTTGGTCATTTTGATTTCTTCCAGTTCAACCATCAACACCTTATTTTCATTTTCTGCATGAGACAAACTATCTATATTTAGCTTATTTTGCTCTCGTAACTGATTAAGGTTTTGTTTAGTTTCTTCAAGTTCTTTATCATCTTTAATAGATTTGTCCGATTTAAGTGATAAAACTTTTTCTAACACATTACCTAAGATTTGTGGAATACTTTTACAATCATAAAAACTACTGGTTAGCGACTGGTCACCTGGAGTTTCCAGTTCGCCAATTAAATTAACAGCTACCTTATAAATGTTTTCCAAAAGGTGATCTCGATTTTGTGTTGTCTCATCTAGTGTTTTAGAAACTTTTTGTAATTCTATATAATTCTCATCTAAAATATTTTCTCTTCTGCAAGAGTCACTTTTTAGCTTTGTTATTTCTTCGTCTTTCATGTGTAAAAGTTCATTAAATCTTGCTTGATTCCTATTAACGCACGAATGCAGATCGTCGATTTCTGTTACGTGTTTCAGATTTTGTTGTAAAAGTTCGTTTATCTGCGAACGCAGTGTACTTTCTTCAGTTTGAAGAGAAGTTATTAGATGCTCCTTAGTTGTGATACAATTACTCAGTTCTTGGTTGCTTTCATTGGAAATCTGTAATTTATTGAGTAAGTCAGATTTTTCTTTACACATTTTTGTAAATTCGTTTTGAAGTCCCTCTAAATCTTTTGTAAGTTGATATACTTTTTGATTTAAGGTCACTTTATAGTTTTCAACATTGTTGTTATCTTGAATTAATGATTCTACTTGATTTCGAAGTCGTTCAATTTCTTGTTCTAATTTATTGTTATTGACCACAGCTAATTCATTTTGCGACATTACTTCTCTGGCTCTAACCTCTGCCATATTTAACTGATCATAAATAGTAGTTGAAATGCTAACCGGGTCATCAATAATCTCTGATTCCTCATGTATGTCACCTGTTAGCACCGAAAGGACTCGTTGTAATTTGGAAACAGCTGGTTTTAAATTAGATAAATTGGCTAGAGATTCAGCGTGTTCGCTGCTAAGAGAAGTAATGAGATTTTCTTTGGTTAATATTTCGCTATTTAAGTCGGATATAAGGTTATCTTTCATAATAAGTTCTCCTTGCAACTCGTTGCGTTCGCTGCTTAGAGACGTTAGTAAATTCTCTTTGGTCTGGATTACCGTTTTCAAGTTGGATATTAGGTTGTCTTTAGAAACAACAACATTTTGTAATACAGACAATTCCTCTTTTTCTTTCTGTAATTCAGTGAGATTATTTTTAAAGTCATTTAAATTCTGCATAAGCTTGGAATGGTTCTCATTGAAATCTTGTAATTTATGATGGCATTCTTCATTTTGTTTCAGTAACTCAACGTTGTGTTTTTCGAGATTAAGTTTCTGACTTTCAGTATGAACTAGCTTTTCAGAGAGTTCATCTCTATTTTTAACCAAGTTTTCGTTATCTTGGATCAATTTATTGATAATGTTCATATTTTCATCGATCTGTTCTTTGGATTTCTGAACTTCTTCCATTAGCCTATTTATTTGTTCTTCTTTTGCTTGAAGTTGTATAGTTATTATTTCGTCGTCGAAGGAAGATGCTTTGCACTCTAGTGTGGATTTGAGATTAACTATTTCCTTGGTTCGCGTTTCTAGAGCAACTTTAAACGAGTGGATAATGTTTTTCAAATTTTCATTATTGGCAATTACTGTTTCTTCGTGAGCGAGCATAGATTCCAGTAAATTATCGCTGATATTCAAATCAACATTGCCATTTTTCTCTAAAAGTTTTGATTGTAATTCTTGGATAAGGCTATTATATGATAGAATATCGTTATTAGCCGTCTCTAAGCTCTGTTTTTGGCTTTTGATAGTGGAATTTAAAATTTCTATAGACGATTTAAGCAGAGAATTTTCTTCATCAATGTTTTCTAATCTGGTATTTGATTGAGCTATTTGTTCACGGAGTTCCCTACAGGTCGTTTCAAGAGATTCAATAGTAAGTTTTTGCTGTAGAATATTATTTTCTAAGTGATCTATACCTTCATTTTTCGCATTTATCTGTGTTTTCATGTCAGTGACGAGCTCTTGTAATTGCACAGCCGGCGTGTCGCCAGTATTCGAGGTATCTATACTGCTGTCGTGATCACTCACAAGAGATATATCTTTAGACAAGTCCATGAACTGAAACTCTTTGTCAAATGTTCTAGATAAGGATTTTCCTGAAACTATACAAGGATTTACAAGTATCAGTATATTAAAACAGTCATATTGTGGAAAACTTTCTTATTAAGTATTATTTACCATATTCTCGGGTCTTCATAGTGCTTGATTGTTCGTTTAAAAGGGATAACAGTTCATCTTCTCTAAGTTTAGCTTTCATTTTAAGAGTTTCATAACTGACCTCAAGGTCTGTTATTTTTGTGTTGTATTGTTTACATTGAGCTTCTAACTCCGCCTAAAAATAAAACTTGTGCACTCAGTAACTTATTCTTATTTCTTATAAAGTAGTTAATTAAAACATACCTTTGCAGTCAAAAACGTTTTCACTTCGTTTTCCGTCTGTGTTATCTTATTTTTTAACACTTTCAGTTCAGAATCTTTTTCTAGTCCTACTTCGCTAAGGTGTTTTAGATTTTCTTCTAATCTGGCTATAGTGGTAGTACTTTGTTCCAACTTTTCTATATATTCCACCTAGAAATAGATATACACGTATATAAAGCATATATCCCTGTCTTACCAGTAGGCGTGTGTGCAAGGGATAGATCATTTATGTGGGCGCTAAACGCCATCAATGTAGGTAACATTTGTCCCAAACTTCGCACATGGAAATCGGTTAGCCATGAAAATGGAACAAACAAAGACACATTTTTTTAAATAATATTAGTAAGAATTATTCTTAGATATCGCAGTTTATTCAAGAGGACAAAAACACAGTAACTATAAATGGAATTCCCGGACCAGCATTATAAATATTGATACTTACTACATCAGGATTATACATTTTCTCCCGATTTGTCAACTCGACAATGTCTTTAAGATTTTTTTCTGCAGTTTTTGCGTTCTTTCTCAGTATACAAGGTGGAGTTTTCGTTGCATCTAAAATAATTATCAATCACTCATTTCACAGTACGACATCGTTAATAAGAGGAGTGTGAACCCAGCCCCAAAACGAGCTCATACAAACGGCGATAACCTTTTCACTCCTCTAAACCTTAACCTATAGCCATGATTTTTTGGTATGTTGTTACTATACCTTAGTTTTATTACCTAACTAGGTTTGTATGTTTTAATTTTTTTAATATTCTTCATAGATTTGACAATATTTGCATTTTAGGAGTTTTATACAAAACAAAAAAGCGGCAATATTTTAGAAACTATTAAGAATTGAAAAAAAATTAAAAACATACAAACCTAGTTCTAGGGCAGACTGACAACATACAAAAAAATCATGGCTGTAGGTTAAGGTTTAGAGGGTGGACAAAGTTTTCGCCGTTTGTACGAAGAGCGCTGGATTCACACCATACTTAAGGCAGGTCTACACGTGCCTTAAGAATAGTGTGAACCCAGTGCTCTCCATACAAACGGATCTACAAATGAAACCACAAAATGTTGACTAAAATTAAACTTTTTAATAGGCGTATGCAGTATGGTCTCCAATTTATTTCAGTTTTTTTGTATCTCACTCAAGCATTACACAGCAGATCATACATACGATTTTTGCAACCGAAATTTCTTTCGATTTTTATTTTTAAATGTTAAACATTCAAATTATTAAATTAAAATGCCATGCAATGACAACACAAAGAAAAATTTGAGTATTGGCAGGATTCGAAACTGCAACCTTAACCATTGTAGTACACTCACTGTAACACTTGTGGTATGGGGAGCAACGAGAGGTGTTGGATGTGTTCTCTTCATCGCTGTCTGTAACGAGAAAACAAACGAAAATTAATTGACAAATACATTGATTTCTATACGATGTGTATTTTTTTTATACGGAAAATGGCACACGAGCATGCGGATCATCTAATGGAAAGTGATCAGCGACTCTCAGGAATTAGCAATCACAAGAGAATCGCTGATCCGTTCCCGCCCTATAGGTCCCCTCCCACCAGTGGGCTTTTAGATCTCTCAGTCACCGTACGAAACGCAGTAGCAAACTACTCGTCTGTATGTTGTAAGAGTGTGATACTAACATGGTATGTGGGTGATCCATTCATTTTAACGCCTGAATCTTTGATCTGATTATGTCTGAAAGGGACACTTAACCCGTTGAACGCCAAGAACGCATACAAAAGTTGTCACCCACACGCCAGATCGCCATAACGTTAAACACAAATTTGAAATTTAAACACGTACGTACGTAGGTCGCTGTTGCACTATGTCATCGATCAACTATGTGTCGGTGGCGTGACGGGCACGACAGCTTTCGACGCCTTTAAGCGTCCATGGCGTTCAAAGGGTTAACTGACTCATCAGCACTTACCTAGGTCGATGATTTCATCACTGAAGTTAACCTTTTTATCATTTGGTGGTGGAGTTATCATGGTTATTTCTTCTGACACAGGTTCTAACTGGCTCGGTCTTTGTATCGGCAGGAAGTCTCTTGCATTTGGCAACGACAGAGGGCTGCAAAATAGTGTTCAGAAATGCAAATGTAAATAAAGTAAGTGGTGCAATTTCTTCATCAGCTTGAGGTTACAGCAAAGTTATCCAGTTGAATGAGATAACTTGAAAAGGTCTTTCATGGATACCAGTGAGGACAGTAAACCCTCAAAACTAAGATAGCACATAAAAAATTTGCAGTCTGGCAAGGTAATTAGTAAGACACGGAATTGGAGGTTTGGGGTTCAAGTCCTGCCAGAAGATCAAGATTTGTCTTTGTGTTATCATGGTCTATAAATTTAATAATAATAAGAATGTTCTCTATTCAAAAAAATTCGAGATAAATCTCGGTTAAGCACAAAATAATCTAGAAGGGAAGTTTTCATTAAAAGATGTATTGTTAAGAAGTGGTTAGTGGCTGTTCATCATCTCAGCCACAAGAAGTCCACTGTTGGACATAGGCCTCCTCCATGGATTTCCAAAGTGGCCGGTTGGAAGCAGCATGCAACCAGCGCCTTCCTGCCACCTGTATGAGGTCATCGGACCATCTTGTGGCTGTTACCAAACTGATAATTAATGTCAAATGTCGTGTTTTGTAACAAAACTGACTGATCTGATCCTGTCTACAAGGTCACTTTTTTTGCAAATGTTATATTTGCTCTTTTGCGGCATTTGGTTTATGGTATCACATACCCGATTTCAAACGATTGTATAGATATTGAAATAAAAGATCACTCGCGTATTTAAACCCGTCTGTGGTCCTCACTATGTAAAGACCACAGACTAGTCCGAAACATGTCGAGCAATAACTCAGCTTTAAATACGTGAGTGATCCATGTTTTAACATGTCTGAATCTCACGATAGTTTTATTTTAAAGATTGTATACATAATGAACTCACTTGTATTTCAAGGTGGGCGTGCAAAACCTCTGCACAGTGGTCTCGTTGTTTTCATCCACCGTGTGCAGGGTGGAAATGGTCATGCGGCGAGGCGCGCACCAGGTCTTGCGCCGGCAGCCGCCGATGTCCACGCTGCGCTGCCCGAATCCATTCAGAATCATCTTCTGGAGCCCCGCTATCTGCTTCATCAGGTTGCGGTTGTCTTGCTGCAACGAATATATATAACATGTAACCCTGTAGATCCTTAAAGTACAAATCAAGTTTAAAAAACCGTTATATTGCGTTTCAGAAAAGCTTGCTGTAACAAAAATGTTGTCTATAGCGTTGATATACTGCGTACGTACGATGTCTCACTGTTGCTCCATGAGTTAAGTTATATTTTTAGTTGCCTTTAAGGTTAAGGTTCTGGCAGTAATTTGTATTATTACTTATCAATGAGTCAGCTTCCCTTTTCGTGTTTACGTTCTTTGAGTATTTCACGCTCTGGTGTGAAGCAAAACTTGCTTGTGTATGAACCTCTGTAAATGCCTATGGCAGCAGCATAGCTAATCAGTAATCACTCTATGAGGTCAAAAAGATCTACAAAAGTTTTTACTATTTTGCATTGTCATTGAGTATTGACTTGACATTGACTTTTGACAACTGCGTAGATATGTGTATCTACAGCTGGCAGTAGATAAATTGTGTACCTTACCTCAATGAGATTTTTAGATGCTAGTTCGGTCTTCAGTTTGCAAAGTTGTTTTGTCAAGTCCTGTAGTTTGGTTGCGTTAGTAGCCACCGCGACCACTTCTGGCCTGTTCTTGATTGCCTTGGCTCTATTTGCGAATCTACAAAAAATTTATGTATTTCTCGTTCAATTTTATCAAACAAAGTCGGATGGACAAACGAACGGCGTAGGATTAGTAAAAAGGCGCTGGTGGCACCCTTTGGGAACAAAACCCTGAAACGTTTCATCCTCTTTTAATAAACTATGTTGAAATTAAGATTTCGATATTGAGACCACTTACTGCAGGGTTGAAATGGTCTCTTCAACGGCGGCAGGCGTCACGGCGCAAATGATGCTGGTCTTCGCGTTGCCTCCTAGAGAGTTTTGTAAGATCCGGGTCAGTTTACTGTCTCTGTAGTTCGCGTGCCTGGAATTTAAGGAACATTATATAGACACTGCACAAATGACAACAGATGGGGCAAGCTGGTACATGATTGGGGACCCATAACTGGTCATAGGAATATGAAAGGCAGATAGCCAATGCGGTGGACCTTGTGAGGATCGGGGGGAAGCAACTGGATGCAGAAAGCTTTAGATCGACGTAGATGGCGTAAGAGAACCTCACTCCGCATTGGTTGGCACCGGGCTGAAGAAGAGTGAGATATAGACTCCTATCCAATAAGAAATCTCAGGTATCGGAATTGATAAGAGACGCTTTGCTAATCTAAGCGATCATTTCTACATGCGAGGTCGCCAACATAATCGTTTTTTGCAGTGTGTACCTTTCCTTTTCACTTCCCCACACATTCTGTACACAAGGTACACTAAAAACTTGGATATCACATAGCCCACAATCACACATTTATTCCTCCTGCATTCGTTTTAGAATGGGGGAGAAGTTTTGCCTGCTTTTCAGTAGAGTTGGGATGTTGCAGGGACCAGCCCAGCAGTCTGTTTGGAGATTTCAGCTTTTAGTGTAAAGATAAAATTTGTACATACTTGTGTGGGTCCTCTGAGAGCTGTTTAATAACCAGTGCCAGTACTGAGAGGGACTTGTTGATGTGGGTCCCTTCCTTGAACCTTTTGCCTGTGGCTCCAGTTTGCCCCGACCTTTCTGAGCCAGCCAAGTCCACTAAGTTCAGGGTGGACACATTGGCAGAACCTGCAGTCTCTTCACCTTCAATGTGCTCTCTGGACTCTATTGTCTGTTGAATAAGAGAATAAGTCTTACATTGACATCTTATATTATTATTCAATATTTAATCAGCCTTTGTAAAGAGGTAGCTAATCAATCGTCAATGTGGCCCCAGGTGATTTTATAAGCATTGTACCTTGTTTATTTTAAACATACTTTCCACTAGATTTTTTAGCATTTGATCGGTAGAATCATATCAAGGCAGCCCAAAGCTTGTCTCCAACTCAACATTCAAATTTGTTTCAACGGAATAGTAGTAACAATAATTCTGTAAAAACTAGGTGTGAAGATCTGGTACTTTGGGTGCCAGTGAGAGAGGTATTTAGGCAACTTAATTTCAACAATTTTAATATTACTTACAATTTGAAAAATTGAATGAGACCTGCTGCTTTCTTCATTCATATTTGTTGCACCAATTTGCCTGTTGGCTTCACCCTAAGAGACATCAAAAGTAGAATTAGAATTTGAAAATTATTAACAATGATTTTATCGCGTTAAAGTCCCGTTGGACGTTGTAAATACTATCTAATTATGTTTTTAATTTTATAGTTAAAGATAAACGCCGAACAACACCTGTTGGGTACACGTCGCGTATGCGACGACGGCTAGTTAGAACCGATTTTTATAAAACAGTCAGCGCTAGGATGAGCGACACGGGCTGATGGCCTGGCATCGCCTGATACATTTTATCCATGGCCAAAACGCGAATGGCGGGGCGGCACATGAATACATGTGACTAGAGTCCCACAGCCAGCTTCTAGACAGGCCTGTCACGTCGATAGAGTATGACTGAGTTGCCCAGGATTAGATAGATAGGTCACGAGAACGGTCGCATGGCCAATGGCGGCCTAAGGTGGCGCGGCGCTTGACCGCCGTTAGCTACTCGCGGCTTGGTAGCTTGAGTCGCGAATAGCTAACAGCATCCACGCATCTATAGGATGTCACAACAGGCAATTTTATGGATCATGGATCCTGGTTGAATTTTCTGATATTCATAAGGGCTTCCTATAAGCCTAATCAAGATATTTTGACTTTGACATTTGCGGACAGCACGCGTCGCAGCTAGCCCGACAGCACGTCTTGGCCCGTTAAAATAGGGGTAGGGCGAAATTAATAAGCAAAGCGAACTGCATTTTCTATATGAATTTACATTTTACATTTAATTGCATTACATGTTGTCACATAAAATCCAACATACTTAGAGGTAAAGGGTTGAAAATACTCTGAATACTTACCTCTCTCATAATCTCTATGACTTCTTCAGGAGAAGAGGTAAACTTCTCTGTAGCTTCCACTTTGACCCCATGGAAGGTGTCCCGCACTTTAACCTTGTCATTATCAGTGTTCAGCAGATCTCTAAGGGACTCATTATAGATTTCAATGTAAGATACTCTGGAATATTAATAATAATACTGTCAGATTCAGTTCTGGACACAACATTAGTCATAATAGTTATGAGTTTGAGCTCTGCTCTGCTACGGGTGGCACCTGAAGGTAGGTTTTTGGTTGGTATGGCCAATAAATGGCTGTGGAGGTTGTAGAATTATTTACTGTGTCCAATTCTGTGTCCATGAAGGTGTTATAAAAAGTGAAAGTTATAAAAAAATAATACTGATAATAATAATGGATAGTAACAATTTTCACTAATTGGTAACAAACCTAGCAAAACTTGACCAAGGGTACTAAACAACAAACAACAGACAAACATAAAATGTACATAAGATGTTAACATACATATAACACATTAAAGAATATTAATTTCTGAGTCTTGGGTAGGACATATAGTTAAGTATTATCATAATGAATGTATGTAATACAAAAATGAAATAAAATAAAAAGAAAACAGATATACATATTACAAGGTAAGCTAAAGGTAGTGTTATAAAGCATAAAGCAATCTATGCTAGACAATTGTTGGGTAGCAGAGACATAGTTAATTATTATAAAATCAAACAAGTTATTATATGTAAGTATACATGGATTAAAACAATTATTAGAAACTAGCTGGCTAACAGTAGGGGAAATATATTCACGTACCACCTTAGAACTCTATCGCAATGACGCGACGCGTCAACCGCCAGGCTATGTCATACAAATGTCATGCGTATGTCTCTTCGACTAGGTTCTATGGTGGTACAGTCACCATCACCAATACCTGACACAGCGAAGCGTGCAAAAATATCTGACACATCCTACCAGCCCTAGAAATAGAGTCGTATCAGATATTTATGCACGCTTTGTTGTGTCAGATATTGGTGCTGGTGACTGTACGTGTTTCAATTTCCTTGACTGTACATAAAATTTCCTTATACAAACAAAACTGATTAAAGTCTAATCATCATCAAAGCATCAATTTAAAAATAGTGAAATAAAGAATAATTTAATTGTTGTCACTTTTTGGACACTTTCAAGGTGAGCAGTTATGTTCACAAGCCGCTGTTCATCTGAAATTGATGACTTGTTGAATTGACTAACAAATAGGTATTGAACTTGTGAGTATATATATTTAACAATGGCATACTTGTTAAGTTAGCATTGTGGGCAGTTTTCTTTCAATGTCATTTTATGAATAGCGCAGAGGCTTGTTACTATATCAGTATGTAATTCAAACCAAAAACAGGCTTAGATTTTTTAACCCTGTGATCTAGCTACTGAACCCAACTCACATGATTAGGTTCCGGGTTTGATTCCTTAAAAAGAAGATGGTTGTATGATGATTGTGAATGTTTGTACCCCGAGTTGCGTGTGTTTATTTGTATTTAAGTATTTATTTATCTATATATGTATGTTTACCGATCATCTAGTGCTCATAGTATAAGTGTTGCCTAGTTGCTAGGTCAATTGGTGTAAAGTGTCCCAAAATCATTTCAAATTAGATCACAAAATTAAAATCAAATGAATATTTTACCTTACTAAGAAGTCCCTGTCCGGAATACATTTGATCTGTTCAAACACATTCAGCACTGCCATCTCAATGATACCAGGAGAGTCTTCTGTGCCAGACATGGTATAAGTTTTCCCCGAGGAGGTCTGTCCATACGCAAATATAGTGCCATTGAAGCCAGCAATAGCTGCCTCCACAATTGGCTTAGCAACATCTTTGTAGACGTCTTCTGTCTTAGTAGTTTCATCATACACTTTGTCTGGAAAAGTACCCCACGCTTAATTGAGTTTCTGCTGGCTCATTAGAATTACAATAGAGCCTTGATCTCAATGACAAGGTAACCCCAAATAAACATTTCACTTACCAAAGGTATATTGTGCTCCTGACTCCTTCCCGCTGGCATCGAGCTGGTATAACGTATTATCCTTCACTCGCCATTGAAATGAGAGCTTGTCCTCTATTTCACGAGAAATCAGCGGTCTAACTTTGACAACAACTTTTATATTGTCACTCATTTCTTTTCAATATTCAAGGCATTAACGAATAATATCTGCTTCTAAAGAGGAAAGCAAAGCTCCCACGCATGCATGATAAATTTTCATAGGCGTTCGCGGTCTTTGTAATTTAAAATGTTTGATAATACATAAACAGACCGCCACGAACGAAAATAACCGACAATAAGTAAAGAAAATTTTCAAATAAAAAAAACAAACGCAAATCTCTTTGGATTTTAAGGTTTGTTCTGATGATTATTCATCTATAAAATAAAGATTACAATAAATTGTTTAAAACAAAACAGCTTATTTTGTTGAAATGAGTAGTATTCTTCTTTTTTGTTTGTGAACAATGTAACTAAATTTTAGATTTATACTTGTACCACTAAAAAAAGAAAATTATTAAATCCAAATAAAGTTACTTGGAATCCACAGTGTTGTTTTTGCTCGGCGAAGGGATTGTCTATGAATCACAAACCACTAAGCTGTTTGAGATACAGTTAAAACGACCAATTTTAAAACTAAATAGCCTACTGCCCCACTCCACTGGTGGCACTGGTCTGTCACTGTCACTCAAGTCACGTCTAAAACAAATTCCATGTGCGCGATATATTTTGCATAAAAGTTCTTTAGCTTAATTGTTAAATATGCAGCACGACGACGTAAGTATTCCTATCCTATGAAATGAACTGTGTAACTTTTGTAAAGCATATCTATAGATAAAAGTACTAAACTATCATTTAATATTCAGGTTGTTTGGGCTATTATCAACAAGACACATTGTTCACACAAAGTAACGTAAGTATTGCTTTAATTATAAATATACACTTTTAATTTTGCTTAAAACGTATTAATACACCTTATTCGCGCTCGTTACAGCACCCAGACACAACAGTTCTGCCGCAATGAATATAACCTCACTGGTTTGTGCACCAGAGCCTCTTGTCCTCTCGCAAACAGCAAATATGCGACGATCAGAGAAGAAAATGGTATTATTTACTTGTACATGAAGACTGCTGAACGGTAAGTTGCTGTTGTTTTAGTGCAGTGGAAACAAATTGTCAAAATATTGTGATTTGAAAACTTTATGTTAACACCAGTATGAGCTAACTGTACCTAACTGGACCTAACTTGGTATCAAGGATATTGAGTGAGTCCAGCTGCTGACGGAATAGCTGATACTGTTTTTGTTGGCTTTCTCTTATTATGTCCGAAGTTAGTTTAATAGAAGCATTCCTTTAGCATGCTAAGTAAAATTATGAACTTACCATTTACTGAGGGTCCATCAGCTTGCTCATCCTCTCTCTATCATTTTTAAAGCTGCCATAGGCTAACAGTGTAAGAAAAAAGAAGATTGTTGCACTTACATTTTTTATTTTGTTTCATTCTTTTAAGGTTTATAAATTAGTTCATTATAATTTGAAAAACTTCTAACCTATATATTCCTTGTAATTTCAGAGTAATGTTTCCAGCGAAACAATGGGAAAAGGTGAAGCTATCAAGAAACTTCGAGAAGGCCATCTATCAGATAAATGAGAGCCTCCTATACTGGCCTGGCTTCATCAAAGCCAAATGCAAACAGAGATTTGTAAAAATAACACAATATCTCATTCGGATGAGAAAACTCAAACTGAGGAGAGTGTAAGTTGCTCATCTTTAACATTCCTTTTGTTTTGTAACTTGTAAACATTAAAATAAGTAAATTTAAATGGTTTATATCGCATATATTCCATCAAATCTAATCCTAAAATTTCGTGCCCATTTCAGGTCGCATGTTTGCAAGCAAACCTTATCTTTGCCTATCCCTATTATTTGCATTGTTATAATAAGATAGTTATATTTATTTATGTATTTGAAGCATAATTTTGAGACTTAGTTTGGGTATAACCTAGATTTAACGAACAGCAGAAATTGATAAGCAACTTCAATATTGTTCTTGAGTCTGTTGTTTTTTGACTTTACAAGTTTTGTCAACATGACTTTAGTAATCTTAAATACTATCAAATTTCTAAAACCAGCAGTCACCATAAACCTAACCTTGCTTCTTCTGAGAAAGGAAAGGCCAGGCTCGTTGGCTGAATAAGGATTGAATTATAAGCCATCTCTAAAATACCTTAAAAGGAGTGTGAACCCAGCGCGCTCCATACAAACGGCGATAACGTTTTCCAACCTCTAAACCTTAACCTATAGCTATGATTTTTTTGTATTTTGTCATTATGCCTTAAAACTAGGTTTGTATGTTTTGATTTTTAAATATTCTTAATAGGTTCAATAATTTTGACGCTTTTTGTGTTTTGTATGAAACTCCCAAAATGCAAAATTTTCAAATCTACAGAGAATATTAAAAAAATCAAAACATACAAACCTAATTCTGAGACATAACTACAACATACCAAAACATCATTGCCATAGGATAAGGTTTAGAGGGTGGATAACGTTATCGCCGTTTGTATGGGGAGCGCTTTTTGGGGATGGTTTCATACTTCTCTTTAATGTTGTTTTAAGTTTGTTTCTAAATAAACCCATAAACTGAGGGAACTGCACAAAATTTTCAGGAAGGAGTTAGTCCCAATACAGCGCAAGATAGAAAGACGTGAAAGGAGAAGGGAAGAGAAGGCTCTGGTTGCAGCAAGAATAGACAACGCTATAGAGAAACAACTGTTGGAGAGACTTAAGAAGGGCACTGTGAGTATCTTTGACTGCGTTTGGGAGGCTTGCCTGTTACACATCAAACTAGTACAAATAGTCCTTCGAAAATGTCAGATAAATGGTGGAGGATCACAATTTGTGTGATGGGTAAACTGCACACAAAAAGAGCTGTGTTAAAATGTGAGACTCTGAAATCTGATTATATTCATTTTAATAAACTGGTAAAAGAGTGAATTCAGTTGGTGCAGCTACCCATGACGTGCCGGTTGTACTATAGCTCTGCTTCACATTCACATGGAATAGTACCTCTAGCCTCTAGAAGGAATGTTCATCACATCAAGGCTTTAGAATTAGTAGTGTTTCATAAAGTCTTTAGAAGCGCGTAACTTGAACACTACGCCTAATACGAAAAAATATTGAGTGCATGCATTCCTGCCTTTGGCAAGTACAATTTACCTGAATGTGATCAAATTTCACTCTGATTAGTTTGAGCACACTGTTTATAAAGCAGCTGTTGTAATGATAACGAGTGTAATTGTCAGCAAAAGAAATAAGTTCTTAAAAATTCAGCAACATACTGAAAATTTTATAAACTAAATGGCTGGCGTGTATACTCCTTTCTTGATTGTCGCTTAGTACGTCTCTCTCTTACTGGGCTAGTCAGAATGACACATTGGGTGATGTGAGTCAAAGTGTTTCGTGCTAGCCACAAAGTTTTTAACTTTAACTTTCTTCTTTTAAAGAAATTCATCTCTTTTTTTCAGTACAACGACATCTACAACTTCCCCCAAATGGCGTTCGACGCAGCTCTTAAAGCAGAAGAAGTGTCCAGCGAAAGTGAGAGCGAGCGGGAAGAGGAAGAAGAGAGGGAGATGGAGATAGAGCCAGAGCTCGAGAAGGAGTTACAGGCGGTGGAGGATACTGACGAGTTTGTGGAAGCTGACAGTGACATGGATAGCGATGAGGTATGTTCGACTGAGAGTCATGTAAGCACCTGACTATGGGCTACCCAGCTTCTGGCATGGGGGGGGGGGGCAAGTCAGATGCTAGATTCGGTAATCTTCGTCCGCCATCGTCGCCCATGGTTTTTTGGCAATTGCACCGTGCATTTTGCCAGTGTCTACTGCGCGGTTTATTTAAAAGTTAGAGCATAAGGCCCCGTTTACACTGGGATTAGTAATTAGGCGAGTTCATACATGTTCTGCGAAATTTCCAGGGGAGGGGGCAGCTGCCCCCCCTGCCCCCCCTGCCCCCCCTGGGTACGCCCATGCACCTGACTGTGCTACACAAGTTTGGTAGCATTATTGTGACAACTGCATGCTCTAAGTGTATGACTGCAAGCTGGCATTAAAAATACAACCTACATGTATAGAAGGGTTCTAGTATTTCTCATGATATTATTTCTTCATCTTTATTTTTATTTCATTTACTTAGTATCAAACAAAGTCCCTAGCCGTTTCTATCTATCCTCATATCTTCGGCTGCTTACTCCTAAACCACGCAATGGATTTTGATTTGGTTACCACCGTCATTTAGAGCTTTTTTATGGACGGTGTTATGCATATCATAATACATCTTAATTGTATTCGTGCGAAGCCGGGACGCGGGTCGCTAGTCGAATATAAACGCCACAAAAAAATATGGAAACCTTAGAATCTTCTGCAGGAGCAGTGGAAGATCAAGCAAATATGGCGGCTTTTGTTATAACTAACTAGCGGACGCGTGCGACTTCGTTCGCGTGAAATTAGTAGCCTAATGTCCGTTAGGGACTATGTCTGTGATCTGTGAAAGAATTTTTGAAATCGGTTCAGTAGTTTCAGAGATTACCCCCTACAACAATAACAAACAAAGTTTACCTCTTTATTATTATTTATAGTGTAGATATGTGTTGGTTTTTTTCAGGAAAGTGATTCAGGACGCAAGGAAGGTGCTGAGGTTGGGAGTGACTTTGAATCAGAGACTTCTGATATTGAGGTAAGTCGCAATTGTTTATTACGCTTTCTATGCTATATCAACTGGTCTTTTATAACATTGTTGCATCTGCACAATGGTTTTTTATTTGCATTACTTTGTGGTGTAATAAATATTTATGCAGTTATGCTTACTAACCTAGTGAAAAAGGTTCTTAATTTGTAATCATATTTGCTTATAAATGATGGGTTGTTCATATTCATATTGTTTATTGATAATAATGTTACATGTCAGAGAAAAACCAATAATAATCAGAACAAATAATAACATATAGAAAATACATTAAATTAAAAGCAATATAAATCTGTAATAATCGTAACTCTCCAATAGTTTTACATACTAAAAAATTGAAGTACCTATTCTGTACTGTATTTTCAAATGATGTCTTCCATTTACTTGGTATCAAACCGATCACACTACAACAGCGTTTCTTAACCTTTTTTGTCCACGGACCCCTTAGGAAATCAAGCACAATTTTATGGTCCCCCTTAATAAAAAAAGCAGCTATAAATTTCGGACCATTTATTTTAGTACTACAAATTACAAAAAATATGCGTGCTATTACAAGACTCTCGGTGGTATTTATTTAATTTATGATTGTTAAATGGTCCATAGATAAGACTGCGGACCCCCATACAGTTGCTCGCGGACCCCCAGGGGTTCGTGGACCACAGGTTAAGAAAAACTGCACTATCAGATGATAAATGGTTTTTTATTTGTTTCAGGATGTGGCTGAAAAGCTGAAAATTAGGAAGAAACCTCGGGTGGAGATTGAATATGAAACTGAACTGCCTAGTGTGTCTAAGAAGAAAATAAAACACTGATGAATTTGTATGCGTCTTTTTATTTATTAATTAGGTATCATATGTATAGCTATGTAGATGACCATATTAAAGATAATTGAAATAAATAGAAATGACGTTCTCAAGGTAAAACCTAAGGTGGCGGGCGCTTACGACTTACCCTGTTTTTTTTTTGTTTTTAATAATTAATGAATGTGAATTTCCAACAATATTAATTAAATAACATAATACGGGACGAATTGATAACCACCTTTTATGACGTCGGTTAATGAGAAATGGCTTCGTACGAAACCATTTTCGACTAAAAAAAAGTAAAACTTTGGAGTAAAAGGATCCCAAATCAGAGCCTGCTTATATGTAGTTTTTCAACCGTTATCAGAAACATTAGTTGAAACTTAAATTGTTTGCAAGTGACGGTTTTCGTAGAATATTTTAAAAGGGACTGTTGAAGTACCACTTAAAATTTAAAATAAACTAACCCTGAATTCGGCGGTTAGGGCTGTTGTAATACGACTCGTTAAAAAAACTCGAGAGGTTCAATAAAAGAGCACGATGGTTACCCAAACGAAAGAGCGTAAAGGAACCTTACGGCGGTGGGCAGTTATGCTGTTTCGTTACGAATAAACTGTGAAGTGACATAGCATTACTAATAACTATACATACTTAGTTATCAGGCGGGCGACAAGTGTTATGGTGCTTATTAATGAGTAAGATTTTTAAAAAAACACGAAATTTTATAAGTACTTACACATTTTAAAAAGTCACAATAATAGCGTACGCTGTACAGTTAACAATTTGATTCATTTGCTACTGTAGAACCTTTTCACAATAAACATCAACGAATGTCATAATATCCAGGCGAGTACACATTGCGACTACGTTCTACAGTGGCCTATGAATCAAATTGGTTGACTGTAGGTCCACATTGTACAGATGGCAATTTCTTTAATCTTCCTGAAATGTCCACTGACCGCCCGTAGGTATATTTGAGAAAACGGTATTGCATAAATATTTATAAATAAGTCGTTGGTTTATAATGTAAATTTATCTACGCATATATCATAAATGCTTTATAATGCGTTCAGAAACCGTAGGCAATGACCAGCATTATAACAACCAATATTATTATGAGAATTTTTCTAATTTGTTTCTATATTTGTTCAAATTAATTTTTTATTATATTATTTTAATGTGTACAGTCTATAGATATTTAATAGGTACCTAACACTAGCAGCTAGTAGCAATGCAGGTCATTGCCCTATGGCTTCTGAACCCATCATAGAGTACTTATGATATGTGTGTAGACAAAGTAATGTATGCAACTGTACATAATTAGGTCTTAAAACACTCGTGTGATCCTATTATGAAACTCGCTGACGCTCGTTTCATAAAACCACACTCGTGTTTTAAGGCCCCTCATTATGCAACAGTTGCATAAAATACTATTATTCCACTAGGTGGCTCATAGGTACTCATTGACATGCTCGCTTGATGCCTGTTGGATAGCGAGGTACGTATGTATGGACGTAACCATCCACCGCCATTAGGCGATTTTACGCCGAGAATACTTAAACACAACGTGAATATTAATTGCTTGTAGTCAACCGTGTACCTAGGTACAAATTTTTTATACCTGCGCACGTCCTTTACGACAAATTTTATGGGACTACCCCAAACTGACGGAGACGGCCAGATGTGAATTCTGGAATGTCCTGAGACACTGTAAATCTGTCGCGTCATGCGCGCACATTTGCTCCCAGCACGTAAGTATGGTACGCGACAAACATCGGTGTTATTGCAGCCATAACTTGTGTTATGACCTTATGACGCCGTTCCGTTTTGTTCTCTACACGGTATTGTTTACGGTTAGTATGCGCGCCCCAATAAAATATGTGTCAAGTGACCTTGGCTTTATTTGGGTGGGTTTTTAGGTCCCCTAGGGATGCGTTAACGTTGCCAGTTATGTTCACTTGAGCAAGGGGAGATGTAGCGCAACTTTGGTCGCTGAAAACTAATAAGTACCCAAGTAATTTTACGAGCAAGCCTAACCAGTAATAAACGGTCCCGTCAGCTGGACTCTTATGACACAGATACGACCGTTCGTAAGGTCACGGTCAAAGACCGACCAAAGACCCTTTTATAATCTTGGATCCGGATGCACTCAGCTACGGCCAGCCTCCGGGGTAGCTGAAAATTTTAGTACCTTGTTGCTGTCAGTAATTGACAAAAATACGAGCAACTCTTTTCATACGTAACAACGACAAGGTTCTTAAGTGTTTGGCTATTTACTTCAGAGGCTGACTGTATCACTGACGGTCTCTACATTTTTTAATTGCTAAATTGAGGCGCCACGTTTGCAAGAACTCTACCGCTATACGCGTTTGACGCGTTACTAACTTATTCTTATTAGCCATCCTCGGTTGAGCTGAAAGTTCAAATTTCCACAAACTGTAAAGTAACAACTTGCAAACTCGTTATACCTACATATTCCTCAACGCGTCTGTGCACTTAAGTAGTCAAAATTTTAATGAGAAGCGATTTTCAGTTCAATAGAATGTCTTCGAGAGGAAGCCTAAGTTAGGGCTGCCACTTTGTCCCGGCTTAATTACAACCATCTGTTAATTAAGAAAGTTGTGTCCCGAAGTCTTTGCTTCTGTTCACTTCTGTCTCCCTTCAGAGCCTACTTATTGAATGATTCTCAATAGGTTCCTTATTAAGTATAAATTGTATACAATGGTTACCTACTAACCGCAGTACCTAGCAGATACTTACAAGAAACAGTTGCATTCTCAAAATACAAATGTATACTGAGAATGCCTTAAGGCATTAAGTCCGCCTTTGTACATTTAAATGTATTTGTTTTGTGCAATAAGATTAAATAAATAAATATAAAACTGGCTATTATTGTACCTATTGTGTATACTGTACAGTAGTACTGTGTCATTTACCGCCCAAATATAATTAACCGCCCTTGCGGCTCACTCTAGTGTCATGAGAAAGAGCACAGAGAGATAAATTAAACTGGAGTAGTCATGTTCACTGTAGGTAGCCAGAAAAATGGAAGATATAATGCTAGCCTGCAATCGTGTCCCACTGCGGAGCAAAGGCCGCTCCCTCGGATTTCCAGTTCCCTCTTATCTTTAGCAATAACAGTTTTTTTATCCTTAATGTCTATGCGAAACAATATCTGAGATGTGAAGATACGTCTCTCATTACAGTCAGCACAGCAGATGTAGTTGAACAGAACAACAACAAAAAATAATTTTTAATGTGCACCACATAAAAATACAGAAAAAAGGTAATGAATCAAATAAGACACTGGAACACTTAAAGAGGTCAAAAATACGTATAGATACTAGTTCTTATTCTTTTGACAATATGGTCCTATTTGACGCCTTGGACTGTGCTGCGCAGATAAAGATCTATCTGCTTCCGACTGTACACCTACATTAAAGTTAGTATAGGTAAGTAGATAATATTTAATTATTTTTCATTCACTTTCCACATTAAAACACTGAATCTTCAATCCAGCATAAAAATGCTTTAGAATTTTTTTTATTTCTCATTATCATTCTAAAGAAACAAAGGAGCTCGAACAAACGGAGAATTTGAAAAATTCCTTATTGTAAAAACACTCACTTTGAGTTCAAAATTAATGAAGTTCCTCGGGCTTTTGTTCACACCTGTTAATGAAGAAAGTTGTTTTAATTCCCTTATCTTGCAATGAGCTCAATTTCATAACTCAATATTATCTTTCTTTGTAAAGATACCTTCTGTTCACTGGCTGATAAGTAAAGGAACTTTTCTACAAAGAAGGGTGCAGTTGCGTCTTGCATGTTATTGCTAGACTTCAGCGATATTTTGCTTTTCAGTTTCGCTAATTGTTTGGCTAAATGTGGTTAACGCTGAAACTGAATTGTAGAGTAAAGCCGTCGAAATCTTCACTCGAAAATGGGAATGAATCCTCATACTTAAGTCAACTGCCCCATCAAAGTCGTATCTACAAAAATTGCTAAAAGAGTTTGTTTAATACATACTTTCATTAAGTCAGAAATTTAAGACACTGTCATCCTGTAGGTTCAACTTTGTTCATTGGGACAGTCGAAATATCTAAAGCAAGTCGAGACGTATCGTCTACACGAGTATAAAATCAAACTATAAAATCGACGATTTTATTCCTCGAATAGATATGACCACTCGTAGGTACAGTAAAGTATTAATAGTCTGTGATATGACTAACACAAGTTTCAGTTTGATACTGATTCAGAATGTAACTGGAACTTCAGTTCGGTCTATGTATAACTCTGACGCCTTTAGGTAGTTAGTTTACGGTCAAATTGAAACTTTAAAATACTGACTCAAGTTTAATCATGGTCATGCTGGAGAGCCTTCGCCTAAATTTCTAATTTATTGTATCTGCTACATTAAATTAGGTCCGTTAATACCTCAGGTTTATTAACTTTTCCGAAACATTAAGGTAAAATGTTTTCAAGTCCTTATTTACCAGACCGAGTAAATATGCAGCTAATTGTTGTCTCGAGCGTTGAAACGTCAATTTTGATCAACGCAGTTTACATTTCGTAACAAACCGCCGGAACCTGAATACAGTGGTAATTGTATCACGGCCGGAATTTGGAAACTCGACAAGAAAATTTCATTCGCGGTCCGTTAAAATTAAGTTTGGTCTTCAGCGGACTTCGCTGCGTAGGCACGCATAAATGTTTTCTGAATAAATATTTGATTGCCTATTCAATTATTAAGGGAGTTGTTCTTTGTTTTTTGAGCGTGACTAAATTATAAACGTTCTCGCTGTTAGCGTTATTAATTTAATCAACAAATAAAGTGAACACAGGCTCGGTCGGCACTCGCGCCGCATCAGGGAGAGCATCCGAGAATTTTCCTTCGGAATGACGACGTTCGGAGGCAGTTAGAACGTAACAAGGCGTTTTACAATGGCGCCTAATGAAAGAAACAGAACATTATGCCGGTGTTCGAGAGGCATAATGCTTTATTTCCCGGCGCGTTATCTCGCCGACGCAATTCCGGCCCGGCCTCGACCCTCACACTTTGCCACATTTTAATTTGCCCCGGAATATGATGAGGGTACACACGTGACGTATATCTCGTATGAGATTCCTAAGTCATCCCTTTCCTACAGACCGCATTGACCTTTTTTGGTTCGGCTACGTTCCGCTAAACTCCTATTTTACAATCGGCTGGTCACATTTTTCTAGTTCGTTATTCTTCTGATGGGAATTTCGATAATGGATTTTGATAGAATACTCGTAAGGAAAGGCCTACAAATAAATTAAAGTTATATGATTATCTAGTGCACTTGGTACGTTATAAGATAGGTAGCTATAAATAACGAGTTTTTTCTTGGTTAGCCTTAAAGCCTTTGAAAACATTACTTGTTAGTAATGTTAATGTTACATTAGTGTTGTTTACGACAGTTATGACACTCATGACTTAGTTAAAATTAATAGGTTTTTAACGGAAAACGGAGGATAACGAGCATTCAGGTCACCAGATGGTGAGAGATTATCGCCGCCCATGACCAGATCACCAAGAGGATCGCTTCTAGATCCCCTCGCCGTACGCCCTAGCAGTAAAGCTACTACTTCACGCCGGCTTTTTTACTACCCTAGTCAATTTAGCTCATTCGTACTTCAACCAACAAAGTATAGTATTGTCACAGTGTGGCAATACCACTAATAAGGGTTCCTACCTAAACTGAGACAGAACAAAAACCCAAGTAAGTATGTCTGTCACTCGGGCCACTTTAAATTCTCAGGCACTTTGACCATTATCGCTCTCACATGAGCAGGTATGTAAAGTCAGCTAAACTCAACACTAGGCCACTGTAGGTAGAACCTTTTCGCAATAAATATCACATTTTTTTATAAATAAAAGTTATAATGTTACGCGACAACTCATTGTGACAAGGTTCTACAGTAGCCCTGAATTCAGTTTGGTTTGGAAAACATAGAATTTAAATCCTATTTTGTAATGAAATTTAGAAGATTGTGCAAGAGCACGTCAGGCCATGTCCAGTGTAGAGGGGTTCCGCAGCCATACTAATTGATTGTTGTTGTTTTATCAACGTTTTTCGTAGTTTAGCTTATTTTTGATTGAAAGTTGTTTGGTTTACCTTCATTGATATCCAGAAGGTATGAATAAAAATATTAGATACTTAAAATTATTAATATATAATTTTCTTCATGTTAATAATAATAATAATGTATGTAATTGGATCAAAAAAAATTAATAGCATGTAAACGATTTGGTGTTCAAAACACTGTAAGCTTTTAATGTACTTAAATAAATAAATGAAATTACTAGCAAATTTTTAATTTGCAACATTAATTAATCAATTACTAAGAGCAAGGCATAGCATGTCTAGGTTGGTGGTTCGGGTCATGCCAGATGACCAAGCTTTCTCTTTGAGGTTATATTTACAACATTTTCTGCATGTGGTAAGTGCCCTCTATGCCACTCATTATATCGTCACTTGGATGGTAAAACTACTAAAGCGACAGGTGATCACATGTCGCTTAAGTAGTTTTACCATCCAAGTGACGAATCATTAGGTAACTAACATTCTGTATATACAACACAAGTACGATAACATTATGCAGGGCGTCATATGGCTAAAAAACTTAAAAAACTAGCTGTGCCCGCGACTTCGTCCGCGTGGAATAGTGTCTTTGTGTAGCATTTTTATTTTTTTGGCTAATATATTACAAAAAAGACACATACGTATAACCTTGAATGTCATATTCACTTAAATCGAATCAACAGCCTAAAAAATAAGTTTCAAGCTTCTAGCTCTAAAAACGACCATACTTCCATTTAACTTTTCATCCCCCCTTTCAACCCCTTACAACCCTTTTTTTCGCATTAAAATGTAGGCTATGTCCTTTCTTAGGCTCTAGACTATCTGTGTACCAAATTTCATTAAAATCAGTTTAGTAGTTTTGGCGTTAAAGCGTGACAGACAGACAGACAGAGTTACTTTCGCATTTATAACATTAAGGTAAGGATCGGCTGCATGTGTTATAGGTAACTATTATGGTTGGTTAGGCATGCTGACTAATATCCTGTGTTTGTTGCCCGGTTTGAATCACATTTAATTGTATAAATGACATAATAAGAGGATACTGATAGTTTTTTAAAGGTTCTTCCCAGAGATGCGCCGAATGTTTGGCTGAATGTTTGGTATGTTCGGCGTTTTCTTATGTGTGTATTTAACCGAATAATCGGTTAATTTATAGTTTATATGGTTCCGTATCTCGAAAGAAAAGAAGGAACCCTTATAGAATCATTTAAATTTTCATCCGTCTGTCTGCCCATCAAGCCACTTTTTTCGCAAGAACGCGTGGCGGTATTAATTTGACATTAATGTCAAATACTCTAGTTTGCAGTCCTTTCCAGTCATCGCAAACAGAAGATACGGTCGTTTATGCCGAATACATATTTCATACAATCGCAAGGGAATCAATACCTACTTCCCATTGACCTAGAACACAGAGTTGAAATTTGTCAAGAAGCAAGATCTCACAGCACAAATAAAGGGAAACATCCGAAAACCGTAAATTTGTAGTTACTCTCGTTGTGGCATAGTTTACCAGACTGTCGAACCTTTTCACAGTAAAAATCATTATGCTACAATATACATTTAGTAAAAACATTACAGTGTATTTGTTTTACCTCAACGTTTCGGTTGTATTTCAAGTTGCAATGGTCACGAGTCTACGGATAAACAAACACCCTTCATATCAAGGTAAATACAAATTTCAATACACATACAGTTCCCCGCAGACAACTCGAGCAATGACCGTTTCCAGTACAAATGTTTACTTATGCGCAAACTTACCCCCTCCACTCGATTTATGCTCAAGCTGTTTGCCTGCAACTATAACGTCCCTGACTCAGATACAAATACTCGTATATAAGTGTCTCTCTCTCTCTCTCTCTCTTTATGTCTGTGTATGTGTGTGTCTGCGCGTGTGTGTGTGTGTGTGTGTGTGTGTGTGTGTGTGTGTGTGTGTGTGTGTGTGTGTGTGTGTGTGTGTGTGTGTGTGTGTGTGAGTGAGTGCAATTCGACAGATCATACAAAATATTATCCCATTATGGGAGTGGAACAGCCCAACCTCTAGATTTGCTAGGGTCACTAACTAGCGTATCCAGTCATCAATCTGGCCGTGTACTAATTTAACTTAAGTATTGCTGCGTTATTGAAGCGAAATAACCTATGTTTAATTGACTCCAACCTTAAAATTATGCTGAGACTGAAGCTATTCTTGAGGAGCTGGAATAAGTGTTAATACTAAACCTTGTATGATCTTGTACGTTTATTCAACTGCAAATGTATAACTATGACTATCTATTAAGTTTACCTATGTTACCCAACCATTTTAACATACGTAACAAATATTTATGTGTACCAGTTACAAATGTGTATCCACAATTGTAACTGGTTCCCCGCGACAAATTTTGTTACCTCTTTTTGCAAAATAAAGAAATATTTAGTATATTTTTAATTAATCTATTTAATACTAGAAATTACGACTTACAGACTAGTGTCATAAGAAATGGACGCATAGAGATAAACTCAGATTAACTGCCGGTTATGTTATTTATTTATTTCAACTTTATTGCACAATACAAAAAATGAATGTACAAGTGACCGACTTAAGAGGAGTGTGAACCCTCCGCTCTCCATACAAACGGCGATAACGTTTTCCACCCTCTAAACCTTTACCAATAGCTATGATTTTTTGGTATGTTGTCACAATGCCCTAGAACTAGGTTTGTATGTTTTGATTTGAAAATATTGTCATTTATTTGTTTAGTATGAAACTCCTAAAATGCAAATATTGTCAAATCTATGAAAAATATTAAAAAAATCAAAACATACAAACCTAGTTCCTAGACATAACGACAACATACCAAAAAACCATTGCAATAGGTTCAGGTTTAGAGGGTGGAAAACGTTATCGCCGTGTGTATGGGGAGCGCTTTTTCGCGCTGGGTTCACACTCTTCTTAATGCCGTAAGGCATTCACAATCAGTCAACCATTAGGTTAAGCAGGTGATATGTTGGTGTAGGATCGTGAATATAAAAACAAGAATAACACAAATCGGCCGGAATATACATATGATAAATATCGATAAACTTACCCACATACATGATATTATATACATAGTTACATACATACAAAATTAAAAGTACCCAGCACAGATACGCTATGCAGACACTAAATCTGAAGTTTATCTGAAAAGTGCTTGCGCAACATGCGCTTGAAAGAAAGTTTGTCAACGTTAGGGCCACACACAGATGGGCCACAGCTTTGAAAGCATTCCAGTAAGAACAAAACACAGATGTGCTAAATGACCGATGACACACGGTCAGCAAAAAAGTCCAGTGTGGGCACAATCGTATCCGTTCACTGCGCTTACGTCACCCGCTGCAGGCTGATTGGTCCTTAAAGGTTTTGCCTACTTCAGTTGGAGCACTTCAAAACAGTAACTGGGTAGACTGGTTGACACTTATGATCAAACAAAATGTTCTCCTATTGGTGTTAACCAGTTTAGTGAGTTACTTCGTTTTTTGTCTTTGACTGCCGACTTGTTTACAATCATTTTGAATAACTGGCAATCACCACACCACACTAGTTCAGTTCAGTTTCGCCAGAGTCCCTGTACCAGTAACACCTCTCGCAACGTTGCATTTTTTGACTAAGTTTAAGTATTTGACAGACGGGTCATTTTAAATCCACAATGAAATTCGTAATTTTCGTCGTTGTTGTCGCTTTGGCTGTTGCTCAGGCGAAGTATCTGATGGCGCCTTACGCACTTGCGGAATCCTTCGAAAAGAACGAAATTGATGGTAAGTTAACAATCCATTATTACTTAAATTAGGGATCATAGGTACTACAATTCGGTATGTTTAATTATAAGTTGTGTATAGATAACCACGTGTGTAGGTAAACATAGTTTCTCGTACAATGCGCGCACCCTACCACACCGATGGTGATTTGATTTTGATATCTATTACAGAAAATAAAGTTAGGTTTTAATTAATATAATTTAATTAATGGAATATCAGCTCTGTTGTTCACTCTGTTGTTCAGGGCTCCGTACCATTACACGTATAGCTATAAGGGATCAGTTTTTCCCGTTACCGTTAAAAGCAGGTAAAGGTAGTATTTGTGGTCGAAAAAATTTGTCATTAGGAGATAGAATAGAAATAGAATAGAATAGTCATTTATTTTATCTTTACATACCTAGTATTTATTGGCCAAAATTCTTATTAGTGCCTAAAATGAAGATGAAAATGTATTAACACTTTTACAAAATTGTAGATGTCTCGAAATATTTTCCTAGTAATATTAAGTATGTTAGTTCTCAACCGGGCCCTAATTTTTATTATGAATTTTCCCACCATCCTGGGTTTTTATTACAGAAAATCCTTATTTAGTACCCAAAATACCACTGCGTTACCAGTCCCCATGACTCCTCAAAAATAGTGTCTACTGCGTTACCAAACAATAGTTTTTTTCTTATTCTGACCCCAAATATTTCTATAACAGTCATCATTCGGGTATCCGTATGTCATTCTGAATTTAAAGATAAAATGTTCTTTTAAGAATATCAGCCCCTCTAGCACACTAGCGTTTATCGCTGACATAAAGCATTCGTCCCTTTCGCACACGCCCACTGGTGAGAACGGAACTTTATGTCATCGATAAAAGCTAGCGTGCTAGGCCCCCAGCATAAGTAAAAAATATGCGTTAAAATGTACAAGGGACGTTTTTATAGGCATCAAAAAGAATTTTGAAAACCAAGTCGCTATCCGTTGATGTCTGCCCTCAATCTTCCGCCGATTAGCGCGCGCGCGATTGGCGAGCGCTTAGGCGTTATATTATTATGTCGAGTTAATAGTTTAGTTTTTTTTTGATCTGTACAAATTAACACATAGATATTATGTAGTGCTTACTAACAATTCATCGTTTATATTATGTACTATGATTATTTTAATAAATAATTTGAATTTTGAATTTGATTACACCTTTTGAACCACGCAACTGATTTTGATACGGATTTCACTGTCATATATATTTTTTTAAGAAAACATCCGAACATTCTAATTTGTACCCGTTCGAAGTCGGGGTTAATTATAATTAGTTTTATGGCAAATAAATACATAGGTAGGTAGGTACCTAACTCAAATGTTCGGGATGCTTGGCGTGCAAGTTCGATTTGAACTTGACCGGATTTTAATGTTACAAACGAGCTTCGTTGGGCACTAATTCAGTTTTGTGTTCGGGGAAGCCCCGAAGTGAAAAGAAAAGAAAAAACTGTTACGTAAAACTAAAGTTTGCCTTGAATACTTTACCGCTGAGTTTTGGTGCCAATACAGATTAACGTTATCACTTGTTTTGTTAACAGGAAGTTAGTATGTTTGGTGTGTTTACATTGAACCGGGCAAGAGCATGCCAGGCGATAATCGAGTTCCAAAACCATTAAAAAAAATTCAATAATTAACAATGTTTTTTTTACTTGTACATGTTCGGTTTTTACAATTTTGGTACGGAACCCTAAAAACATCATCGTCATCATCAAATCAACCGAAAGAGTCCAGTGCTGGACAAAAGCCTCCTCTAAAAATCGTCATAACTATTGGCCCCATTGGCCATCCGTTCTGCCAGCAATGTGCAACCTATTGTCATTAATAACAACAATTTTTTTTAATATAAAAAAGGAAAGCAAATGAACAAGTGAGTCACCTGATGGAAAATGATCACTACCGCCCATAGACCTTCGCAACACCAAGGAGATGCGGGTGCGTTGCTAACTCAGAGGGCTCTCTCTCTACCAGTAATTTCATACCTCTTCTACCAGTAATGTCACCGGCTGTCTTGCTCTGCACGCCGGAATACAACAATGCAAGCACTGCAGCATAACTGCTGGATTGGCGATTACTTATGTCCAACTAAAAAAAAACACTTCTTCTTCTTTATCTTTACATAGTTTAAAACCACTTCACTATCCGTTCCTGTCTGTTCTCATATCCTCGGCCGCTTACGCCCCTATAGGGCCAATCAACAGATTTTGATACGGTTTTTAGTATCTTTTAGATTTTTTTTAGTAAGGTTTGGATGGAAGCCAGTGATGGTTGCTAGTAAAATATAAATACTGCATTATTGAACTCTTTGCCAACAGAAGAGCCTCTGGCGCGAGCTGCCATGATAACCGAGATGCTGTACATCCCGATGGCCCGCAGCATGTCCTGCAGCAACAGCGGTTGTAACGCCGTGTGCCAGGCGCTCGGCTATAACCACGGTACCTGCGTCAGCGCGACCACTTGCCAGTGCTACAACTAGGGCGACACAGTAGTGCACCTAGCACGAATCTTCTCGATACGCGATAACTCGCTACGTAACTCAGTGTGTCTTGTTCTCACTTGCCAAGTAGAAGAGAGACGTATTGAGTTACGTAGCTAGTTAACGCGTATAGACAGGCGTGCTAGGTGTCCGATAAAACAAGTGGTCGGCTACTCGTACAACCACGGCACCTGCGTCAGCGCGACCAGTTTACAGTGCAGTGTTACAACTAAGGCGACATGGGAAGTGTCCAATGTAACAAGTGGCTCTAGGACGCTAGTCTTTGTCGCGGATATAAAGCATAAATCCATTATTAATCAGTCAGTGTGTCGGAAAAAGATGGATGTTGATGTCCGTGATGAACGCTAGTGCTACTAGTGCAGTGGAGACTTTGAGATGCTACTAGTACTATAGTCTAAATACAAACACTGCCACGCCCTATTTACCTACCTAGGGCGTGTACTACCTACAATCAGCCGCATGAGTAGCTCTTACTCCCTTGACAATAGAGTCTCGTGCAGATCTTTTCAACTTCTTTCAGAGTGTAAATATATGCTACTGATTGTACTTACCAGTCAACCTTATAGAACATTGTTTGAAACCGCGATTTTCACTTATGTTTGGGTACTTTGGGTGCCCACTGTTAACGTGTCCGACACTTGATTTGATATTGTATTATCACGTGGCTTCTGCTTACAATTAAGTGTAGATTTAAGATTGAGACTTACTCTTTATCCATTCTTTTTTAAATAAATTAGTGTTTTCATAACTTTGATTTTATTCATAATTTCCCTATAAGTACCTATTTTTTTGCTTATAGTCTGTTTGAATGCATCAAAGCTCTTACTAAAAAATGAAAGCGATTGAGTTCCAGTAATAAACAGATCAAGTAACATTGATTAAAATAAAAAGAAAGTAATCTCTACTTTGCTCTAATGCTTTGCGCTACTTTGCTCTATTTTGCTCTAACTCTAATACTGGGCTAGTTAGACAGAGAGGGGAGGGAGTGATAGTTCTTATTTAATCCAAATGTACGCGGAGGAAGTCGCAGGCAAAAACTAGTATTATAATCTCGGAAATTTAAGAATTTTAGTCTTGTAGGTAGTGCTTTCCAAGCTTCCCTATCGACCGCCAGTTCTTTGACTTCTCTGTGACACGACACAGACCTTCTCCTTCACTTGATCAATATAACAAGATAATAAAAATAGTAAAAATATACCGAGCTTCTACCTGCCGGTTATTTGGACAACCGTACCTTTGCCGAGCTTTTATCGCACTAGCGGATCTCGAAGACCTGCCCATCCTAAAGCCTACGCTGCTCCACGTCGGGTCACGGCTAGGGAAGTGCGGGCGATCTCGTTAACTGACTCAAGTTAGGAATTAAGCACAAGAATTACGAACTTACGACCTAGAGTCTCTAGTCGTCCTAGGGAGCTTTTTATTCAATAAAAAACTTATTAGCGTAAATCTATTGTTTCACTTGAAAATCCCTCAGGGCGAACTTCTGTACCTGACCGGATAATATTATGATAACAGTATTATAATATTTGATTTTTTTTCTGATATGTAATCAATACGCTAGTTTACATTATATGTAGAAGCAATACGTTACATACACGTTTGGTAGTTGAAGTTCCGGTCATTAACTTAAAAAGGGTATGAAAATGACGCGTGGCTGGGTCATATGGATACCACCTCTAGAGGTAATCAAAGCGATGCATTATACACATCAGATTAAAACATAAACATATTAAAAACCTAATAAGTATTTTATTTATAAACGTACGGACGAGGTTATGAGGGTTATGGGCAGAGTCCCGGTCGACCGCCGGTAATTTTTCTATTCTCACTGATAACCCTGTCTCGATTGAACTTCTACAACGTGACCCCCTCTTCCCCTCCTAACTGGGAAGCTGGATCCGCCCTTAGCCATGCCATAGTTGTAGTTGGAACACTTTTTGGAATAATTGTCACCTATATGAAGGACGTGTACGAGTAGGTACTAATATTCTTAATTCTAGTCAGAAATATTAAACTTTAATAATGGAATTATACTGTACTAGCTATTGCCCGCGACTTCGCCCGCGTGGACTTGTTTAATTGAATCAAGTAAACGTGCACCCAACATGCAATCTGCAATATTTCCTGGACAAATTAATGAGAATTAGTTGCTTTGCTGCTCTTGACGTCACGGCGGCGTATAACTCACTTATCGCTATCCCGTAGAAACTAGGCATTTTACGGGATAAAAAGTATCCTATGTGTTAATCCAGGTTATAAACTATGTGTGTGCCAAATTTCATCCAAATCCATTAAGTAGTTTTTACGTAAAAGAGTAACAAACATCCATCCATACTTACAAACTTTCGCGTTTATAATATTAGCAGGATATCCTTGTGAACTCAAGGCCCTATAAAAACATTACGTACAGTTATAGATACATACACCCCCATATGAATACACGCAGTCACACTCGCATAGTTGAAAATTAGGTGTATCTGCTTCATTTCTGCAAATAACAAGTTTTCTGCGTCAGCTACTGAAACACAAGATTTGAAATTTTTAATGTTTGCCTTCTTCAGCCAAACTGCTCTAGGTATGTTCTGAGCTTGGCTATTTCCTCACAAGTATTCCCGGTATATTCCGACGAAAATATTTTCGTGCGAAAGACACGTATTGTCTCGGGTGTTTTCACGAGGTATTTTTTCATATCTTAAGAATGTTAGTAAGAGGTCTCGTGCCATTTCGCTGCTCACAAAAGGTTCATTGTTTGTGGTTATTTAGAAATATATTACTTCAGTTCACTCGATATCGTTATAAAGTTTGCTAAACTTCGCTAACTCTGTAATAAACTAGAGTTTTAGCAGCTTAACGTGACTGACCAAGTGGAAATTAACCCTCAGTTTATCACTTTTCCCACACAGATTGAAACTGACGTAATCAAAGTATAACTTACCCGTTAGTCCGGACTAAGGAGTCAGTTATCCTTTTATTAATTAATACATTCAGGCGTTACTTTCCGGAGGTCCATATCAACAAACTGGAACAAATTACCTTGCTACTCCGCGAAACCAGTGCCGGGCTCGTGCAAAATAGCTGCGTCTGTGCGACACATATATGTTCATGCAACGCCATTCGTTCAAGTAGCGAACGGTCGTACGGGTCGATCTTGATGATGCCTCGTATAGAGGCGAAACGCGCGTCGATCGTGTAGTTTTAGTGTTTAGTGGTGGTGGTGTGTAGTTGAGCCTGTGTGATATATGTTGTTTCGTGTGGAAGCGGAGGAGGGTGGGTTTTTGCATGAACATATATGTGTCGCACAGACGCAGCTATTTTGCACGAGCCCGGCACTGGTTTCGCGGAGTAGCAAGGTAATTTGTTCCAGTTTGTTTATCCTTTAATTACTTACTTCAAGGGTATTCATTATATACAGTCCGTGTTTCTTAGATCCGGGACCTAATCCGATTGCAATCTTTCTTTGTTGATGCTAAATATTTCCAAATCTGATATGGATCACAGGAAGTAAATAGATAGGTACCTACTTAATCCGCTGAGTATCGTATCGTATGGTACCACTATCTAGTCTTCTTTAACAAAAATGTGTCATTAAATTAAATAAATATCCGTCATGATAGAGCACAAATTAATTATGACACTTTAGGGTTGCGCAAGTACCTACCAAAAAGCTATTCAAAAAAGAAACCGTGGGATCCATCCGCCTGTCTGTCACAGCATACGGCGGCATATTTCACCAACTACTAAATGGATAGCGCATTCATTTGGAGAACTTCCACTAGTGATGTCGTCCTTCGATAGTACGATTGTCCCACTATCGATAGTTAAACTAGAAAATCAGTTGAAATTTCGAAAATACTATCGGTAGTTTCGATACTATCCTTATTTCGTCAATGGTGCCGTATTCACTTGACGAGCTTTCATTAGTGAGACCAAAGTACTCATAATTTTGCATTCGATAATTTACCTTGAAAATTATTGAAGATATCGATTTTATCGTTAGGTGTTTCGATATTATCAATGATTTTTAAAGGCCAAGATAGATAAAAATGGTTATATGTGTACATAAATATAACAGGAAAAATAGAAAAGTTCTAACTACCAAAGTTATTTACAAATTATCAAAAATCCATTGCAAACAAACTTATTTTTGCGTTTCAGATGTTTCCCTTTCAGGGGTTGTTTTTTGTATATCATATATGTATAGCACAAATTATACTGCCTCTGGGTACAGAATCTTCGGTGCTAGAGTCCAAGTCGAACTTGTCCGATTTTTATTATTTAATATTATTTCTTTAAACATTGTTACACAATTAATAGTAAAATGAGAAAAACGAGATAACTTCTAGTAGGGCTCAGCTCCAATAAAGCCTCGTGTCAATCAAGTTTGATAGTCATTAATTAATAATAATCAAGAGGTAATATTCAGTAACGAGCTCTCTGGCAATTACTTAATATTAGATTGGAGAGACTGCCAAGTTGTAGTCACAGGTCACTTCACCGAGATGGTTAAAAAGCATCACCCTGTTGTGGCATAATTTTGAAAGTAATGATTCTTTGTGGCATAATTTTTTATAGCCATATTAGGCTTTGTGCATAAACTGTTAACGCAGAATCTAAATTCGCATAGTTTAATTACGCAGAATTACGTTAGTCCAAATATTATTTGGTCATATTATTCATAGTTCGAATAATATCCACACATAAATTTTATTAACAGTTCGTTTTAAATAATCGGTCATAATAATTCTATTCTAGAATGGACTCGAACAGCCAACCAGATTGTTTTATTTACATCATTATAGCTTTTCATTCACAATTTCATAATGTAACAGCGATGACTCATTGCAATAAGGTTTTCTCCGTACATTGCAGTAAAATTATTGTAAGAATTAACTTTGGCTATTTTTGAAAATGCCATAGTAAATTAAGCGAAGAAAATTGCTGGATTTAGATAGAAGGTCAAGTACCATGTAATGGTCCAAAGATGACCAAAAAGTAGAGTCTAATGGCAAAGTTTAATAAATCGTACTGCACATCACTTAAAAACTTTGGCAGTATTTTCAATTAATTAAAGCTCACGAATGTTAATTATGGAGGTTCAAGGTTTTCTCTATCTTACCTATGCATGGCCCAGCCAAGAATACCGTGTTATTTAATATTCATTAAGCCTTGTCAAATTAGTGATTCGCACCGCGTTTACGAATTTCGAAGTGTCTGTACTGCGAATTAATTGAGAAAAAGACGAATAATTACTTTATAGAAAAACTTTGCATCAAGTAATGAAGGACTTTTAAATAAATTGTTTGAACAACTAATTGGCACCAATTAGGTACATTAGAGTATTAAAAAATAGCACCTGAAGCTAGTAATTATTTTAACAAACCATAGGTTTGTGCTCCTGTAGCCCTTACATGGCCAGCCCAGGTTTAACTTATCTCTCGCTCACGCTCTCTACGTCTCTATCAAACTAGTGTCATTAGAAAGTGAAACACATAGAGATAAACTCAGGTAAACTAAACTTGGCCAGTCATGTTAAGGCTAGAGACATCTGTTGATTTTAGAGGTTTTTTGGGTACGAAAATGTTTGTAAAGGTAAAATAACAACTTTCCTTGAAGTCCGTTTATTTGACACTTCTTTAACAAAAACTACAAAATTCAAAATAAAACATATTCCTCTTCTGTAAAAACCAAGGAGTCCCTAACATCCTCCCGGGCGCATTTCTAAAGGATAAAGTCTCTGGAGCGGTCTGGTCAAAACAGTGTCTTTTGTTTTGACTTTTGCAACCCGCGCTACTCCATCCCTACCTGGTACTAACTCTACAATAAGTCCTAATGGCCAAAATTGCCGCTTTTTGTCCGACTCTACTAATACAACGTCACCTACCTGTATGCTAGATCCCTTCGAAGACTGTCGCCGTTGTATGAGCAGGCCTAAGTATTCATTTCTAAATCTCTGTCGCAAATCAGCACGTAATTTATGCAACAATTTCAGTCGCTGATTGAGGGATTTAGAATCGATCAGGTCCAAGTCGCGTACATCTGCTGACGTCATATCCTGAAGGAAACAGGCTGGCGTGAGCGGTACAAGACCTTCAGCTTGTGGGACGTACGTTAAAGGTCGGGAGTTCATCGTTGCTTCACAGTCGCACAAAAGTGTCTCCAGCTCTACATATGTAAGCACCGATTTCCCCAGCATTCTCCGCAGAAGATCTTTTAGCATTCTTATAAGTCTTTCCCAAAAGCCACCTTTTCGAAAATTTATTAACAGCTTGGGGATTACTTCCAATAAATTACAACCCTTTTCGAGACTAGAATTCAGAGAAAAGCCATGGTAATTCTTGGCAGAAGCATCAAATACAGGCCTTACTGGAGTTGTAGCACTAGACTCTTTTATCACCGCATGGTGAGGCAGGTACAGTCCATCATCATTGCCTGGCACGACTTCTATTATATCTTCTTCTAACCAGTCGTCAAACACTTTATTATATCTCTCTAAATTACCTGTTTGCATCAACTTCTTGGTAGTGGACTGTAGCCTTTTAAATGACAACTCCTTATTGTTGCTGCTGAGCTGTTCTGGAAAACCTTCTCGCCATGGTAGGTGAACCTCATATCTTCCTTCCACATCTCTCCTTACCGTGTTTCTAAAAAACTCAATTGTTTCGCTTTCTATCTTCTGTTTACTCTTTACTTCAGACAGATCTTTTATCCCGATCGTTTCCAAATCCCAAAGCTCTGAAATCGTAAAATTATTAAAATATGTTGTGTGATTTGCACTAGGATGGTTTAAAGTGCCCTGAAGAGACCAGCCGAGCTTGGTTTCAATCGCAACCAAGCTGCCTTCAAGCTTGATAATATTACCTGTCAAAATGTGACCTATTACATCCGCGCCTAATAACAGCCCAATCTCTAAATCTTCTTCGCCTTTGTCGAATATTTGAACTCCTAAATGCAAAAGCTTATCGCTGATTTCTGAGCTTTGTAATCTCGGTAAAGCCCCACATATTTTTCCTTGACCTAAAGCCGTAATTGGTAACTGAAATTGAGAGTCTAAGCTTTCTATATTAAATTTATAGTTGTTATGCGTACCCTTTTTTAATTCTACACCGCCAAATAAGCAATGACTGACAATTTCTGTACTAGATGGCGCTAAGCCGAGTTTGCCCGCCAAATCTTGTTTTATATAGGACTTTTGAGCGCCGCTGTCTAAAAGTGCCCTAGTTACAATCTTTTTATCAAAATAAACAATATTTAGCAAAACAGTCCGTAATAAAGTTGTCTTATTCTCCTGACAGACACCAATGTTCGGTCCGCTCGTCTTCTCCACACGTTGCTCTTGTTTCGAACTTGTTCCTTGCTTTGTCGAGTCTGCACACATAAGAGTGTTGTGCCGCCTTCCGCAAATAAGACATTTCACAAAGGTTCTGCACAGTTTAGCCATGTGACCAATCTTTAGACAGTAAAAACATGCTCTTTTCTTTTCTATTAGCTTCTTTCTTTCTTCAATAGTAAGTTTTGATACTTGACTACATTCCAGAGTATGATGATTCTCTTTATCGCACCACAAGCACTTATTTCTTTGTTTTTCTACTTGCTTCTCTACTTGTTTTGAACTTGCCACAATACAGTTCGCTGTGGGTTCTTTATAAGAGGTACTTGGGGATTCGAAATCTTGTCTGGTAGCTATAATGTGTTCTTCACTGTCTGCTTCCCTTTTAATAAATTTCAACAGGTTGACTAGCGGATTCTTGTCATTTCTATCCCTTGTCCGTTCCCATGCTCTTAATATATCGGTTGGCACGACAGACTCTACCATTGGTAATAAAATAGGTGCGTATTTATCTGAGGTGACATTTAAACTTTCTAGCGCTTGAATCTGGGTGGATAGCTGATCATATCTTGCCATTAGTGACATATTCTCGTTATTCAAGACAAGTTTCAACAGCCCTCTAATGTAATGTTCAATTAATAAATCCTCCCTTGCAAATCGCTCTTTCAGGTGTTCGATCGCCTTACAATAATTATTACCTGATGGTGGGAAACTTTCAACCAATTGACGAGCTTTTGATTCCGGTTCCGTGGCCTGAATTAAGTATTGAAATTTGTCGCTATTGTCAATTTCTACGTCTTCATCGATCTTACTGAATTGGCCCCAAAATGGAATCCAGTTCTTTATATCTCCGTCAAACTTTCTTAGCTCTATCTTAGGTAGTTTGAATCTTCTTTGCTGTGTCTTACTTTTATTTAGTACTGTGCTCCTGTACGAGTCCCCGTCACTCCCTGCTTCGTCTTCTAATTTTGAGCAAAAGGTCTCGTACCTGAGTTTAATTTCTGCCCATCGATCCTTATATGTTTGTGCAGCTTCAAAGTCAGCGTATAATTCATCGACATTTGCTTCCTCGTCGCTGTACAACTTACTTTCGACTTCTTTTTCGATCGCGGCCAATTCTAACGCCATCGTTTCGCAGCTCTTATAAATTGTATTTACTTTGCTCACTTCTACATTATGAGTGTCCTTTTCGGCTTCCGTTAATAGGTTAATAAAGTCATTCTCTACTTTGGTATAAAATCTTCTTTTTACTGTTCGTTTTTTCTTTAATACTTCCATTATAGATATGTCACGGTCGCCAGATGTTGATTTTAGAGGTTTTTTGGGTCCGAAAATGTTTGTAAAGGTAAAATAACAACTTTCCTTGAAGTCCGTTTATTTGACACTTCTTTAACAAAAACTACAAAATTCAAAATAAAACATATTCCTCTTCTGTAAAAACCAAGGAGTCCCTAACAACATCATCTATCTAACATTCTAGTAAAATAAGATTATTTATTCTCTTTCATAGCAATTTCTTTGTCTGTGACAATGGCGCAGCTTCGAGTACCTATATTGCAACAGTCTATGAATATGTGACTTTAAGTAGAGCTCAATTTGATACTGCTTCTAAGCTTCGATCCGGAGACGTTTCATAAAACAAGTTTTTGTATTTGATAAGGAAGGAAAATGTGCCAAATAAAAAAGATTTGGGAAATCCCGAGGATTTCCATCATTTCCTTGTAAGTGCGCTGAGTCGCAAGCTATAAGAGGGAGGTTACTTGCGTAATTATGTTTAAGTAACTAAACCTCACATCTGGTTATTAATATATATAGTGGCTAAAAATGGCCATTTCCTTAGGATATCCAAGTACGCGTGTTATACAGCAAAAATATATGTAAATATACGTGCAAGTTTTGGCAAAAGTAATATACGTAATACGCGTTTGCGGGGTTGTTTACCCGGTGCCACTGTCACAATTTTAAAGTCACTTGAATGTACTTGAACGTTTGTGGCATCTGGCGAAAGTTTTATAATAATGCCGGCAGTGCATTTACTGCTACATACTTCCTTTAGTTGTTAATTTAAATAGGGCTAATCAAATAATAATAAAAAAATAAAGATCGGTCTGTCACTGAGGCAGTAAATATAATATACTTAGATATACTATGAATTGAGAATACTTCCATGTAGAATTCGATTGAAGTACCGCCATTAGGTATCACGTTGAAATAAAGACGCCACGATCAGTCGACATTGACGGACAAGCAGGGCTCGCTAAGGACCGCTGTACCCTAATAAATAAGGTTGGAGAAAAATTGCACCCGTGACCAACGCCCAGCAGTGCGCACGCCCGGGGCAACAGGCTTTCCACTCGCTCCCACGAACGCTCTGGAATAAAGAGCGAAACTAGATCTATTCTAATAGGAATAGGACTAATGTAACCATTATTTAGTGTAAATATATTGTAGGATTTCTATAAGGTACGAGTATATTGTTATAACAGCGACAGCCGTATAGTGTTCCTGAAAAGAATAACATAGAAAATTCATAAGAAATCTTTGTTCGTTTTGATACTAGAAGAACAGAAACCAATTGTTTAATTTCATTTCCACGCGTTTACATACCTAACATGTAGGCTAAAACCTAACATAATGGAGTTAAATGTTACGGCATGAGAGATAACACGAGAATAACATAAAGAGATTTAGTTTTATTGAATGCACACATTTACTCTTAACCCGAACGTCTCACGTAGTCTTTTAGTTGCCGATAAATAATACTGACCAACCTTGATTTTTGAAAAGTTATAATTATCCCTAATTATGAGAACTCGTGAGTTTCACATGGCACTATCACAGATACCACGTACAGGACAGACGGGTAGACTTTAGTTGAAAGAAAATGTAACGCCTGACCGGCGCTCCTCGGGCCAGTGCAGCCGGGGCAGGTAATCCGTATTTACTGCGGTAAGTTTACCCGGGAACGATAAATTCACAGTCGCTCGATGATATTTATAGCGCCAAGAGTAGCACATAAATTCTCATAATTAGGAATACAATTATGAGATTGTTATTAAATAACAAGAGCAGGATTTTAGGGTAAAGTTACGTTGAATTTACGTCAATGAGGAAGGGAATCCTTAACAAGATAAGTTCGCTTATATACCTACGTTTGTTTATCAGAAAATTAATCCTGCTCTTTAATATTTTGATACTTGAATATTATAATTAAATTCGTAGTAAGTAAGAAGTGTCTATCTAGTGGTGTCATCACAACAACATTCATATTTTCGCACGGGAACGGCAGATTTTCGACTAAATGTAATATGTTACTTTATTTTTTAAATAACACACATTTGTTTTTTATGAATTAACATTCAATGGTATTGAAATAAAACAATTTATACGGTTTATATCGCGTTTATTGTAACTAATCTCCACGTCACAAGATGTCTACAAGTCGCGAAAACATAGGAAAATACTATTCAATGGTATGTTTGAAGTTTCCGGCCAAATAAAGTTCAAGCCCATTCATTGTGGAAGGAGACCTGTGCCCAACTGTGAGCCGTGTACATATAAAGGCTGATGATGATGGTCTCAATGGTCGCACTGCCTTCCATACTTATCCTATACAACAAACAGGAAATAACCCCACTACATCCGTAGTTCATTTACTGCGCAACAACGACACATCATTAGAGAAAAAGTCCATAGAAAGAAAATAGAGTACAGTAATGATGCCGGAGCTATCTGGAATATTCCATGCTTGAGCGATCACCAATAGGGAATCGCAATAACGGAATACCGGGGTGCCGGTAATGCTCAAGTCTGTATTAATATCGATATCGCCTTAATTACTAGTTCGCTCCCATATAAGGGACATGTACCGAAGCTGAATACTAGGTACTTAACGGATCATTAAAGGGCTTCGAACCTGCGGCGGAATTAAGGTTTGAGTTTGAAGCTTTATTCAATCTATAGACGCAACCTATAGATTGTTGTAACACGAGAATATTCACTCGCGTGATACCAGCCGGTCCTATACGAAATTAATAAAGAGAGTTGTTTTAGAAAATACAGTCATTTTAGTCCTATTTCTTGAGCTCGGTGCAATGTATACATATGTGCCTTGTGTAGGGCTGTCCGGATCGTTACCACTATCTTGCTTGCTAATCCAGCCGCTAAGCAACAGAGCTTGCACTGCTGTGTTCCGGCATGGAATCTAAGACAGCCGGTGATATTACTGGCCCAAGGGGTAAAGTATTCAATCTTACACACACCAAGGAAAACTAAACACCAAAGAGATTGCAATGCGTTGCCAACCCAGAGGTCTAAGATGGAAAACCTTTTGTGCCAGTAATGTCACCGGCTGTCTTGTCCTCCACGCCGGAACACAACATGTAAAACAAATAAAACGTATGAAAGTAGTAGATGAAAGCTAGTAATTAATTATCCCGGCACACCGGGATCTGAATTGAGTCCAAATAAGTTCAGCGAAGTCTTACAAAGTATGTCCTAAATTTTGTTCGACCAAGTTTGAAATGTATTAATTAATAATGAATGCCCTCCTAAAATGATTGCAAGACTTCTAGGGCTGAACTCAGTATTTTCGTCATCAGTTTCGCGGAATTAAATAAAACTATACTATTATTTATTAAAAGCTGTTGTCAACACAGAACTATATAACAACCATTGTCACGGACTCTTTAGTTTTTGCTGATAGCTTAGGTTTATTTTTCTACGTTTTATTTTATTTTTCTAATGTCAGTTGTGAGTTGCTACGTAAGTATGTGCCTTATTTCCAAAATAATTAGCCTAAATAATTAAAAATGCTACCCAAAGACATCATTCCACGCGGACGAAGTCGCGGGCACAGCTAGTATATAATATGAGAGGTTTTAAGCAATGGAAATAACACAGTAGGGGCATTCCAAAAACTACGTACTAGTACGAGTACGCATACTTGCAACCTTGTACAGTCAAGGAATTAAATTTCCAACCCACCTAAGGTTCAATATCGTATAGCAAACTGTCACCATAAGAGCTAACTAGAGCAAGACGTTAGTTTGACATATCGACCTTAATGCATTGCGAATGTCAGACGACATTTCAACGAAATGGGTAGGGAATTAAATTCTTTGACTGTACCACACTTTGACAGGTCGAAAACGGTTACACGTCAATGAGCTCTTCGTTCGTCTTTGTCTATTCTTAGTTTACGGCTTTAAAGTACCAAGAGTCTCAAGTTTAAATTACGTAGCATTTTACTATGACATAAAGCACAAAATGTTAAACGCCTTTAAAACAAAACAACGCTATCACCGTATCCGCCGGAATAGAATCACGCTCTAAGACGTAAAATTGCTTGGGACAAAATAATCTTATCCAGCAAAGTGTAAATGGTGTAAAGTACCGCTAAGTCAACGTTGGTACAATTTTATTTATCTTGTTCAAAGCGGGCGGGAGATACCTACGCCCAAATCAAATACTTGGAATGAATTCCGGTAAAGCTTCATCAATCGTTATCCGGCGGCACACTAATTAATGTAATGGAGAACAAATAACCGCGGGTGAAGGCGCAGGGCTGCTAACACCCGATGTTTGTACCGTTTTAGGGATGTAATTAATAACCTTGCCCATGATCGCGAACCCTGACTACCTCTAGCAGCGGCAAAGAGTAAGGGCTCCTCTAAATCCCAGGCTGAACTAGCTGCGGAATATTTCGCTTCAATTTCAGCAGTACCTTTACTTCAAAGAATTCCACAGCCAAAGAACTTAGCTTTCGCAATTTTTTTGCGGGTATTAGGACCTTGTGAAAGGTTCCACCGGATCGCTGCTACCATCTTGCTCGCTAATCCACTCCTTAGGCGGCAGTGCTTGCACTGTTGTGTTCCGGCGTGTAAAGCAGACACGTCGGTCAAATTACTGGCACAATAGATATTCCATCTTAGTCCTCTGGGTTAGTAACGCATCTGCACTCTGCAGTCTCCTTGGTGTTGCGGGTGTCTATGGACTGTAGTGATCACCTACCATCAGGTAGCTTGTTCGTTTTCCGTCCTATTTCATATAAAAAAATGACATGTCACTGCGGGTTCGAGTAAAGAAGGTCGCAATAGTTTATTCATTGAGTTATTGTGTATGTAGGCAGTAAGCGGCTCTCTATTTTTGCTTATAGAATACATATAAGTGTTCGGAAAAGCCATGGCCTTGCTCCAGGATGTCTCCGATTTGATCGGAGTATATTTGCCAAGGTTTTCTCTTCCCATTTTTCCATCGATTCCCCCTTCATAGACTCATTTTGGCAATCTTCATTGATATATGATTTTTTGTAATAATTCTTTCTTTAACAAAATATAAGGCATTGTACTGTCATACTCTATACTTTATGCCTATCTCCAGCTCTATAGCGCCAAGTATTCATTGCTTAACTCTCGGTGTAATTAAAATTTCGCCCGTGCTCGGTAAACATATCGTTTTAAACATTAATTTGTTTTGAAAACCTCATCGTGTCTCCGAGTGATACCGATCTCGAGGACTAGCTTCGGGCAAAAATTAAGAATTGGCACATTGCATTAGAGTTCATTTGATTTCAATCGGGATCCGTTTGAGTTTTATTTCGAAGTAAAGTGATGCTAGGAGTATGCTGAATAGTGAAATTTATTCTTATGTAACAATTTTAATTGGACTCCGATCACAAATATTTTGGAAACTGTACCTAAGTTTCATCAAACGTTGCTAAGAAAAACAACACATTTAACTCGTTAATTATCACGACAGGCGTCTTTCTACAGTTTTGCCACATGCATTATTTATTTATTTAAACTCTATTGCTCAAACTTAACTATTAATCAAACAACAGGTAGACTTAATGCCTTAAAGCATTCTCTACCAGTCAACCTTAAGGCAAAGCAGAAAAAGTTGTGGGTGCTGCAACAACTTCTAATTCAAATTAAATTAAATTAGAATTCTACATAATAGCATACACATATATACACATTACTCAACCAATCTTTTTCGTACAGATACCAGGATCCATAGTGTAATACTCATAGTAGCTTGTCTTATTGCTTTCTCTTTCCTACTGACAATATTGCCGTATCACGGATAACTACCGAGCACCAGCGCGTCACACCCAGTCCTCTATTATACGCAGTATAATTTCTACATCTATGCGGAATGCAGAATGTTAAGAAGGCCTATCTCCCCGGTATCCCTCCTATCACGCAGTATAACTAGTGAGAAGACAAACCAAAACTAGTTTTCAGACGAAATCGATACCAAATTGTTTTTGATTTAGTTTCGATGAAACTCGAAACCTATATGACAGAGTGCGTACGAGACGATTAATTATCAAGTTTATTGGCATTGTAGGTATAAATGTATTATATTTTTTTATAAAATGGGAAGGCAAACAAGCAAGTGGGTCACCTGATGATGAGTCATTACCATCGCCCATAGACACCCCGCAACATCAAGCTTGCACGAGCAACGTGCACGGAACGGTTTTTGCGGAGAAGCTTCAAGCTTTTATTGGTTTCAATTTGTTGATAAGGACCTCCGCAAAGTAACGTCTGAATCTGTTAATTATTACGAATGGTGGTGCCGTATTCGTTAAATTCAAGACATATATTTTTTATTAAACAGGAAGACAAATAAGCAACTGGATCACCAGATGGTAAGTGATACCACCGTCTATTGACACCCGCAACAAAGAGATTGTAAATGCGTTGCCAACCCAGAGGACTAAGATGGAATGGAATACCTTTTGTTCCAATAATTGCACCAGCTGTTTTGCTCTCCACGCCGGAACGCAACAGTGCAAGCACTGCTGCTGAACGTCAAGATTAGCGAGCGAGATGGTGGTAGCTATACACAAAGTCCTACCATCCGCTAATATCTAGCCGAAACCGAAAACTATATTGCTGAAACCAGGCACCGTAATCCCGGTCAGTCCCTAGTTATATATATATGTACGTGTACACATAATATAATCGATTGCGTTGTCGGCCGTTCAGGTAAACAGTCTGAAAACTTTATGTCGCCGGGTTCAAAGGGTGCTTTACATGCGGGTGATTACGGACTTTACGCCGAAGGCGGCCTGCCGCGATTTACCAGATATCTAGTAAAGTTCTGATTACATTTACCAGGTTTATTATTTCACAGGAGAGTCTAATTTTACAGCCGCAAACGCCACGCAGTACAAAGGGATGAGCAGCATTTAACCTTAACATTAAATAATAACGTGCAGTTTTGTGTTAGAGCTGAGTTAGGCCGAAACGGTTAGACTATTGTGAACCTATCCAGCTCTCCATACAAACGGCGATAGAATTTTCCATCCGAGGAACCTTAACCTATAGCTATGGTTTTGTGTATGTTGTTTTTATGCCTTTGAACTGTTTGTGTTTTGATTTTTTCAATATTCATTATAGTTATGAAAATATTGTTGATTTTTTGTTTTGTATGAAAGTACAAAAATGGAAATATTTCCGAATCTATGAAGAATATTATTAAAATCAAAACCTAAATACCTATTTTTAAGACATAACAACAACATACTAAAAATCATGGCTAAAGGTAAGGTAAGTTTAAGAGGTTTAGAGGGTGGAAAACGATACCGCCGTTTGTATGGAGACCGCGTTTTGAGGCTAGATACACAGTTCTCTTATGAACATAACGGAGAAGAAGGCTTTACAAACGTAAGTCCTTATGATCGAAAAGCTAAAGGAGCCCTCTCCCCCCCGTTATTTACCCTCGACCATGGTCAAACTTAGGGCACAACATCGACTTACAACAGGCAATGCATAGCTTGATTAACATCAATAGGCCTAAAATTACCGCTCAAGTGTAGTTTATTTCTCAGTTCATTTCTTTGTTATAGCACTAGGTAGACCGAACTGCAGGTACAACTAAATTAAACTTGGGCTGTCTTGTTAGGGTCACAATATATAACCGTCGGTGTAGAATTCGTTTATAGCTATTTATATACATTCATGATCATCCTCACTACACCGACTATATCGACAAAACTGGCTCAGAGATTCTGTTGTCAACAGGTATCAACCAGACAGACATGAACCGATACAATAAGAAACTTTTAACTTATACTAAGACTAGCGGACGCCAGCGACTTCGTTCGCGTGAAATTGGTAGCTTATACCCGTCAGGAATAGTGTAGCTTTGCATTAGTGAAAGAATTTTTGGAATCGGTTCTGTAGTTCCTGAGATTACCCCCTACATACAAACAAACAAAGTGTCTCTCTTTATTATATTAGTGTAGAATTGTAGATAAATTGTTTATTCTTCTTGATAAAGCAACCTTTATTTGTGGAATATATTGTGCCCCGACGACCTTGCGTATCGTCACCCGAGGTGCGGCCTGGGGCTGTAAAACCTAACTAGAATAATGAAAGCCCGAGTTCTGCAGGCCCTTTATTATCCGCCCCGCGCCCCCGGCGTGTTGCCTCTAATTATTCTGTAACGCAATACACGGGACAACGCTAGCTTTTGTTTTTGAACGACTGGAACAGTGGGTTCTGTTAGTCGGTAGGAATAGGAAGCATTGTTGCAGACGTCAACTTAGTGTATAAGTATACTAGTGTATAGATGAACAGGGAGCTCATTGACGTATAAATTTTAGATCAGTCAAGTCAAATTGTACAAACTGTCACCATAAGAGCCAACTACAGCAAGACTTTAGTTTGACATATCGATCTTAATGCATTGAGAATGTCTGACGACATTTCAACGAAATGGGTAGGGAATTAAATTCTTTGACTGTACTACAAACGTCCGTGTAAAGACGGATTTAGACGTATCCAATAGCTAATAGGCGTCGATAGCCGCCACGTGCTACTGGCACGAAGAAAAGCGTAGGCTCTATTCCGTTCCAGTGCACCTAGCATGAACCTTCTCGACTTCGACGACCTTCTCGAACAAGGGATAAGCTAGACCTGGGGCGGCCATGTTAGGCCCACTGCACTGGCACAAAAAAATGTTAACAAGGTGCCAGTACCCTGCCAGCGAGACTAGCGGCAGCAACTCGATTCGTTTTAAGTACAAGATGACGCAAAAGTTCGTTCGCAGGTTTACTTGAGCTGATCTGAGACATCCAAAACAGGCGTAATTGTCATTGTGTTTGTTAATTAAAAATGGTGAAGGTATAAGTAAAGTTTAACATAAATATTTAATGACTTTTAAAAATGTACTGTTATAAATTATAACTCCCGAGGTATTTATATTTTATGTATCCGTATATGCTTACTAAGTTTACATGGCATCGGTAGAGTTTCTGCTCGAATATCTAAAACTTAGCAAGCAGGAAAACCGTGCAGGATAAAGCTTCATACGTTAAAATTTAGTATAATTATGGCATGTGGTAACAATGTAATAATAACAGTACCGCCAGCAAAATGATGAAATTGATAGATTATAGTCCTATGTATTGTTTGTTTGTTTATTAACATGCGAATTTCAATCTAATAAAGCCACGTCAACCGTGAAACATGTTATGACTACGTTTATGTGAACTGTAACAATAATATGGATACTCTTTGCTAACTATTGTTCTCACTAAAATAGCAAACATTACAAGACCTACGACCGCCTACGCTTTGTCTGTAAGCCACGTATACAAAATGCTTAAGAGGGCAATGCTACGTGATACGAGAGCCAACAGAAATAGGTCTCCGTCGTGGTCCTAATTGATAGGGCAAAATAGTGGGACCACGAAAACGCCAATTTTTACGGTCACATTTCATACATAGACAACTATCTATCAACCTTTGATTCGCTTCGATGGTTGACATGTAGAGTTGAGTTTCTGAACAAATCAAAACGAATTTCCTCAAAGTCTTATAATAGCCCTTATAGACTGAAGTGAAGATGGTAACTGAGATACCGCTGTTATTGTTACACCTTGGTTAACTTTTATGAATATCTTTAGTTATTTATTCTTCGGCGTCGTTTTCTTCGTGTTTGTCTCTTATCTGTATTATTGTGTTATCCAGAGGTTCCAAAACTTTTTGTTATCGTAGACCATTTGCCATTTTTTATGTAGGTAACGTGGGCCCCTTCGAGTTCCTTATAATGCATTTTTAACAAATCTAAATTTGTAATTTTTTTCATAAAATAGGAAGGAAAACAAGCAAGTGGGTCACCTGATGGTAAGTGATCACCACCGCCTATAGACACCCGCAATACCAAGGAGATTGGCAGATGCGTTGCCGATCTAGAGGGCTAAGATGGAATACCTCTCGTACCAGTAATTACACTGGCTCTTTTGCTCTGCACGCCGGAACACAACAGTGCAAGCACTGCTGCTTAGCGGCAGGATTAGCGAGCAAGATGATGGTAGGTATCCGGACGGACCTTGCACAAGGTCCTACCACCCGCTTATTCAAAATGGACCAGTTTCTTCTTCAGTCGTTACGTAATTTCTAAACAAATACTTACTGCTCTTTAAAAAGTACTGGTGAGACTTCCCACTTTTGAATAAAAAAAATTAAGGTTTGTGAATAAATAAATACCTACCAAAAACAGTAAAAGTAAATATTTTAATAAATTGCTTTCAATCACTATATATATGAGCGTATATCACGAGTCATTGCCGTATGTTTCCCTGGAAAAAAAGTGTACAGATCTCTATTACACCTCAGGAACCCTTAATTTTATTGCTGACATGGATCCTTTGGAAGTTGAATTCGACCCTACTGGCACTAAAATAACCGGCCTAAGTTTAAATTATCCCTCTCTACGTCTCCTGTCAAACTAGTGTTATAAGAAAGGGACACACATAATTTTAAACTCAGATAAACTAAACTTGACCGGTAATGTTGGGGCCACTGGGACTCGATATAAACCACTTTGGGGATCACTGTGTTATACTTAAATGAAAGCCAATCAACATCAGAAACTAGACTACTCCATAGCATTCCCGCCACTCCAGCCTGAAGCACGCACACTGCAGTAATAATTGCACACCGACGCAATGGGCCCTTGACGTGCTTACTTAGATAGCTGGAGGCTCTATGTTCTCATAAGTCATTAGTTAGTCGGTGCACGTTTTAACGAGGTCTTTACGACTGCGGAAAGTGAGCGCGGTAAATAACGCCACCTGAGCTCGCATCAACATGTATAACGTTAGGGCGGTGGTGCTGTGCGCCTTTCGTGTTACGTGGCGTCACTGAGTTTTTAGATCAACGATGGAAATTGTGATGGATTTTCTTTTACAGGATGTTGTGGGATTGAGTTTTGCTGCGATTAAGCTATGATTGATTTTTGACGAGAAGAGGGATTTGTTTAATTAAGTTTAAAGATTGGGATGTACTGACTTTCACACAGATTCGTTTTGAAAAATATGTTCTATGAAAATAAATGCCATAACACATCACACTCAATATGGAATTTAGCAAAGAACTGGCTAAGGAGTTACAGAAATAAACACACACAGCAAGCGTGAAGATGAAAAATATGTGCAAGCAGTGCCACCATACATATGTACTTAAAAGAGACATGCTTGCAAGCATTAGTTATCATTTCGCGTATTGTACTCATAATCTAAGGGTGTTAGTGATAGATCGTACTCAAGTTCTAGTTTGGTACTGATACAGTTTCAGATTGGAACTGGAGTAAGGTCTACAAATACTAAACTACCACCTTTAGCAGCAGATAATGTGTTTTAAGCAACTTTACAAGAAAGTAGGCGATTTGATTAGGATTGGAATAGAAAGGACTTTCTTTATCAAAGATTTCGAGTTTGGGGAATCCAAACAAACCTTTCTCGTTAGAGCAGATGTAGATTAGAGGTACAAATGTCCCTTCCGATTATGTCCCAATGCGGGTCCTTAACCTTAATTCCGCCGGGCAATATCCCGCCTACAGATAGGTTTAAGTCCGGGAATAACGCATGGAATACCTACTTTTATTCCGGAAAATAAACGACTCCCCCGGGTAACTTTCTTATATTATGTTACTTTACCGAAAAACGCAATGCTTACTCTTCATTGGAGCCAGCTCTTCCCACTTTGTAGGGCTAATAGCGCAGGCAGTCAATTTTTCAATATATTCATATATATATTGTGTTTTGACGTTTGTATTTTGCCGGCGATCGTTTTGTGATTATTGTGCTCGCGATGATATTTGTTTAAAACTGTAATCATCATCATCTCAGCCACAAGAAGTCCACTGTTGAACATAGGCCTCCTCCATAAAACTGTAATAAATACTTTTAAAAGACGTTTGGTTTTTATTAGTACATACCTAAGTAATAATTGGTATCGAAATATCGGCACTATTCGCGCTGGTTTCGCAAAATTAAATTCCGGCGTAATGGTTGTTATGCCGGTATTTAAAAAAATCATTTCAAATCCCCTTGTGCCGTCACTTTTGGACTTGCCCTCGTATCGCGTATGTGTAAATTTTTATGACACGTGGCACTTGCAACTGACATGGCGAGAGTGGCGGCCCCGCACGCCACTGCTCGTCGGTTGCTTAAAATAATTCCTATTTCCGAAAACGTTTCCTCGTTTTACGGTACCTAATGATAATTAATTGAAAAGTATTCTGATACCTACTTCAGCAATTCAGTTACGTAATTTAAGGTAAACAATATTTATAAACTACTTAAAACAAAATAGGGCCCAGTTGACTTTTCTCTGTAAAATTAAAAAAAACATAGAACGATATTTAAAAGAACATAGCATAATATGTATGCTAAATAATACGTACTATATCGCGTGGCGTACGAATATGTCACCTTTTTACGAGTCCATTTTAACTTACAAAGAAGCGTCTCTATGACAGCCAATCCAGACTGTTTTACTAAAAGCCTCTTACAATAAATTCACTCTCGCATTCAGGCTGAGGGCTGAGCATTTGATTTGAAATCCTGATTAAACGGACACCGCGGCCTCTCTTTCAGCTGGCATTAGATTTGGTTCATCGTCCCTTCACTCATGCGCAATGCGCGACTAGATAGTGAACAAATGAAAATCTTCGGAAAGATAACTATACTGAAAAAGAAAACATTTATTAAAATTTTAAATAAAATGTTAAAATTATACGACACTAAAACCAAAACATAACTTAAAACTAAGAATAAAATTTAAGTTCCAAATTATTACATATCTTACAATTATTACAATTATGAACATCCAAATTAAATGATATCGATTATGATCCATATTATTAAATATATCTTGGATGGTGTAAAATACGTACATTAATTTTAAAATAAATATAAAAAGCAAGATATTGAAAGACTCACATTTTAAAATGATATTACTACAAAATTATAACGAAATACGACTGGTATGGTACATTTTAAAGTTTGCAGTTTTAATTTGGAAGCAGCCAGTATTGTTTATTTATTTAAAGTTTAATAATAAACGCGATATCACTAGTATGGGGCCACAGTTACAGATTAAGGTTGTCAAAATGTTAGCATTTTCAAACTCCCCATATAATGCCAATGAACAATATAAGAAAACTATTTTTGATTCCGAGCACGTACCTATATTCGACAATATCATTACAGAATATGTTAAAAAATATAACTTGACCTAAGCATGGCAGAAAATGTTTTTAGGGTTCTGTGAAGCAATTCTAACCTAACATATAGTTACTTAGATAAGTTATACGTCAATATATGGGTATATTTTCAAAATGTGGACATTTGGTCAACATTGGTGTAATTTATATGGCGCATCTTTTGTTTACTAAATGTTGGTAGCGATGATAGAGGGCAAGCGCATCTGCGAAAATATGTGTTCTTTAAGCGTGTACCGGCAGGGACACTCTTAAATTATCACCGTTTCCATTTTTTTTTTTACTAAAAGAGTGCCATACAAATTACATCAAAAGTTTGATAATGTACCCAAATCACGTGACTTTAGAATGTTTCTTCTTGTTTTTGTTCTGTCTATGCATATTCCTTTATCAAAAATGCTAACTAAATGCAAAGTTATTTGATGCTTGGAAATTAAGGAATTGTTGTGCAATAAATCCTATAGGGTTCTTTCCGGCAACCTATATGTATAAAATACAATATTAAAATTTTGTACGATGGAAGGTATTTAATAACATGTCTATGAATAAGCCCGAAAAACATGAAAGTCAAATTCTGTCAAAAATGTTTAGTGTTCCAAGAGAAATTGTTTATTCGTTATTAATTATGATATGGCACATTATAGTACTCGGCGTCAAAAAAATCGCACCTTTTGTAATTTTGACTTTAAGGGAATATAGCTCTTAACTTATTTATTGTACCCTATCAGTATTAGCACAATTAATGACCTTTAAAAACAAGGATCGTTCTTTGCCATGTACATGTCACAAGCCAATGTCTACTTTAGTAGGTGATAAAGTAATAAGTCAATGTTCGGAAGCGTCTTCACGTGAATCCGACTCGCACTTGACTGGCTTTTTGTGTAATCAAATAACAGAGGATGCGTATTATGATTACTTTCCTCCGGGAGGGAAAAGGATGCCGTTACGCCCTAGTGGCATAATCACATCTCGTTCTTGCATATGAAGAAACAAATACAATAACCAGTCGTACCGTTTAAAGTCTTCTCACAGACAAACTGTATGTACAGTTTTGTGGGACTTTTTTATTCGGATTAAGTTTTTGTTGTTTAATAATTAACTAGTTAATTAAAATACTGTAGGCTCTATTCCCTACTGATGTTGACCTGAAGATTAGAATTTGTAAATTATAAAACGAATAAAATAATAAATATATGGTTCATAGTTAAATAATTATTATCTTCTTTGTTTTACGTTGCGTTTGCACCGCTTGATCTATTTATTTCGTTTTAATTCTTTTATTTTAAGATTATCTGAAAAAGATCGCTGAAAGCGATAGTAATGGATGTACTTTAAAATTTACAAGTTACAACAACAAATACTCTACACTCTACCTACAACAAACAACCTATGAATTTTAATGTAGATCTGTTTCTAAAATTTGTTTAATTTTATTTAATTATATGTATATTGACATGGCAATAGACGAAGTGTTAGAGAAGTTGCGTCTGCTACATTAGTATGATTTTCTCTCAGTTTATGGTACAAATTTTTCAAATAGATTTTGAAATGTCTGATGCTAATAATGCAATAGGCAAGGCAAAGCTCGTTTTAAAAATATTAAAAAAAGTTTTAATTTAATTTAGTTTTGTGTTTCCTTCTCGTCTGGCATTAGCCTATCTAATCTACTTATCTGTCTAACAATTTATCTGTCCAATAATTTAATTTAACTTTTATCTTCAGGATGGTATCAATAGGTAAAACAATTACATTGTTAGTTATTCCGGATTTAGCATTCTTGTTTGATCACAATCTTTTTGACGGATGTTGGTCAGAGGTCCGTTAACATTAAATATACCTACTGCGTAATATAAAACTCATGTAAGCAACGTCAGCGTCATCATAAGTCTTAGCTCACTAGTTTTTATTATACTACACATATATGTTCTTTTTTAACTAATATACTGTGTCTCGTGTCTGCGATATACGCTAGTGTACCGGGGAGTTTTATTTCAAATTCTTAAACTAGCTAGGTCCCTGAATATATAGTAGAAACCCAGACAATAATAAAATCTTATGCGCATGAGTAAAAATACCACTTACCTATGAAATATTGAAGATCTCTCGATTATGTCTCAAGTCTGAAGCAGTCCCAATGTCTAGTCAACCGTCTTTTGTTTCGGTGAATCTAAATTCAAATCCCGTTTTTCGCTAACCTACGTCATTTTAGGCAACGTTAAATTTCTATATCGTCAGCTAGTTGGCCAACGAAAAATTAAAGAAAGCTTGTTATATAATTAATTCGTTTTTATAATTGAGAGAAGATGACAAGAGAATCCGTGAGAATTTTAGCTTCAATCTCGACTGTGAGTTATTGTAGAGCTCCATGATACAGCAAAGTCGAGATGGATCTCGATGCCAGAAAACCGATGCCTCCGTAAACGGTTGTGATGTAGTTGTGCAGCGTTCAGCGGAAAAACGGTTTAAGAACATGTTCTGTTGGTAGGTAATCTTATCACGCGTTAACATTCAAAATAAAAAAAACAACATATAATTATTTGACTTTTTCTATACAACGTCTCTGCATTAGCATAATGTTGTTATAGTTTTATATATCGCGTGGGGCAAATCCTGGCGCTATCTGCGTCGCTATCCCAGCTTGGGGCACTTACTGCCCCATTATGTTTGTTGTTCACGGCAAGTGCGGCCTTCTTAGTAAAATGTTTGCAAAATATAGTTATACCTCCGCCCTTCGGCACACTTGGACCTTGGGCGCGAAGTAATGGTGGAACTCCGGCTATCATAATGATATACTCTGTTTAAGTTTAAGAGGCCACATCTTTTTAGGTCAAAACGAAAATGAACCAGCAATTTTTCGCTACTGAATTTTCCGCTCTAAATTTTAACAAAGAACACCTTGGAGTGGTCTAAATTTAAAAATTTCAAAAGCAAGGTATTAAATTAGATATTGACGTTCGTAAATAGACCGGTTAGAGAAATCTTTACAACTGGGTCGAGAGCAGTGGAATATATGGAGCAATTCGCGTTTCCTTTTTTTGTAAATCGTTTGAACGGGGCACATAAAAAGTCCCAAGCTTTTGTTCGATTCGCATCCCTTATTTATGTATGAATGAGCCATTAGTTCCGACGGCCGCCGCCGCCGCCTGGGGCGCGACGGTAGCCTGTTACACAGTTACTATAAGGTGCAGAATAGATACCAAATAACACACAATTCACGAAAACTAAGTTATAAAAAACAGGCTGCATAAAAACCTGAAAAGAGAATATAATCCCAATAATCTACACTACAGAACGAAAGTTATTTTAGCAATGTAGACAGAACTTCATATCCTAAAAGCACTTTTAATATAATTTAAATGTTGCAAAGTAAAAAACATATTTGACCACCACCTAACGTATGATGGTTATGTAGACCACACATTGAATGAATTTCTTTATTCTACAACAATATCCTCAAAAATACGAGAGTTATTAGTTTACTTAAGTGTATCGATGTTATTACTGTTTATTTACTACCAAGGAGTTAATAGGTACCTACCTATTTATAAGGTGCTTCATCACTGGACACTTCTTACATTATACCGACACGACAATCCTCTTATCTGATTAAGTTTCTACGATAGTTGCCATCAGGCGAGCCTCAAGGATGTTTCAATGAAATAACACCGAATTAACGTGCTAATTTTAATAAACTAGTAAGTGAAGACCAAGCTCACTCTGAGGGTCGCGCGGATGGAGCCCCGATATGACGTGAATTTTAATTCATTTGTGGTGAGAGTTCCGACTGACCAGCTGTCGCACTTCACAAGAGAAGAGTTTAGGCCGAAAGGCGTCGCATTCCGGCGGTTCCGTGGCCTGTTAACTGACACCGCGAAAGTGCTCATGTTACAGACTTCACGTGCTAGTAATTAAGTTATTATGTATAATAATATGTATGTTAGTCTTTAAGGTATTCATCTATGGGCCTATGGGGCCTGAAATAAAATTATCCTATTCTATTCTATGTATTCTATTCTAATGTTAATTTTAAATTATTAATAAAAAATAAATATATTTATTTAAGGTATTTTTTTTTATTCCCATTCACGGGACAATAGTGCCCCGGACCTTTGGGAGGCGTGCGCGGAGCCGAAGCCAACACGTAGAGGCCCTTTGGACAATTTAATGAAATGTGATGAGTACACCGGGCGGATGCTGTCCCTGCCCGCATCATAGGGACACGAGCAGAGTCAGCCCCCGCCAGGCGTATAGACTATTGTGGAAAGATGGGACCTAAACCGTACAAGACGATAGGGGGAAAACGATGGACTAATGACTGGGCTATTGCGTGAGACATCCGGACGTCTGCCAAATAAAAATGTCTCAAATGAAAGTGATCTTGGCAGACGGTGATTCGCCCTCCGCTAGATGGGCCCTAAGGTATTATTATTAATATTTGTTATTATAAAAAAGTTACTCTACTGGTCTCGCTCGGCTCTGCCTGCATGCGGCCGCCATTGTTTGATCTCGCACTCTCCTTTCACGGTTCCCCAGGTTGGCTGCACAACGCAGAACAACAAATACAAATACTCCACAAGAGACTTGTTTTGCTTCAGTACAGTCGGCAGCAGATATGTACAGTCGAAGAGGTCAATAAGATCAGAACAGAGGTGCAATTTTTGAATTTCACCAGGTGACTAGAGCTCACCAAAATGGCCGAATCTCTATGAAAAACGGCTATTTTGGTGAGCTTTAGTTACCCGGTGAGATTCAAATGCAATTTTTGAATCTCACCAGGTGACTAAAGCTCACCAAAATGGCCGCATTACTCTGAAAAACGATCGTTTTAGCGAGCTTTAGTCACCCGGTGAGATTCAAAAATCGCATCCAGGGCTCAAGATAGTAAACACTCGTGCAGCTCTTTTGACCTCTTCGTGTGTTTAGCTCTTTTGCTACCAAACTATCAATGCCGCGCTTCGATATTCAAATAATGATTTTTTTTTGCTTCTATGAGAAATCTGTCAAAATGTAACAGCTGGTAGTTAAAACGATTCGTTGTTTGATATAGGAGCGCGTTATTAGTCGATCAAGAAATTATTTGACCACTTTTGACCGTTAACCCCTTGTAATGTGGTAGAAAAGTGGTACCAGTGCAATTACTGGCACAAGAGGTATTCCATCTTAGCCCTCTGAGTTGGCAACGCATCCGCAATCTCCTTGGTGTTGCGGGTGTCTATAGGCGGTGGTGATCACTTACCATCAGGTGGCCCGATTGCTTGTTTGCCTTCCTATTTCATAAAATAAATAAAATAAAAGACATTACAAATTCTAATTTCAAATGTTTTTGTCTCTCCCCTTACGCAACTGTCATAAAACAACATACGCAATTACAATATGTTGCAGTTGTTTTGCTGTCATCACCTTAGTTTAATCGAAGATTACCAGTCCAAGGTTAAAAATCAATTAATGACTATCCAAAATTATCTCTCCACTAATTGACCTAGTTAGAATTTTACATAAAAGCATTTGTGCCTTTATCTTTAAATCATTGAATAAAAAGATAAAAGAGGATCGTAAAATTTTACGGCGAAATAAAGGTTATCTTCTGTATTCACGATCTTGATCGCCGGGTATCTGTGATTCGCGAAAGATTAAGGTTTATCAAGCTGAGTGCCCTTGAAGCTTTAATTATTTTAATAATATTGATTAATAGAAACGCTCTTCTAAAAACCGTGTTGATTATTTATTTTTGACGCATTCCAATATTCATCGCATCGTTTCACTTATCAGTTGTCATAATTTTAGCGGCTTTTTTTTTACACAATTCTTATTCATAGTACTAGGCCCACACTGTACACAGTTACTGACTGCAGTACAAATGGGCCAGCTCTAACGGGGTAGCACTATCACAAAATACCGGTGTGAAGTAGTAGCTTGCTGCTGCGTTTCGTACGGTGGCTGCAGAGAGATCCGGAGGCCCACATTGGAGGGGACCTACCGGGCGGTAACTCTAACCGTTAACGGGTTAACGGGTTATTTCTTAGAGAAAATAACCGGGTTTGCATTCCCTAGCGGTAACGGATCAGCGATTCTCTTAAGATCGCTGGTTCCTATGAGAGGCGGTGATCCCTTTCCATTAGACGACCTGCATGTTCGATTGCTTCCATTTTCTATTAAAATAAATACTATATGATTTAACAAGGTATATCAATGGAATTTATCCGTACAATATAATGCCATAAACGCAACTAAGTTTCTGTATTGCGTTTTCTGAAGAAGCTTTTTAAAAGTAAACGCATGGGTGTGGAAGTGTATATGAGTGCGGCAGTAGCCGAGCGGCACGTACCGCACTGGTATGAAGCCGCTCCCCGCTTTAATATGAAGCGCCAGCGACACAAAATTTAATAAACCAATTACAAATATTGCACCTATTTCACAGCTCTTTTTATATAACAGCTAACATCCGCAGCAGGACGTGTTGTTCGTAATATGTGGCAGACAGAGGAGATTAAAAATGTAATTTCCGGGGCCTCTCGTCACTTCCCCCGTGTTAGACGTGGTGATGTATTATACTCGCGGTCCGGGCCGAGTCGGGGGCGTAATCGACTCACAAACGACCAAATAACGTCCAGACTCTAACTATGGGCTCGAAGGATCTGTCATTTCAAAGGTAATTCATAATTTTAAACGTTCGAGTTCTCTGGGCGCAACGGTGCGCACCGACGCATCGCAGCGCAGGTAAAGACATGAAAATTGACATTACGCGTTTTCTCGTGGAAATTTCCCATTTCACATTCCCGCACCGCCGCCGAGCCGTCAAACGTGAAGGGCTCTCCGAAGTATCTGCTAATTGGTTCCACAGCACTGTCAAGCCACGTGTTAAAATGAAGCTTGAAATTTTCATCCCAAGAATATCTCATGAATATTGAATGTCATTTCCATTAACGGCTCCGGGCGAGTGAAGGTGTCGCCGTCATTAACGGGATATGTTTCACCTCCCGACCAATTACCTGAGCTCGCGAGCCCGATTTCGCTAAAAAGCAATCAGTCTGCGCCGATACACTATAATTATTTCACCTAAGTATCTTAAATTAGGAGGGTTGTAGCTTTAAATTACTTTAAAAGATAAATAAAGTAACAAATAAAATAAATAGAACAACGGAAACTACAGAAAGTGATAAACTTTTGAGAACAGTAAGAACGTCATTTACTTTCTAAGTGTATGCCATATCATATTATATTTGTATATTTATCAGTAGGTATCTTATAAATGCAATACAGGAATCTTGTCGAGCACGTGTATGAACCAGTGGTTTGGAAAAATAAGTGCCGCATAAATTAAAGATCTAGAGTAACAGTCATTGTAGTGTTCACTCGGTCCGGGTATGATCATTTATTTATCTGTAATGATTTATCGTAAAAGGGGTGCAGTCGAAAAAAAAATTACAAGTTTGAAAATGTTTTGGTTTTTGTCCTCCATTCAGGTTAAAACAAAGCGAAAGTTAAACGGCCGCAGCAATCTTAATTCAAATCAGATATGAACTTACGCATGAATTATCAAAATTGCTAACTTTGATATATCTTCTGCAGTACTTCCGGTACCCACGTTGTTTTTATATGACGACCGGATAGCCGAGTGGTTAGTGACTACGAAACTAGAGGTTGTGGATTTGATTCCAACAAGGGACGAATATGTTTGTGTGATGAATATTAATATTTGTGTGTTATGTGTATTTAAGTATGCATTTATCTGTGTTTATCCGTTGTCCAATATCCATAGTTGAAGTTTTGCTTAGTTAGGGCTGATTGAACATTTGTTAATTGTCCTACAACATTTATTTAGTAATATTTTAAATCCTTACACTACCTTAATATACCATAAGCTAGTATAAGCCACAGGTTACAAATTTTAACAACTTCTCGTCAGTATGGGTCAAATAATTGTTTCATGCCTCAGTTTTACTACCGACATAGTTAGTTTGTCCTTGTGACGTCAATTTAACTCAACTTTCCTTTACTTAGAAAACTGCATGTAACACAACAACACAACTTTGAGTTATCCAAGAATAACATACGGCTGCATCTTTGAATAAGAATCACATACGCTTAACGTTTTCTTGCTCATTGACTCGAAAAATTTGCTTCTGCGTAGTTTTGTAATGGAAAATCTTTGATGAATACTCGAAAGTAAATAGACAAGGGAAACTTAAGGGTTGATATGGAAATTTCAAAATAGTATTTTATGCAACTGTTGCATAATGAGGGGTCTTAAAACACGAGCGTGGTTTCAGCGAGTTTCATAATAGGATCACACGAGTGTTTTAAGACCTAATTATGTATAGTTGCATACATTACTTTATCTACACACACATCATAACTGCAAAAAACCGTAACAGCAAAATACTAACAATCGAATCACAACAGTAAATAGCGGCGATTCGATCTATCCGTCAAGACGAAAGTTTTTTTAAATCATAGTCATACAAATGAAGTCCCTATTGTCATGTCACTCGAGATCAAATGTCGTGCGTTTAAATTAAAAAAACATACTGAGTTGACGTTTCGTATCGATAATTGTTTCAATTTCTATGGATACTAGAATAGAGACCCACTTGAATTTTGACAGCTGTTCCAAATTAAAATCATAACGCCAGAGATATCGGTAATGTGATGACCAATAAAGAACAGATTTACCTACTACCACAGACAAGAAAATTCTTATAATAACATTGGTTGTAATAATGCTGGTCATTTCCTAAGGTTTTTGAACGCGTTATTGAGCACTTATGATATGTGTGTAGATAAATGTGTCTTAATGCGTTATAAACGTGATTAGTGCAGTTAAGGTGTTACTACCGTTTCGGTGAAAAACGTGTTAGCCAAACTGTAACTCTTGGCAACTTTTTATTTAATTAGGAAAATAGTCGTCTTATGGACTCGATAAGTCATTGGATTAGTCATGAAACAAATCAACCTAATCTAACATAATATAAAAGATACTTCATCGAAATATCTACTACGAAAATGTATTTTATCACGTATTTGGTTGGTTAGCTGGTTAATGCCTTGACAACATATAGTCGATCAAGTAATTGCTTGGCCACTTTTGAACCTTATTCCTTTGAAATACGGTCGAAAAATGGCTTAGCAATTTGTTGGTCGACTATAGCTACATTATTATTTGATCGGAAAACCAGGCAGTGGAGCTACATATATCATTGGTATAGTGACATAATTATTATGTAAATTGAAGCTATTATACAAAGCTTTCGATACAGATGTGTACTTAAAGCTGGTTACACCAATAATTACATGATAGTGCGTAGTTTGTAATTACAGGGGCGGCGCGTAAAATTATGGCACTAATATTATGCACGAACGTACAATAGGCAAAGAACGTGGTGATCTACTGATTTTTGACTCTATTGAGTGTTCATTAATGTTCAAAAGTCGTTGATAACTTTCTAGTCCGACGTACATTCAGCATGCTAAGATGATGATGAAGAGTCTTTGCTTACATTACTGGTTCTAAAAAGATCTTTTCTGATACAAAGTTTGTAGTCAAAATACCGATCTACCTTTTTCCTTTTAATGTTTGTAACATACCTAGTAGTGATGTAACGAATGTCATTTTTTGAACATTCGCAGACGCGAATGCGAATGCAAATATCTGCTACCGACATTCGCGAATGCGAATGCGAATGCGAATATTCAGTTTTTGTTCAAATTTGGCGCCAAAGGAGATGCGTTCCATTTGTATTTAAAAGTTCCAGAAAATGTAATTGTTAAGCTTCATTGCAAAAAAAAATCAAGTAAGTAAATAAATAATACCAAGTAATAGAGTGAAAACTGATATTGTGATTACGAGGTTAGTTACTTTTTCTTGCATTAAAAAACATAAGAAATGAATGGCTTTTGATTTTATTTATCTACTATTGTCTTCCAATTGGTTTTTTTCTGCTTTTCATATTCGCAAAACATTCGCATAAATTTTGGCGAATGCGAATAATGCAATGAATATGCGAATATTCGCGAATGCGAATGCGAATGCGAATATTCGTTACATCAATTACCTAGTATAAAACAAAGTCACTATCCGCCTCTGTCTGTCCTAACGTCCTCGGTCGCTTACTCCTTCTAGACCACGCAACGAATTTCTGATACGTGTTTCACTGCCACGGAAATCAGAAAACAGGGGAAGTGCTTTAAAGCATTATTCGTACCCGTACCGGTGTCGCCACACGGACACACTTGTGGATATCATCTTATACTACACTACTAAAATAACATAATCTTGATTGGTTAAAATTGTCAAACGATATAAGACAAATGGTATACAAGTTTTTGTAAGAAAATATATCTTATGATAGTGATACTAAAGTTTACTTTTTATTAACGTCAAACGGATTATACGACATTTTAATCTGTATACGTCAAAAGAAAAATTTGGCTTCGTAGTTCCGCTACTCAACACTAGATGTCACAACTGTAGCGCAGAACCTTCCAGAGCGAAATAGTCATTGCAGTCAATCAATAATGAACTTTATTGTAATCATGTACGGTTGAATTTTGACTAAATGTTCTGTTAAATTATACAATGAAAATAACTAAGATTTTTATGGAATATCATTAAAATCGTACTTAACGGTGGTAGAAACAACCCCATTTTGAAGATTTAGATGGCTAGAGAAAAATAAGGTATTTCGCGAGACTAACACCTCCACGGGATGACAGAACACGACTGGGAGCGGTTTAGCGGAGGTTACGTACAACAGTACGTAATGTTGGCACGCGAATCACGCGTACATTGCACTTCCCCTGTTTTTTGATTTCCGTGTTCACTGCCCTTTTGAGATTTTTTACGCAGTTTTTACCCAACTGCTGCCAGAAGGGAGTGTTATTACACGCATTACATCCTTAGGTAGTGTCGTAGTGTATAATATTTGTAAGTACAGTCTAAATTGTCGTTTGTTAAATCCATGTTGGCCTTTATTCAGATTCCCAAAGAAAAATTATTTTACGACAGTTGACGAGACGAGTACGACGCCTGTGGATAACTTGCCTATCGAAAAATGTTCATAGCTATTTTTAATTAAATTAATTTTAATTTATTTTCTTTCATCACCTTCGCTCTTTTCAAAACCGAATGAATTTAATTTTAATTGATAGTTTTTAACACACAGAATGTGAAGACTAAGTATGTGACGTGAAGAAGAATTATGAGAATCTAAAGACTATGATTTAGCTTCCGTTGATTCCGAAAGTGATTATTAAAAATTGTAATCAATAGTTTAATTTCAATTTTCTATGTATTTTATATGCTTTATAATAATAATTCATTCGGTTATGAAAAGAGTGATGGTGATGAAAGAAAATGGATTAAAATTAATTTAATTAAAAATAGCTATGAACACTTTTCGATAGGCAAGTTATCATAGGCATGTTTGTTAATAAATACTATTTGATAAAAAATATGTCTCATCTAGTTATTTGATGGGTGAAGGTCGATCTTCACCGGCTCCTAGACTATAAACCTGCGTTACTTAATAAGAGTTGTTTTTATCTGTCATTGTGGCGATTGCTTTAAAGCTAAAAAGAAAAGTTAGTTAAAACAAGTTGGTATACTTTTATGAACAAGGGGATAGGTACACATGTTGCTTTTTTTCCACCGTGAAGTATGGATGGTACGGGCTGAAACTAAGTGGACAGTTAAAAAATGTTCGGTTCTAACATTGACTGTCCCCGACGACTTCAGCTCATAGATGAGCTCACTTTACTCATTTAGCTCACCATGACGAGTAAAATATGATTATATTCTTTGATGGTGAGCTAAATGTCAAACTGCTTGATTACCTATTTTCTTTTGCAGGTCAGCTTATCGTTATTCAGGCCTTCACGTCGATTGTGTTAAATGACAAAATCGTATTAAACATATGAATACAAATTAAGAAAAGTATACGGACAAAGGACTACGTCCCATCGGCTTTGCTCAGAACGAGGCAAATCGAAATGGATACATTTGCGAGGAGATTGCTATTTGCCTTTGAGAATAGAAACACAGCTACTGCGTAAAAGTGGACGGCTATGTCGCTGAGGGTTGTAGTGTATCCTCTGCTCTACTACTTAAAAACTTATTTTATACCAGTAATTCACACGAGATGCAATTTTACTAACAAAACACTGCATATTTTAGTGCAGACTGTATCAGTTCACCTAGCACGACTTTCTCGACACGCGATAATAGTGTTATACCTTAAAAAATCAATATAGTAAGGACCGTAAAAACGAAACACATTGAAAAATTCGCAGGGTATGGTAGTGGTAATGTGGCGAAACTGGCAAACGCAAGGCGCGGAATGCTGAGGTTGCAGGTTCGAGTCCTGCCATTACCCTTATTCTTCTTTGTGTTGTCATTATATAGCATTTAAATTTAATTTGAACGTTAAACAAAATCGAAAGTAAATTTTGGTAAGTTTTGTTATGCAGAAGTGCACCAATAAAATATATAAACAGCCTTTTCCAAATAGATTATGATGAAATAAGATGATTTATTTATAATATCTTTGTTAGAAGCTCTTATTGATTTTAAAATAGCACTTTTGCCAAAAATTACCAAGATTTACTTAGAGATTACCAATTACTCATCTTAAATAAACAAGGTATATACGTAACTCTCTTTGGGCTAGTTAGAACGAGACGCACTGAGTTATGTAGTGATTTAACTACATCATTGAAAAAAAAACACGATAAATTCGGCATGATTAATGTATAATATCGTTCATTTTCAGCATCACGAAAGATTGTTAATAGATTTCCGATTTCTTGAAGATAAGTAAGGACAAGTACTTTTTTTTTAAATTAAACCGATTGCTAAGGTGGCACCACGTTTACCGATACCAAGCAATACAAATACGTTGGCGACCACCATCATTCAAGGTTATTACTGCCATTTCCCGCCACACGTCGACCGGGTCTTGTCTTTCACTGCCCCCCGACGTGCTAAACTCCCATAGCCACTCCATGTGCTTATTTGATAACGCTTATAAAATTTCATGATCCCATGAACATGACACAAAAATGGCTTTTACTTTGTAAAGGTGAAAGAAGTGGCTTAGTGATTCTAAATTGGAAGATTCTGGAAAATGAAATGAGTTCATGTAATTTTTAACATAAAACTTCTGTGAGACTCGGACATATTAATAAAAACGGATCACTCACGTATTTTTAAGTGGAGAATTGCCCGACATGTTTCGGATCAGTCCGTGGTCCTTAATCATGAGCAGTAGTCGTCGCGCCTTCGCCACGGGGCTCATGATTAAGGACCACGGACTGGTCCGAAACATGTCGGCCAATTCTCGACTTAAAAATACGTACGTGAGTGATCCGTTTTTATTAATATGAGTTTATGTATTTAGCATCTTATTTCTAATGCTACTTTATTATTTATTGAGGTAGAGCCACATTTTAGTCAGTTTCTTATTGCGATGCGAATGGATCGGATAAACTAGGGTATAGGTAAAAACTCAAGTAAAGCCCCTGCACTTCTTTTGCATGTAGCAGTGTACAAAACTGATATGGAATTTAGGTCATTTTTCGAGTACGGCGCGTCAACTTGTCTATAAGGCCACGTTACTACTACGTAGAAGAGTGGGTTTTTTAAGTTTTTTACCTACAGCACTACCCTCTCATAGAATATCGACGTCAAGTAATAGTTTGCTGCTGTGTTTCGTGCAGTTAGCGACTTGATCTGGAGGCCCAGACGGGGAGGGGTAACGGATCAGCAACCCTCTTCCAGTTGCCTGTTGCCATGGGTGGCGATGATAACTTCCCGTGAAGCATGAATGTTCGATTTCCGATTTGTGAAAAAGAAATTAACTTTTATTTGTTGCAAATCAACTTGTTAGCAAAATCTAGCATTGAATACCAAGACTTGGTAATTCAACGCACCTGGAATCCTGGATTTTATAGGTCAAAAAATCCTGATTAAACATTTATATAGCTACTGCACAGGTATTGTTACACATTGGTCCGCCATATTAATAGTGGATGTCCAGCGAAAATGACCCTTCCGAGCCGAGACTATAATTTCTATTTACGGCCCATAAAGGCTTTCATTTGTACGCACTTGTTATTGGAAGGCGATCCGGGCAGCCTCCCGCGTGTAATCCGCTTTATCTCAGTAAATAAAGCAATCATAATTTATGTCTACGACAATCTTATACGGTTCGAGCAGTAGCATCAAAATTACATGGGAATATGGTGAGTAAACAATTGAAGGAGATTAAGAAATGGTACCTAGTCGTGAAGATTATATCGCGACGTGAATAGAGAGTCTGTATTAGAGATGAGAATAACGTCTGTATTAACATAGCGCGCTATTTTAAGTCCTATAAAAATAACGAAACGAATGGCAAGAACACGAAATTGCTAACGCAGTATACGGTGCGATTGCTTATTGTTGTTGTGTTAAATTGTGAAATTTTAATTAAAAACCTACTGTTACTATAACAAGTCAGGGTATCTGGACAAGGTGACAGCATGTCAAGGACAATGCTAGTAGAAACGACTACTTGTATGGACCTGACGTAACGAAGCGAAAGCAAGCGTCAAACTGTATCTACCGTCAATGTCATACCCATACATTCTGTCGTTTATACTAACGTTGATGCTTACAGAATGTCACTTTGACTAGACACCCAATTAAGCCACACTCCAACTAGTATTCAAGTTTAAAATTTAAATTTATGAATAATAATTATGTAAAATGCGTCATAATTTTAACAACTTTATTGTTGTGAAACGAATTTATAACTGAAATAATTATTTTTACATTTAACGTTATAATTTAAGCTATACTTAGTATTAACCATCTCTAGCCCGTATGAGCACTGTAATCTAATGCCCTCTCAACATGAGAGGAGAGACGAAGGAGAGACTGTACAATCAACTTCATAAAGATGTATCCACTTTTGTACCTTATTGCATTGGAATAAGGTAAAAAAATGGTTTACAAACTTTGTAGTTGACTGTAATATATTGGATGGATGTAAAAGAAATACAAACTAATACGTGAAACTTGTACAGTCATTTACTTCAAAAAGCCTTCGGTTATCGTCGAGGATTGTACCTCAAGTTGCTCACTAAAGCAGAATATGTCTAAAGTAGAATATGGCTACAGCAGAATAAGACTAACTCATGACTAAATCAGAGCATGACCAAAGCAGAACGTGACCAGGGAAGAACATGACTAAGGTCGAACATGACACCCACCTAAGAACCCAAACAATAGTTCCTTGGTCAGAAAAATATTCTCTGTAACTCATAGACTCATAGAGGTCTTACTCTTCTCCAAACATGTTTTTAGATATAATTATGCCATTTTAGAGTAAAAATATTATCTCCAAAATGTGTTGTTTTGTAAATTGGACAATATCATTAGCAATCAGATAAATTACTTAGATAAGGTAAAGACCCCTTCTCCGTGATATAAATCAGAAACAATTACCATACAATACATAATTACCATACAATATCTCTGTTATGCTGTTGCTGTAGCTTTTTCTCCTGGAAGTGGATTAGTTTTCACCACTGATTTATTAATAATGGACTACGTAATCGTAGGGTACTGAGTTCGATTTCACAGCGGTCGCCATGTACCTAACTTATGTACATTTTCTAAGCACTATAGAAACCAACGCTCTTACGGCAAGGGAAAACATCGCGAGGAAATCTGCGCATTCGTGTAAATGAATGTGTAACCATGATCCTGTCGGTCCGATTTCTCTGTAACAGGGGTTACGGCGGTCAGAGGCAGTTGCGCAACGCTAGGAGAATGATAAGAGCCTCAGAAATACCAAAGTACCCTCAGAAGTCGCTGAACATTTTAGTACCCCGTCACTGACAGTAATGTGACAAAGTTGAGCAACTCTCATTTCATACGACGACAAGGCTCTTAAGTGTTTAGCTACTTCTAGGGCTGAATTTACAATTCGTGGGAGTAATCCATACCGGCACTCTGGGCACTAGACCATTTTGGTAACCCTCGATTTCTTTCTAAACGGAACCACGAAACAGTCTAGGTGCACATCTAGTAAACAATTAATAAATAAATATGCCGCATGGAGGCTGTCGCGACACTTTTCATTACTTATTACGTTTCCTTTTTTTAGGGTTCCGTAGTCCAACTAGGAACCCTTATAATTTCGTTACGTCTAAAGTTCCTTTTTTTCATAAAATATAGGTATAAAAGATATGAACCTGATGTTTTGTACACGTTTTGTACTCGTACATTTTGTTTTATGTCAAGGAAGGGGTTTTTTTTTTCTAATCTACTACATCAAATGAGTTATCATTCGATAGGCCTTCGAAAATCAATCATCAGAATGTTTCTATCGATTTTAGGTATGTAGTCCTGACTTGGCCTTACTCCAAAATGATTTGTGTCTTGTAACAAACTAGCTTCTGCCCGCGGCTTCGCCCGCGTGGCCTACAGGAAACAAATGACTTTGTTTTTTATCAAAAAACTTATAAGTGCTGTCACTCCGACGGATAGACGGGCAGCAATAAAGGCTTAGTACGTACGTACGTACGTTACCACGTACGTTATTTTTACTTCAATACAAAAAAATTGTGAACGAACAACTCAAATACAAAATTTCATCCCCGTATTCACCCCCTTAAGGGTTGTAATTCCAATAATACCAGATATACACGTTGCGTTATAAGCCTAAATAATAAGTGTTGTGATTTTTGCTGTGAAAATGAAGGCATTTCCATACACAACCTTATCTCCCTTTTCACCCCTCCAGGGGTGGAATTATCAAAAACACTGAAACCCGTATAAACTAATTTTTTTACGTAAGCCTAACAACAAAATTTCGAGGTCCTAACTTCAAAACTGACGGACTTTCATACAAACTTTCATCCCCTAATTTACCCCTTTAGAGGTGGCATTTCCAAAAATCCTTTCTTAGTGAATGCCTACACTATATAAGGTATCTATGTACAAAATTTCAAGTCTCTAGGTCCAGCGGTTTGGGCCGTGCGCTGATATATCAGTCAGTCAGTCAGTCAGTCAGTCAGTCAGTCAGGACTTTGAATTTTATATATATAGATAGATAAATTGTTAGTGGCATTAACTATGAAACGAATTAATGCTAGCTACAGTATATCTTTGAACATCAAAACATCTATTATTTCTGTCAAAAGAAAAAATAATTTCGCAACAATAACCCACGAACATTTTTATCTTGGACTTCTCAATAACCGTTGAGAAACGCCTATTGAGTGGGCGTCACATAAAATACCTAATTAGTTGTCGAGCTTAGACTCAAACACAAAACCCCGAGCTCCGAGTGTCGGCTGAAGAGGGCTTAACTTGACCTTTTTCAAACCCATAATTAACTTGAAGAGGTGCGGAATTCACTCTTTTCGAGATCAAAGAATCGAAAAACAACCGATGTTTCGAGTGCCATCGAGTCGGCTAAGAATTTAGCTGAGCTTATTTCGTGTGCGTACCCCAACTTAATTTCAAATGTATTTAACCGCTCTCGCCTATAATACTCGTAGGTACCTAGAACTTTTGAAAATTGCACCATTAAAATTAAATGATTATAAAGTAATTTCATTAAAGTCGTCCATTGGAAACTACTAACGAGTTAACGATTACAAACTTTGTTTCGTGAATAATTGGAACCAACTTTTAATGGCCTGATTGAGGGAGGTTTTTGAAACTCACAACTTACATTTATTTCGGGGGCCGTGGCAACATATTGATAATATTTTGTGTAAGCATACGTATGAATTATAGGCAATAAGCATCATCTAGAAGTCATCTAGAACTCCTTACTTACCTAAATTCAAGTAGAAATAAGTCTCAAAAGTTATGCCATTTGTTATTATTTGTTTTTTTGAAGAAATGGTAATGTTACACTTTCCAGAAATGTTACAAAGACAAACTTAATCAAACTTATTTGGTTCTATACTATTGCAGACGGTTAGATTATGTTACCAAAAAAGATTTAGAAGGGAAAAAATGCTAGTGGAAAGTTACGAATGGCAAAATCTGCGTCTCAAAAAAACGAGGTAATAAACGCGTGGAGTAGTAGAATAGTAAGAATGGGTAAAATGCAACGTGAAATGAACATAGAGAAAAAATCATGTTGGTAAATTGATCTAACCACCCTCCAAACGATATATTTGGAATGATTCGTGCCATACAGGATACACACTAAATTTGATTACGAAGAAATCAATCAGTGTCACAATAAAATCACCAGAAATCGTGACAGGTATCTGGCATTACTACTAATTTACTGCTCATTTACAACATGACTAATAGAGATTTCGTTTGATATTCACCGCTTCCTTTTAAGCGTTAGATTAAAAACGAGTTTATCTGTAAAGAATGTTAAAACTATATTGAAAGCAATAGACCGATTAGCCGTTATCAGATTATCTTATTTTTCATTTGTATGTATATAAGCATCTCATTAAGTTCATGCGAGCAGATTTCTATAGATCAATTCGAGTGTTCGAGATGTCGACTTCGAAAATTATCGTCGTCGTGCTCGCTGTGGCAAGTAAGTCTATTGGATACACTTTTACTCCAACTGAAAACTATTTTTACTTTGAAAATGGATTCTTTAAATACTTTGTTAAAGAAAATAATTTTATTTCGTTTATTTACTTACACTAACAACAACAACTACTTTGAAAAAGATAATAAGTAAAACTAACGAGTAACAACGTAATGATTGGTTAAAAAAATCTATTAAAGATTAAATGCTCCTTAGACTGCGAAGCTCTATTGTGCTCCTATATCTCCTTAAAGCGTACATCCATTCACATAAAGCATATACTATCTTTCAGTCCAACTATGTCAAAGCGAGGAGGTGCAAGTCGGAAACAAGATGATGCAAGCTCGCTTCTTAGGAACCCTTAATAGATATTACGTCTCTTCCTGGTAAGTTTAGAGAAAGCACAGTAGTTTTGCAGCATAGAAAAGTTGATTGCATTAAATAACTTTTTCGGAATTGTCATGGTGTTAATGGGTATAATTAATAATTTTAGTAAATAGGTAAAATAAAATTTTATTGATTTTGTTGGTTTCTAACTAAGAATTTGATGCTGAGGTTGAAATAAGAATAAAACTATAATCAAAAGTGTTGAAATATTAGAAACATAACAATAAATGAAAAAATCAAGAGAACGTTTGCTTAATTTTGTGTATAGCTTTAGTTGACAAATGAAAAAGAAAGAAAATAAAATAAAAGTTTGTCCTAATTAAATTTTATCTTTTGTCCTAATCATCATTTATCGTTTAAGAATTTTATAGGGAAACCAAAAACTTTTTAGAAATATTATAAAGTAAATTTAACCTAACCTAATGAGCTTGATAATCTTCAAAAATCTTGCCAATATTACGGTTTCCTCAAAAACCCTCGAAGACCAATGACGATTAACGACAAGCAATACATATTAAGACAAACGTTTACTAGAGATTCAGGATCCTGAAAATGATTGAAGGGTTGAAAAAATAACTTATTCAAAAAGCTGATTTGTTAATAACTGCATACTGATTGTCTAATTGTAATTATCCACATAGTTAGTTTTGATATAGGCGTAACTGCGCATACCTGAACATTCCCAAACGCTTTTGGAAATAAAGTCGTGTTCGAATAAATTATAACCCCCGCTGTTCCGATATTTTCGGTAGCGACTGTATAAAAATGTCTTAAATCATTACTGATGCTTCACAGGGCTGCCGTCATGGCTGGAACAGACAATGTGCATTTAGAAAACTCAGAAGCCGCAATCAATGCATTGACCCTTCTTGATGGAACGCAGCGAGTCGCCATAGTAGTGCATGGTCGCGGAGGGTCCGCTTTCAGCGAGTTTGGTCATGCATTACGATCATGTAAGACTATTTATTACGCTTTCCTAGAAAAATCCCCACCTTTTGAGCCTAGTCTAATGACAGAAAACCTTTGGTTTTGTTTCGTTGGTGTGAGTTCCATGCCGTTCCCGATCATGCATGACCATTATCAAATGAAATTTTTTGGCTTATGTTTATTTTCCGCAGCGGGTACATACGCTCGTTCTTATTATGATCTCTATCATCATATTGGATCGTAATTTTAAGCTGACATTAGGCAGATTAAGGACTTCAGATTTATATACTTAGTTGAGTGCTTTCGTGCTTCCACTACCTTTTTAAAGCTCGTTGTAAATTTCAAATCCTATTCCATAAAATATTGGGTCTAAATATATGACTTTCATTCCGGTTGAGTAGTCACCCCAATTGGCTACCACTCAAAGGTCAAATTAAGTTTTTTTTAATTATGTTTTCAGCTTTTATAAACGATCAGGAGACTGCAGTGATCATGGTGGACTGGTCCGTTGTAGCTAACACGGATTACGCGACAGTTGTCAACTCCGCGGCGTTCGTGGCTGACGACATCATTACTCTTCTAGTTCGTATGGATGCTCTGGGAAAAATAAACAGGAACTTGGTACACATAGTTGGATTCGATGTCGGTGCGCACATTGCCGGCATCGTCAGCAGAGATCCGAGGGCTAGAGTGCAGAAAATAACTGGTAAGCATCTTTTCTAGAGGCTTTCAAAAGAAGACCAGACGGTAAGAGTGTTGTTGTAGTAACAATTTATATTTTTGTGATTTGTCCTACTAATTACTATCAAACAACGTGTCCCTAGCCAATGGACAAGGAATGAACACCCGTGTAACACTACTTCTCAGGACTGCTAATGATACAGTTGTTTTTTAAAAGTAGAGGCAAAAAAAAGGAAATTTTCCAACAAATCTATGCTGTCTCGTATTTTTTTAAAATTCTAAACTACATCCTAGAAAGCAAAATAAACATCTCGAAATATTTACGAAATTTGAGCATCTTACAAGTAAATCACCTGTAGGAATTTATGAAATTGTTAAAATAGGTGTTCCAATCTACAAATGTCTGCAGTTACATCAGGGTCCCATTCCATAAACGCGACAGGCGACAGGTGACAGTGACGATTCGGTATACAGTGCTTGCCCACTATAATGTTAAATCTGTAGCATTACTTTGCGACACAGTAATGTACAGCGAATTGTTACTTTCACCTGTCGACTGTCGCGTTTATGAAATTGGGCCCAGGACTTAACAAAATAGCAATACGGCCTTAGTAAATGTAATAATTTTCCAAAAATCCGCTCACGAATTAATTTATCGAGTCTTGTACCTCTTCGAGTGTTTAGTTACTCTATCTAGCAGCAGCTGACGGTATGGGAAATGACATTATTTATTGTATTGCAGGTTTATCCCCCGCCGGAGAAAGCTGGGACATGTTCTCTCGCCGTCTTAGATCTACCGATGCCGTATTCGTTGAGGTCATTCACACTGACTACTCAGGCAGGAGGGCTCTGGGCATCGGCGAGCCAATCGGCACTGTGGACTTGTTCGTCAACACCGGCACCAGCCAACCGGGTTGCTCCAACAACCAATGTAACCACGACCGCGCTTGGCAAGTTTTTGTGGCCACTTTGGACACAGGTGGTCACTTGGTTGGACTTAGATGTGAAAACCTTACGGATATGACCAGGAATAGATGTGTTGGCATTCCAGCGGTCATGCTGGGTACGAATGCTCTGATAAAAACCGGGTGAGTATTGTCTTTTAATCAATTAGCTATTAAGTGGTTCATGAAAAAGTGGGCAAGAGCATATCGGGCCATGTTAGAGTAGGGTTTCGTAGCCGTTTTTCAAGGCTTAGCAATTTTTTTTTTATTAAAGTTATTTTTTTGCTACTCTCTGTGATTACCAATAAGTATAAACAAGTCAGTTGTCTTTAGGCCTTTAGGTGACTTTTAACTCCAGAAGTAATGTAACTATATTAGTCGTAACGTAACAGTTTTACTTTTAAGCGCTAATTTAAGATAGTTTTCAAAGTTTTAGCACTTGTAGTATTGGAAACCGTAATACCGATATTAACGTCCTTATAGTGATATTTAAGTAAATTTCTAACGCCATCTCACTTGGTATTGTAGTAATTAAATTATTCTTTGTTTTTAGTGCCCTGAAAATAAATGTTTTATCAATTTTTCTCTCGGTCCTCGTGCGCGGGATAAATATTTTTATGAGAATAAAGCGAAATTATAAGAGGTCCTAGTTTGACTATGGAATCATAAAAATGAACTACGTCATTGTGAAGCGGCTAACTATTCCCGGAGCCCTGTCTGTCTAAATTTTGTTTACCCCTATCCCATGGAAACTTTGCATTTTGCCGGGACAAAGAGTTTTCTTTGTTATAAAAATATCCTGGTACAGCCAACTTAACCCAAATCCGTCCAGCTCTTTACGCATGACTGAGAAATAAACATAAAAACATACTTCACTCACACATCTATCCACATTAATAATATTAGGTAAGATGATCCTTCTTTGTCCACGACGTGTTCGCGTGCATTTGACGACCTGAATGGCACAGTGGCACATGTGTCTGCCTACTGTGCAAGAGGTCCCGGGTTCAAATCCTGGTATGGGCAAATATTTGTGTGACGAATATGAATGTTTGTACCTGAGTCATGGATATTATTTGTATTTAAGTATGTATTTATCTATATATGTATGTTTATCCGTTGTCTAGTATCCATAGTACAAGCTTTGCTTAGTTTGGGACTAGGTCAATTGGTGTAAATTGTCCCGAGATATTTATTTATTTATTTATTTATAATTCGCTATTGAGTTTAACGGAGCCATAAATGTCCCTTAATATTACACATTTCCAGTACGATAGTAACCAGTTGCTTTGAGTTACTCACATTTCATAACATAACAATACAACACCAATTTTTGACACAATTTTCTACATTTAATAACTATCAGTTGACCAAGATTCAAACCTCGTTGTAACCTCAAAAATATTCATTCATTTCAGAGGAACTGTCACAAAAAGTGGCAAACAAAGAATGAAGATCTCCTCTCCCATACTTTAATGTTTTATGACTTTTATACAATTGAGTGTCGGGTTTTTAAATTGCGTCAACTGTGGTTTATTAGGTCACTGGAGGCCTCTCTTCTCATAATGGGGACTGTCGGTGGTTTGACGAAGATTAAAAATGACTTCGACTAATTAAAGATTTTTCCTCAGGGCCGGAATCTACCGAGTCAACACCGGCAGAAGTTATCCTTTCAACTTGTGAGGAGGTTGCAAGCTAAGTAATCCATAATGAATTAAGTTAAGTCTGTATGTGTACTTGTAGTGAACATTCTAACCTAAAATTTCACTTTTAGTCACCTTAATCGTTTGTCACCTAAATAAACAAATAGAGGCTGTAATTAGAAGAGGTAAATTATAATTCTTTGCTGTATTTGATCAAAATTTTTTTTTTCAAAAACTAAGGCTAAAATGTTATTTTCTATTTAAGACAATTAGGATAAATAATTATTGCACAGGTTTATTGCATCCTGCTAATTGGCCCCTCAGGCATGTTAAAAATCTGACTTGTGTCACTCTTGTAAAATAATAAACTGAAGCATTAAAGACATGTTTTTTATTTTCGTTTACCCTATCCTACCCTTACATTTCTCCACATTGGTAGGCAAAGGGTTTAGCTATTGTATATTGTAATAAACCTTAAAATACGATGTAATAAAGAGAACACCGTATAATTTTGTGCACCCAAACACAATATATCTACGATGGTCCAGACCAATACCATTAGCATTCCTCGAGTGATAAATTGCAAGTTTTATGAAAAGAAGACGTTATAAGTTTCTTTACTGTGGTATAAATCAAAAAAGTACAAACTTTTTCTAGAAACAATGAGCAAAATAAATTGGATGAGCCTGAGGGAATAAAGTTCAAGTCACGATATCAAAAAGTAGCTCTTTTTTTGAATAAACTCCGAGAAAATTGCTTACGATAATGATGAAAGGCAGGTCATGATTATAATTATGACAATAGAAATGTTAGGAACAAATTCAAATGTTATACGCAATGACAGCAAAATGAAAAATCTTTATCATTTTGTAGGATTTGAACCTGCAACTTCGGTATTCCGGGCCAATTAAACTACAAATGGTACTGTCAGACACTATGAGTAACATTCATAGTTTTAAAGGGTTAAATACACTAGGTGCTATCTATGAGAAACTTTTGCAACTTGTCTTATTGAACCTTGTAATGAATTTAGATTTAGAACAACCTGAAAGGCTGGGGTGCAATTTTTGAATCTCACTAGGTGACTAGAGCTCACCAAAGTGGTCGAATCTCTATGAAAAACGGCTATTTTGGTGAGCTTTAGTTACCCGGTGAGATTCAAATGCAATTTATGAATCTCACCAGGTGACTTAAGCTCACCAAAATGGCCGCATTTCTACTAAAACCGGTCATTTTGGCGAGCTTTAGTCACCCTGTGAGATTCAAAAATCGCACTCCTGGTCTTGTCAAAAATGTGAAGATGATGATGATAAATCCATCATCTAGGAATATCACAGCGATATCCAGAATGGGGTAAAAGGAATAGGAAGGCTGACCCTTAGGGATATGGGAGGTAGGCTAAGGACACAAAGAAGATCGTTCTTATTGTTTTAGACTTACGCGATTTTGTCCTGTTGACGTTATAAATATAAATAAGATTGTCCTTATTTACTGCAGCAAACCTAAAAAGAAGGGTAATGTCTTTGCCAATTACTTGCTTCCCCCAAATATGATGTAGAACCATCGCAATGAAATTTGCTTTCTGATAAAATTGCGTTCAAATCGGTCCACGATATCACAGGTCGGGCATAGGAGGTGTGAGGCGCTCGCCTCCTATCGGTTGACTTGATGCAACCGGTGCGTGAACCTACATATTTTGCAGGTGTTAGGACCGTGTGCCGCTAAGCAGCAGTGCTTGCACTGTTGTGTTCCGGCGTGGAGAGCAAGACAACCGGTGAAATTACTGTCAGAAGAGGTATTCCATCTTAGCCCTCCGGGTTGGCAACGCATCTGTAATATCCTTGGTGTGTCTATAGGCGGTGGTGATCACTTACAAGCAGGCGAGCAAGTCGTTTGCCTTCCCATGTTGTATATATGAAATAAATGTATGTATACTCACATGTACATAATAATATATATGCAAACTATGCTTTGTAACTATTGAGCCTGTATGAACCTTATTAAAGTTATAGTTGCAGTGATTGCTCACAGATGCGTTGATAATAATGGTATTGTTTTTTTTTCATTTTCGGTCATGTTATACTGACTCTTATCGTCATGTGTATTGATTGCAAAAGATTTCGGCCTAATGTGTATAGATTCACGTCAAATTATAGATAGGTATGCGGTAGATTTGAACTTGATAAGGTAGGTGCGTCATAAGTTGTCCACTTAAAACCGATTGCTATGCTGACTTTTCACTTTAGAGCCTAGGTTAGGTTAGCATACTTCTTTATAACTTGTTTAAAACCAGATAGAGCATAAATTACACATGGTTACAAAATTTTAATTTTTAAAATTTTTCGAAAGTTTTTATAACTTTTTTTTTATCTTATGATACAGTGAATTTAAATCTACCAGCCGTTTCTATCTATCAGCTTTTATTTTCCGTATTAATTTTTTGTATTTTTGTATTTTTCTACAAAATTACATACATGTCATATCTCCAAAACTAAAGCTGATAGATGAAAACGATTTTTATTTTCAGAATCAGGATGCCATACGTCTACATGAAAGCTAATTAACGGTCCGGAAAAAAATCATTGTAATTACGTGTTATCTACGATGATAATGTATTTTATAATTATCGTACTATGTACAACATTTGTAGTATCGGACTTAATTTTTTTTATACAACATAGGAAGGCAAACGAGAAAGTGGGCAAGTCAATTGACATGTTTTCATGCATTTTATTAAAGTGATATAATTTTTAGGGTACGGTAAAAAAGTACCTACTCAATTTGCATAGCCAAAAACACTTTCGTTATAGTTTTTAGTAGGTTTTCGCAATAGAATTGCGACTTTTATACATGTTACACGTGTTTTGTTTTATTTTTTTTATTAATAATAAGAAAAAACCTCAAAACATACAGACACAACTACTATTATAGATTGTAAAAAAAACAAATTCCCATAGACAAAATCTAGAGCAGAAATATTTGAGCGTTTCTATGTAAAAAAAGCGCTCGCAATTTCTCACTTCGTATTTATTATTAACTTAACTACCCGTCCCAGCTTTGCATGGGTACAATGGGGATGTAATGTACATAAAAACCTTCCGTAAAAAAAAACTCCGAATGACAGTGAAAACTGTATCAAAATCCTTTCGCGACTTTCACACATATTTATAACATTATCGGGACTTTAGCGCGATAAAAACAAGACACAAAAAAACAAAAATACAACCAAAAATACAAAAAACAAAAAACACAAACACAAAAAAAAATTACAACCGGGAAGACGGATATAAACTCTCTTCATCATGGAATCCTGTAATCAGCAAGTGTAAGCGTCGAGATATATCGGATAAATCGTCGGACATTGTGAGCATTGTGTGTCGGTGTAGTGATATGCCGGTGGAAAATAAACGAGACAAAGTGCGGGTAGTTCGTAACACTCGCGCGGCTAAACAGAAGTAATACCCTCCACTTCAGTCTACTCGTGACCACGGCCATTGAAACATGGCCGAAACGTCGAGGTAATATATTATATATATATATATATATATATATATATTATTTATATATCTTCTATCTATCTATATATAAATAAAAAAGAATTGTTGTTCGTTAGTCTCATTAAAAACTCGAGAACGGCTGGGCCGATTGAGCTGATTTTGGTTTTAAAATGTTTGTCGTAGTCCAGGGTAGGTCTAAACGGTGAGCAAATATGCCTCCAATAATTAGGCGGTACGAAGTTCGCCGGGTCAGCTAGTCAACAATATATTTTTATCGCGCTAAAGTCCCGATAATGTTATAAATATGTATCAAAATCCGTCGCGTGGTTTAGGAGAAGGCGGCGGAACATACACTGTAAATATTTAGAAAAGACAGGAACGGATAGCAACTTTACTTTATAAAACGGTAGTATCTCTTAGTACTCTGCGATAATACGTAATAGTCATAAATAATAACGTAATGTTTCATATTTTGTATTGATATTGCTTTGTTACTTTTAATAAAAATATTGTAAAAACCTAGCCCAGGGTATTAAATAAATATACATGAATAATAATAATAAAGATAAGATAAAGAAGAGAAGAAATAAAGTATAAGCTGCTGAGATTATTGGGACGCTTCTTCTGAGCAGAATCTTCCATTTTCCGAAGTGCTGGTAGAATCAGACATGCAAAAAAGCCCATGTAGCAATGAGAATAAAAAACATTAAAATTTTCATTTTTCATTACGTAAGCCAGGTAAAATGTATATTTGACAAAACAATGTGAAAAGCACTGTGTTCCTGGGTAAAATATATCTGCTTGTATTCCATTCGACACTGTATTCATAATTTTCCGATTATGCACCAGCTTTCATTATCACTATTATCAATAATAAAAAAAACACCACACCATCTCTGATTCTGTCTGGGCATTGATTTATTATTTTATCTGCTTTATATTTCTTAGAAAATAAACTTTAAAATATTTGATTGAGGGACGATGTTAATACTTCCTTGCGGGCAATATTGCCAATGATAAATAATAAGTGGTAGGGACACGCTAGATATGATTACCAGTGGCCATAACATGACTGGCCAAGATTAGTTTATCGGAGATTATTTTATGTGCGTCACTTTCTTATGGCGCTAGTTCGACTGAGACGCAGTGAGGGATAAGTTAAACCTGTGCCGATCATGTTAGGGCCAATAAGAGGGAACATTTGTGCGAATGACGATGACGTCATTTTCTATGCAGGATGTATTTTCAGGATGCATCTTACAACTAGGGATGATCGATTAGATTAGCATGAAGTAACAAACAGTGGTGGGAATAGGGCTCTACCTTAGTAACCCATCGCCCGTCATAAATTCTTCTTACAACTTGACTAGAGTTAGATTTATGAGGATGGATAATATTTTAATATCAGCCATCTCGTAAAACGTAAACGAAGAATAAGTTTTTATTGTGTATAGTAGATCGAGAAATTGCTTGACCGTATTACAAAGAGATAAGGTTCAAAAGTGATCAAGCAATTACTTGGTCGACTATACATCAGTAGGACTAATACTCCGTCTGCTCTTTGAATAATGAAATGACGTATGAAGAGAGTTACTATGTTAACATCCTCGATTGGTGGACTATATGGTCTCTTTGCACAAAATTGCATAAGGATTTCTTAGACGATGTCAAAGAAACAAACTGGAACAAATTACCTTGCTACTCCGCGAAACCCATCAAGTAATTCAACTCTTCAAGGTAATTTGTTCCAGTTTGTTGATATGGACCTCCGCAAAGTAACGCCTGAATCTATTAATTATTTGATGTCAAAGAACATGGCGTTGAGCTAATTAGATGAAAACAAGCTAAGGTTAGGTGCGCCTTAAAGGGTTAAAAATGAAAAACTCATATAAACAGATTTACTACGTCGGCTTCATCGATTAGTGGACTATAGCTTCTTAAAAATCGGTGGTTTAACATATTACCGAAAATGGAACAGCAGTTTAGCGTCCTACTGTGAATGGGAGTCGGAGGACGAGGAATTCTTGAGAGGGTTGAGAATTGGAGGCAAGGAATTCTTAAATGATGAGAAAACTATAACATCCTATGCAATTTAAAATTCAATTTTATATTGATTGAATAAATAAACTTAAGTAAACTAAACTCTGATAACGAGAGTTAGTATGTCGACTTCAACGATTGTTGGACTATAGTCTTTTAGGACTTGCATGGATACAGCGTAAGTAGGCTTGCGTGAACCTGAAGATCGCCGATAACGCATGCGTGGGTGATTATAGCAGCGTTGTACTCTACCGATAAGCATACCGATTTTATCTCTTCTTACCCTCACTGAGTCAGTGCTCAACTTAAAAGGTATCAAGTTCCCTATTACTTTTAGAGAGTTGAAAAATTTCGAGGAACAGAACATTGTTTGTATCAACATCAGAGCAGACCATCGCAGGACCCATCTACCATACTAGGCAGAAACGTGAAAAATATGTTAACATGCTGCGCATTGAGGAAAGATAGGAGGCACATTACTGGATTTCGAGTTATAGAGAAAGCTGTGTGAGGTCCTATAAAATAGGGTTCCAGAAGAATGCTCCCACACTATTTAAAGGTTAAGTTACTCCACACCCACTGGTGACGAAAGTTCGGTCGGACACTAGGTAGGGGTGCTGAAACTATCGCGTCCACGGAGTGCCAAGCAAAAGTGAAATAAAAAACTCAATGCCAATGACTTAACAAACAAAACTTATCATATCACGCATTTAGAGTGTAAACTTATCTAGATGATTATCTTACTTATCAGATCGTTAATAAAAATAATGTTTTTCATAAGGGGATTCACTTTTTTTAACCTTAGGCTATTAAAATGTAATAAAGTTATCAAGCTGATATTGATCTTTTATTTTACGTTTTATTATTTTACAATGTTCTATTTCCGTAATGTTATATTTGTTATGGCTGCAATAAATTGGTCATGACCTATCTTTTTTTACATAGGTCGTACAAAGTAAAGTCGCTATCAGTTCCTGTCTGTATGTATCGTATCTTCGGCCGCTTACTCCTAAACCACGCAATGGCTTTTGATACGGTTTTCACTGACATTTAGTGTTTTTTTTACGGAAGATTTTTATGTATGTAACTTTACATCCTAATTGTATCCGTGCGAAGCCGGGGCCGGTCGCTATAAACATATTATATATTTTATCTACACATATATTATTAAATGCTCAATAACGCGTTCAAAACCATAGAAAATGACCAGCATTATTACAACCAATGTTATTTTAAGAATTTTGTTGTCTGTGGTAGTAGGTAAATCTGTTCTTTATTGGGTAGTATCTCTTAGTAGTCTGTGTTTATTGGTGATCACATTACCGATATCTCGTGACGTTATGAATTTAAATTTGGAACAGCTGTCACCATTCAAGTTGGTCTCTATTCTAGTATCCACAGATATTAAAACAGTTATCGATACGAAACGTCAACTCAGTATGTTTTTTTTAATTTAAACGCACGACATTTGATCTCGAGTGACATGGCAACAGGGACTTCATTCGTTTGTCTATGGTTTAAAAAACGTTCGTCTTGGCGGATAGATCGAATGGCCGCCATGACTAGTCTGTTGTCATTCGTTTGTTGGTTTTTTGCTGTTACGGTTTTTTGTAGTTATGATATGTGTGTAGATAAAGTAATTTATCTACACACATATCATAAAGGCTCAATAACGCGTTCAAAAACCCTAGGAAATGACCAGCATTATTACAACCAATGTTATTATAAGAATTTTCTTGTCTGTGGTAGTAGGTGAATCTGTTCTTTATTGGTCATCACATTACCGATATCTCGTGACTGCTCGTGACGTTATGAATTTAAATTTGGAACAGCTGTCAAAATTCAAGTTGGTCTCTATTCTAGTATCCACAGATATTAAAACAGTTATCGATACGAAACGTCAACTCAGTATGTTTTTTTAATTTAAACGCACGACATTTTATCTCGAGTGACATGACAATAGGGACTTCATTCGTTCGTCTATGGTTTAAAAAAAACGTTCGTCTTGACGGATAGATCAAATTACAGAGTACCTTTTTAATATACATGGCCGCCATTAGTTGTCATTCGTTTGTTGGTTTTTTGCTGTCAGGGTTTTTTGCAGTTATGATATGTGTGTAGATAAAGTAATGTATGCAACTGTATATAATTAGGCCTTAAAACACTCGTGTGATCCTATTATGAAACTCGCTAACGCTCGTTTCACAAAACCACACTCGTGTTTTAGGGCCTCTCATTATATAGCAGTTGCATAAAATACTAGTATGCAACTGTATATAATTAGGCCTTAAAACTTTTAAGGTCTCTCATTATATAGCAGTTGCATAAAATACTATTATATGTTGAAGAACCAACATTGGATAAATTAAATGCTATAGTTATGCTCACATATGTTTACTTAGAGTTCTACAAAAAGTTTAAAGGCATTGGGTTCTATAACATAATAATTTATTATTATTTTATTTATTACCTATGTATGCTTTTTGAAATAGAACAATTTTAACGGTTAATATCGATATTGAACCGAACAGCCACTATACATCTTATATAGCGCTTAGTAGGCTACTTGGGTATTACTCTGATGTATTATTCAGACATACTATCTTTTTATGTAAAGACAAACCCCCTTATTCATAAAAAAATAACAAACTTTTTAGGCTAACAAATATTTTGCTCCTTTCATTTGAGGGCAAACGTCACAACGACAGATAAAGACATAAAACATGTTAGCTAACAAACGTTTACGCAGCGTTTATAAATAAGGGGGAAAGGGTTGGCATAAAGAGGTACGTATCCCTATATTTACGGTACGTATAGTCGACCAAGAAATTGCTTGACCACTTTTCGACCGTATTACAAAGGTATAAGGTTCAAAAGTGGTCAAGCAATTACTTGGTCGACTATACCTCCAGGAAAGATACGGACCTATCTTTGTAAACACGCATCGGTGCATGAGATAACTGAACAAAAAATCGAGCCTTGTGATTTTGCTTTAATATATCTAGGTCAGTTTTTTAACAGATCTCAACGTGTCAAGGAAACACGTAAAAAAACCGAACAAGTGCGCGTCGGGCCACGCGCAGTGTAGGATTCCGTAGTTGTCTGATTACTCGTATCTTGTAAAGCCTACCTAGCTGTAATAGTTTCCTTTTTGATTTCGTTACATGTACAACTACAGGGAATTTTTTTACATATCCAAAAATAACTATTTAGATTGCGGTGTATGGACACTTAATTATAACGAAAATTAGTAATTTAGAGCTTAATATTTCACACACGGATTCCTTAAATAAAATATTTTTGGCAAATCCGCAATATTTTTGAAAGACCTATCCAACGTCACTCCACGTAACGGGGAAGACAATAAGAAAAAAAAGCTGCGCACGAACGGACGGACATGGCGAAACTATAAGGGTTCCTTGTTGAGACTACGGACCCCAAAAACGTCTCAAATTTGATTTGGCTCTACATAGCACTTAACCTAAAAAAAATCTTGTACTTTAAATGCTATGTAATGACAATACAAAGAAAAAAATAGGGCAATGGCAGGACTCGAACCTGCAACCTCCGCTTTCCGTGCCGTGCGTTTACCAGTCATGATCATAATTAAATGTAACAGCACAACCATCACGTCGGCGTTATTGTTGTCATAATCGTTGTTTAATCCTGCAAATTAATAAAAACATGAAAACATACCCGGGTGAATCCCCAGTGCTGATAAAAAATCAAAAGAAAAGTTCCGCCGATTGTTCAAAATAATTAATGACCAATTTGATTAGCAGATAATCAAATTATTATCTGCCCACGACTCGAATATAAAAGCTTTTGTGCAACAATATGAAACGTATTCAGTAGCTGGTAGTGCCACGAAAAAACATGTCGCGAGCTTGTCTGGTGTTAGTAGCAGCTGTGTGCTTCAGTAAGTGTCACATAGGGTTATTATTTTCAAATTAAGATCTTAATACAGCCTTATAAAGCATTTTAGACAACAGATATGAAAAAGTAATGAATTGAAAAGAAAATCCTTTTCAATACTACAGCAGTCGTATGTCATTTATTTGTGAATATGACAATTCCACACATTGATTCTATGAGAAAGACTTTTTCTGTGAGAACACTAACCGCGCAAGGCATTGAAGGAAGTGACGCCGAGTTAAAGTGTGCCAATTAAAGGAATCTGCTCACTCCAACAGACATGACTAATCAAGAGCAATCGGAGCAAGACTAATCTCGGTTTATGCAAGATTGATCCATCATTTGGGATACGTCGACGGGATTTGACAGTTCTTTTTGATACATTTGAATGTGACTTCATCTCACTGACGTTCACAGTTCTCGTGTTTGTCGAGATTCATCTTACATTTAAAACATAATTAATCTGTAATAAAAAAAGATCTCGAGGAATTGAGAACATCCCTCTTTTTTTAAGTCGGTTAAAAATTAAAGACTTTCAGAGAAACTAACAGCTCCTTGCGACAGATCTTTAATGAATAATTAACAGATTCAGGCGTTAATCTGCGGAGGTTCATATCAACAAACTGGAACAAATAATTTTGCTATCTTTAATGAGCATGTTGTCTTAAATTAAATCAAATAGATTTTTTTGTCTATATCGATATGATAACCGTCATGAAAATGACACGATACGCTGTACGATACGTTGTTTGGGCAAAGTCTATAATTCCAATCTGTGCACGAATATTCCACCCGATTTCAAATACATACAAGTAATGACATTGTTAATTGCTTCAGTTGCAGCATGCCGCAGCGATCCCGTGCCAGAGGTGGCACCATTAAGCGAGCGTAATACGGCTGCCACGAACTCATACTATATTACAACTTGGTGAGTTCTAAAATAGATTAAATAGTGTAAGAAGTTGGGAAGAAGTGTGACAAGTGTGTGAAGTAGCATAGTGTAGCTAACGTGGGTGAATTAAACTATTTCGTTAATTACCCCTTAATATACTCTTCCTTTTGGCTTTGCCGTAGTCGGGTAAAAAAACGTCCAATGCGTGTCAAGCACTAGTACAGTTACCTTACACAGTGTTGAACTTCAATTACCTTTAAACAAGTTAATGCAATTTTCTTAAAAAGCTGTCTAAAGTACATGAGGAATTAGTTTTTTAGGTTCATTTTGTTTTTCAGCCTCCTTGTACTATTGTGTTTTTTGAGTCAAGAAGGAGTCAAAACGGGTATCTTTTACCCAGGAGCACAGATTTAAAACCACACTGAAATAGATTCGGATTATGTGAGTTGGATCTCTGTAATTCAACACATGTTTTTTTGTTTCATAACTACAGGGATCTCATAGCAGCAGGCACAGCCCATGCACCAGTAGAAAATAGTGCAGAAGGCGTTGCAGAATTGACCTACCTTGACGGCACCCAGACCGTGGCTATCGTGGTGCACGGCCGAGAAAGCTCTGCTCACACCGAATTCGCGTACACTTTGAGAACTTGTACGTATACATACTGTACAGTACTGTCATGTCGTCCTAATCTAAAATAACCGGCCAAGTGCGAGTCAGACTCGCGCAGCGTAGGGTTCCCTAGTTGTCTGATACTTGTAAACTTGTAGAGCCCACTTAGCATATATACTACTACCGTGAATTTTTTCACGTATCGAAAAACAACCATAAATCTGGCAGGGGGGATACTTGATTCTGAGAAAAATTAGCATCATTAGTATCAGCAGTGGCAGTTGTTAACACCATACAAAGAAAGGATTTCTGAAAATATGGACACTTTCTGGATTGTGCATAGGTATTTTTTCTTATGCATTGCTTCAAAATTTAAACGACATGTTTTATTATCACAGTGCTCGCTGAGAAGGATAAATCATCAGCCGTGATTGTAGTGGATTGGTCTGCAATTGCACACAATACCTACGACCAGGCCCGAAATTTGGTTCCTCAAGTGGCTCAGGATTTGAGTAACTTCATCGTACTCCTGGAAGCTGGCCAAAAGCTGGACAGGGAACTGCTCCACCTTATCGGCTTCGACCTCGGAGCTCATGTGGTAGGCATCGCGAGCCGGATTGCCGTGTCACGTGCCAAAAAGATCACAGGTAAATGATACTTTCATAGTCAATAATATTTTCTGGCAAAGTCAGTAGCGCTAACTAAACCTACGATTATCTTTAAACTCTACAACGCTATATATTATCATACTAGCGACCCGCCCCGACTTCGCATAATTTCTATGCAAGAAAAAAAAGTACACTTTCTCCACGTTACAAAACGTAATACGTCTATTTTTAGCTTTATCTCCTGCCGGAGTTGGCTGGGATTTCTATTCAGCACGCCTCAGAAGCACCGACGCACAATTCGTGGAGGTGGTCCATACCGACGCCGTGGGTAATAGAGCGTTTGGTATCGGCGAGCCTCTGGGAACCCTAGACTTCTTCCCTAACGGCGCTACGAGACAGCCTGGCTGTTCCAACAGTGACAACGCATGCCACCACAACCGAGCGTGGCAGTTGTTTGCGGCCACCGTCCAGACTGGCGGACACCTCACTGGCATCAGATGCGACACTTTGACGCAAGCGTTGAACAACCGTTGCACAGGTTTGGCTGTTGCAACTTTGGGGACCAATGAACTGATTAAACCTGCGTAAGTTGTACTGATTGTACTGATCGCAAAGAAAAGCGGTCATAGTTTACATACTTCTCTCTGTAGCTGTAATCTTTTTGCACAAGCTGACCATGTATGTATGTGCAAAGTGACATGTTTCACGTCTGCAAGAAAACCATAGCGATTTAAACTTTACAACCATTGGTCAGAATAATTTTTATGTTACTAGTAATGTATTTTTTTCTTATTATCAATTTAAAATTTATATACAATGTATGTGAATTCTTTATTGTACAAAAAACATAAATTACAAAAAGAGATACAGTGATGTACAAAGGTGAACTTATTCCTTTAAGGGATCTCTTCCAGTTAACCAATGTAATGCTAACATGAAACTAACTGCTCCTGTATTTTTTCAGCATCGGCTACTATCGGATGAACACTGGAAGAGTGTGGCCCTACGCGGCGTAACAAGAATGAGATTATTTATGAAGATTGGATATGTTTCTATGAATAAAAAATTATATAATAAATTAATGTGGTCGTTATTTTATTACAAAAAAATACGAGTCGAATTGAGAACCTTCTCCGTTTTCTTTCGTCGGTTTACAAAATACTGCTGCAACCATCAAACCTAGGAACACCCTCTCGAGACGCGTTAACTCAGTGTGTCTCGTTTTAACTATCCCAGTAAGACAGAGACGCACTGAGTTATGTAGCGAGTTAACACGTGTCGAGACGGTTCGTGTTAGGTGCACAGATTAGGTTAGAAGTATTAGACAATAATTAATTATTCATCAATAAAGTAATCAATGATCAAGTTTTGAGAAGAACATGCAAACATACTTGATTAATACTGAGAGTAGATACTTAAGTCTTAAGAAAACGATTCAAAACTTCACTAAGTAAATAAAAACACAATCAACTACAGATGACATTGAACAAATATCACAGTTTCTATACTAGTTCCTACCCTCTTGAATGTAGCGTACTTTCTTAAAAATGATCTATAGCTCAGCCTTAGACTTTCCATCTTCTTTTGCCCTGCAAATGTTCGAAACGTAGAGAACTACATTCAAAGCGATATCGTTAATCGAAGGGCTAGTTGCACAGTTTACATTGTTTTATTTCAACGTTTACAAATCGTCCAATCGAAGACACATTTAAGTCACCATGTCAGACGGAACTGCGAGAAAGTGTAATTTTTCGCAAGAAAGGCATATAGTATGCACTATGAAGTTGATATATCTAACCCTTTCGAGTATAGACAATTTTTTTAGTTTCCTCTTTAATGGTCGGCTAAGTTTGTTGCTGTTTCTACTTAACATAAGGAAATACTGTTTCCTATGTTTTTTTTATGAAGTACAGTAGCAAAAAACTTAGGGAAGAATCAAACGATTTATTTAGATTTCAAGCCAAATTTTAGACTGTCGATTACCAACATATAATTTTGTTACTAAGTATCTCTTGTAATAAAGAAAAGCAGACTTTGTCTGTCCGTCTTTGGCTTATTGCTCCGGATCCGCTAAAATGATTTTGGTTAATATGGTATTCCACTCACAAACAGAATGGCATAAAAGTGTAAATTGTTGTAGATAACCATGAACGACATATTTTTGTCCATAGGATCAGATAAAAATCTGATATTTAAGAAATTACTGCAAAACAAAGTTACAAAAATTAGAAAGAAAAAAATTATTTTTTGGTATGAAATGTGCTCATTCGAATCCAGATAAAAAATGCGGATTTTTTTTTTATGAGACTAATTAGTTACAAGCTGACAGTATATTAAAATAAACACGATCTAGTCACAGAATTCATAAAAGCCGACCAGACGACCGGATAGCCTGTTGGTTAGTGGCTCTGACTACAAAGCTTGAGGTTCAGGGTTAGAGTCGGATTTGCATTCCTCAGACTTGTTCGCTCGTTGCGCTCGCTCACTTGACTGAAACAACACCCATCTTCACTTGGACTTCGCTTTTTTAACTGTTTGATGTATTGGTTATGGTTTTTTAAGTACTTACCCAGCAAATACTTTCGCTATTTTAATTTTCGACATTTTGGACTTCGCTATTTAAAACATCAACGTATTGAACGTCATTATTTAAATATGTTAGCAAAAAATCCAATTGACATTTTGAATTCGATCTTATCCCTACAATGCATGATTTTTTCTTTTACGATTAAAAAATATAATGGGGTTTAAGAGGCCGTGTATATGACGGGAAAAATAAATAAAAAAATAAAAGACGGATTTTTCGGTATAAAAAAACAATTTTCATGATGGTGACACATATGGCACATTATGCATTAAACCTATATTTTAGTGCTAAGTACATTAACATAAGATCACATGATAATGATCGATTTTATAATTGACCATCCATGAAACTTATTGAAACAATTATTTATTATTTAATCAACATATTCTTTGCATGTTCTGCAAGATATATAAGAGACTTATTTTTTTTTTTACTTTTTTGTAACCATTGTTTTTTCGTTTTTCTATTGTTATAATGTAGGACATTCAAATGATTAAATTTAAATGATATGCAATGACGACACAAACAAAAATCTCGGATATCTGGCAGGAATCGTACCTGCAACCTTGGTATTTTATGCCAAGCTTTAAACAGCCAAGCCACAGACCCCGCTCTAGAGTTCCTTAATCTTCGATTTTAAGTGGTCATCTACAGTGAATTGATAAAAACGGTACACTTAAAATTCTTACAATAGCCGCAGCATGTAAAAACGAATTCTTAGAGAGATTTCTCGCGGTTTTTTTTACTAAGACCTGACATCCTGGGTTGAGGGTTTACCACCCTTCATGGTCATGGTGTAAAATAGGCTAGTGGTTTGTTTCTTCATCGTCGTGGACTATGTTTACAGAGAGAGGTACAATAAGTCAATAATTTTGACCTTGGCATAATGGTACCCAAACTGCAAGGCAGAGGGGTCTGGCTCTAACTTGGTGGAAGACTTTCTTGGAAACCACTGGACTCTTCACGGATTCTATTTCTATGTCACCCTCACTATCAGCCCCTGAAGATTCCTGACCATCGCCACTATCGTTATGTAATGCAGAATATCCGCACATTGTAGGCGTTTTTTCCACATTACCTAAAAACAACATTATAAATTAGGTATTAGTATTAAAAAAGTTAATGCATAGTGTGACATATGAGGAACAATTGGAAAAACCAGATATAGAGGTTAAAGCATGACGTGACATATCTGGCACATTAAAAAAAAAATACGTATTTACATTTGATTATCGTTTAAACAAAAAACAATACTTACTGTTTATTTAAGCACAGTTTTCCACATACACGACAATTTTTTTCTTTACTCTTTCTCCACAAGAACTATTTTTAAATGCACGACGAAAAAGTAAAAAACCTGTTATTCGCGGTGACCCCCAAGACTTGACTTACTCGCTCGGTCGTTGCAAGTACATCGTCATCTAGCGGAAATGTATCTAACTACCGTATGGCAGGGACTTCCAAGTTTACCCTGGCAATCAACAGGTGTCGCTATCTGTATAATATTTTTGAACTACGGACTATTAAATTGGTTGTGACAGATCTGTTCCCGAATGCACTGTAGGGTTATAACCATTCGCTGTTTTAATTTTCGATATTTTGGACTTTGCTATTTAAACTTTAGAAATATTAGTTTTCGATATTCAGATACGTACCCGTCGATGTTGACTAGGTTTTATTTTTCTGGTAAACATTACTGCTGATAAGTCTGTTTCTTTGAGCTCTTAGCATGGCTATGAGTTAATAAAAGATTTTTAGCCGATTCGGCGGCATCACCTAAAGACTTTTATCTTCTTGTAGAAGTCTTTCACGTATAATATAAAGGTAATGATATTGATAATGAATATTACTGATAAGGTTGTTTTCACCGGTTGGTCGCGCAGTGCACGAATTCACATAATTGGCTATAGTTTTTTTAAGTCCGTCTGAATTTAATACAAACGGATCACTCACGTATTTTAAAATCGAGAATTGCCCGACATAATTGCCGAATTGCCATTTGTATTAATATGTCCGAGTCTCACGGTAGTTTTATGTTAAAAATCCGTCAGAAATTCTTCAGTCATTTCACCATCGCTTTCGTGTATGATTTTAATAAGTTAAATTATTTTTTGGAGTGAAATGATCTTCGAATAGTTTTACTAGTTGTTTGAATGTTACGGTATCCTTATCGACATTGTAGGAATTGAAAACATCCAATCATTTTCGTCCATAAAATGTAACAACACGGCAACATTTCTTGCATCTTCGCTTTTGTTGACCCGATGCTTTTTTAAAAAGGTTGAACGACTGATACCACTTTTCCCAATTCTTGGTAAATTACCTTAATTCATTATTGGTTTGAGCCTTAGACAACTCGTTTTTGTTTACTTTTTTTCCCCACATTACGACTTCATGCTTCACTATTTTGACAACAGTGAATTAATTCTATGATTACTTAATTCGACATTTTTGATCGCACCGCACTAAAACCGTATTAAAGTGGTGCGGAAAATTAAGACAAAGTATTTATTCATCATTGACATGTATTAGTAAAAACATTACAATAAACTGATAGGGATGGCCGTCTAGTTGCAATGCCGGCCGGCATTGCAACTAGACGGCCATTACGTACTGTATTGGCAGAATGAAAATTACATTTTGTTAATACTTGTTTTTGTTTTGTTTTTATTTTACTTTAATTTTTGCTTTTCTGGGGGCACGGCAGTGCCCCCGCCAAGTCGAGCAAAAAAAGGCGGCACTGCCATACTATCCTTTTCTCGAAGCAGTTCAGGCCATTTTCAACCCCCTATAACTTCGTTGTGGATTAAACTAGAAGCCTGTATTCTCAGTAACCAAGCAGGCATTATGACATTTTTACCTTTTGTGAGTTTCTATTTATATTTTTTACTATGAAATACTGTTCTTTTTTTATTTTTGACATTTTGACATTTTCTACACTTATTTCCAGATATTTTTACTTTTTATTATTTTGTTTACCTTTTTGACGATCTTATTGTGAATTTGTTATGTTTGACATTCTAAATTTAATGTAATTTCCAATAAGAAATAAATGAAGCTATCTAATCTATCTATCATAACAAGGATAATTAATTGGTCCATAAAATACTCGCGGGCGAAGTCGCAGACAAAACCTTGTTTTTTTAATTTACAAAAAATCTAAATAAAGATCGTACTGATACATTAAAAATACAGTTAATTATTTGGATTAGAAGATAATCAAATTTGATAATCTAGCATGACAGATAATATTTTTTGGTTGATTATAAAAGCTTTATTGTACAAGGAATGCCTCATTTTATTGCAGGCAGTGATAAAAAAAAAATGTGGCGACCTAGCTTTGTGTCTATGGTGGTTGTAGCTGTGTGTTTTGGTAAGTTGTCGATTTTAATTACTGACATGCATAGTATTTATTATGACTTTTTTTTAATTTAAACAAAAATACCATAATACGAGCAAGATCACGATGGCACATCGATAAGAAACCGACAGTCGAAAAAAATAATTGAACAATTAGCTAAGGTCTATGCAAACGAGAGTTTATAAAAAAAGCATTTTTATTTGCTATAATATATCTCCTACTGTGAGCAAGTGCATTAAACAAAACAATTTCAGGTCAACTATGTCAAAGCCGGGACGTGCAAGTCAACGGCCAAATGGGCCAGCCCCGCTTCTGGGGAGGTCTTAACAGATATTATGTCCATTATTGGTAAGTTCCTCTAGACGTAGGTACAGTCAAGAAAATTCATCCACGTACAATCGTAGAACCCTTTCGAAAAGACATCCCCATAGCATTTGTATGATACAGTGTAGCGTTTAACACGTCGCATTATTGTGACAGGGTTCTGCGGTGGCAGGTGAATGCATTTTCTCCACTCTACAATCAGCATCAGATATCTACAAAGTCGAAGAAGTCTAAAAAATATACGCAATAATAAAAGAACAAAATAAAATTATTGTCCAAGGAGTAACAAAGAAAGAAAAAAAGAAATTAGTAAGGGCTGTAGGTAAGAGCTTGTGTTTGTGAATATGATATCTTCGAATCAGTCACAGCCGATTTGTCTCTCCTCATGTCTTCGGCCAAGCGGCTCGTTCTAAAACACGCAACAGATTTTGAAACGGTTTTACTGTTACGAGTATTTAGAAGTTTAATACGTACATTGTGTCCTTATTGCACCCGTGCCGTGCCAGCTGGGGCGAAGCGTTATTATAGTTGTAAACCTATGATTTCCAGGGATGCCGCCTCTGAAGACATTCGCTACACGTATTTGGACAACTCGCTATCCTCTATCAGTAGGTTAACTGTGCCAGATCCATCGCAGAATGTGGCCATAGTGGTGCATGGCCGCAAGGATGCTTCCTTCAGAGATTTCACCGATTCAGTTGTTAAAGGTAAGACTAGCAAACATTGTTGTTTGTTGTGTGGGGGTTGCCAACCAGCAACCCTGGGTCGAGATAGGGGGGGGGGGCAATTTATGTTTGTACTTTTTGGTATAACACGTAAAATTTCCCTGTATGTGTTCCTCTTTGTTTTCTTGTGTGAATCGATGAAGAGTATTTGTTGTCGTTGTTGAATAACATATGAAAGTGGACTAGTAAATTACACTACTCTTATTATATGAAAGATTATGGATTATGGATTATTGGATGGAAGAGATCGCTGCTTAGCGATAAGACCGCCTGTTGAATCCCATGTAAAATTTCCCTGTGTGTTCTTTTATTTTGTTTACTTGTGTGAATCAATAAAGAGTATTTGTTGTTGTTGTTGCATATGTTGAAGGCCAGGGGGGAAGGGGGGAGGCGGAGCTGACCCACCTGCCTTCACCCTGGCGACAGCCATAGAGATTCCTATTCCAAACAAACATAAGTTACGAAAATCACCGGATTTTGCAGTGCTTTGCGACTTTCGATAGTCTAGGTAATTTTTCTCGAGCCCCTGAAACTATTGTAGCGGCGGTTTTTTGTGCCATATAGAGCCTCTGTCACCGATAAGTCAAACTGAAGGTTTTAGCCATTATATTTGTTTTCAGGTATAATCAATAATGACAAGACCTCAGCAGTGATCGTGGTGGACTGGTCGTTTGTAGCTGACATGGAGTATGGTGCAGCACTCAACGCCCTCCCGTTTGTTGCTGACGACATCATATCTCTGGTGGACCGGATGGTGACTGGGCTAAAGCTGGACCTAGACTTGGTACATCTAATCGGATTTGACGTTGGAGCGCACATTGCCGGCATCGTCAGTAGGGATCAACGAGCTAGAGTGAAGAAAATAACAGGTGAGCGTTTTCTTTATAGATGTATTTTGGAATACAATTACAGTACCAGTTGAACAATTAATAAAAAAAATTGTTTTCGAAGGTACGAAGCGTTGTAAAAAACTCTTTTGTTTGACATAAGTTACCTAGGTACCGATCTGAAAGATCCCTACCCATATGAAAAGTTACCTACCATTTGTTCTTTTAAAGGACTTAAGTTCATGTCACTCTTAATCCAAGTACCTTTTAAAAAAATCGAGTCATCATAGGCCCATAAAAAATAGCTTAAGAGTAGGTAGTAATAATTCTTTTAGAAATGTTATTCAGATTAGTTTTGGTTAGGAATTAATTCCATCCCATCGTACTGCAGGTTTATCTCCCGCTGGCGAAAGCTGGGGTGCTAGCTCTCGCCGTTTAAGAGCTACCGATGCAGACTTCGTGGAGGTCATTCACACTGACTACTTAGGGGTCAGGGCTTTGGGTATTGGCGAGCCAATCGGCACTGTCGACTTGTTCGTTAACACCGGTACCGCCCAACCGGGTTGTGCCAACAACCAATGTAATCACGACCGGGCTTGGCAATTGTTTGCGGCCAACCTTGACTCGGGCGGTCACCTGGTTGGCCTTAGATGTGAAGCCCTTACGGATATGACCAGGAATCTATGCACAGGCTTTCCCGCGGTCATGCTGGGCACCAATGCTCTGAACAAAAGTGGGTGAGTAGATCCTTAATCAGGCACCTATGTACAATTGCACTATTTGAATTTATTTACATTTAATTGTCGTATATAGTTCCTTAACCGCCATTGGTAAGTCCCTGGCATTAATGTGAGCCGAGGAACAAAACGCTAAGAGTGAAACTATATTGTTGTTCCTACACGCTCTCTTATGTATGTCTATGGCACCTACAACGTGTATCAGTGAATGCAATATTTTCACTATATTTTCTGTCGCGATATCATAAATGATATCTATTAATTAAACTCAACTCAAAACAAACACGCACTTTTCTCGAAAGTGATTATTTATTTCAGTCGTAGTGTCACTTAAGTCGTTTTTTTTTTAACTTTTTAGTGGCAGATGTTTAATTAAGTTTGTAAAGTGTGTCCCTAAAGTAATGTCGACTAAACTTTATCATAACAGACACACTAAGGCTAGGTTTTAAACGTCTGTCAGATCAAATTTTTGTTAATGATGTGTCAAAAATTCTGCGGAACTAATCACTTTTTTTTATTTCAGGAAGGGTATCTACCGAGCCAACACCGGCAGAGTTTACCCTTACAACTTGTAAAGGGGTTTCAAGCAGTATTTTCTTCATTAAAATAAATTTGTCTTATAACACTTTTCTTTTCTGTTGCGTACAACTACAAGTATGTTAGTTAACCTGCCTGTAAATTGAAGTACAGTATTTTTATATCAGCAGCTGTAGAAACTATACATTTAATCATGCATAATTCCTGTTCCGATTTCTAAAAATATTTTTTTATCTGACATTTACCTTATTAAAAAAAAATCTATTAATTTAAATGCCATACCTAACTTTCAAATTACACCAATCAATAGGCAACCGATTCTTCTACAGATCTGTGTAAGTTTTCATAATTTAATAAACTGAAATACTTACTAAACCTGCTTTTTTTTAAATTATGTGTGTACCCTTAGGAGAAAATAATTAGCTTCTAAAGCTAAAAGTTATGTATGTACGATATAAAATAGAAAATACTGCGCGTCCAAACACAACACACCTACGCCTACAATAGTGCAGTTGCCCTAATATGACCGGCGCAGGTTTAACTTACCCGTCCCTGCGTCTCTGTCAAACTAGTATCATAAGCAAGGGACGCACATAGAGATAAACTCAGATAAACTTAACTTGGCCCTTGCATGAATAACAAAAGCATGGATGTAGCCTCAGTACATGTCAAGCGTACATACCCAAAACTGTCAAAATGGTCACCATTGGTGTGCGTCAAGGTAGTAAAACCTGCAAATTAATAAGAAAAAGGTAGATTATACTATTCTAATGATCACCAAAAGTAACCATTTTGTCTATTCATGTGTGCACATGATGTCAATTGAAGAGGAGGTTTAGAGTATGTAGTCTTCCTTTTTTGGCACATTGTATTGCTATTTACAGTAGAGAGATCAGCTAATAAAATGTAGTTTTCAATTTTTTAACTCTTTCTATAATATACTGTTTCTCAATTCTCTCAATTCGTCGGGACTTTTTTTTAATGTATGTTATCCGATTACTCGAAGACGGCTGAACCGATTTTCTGACGACAGTTTTAGAACGAACGTAACGTGCGGGTGGCAGGAACTTGTTCAAGGTCCATCCGGATCGCTACCACTATCTTGCTTGCTAATCTAGCCGCTAAGCAGCAGTGCTTGCATTGCTGTGGTCCGTCATGGAGAGCAAGGCAATACAATAGGCTAGTTGACTCATTTTCAAAGTAGCCCTAATATAATTGTTCATTGTTCTATTAGATCAAAAAAAATACTACCATATTTTTTTGGGACCTACAAAACCGCAAAACTTTATTTTAAAAGTTAAGTTTTCATAAACAGGAGAAAACGGCGTCCGCCATATTAGTCTGTATATTATCTGCGCTGTGACTTCATACGTCTTGTAAACAATCATTTGACATTTTATCCAACATTCACAGTTTTAGAAATCGCATTTTTTTTATTAAAAACCATGGCTTCCACTAGTTTACACGAAAAATATAGTAATTATCATTGTTGTATGTACACTGTACTTACATAGAAGTCTTGACATTCCTCAGCGGCGGAACGAAAGTCGGAGTTCAAAGCAAAAAAATTACCGACCATTAGTGCGTCGATTCTTGGCAAATTTGTACTTTCCGCTTTCATGAATCCATGATTGTTTTATAGATTAAATGGCAAAATAGGAATAGCAAAACGTAGACGAGATTTTTACTTCTAAAATAACAAGATCACGATCACAACCACCAGAAATATTTACGACGAGCATAGGTTATAAAACGTCCGTCTGACACATCATGGACCAGTGTTGCCAGCGACAATTTTTTTACTGCCGAGTTCGATAAGGAAAATTGCCGTGTTTTAAAGGAAAAGCTATTTTCGGCTGCTGTAGCAAATAAATTAAATAAAATATGTTTATTTTAGAATTGTATTGAATCATTTTTAATTATTTACTTTTACTTATTTACGAATAGCAGCGGAGAAAAAAGGAACTATAGAATTTCAGTACCTACAAATAACATGATACAAGCGCGATAGTAGCGCGCTACTGTAAAGCTAAATTTGTGGCTAGTTATGAAACAACAAACGGGGATTTCCGTGTCACAGATACGCATTGTTTTTTTTTGCGTTTTCTGGCTTGGAACCTAACCAAAATACGACTTTTCTAAATTGCCGTAGACTTTGCTACGGTAATAGATTTGCTGCCGTAGGCCGTAGATTTCCTTTTAATTATGTCAAATTACCGTAGAACACGGCAATTGCCGTAGCAATGGCAACACTGTCATTGACATTAGTTTGTTTACAAGATTAATGAAATCACAACATGTCCGAAAGGGTTTAATGCGTTTAAAAAATAAAATAAAAAATTCAATTTTTCAATTTAAATTATTTTACCATCGTGAACTTAAATTATCTGAAATTGATATATTTCAGTTTCATAAGTCAAACACTGCCGGAAATATTTAATTATTGCGCCAAATTTGATATGAGTAAAATAGCCTATTACTGGCACAAGAGGTATTCCATCTTAGCTCTCTGGGCTGGCAACGTATCTGCAATATCCTTGGTGATGCGGGTGTCTTGGGCGGTAGTGATCACTTACCATCAGGTAACCCACTTGCTCATTTTCCTTCCTATGTTATATTAAAAAAAACTATTATTACAACACAGTCGTGAGTGGTTACGAGTATTTTTGCAAGGACTGTTCGACCCCTTGAGTTTTTAGAGTAATAAATTTCAAGTTTAAATACGAAGGCTGTTCTGAAAGTTTTTAGCTGTGCTGAACCTATTAATAAAATTATACTTTTTATATTACCGTTTAAAACCTTTTTTTTAGGTACAAATACCTGGCCAGAAATAATTAGACAATACTTTTTAAATTAAAAATATATGGTGTTCAAAGATTTCTGACAAACGTTGTTTCGATTACAAAATGGAGGTTACTAGAGAAGAATTTAGAGGGTTAACATTTAAACAATCACATGAAAACTTACACGAAGCTTTTGTAGAATCTGCTCCTTCGTTAGCCACAGTTTCCTTTTGGTTTCGGGAATTTAATCGAGGTAGAGAGTCCGTCAAAGACGAAGCTAGACTCGGGAGGCCGCTGATCGCCGTGACGCACGAGAATGTTGTCAGAGTGGAGTGGCTTATTAAGGAAGGAAAAGCGGAATATTACACATAGGGAGATACAGGATGAACTGAAGATTGGATCACAAGCAGTTTCCAATATTTTAAATGATCACCTAAAAGTACGAAAGGTTTGTTTACGATGGATACCACATTTGCTCACTGAAGAGCAAAAAGCCCGCCGAGTAGAGTGGTGCAAATATATGCTAGAAAAATTTGAGAGCGGCAAATCACAGCAGGTGTCATACATCCTGACGAGTGATGAATCATGAATATATAGCTACGACCCACTAACGAAGCAGCAATCGACACAATGGGTGTTCGAAGAAGACACTTTGCCAACAAAAGTTGTACTTACGTGGTAGGACGGCCAACAAAAAAATTATAGCCATTTTTTTCCGACGCAGTGGTCCTGTAGCAGTAATTCCTCTAGAAGACAGAAGAACAGTAACTAGCAAATGGTATACCGAAGTTTGCTTGCCTCAAGCATTCGAACAGCTCAACGAGGTACGTCCGAGGAGCGGCACCCGCGGCATTCTTTTTCATCGGGATAATGCCCCCGCTCACACGGCTGCTCGAACCCTTGATTTTTTGCACACTACCGGTGTGCAACTATTGCCGCACCCACCTTACAGGCCAGACCTGGCTCCGTGCGATTTCTTTTGTTCCCTACCATTAAAAAAACCATGCGAGGACGAAGTTTCAGCAACTCGAACGACGCTGTTGATGAATTTAGACGTGCATTTTTCGACCTTTCGCAAGACCCATTTTTTTCTTGTTTTGAAAGTTGGTTTAGTAGAATGCAAAAATTTATCGAAGCTACAGGAGAATACTTCGAAAAATTGTAAATAAATAATATTAGATATCTTTTAATTTTTTTTGTAGCTAGCAATTTTCGGAACAGCCCTCGTAATATACTTCTCCTTTTTAACTTCATGACACGGATCCTCGGAAAAATCCTATAAGTTAACACATTTAATAATGACGAACAAAGCGATTTCTGTATTTTTTTTAATTTTAAATTTTTTTTTGTATAAATACTAAAAAAGTTGAAATCCTGACAACATGGAAATTACTCTAACAATGACGGTTGCGCAAGCGGAGCAACACACAGAGTGCTGTCAAAAGTTAGTAAGTCTCATATCTTATACCACAAGGTCAACAATTTATAATGACTAAATGATAAAAATCTTTTGCATTTGATTGTTATCAAAATGACAATTTTCAACCGGGGATTCACTTTTTTCTACCTAAGGTTATTATTACAAGTACCTACCATCTAATAAATAATATTTAAGTTTGATATCGATCTTAATCTTATCTTCACCGTAATATCTTTTTTTATTGAAAAAAAATCGTGACAGATTTTGTATTATGTTATGACAAAGTACAGTAAAACAAAAAAATCATCAGTCAATTATTATGACATTTACGTGTACATGTTTTGTCATTAAAACAGTAAACGTATCCGAGAACTTTACATAGTCCTTGCGATTTCAAGGCGTTCAAAATAAAAATTACTGTCAAAATATTGCTTATTTTTTGAATTAAGCATTATAAAGCAACAAATTATAAATCACTTCTTCTATGAATTTAACACTTGGATTTGCTTTATTTAGGAGATAAACGATGTTTAGGTGTCAAAAAGTGAAATTTTAAGTTATAACTTTGTTTACTTTATAAGACAAGTGACGATAGACTTAGGTTAATTTTGTTTTAAGTTGAATGGGAGGTGTAATATCACGCACGTCTACAGTATTTTCTTGCTGCAGCTTACGTCATGGCTGTAATCTGGGGTCTTGTCAAGCATTCACACCCAAAACTGTCAAAATGGTTACCTTTTGGAGTGCGTCGAGGCAGAAAAACCTGCAAATTAGTAAGAAAAACGTAGATTATTCTACTTTAATGTACACAAAAGGTAATCATTTTGTCTATTCCTGTGTGTAACATGGTGTCAATTGAAGAGGAGGTTATAGAGTATGTCGTCGTCAATTAAGAAGGAGGTTTAGAATATGCAGTCATCATTTAAAGTAAAGAGATCAACAGCTAATAAAATATCGCTTTTAGTTTTAAAACTCTTTCTATGCTATACTATTTCTATCACTGGGGTCATCAATGAATTGAAGAAAAAAGTATAGTAAGAGGCTGTAAAGGTACACCGAAACCGCTGACACAGTCCACTGAATTTGGACCACCCGTTCTAAGTTGCTTAGCAATCTATACTTGAAGTATCCATCACGGGCTAAATCCACAATGAGGAGACTGGAAACACCAAACGCAAGTGACTGTGGTTGAGCTAAATTCATTTATCAAGTTTCTGATGACAGACGGGGTAGAGGTGCCAAATGATAATTAGAAAAAGGAGTGCACAATGAGTCCGCAAATTAGGGCTTTCTGAGAAAGGTGAACTTTAGAAATTAAAAGCTTTTTATATATTCTTTTATTTTTATCAGATTTAGTTGAAATGACATTTAAAAAAAGCAGTTCTTGATTTTAATAACAAATGAATATGAAAATGTTCGTATAGTAAAATAATCCACGATTTCAGTGGTGTCACACTGAGCCAAACTCACTTAAAGACGTATAACAAAGGAGAACATACAGTGGGTAAGGGAGGACGGGAGGACAAGCTATAGAAAACGAGAAGATGTACTCCTTTAGGATAGCATCGAGCAACCCAGATGGACGAGACTGGCGTGGAGTGGAGATCTCAAAGTAGTATACCCTGAAGACACTAAACGTTCGATAGACTGACGGTCCAATGAAGGATAGATAGTCCTCACCCAAAAGAAGTGGTGTTAAAGTTGTGGACGTTATTGAGCTGATAATAAAATAGAATAGAACCATTTATTTCAGGCTGCATAGGCCCATAGAAAAAATACCTTAAAGACTAACATAATATATTTATACTTAAGACTGAACATTAAAATTAGCATGTTACTTCGGCGACGTGTAACTTAGTTTCGTAATTAAGTATTACGAAGGTGAGCTGCTGTTAAATATAAATTTTCAATAGTTGTTAGGTTTTTTCTGAACAGCAATTAGATTATAAACTAACAGGCTAGTTTGTTAGTAGTGTTTCTCAATGTATTGTATATTTTGTACTTACACGGGCGAGGTTGCAGGCAAAAACTAGTTTTGAGGGATCCGCAGTCAACAAGGAACCTTATGGTTTCGCTATGGCGGTCCGTCCGTCCGTCTTTCACAGCCTAGCTCAGAGACCCTTAGTACTAGAAAGCTGTAATTTGGCATGGACATACATATTAGTCACACCCATAAAGTGTTATAATAAAAGCTTTAAGAAAAATTTTTAGTGTTCCTGTACACTTAAAGTGGGGATGTTTTTTATTTCGTCTAGCCCATAGTGTGGGGTGTTGTTGTATGGAACGTTTATAAACATTGCTGGTTTGTTTAAAATTTTTCCATTAAGGCGAAATATTAAGTGCAGCGTAGGACGACCAGCCACAAGATGGTCCGATGACCTCATACAGGTGGCAGGAAGGCGCTGGTTGCATACCGCTTCCAACGGGTCGCTTTGGAAATCCATGGAGAACATAAGTAGGCCTATGTTCAACAGTGGCGTCTTGTGGCTGAGATGATGATGATGAAGCTTTAAAGTGCAAATTTTTGTGAGAGTCAAGTAACGTATCTTCCAGGTAGCTAAATGTTGTTTTTGGATATGCAAAAAAAATCGTGGCAGTAGTATATATACCGAAGTTAAAAGGCACACTTTTACGGCTAAATAGGCTTTACAATGTTACGAGTAATCAGGCAACTACAGAGCCCTACACTGCGCGAATCCGACGCGCACTTGGCCTAACTTTTCAAAGTTATAAAACTATGACAAATTTGCTGGTGAATTCCCGGTATCGATATGCATCAAAATGAAGATCGTATCGATATATATCAAAGTTGATAACTACTCCTATTAGTAGATAAACCGTAATTATCTGTTCATTGGTTTAGTATAAAAGCTTCATCGAGCACGGTGTACCTCACTCTACAGCAAGCAGGGACACCAACATGTGGGGAGCCAGCTTTGTGTTCACGTTAGTCGCGGTTGCGTGTTTCGGTAAGTGTCACGATACTCCAACGTAACATGATTTTTTTAATGACCTTTTTTCCACGCAACTGATAATGACGCCGAGCTTATTTAAAGATTTATACGTACAGTCAAGAAAATTTAAACACGTACCACCGTAGAACCTAGTCGAAGAGACATACGAAATATACGCAGGACATTTTTGTATGACATAGCTTGGCGTTTAACGCGTCGCGTCATTGCGATAGGGTTCTAAGGTGGTACGTGAATATATTTCCCCTACTGTACATGCAAACAGTACGCGAGCATATGAAAATGTGACAGGTCCACGTATGTGCAGAGACACGTTGCTAAAGACATTCAAAATCATTAGTTAAATTTTTTAACCTCGGGTCTTTATCTTCTCACATTTTGCTGGTGGAAGGATCTTGTGCAAGGTCCGTCCGGGTCGCAACTGCCATCTTGCTCGCTAACCCTGCCGCTAAGCAGCAGTGCTTGCACTGTTTTGTTCCGGCGTGACAGCAAGACAGCCGGTGCAATTACTGGCACAAGAGCTATTCCACCCTAGCCCTCTGGGTTGGCAACGCAACTGCAATCTCCTTGGTGCTGCGGGTTTCTATAGGCGGTGGTGATCAATATTTTCATAAAGAAAGCATAATGCAACTACTTTTAAGTAGATTTAAATACACTCCACAAGCGCACAAGGCTTGATTTACCCTTAAGCTAATTAGGCTAGTGCCTAGGGCGCAAGGACCGACGGGACTCTGTGGCCTTGCAAGCATCATCCTGGGCTTTACAGAATAAAGGACTGAGCAAAGACAAGACAGGTCAGTGGGGGCGGGGGGAGTGACGTTGATAGCCTAAGGCTGTCATAACTCTAAAATCAGGCCTGGAACTCATGAACGTCTGATTTTTGTCATAAATCTATGACTCCGCCTTGAAAATACTTTAGGATAAATTGGATATTTCAAGCGAATGTGTTAAAGCAATAACTTTGATTTTCAGGCCAACTATGTCAAAGCCAGGACGTGCAAGTCAACGGCCAAATGGGCCAGCCTCGCTTCTGGGGAGGTCTTAACAGATATTATCTGCACTACTGGTAAGTTCCTCTAGAGGTAGGTTCAGTAGAGGACATGCATCCACGTGCCACTGTAGAACCCTGTCGATCATAATATGTTTCTGGATCTTCTAACTGTAAACATGAATACGTTAACATATATTTTTACCACATGCACTTTTTTAACCAATCGGAAAATTAGATGTACTCGTAGATCAATACCAATTTGCAAGATTGGTTTTGAACATTCTAACATGCTAACAAGTAAAGTAAAGTTAAAGTTTGTGTTAGAGTTTCTTGTTCCCTCCATAATCCAAAAACAAGCAGGTGTGTGGATCTCCGAATAAGTGACGGACTAAGATAATACCGTTCTTGCATAGTAAACCTGGCTTCCGAAAAGTATAGGCTACGCGCACGACAGCGCAGCGTACTAACAAAATGAGAGTTATAACACTCTTTTTAAGAAGGGCATTAATTTTTAACATGAAACTACCGTGAGACTCAGACATATTAATAAAGCGGATCACTCACGTATTCACTTCACGTATTGTCGTCGTCGCGCCACCGCCGCGGGGGCTCATGATTAAGGACCACGGACTGGTCCGAAACATGTCGGGCATTTCCCGACGCAAAAATACGTGAGTGATCCGCTTTATTAATAAGGGCATTAATGTTAATTTAGGATAGTTACCAGTGTTGCTAGAAGCTTACATTTTTTACAGGTATGAAGATCCCGAAGTTGAGGACTCTGGAGTCATTCGCTATGTTGATGTAGTAAACACTGAAAGCTCTATTAACGGGATAACCCAACTTGACGGGACGCAGAATGTTGCCATTGTACTCCATGGCCGCAAAGACTCAGCCTTCAATCTATTCACCAATACACTAGTAAACTGTAAGACATTCCAACATAGTTTTTATTCGATATTTTTGTAAGTAATGTCAAGCAAATACCAGTCATATAAAATCGCTGGCATTTGCTCGACTTCGCGCGGCCGCCCCCAAGAACACTAGCATTCATTGCTAACATAAGGAATTTGTCCCTTTTTGACCAATAGAACTGTGAAGGTGTGCGAAAGGGCGAGTGCTTTATGTCTGTGGTAAACGATAGTGTGCTTCAGGGTCAGGTCCTATGGGTCTGTGAAACATTTTTTTACCCGACTACGGCAAAGCCAAAAGGAAGGGTTATGTTTTTTGAAAGACTTCTCTACCGATTTGAATTTAAAATGAATTTTAATATGACTTGAAGAAGAAGAAGAAGAAGAATTAGCATTTAATGTGCGCAATCGTAATTATTTCATAAGGAGCGTAAAGGATTGTATAGGTAAAATCCTATGAACTCTTTAGTCCATCCCTAGAAAAGTTTTGGTTACGAAGAACAGGATTGGACTACAAAATTATGCGATACAACCGACGGTGACCTTTTCTGGTTCTTTTGACATGGTTTAACATATTCAAGTATTAAAGTTGAGCCAAAACCCCCTTAACAATTGGCATATTTCTATCAATTATTTTTCATCAAGCACTCGAGCTAACGAACTAAAATTAAAATAAACTACTGGCACCAAAAAATATTAAACTCACGCTTTAAACGATGCTATTTGCTTTCAGCTTTCATCAATAACGATAAGAACATGGTAGTGATTGTGGTGGACTGGTCTTTCGTGGCGGACATGGACTACAGTGCTGCATACAACGCCGTGCCGTTCGTAGCAGACGACATCATTTCTTTAATAAACCTGTTGGCTACTGAGACTGCGTCTGTGGATGTTAATGGTGACACTGTTACTGAGTCAAAGCTGAACAGGGACTTGGTACATCTAGTAGGATTTGACGTCGGTGCACACATTGCTGGCATTGTTAGTAGAGATTCACGGGGTAGAGTGAAGAAAATTACTGGTGAGCGTTTTTTCTTAAGATTTGTCTTTAAATCTTCGATTTGTGTGCTAGGTATTCTTTGGGTTTACATAAGTACTTTTACCCAGACCACACGGAACGAATGTTCTCAGTCACGTTTTTTTTCTAATTTGAGTTTCTAATGTAATTGCTGGTCCTAAGTACTATTAAGTACGTATATTTGCCTAATCAATTTGCTATAAATTTTTAACTTACTTTTTGCGTTTTTTTAAATATTTCTTAGTACATTCTTATATGGATTTGCATGCCTAATTTATTGATTATCGAAGAGAGAGGCAAATGAAAAATGTGGGGTAGGTAATTGTTAATTAAGTGATGTTTTACAAACATACCTATGTACCTTACTGTTAAATATTGCACCTATACTTTCAGTATTATATAATTTGTAATGTATATTGTCCTTTTTATGATGTGATTCTTTTTTGAATATGAAAATAATTTATTTACTTTGTACTATAGGTTTATCCCCCGCTGGTGAAAGCTGGGATTCTAGCTCACGCTATCTAAGAGCTTCCGATGCTGACTTCGTGGAGATCGTTCACAGCGACTACGTAGGGGTCAGGGCTTTGGGCACTACCTTGCAAAACGGGACCGTCAACTTGTTCCTTAACACCGGTACCGCCCAACCGGGTTGCGCCAACAACCAATGTAATCACGACCGCGCTTGGGAAGTGTTTGTTGCCAACCTTGACTCGGGCGGTCACCTGGTTGGCCTTAGATGTGAAACCCTTACGGATATGACCAGGAATCTATGCACCGGCTTTCCCGCGGTCATGCTGGGTACCAATGAGCTGAACAAAAACGGGTAAGTACAGTTGCACTATTGAATCATTTCACAATACTTCACTGACCGCCATTGGTATGTCTATAATGGTATTTATTGCGAACCGAGCAAGTAGACAGGTAAGTTAGAAAAAGATGTTGTTGTTCCTATGCTCTCTCCTTATGTTTACAGCACGCTCTACATATATCTTTGAATGTAATATTTTTACCATATTTACCGACCTACGGTCGTAAATTTTAGAATCTATCAATTCAATTGAATTCATAACCTCCAGTTTCTTCGAAAGTTTTAATTGATTTTATACATAGTGTCACTCAACAATACTTAACTTTACGTTTAAAAAGTTTATTACTTATTTTTGAGTGATGACCTCCAATTAAGTACGTCAAGTTATGGTGTCCCAACTCATAGAGTATATAATTAGTGTTAAGTAATACTGTCATAGGTGTCATCTCTAAATGAAGCAGTATTCTTTGAAAAAAACCAGAAGATAAAAAAGATTGCATATCTTCTCACGAACAATTTTATGTTTTTTTTTCGACTGTAATAGGGATTAATATTGCCTATCATAGGGGCTTTAAACTACATAGCAGACTGAGTAGTTTCACAACTGTCAGTAGATAGCGCTTGTTGTCTTAAGAAAGTCACGAACGATCCATTGTTACTACCGTACCCTACCGACTACTACAAAAGTAGGTACATATAATAGGGAACGAAAAAGATAAAAAATTATAGCCCGAATTATAAAAAAGTGCTGAATCCTTTTTGACGAAGTCGTGTTACTGAACTAGTCTAATATTATGTTGTGATAACTGCTGTGATTAATTATAATTAATTTGATTTTTTTTTCAGGGAAGGCATCTACCGCGTCAACACTGGCAGAGTTTATCCTTACAACCTGTAAACGGTTTTCAAGCAGAATTTTATTAATTTTGTATCACTTTTCTTTTTCTGTTGCCTACAATTAATTATTTCAATAATGTTTTCCCGAAATTTTTAGTACGTTAATTCCGTATCAGCATTTGTGTTAATTATGCATATCTTTGATGCACATGCTCGCATGTTTTCACATAATTTGATTGAATATCTTGACCTCTAGTTCAAATTGGGTAATTATACAGGCAATGGAATTTTCTTTCAACATTTGTAATTTTTGTTTGTTAATAAACTGATTAAATTCATTTTTTTTTTGTTATTTATGTTTACCCTTGTTAGAAAATATTTGCAATGAAATCGAGAAAAGAGAAAAAGAAATCGAGAGAAGAAGTTTTTGTTTGTTAGAAAGTAAAATACGTAAATACAATGAATACCTACCTACGCTGAGGGTGCTAAGTTGGAAACAAGATAGAAGTTTTATCATAAATATTGCAAGATGGGTAATCAACTTTAGAATTATTAAGATTTTTATAAATAACTACTAATAATTTTGAACATAAACAATGTGAGTATTAAAGCGTGAGTTTCAATAATCAAAAGTGCGAGTTAAACTCGCTAGTAGAAGGCTCAAAATTGCATAATTTCCTATCTTACTTTTAATTCCATAGACTTCTTATAAGTTTTCCAGTAACCTATAGGCACAGAAATATTTTCTGTACCTATTTTTTTTTAATTTTAGGTCTAGGTGGTTTCGGAGGTAAGTGGGAGAAGGAATGGGTTTTTTCGCATATTGTCTTAAATAACTTTAAAACTATTTATCTTAAAATATTTTTTAAAACTGTAAGATTTTCACAACGAACCCTTTCATTTGATATGTCACCTTTCTTTTTTCTAATTTACCCCTCATAAGCGCCCCCCACGTTTAAAATCCAGCTATTTACGTCATTGGTTCGGTGTTTGGGTCATAGATTTACAATGTATTCTAAATCTCAGTCCAATCCGTCCAGTAGTTTCGGAGCAAATTGGCTGTGACAGACGGACAGACAGACAGACACACGAGTGATCCTATAAGGGTTCCGTTTTGAGGTATGTTACCCTAAAAAAATATGGGCAAGAAAGGAATCCCGTTCTTTTCTCGAACATTGTAAAATAATAAAACAAATATATTTCCAAAACAAATTCTAGTATAATAGAAATATTTAATACAAAAGCGATTTGAAAAATGCAAGTAATTTATCCAACATTAAAAGTGATGTGTGACAAATTCACGCAAGTAGTACATGTGAAGGTTGCTGTTCCACTATAATCATTCACATTAATAATTATGTTTGACAAATTTTCACAAGTGGTGCATGTAAACGTTACAGTTCCGGTAAAACCAGCTCTGACATTAAAATAGACGTTTGACATATTCGGACAAGTAGTACAGGTGAATGTCATAGTTCCTCCAAAATTAGCTGCTATATTAAAATTGATGTTTGACCTATTTGGACAAGTAGTGCATGTAAATGTTGAAGTACCTCTAACTATATGTACGTTTTCCTGTTGAATTTCCAAGGCTGTTTGAGGATTCAGCGAATTAAATGACCAAGGACTTGAAGTTTGAAGTTGAGGTGGTGAAGAGGCGTGACGACTTGACTGTTGTACAACATATCGGCGATAAGGTTCCCTCAGATAGTCCTTTATATCGTTTGTAATCTCAGGTTTGTTTTCGACTGCGTTTTCTATATCTCCTTCTGTTATTTTATCCGATTGCCAATCAGCAAGTTTCTTTGCTGCAAATAAAATAATTTGTTTCATAATTGATCCAATACAAGTAACTTTTCATATCAGTCATGTACCTATTTAAGTATGTCAATCATTTTATTGCACATCTCAGTAAAAACAGACAGTAGTATAATAGAGAGCTTTATTCATTAAAAAATGGTTTCCAGACAATACTTTACTACAACGAATTTCCAACATCTGGAACCGTGATTAGTAAAAGTTCTACCTTGATGACATAGGAAATATCTTAGTTGTTTAGTTCGGTTTATGCAATTATTATTATTGAATAGTATTTTTAAAAATTGTTTAATTAATACTGCAAAGAACCTTAATAATTTAGAGTGTCCAGCCTTTTCACCCAAATGTTCGACTAAACTGGCTGGTCTGTCCGGATGTTAAGGCAACTCTAACAGCCTGTGTGTTTATAGACAACTAGCGATCCGCCTCTGCTTTGCACGGATACCTTCGGGAAGTAATGTACATAAAAACTTTCCGTATTAAATTTCTAAATGACAGTGAAAACCATATCAAAATCGATTGCGGATTTAGGAGGAGAATGCTGCCGAACATACACTATAAGGATGTAGGACAGACAGGAATAGATAGCGACTTTACTTTATACTGTGCAAAGATAAAGATACACACGTCTATAAATATTAAATTAAACCGCAATCCTAAGATTTAGCAACCGTTGTGTGATTTTCCAACGTATCAATTTTTGTGCTCAATGATGCGCCTACGATGTCAAAAGTCAAAATATTTTTATTCAGATTAGGCTTACAGGAAGCACTTAAGAATGTCAAAAAATTCACCATCGGTTCGGAAAAACCTCTAATGAGAAGATACCGGCAAGGAACTCAACGAGATGGAGAATGATTCCGTATTCCGTATACAGACATACAAGTTCGAGCGAGCAAGAAAGAACACTAAATATTATTATTATTTATTTAATCAAATATGATTTTACAGCATTACAGTTAAAACCAATGCGCTATAAAATTCAAAACAATAAAAATTAAAACTATTAGGTAGGCGATAACACGACGCACCGTTCAGTTGAATATGGCGCACCGTTGAGAGGCGCAATGTTGTGAGACAATCACACAAACTCTCGTAGAGATAGCTCTTTCTCACCTTGTCTCACTATTGCACCAACCTCAAATAATAGTCCTTTCTTTATCTTTATCTTCTTTTTCTTTACATAGTATAAAAAAGTCGCTCGTGTCTGTCCTTCTCGTATCTTTGGTCGTTTACTCCTTCATAACCACGCAACGGATTTTGGTACGGTTTTCACTGACATTTAGATATTTTTGCGGAAGGAGTTTATGTACATTACATCCTTATTGTACCCGAGCGAAGTCGGGGCGGGTTGCTTGTATAATACAATTTTAAATATTATTGTTTATCGACATTGAGTTTAGCCAGGTTTCTGGCATGATTGTTCTGAGATACATCAGAATCTTCAACTGGTGTCTTGAATAGGAGATCCTAGTTTAGGCGTTTGAGTAGGAACCGCGCAAGTTTCAAGTATTCTGTTAGCTAAAATAAAATGCAAAATAGCAAATAGCTAATAAGAAACTTCGGCGTAAAGGGGCCATATAAACTCAATTAAGTTTACCCATTATCGATTACTAGCGGTTCCAGTATTGATAGGAAATACATACAACAATCGTCTACGTTATGCTTAATAATTAAACTTCAATCCCGAGACGTAAATCTATTCAAAGCTACTGTCAAGAAGACATTTATTTCTCGGGCGTATTATAACAGCAATGACTATATCTAGCACAGAGATGTTTGGAAATGATCCCGACTTGCATTAGCTATCCCTGGCTCCAAATAGTACACCCACTGTGTTAAATATTGTGAGATGTAGAACTAAAATATTGTAATTTAGATTTATTTGAAAAATTACACCTCGTAGAGTTTCTTGGCGGTATCTTCTCATCAGAGGATTTTTCGAAACCGGTGGTAAATTTTATTCATAAGTGTTTCCTATAAGTCTAATCTGAATAAAGATATTTTGACTTTGCCTTTTATTTATACCTAGCTCAGTTCTATCTTTTTGTGTCGGTTTTATTAGCAATGTATAATTTTATTTCTTATATAATTATCATTATTGACCCTCTAATTAATATTTATATCGATGCATTTCAAGGGAACATTCGATTCAGTATAGTTACACCATTATTATTATTTTATGATATTCAATTCTTCTCGCTGATAAACTTGAACGTATTTGTTTTCTCATTAATGTTTGTGGTAATTTTGGTGTACGAAAGAAAGAAGAGAATTAAAAAGAATAAGAGTAGCTGGACAAACTATTTTAAAATTAATTTCACTAGCGGATCTTACCGTCGTCTGCCTCTAAGACCTTAACAACATTCGAATTTACAGCGCATACAAGGGCTAAATACACGACGGCTGTCTTAAGACCCATTGTTAAACTTGTTGAACACGATTAAATCGAGTATGTGATGCTCCGACGTTTTATAGGCGGCTAGACAAGAGATTTTATCGGGGGTGGATGTTCTAATCTAAGCAGGTAATAGTAATTAAGGCCATTCGATAACAGCATGCTTTGCGTTTCGTTTTGCTTTACTAACATGACCATACTGTGACTTTTAGTTCAGAAAATATAGGAGCATCCCTCGTAACCATACAAGTTAAGTTTCACAACCAGCGTTATGTAGGAAATTACCAACTAATAGTAGCTACGTAAAAATAGAGTAACATCGGATAATTAATAAGAAATCAAACCTCGATCCGCTAATTGGGAATTGGAAACAAAACGCAAGCACGCTGTTTACACATGGGCTCAAATATGATTATTTACCCTATCTGACCACACCTAGTTAAGTCTCTTATCAACCCGCCCTAGTATAAAACAGCAAAGCATCGCAACCGCTATTTAGTTGTGTTCAAGTAAGAGTTCAAAAATGGGTCTCAAGACATTCGTCGTGTATTTAGCACTCATATGTGCTGTGAATGCGTATGTAGTAAATGATTTAGAGACAGACAATGGTAAGACTCGGAAGTGAAACTAGTATTGAACAGTTAGTCTGACAACTGCGGTTAGAAACTAGATCCCCAATTCTTCAAAAGCTTCTGTTTGGTGGTCTGCGGCACCCTCGTTTTTGACCGCTATCGTAGAGATTGCGTATACTAGGCATGTCTTTTAGCAGCTGTCAACCACCTAGATACTACCACCTCGGTTTGCGACATCCAGTGTTGTAAGACTAGCCAATCTGTCTCTGGTCTACAAGTAGGTGCTAAGTTTTGGAAAGGCGGTTTAATCAATTAATTATTGATAGGCATGGATGATCATCCAGTTAAGAGAGAAATAGTAACTGCAGAATGCTCCGCTTAAAGAGTTACTCGTCAGTAGTAAGACTTCCGTCTTACAGAACTCCGCAGCCAAACAAAATTACTCTGAAACTATAAAATTTCACGTAAACTATTTTAAATTAAGAAAATATTTGTTCAACTCGATCAGCTAAAGACAACGGCAGTCTAGCTGCCAGGGTAAAATTTACTTTTTGGCTTTGTATTGTATGAAAGAAACCCCTAATGAAAAAGTTTTAGGTCAATTTTTTACGCGACGTACACAAAAATCAGGCGCACTAGCACGCTAGTTTTAATCGCTGATATAAAGCATGTATCCCTTTCTAACCAGTGTGAGTGTGCGAGAGGAACGGAAGCGTTTATGTGCGCGATAAACGCTAGCGTGCTATTAGAGCTGGTCGTTGACTACCTCTGTTTACGAGCTAGGTAACCGTATCATACTAACAGACAGACCAAGACGTTTTGATGTAATATACAGTTAAATATTTTAACCGCTCATGTCCAAGTTTAATTTATCTCTATGCGCGTCCCCTTCTTAAGACACTTCACACTACTAAGAGAGAGCCGCAGGGAGGAATGAATTAAATTTGGCTGGTCACATTGGGGTCATTGTGCTGGGACTAAACTGTCGTGATTTCAAGGTCCTGTTTTACAATAATTTTCTCTGGGAAGTTACTATCCTCTTAAGGCCTACGTCAAATTTCGTTCGCTTTCGTTCCGTTTGAACCTTATCGTTAGAAACAGTGAGGTCAACGTCAGTTTGACATTTGTCCTATATTTAGGGTTTGGGTCTTACGAGGCTATGATATAAATGTTTTTGTTTACAGCAAAGAAACTCGTTGGCCGGGAATCGGATAAAGCAGCTGAAGATATAATTCAAGAGTCACTCGGAAATGTAATATACGGACCGATGGGACTGCAAACTTCCCACCATCATCTGGAACTGTCTGGTCCTCAGCTATCTCCTTCCCAATCACAAATGCAAGAGTCAAGTGCCCATTCGTTGCCTACACTAGAAGATCGGAATATACCATCTTGTTGTAACAGAGCAGGTACCACTATTACATGTACTACTTGTCCCAATATGTCAAATGTCGTATTCAATATGTAAATAAAATATTTTTGCAACGAACGTGTAATTATTATTTCCTTACATTGTTTTAGAACAGCACCTTAATAGGCTAGTGGCCTGAAAAAATCTTTACAGAATCAAAAAATAATGAACACGTACTTTTCTTTAGACAATTTTTTTAATAAAATATGACGAAGATTACTAGTGCACTGAAGTTCCGTGTGACGTCATGTCGTGCCACAATTTCTACACGAAAGGACGTCACGAGTCCCCACTCCTGAACTTAGACGCGCATAATCTTTGTCAATTTCTATTGATTTGATAAATGCGTGTGTAATATGTTTTGATAATCTAACTGACGGACTTACTAGAACTATTATTTGTTTACCTAGGCAGAGGCGTCTTTACCTATGGTGCAGGGTGTGCGTTGCACACGGGCGCAGCGGTCCTAGGGGGCGCTGTTACTTGTACTTTGTGCCCTTTCCATTTTAACCTCGCGCTTACTAGGGGGCGCTAGGGCAATGTTTGCACACGGGCGCTACATGGGCTAGAGACGCCTCTGTACCTAGGAAACATCCCTTTTATGTGCCTTTCTTTAAACAGAGGTTAACATGCGTTGTTCTTGCTATAGGACAGCTCCTTAAGTTAGCACTTAAAGCGACAGCCAACACTCTATCTACCTAGTATTGACACACCACACTCAAGAGCAAAGACGAGTACACTTTAGCCCTCGTATTAAAAAAAACTAATGAAGGATTATTGTGCTCAAAGTAAAAAATAATATTGTTTTGTTTAGCTCGAATATTAAATGCCGAAAAGTCGTATAGCGTAAACAAGACATTCACGCCAGTTCATCTTAATAATTAGGTTTTGTTTTATGAACGTCAGTGTCGCATAGTATAAGGCGTCATGCCTCTTCGTAATGTACTTATGCATGCGTAACTTTACCAGAGCGGCTAGCATGGGAGCTTATTTTAACGCTTGGCGCTTAGAGCGATTCTCTCCTACTGAGCTAGTTTTAGAAAAAGAAATACCCTGAGCGACAAAATGAGTCGAGGAGTATCGTTTTTTTCTTACAAAGGCTTAGAGTATTAAGTCTGCCTTTATACATTTTCTTTTTGTGTAACAAAGTTTAAGTAAATAAATAAAGGTAATTAAAACAAAAGAAAAAGATAAGTAGTTTTAATAACATCATTACAAATTTATTTATATCGTATCACTGACATACACTTTTATCAAATAATATTGTACCTACACTAAAACTAGAAGTATTATGAAAATATTCGAATATATCGCAATATGGGTACTATAACACAATAACCACAAACAATATTCTCGTAACATCTCTCTCATACACAACAATGTCATGGCATTTATTATTCATTAATTAAATAATTATGTCCTCTTTCTAACCAGTTAGATAGTGCAAGAGGGACAAATGATTTAAGTTCATTGTCCACGATAAACGCGAATATGCTACTATGGAAGATCTCCGGAGCAACTGCAGGCCCCGCCGATACAGACTCCTGTCTTGTGTTGCATTCTGTGGCACATATCTTCACAATGAAAGATATCGCAGGCACCTAACTTAGATTCGTTATCACTATTATAACCTGTAAATAAAATAATATGTTTCAGACTGCTTATTTTGTACGTATTTACGGCTGGGCTCGGCTCGGCTTCCAGGCTCTTATTTTAAAGCATTATCTTACATAAAATCTTTGCTTCTGCTTTGCTGCGTCAGTGAATGCAGGTGATAATTGAAGATAACGTGTTTTAACGCATGTTCCGCGCCTTCCATAGGCGCACGGAAAAACTGTGCGTTTCAATCCATTAAGCATTTCATGGTTTACGTTAGTAGTAGTTTCACGTTCAGTAATCTTTTTTCATTATTTATAATATTTTAGCTATAAGCTCAAGATTACAAACTAATGATGTTATGGTATGATTAAGAATAAGGTTTAATATCCATCTCGCCATATAGTAAACTTTCGATCAATTGTGAACTGACCGACCAATCGCGGGCACACAGACGGATAGACATACCGAAATATAAGGGTTCCTTGTTGACTGCGGAACCATAAAAATAAAGGATCTAATTGAGGGTTTGGTAATTACTAACTAGTGCTTTTGTCAAATATTTAGTATTTTTATTTTGATCATACAAAATTTACATTATTCAATTATTAGTTAAAAACATGTTAAAAATAAACATTTGAGGCGGAATCAAACCAGGCAGAATTGTTTTTAAGAACTTATAAAATCTTTCGATAGAATTTGAAATTTTAATCCAAGTTGTAAGCAAATAAAAAAATGTTTTATAGTCACCGTTTAGTTTTTCTTTCTCTTTGTCAGTCACATTATTCGCCGGAAGTTGAATTTCTGCAATAAAACATGAAATTTTAGGCTGTGTCCTCATGGCCAGCGGCTTACTGTTCGCTTCCAGTTCGCCACCCTATAGTATATTAAGCATACATATAGCTTGTACAATCGAAGACACATCTAAGTCACTATTAAAGACGGAACTGGGAGAACGTCATTTTTCGAAAGGGAGGCCTATAGTATGCACCTTGAATGAAGGACTAAAGCATGGATATAGCCTCAGTACTTGTCAAGTGTACATAGCTTAAACTGTCAAAATGGTTACCTTTGGGTGCGTCAAGGTAATAAAACCTGCAAATTAATAAGAAAAACGTAGATTATACTACCTTAATGTAAACATTACCATAACCAAAGCAAAGGTGACCATTTTGTCTATTGGTTGTTTACAGGGTGTCAATTGAAGAGGAGTTTAGAGTGTGTAGTTATCTCTTTTCGACACATTGTATTGCCATTTAAAGTAAAGAGATCAGCTAATAAAATATCGCTTTCAATTTTAATACTCTTTCTATGCTATACTATTTCTATAGTATGCATTATGAAGTTGACATATTTATCTCTTTCGAGCACAGACAATTTCGCTCAATTTCCTCTTAATAATGGTCGGCTAAGTTCGTTGCTATTTGTACTGTGCATCTAGCACGAATCTTCTCGATAGGCGTTAACTCGCTACGTATATAAGCGCGTCTCTTTCTAACAAGCCCAGTAGGATAGAGTCGCACTGAGTTACGTAGCGACTTAACTCATATCGAGAGGATTCGTGCTAGGTGCATTGGACGCGGCTCACTGCTGTTGGTAAGTAAGTATGCGCTGTATCAGGCGCAGCTTACTTCGCGGAGCTATGTACAGGAATAACGGCGTACTACTGCATTGGGGCTGCCGGCTGGCGCAATTAAAAACTACTATCCGTTTAATATCAGTCAAAATTTAATACAGCAGAAAAGTATTAGAACTTACTTCAATTACCTATAGTTATCATAATGTGACACTTGCATTTGTCGCTGACGCAATCACCGCCGTTGTACCCCATGCGGTGACATATCTGGTTGCATGTCGAAGCGATGCACGTCTGTAGCTCCGACGCCTTGTTAGCTGTAAAAAAAGCGTTTATTATAGTGCACTACCATAGTCAATAGTCAAAATCACATTAACCCAAAACATTCCTTAGCTAATTGGTGTTCTGGGAGTGTTATGTCCATCGATATGTTATGTCCTACGTTCCGTCTTGCGGACTTGTCAACCAAGAATCATTACGCTCATGTAACGCCCCATCGCCCATGTAAGCTAAGTGTTCAGTCAATTGAAACCTTAATCTGCAAAAAATTTGTCAAGACGTCGTTTATAATATGAAGATTGCCGAGATCGTAAAGTGCGTCAGAGTAAAGGCCACTTTCACGCAAGGAGTCGAAAGGTTGAAGACCCGCCACAACGTCAACATTGATGTCATGCGAGTACCGACCGATTATCTTTCGGGCTTCAGAAAGTTGGAATCCTAGATGAAGTGTTTCCTTGTAACAGAGGTTACGCAAGTCAGATGACAGTAATAACTTGACCTGAAAAATATGGGATCATGGTCAAAGCGCGCCCCGAATGAAGAGACGGAAAAAAGCGTTAGGAGCAGAATGAGCAACTTCTATTTATACTTAGCACTCGTTGCAGTAAAAGCACACCTTGGCGGATAATTTTGATGCATAATAAGTTTCACATTAAAAGATCTTGAATATATAATTTTTAATATAAACAAAATTTTAATATATCAGTACCTTCCCAAGTGGCTATTTTTATGGCAGTAAAATAAAACAGAGCAAGGGTCTTTTTATCATGTTTATTTTTTGATTTGGCAAGACAAGTAAATATAAATACCATGAAAATCAGCCAGGATCAGAGTTCATCTTGGCTTCACAATACAGTAGAGAATGATCCCAGTCGTTGACAGTGACCCAATAGTTGACGAGAAGAGACGGAAAAATACGCGTAAAAACGAGAGAATATGATGCCAACTACTAGTACAAACAATGCCCTACGCATGTCAAGCACTGGTATACTGGTACTGGTACCATATTGGAACGTAAAATCCTGTACTTACCAGTCAGTGGTGAGGAACTGTTGCACTTGCACTGGTCATTGACACAGACTCCTCCCGAAGAACCTTCTTCACGGCAATGCCGTTTGCAGGTTCGTGGATTGCAACCAGTTTCAATATCATACGAATTGCCAACTTAAAATAATGGTATCGAGTGAAATAAGCTCGTTATATTTAAACTGTTAATATAGAGTTCCAGAATATTGTGATAGCAGTAATTTTACCTGTCAGAGGTTGGAAATATTTGCATTTGCATTCACCGTTGACACAAGCACCGCCCTCGTTACCGGATTTTCGGCAGTTCTCAGCGCAGTCTCGTTGATTACAACTGTCTTTAATGTCATTTGCATTGTCAACTAGAAATAATGATAACGAGTAGAATATGTTTTTCATAAATTATATATATGGACAGCAAAACTATCGTGGGCAGTAATTTTGCTCATCACCAACAGTGACTCTCGTTGATAGCATCGGCCTTTAATGTTATGAACTGTCAACTGGATATATTGATAACGAGTAGAATGTGCTCTTCATTAATGATAAATATGGACATCAAAACTATCGTGTTAGCAGTAATTTTACCTATTAGTGATAGAATGCACTTGCAAGTGTTGCCGACACAAACTCCTCCGAGGCCACCGATGCGTCGACACAGTTGATCGCAGGTTACTGGATTACAGCTGCTTTCGTCATCATATACATTGTCAACTAGAAATAATGAACAAAGAACAATGGATTATCCATTAATTATAAACATAGATATCGAGAATATTGTGATATCAGTATTTTACCTGTTAGTGGTTGGAAATGGTAGCATTTGCATTCACCGTTGACACAGGCACCGCCCTCGTTACCGGATTTTCGGCAATTCTCAGCGCAGTCTTGTCGATTACAACTGCCTTTAATGTCATTTGATTTGTCAACTAGAAATAATGATAACAAGTAGGATATACATACTCTCCAAAAATTATGAATATGGACAGCAAAACTATCGTAATAGCATTCTTACCCATTAGTGACAGGAAAATGTCGCACTTGCAGTTGTCATGGACACAAACTCCCCCGTGGCGGCCGATTCGTCGACACAGCTGATCGCAGGCTAGTGGATTACAACTGCCTTCATCACCATTTGAATTGTCAACTATAAATAAAGATAAAAATAATAATAGGTTACTTATTCAGAAGTTATTGACGTAGACATCAAGAATATTGTGATATCAGTATTTTACCTATCAATTGTCGGAAATGGTTGCATTTGCATTCTCCGTTGACACAGGCACCCCCTTCGTTACCGGAATTTCGGCAGTTCTCAGCGCAGTCTCGTCGATTACAACTGCCTTTAATGTCATTTGAATTGTCAACTGGAACAAATGACAACGAGTAGAATATGTTCTTCATAAATTACGAATATGCACTGCAAAACTATCGTAACACCAATAGTATTACCCATTAGTGACAGGAAAATGTCGCACTTGCAGTTGCCACGGACACAAACTCCCCCTTGGCGGCCGATTCGTCGACACAGCTGATCGCAGGCTAGTGGATTACAACTGCCTTCATCACCATTTGAATTGTCAACTATAAATAAAGATAGAAATAATAATATGTTACCTATCCATAAATTATTGACGTAGACATCAAGAATATTGTGATATCAGTATTTTACCTATCAATTGTCGGAAATGGTTGCATTTGCATTCTCCGTTGACACAGGCACCCCCTTCGTTACCGGATTTTCGGCAGTTTTCAGCGCAGTCTCGTTGATTGCAACTGCTTACAAAAGTGTTACCTGTGGGAATGAGAAACTAGTTCCTTTCAATACGATAACAGTTAGGTACATGAGTGAACCTTCTCTACACGCGTCAACTCTCTCGTTAACTCTATGCGTCTCTCCTAATGGGCTATGTATTTTGAAAATGCAAACTACATAGCCTGGTAGGAGAGACGCACTGAGTTATGAGCGAGTTAACGCGTGTCGAAAAGGTTAATGCTAGGTGAACTGATAGCAATAAGCCTGGTACTCACACTACTCAACGCCGGCAGTCGAGAGTAATGAAGCAAATTATTACATTACTAACAATAACAAGATGTTACGTTGCATATAACAATTTGTATTTATATTTATATATAATAAAAATGGATGCAGCAGCTTAAATTTTTTCTATTTGCAAGAATTGGACTGGTCGGTTTATTTTTATTTTTATGGAGGAGTGTGGAAAACAAGCTAGTTGATCACCTGAGGGCAAAAAGTTTTTGCGGGTGGTAGGACCTTGTGCAAGGTCCGTCCGGATCACTATCACCATCTTGCTCGCTAATCTTGTCGTTAAGCAGTCGTGCTTGCCCTGTTGTGTTCAATTACTAGCACAAGAGGCATGCCATCGTGGCCCTCTAGGTTGGCGACGCATCTGCAACCTTCTTGGTGTTGCGGGTGTCTATAGGCGGTAGTGATCATTTACCATCAGGTGACCCACTTGCTTGTTTGCCTTTCTATTTCACAAAAGAAGTCACCGCCCTATTGAAACCAGTAACCCCAAGAAAATCGTTGATCCATTTCCAGCTTTCTCGTGGTTACTCCCTTAAAGCCAATGTTACCTAATAACACATAAATCCCGTTTCTTCATTCGGGTTGTGTGCTTTGATTATGACACCAGATTTGGGAGGTCAGGTCAGGTGCTGGGAATCGAACGCTTCATGCCATCAAGACTCCAGGTTCTAGGCAGACTCTGAGTCTATATTATAATAAAATCGTAAAAAAAATTTGTTAATCAGCGTGCACGGTTTTGTTAAAATTTATTTATTTTGAGAATAGTAATACACTTTGTTGCAGTTAATTCTTTACCATCTAAAAACGTGTTATGTATGTAATAGTTAACTAGAGTAAAAAGTTCACCGTATTTCACAGTCTTGCCGTCGTACTTACAGATATTTGACCGACATCTTACTTGTTTCTATCTCTCACACATCACCGTTATTTTTATAAATTAATGGAACTAGGGAATAAGTGTATTACATTTGCATCTGCCACTAATGCATCGACCTCCTAAATAGTTATAGTCCCGGCACATCTCGTCACACACTTTATCATTGCAGTCCAGTAGGTTATTGCTTTCCTTTCCTCCAAAGTCTGCAATAACAGGTAGTAAAACACCTTTATCTACACATATATCATAAATGCTCTATAATGCGTTCTGAAACCGTAGGCAATGACCAGCATTATAACAACCAATATTATTATGAGAATTTTTCTGATTTATTTCTATATTTGTTCAAATTATTTTTTTATTACATTATTTTAATGTGTACAGTCTATAGATATTTAATAGGTACCTAGCACTAGTAGCTAGTAGCAATGCAGGTCATTGCCCTATGGCTTCTGAACCCATCATAGAGTACTTATGATATGTGTGTAGATAAAGTAATTTATGCAACAGTTGCATAAAATACTATTAATATAATATTTGCCCTGATATTTTTAGAGGGTCTGTACGTGCCAGAACAGAGGTCATAAAGTTTTTTAATTATAACACGTTACACACTTTAACTAAATTACAAGAATGTCTATCTTTCCTCATGGGCATATTAAGAGGAGTGTGAACCCAGCGCTCTCAATACAAACAGCGATAACGTTTTCCACCCTCCTAAACCTTAACTTATAGCCATGTTTTTTTTGTATGTTGTCATTATGCCCTAGAACTAGGTTTGCAGGTTTTGATTTTTTAAATATTTTGAATAGTTTCAAAAATATCCACACTTTTTTGTTTTGTATGAAACTCCTAAAATGCAAATAATGACAAATCTATGAAGAATATAAAAAAATCTAAACATGCAAACCTAGATCCAAGGTATAATGACAACATATCAAAAAATGCCACTGGTTAAGGTTTAGAGGGTGAAAAATGTTATCGACGTTTGTATGGGCAGCGCTTTTTCGGGCTGGATTCACACTCCTCTTAATTATATGTCACTTTTTAAAGTTTAAGGCCGGGCGGGCTCGCTTCGTAGAGCTGCATTACGTGTACGCAACGCAAGCGATGTGGCATGTATATGCATATGTATATGCATATAATTCCATACATTACAACCGGCCTGTGCACGCGTGTGTCTTTGGAGCCGTGCTGCATACGCATCCGATGAGGCCCGGCCTTTAAATCGACAAAAGTGCATATAAAACCTGCGTCAAACATATTCATTTGTTTTACACTGGCAGCGTTCAGCGTTACAAATATCATCGCTAGGGACTCATTTTCTTACTTCTCACTTTCACAAGCGTTAAAAAAAACAACAAACACGTGTTGCATTTATAGTAACAACGAAAGTATTCATAGGTTCACCGTTCGCCCCATTTGAAATTAACAAAGGTGGCTTATGACCTCACCCTGTCTAGACATATTTATTAACAAAAGAGTCCGTAGTCAGACAAACTGTTTAAATATTAATTAGGTACATTAGCGGATCTTACCATCGTCGGTCTCGATAACTTTAATAATAACCGACGCATTCACGGCGCACAAGAGTGCTAAATACGCGGGTATCTTGAGACACATTTTGAAACTTTTCCTCAACACGACTAAATCGAGGATGCGATGCTTTGCTGTTTTATAAGGAACGGCTCGACTAGGGACTTTACCGGGCGTGGACAACCAATGGTGAATCATGTGTGAGCCCAATAGACAGCGTTATTCCCTGTTATATTTAGACGTCACTTATCTTTATATTGTGTACCCAAGGTGTACCCGCGCTCTCTATACAAACGGAACGGCGATAACGTTTCCTACCCTGTAAACCTTTAGCTGTAGCCATGATATTTTATATGCTATTCTTATGCCTTAGTACTAGGTTTGTAAGTTTTGATTGTTTGAATATTCTTTAAAGTTTGGAAACTATTGTCACATTCTGGTTTTGTATGAAACTCCTAAAGTGCAAATATTGACAAATCTATGCAGAATTTAAAAACTATCAAAAAACACAAAGCTAGTTTTAAGGCATAACAACAGTAGGTATATTAAAAAATGATGGCTATAGATTAAGGTTTAAAAGGTGGTAAATATTATCGCCGTTTGATTGGAAAGCGCTTTTTTACGGCTTGGTACACGATTCTCTTAACACAAGTATTATAAACATAACGTTCGTTTCTCAAAAGATACTATGAAGCTAGTTTTCCACTAAGCGGTGCTTTGGCTGAGATTTGTAGAACTTAGAAAGAGATGCCCTGAGCGAGTAGCGGTGTGTCGTGCTAGCTATCCTATTGATACTTATCTCGAGCATCAAGGTGGTCCAGAAATCATACGATACTGAATAAACCCTGCCATGACCTTGAAATTGTATATATATGTATAATTTTTTTCAAATAGCAACAAACATTAATGAAATCCAAATGTTGATACTTTCTCGCTGTTGTGTAAACTGTGTCCTGTTATATCTATGAATCACAAATGATTGTTAGGTGTTTAAGAAACTTAGGACTTTCTTCACAAGTTTAGAGTTTTACAAAGAGCGTTATTGGCAATTAAAACAGCTAACTGCAGCTGTGAAACAATAAAGCTACAGCTAGCATAATTAAATCATCAACTTGATAATTGGCACTGAAGTTTAAGAAATTTTGAAGTAAAGATTTTCGAAGGTAAAACACGCGTCGAACAGCTTGTTAGTAACAGTAAACTCTTTTGCAAATAATGCTACAGTTCAACCATTCGTTTGCTTTCATTGAGAATACATATAAATAGACGGTTGGTTTCGTAAATATGACAATACGAGAGACGAAACGCCGGAAACCACGTTCTACCTAACATAAATTGGTAGAAAATCTATACCTGTCTTCCTTACACACGCAGTGAATGAAGAATGTAGTATCATGGATTTCTGAATGGTTAGCGGGGCCGACTGGCGAATAGGTAGTCGCATTGCTGTCTGTTCCGAGACAGTTTCAGATTTCCCCTGGGGTTGCTTGAGCCTCCTTTTAACCCAACGCCAGGACTTAAAATACACGCGTGCTGGAATACCTACTTCCTGATTCCTTTGTTGGAATCAATAGACAGCTGGAGTTAATGCCTTCGTTTTTTCAGACAAAGGAAACGACTGTCATAATTTCTCCTCCTTTGTAATTCTGATACACTTATAATATATTCTGATGCTATGGCGTGTAAATCTCTATAAATCAATGATTGAATTGAACTGAACCTATCGCCATGGTGTTTTTGTATGTTATCATTATGCCTTAGAACTTGATTTGTATGTTTAGATTTTTTAAATATTCTTTAGTTTTAATAATGTTGACTATTTTTGTTCTGTACGAAACTCCTAAAATGCAAATATTGTCTAATATATGGAGTATATTAAATACAAACCTAGTCCTAAGGCTTGACAACATGCCAAAAACCGTGGTCATAGGTTAAGGTTTAGAGGGTGGAAAACATTATCGCCGTTTGTATGGAGAGCGCTTAGCTAACTGACGAGAATATACGGAAGCATGTAAGTAAAAAGTTTTTACTAAAAACGAGAGATAATGATGTCAACTACTGGTAAAAACAATGTCATACACGTGTCAAGTACTGGTACAGTTACCTTATTTCAATTAAGTTTAGCCAAATGCTGCCTTTTGTAATATTTTTTGGGTTTCGTCCCTCAAAAGGGAAAAACGGAACTCGTATAGGATCATTTTGTTGTCCGTCTGTCTGTCTGTCAAGACCCTTTTTCTCAGGAACACGTGGACGTAGCAAGTTGAACTTAATCTCAAATACTCAAATCTGTAGTCCCTTGAAGCCGTGAAAAAATCAAACTTCTAAGTCAACGCAATCAAAAGATACGGCCGTTTATGCAGCTTGTTCCATACATTCGCAAGGCACTCAAAAACCTATGGGTTCTTCCCGTTGACTTAGAACTATGCAATTTGGCAAGAAGCAAGGTCTCACAGCACAAATGAAATAATAAATCTGAAAATCGTAAATTTGTAGTTAAAGCGCACAAAAAAAATTTTTGGTCTTACAAAGCAAAAATACGATAGGATGTTGTTGACGACGCAACCCTCGGTGCGCGAGTCAGACTCGCACTTGCCCGGTTTGTTTCTGAAAATCTGACTTTGAACGTACCTACGATACTACAACTGACACTAGTTCAGATTATCTCAGGTACCACTAAAAACATGTGGAAAATACCCGAGTAACAGAGCTCGTTGTCAATTGTCTGGAGACTGCATCAAACCGGGAAGTGGCGTCTCGGAGGGGGCTACCTGTCGCGTCGTCGAAGCATAGGTGAGTGGAGTTGAGTATCCCGTTACAGGAATCGGGTTGCTCAGAGATCGTATTTAAATCGAATTCTTTGAAATGCTATACTAAAATGAAATCACCGCTTTCGCTAGCAAACGACATACGTTTACGTGCTTTTTACGACATACGTGCTTTTTTAATTTATGTTTAAAATCTTGCTCGCTAATCCAGCTGCTAAACAGCAGTGCTTGCACTTTTGTGTTCCATCGTGAAGAGCAAGACAGTTAGTGAAAGCACAAGAGGTGTGCCATCTTAGCCCCCTGGGTTGATAACGCATCTACAAACTCCTTGGTATTGCGGAAATGTCTATGGGCGGTAGAGATCACTTTACCATCAGGTGACCCACTTGCCTGTTTTCTTTCCTATTTTATTAAAAAAAGGTTTAAATGGTTCAAACAATAATACAGGCAGGCAACACTGTTAACCTTTGCGCTTCAATCCAATAAGATATGAACTTGTATGGCAAATAACTTATTACAAAAAAAATTAAAGAGTGAAAATAAAAATGTAAAGTTTAAATTCTAATAAACTAAAATTTCTTGGTATGCATCAATGCTCTTGCCTTGCCACTTTTGCTGCTGAATTACTTTCCCTGAAAGTGCGGAAATAATTGCAGCTGATAATTCTATGAAGGCCTCCGCTAAGTTGGGCGAGTGCACAGAGCACGCCTATAGAAAAATAGTATAAGAGCGTCTGCTAACTTGCGCGGGTGCTCATACTATTGTTCGATAGGCATGCTCCCGCTCCGTACACCCGTGCGACTTAGCGTAGTCTTTGAGGATACTATGATATACAAAAGGTAACGTATCAGAGCCACAGAATAAATAACGTACAGAAACTTCTCTTTACGACCGCGATTAAACGAATCGCAACTTTATTCACACGCTCAAAAAGTTTTTATTGCTTCATATACCATGCGCCAGGCGGCGCGAGTCAAAAGAAACACGCCGCCCGCGCCCGCCTTCCCCCCGCTACTCCCGGCGACTCGCTGCTTTCGTTTTCAATTACACTGACATGGCAGAGGCAAGCAAGCCGACAGCCTACTGCGATTTGCCTATGCCATAGGCAAGGCGGTCGAGCGTACCTACAGTGCGGAGTGGACGTTGTTTGTACCAATAGTTGACATCAATGTCTCTTGTTCTTACTCGTATGTTTCCATATCTTCTCATCAACTATTGCGTCACTGACAAGGACCGGTATCGATATCCTATCTGCTGTACATTTTAAGTTAAAAGGATAAATAAATGGCCGTTACAATTTGATAACAATCTGAAAAAATTATCTAAAATTTTAGCTATGGTGGGTTTAAAAAATAAAACATAACGTAACAACTAAGTGTAATAAAGAAAAATCTTTGATCCATGATCTGACTCGTTACGAGAGTAAAATATAAAATTAGAGGAAATTTCAAGTAGCATCACATTGGCAACAGCCTGCGACATCAAAGAGAAGATAAAAATAATAGAACACGAATATTGTTATACACCGAAACCAAACACTTTTAAATTAAAATAAAAATCGAAAATTGTGTCTGTGACTTATATTGACCGGGCTCTATTTTTGTTATAAAAACTTAAAAGCCCGCGGGTTTGTTGATGAAGCTTAACAACTTATTTCAAAGACATATATACTTGCAACAATTTGTATAGGGGATAATTTCGTATAGCATTAGGTACCAACAAGATACTTCTATGTCACTCACTATGTACTTGTTTAAGCGATATTCGTCCTTTTTATAATTAATAGATTCAGGCGTTACTTTGCGGAGGTCCATATCAACAAACTGGAACAAATTACCTTGCTACTCCGCGAAACCAACGCGCGGTTTCGCGGAGTAGCAAGGTAATTTGTTCCAGTTTGTTCGTCCTTTTTACCCGACTACGGCAAAGCCAAAAGGAAGGGTTATGTTTTTAGCAGTCTACGTATGTATGTTTATATTTTTAATTGTATAAGTATAAGAAAAAATGTATTTGGAGCTGAAATGTCAACTTAACAATCTGAAGCAAATTACCTCGCCACTCTCTCTTGCGTATCTCTTTCCAAAGGTTGTCTGGAAAAGATCGCTGCTTAGCGATAAGCCTGTTGAATCCCATGTAAAATTTTCCTGTGTCTCTTTTATTTTGTTTACTTGTGTGAATCAATAAAGAGTATTTGTTGTTGTGGTTGTTGCTGTACTTCGCGAAACCAGTACTGTGCACAACCACTACTCCATACAGAAAATTGGTTGGTTGGTTTTTATACAGCGTGTAGCGTGCGCCGCAGTTGGGTTATGCCCTTAATGTCCTGCCTTCTACCAGGGGGGTTCGACGCCGCACTGTAGGTGCGCTCGCCGCATCACCTATGGCATAGGTAAATCGCAGTAGGTTGTCGGCCCGCCGCGCGCACGCCCGCTCACTCTGTGTAGCGCGTTGTGATAGTATTATACTTCATTGCTGCATCCTAGGAGATTTAATAAACCATGTAGTCCGTTTTCCGTGGTACTGCATCTTCACACGATTTTTAGAAAACCTTTTAACAAATCTAAAAAGAAAAAAGGCTGAATGCATATCAATTCCTTTACCCCTTTCCCAAGTGTCGCGTAATAGAAAGTGCGGCTGTCATTCGTCTTTTCGTGTGTGCATCTTGCACATAATTCGCGTGATAAATATTGTGTTTTTTTGTGAAAAGCTCAATATGTTTTCAATTTTTTAGCAAGCATTGCGTAAACAAAGTCGTGAAATGACAAATAAAGAAACAAGCCGAAAAATCGAGCGATCAGAAAAGGAATTAAAAACAAGAAACCGGCAAAATGATACGTACGTAACTGGATTCTTCTTACAATGTTACAGGTTGACAATAGAATATAAAACGGGGCACTCTTCTACAAAAGTATATTTTTTTATTGCGTATACGCACTATCTCTTCAATTAAGACGCAAGTTGTCAACACAACATAACCTACATTTTCATGCCGTGATGGTACAAGATACCATCCGAAAATGTGCAACTTTAAGCCTGTAACCCTCTAATTAAAGTCCTGGGACTTTATTTTTCTTATTTCCTAAGTGGTAACACACGATGTTATCCGGAAATAAAATTTTAACTTTCTTCAAGTGGTGGCACGAGATGTCATCTTGAAAGTTAGCTATGGCTTACTCAGCCTTTTTTGCCCAAACAGAAATCGAAGACGACTCTGTTTTTTTGACGACTATTCCTACGACGTCCTATGACGTATGATGAATTGTGAGCCTCTATAGGCCATGTAATTCGAAACTTCCGCCGGCGACCACAGCACAGGGGTATCCCCGACTAACTCGCCTGGTCATTCGCCGAAGATAATGGTGATCACGATCACGAAGAAGGCGACGTCGAATCACTGCGTCAACCGGATCCTAAAGTCCCACTTAATAAGAAAACATTTCTCTCTGAAATATTAACAATACTCAACTTAAATTTTTTCTCTGGTTTAACAACAACCAACCAGCCGGAATCAATAGCGACCATTACTCCAATGACTTCTGAAATTAACAATACTCGTCAAGGCAAACATTGCAGACAAAGGCACTGCTACCCAAAATATTGTTCGTTGAGAATTTTTAAAGCATCAAAGGCCCTAAAGGTAAATGCTATCAGCTACATAAATAAGAAGTTGGAAAAGGCAGAACCAGCTAGGTGTTGGTATATTAAACTGGTCAACCTGATATGGTAACTGATAATCAGAAAGATTTTAATAAATTTGGAATTACTAAAAACATTCCAAAAACAAATTAGACTTTATACGACCTACACTAAAAGAAGACCTACACTATAAGAAGACCATGAACTGCAGATTTAATTTCAATGCTGGACAAAAGCTTCATTAACATTATCCAAGCTGTAATGCGGGATAAATTTATTTTTTGAAATAATTTAGGCGATAACATCAAAACTACCAAGTCAATTTCGAAGACAGTCTTCAAATTATGAAACCAGCTCCAAGACTCAGCCTGGAACAGCGCGAGCGCGTCCTGCGTCCTCATGCTGCTACCCGCCCTACCCCGCCACCGCGGTAGCCGCCCGCACGCCGGCACCCAACAGCGCAGGCGAACCGCCCTCAGGACTTCGAGGCTGCCGCTAGAGGTACATACCAGTGGTATACAGTACTACAGGTACATGCTAATTGTATACAGTTTTATCTATATAATTGGTTACATATAACCGTAAATTCTGGAGATAGTTTGAAGGAGGTGAATTACATTTTGCACAAAAATGTAGATGTCTATTAAAAAACTGAAGTGTTTAAGTTGGATCAAGTCATGTAAGGACTGTAGAGGTCAATTTATTTATATTTTTCTAACACCAATAGGTAAAGGAAATTTCCGATTTATTCTTAATTTAAAAGCACTCAACAAATTTATTTTGCATACTTATTTTGAAATGGAAGACTGACACTGCTGCTAATTTACTATCCAAAGTTTTTATACATGACAACACTCAATATTAAGGATGCTTATTTTTCTAAAGCCAATGCATAAATCTTGCAGAAATATCTGTTTCTGATTGGATAATAATTCAATGGAATTCACTTGCATAATAATTATGGTTTGTCTGTGCTCCGCACCATTAAAAATTTACAAAATTGGTAAAACCTGCACTTGCTTTCTTACGTGCCAAAGGGCACAAACTATGGGGCTGTTAAGATGGCACAATGAAATTAACTAGTGACACTAGAAAACATGGAATTTTAAAATCAATTAGGAAAAAAGTATTTTCATACCTAATAGCACTTATATGTTTTTTAGGTTTTATCCTAATTCACAATACATGGCCTTAGAATTACCAACAAAGGAAAGAAACAAGATTTATGAAAGTATATATATATATAGGTCTAGACATATCCATAGGTATAAAAATCCTTAGGAACAATATGTAAATTTAGATAGTTTATAGGAACACTCACTGCTGTTTGTCCAGCTACATTATATAACCATATAATGTAGCTGAAAAAAGTTATGTGAATGGCTAACCAGCCATACATAACTATATATACAATATATACATAACTTTTTGAAAGCAACAAGAACATTGCATTATTAAAAAATCAAAAATGTGACTCGAAGATAAAAGTCAGCCCAGTGATTGCAGATAATTTAATAAAAGAAAAGTTACTCAACAACCCTGTTCGGAAGGATCATTTCTAATTAGAAATCTACTACTCTGACCAGTCTCTTTCGAGACGGGGAAGTTTCTATATCACAATAAATTGTTAGTAAAAATTGAAAATAATAATACTAATAATTTTAAGAAGATAATAATAATAATAATAATATGTCGCTTTTAAAGGGGGCCCATCTAGCGGAGGGCGAGTCACCGTCTGCCAAGATCACTTTTATTTGAGACATTTTTATTTGGCAGACGTCCGGATGTCTCACGCAATAGCCCAGTCATTAGTCCATTGTTTTCCCCCTGTAGTCTTGTACGGTTTAGGTCCCATCTTTCCACAATAGCCTTTACGCCTGGCGGGGGCTGCCTCTGCTCGTGTTCCTATGATGCGGGCAGGGACAGCATCCGCCCGGTGTACCCATCACATTTCATTAAATTGTCTAAAGGGCCTCTACGTGTTGGCTTCGGCTCCGCGCACGCCTCCCAAAGGTCCGGGGCACTATTGTCTCGTGAATGGGAAAGACATACATAATAATAATAATAATAAAAAAAAAAAACCTTAACCTATTTGGAGTTGTTAGTACCTTCTATAGCATTAAAGTATTTCCGTCAAAATGTGAACAGCTCAGAAATTTTATTAAGGATTGACGACACCATACTGGTATTAGTTATTCATTTAAATAGGATGGGCGGGAGACAATTCCTACATTAATACCATAAATATAGAACAGAATAAATTAGAATCTGGGGGGCACGGTAGTGCCCCCGCCAAGTCGAGCAATTATTTATTTCGACCATCAATATAAAATAATAATAATATATGAATAAAAAAAAAAATATATATATATATATATATATATATATATATATTATATAGTAATTTGCGAAGTCATTCATACGATCACAGAAAAAACTAGGAAGCAGTAAGGTTGGCAGTAAGCTCCAGAAGTATTTTTCTTTTAAAAATTGATACATTTAATCCTCAATTTTTTTAACAGGAACAACAGTTTCTTTCTCTTATGTTTTTTTTTTTTCCATCCCCTATCTTTGTGTATTAAGAAATCATTATGATGAAACAACTGGAGTATAAATAGTTCTTTATTAGCCAGGCCAGCCATGGCTTCTTCATGTCCTTTAAAGTATTTCAAAGGTATTATTATTATTTTTACTTTTAACACCAAATGAAAATAATAGTTCCCCCACACTTTTAGAACATCACATCCATTCTTTCCCAGCATGACACCTTTTAAAGCGACTAGGCCAGAAATGTAAAATTTCTAATACTGAAGTTTGTTAAAAATGGGGCCAAATGTGTCACATTGAAATCATTTATATTAGATCAGCATCATCGCTCAAATTAGGTACCTGTTAAAGAAATCCGTACCCATAATAGTGTTAACAGATTTGTTTTTTCTAATTAGGCCTAATGTACCAAGATATCAAAGTGGTTGGGATTTTGGCATTGTATTATCTGACCTTTCTAATCATTCAGCGAATGAGTCATTGTCTTTAGAACTAATGACCAAAAAAATTTTATTATTTGTTTTTTTTTCTGGGCTTATCAACTGAAGGTACAAAGCCTTTGAATACAGACACTGTGGTTTGTTAAAATCAAAAGTTTTTGTAACAAACAAGATAAACATTAATCTCACGATAGACGATGTAATCAAAACATCAACTGCTAATAGAGCTAATCCAAAGAATACTTTCTAGGAAATCCTAGCATTCGCCCAGTAAAACTCTCTCTGCCTACTTAGACTGAACACGTCTTTTTTAACAGTCGCTGACCGATTCATTGTCAACCCCTTGTCGAGGTTTTTTGTTCCTCTAACAGCATGCGGCAATGTTGGCGGCTCGCTGCACTAGCATTGCGACAACATATCTAGCGATGGTATTGGATTTTAATAACTATCGATGGTACCGATGCTATCGATGGGCCTATCGGTATTGTGATACTTTTTTATTTATTTGCAATATATATTTTTTTTGTTTCGAGTTCAACTATAAATAGTCAAACTGTCGATGGTTCAGCAACGCTGCGCTGCGCTGCACCGGAGTCTCCATAGACGCCATCAAACACGCAGCTGGCTGGACCAGGTCTTCTGTCTGCTTCACTATATTATATGATTTACCGTTAGTAGACACTACGCGAGGGTGAGTTTTTTTGCTGAGGTTTTAATTAATGGTGTAACGTAGCTATGTTCAGTAAGGGTTACTTTACCTCTTACAACCTGACTGAGTTAAGTACACATGTCTTTCTTTAAAACTGCCTTTAATTCTGCATTGGAGCGCTAAACATCTACATGGTTTATTAAATCTCCTAGGATGCAGCAATGAAGTATAATTTATGGTTAATTGAACTTACCTAAAGTGAACTTCAACCAAAATTATACGAGTTGCTGCATCCGTAGAGATTTAAGGTCCCTACCCTCCCTTAGGTTTGCTAAGTTGCCCCAAAAATAGCAGAATTAAGAAGATATTACTCTAAAACGAATGACAGCCGCACTTTCTATTACGCGACACTTGGGAAAGGGGTAAAGGAATTGATATGCATTCAGCCTTTTTTCTTTTTAGATTTGTTAAAAGGTTTTCTAAAAATCGTGTGAAGATGCAGTACCACGGAAAACGGACTACATGGTTTATTAAATCTCTACGGATGCAGCAACTCGTATAATTTTGGTTGAAGTTCACTTTAGGTAAGTTCAATTAACCATAAATTATAGTAAGCAGCCCACCCTAGCGGTGCGCCAGGGCATTGCGGGTGGAAGGCAGGCGCGGGCGGCGTCATTCTTTTGACGCATGCCGCCTGGCGAATGTTTATGAAGTAATATGAACTTTTTGTGCATGATCATAATGTTGGAATTTGTTTAATGGTGGTCGAAAAAGAGAAGTTTCTGTACGTTAGTCCTATTATTTATTCTGTGCTTCTACCCGTGTACAGTTATATTCCTGGGATTGTATATAGCTATTGTATCTATTTCTATTCATAAATAAATACTACTCTTTTCGATATCCATATTATATAAAAAAAATCTGGCCGAAGGGAGTCGCTTTCCGTCGTTTTCGCAGACGGTTGATGGCCACCCTGAAAGTAGGTCACACGTCGCCAAAGTAACGTGCTAATTTTTTTTTTTAATATGTATGTTAGTCTTTAAGGTATTTTTTCTATGGTCCTATGCAGTCTGAAATAAATATTTTATTTATTTATTTTTATATAGTGTGACTAATACAACCTGGATTTATTATTCTTACGAGCCCCAGAAGACGTGCGTCTATTTATAGTTATAATTTATTAACAATTATTTGAGCGCATTGGTAATTGAATAAATGTTCGTAATTTATTTCTGCCGTATCTAATAGTCATAGCACATCGACTTAGAGATAGCTTATCAAATCAATAAATCTAATCAGAAGGAAGCCGCCGTCAGTGGCTATTTTTAAACAAACTAATATGGTTGTTTAAATAATAATCACACATCGTTAGTGCATTTTGCGTTTCTTAGAATATTCGTTTTGCTAAATATGAGAAAAACTCGTCTCAGTTCAAGATCAGACAATATAAAATACGTTTTATTAATAAGAGGCCGGCCCAAAAAAGGGAACATGTTTAACAGGGACCGTCACGTTCGGTGTAAAAAACTTATGTTTAAAATATCAGTTTTTAAGAAAAGGAGGTTATGTAAAAATATTCGTTTACAGCATGTTTGTTTTAAAACAGTTCAGTAAAAGATCGTTCAGGACAAACGTCGATTGCTCTAAATGATAGAGGAAAAACGTTACTTATTAAGGATTGCGATATTTACCTGAGGTGCAATTTTTGAATCTCACCAGGTGACTAAAGCTCACCAAAATAGCCATTTTGGTGAGCTTTAGTCACCCGGTGAGATTCAAAAATCGCACTCCTGGTTTGAACAGAATAGGTTTGATTTTAGTTCAGTGTAAAACTTTCACAAGCGTTCTCATATGAAAGTAAACATGGCTGTAAAGGTGCTAACATGAAAGTCGGAGTTTATCAAGATTCTGTTGGGAGTTCGCTGTAAAAACTACGAGCGAGCTCGTAAATCTTTTTACAAAATGTGAAACTATTTCTGGATTTAGATGTTCAAAATGTACTAAGCAATTTAAGCGTATCATACAGCATTGCAAATTGAATCCCTATTAGGGAGCGGTTCTGGCGACAGATTGGTGCAATGGTGTCATGGAGCACCTGGTTTTGTAGCCTTGCGTACCCTTCAACGGCCAAGTCACACAACATTAACTATAATAATAAAGAAATCGCAGTAAGGAACCTTAGACTTGGCACGACTTTGTCTAGATTTCATTACTTTTTAGAGATAAACAAGCGGCTCCATCGAGACTTGGCTAGTTTTTTACAGAATGTTTTTGGTGAGATTTCACTTCTTTTTGTAGAAACGTGGGCATATTGATTTATTTTATTAGATTTTCTTATTTTATTTATTTTATTTTATTTTATTTATTGGAGAAAAAAACGGATACAGACGTAAAAGATAGGTAATACAAATTAAACAATGTTAAACTATAGTCTACATCCTAGAACAATTCCCACCAAGAAGTAAAGTTAGATTGTGGCAAACAGACAAAGTTATTATTAGTTATTGTTAGTTACTTGACAAAGTTTTCCTTTAATTTTATTTATATGCGTATTAAAAGCAGAAGGGGAGGCACTCGCCCAGCAGTGGGACGCTATAGGCTAGATTAAATTAGAAGATGTGTTCCACTACGCTGGATTTTTGAAATGACAGTCGATTTTTTTATGTACCAATAGTAGAAGGGGGCATCACCATATCTCTAATACAGCTGAGACCAGCTGAGGGTTCTTCATCAGATACTTCAGACCTTCGATTTTTGACATCAAATGAAGCGGCCCACCAAGTTGAATATTTTTTGTAAAGGCGGTATGTCGATCTCTAATAGTTTGGTTGGGCTCTTGTGTTTCTAAACAGGGTCACCAGGTACTCCAGATCTTCGATTATATTTTTCTACACCTTCGGTTACATTGTTCAAATTTTACCAAGGATCCCTAATTTTTTTTCAAAATGAAATGTAGCCTATGTCAAATTGGAAGAATGTAGCATTCTATTGGTGAAAGAATTTTTTAAATCGGCCCAGTACTTTTTGAGCCTATTCATTACAAACATACAAACATACAAAAATAGGTACAAATCTTTCCTCTTTATAATATTAGTGTAGATTTCAGCTCTCTGAGTTTATGGGAAGTACTAGTTCTATTCTGATGATCGTGAGTGAGTGAGTGAGTGAGCGAGTGTCATAAATGCGAAACTTTGGTTTCGCTTAACTTCGGAACTAAATGACCTACAGACTTGTAATTTTGGATTTTAAGTATGTGATTATAGCTTACTGGAGGTTCTCAAATAGGGGCCTGAAAATGCGGCGAAATGGTTCCACTAAAGGATGGTAAGGCAGTGTTTGCTTCGCGCTCGACTTGGCGGGGGCATTGCCGTGCCCCCCGATTCAATAAACCAACTAACACTGTTACTTTATGGTTGACAATGGAACTATTTAATTACTACATGGACTGTTTCCAGTCTAGCAGTACAATAACGATCGACTTGTGCTTTGAGTTGATGCCTTATGGCATTAAGTCAGCCTTTTGTACATTTTGTTTTTGTTGTGCATTAAAGTTAAATAAATAAATACCCAGTCCCTAAGTGACGATGATTTTCGGTTCATTAGGCTTATTAAATTTTAACGACGTCACAGTTAAAAAAAAATTATGTATTGGAAACTATTTACTATTTCTGATGTAATTTCATTTCTCATTACTGCACCGCAGAACGCAACATGTGCGCTAACAATATAGACGTGTTTTGTTATCAGTTGTTGTTATCTTGCTCATAGCTATTTAAGTACAAGGAGTGTGAGTGAATACAAATAATTACTATCGCTGCGACGACATTAAACACTACTTATTTGCATTACATTCGGCATTCGCGTCCGGTTAAGGTGATGAAAACGCAAATTGTTGTAAAATTTATTTTGGTTGTGTTGTTTGTGATTTTCTGTAAAGGTAATAAGACATTTTAACATTATTTCTTCCTTGCACGCCCGTAATAGAATAAATTCCTATATTCTCTATATCTCCCAATTATATAAACAATAATGGTGATAGTGATAATCCTGCAAAAATAGATGCCAATGACTGATAATATGGGTGGCAACAGAAGGGGCGTTTAATCTATATCCGTCTTGTAGTTTATATACTATTATTTCAACTATCAGTCTTAGACAATTTAGCCAAGGGACCTCGCAAGGCACGCATTCCTTTCTGCCAATGCATATGACCTAAAACCGTGAGTTAAATCATAACGGTTTATAAAAACCAGTTCGCCGCGATATCGTGTGTCATTTTGCTTTAGTCCGTATCGCGAAAGCGATCTCTGCAAAAATGGTTAATCGTGCTGTATTTACCTTCAAACGGCTATCAAAAACTTCAAATTTCACTAAAGACGGATTTTTTTATCACATTTAAATAATTTTCTTCACAATTAATTTATTATTTACTACACCAAAAACATTTTAAATGAATAAGCTTTGTAACAGACATAACGTAAACATTTCAAAATTTTACATCATGGCATTCGTGGCAGTGTTGCCGACAGCATGTTGTGATTTTATTCGGATATCTCATCTGGAGACTTCCGATACTGTTTACAGTTTCCGATTTTTCCTTTTGAGGTAAGGAACTCTGAAAATATAGTAACACTCGAAGTCCGGGACTATAAAGTGTAATTCCTGGACACGGGACAAGACACGTAATTCCAGGACAATCCCGAATTTCCCAGCCATCTGGCAACACTAGACCCGTCTCCCCCCGCTAAAATTGGCAGAAAAAATTGTTAGGTGATAATACGGCTTGGCATCTCAATGTAAAATACTCAAAGCTATCAGTAGAATTGTCAGATTTTTAAAGTGCTGTAAGATTGTACTTTAAACTAGTGTGTTTTCGTGTCTAGCATGCATTCATTCTACAGCCATGCTCATGAACTAACGAGCACTTCACAGTTTAATTTGTTTTCTTTTTTATTATATGCTTATAAGCGACTAGCGAACGCGCGCGACTTCGTTCACGTAAAACTAGTAACCTATGTCCATCAGGAATATTGTAGTTTTCTATCTGTGAAAGAATTTTTGAAAACGGTTTAGTAGTTCCAGAGATTATCCCCTACATACAAACAAACTAACAAACAGGTTTGCTGGTAACTTTTCGTGGCTGGAAATTAAAAAGAGCAAAACCGGTTAGCATGGTACTTAAATAAAAGATTGTAATTATTTCATCATTCTCCTACCACTTTTTCCCGTTTCTTAATTTGAGATAAGCTTTGACCATGATCTCAGATTTAGCAGGTCAAGTTATTAGGTCATCTGACATCCGTAACGCCAGTTACGGGGAGACCAGACCGGTAGGATCATGGTTACACTTATTTTTTACATAAATGTGTAGGTTTCCTCACGATATTTTCAAGCAAGAGCGTTGATTACAATGGTGCTTAGGTACTGTTTATTACACGCCATGTAGCAATAAGTTTTTTCCAACGGCCACTACCGCTGGGGATTGAATTTGAATCGGTACTTCGCCATCACGAGTCCAGCCTTCTAGCTACTAGGCCACCAGCGCTCTACCGTAAAACAATTCTTATACTTACATATTTTATTTTTATATTCGTTATTATCTACTCGGTTTCAGATGCAACTTCGATGAAGATAGAGCAGCGGCGTTGTCGCCAAGATTGTGAGACCCTCTGCCAGACCAGAGGCGCAAGCGGCGGTATTTGTCTTCACAGTACCTGCAAGTGTTCATCTGTCATCGATTCCTGACATTAAATAAATGTAAAAAAGATCTTAATTTGTTTTAATGCTTAAGGAGAACCGAACCTCACTCATGAAACGAATAGTTGCAGACAAACAACTTGAGGATAAATCGAATGGCGGGGGTAAGTTTGCGCATACACATTTGTACTAGAAACGGCTACTGCGCAGTCAAGGTCAATGCTCAAGTTGTTTGCCGGGAACTGTATCTGTGCGTATTTAGTGCATTCCGGGAATCAAACATAACCAAACTCTTGCTTTTGTTGCATTGTTGTGTTCCAGTGGAAAATTACTGGCACAAGAGATATTCCATTTTAGCCCTCTGGGTTGGCAACGCATCTGCAATCGTCTTGGTGTTGCGGCTGTCTACGAGCTGTGGTGATCGTGGTGATCCAAAATTTCGTACAACTTCACTAATAAAATATTTGTGCTGCATACGTAGTTAAAGCATACGTAGTTAAAGCTAAATAAATAAAATATAAGGAATATGTATATTAGGTAATGAAAAACTAAATCCGGAGCTATTAATTTAAATTGAACTGAAATGTATCAATTTCAATGGATATCCAGTTCATGTCACATGTTCATTCAAACTTGTCTTGCCAAACTTCATGTTTGGTTTGATGCATTCAGGATTGTCAGGATAAGAGGCTCAGTCGAAGAGGTAAAAAAGGTACACGACCCTTTGTCACAGAATAAATAACGTACAGAAACTTCTCTTTTACTACCGCGATTGAACCAATTCCAACTTTATTCACACGAACAAAAAGTTCGTATTACCTTATACACCATGCGCCAGGCGGCGTCAGTCAAAAGGAATGCGCCGCCCGCGCCCGCCTTCCCCTCGCTACTTCCGGCGACACGCTAGGGTTGCGCGGCATTCGTTTTTAATTACACTGACACGGTGGGGGCGAGCGAGCGAGCGCACGGCAAGCCGACAGCCTACTGCGATTTGCCTATGCCATAGGCAAGGCGGCCGAGCGTACCTACAGTGCGGAGTGGAACCCCCTGCCTTTGTCAAGGGACTATGATATTGTACAGTCAAGGAATTAAATTTCCAACCCACCTAAGGTTCAATAGCATATAGCAAACTGTCACCATAAGAGCTATAGAGCAAGACGTTAGTTTGACATATCGACCTTAATGCATTGCGAATGTCAGACGACATTTCAACGAAATGGGTAGGGAATTAACTTCCTTGACTGTACATACTTTTTTGAATGTTTACCTATTTCTGCAGCTAAGTGAAATAAATAACCCGAGGTTTTATAAGTACTCTTCTGAATCGATACGAATAAAGCTAAATAATGTGAGGAGGTCCATAACAACAAACGGAACAAATTACCTTGCTTACCTTACTAACACACTGCCACTGTACAGTCAAGGAAATCCAAACACGTACCACCGTAGAACCTAGTTGAAGAGACATACGCATGATATTTGTATGACATACCGTGGCGTTTAACCTGTCGCGTCATTGCGACAGGGTTCTAAGGTGGTACGTGAATGTATTTCCACACTGTACACGTGCAAAGCAGCGTGTAGTTTTACCCCCTTATTCATAAAAAATAACAATCTTTTTAGCTAATAAATGTTATGTCCCTTTCATTTGAGGGCAACAACCACAATGACAGATAAAGACATAAAACATGTCAACTAACAAACGTTTACGCAGCGTTTATGAATAAGGGGGTTAGTGTTTAGAGGTGGTGGTTTGTAGTTGAGTCTGTGTGATGTGTTGTTTCGTGTGGAAGCGGAGGGGGGTGGGTTTTTGCATGAAAAATATATTCATGTACGGTTTCAAATATACCATCAATACTGGTATTGGAAGCCCTGTATATCAAACACAGGCATCTGTTTTACACGTGCACAGCACTGGTTTCGCGGAGTAGCAAGGTAATTTGTTGCAGTTTATCCGGATTGTGTGTTTCGTAATGGCACCTCAGGTCATTATTTGAGTCGATGCTTCGTCCATTAGCCGATGTAATTTGCATACGACAATGTTGAATGGATCGATGGTGATTGATTTGTGTTTGCAAAGCAAATGGTTCGAATCTGACATTGAGGATGTCCAGTGTCCATTGAAGTAAGTTTCGTGCTGTGTTATGTTACTGAATTAAGTTATCAGTATCTAAAAAAGTTAGGCGAAGCTTCGTCATTGACGACCTAGTGGTTAATGACCCTGACTACGAAATTACAGTTTCCGGGTTAGATCCCCGTCAGGGATAAATGTTTGTGTGATGGCTGATGAATAAGAAAGTTTGTACCTGAATCCTGGATGATTTTAACTATTCAAGTATGTATATCCGTTCTCTACACATTGCTTAGGTATAGTATAATTCTCTTAATCATAAACGCTTCGTAAACCTTTGTTAGTTAACAGTTGGTATGTTTTTATCCGTCGTTGTGACGTTGGGCTTCGAACACTGACCTATAAGTAATGGACTTCTAGTCAGCGTTTAAAATATGGTCACATCAAAAGTCGAGCAAAAGTACAACAAATTGACAATCGCTCACGCTGTCAGTCTTTCGGACCGACGGCGCTGCTGTCAATACTATTCTTTTGTAAAAAAAAAACCTATTTGCAACGAAACTTAATAAACTATTATTTTATGCAGTTACACATAAAGTTGTAAATCCAATGACTATAAATGGTAAACTAATAATTTGCATTTGTAACATTGGCGTCGACAGGTTTTTATTTTTTTAACATAGGGATTTAGTAATTCAAATAATTGCCATTTGTTGTCCAGTGGAGTCAATGCAGTTGGAATAAATTGTGCAGGAACCTTTGTATACCTCGTTTGATAAGTTTTTCAGATTTAAGAGTATCAATCACAAAGTAAGCGCAGTAGTGGTGAAAAGTTTCATAATATGCCAGCTAGGTGAGGCAGAGAAGCAAGTTTTAAAGCAAATTTGGCGCAGCCAGGTGCAACATACAACAAATGGGCGCCGTTCCGTGAATATTTGTTTCCCGCTATGTTGCCCGGGCAGGTGTTGTCCGCAAAATGTAAGGCTCGAATTAAATTCATATTCCACTTTTTGGATTTTCGTGCAAGTGTAACTCAAAATATTCGAATTTGACGGCGAATAGCGAGCGTATTATTTTATGTTGTTTATTTTTAAAAGTGTAACACTCTTAGAAGACGGCCCAGGTGTAATTTATCTCTTCCAGCGTCCCTTTTTTTCTTATACCAAAAATACTAGTAATTGCACCGGCTGTCTTCCTCTCCACGCTGAAACACAACAGCGCAAGTACTGCTGCTTAGCGGCAGGATTAGCAAACAAGTAGCAATATGGACGAACATTGCACAAGGTCCTACCACCTGCGACCCCTGCCTAACAAGTTTCATAAAAAAGAAACGCAAAAAGACATAAACTAAACTTGGCCAATCAGTGCCACAGGTCAGTTTCTGCTTTACGTAAGATCCCACACAGGCTGAATACCGTTCAATTCTATTGCAATGGACAGTCTCACCCGCTCACAATAGGAACTCGCTTCGTTCAACACATTGGATTCCAAAGTTAAGTTAGCATTAAGATATTTCAGTTGCCGCAGAAAGCAGCAGTAGTGGTGTGGCTTCTTAATAGAGGTTGAATTGAAATGAACAAATGAAACATTAACAAATGCTAATGCTACCAGTATTATGGAAGCACCCTGCCATGTTCATTGACCTCACTAACTCATCCAAGGCGACTCAGTGCGCTGACAGACTTGAAGGCTACAGTAAATATACGAACAGCATGAATGTTTTAAATGGTGGAGTTAATTCCTCATCCCACTCATTTAACGTGATGAAGAGGTAAACATATTACTTAGCATTATTGCCGACTGTGATCTAGACACAATAGTTAGTTTCTATTGTTATTACAGCTACAGCCGTTAACCTCCAGCGTAAGTGTTAGAGGTTTCAACCATCAGGTCTATTCATATACTTATTCAATTTTGTTAAATAAAGTCAAAATAAATTATACAATTGTCACACCTTTTTACAATCAACACATCATCATCTAACGGTAATAACTGTCGAATTGGCCAACGATCTGTCCTCTGCCTTACAACGTTGAGTATGTACATGTTAGAGCCCTAATACAAATAGGGACACTATCACTAGGAGCTTAATACTGAGATTTTTAGTATGGTCAACCCCAGGATCCCGGAATTGAAATCTCTACCCACCACCATACCAACAACTGTGGACCATGACGTCGCTAGTGAAATAGGGCCCTTATGGCACCTTGGGGCAATTCGTGCAGTTTAACGGCGAACGGTTTACTGTTCCCACTATGACTGTGAGAGTACTGCGGCAGCAAGAAACGAATTAGGCTGAACTTCACCGCTAGATTCAGAACTCTGCTCTTAGCTCTCTTACGTAATACAGCTGGAGTGGTTTGATTAAATTGTGCGGATATATCTTTTGAATATGGGTACTTTATTTGGGGTATTTCATGGGACATTTAAGGAGTGTCTAAGGGAATTTTCATAAACGTAACTTAACTTGATCAGTAGCAACAGATAGCCTATGTGGTTGGTTATCACAATATGGCATCGCAAAGTAGTACTGGGATATCGTAATATCCACACCTTAACTGCATGAACCTAATAATAACACCCGCATGACCAATTATTTCACAAAAAATGTGTAACAAACCGATCATCATCATCATCAGCTTATGATCGTCCACTGCTGGACATAGGCCTCTCCCATGACACGCCACTGAGCACGATCCTCGGCCACTCTCATCCAGCTCTTGCCAGCCGCCCTGCGAAGATCATCGCTCCACCGAGTCTGAGGATGTCCCACGCTACGTTTGCCGATCCGTGGTCTCCACTCAAGAACTCGTCTACCCCAACGGTTATCGGTTCTTCGGGTTATATGGCTGGCCCATTGCCACTTCAGCGTGCTAATGCGGTGGGCTATGTCGATAACTTTGGTTCTCTGTCGGATCACTTCGTTACGGATTCGATCTTTTAGAGAAACTCCGAGCATAGCCCTTTCCATAGCACGTTGAGCAACTTTAAATTTGTGGACCAGCCATACAGTGAGTGTCCATGTTTTGGCACCGTATGTCATGACGGGCAGGACGCACTGATTGAAGACTTTCGTCTTTAGACTCTGTGGAATTGGCGATGTGAAGACTTGACGCAGTTTCCCATACGCTGCCCATCCCAGCTGTATTCTTCTGTTGGCCTCTTTCTCGAAGTTGTTTTAACAAACCGATACATTTCACGAATTGGTCATTTGGTAAAATGCTTTCATATCCGAAACTATGAACTGTTTAGGATTTGGAAACTCTCGCGTAGAACCTTAAAGATTAAGTTAGGTTTGTTTCATAAAAATCCCGAAATATTTAGTTTTGATAAATAAAAGCATCTTGCCAAATGATCAGTTAGTGAAACGTTTTTTTGTGAAATGATGGTAAACCTGACATCTTTCAGCATATAGTTGAAGTTTTGAATGAGAAGTTTAAGTCCCAAATTATCGGGTGTAGTCTTCGAGACGTTATGCTCTGTCAAATACGGTAGTTGGTATCGCTGACCAGGTCCCTATTTCACTGAGCTGACAGGCGCCATGTGACAGCAACAATTGGGCATACTTTGCCAACTCGAAGAGTTTTTTATTGTTTTGGCTTAAATAGTGGATAAGTAATTGAGTTTGGTAAGGTGAGTACATTACAAATGAGATTTCACTATAAATGAATTGATATACCATACCGATTAAGAAACAATAATAATTTTACACGTAGTATCTAAAGTTCATAAGAAAGAGAACGTTACATTTTACATCTGAAGCAATGGTGCTGAAAACTCGAGAGAATAAATATATAAGAATATTTATTACACAATGACGGCTCAGTTTATATACAAACATATTAATAATAACATACTAATAGTTGAAAACGTTCCAATATGATCGGATAAGCAAGCCTATTGTCGAGCACCGCAAACGTGGTCGCAAGTACATAACTTTGTTAGGAACACAATTTAAGTTGAACGTTGGCGGGTATGTTCACCGCGACGGCAACTCCAGAAAGTAACTTAACTCTAACCAGTTCCCAAATGTATAATTTCAACGACTTCTTGGAGTGTAATGTAGAGAAAAGTTACACAAAATCATAATGTGATATTACTCTTAGAAATCAAATGGCATAAAACTTTGAAGTTGTTGTAAATAAATTAGCCTCCTATCTTACGGCAGTCGTATAAAAAAGGTATTTTAGAAATTGTAGGAATACAAAATTACAAAGGAAGAAAAAGTTCTTTTTGATTTAATGTTTTAATATTAAATCAAAAAGAACTTAAAGTATTAAAAAACAAACGCGATTAAGTGGTGCGCTCCGAACATCATACAATAGTAACTTTACGTACTTTTTTTGCATGGAGCGCGATGGAGCATATCCCGGGATTTGCCCGCTGTCATTTTTATACTCGCGATATTCCAAAGAATAATGATTGGAATCTTATAATATTTCACAAATATAATCGTGAAGAGAAGGAATAACGCCTTACGATTCACCCAACATTATCTTGAAGACGACAGGGGATAGGTTGGACTGGTCTTCTTTGCATCACTGTTACGCTACATGCTCCTTACACATAGTGTATTTTGTTTTACTAACTTTTTAATTCTGAACAACTCTATTCAATTTAAACAAATATCATTTAACTTAATTTAATTGCTCGCTTGCACTGACGATTGCAGTCTGCTGATTCTTTCGCACGAAAACAACTCACAATTTAAGCCTATTAAAATCTGACATTTTTATGTATCTAGAATGTGAGGTGCATCTCGCATGAACTGAAAATTGAGGATCAGACCATTTATGCAAAAATCATCATATTATTCATGCTTACTTGTTTTAAGTTGTAAACAACATTGTAACCATCAAAACATTCCTTGCTGTTTAAATAAAATATTCTAAAGTGATTATTTATACATCAGTTCTACATTTACATCCTCATATGTACATATGTACTCGTAGTTTATGTGACAAATAGTGAAATATTAAGTTAGTAATAAAGTTTACATGACAAACAAGTACGACTGAAACAAACATTACGCGAATTTTTACTCGGATGTGAAGTACAGTCAAGGAATTAAATTTCCAACCCACCTAAGGTTCAATAGCATATAGCAAACTGTCACCATAAGAGCTATAGAGCAAGGCGTTAGTTTGACATATCGACTTTAATGCATTGCGAATGTCAGACGACATTTCAACGAAATGGGTAGGGAATTAAATTCCTTGACTGTACATATACGGAAGTATTTTGTCTAAGTTTATATTATAAATTGCAACAAATTAAACTATACGAGAAGATATAACTGCACACTCAACATAAAATAGTACAGTTAACAATTATGAATCTAAATCTGTCACTTTTATATAAACGACGACGCCATTGTCATATGTTTTTTTTATTTAATCGCGTACTGGACCCTGCTAAATCTGCAAATCAAAAACAATGTCCATGGAATTGCTTTGTTATTATTTCTTAGTTTTGTACTTTTTACAATTTACAATGGTCGAAAATACAATAGCATAGGAATCTTAGAAGCTGACAAACAGTACTATTACTATACCTTCTTAGTCGTATAACCCAACGCTTTTAGATATTGCCGTCTAGATGGTGTTATTTTGAATTCAAGATTTTCAGCAAATTCAGCAAACTTTCCGACTTTTTACCACAGCTATGAACCTTAAAGTGGATGAGTTTGTCAAGAACGTAAACAGTGAAATCGTTTAGTTTGTTGGTTTAGGATTGGGTGTCGTCATCGGTTGACACATCAGCATCCAAACTGACTCGGGACTTCACAAAATGTATGGACGTGAATCACGTTCCTTGGTATTAACATTGATCTGTTGTTTCCCTACCTTTACTATGATTGTAAAATTTAGATACAAGTGTCATGAAAAAAATAACTAAGGAAAATTTACATTTATATAAAAATAATAATTACTTACTAGCCCAACTATAATAATAATAACCACCGGTAGCTTGAGCCCTGCCCCGCTGCCGGCGGCACTCTAGGTTAGCTTTTTATAATGTTTCTATATTTTGTATTGATATTGTTTTATGTATTACTTTTATAAAAATATTGTAAAAACCTAGCCTAAGATTTAAAGTAAATATAAATGAATAACTTATTTTCAGACTATAAAGGCCTATAGATAAATACCTTACGGACTAACATATATAAAAATATATAACAAAAATGTAGATACCATATATATTAACATACACACATATACCTACAACTTAAAACTATTTAATGATAACCTATTAGCAATACTTGCAATTAAACTACTGATAAGTTCAAATTACGTTCACATACTTTAGTATGTTATTATGTGCAAGTATTGTTCATTTATAGTCGACGAAGCAATTGCTGAACTACTTTAAACCTTATCCCTTAGTGGTACGGTCGAAAAGTGGTAGCAATCTCTTGGTCGACTATAGATTTTTTAAGTTTTATGACGACTTCAGAAAATTTAAAGGCGACAATAATTTTTTTTGTGTAAATAGCCGAGTCAGTTATATCGGTCAATTAAAGATAGAGATAGCGTCGGAGAAGTACATTGAGTACACATGAAGTTATTTTTTATTTATGTTATTTTATTTATTTGGGTTAATAAACAATCACAACAAGTAGATTTGTAACTTAAAACAAGTCGTAAACATTTAAATTGGTGTGACCAACACCGTTAACCACCTATAAAATTATTATTATAGGTACACTAGTTATTATATGTATGTTATTATAGTACACTTGAAATAAACCCAGTTAACTCTCAGAGTAAACAGATTTAGGTCATCTTCAGGACATCCCCTGTCCCAGTTAACCTAATATGTACTCAGTTAATAGCTTTTATCACTGATATACATATACAGGGTGTCCCAAAACCCTTCAAAAAAACATATACAGGGGGGTAGTGTAAGTGATTGCGAACAACCCTATGTATTTTTTTTTTAATTTGGTTGTGTTTGAAAATTTTAATAAAAAATAAAACATTTTACTTGCGCCTAGTGCCTCTCCAACTCAATATAAAAGATGCATGTAAAATGTCATCATACAGTCATTCAGAACAAAATGTTTTAAACATAGAGCGAACGAATGATAACCAAGACCGAGTCTTGTCGTTTCTTGTCAAGCCTCTGTCAAGCGGATCAACATCAAAATGTTTTTCTATTATTGTTGAGTTGGATATTGCGTGAATTTTACTGATTTACGAATTGCTGACTTCAGTGGAACTCGATGGGTTACCATTAAGTGGCGAGAAAGCGAGCGCGGGTGTTAATAAGATGTCTCATCAGTAGGCTTTTATCCAAGGCCTTATTATAAGTATAATATTCGTGTTATGTTGAACGTGCGTGGCGATTCTGACCTTTGTTGCGGCCCTATGATAATCAGCGTTATTGTATCTATCTACAAGTGCGCACTAGAAAATACCCTCTTGATGTCTCAGACATGGGCTTTAGTATCATATTTATGCTGATAAGGAAACCATTTAGAAATGCGAACACCACAGATTTTACCTGTGCTGGCGAGAGACACCTGGCGATCTAGATGTGTCTTGTTCAGGACTGTTTTAAAACGAAGATGAGAGGATAAGTCCATCCTTCTTTAGTCAGTGGCAAGAAAAGGTCGCGTTTGCTTTCGATAGCGACTACACAGAAACCAAAACTAAAATCGCGTGATCATACCTGCAGACACAGTTGGAAGGGATAGAAATGAACATTCTAGGGAGTGAAGAAAGGGTGCATGGGGGAAGCCTCGAGCAACTTGTTCCTGGGCAGGACTGATGCCACTATGGGAAGATGGGTAGAAAGAAGTCATTATCAGGAAATATCTTAACAGTTCTACTAGTTTCAGATGAAAGTTATATTCGCATTTAATTAAATGAATAAAGTCTACGTTTCAGTTTTATTCGCAAATAATTAGCAGACAATTGACGACGAGTGTCGTAAGAAAAAGACCCGTTTACTGTGTATTTGTTAGTCTGCCGTTGAGAGTAGCTTCGCAAGGCCCAATGAAATTAGTAAATTTTAATGCTGTTATTTTATGTTAACGCTAGCTTATAACATACTAATAAAGTTTAATAACTACAATATCTGAAGATACATAAGAGAATATTATGTGATCTATCTTTAAAAATTGCCTTAATTCTCCCAGCATTTTGTCACTGGTGCAATGAGATTTAGGTAGTTACCTATGTTAGAGATGTTTATCAAATGCTATGTTTGTTAATTGTGAGAATAATTTATATGATTTATTAATTACGACTCTCCAAAATACTAAATATCATATCTTTCTTTCTCCGGAAAATACATTTACTGAGTAAAATCTGCGTATATTTTATAAAACATTAAAACACACGAACACTGATCTTTTCCTTGTATTTTTATTTCAGAAAGAATGATCAAAACTGTTTAAGTTTTAGAGGAGGCAAAACGAAACACTGAAACCTCGATCTGCACCATTTAATAAACATAATTTACCGCTTAAGGTGTAACTGTTCTTTTCATGCTCATTTTCAATGACTTCACCAATAAGGTGCAATGGCAATAATTTGCCACAGCTTTAGTGGTAAAAACAGGATTTTTGACTAGAATTGTATAGTAGTTATCTTTTACTAACATAGCGGCGGTGGTGCAAGCCCCTGCGCCACCTTAGCCCCATCGATGCACGCGGGCCTTTTGCCACCGCACTTAACAACCGCACGACCCAGGGGGTCGCGTGTCCGTTGCTGAACGCAGGTTGGCCAAGCCTCGCAATCGTTTACACTTCTTTTGCGTGCCCCCACACCCATGCACTGGCCTTAATCGTCATCCACGTCCGAAACTGTGTGCTAATCAAAGTCGCTGCACCCGGTCTTCAACCACCTGCACTGCCTAGCAAGGTTATATTTATCACCACCATTAATCGACTTAAATAAGAATGGTGGATCTTTTTATTAACATATTTATTGTTTTAATGGGATGATGAATACTGTAAAAAGTTTCACAGGGGGTTTTTCATACTTTGGTCGGCCTAATACCACTGTATGTGGTGAATGGATGGAAAAGTTGGAACATTTTAAATAAATCCTCTTTTATGTCACTATCTTCTTTGGTCGATCGACAAGGAACTTGTACCTGGCCATGACAGAATGACAGTTACACTTTATATTGTACGTCAATCAGAGTAAGCAAATGGGCTAATGCAAAACGAAGAAGATTGTTTATAATAGTATAATTTTTATTTTAGTTTAAACTCTATTGAAAGAAACCGATCAATACTTTAATGACATCTTCAGATAACTTTACTTAATAGTTGATTGGTCAAAATATCATTTTTTGACTGTTCTTTTCTTTTACTGGAGTACTGAACCGACCTTGTTAACGTTAATTCCTTATGACGTCGAGCTCAACGCTGATGCGCTTAGGAATATCAGAACTGATGTGGTAAGTATTCTAGCAATACCTCTATGCAACTAACCACCATAACCCCTGTTGCAGCAAAACGTACCGACAGGATGATAGTTACATATTCATTATCATGAATGTGCATGTTTCCTTACGACACTTTCCCTCACCGTAAAAGCGTTCGTTACTACAGCAATAACAAAAGTTAGAAAAACTTATTAGTCATGGCGGCTGGTTGAGGTTCGAATCCTTCCTTGCACATTCTAACCCCCGGGAAGGGATTAAAAAAGAGTTTTAGTAAATTCAAAGTCAGACCCAATCTTACTAGTCTACTAGCGACCCCCCCTGACTTTGCACGGATGTAATTTACCACCGAAAACTTAATTAACATGTATCGTACATAAAAACTCTCTGTACAAAATTGCCTAAGTGACAGTCAAAACCGTATCCATACCGTTGCGTGGTTTAGAAGAAGTAAGAAGCCGGAGATATGAGCTCAAACAGGAACTAAGATGGAACTGGATGGAAAGATAAAGATATGCTCTTGTCCTTTTGCTGCATCCTGTAGGATAAGATCAAGCATCTAAAAAAGGACATCCCTTTCATTACCATAACTTATTTTACATATTATTCAAAGTCAGACATTGAAACTCATGTATGTATGTATGCATGACTCTTTATTGTACTAAACACATAAAATAACAGATAACAGGACAAAACAGATGTACAAAGGCGAACTTATCTCATGTTGTTTATGTTCAAAATAATCGATACCTATTCATAAAGATTTTAGGCCATAATTGTAAATAATTAAAAAGTTAATAAATTGTAAATAATAATTGGCACTATGGATAATCAATCATCCATAGTGCCAAATATTATTATAATTTATAAGAGTCATAAATTAAACTCGTGTTTATGTTTATTATGGCATTTTTTATGCATATGCGAATGCATTAAAGAACATAATTAAAAAAGCGACCATGTTCATCCCTGTTTTGTCCGTCCGTCCGTCCGTCTGGTCGGCATTCCGTCCGTTCTTCCGTCCGTACGTCCGTCCGTCTGTCCGTCCGTCCGTCCGCAGACCGCCGCTCATCCGTTCGTCCGTCCGTCTGTCCGTCAGTACGTCCACCCATCCATTCGTCCGTCCGTCCGTCCGCCCATCCGGCTGCCATCCGTCCGTCCGTCCGTCCGATCGACCGACCGACTGACGGATCCACCGGCCGCCGGCCAGCCCGTCTGTCGATACACCCGCTACCCATCCATCCCTCCGCCCGCTTGACAGACCGACCGTCATAATGGCGTGTCCGCCCATCCGACAATCTGGCGTTAGTCCATCCGCCCACCCATTCGTTCGTCCGTCCGTCCGCACGTCTGCCCGACAGACCGACTGACCTAATGGCCGCCGTCCGATTGCACTTCTGTCAGTCTGTCCGTCTGTACGTCCGTCCGTCCTCAGGCCCCATTCATCCGTTCATCCGTCCGTCTGTCTGTCAGTCCGTCCGCCTATCCATTCGTCTGTCCGTCAGTCCGTCCACCCGTCCATTCGTCCGCCCATCCGGCTGCCGTCCGTCTGTCCGATCGTCCGATCGACCGACTGGTAACCTGCCAGCCGGCCAGTCCGAGCCCGTCTGTCGTCACACCCGCTGCCCATTCATCCGTCCGCCCGCTCGACAGACCGACCGTCATAATGGCCTGTCCGCGCGTCCGTTCATGCGTCCATCTGGCGTCAGTCCGTCCGCCTACCCATTCGTTCGTCCGTCCATCTGTTTGACTGACCTAATGGCCGCCGTCCGATTGCACTTCTGTCCGTCCGTCCGTCCGTCCGTTTGTTTGTCTGTCTAAAGTCCTGAACTAATTTTCGAAATTCCATTACCCTACGCCATTACCAAAGTTTTGCTATTGATAAGACATTGTGTTACATTAATAAAACGCACATACTAGACAATAAAGGGTTCTCTTAATTCTCCAACACAAATCCACTACATATTATGGTATGGTGGTGAAGTTAATGATTTTTTTTTTAATACAGGAAGGCTAACATCGAAGATGGAATACCTCTTGTGCCAGTATTTTCACCGGCTTTCTTGCTCTCCACGCCAGAACTCAACACTGCAAGCACTGCTGATTAGCAGCTGGATTAGCAAGCAAAATGATGGTGGTCATCCAGACGGACCTTGCACAAGATCCAACCACTTGCAAAACCTAAACCTTGCATCACAATGTTATCGTTTATTTAGTGCACATAGTACTTGTCTCCGTATGCAGCACACAACCATCGCCGCACCGCTACTAGTCACCACCTCTGCTTTAAGACTGCAGCGACCGGCGAACGACACGCTACTCGCAAATGCCGATGTGTAATGACTTTGTTTGGGATTCCTTTATTAACTATCTAAAAAAACTTTTAACCGTCAGTTTTCACTGTTCAGTGTTAGTTCAGTTTTAACTGACAGTGAAAGTAGGAGAATCTTATGTTGCACAGAATCAGTTTTGACTGTCAGTTAATAGTGATCGTGTATAGCTCGCATAAGGTTGTATAGTACCTCGTCAAGCGGCTACGCTCGCGCCATCTTGCGAGCGATGGCTAGGATAGCTGCGAGACACAATTGTAGCCCACGCTCGCTGTTAGGCCAACCTGTCTTAGTCGCTGCCTTACTACCGTTAGCATCATCTCCTACGCTGGCCACATGGATCACGCAACTCGACACCCGCATCCTAATGTACCAGTGTCGGTCGAGAAGGTGCATATCACGTTAGCATTCCCGGACATAGTGCTAGGCGAACGAACGCGACGACGACTACCATCGCGTCGTCGTCGCGTTTGTCACCGACCCCGCTGTGTTAAGAACTCGTGCAGCGGTGGTGCAGACTCTTGCGCCACCTTGTGGTCCTCACTTTCTGTCACGCAGTCACGCGACATACTTAAACCACAAACCAATAGGGCTGTCGGGCACCACTGTGCTCATATTCATCACGGAAGAGAGTTCTAGGCTACTTTGTTATAGTTTATCGTCGTCATATGTGGCGATGTCGTTTGAATCTCGTCTGTAACTGCCATCCGCCGAAGCCATCTTAGTGCATGTGCGCACGGTATTTGCAGGGGCGTAGCGAGGTACGGGCAGGATACACGCGCCCCCCCTAGAAGATGCAGTTAATTAGCAGGAATGCTCACGAACCTTAAAGCAGGTATTTTAGGGAGGTACACTTTTCTTCGCCTGCCTTCCCATAACAGAATCCTGGCTACACCCTTGGTACGTTGTGGGTAGGTTTGTGCCGTCTGTAATAACTCGCATCTCTGCAACGAGCTGCAACGCTTACTACGCGGTCAACACCGCAAAAAACCGAGCATCCCATTTCTGCGCCCACAGATGCAGCAACAGTACCGATGTCGTCGAAGCCCTGCTCATCCTATAGAGGGTTTTACATTCGCTGCAATGTACTTTTTCAACAAATTACTTTATGTAACCGCACAGTGCGAAAGTACGTCAAAACATGTATTGTCGTTTTGAAGTAAAAATTGATACGCTTGTTAAATAAACCAATTTTATACAACCACAATCATTATAAGACTAACTAGCGCACTATGGGATTACTTTTTGAGAATAGGAATAAACAGTTTCAAAAATGTTTTTGTTTGTTATTTCTGGTAAACGCATTCACGGCCTCAAACACATAAGTGCAATAGGTTATTGCTTTGGAGGCGTGCCCGTTTGTTGACTCAACTTTTTAATCACACCTCGGGCAGCGCCTAAAACGCACATTTGTGTTTGGGGTAGGCAAGCCACGTAATCACCTCTAGCATTTGCGCGGCTTGTAACCTGCTCGAATCCGAGCTGTTACAATACGCGGGAATATATCCGGTGACTACGTGGCTGTACGCGTTAAAAAGCACTTCGTGAACAGAAAGCGTATATCTTTATATCCGCTTTTCTAACCAGTTTATGTTTGCGAAATGGATAGGTACTTTTTGTCCAATTACGTTTGTACTCAATATGTTTTAATGGCTCCTTTTTTAAGTTGCTTCGCTCATAAGACTCCTTTTACTGTTTATATTACCTAGCCGATGGAAAATGACACATTAAAGTTAGAGAGGGATAACAAAATAGTTATCTGAATCAGAAAGGCAAGCATGCGCCTTAAAATTTATCCGCCGTCATCGTTTATGCCCTCTTTCATATTGGTCTAATCAGAAAGAGATGCAAACTTATTGTATATTAATTACGTGTGCTAGTCATGCAGTTTGAGACAAGAGTTTGGCAACAAGAAGTTTTAGTAAATTGTTGTTGTTTCTGGTTACTGTCGTTTGAATGAACGAATCTACGGAACGAATGATTTAGATTTGATGACATTCATTTTAGAATCCTATTGCAATTATGATTAGTGTTGAGAGTTGATGGCCTTAAATTGTAACCGATATCTAAGAACTGTAAAAATGACGTCAGAGGGAATCCATTGTAAAGCTGGGAGGTACCGGGAGCAAACGTGTTTTAATACTTTCGTTTTTTTGATCCTACGTCGTCAAAAATTAAAATAATCAAAAAAGAAAAACACAGGGTTGTTCGCAATCACTCACTCTATCACGCTGTATATGTTTTTTTGAAGGGTTTTGGGACACCCTGTATAAGAGCGAAGAATTCTTGAAAATGCAATTAAAAGAAAAGCAGTCATGAACGTGCCACGGTGCGTTAGTGGCATTGTTTTCATAGTGCTGTGCCTGAACTGGCATGTTTTGTGCCAAATCATTGAGGATGGTAAGTATTTTTTAATTAATTTAATTTTGAATACGAGTACGCGATAGGCATTAGGTGCTTTCCTCCAAATAAGTATCATTTTGTTAATGCCGTAAACTTAGTAAATATACGTACTAGCGAATAGATAAACAAAAGTCTCGTTGGCACGCAACTTGTTTTTTCTGTCAAAGTTTTTTATTTAGTTTTTTTTTTAATAAACTTATAGATAATAATATAAGTCCATGGCAGGCCATCATCAGTCAGAGCTATGCTATTATGGTTGGAGTGATTTCCGACCCAGTAATTACTGGTCATTTTTGAACCTTTTTGTCTCTTTGACGAGAAGTGGTCAAATAATTTCTTGACCGACTATACAAAGAAATAACAAGAGAAAAAAATAGATAAGGACAGAATATATACTTAATAAATGATTAATATTTTATGCTAGTTTAAATTCGAGTACATCTTCTGCTGAACATAGGTTTTATCGTAACAATTATTTAATAAACGTAGAGAGCATGAAACCATAATTAATTATTCAAAACCAAATAAAACATTGTTTTTTAAAATGACAGCAATTACATTTTACTTATTATTTTCAGACGGTGATTACGCGCCGTCAAATGCGACCAGCGACAAGGCGTACCTCGCCGCCGTCGACGCGGGAATAATCAATCCCGACAAATATTCATTTGAATCATTTCTGAGAGACGAACAAAATGTCTTCAGAGACTCTTACCGGGAGTATGTCTCGATGAATGGGACTGAGCCGATTAATTACGAGGAGTGGCTCGTTATGAACAACTTTGGAATACTGCCCGATACACAGGAGTCTTTGTTCGCGAGGAAAATTACCAAGCGGAGTACTGCGGACAACAAGAGGCGGTTCGTTAATACCGTGAGGAAAGGGGACATATTGATTACGGGGAGGGGGATCGGCGGGCTCGTGGGGCACGCGGCGATCATGACTACTGACTACTGGGTTCTAGAGATGCCGGGGGGATCTGGCTGGCGAAACGGCATTAGAGACAACAACAGACAAGTTCCGAAACACAGATGGTTTGATATGCACGCCTCTGATTGGACAACCGTCTACCGTTGTCCGGATCGCGGCGCCGCCAACGCTGCAGCCAATTGGGCTGACCACACGTACTACAACCCGACTGGCGGAGCGAGGAAAACTAAGCACATAACCTATAAGATCACTACTGACTTACGATCCACAAACCCGAGCTACTGCTCTAAGCTGGTAGTGCAAGCCTATTACTATGGAACAGGAAGAAGACCAGTCATCAAAAACTTGTCTGGGGTAGGAGTGATCGTGCCGTCTATGATCCCTAACTTTTTCAATACAGGCTACAAGTTAGTTAACAAGGGAAAGTATTAATATCAACATAAATTAGCGTATACTAGCCTATCCTAAGGTTTAATTATGGTTTTGTTTAGTGTAGTTGAACTGTTAAAATTTTATTTACATCTGCAGTAAAGTAATAATATTAAATCCACAATTGACAAATGATAGCTTCTCATTTAACGTACCTATACTACCTCTTTGTATTTGTAATTTAAAAAAAACCAGCGCTGAGGTTAATTTATTGCATTTTTATTATGATGGTGTAGTGTATCCTATAAGAGTATAGTACCGATGCCTAGTAATAGTTGAAATAGGTCACTGAGGGCACAGCGATGTCATCACTGAGACTTATCAGGCCCGCCAGCAATCGCCGTTAGTAGCGCAACCCCTATGTTGCGCTGATCCTGTAACAAAACCGTCCCAATCAAACACCTAAAGTCAGAATCAACCAATTAGAAGAAATTACCTTGCTACTCCGTGAAATGGTTTCGCGAAGTAGCTTACCAGTAGCATACCGCGCAGTAGTTTTGTAGGTGGTAGGACCTTGTGCAAGGTCCATCCGGATCGCTACCAACATCTTGCTCGCTAATCCTGCTGCTAAGCAGCAGTGCTTGCACTGTTGTGTTTTGGCGTGAAGAGCAAGACAGCCGGTGCGCAAGAGGTCATCTTGTCCCTCGGGGTTGGGTGGGGTGTTGCGTGCGGGTGTCTTATGGGCGGTGATTATCACTTACCATCAGGTGACGCACTTACTCGTTTGCCTTCCTCTGTTGTATAAAAAAAAAATTAACCAAATATGAGATAAATATTGATAAATATTAAAACAAAAAGTAGGTAATAATTACCAGATCCCAGTAGGGCCAGCACAACAACTATCACAGCTGAAATTGACCACAGCTTCATCTTGAATGGCTTTAAACTCTCAGCGTCTGTATCGAAGATTAAAACAGTGCGTATGCTGTAACTCTACTCCAGTCGAACCTTTTATACATTTTCTACCGCGTATTTCTGTAAAATATGCTCCTACGCTCAATTTGAACTCAATTCAAGAATTTCATGTCAATTGACAGTCGCCACGCTTTTGTATCCCTAAATTTACTGTACATTGCTGCTGCACCATAGCTGACGGTGAACCCAGCCTTTGGTCATAACTCAATGGATAAGTTTGTAAACAGCGCAAATCCTTGAGGCTTATCAGTGTGTCCATAAATAATTGAGCCATCGATTGAGCCATCGAAATGTGACCTACTTTCGAAAACCGCATTAAAATCGGTATATATAATCTTTTAAGAGTTATAATCCCAATGTGCGCACACAAACAGACATATATTAGCTTCATACCTATTTGTAACACAGTTCTTTCTTGTCTAAAAGTAACAAATTTATACTAAGAAGTATTTTACTTCAGGGACCAGCACAGCTAAGTACCTACCTACTCCATCGAAATAATGAAAAAAAACTTTATATGCATCAGATTAAGTAATCGATTACATGCGACTGTGAAATAAGAATGTGAAATACATGTAAAAGAAATATTTATGCTTAAAAACATTATTAGGGCCAAAATTATTTTTAGTGCCTAAAAAAAAATTGAAAATGTGTAAGCACTTTTACAAAATTGTAGATGTCTCGCAATATTTTCCTAATAATATTACGTTAGTTCTCAACCGGGCCCCAATTTTTATTATGAATTTTCCCACCATCGTGGGTTTTTTTATTACAAAAAAATCTCATTCTGTATCCAAATTACCACTGCGTTACCAGTCTCCATGACTCCTCAAGAATAGTGTCCACTGCGTTACCAAACAATAGTTTTTTTCTTATTCTGACCCCAAATATTTTTATAACAGTCATCATTCGGGTATGCGTATGTCATTCCGAATTTAATGATAACATATTATTTTAAGAATATTAGGATAAATAAAAAATATGCGTTAAAATGTACAAGGGACATTTTTATAGGCATCCAAAAGAATTTTGGCCCATTATTTTACACTTGTTTAAAACAAAATCTATTACCGCGACCGTGAAGAGCTAGGAATTGTGCTAAAGAAATGTTTAAAGCAGTTTATTTATGATCTAAAAACGTTTCATTTACAAAGATACATTTTAGTTTACTAACAAAATAATTACTATACGTTGTTTAGAGGGTGGAAAACATTGCCGCTGTTTGTATGGAGAGCGCTTATTGAGGTTTGATACTCACTCCTCTTAACGACGGCCACGTTTAACCTTTACCTAATGTCCGTGAATATAATAAAATTATACGTTTTGGTCGAACGACAAGGCTACACCCGTGCACCCGTCGGATTGCCATGAGCGGCAGTTTTAGTGGGCTCCAAAATAATAATAATAATAATAATGGTTGGATCTAGGGTCAAATTCCGAAGGCGGTACTCCTGAACACAGCACGAATAGTCAGGAGATTCCTCTCTGCGGCCCTAACCACCGGTAGTTTGAGCCCTGCCCCGCTGCCGGCGGCACTCTAGGTTAGGTTTTTATAATGTTTCTATGTTTTGTATTGATATTGTTTTATTACTTTTTATAAAAATATTATAAAAGCCTAGCCTAAGATTTTAAATAAATGTGCAGAAAAAAAAAATGTAAGAGGCGTCGAATAATTCATAATTTATCTCAAACGCTGGAGAGAAGGGGCGCCAATATCAAGTTTCTGCCTCGGGTCGGGACCGGGGCTGGTCATCGGCCAATGATATGACCCTCAGTCCTATCATACTACCATATATATATCTAGACATGGAAATTGGAAATCATTAACCGATGCCTAGGGTACACCTCAGAGTCCATAAGGAAACCGCAACACTTGGGCAGACGGACAGATGCTAGGGCACGCCGAAGTTCCCGTACAAGATTAAATTTCACGACGTCAAAATCTGCAAGGAAAAGTGTAATTTTTCTAAGTGGCTGTGTGGAGAAAAACAATACCCTAGATACTTTATAGCATGAACGGCTCTAGGTGGGTCCAGTCCCGTCGGGCACGGCAAACATTTTCATGAAAATTAAATATTTCATTTTCAAATAATTACGCGTACGAGTATATATAACCCAACTTATAGTACAACTACTAACGTAGTTGTTGTTACGCAATCAATATATTTTTAACTTAGGTGCAACGGTTTCTGTAACAATAATATAATAATAGCCCTATTTTTGATTCGCAATCTCCAAATTAAAATGTTACATAAGCTATGACACTTCTCCAGTTAAGACGAATCTAACGACAAAACATTAAACAAGCGTTTAGGCTACAAAACGTGCCAAAGAAATGGGCATACATACATTCGAAAATCATAACCCTCCCTTATGGCGGCAGTCGGGTAAAAATTCCTTTAGATTAACTGAATAAGTAGGGCAAAAAAATGATTCATTAGGGCGTTTGTTATTTAGGGTTGACGTAGGGTAAATGCATTGCGTGCTGAAACACAACACAAACTTTCCACTTCCTTTATTAAATTGTTAATGTATATTATATCCTCATATAACTTCCCTTGGATTACTTTATTCGATTTTCTAACTACCTATAGACCCTGTTGTCTGTGTCGATTGTGAAAACTACAGAGTTTTCCTCGCTCGATTAAATGGCATGATGACACTTGTCTAGTCTGTCTAGTAGGTCTATGCAAGAGTCATGCCAATGAAGGGTACATAATATAATAAATAATTGTAAGTGTTAATTTACAGCCTTACCTTATACTTCTTTATTTAATTTTTTTAAGATTGAAAATTTAGAAAATCAATTTCAATTGGTGGGCTTATTTAATACCAGACATTCACCCCAACGTAAATATTAAAATAAAAAACAAAGGTGCACAAAAAAGATAAAGAAACTAACGGCAAAACTGGTTACTTTTTTATATATGTAGTTCAGATGATAACGCATGCAATAAAGTACCTACAGCCAACAATAAAGTTTTTTTTTATAAAATAGGAAGGCAAACAAGTTTGTATTGAAATTGCTTTTTTAGTAAATAAACTTATTCTCACTACTTAGGGTACTGGAGCGAAGTGAACCAGTGGGTAAAGAGGTGGCAACTCAATTTATCAGCAGCTTGTTACCGCTGTCCGCTGAAGCAAGATAGCGACTGTCTTTTATACCGACCGCTCTTATAAAGAAACCCCTTGTACATTATCTGGGAGTGTAACAAATGCGAATGTTTCTTCAAAATGTCTCGTAGTAATTTTAAAAATTTTCTTTAAAATACTAAGAGACTCATAATAGAGGTTCGCTTATCAGCTTTGTTATAAAAATGCCAATTAAAATGTCTTACTTTTAGATTAAGTAGGTATTCAATAACGGCCATACAAAATTTAAAACAATAATTAAACTAAAATAATTACGTTATATACAAATAAAACAAAAGGAAAAAAACTTAGAACCTAATAAACCAGCCGGTGTAATTACTGGCACAAGAGGTATTCCATCTTAGCCCTCTGGGTTGGCAACGCATCTGCACTCTCTTTGTTGTTGCAGGTGTCTATAGGCAGTGGTGATCACTTACCATCAGGTGACCCACTTGCTTGTTTGCCTTCCTATGTTGAATAAAAAAAAATAAAAAAAACCTAAAATAAAAGTTAAGTTGAGACCCTTGGTCTGTCGGGTCCTAGTGCACTAGGCCTCTTCAAAGAGATCTCGAAGAGTCTTGTCGACGTCACAGGCGACCGAAGAGCTGGCAGCTATCTTGCACAACATATAAGCTTAGCTATACAGAGCAGAGGCAATGCTGCCAGTATCTTCGGTACCATGCTAAGGGGGCCTTTTTTTTAAATACTTTCGTTATAATTTTAGTATAAATGTTTAGTTTGCGTCTAGTTTTTATGTAGTTTGATTATTTTATTATATTTAGAGATATAGCTATATGTGTAGACAGTTTGTATGTAATAAAAAACATGTAAAAGTTAACTCAAATCTAAATATGGCCCCCGTGGCACGGCATCTTCTTACTTTTAGATAATGTCAAAGTTGATAAATTCTCATCTTTACATTAAAGTACCTTAAGTCGCTATAGATTCCTGTCTGTCCTAAATCCTTATGATGTATTTTCGGCCGCCTTCTCCTTCTTAAGAGGAAACACAAGGGCCGTTTTTCCATACAAACGTCGTCCCCTGTTTCCTCTCTGGATAATGCCAATAGAGCAATATTTTTTTCCAAAAAATCGATGGCCACTATTATGCATGTCCCTATGTTTTCCTTTTTTCAATAAATTAATTATTAAAAGAGATATGAACATTCAAAAACTTAAAAAATTGGCCAGATTTTCGGCTGCGTTCATACATGCAGAAAACAAATTTTACTAGATTATTTAAAAAAGGAAAAAAATAGGAACACTGCCAAAGCTTTTGTTTAATTTTTTATAAAAAAAATTGGTTAAATCGGTTAAGTTTTGGAGAAGGAATCAGGGGTCTACGAATCGTTGATTTTGTGTACTTTAAATAGGTATTTTCAGTCCAAGCTGCAGCTGTCTCTATTGCGCTCTGCGGGAGGAGGCTTGATAGATGGAGGCAGCAATAGATTTACAAATACCTATTTTTCAATTATCTAGGCCTTGAGGTTTCCTCTTAACCACGCAACGCATTTTGATACGGTTTACATTCTCATTTAGAGATTTTTGTATCGGAAGGTTTTTATGTATGTTACATCCCGATCGTAACCTTGCGAAGCCGGGGCGTTTCTCTAGTTTACTATATACTAGCATTTACGCCTTTGTTTGCTTGAGCTTGATTGTTTAGTTTATCCACAGGATTCTTGTGAGAACCGCATTTTTCTCGGGTAAAAAGTACGTCGAGAATATTTCTCGAAGTCAATCCGTTGCCCGGTTGTAGCATGACAACAAGAATAAACAAACAAGTATAAAATGCTCATTCAACTTACAATATTAGTAACTAGCGACCTGCCACGGCTTCGCACGGTTAGGTACAACTAGGATAGATTACAAAACACCTTCCTTAAAGAATCTCAAAATTACAGGGAAAACCGTATCAAAATCCTTAGTGCTTTAAAAGGAGTATGCGGCCGAAGATGTGTACTAAGTAAAAGTAATACTATGTAAAGATAGCCATCTTGCTCGCTAATCCTGCTAAGCAGCAGTGCTTGCACTGTTGTGTTCCGGCGTGGAGAGCAAGACAGCCGGTGTAATTACTTGCACAAGCGGTATTCCACCTTAGTCCTCTGGGTTGGCAACGCATCTGCAATCTCTTTGGAGTTGCGGGTGTCTATAAGCGGTGGTGATCACTTACCATCAGGTGACCCATTTCCTTGTTTGCCTTCGTGTATCATAAAAAAAAGATAAATATAAGGAAGATGCATTGAGGGATGATACTAGCAAGGAATTAAATATTAGTGAACGTTTGTTTGCTCCGTGTTTTTAATTTTCTCCCTTAGTAATATTAAAGCCAGCTTTACAAAGATTAGACTTAATAAGCCTGTTCGCCGCATAGTATTATCATAATAAATAATGCATGTATTTATGTGCATCCCAAATCAGGACTGGCAGCGCTGCACTGTTAGGAACAAAATATTTTAAAATACAATGGAGATGAACAACTCCAAAAATATCTACTTATTTAAAAAAAAAATAACTGTCCTATGTCTATAACGTATCTATGTCTAAAACGAGGGGTCTTCATGAGAGCACTAGAAGCCAAAAGTAATACAATATTTTTTATATTTTTTGTCTGTCTGTATGCACGGAATTAGATGTGGTTTATTATTGACAAGAATGGAAAAAAATAGATACCTGCTTCCATATTCCATGAAGTTAGATTGACTTGAATTTTGGTATGTGCTTGATAATTTAATAATATAGTACTGTCAACAAAAAAGATTGTATAAAAGTAGGTTTCAGAACAAAAACTTTGATTAAGTATAGTTTTATTGAAAGAAACAACTCGTTATCTCGTCTGTGCTAATAATTGAATTTTCTGAATTCAAAGCGTTCCCTTTTCAAAACCCAATACAACCGCGATATCTAAGAGATACGAAGTGAAATTGTAAAAGTTTGTTGTCTGTTGCAAATATTTGCTAATCCCACACATTGTTCGCCTTGGAATTTCCGCTAACAAAACATTCTAGAATTGCTAATGAAACCTCAAGCTCTGTCGAATAATAATATTGAGTAGTTTTAACGTTTAACTAGCGAAAACTTTTTAGATATTTCAATGTACATTCAGCAGCAAAAGCAGCTGAATACTGCGAATACCTTTTTGGATGATCTGATGGTAAGTGGTCGCCACCGTCCATAAGCACCCGCAATACCAAGGAAACTGCAGACGCCTTGCCAAACCAGAGGGCTAAGACGGAATACCTCTTGTGCCAGTAATTTCACCGGCTGTCTTGCTATCCACGCCGGACCACAATAGCGCAAGCACTGCTGCTTAGCAAGCAAGATGGTGGTAGCTATTCGCACGGACCTTGCACAAAGTCCTTTCACCCGTACCACGTATATGATTTTATTTTCTCAAACATAATTAGACTGTAGCAATGAACAAAGTTGTACAGGATGTACAGGATGAAATGAAATTATATTTTATTATTATTATTTTAAATTTCTTATTTACAAAAATGCATATATTTATAAAACACAAACTCTTTTAGCAAATTTATGGTAAGTCGGACAGTCGAATTAGCCTGAACACAGTAGATTCCATTAGCTTTGTAAAATTTTCGTACAAAATATGTAAAAAAACCACCGAACTTGTAAAGGGGAACTCGTAAAAATAAACATAAGTCATTCTACCCAGGGAAAGTGGTACAATTTACTTTCCTTTTTATGCGATCAACTCAAACATAAAGCGAAAATGTTAGTTCGAAAAACATAAATAAGAAAGGAATGTCTGTTGCAAGGATGAGCCAATTTCATATTCGCAGCTTTGGAGTGGTTTCTTGTAAAAGAAATCGCTTTAGCCATAGAATAAAATAAAAAATCCTTGTGATAAAATGATAGGAGATGCTTTCTTTTCACCGGTGAGGTTGGTCATTACCAACGTTAATGATTTGAATTGCTATTGCTAGCGAAAATTAATAATTTATATCGCTGTGAATAAATATTTGAGGGAGCTACTCGTACATGGAGAGACTATCAACAAGATTCAGAAATGACGTGCTGATGAGCAGGTCACCTTTAATAGCAATAGTTTGCCGCTTGAGAAGACCTGTCTTGGAATGGAGATCAGGTGTTGGTGCTGTACAGTGAGCTCCAAATAGAGCGGGTAAGGTGCTCAAAAATATCTTAACACGGCGAATGTATAGTCGCCCAAGTAATTGCTTGAACACTTTTGAACCTTATACTTTTGTAATACGGTTGAAAAGTGGTCAAGCAATATCTTGGTCGACTATACTTCACAGTAGAGTCGAGTTCAGATATTTTTGACCCCTTTACTCGCTCCGAAATATTCTTGGATGAAGAACCAAAGCATGGATATGACCTCAGTAGATGTCAAGTGTATACGCCCAAAATTGTCAAAATGGTTACCTTTGGTGTGCGTCAAGATAGTAAAACCTTATAAGAAAAACGTAGATTATACTACCTTCATGTATACCAAAGAAAGAGTCACACAACTGGGAGCGATATTGTATTAGCTGATCTCTTTACTTGAAATGACAATACAATGTGCCAAATAGAGATGAATACATGCTCTAAAGCTCCTCTTCAGTTGACACATTTTACATAATCAATAGACAAAATGATTACCTCTGGTATACATTAAGGTAGTATAATCTACGTTTTTCTTATAAATTTCCCCGTTTTACTACCTCGACGCAGACCATAGGTAACCATTTTGACAGATTGGGCGTGTACACTGGACATGGTACTGAAGGTATATTTATGCTTCAGTCCTTCGTCCAAGAACAAAAAGGTTCGTGTACAGGTCCAGTGAAAATTGACCGTCATGGATTGATTGGTTGATATTGATACAAAAAGAAATGTCAATTCTGTTTCCAATGAATTTTCATCTATGTTAAGCGGCTTGGAGCGAGTCGCGGTTCGAGAGGCAAGTAAATAAAGCACACTAGCGAAGTTATTTCAAACTTGCACCCGGCAGACGTCGGTGCGGTAGAATTTACTTTTTATGCACTCGCAGTGTAATAAGGACCGTTTGTGCTCGGCTTGCGTGAAGCGTTATTGGAAATCGAATGCAAGTGTTTCTTATTAACTTTATTGCGAGATACATGTTTTCTTGTCCCTCCGAAACTTAAACTAAAATTGCGGGATAGGCGGTGTTTACAAACTTTTGAAAGCTTTGGGAGCGCCCCTTTGGATTCGCAAAAGTCTAAGGTAGTGTTTCGAAAAGATCCAATAATGTATTATTTTATTTATTAACTTAGTGGAATAAAGTTTTTCAGCATTACAGTAAAAAATGTGGCCTATTTTTTATACATATAATACCAAATTAAAACTTACGTGACAGAGTGTGGCATCGTCGACTTACTATGTCACGTGCCGTAACGTGTTTATATGTAATTATGTAGATTTATTTTATATTATTAAGTGGAACCTTGTCGTAGTGCCGTATGAAATGAGAGTTGCTCGAATTTGTCACATTACGGACAGCGACAAGGTACTAAAATGTTCAGCTACTTCTGTGGCTGACCGTACTCAGTCCGTTTAGATAATGTACAATTAAGTTTGTTAAATTTACATAGTATTTAGTAAATAGATTCAAATATCTGCGTCTAGACCTGTAAATTAAATTAACCCGTTAGGTACTCCGAATTTTGTAGCAGTTTAGTTTATCAGCGGCGGTACCCGAAAAGAATAAAAAGCTGTAACTCATTGTGCTTTCAGCTCACCAGAGTCTGAAATTAATTTTTTGTAGGTGTAGTAGAATTTACTCATTTAATTAAGAATTCATAAAACCTTTTTTAAGGATATTAACCCGTGAATATTATAAAGCTTCCCCATCGCACTAATTCAAGGAAAACCTTTCCGAGGGGGATGCGAACGAGAAATGTGCCATGTCGCGGGGAGTTTAGGGTTTAATTTGTTGTGGCATCATTTTTATCGTTTAATATATCTAAAAATAATATTTAGAGAGGCGTGCCCTCAGACAAAGAGCGATTGTGACGCATGGCCCTTCCGAGATCCAACCCTCATAACTGGGAGCAACATTGACATACAAAAAAGTGATTGCAAGGTACATTTTGGCGACCTAATAGGGCTTGATTTTATAAAAATAGCGACGTGACTATTCAGTCTATAAACGTCGCAATCCAGGCCCTAACATGACCGGCCAAGTTTAATTTATCTGTGTTTTTCTCTACGAGAGTCACTTTCTTATGACATTAGTTTGACATAAATGCAAGGGGGATACATTAACTGTTAGGATCACTGTAGCATCCTTATTGAAAATAAAGATGAAAAGTTTACTTTGCAAGTAAGCCTTACGTAAGGTCTTTTACGTGTTTAATTCTACCACCAGTACTTCGGAAAATGGAAGATTCTGATGAGAAGAAGCGCCGCAAGAAACTCAGCAGCTTAGCCTTTTTTCTCTTTTCAAAACAAAATTACAAAACAGTTTACATTAAGCCAAGAGTAAGTGCTTAACATAAAGAATAGGAATTAAAGAAAAATGGATAGCAATATATTATAGCACAGTAAGCTTTAAAGCATATTGATCTAACTGGCACTAGTTAACACTGACCCGGAGATGTGTATATGTATAGAGGGTCTTTTGGTCATAGAAATTTAGAAAGGATGTATGGTTCCTAAGGTAATACTAACTAACATAGAGATGTATAGTCTTTAAGGGTTAAAAACAAATAAATAAGCTGAATATACCCTTAGCAAAGGTGTTAAACGCATGTTTCTCGATAAAAATATCCCTCATTAAGTTGTTGTCTATAGAGATCTCTTCATCGGAGTTTTTGAAACCGGAGGTAATTTCTTTGAAATTTGTAACAGCTTCTTGTAAGCCTAATTTGAATAAATGTGTGTTGTCTTTGACTTTGAAAAAGGATTTATAGGTATTTAAAAAAAATTAAGTGCCTACATTCTTTTAATTAAAATGTGATCTAGTCCTCAGGCTCTGAGCTCTGAACTGCGAAAGAAAAGTGCTAGTTATTTTCGTTCAAAACACTCAAAATACCTCATATCGCAGTTCAAATCGATGATGTTCGCACATCAGCGCGTTTCAAACTCGCCCGCCCAAAATGAATCGCTAACGATAATTGCGTCAGATAAGCAAGTTTTCTCTCCAAAATTGCCGAAATTAGGTCAAAAGCGACGAGGATTGATTGTGATTTATGACAGGAACCGTGTTCGTAATTAACTCCCACCTGGAGTTAAAGAATGGGCGGGATAAGGTTTTGGGTGGGCATTTTTTATAAAATATTTTTTCACACAATTTAGCTCACGTGGATAAATTCTAATTTAACCTTACCTGTTTGAGAAGATAGCGTCCTATACTATCGAAGAGTGCGAAGCTACTTCTTTGCAATTAGTTGAAAAACTTTTACATACAGAACTCGCCCTTCTATTTATAATGCTTAGTTAATACTTAGACGTAGGATATTTCAAAGACATTAAACTCCATACAACTTTTGTAGGTCAAAAGATGAACAAAAACAATACAAACAATAATAACTAAACTAAAATAAATACAATATATACAAATAAAACTAAAGAAAACACACTTAATATCTAAATAAAACTAAAATAAAAGCTAACTTAGATCTAAATATGGCCCCCGTGGCATGGTGCCCAAAAGGCTGGCAGCGTTCCCACGTTGTATCGCAATACTAATCCTTTGCGATAGGTAGCTGCCAGCCTTTTGATCACCTGTCACGTCGACTAGACGCTTTTGCAGTTCTTTAATAAGGTTATGAGCGCCTGGACCCCATGGACCGAGGGTCTCGACGCCGACTGCTACGAAATTGTAACTGGAGCCGAGACCCTGATATTTATTTCTTTTTTTAGCTTCGGCCGTTTCCGCCGCTGCGCCGGCTCTGCATATGGTTCCCTGGAGGTGTGAAGAGGCCAGAGTGTCTACGCAAGTTGCGTCCCAGACCAGTACCCGACCCAAGCTCCAGGGAATCAATGACACTCCATCCGGCCTCTTGCCATCGTCCCTCATAATGCCATTTGGCTCAAGAAGAGCCGGCACATTGACGGTAGCAAGAGCCCGGCGGATGATGTCATTGAGCGCAGCATGACGAGAAAAGCGGCCCGCGCTCCTTTGACAGGACAGTCCATGGTGGCCCAAGTAGTCAACGTTAGTGCCACAGGGGCATCGGTGAGGTGAGCACAGCGCGACGCCCAGCCTCAGGCCAACAGCTATTCGCAAGGTATCGGGCTCAAGGAAAGTGCCGGTGTTGGCTGAGGGATAAGCACGTAGCCAATCACCGGATTCTTTCTTACTAAGCGCTAAGAGCCTTGCGCGTTCTGGGCCTGAACTGGCGCTGAGGATGGTATCGTACGTCAATTTAGATAAAATGTCGTCACAGCTTAGTTGAAAATTTGGTGTAGTGGGAGAATTTTGACCCGGACAAGCCATATGCCAAGCATTCCTAGCCTCGACCAAACCCGCCGTCTCGTAGTTTAAAGGACTTACCTTCAGGATTTTACCTACGAGTGCGGACGTGCTGTGGACGGAAGATAGGAAACCTGGCAAAGCCACACTGGAAATTTTGCGGATCCCTAGCCCACCATCTCTGATAGGGAGGGATGCCTGGGTCCAAGATTGCTCGCTGAGATGAATTTTGAGAATGGATTCTAAAGAAGTTTTCAAAAGAGAGTCGGTTGGAATCAAAGAATTTGGATGTTTCCAAAAGGGGCAACAGCGAAGCAGATACGTAAATTTTGGAACAAAAAGACAAAATTTCAGAATTGTGATGGCGGGATGTGAACATCAGTTCACATCCCGCCATCACAATTCTGAAAGGTGAATGGGCATTTTTGTATGGGCGCTGTCCCAACCCTTGTATACAGTAGTGAGTAGTATGGACGTGTAGTACTCGGTGTAAGGATCATCATAGGCTATGTTTCGAAGACCAGGTGTCTGCAGCATTAATCATTGTTTTGTATGAAAAAAAAAAAAAAACACCAAATTAGACCTATGCTCCCATTACGTTTTTTACTTCTAGTGGCCTCAGTAATGCATGGTTAAAATCTTTCGGCTATATCTCGAAAATGATTTTACAGATACTTTTCATACAACTGCTAGTACAAAGTGAGGTATAAAATGGGCTGTAGCTTTTTCCCTGCAAACATCTCGGTTTTGCTGTCATATAAAAAAATTAAGCTCTTATTGAGAGCTTTCTAATAAGATATAGCACAACTGTATACAGCACTTGGGACAATTTGCCCATTCTCCTTTGTTCAAGTAGTCGGTCTGTGCAATTTTGGAATTTTTGAACTTGTTTTTCAATTACCTCTAGTATGGCATCGTCGAAAATGGGTGACCCTAGAAGATTTAGAGTCTGCTTGTCGACTACTTTTATATTTGGACTCAGTAAATTAAATTTTTGCATAAGGTCAGAACGATTGCACGAGTTGTGTATGTACAGTTCACATTTATTAAAATTTAGCTCTAAACCGATATTCTTAAATTTATTTTTGATTTCTAAAAGATCTGACAATACGGTGTCTGCATCACCACCGAGAGTGCCATCATCTAGATACCATACGTTAAATTTAGAATTTAAATTTTGAATTATGGGATTAATAGCTAAGCTGAATATGGCTGGTCCGAGGGGATCGCCCTGCTGGCAACCAACTTCTGAGGACAGTTCGTTGGTTTTGTACATTAATTTTGAAGGTTCATGATAGCAATTGAGTAGATAATTGTAGATTTCCGGAATATTATTTCTTATCTCCGTATAAGTAGGTGCAAAATACATTGAAAGGCCTCAAAATCTTTTTGTACCATTCGTAGCCGTGCCCGCGCCTCCGTCTGCGTAGGATTTGTTTATCACTACTACACGGGCATTTTGCACTTTTCCGGAATTAAAAGTGTTTTTGAGACTGTTTCCTAAATTTTAGCAGTACCCATCCATCCATTATCGCGTAGATTAACACTTGAAACTTACGCGTACTAACCTTCTAACATTAGTAGGGTACTAATGTTAGAAGGTTAGTAGGTAAAAGATATGTACTGCAAAAGGTCACACCTAAAATCGCCCAATTAAAATGTTTATTCTAGTCAATAATTAAACCCAAAACATCGTTAATAAGTCAAATTTGTATAAGGTTAATATTGAAGACGTAACAGTCTGCTGTGAACCTTCTCTAATTTGTGAGGGCCGCGAAAACTTGAACGATAAATTTAAATAACACTGCATGCAGCTGAGACATTTAACTTTCATATTAGCGGAGTTACTTCACACACGAGTTCATTATACTATTACATGTTATATTTGTCATCAGGTCTACATTCTGGCTCCAAAATGTAACACATAAATATTTATGAAAAAGCTTTAAATTTAAACATTCGATTGATAATCCTTCTTCTTTTTGCTAAACTGCCGCCCAAAGGGAGGGTTATGTTTTTGAGTGTATGTATGTATCTATTTCACATGATATTCATATCATTTGACATTAAAAATGTAGATTGCTTCGTGCTGTATCCGTGTATCAAAATTTGCATGACTTATTGAAATCCAAATGTATGAAACTTTTTCAACCTACCATCTTTATATTTACTACATTTATAGCAAATGAATATTTCATTTAATTTCATTTTAAAGACTCCCCTATAGACATCTATTAAGCACGGTAGTCTGAATCCATCGACATTCGGGGTTTAAAATCTAATAGGTATTTACTTCACATTTTATGAGCTTTATAACTAGGCTGGATTAGAATGATCTGTGAGATTTATGGAAAGCAATATATTTTTTAATCGTAACTATTTATGTCAGTGTAATAACGTATAACCCGTTGCTTGTTATCTATCATTTTATCATGCATATTTGACCTAAAAACAAAGGGCAAATACATTCTGATTTTTATTCTTGAAAAGAAAACGCAAGTGTAAAACTTCTTTCATGAACTCATTTAATTCTTAGAAGTCCACCTGAACATTTAATTTGTACGCTAATTTATTTATACTCGTATAACTGTAGTAAATTGTTTTGTTACTTCGCGCACGTGTTTCATTAGTTGAATGCTGGGCATTACATTTTTTTAATTAGTCCTACATATACTGCTGCCGATGCCGCTGAGAACCTCAAACGTCAAAAATATGAAGCCATTGATAATGGCAACATTTTGATTTTGAATGGGTCGAAACGGGTCCTTAGGGGTTTGAATATTTTCAAGGCTATAGAGGCGAAGCTTAGAAAAGCATCAGTGACTTCGAAAAACACAAAAGCGACACTACACAGTTATGATACAGGCACTATAGAAAACAATTTCAAACCTTGTTTATCTTTTAGATTTCTATTAAGCGTAGCGCCTTCAAATACGTAAACGAGACAAGGTGGTGTTTAGACGTCTAACCCGTCGCTGTTACAATCACAGGGCAGAGGACTTAATAACTTAACTTCAAATTTATTAATATAAAATGCAATAAGCGCCGTTTCCAAAGTTTAACGGCCCAACCTGTTCCTTAACTGCTTAGTAAAGAGTTGGGTCAAAATTTTCAAGAATAACCTTAAGGATCCGTTAGTTCATTATAAGTGATTGCTAAACGGACATTCAAATTAAACCTTTCTCACATTAATTACTACCCATTAGTAGTTGGTACCTATTCAACATTTCTGTTCGCGTTGTAGGCATGATAATGAATGAAAAAATCCCTTCCAGAGAACAGTAATATGTAGCCGATGTGTAATCAAGCAATCCAAGAAGGTTAGGCACAGTTAGGGTTGCGAACCAGAGTGCCCCTCGTACCTAAGTTTGCAATAAACCTATTTTAGTTAAAATATGTCTCATTTTTAACGGCTACGTCACAATAACCGTCCGTGTGTCTTACAAAGGCTAACGTCGCCGCTTGTCTTCGCAAGACAGAAACAAAACATAACTAGGCGAAGAAAGCGTAAAACAATTCTCGAAGTTACAACAAAATAATAATGACGAGTAAAAATACAAAATACCAACCTAACTAGTAAAACTGCCGCCACAAACAAATTCTTCTTTTTGTGTGTTTTTGCTATAATTTCAAGGTTTATAATAATAGTTAAGAGTTTTATATCAGAATAAAACGAATTCATTTTTATTTCTTTATTCTTTATGGACACAGAAAAGTTTGTATACAAAAGTTATACAACAACAGCAAATACAATAAGGCAATAAAGGATCTTGCTGACAGCAAAATTAAATCAAAATCTTAAAACCTTCCTTAATAAGGTTACTTTTACTTATTGTATACATATTTTGTTTGCGACATGGATCTTTCATCAGACTCAACAATCTATAATAAGATAATTATATACATTATATCGTCCAGCTATCACATTCAGGATAGAGTTGGAGCTCAGTCTTCAGAACAACAAGGCAGTCCATTTTCGCATTATAGCGTTAAGATCATTGCGCCTGCGGAAACATGCCTTAAGTCTGATTGTTTATTTTTTTGGGATGATTTTAAAGCAAAATTTCATAATATTTTGACAAGAACATTACCTATGTATCTTTGCTTTGAGTACTATATCTAATCTACGTTACTGTTGCTATACTTGTTAATGGGTAATAGCAGAAAAACTACAAAAACTTGGCAACCCTAGTCGCTACGTAGACATTAGTCATTCAGCCGTTAATGTGGGTATCGGGTATGTCCCTCGTTCATTACTGTTTGATAGCGATTTTAGTACCAATTGGATGAACCAAAAATACCGCTGATTCTAATTTATTTTAGGCTGAATAAAAGCAACTTTTTGTAACGATATAAGTAAAAAAAAAACGGGTTAGTATGCTGCCGCGCTAACGATGGGCATCATCAGTAGTAGGTAGATGATTTTTGGCAAAGTTGAGTTAAACATAATAAATATTATATTCGGAATCAGCCCGTCGCGCTGATATTGCTAAAGCGGCAGTATGTATGTAGATAGTTCGTAATCAGGGAATCGAGCCTCGAAGATATTTGCCCGTTTAATGTAGGTACCTACCAAATTAGGTATCTATTATGTTTTTATGTGACAGAACTAAAAATAAACGATATTCGGATTTTTTTGTTTCATATTTCTTTAACATAATAGTGTCAAAAGTATACATAATTTAATATACCTGCTTGCTTTATAAATGGAATACAATCATAGTTATAATAGCTACCTAGGCATCTCCTCAGGAGCCTTTTTGTCGTTGTAAGAAGGAGGACGAAGAGATGTTCGTTAAAACCGGAAATAAACGTTGCTTGCATTTTATTTACCTTAACGTTCGTAATATGAATGTTAAGGTCACTTAAGGTAAATAAAATGCAATACCACGGCAATATTATTGCCGTGGTCATAGTTTCACTTTAAATCACATCTAAATCCCATTTCATCATCCGTTTTAATAGGCAGTTTGAAAACTTTGAACTCAAAGGAGAATGGGCATTTTTGTATGGGCGTTGTCCCAACCCTTGTATACAATGAAGAATGACGTGAAGCACTCGGTGTAAGGATCATCATAGGCTATGTTTCGAAGACCAGGTGTATGCAGGGGTGACGTGGGACGCAAAAATAAAAAAAAAAAATTTCAAGAAAACTTAACTGTAACACACCCTAATGTATGCGACGTTGCCATTCTGTTGACTAAAAAGTCATAACGAAATGTGTCACGTCAAACTGAAATAAGCCTTTGTCATTTAAGTCATCAACGTGATCGAAAATAAATAACCATTATGACTTAACGTGTCAAAAGTTAAAGTAGTACGTTGCCAGCTCGTCCTAAAGCACTGTTCGACTGTGGTTTACCTTAAGAATTGTAATTAATAATTGTTTTGTATGAAAAAAGAGAAAAATAAAACAGCTAATTAGACCTATGCTCACATTACGTTTTTTACTTCTAGTGGCCTCAGTAATGCGTGGTTAAAATCTTTCGACTATATCTCGAACATGATTTTACAGATACTTTTCATACAACTGCTAGTATAAAGTGAGGTATAAAATGGGCTGTAGCTTTTTCCCAGCAAACATCTCGGTTTTGCTGTCATATAAAAAAATTAGGCTCATAAAGAGAGCTTTCAAATAAGATATAGCACAACTGTATACAGCACTTGGGACAATTTGCCCGTTCGCCTTTACACCTATCACGAACAAATTACGGCCAGTCTTCTAAAGCATCCCCCCAAACATCAGTGAAACAGCCGAAGTGATCTGCGTTGTGGTCCAATGATTGGCCTAGTTTGGCTCGGACCTGGCCAGCGAATAATGAACCGAACGTTACATTACGCTCCGCCATCTTGTTAGAGCGCCGATAAACAACATGGCCGACAGCTGGGACTAACAAGCTGCATTTATCAATACTGATGGCTTTCAAGTTTCTGCTGACTATTTTTAAACATTAAATGAAGTACAAATATTTTTGCAACGTAAATAACTTAATACCATCAAAGATTTGGACAGTAGTCGAACATGAGTGAGTAGGACTCATTACTTATCATTATCACGTGGCATTGCATATAATGCCGTAATATTCAGGTAGGTCTGTGACGCATTAAATAGGCATAGACGAATTTTATTGTCATTAATACTTTGTTGGTGCAACAAAATTACAATACAGCTTATGTTTGTTAATCGTACATTAGATTTTTCCCCCATGATCTTTTCACTTAATCTTGTAGATGATTGGGTAGAAAATAATGTTGAAGGCTCTGAGAAGTTAATCTGCCATACTGACATCGTGTAGGAATGCTTAGTTTAAATAAAATAAGAACAAATATGAAAATTGTAGGAACATGACAAGGAAATTAGGGATAACTTGCAAACCTACAGTACAGTAAGTGGGTCATCCATTATTACCCTTTGAGTCTATTCATTAGCAACTATAAAACTCAGCTCAGTGATATAGAATTTTCAACATTCATGACTGACGGTTATACCGGCACGAAGCTCCAAAACAATACGTTCTAGAAACACATTTGACAAACCAAACGTGAACATAAAGTATACATTAACGATCAAATCTCGCATTATCATTGCGTGTGTATTGTTCCACAATTCCACCATAACACTGCTTTTATCACAAAGCTATAAAGTTCTAAATGCAATAAAAGCTGAGTGCAACTGCCGGCAGTGGTGCGGCGCGGCAGTATCGTGCGGTGTATACGTTTAATTTCTCCATTTCTCTGGGGTTTTTCTACAGTGGCCGCATTATGGCGACTGGAGTGCTTTTGTATAAAAAAATCAGCTATTCCCATTTCAAATTGCCACTTGCGAGCGTCGCGCTTGAAACGAGGAAATATGAATTCAAAGGATAGACTCTTTTGTGTTGTAATTATGTTTTAAAAGTCATGGGGTTAAAGATTAGTTTAAACTAAGGCAAATAACTGTCATTATCTCTATCATTGGTACATTTTTTGTAGATTTTGTTGGTATCATGAAGAAGAAGGCAGGTAAAAAACAGCGATATTAAGTAAAATTCTTGGCTAAATCATAAAGAATTTCAAATTCACTAAGTGCTTTTATCGTCGTCTTGTAATTTTGTATCATAAAATGAGAATAACTTGAATATTATAAGATTCTCTCGAGTCTACAGAGGGTCGAAAATAAAATTACATCATGCTCTCGTAAAAACATACACGGGAAGGATAGGTGCCTCTCATACTCTGCGCGTGTATATTTTTGTGCCAAATAAGGTTTTATTTTTTACTGCGGGACATACGTTATTATCAATTACGCTCAGTTCGTATATTTTAGAGCTGTGCCGTCTGTTATAGATGAGACGTTTTTGTGAAGGTTTGTTTACCTCATTCTATTTACGGTAATCGGGGAACAGGGAGACTCCGAATAATGCAAACAGATTCTCTAGTTATTAAGATTTTAATTGAACAAGCTTTATTGCCTCTAGACCAGGGATGGGCATTCTTCGTACGTGTGCCAGAATGTATGAAAGGCTATTTCTTAACATTTTGAGTGCGATGTAATCATTTTGTGATTTATGTCATTATCCAGGTGCCTTTGGGTCGATGGTCGCGCGTCGGTGATATTTTTTTTTATACAACATAGGAAGGCAAACAAGCAAGTGGGTCACCTGATGGTAAGTGATCACCACCGCCTATAGACATCTGCAACAACAAAGAGAGTGCAGATGCGTTGCCAACCCAGAGGGCTAAAATGGAATACCTCTTGTGCCAGTAATTACACCGGCTGTCTTGCTCTCCACGCCGGAACACAACAGTGCAAGCAGTGCTGCTTAGCGGCAGGATTAGCGAGCAAGAACATAAATTACATATTTTTATGAACAAGTGAGAAAAACGAATATCGGGTTTTAACCAGCAACTGGCTATAGTGAAGTTCTACCTTAATTTCTTATTATTCAAAGTTAAATCTAAATAATTACAGCATGTTCTATAATTTCTTTAAACCGAAAGTCGAACCAATTATAAATCTGCTTTTTATAAAAACGTAAAAGGTCAATTTTTGCGACCTTTGAGCCAAGTGCTCGAAGCGTTCATTTTTATTTTCTTATTCTAAAATTAGGATTTTTTTATGTGCCAGTTTTATTTTAAAAGAGTTCTTACAGGTCGAGAAATGAACAGGCGAACAACAAAGTGATTTGCATGAAACAGTAAAAATGTGTTTTTTTACAGCGAAATAAGTAATTTTTATCTAGCATTATTATTAAGTTGATAATACTACTATTATTATTTAAAAAAAGAGTAAAAAGGTCAAATAGATTCAATTTAGGTTAGCAGCGTTGGTGTTCAATCATGAAATTGACATCACTTGGTGCGGCTCGGAGTTTCTTAAAATAAACCCACGCAGGCAACAGGTGTTACTGCTACGTGATAATGACTAAACAGCGTTTGAATTTGTGATGAAGGTACTCAGCGATAGGGGAGAGGATAGCGAGGGGGGAGGGCTATGACGTCACGAGCCTCCAAATGTAACGGTGTGCGTAATACGACTCCTTGTTTAATGACGTGAAAAATTAAGTTGCGACACATCTCTCCAGCTGGAACGGTTTTTTCCGCGGCCGAGAATTATATTCTTGGAATCTTGGATGAAGGACATTAGGAGTTTTATGGATACATTTTTGCACTTTACCGGTCGTGATTAAGGGTGGGTTCGTGGTGATACCAAAGGCAATGTTTAGAATAGATTACCAGTTTCTCTTGAAGTCTACATGGAAGCGTTATTCTGTTAGCGTAATGCCATCTCTTAATATTTTTCCTGCCTTACGGCTATATTTTCTTGAGCAAAGCTTACTTTTCTAAAGTCAGCTTTAAGCTTTTCGAACTAAAATTAGCTGATTGTTTCAATAATAACACTTAAAGGAAACTTGACAATGTCTATTTATACTATTCCTTTTATAAACGACTTTTTTGACGAAATGCCCGTGGGCTTCTAAGTTAATAGACCCACCTAAACACTGAAATGGGATTTAAGATCAAAGTAAGGGTCCATAGATTACATGATCTGGTCAATTTTATGTCAGATTTGAAGCAGTTCATGTGGTGTGGAGGCTTTCACCTGATAAATCTCTAGGACAAGATAGGTCAAGGCCTGACAACCTCAGGCATCAGATAACGACATCTGAAAATCCCAACTTTTGATCTCGGATTTCAGTTCCGAGTATAGTTTATCCGGGTTAAGCTCAAGTATAATTATAATAAGGTTTTTTTTAAATAGGAAGAAAAACAAACAAGTCGGCCATCTGATGTTAAGTGATCACCATTTAGCGGCTAGATTAGCAAGTAAAATCTTGCACAAAGTCCTATCATTCGCAAAATACACTGCCAGTCTATTTTATTCATTGTCTTTGGTACTTACTATAGGATTTATCATCATCATCATCATCATCTCAGCCACAAGAAGTCCACTGTTGAACATAGGCCTCCTCCATGGATTTCCAAAGTGACCGGTTGGAAGCAGCATGCAGCTAGCGCTTTCCTGCCACCTGTATGAGGTCCTCGGACCATCTTGTGGCTGGTCATCCTACGCTGCGCTTTCCCATACGCGGCTGCCATTCGAGAACTTTTCACCATCACTTCTCCGTGCTATGTGCCCTGCCCACTGCCACTTCAACTTGCTAATCCGCTGGGCTATGTCGGTTACTTTCGTTCGTCTGCGGATATCCTCATTTCTGATTCGATCACGCAGAGAAACTCCAAGCATAGCCCTCTCCATAGCTCGTTGCGTGACTTTGAGCTTTTTTATAAGGCCCATAGTAAGCGGCCATGTTTCAGTGCCATAAGTCATCACTGGTAACACACATTGATCATACACTCTCGATTTCAGACACTGAAGTATATTGGACAAGAAGACATTTTGCAGCTTCCCGAACGCTGCCCAGCCGAGTTGGATTCGACGATTGACCTCTTTCTCAAAGTTGGACCTGCCTAGTTGGACTGTTTGTCCTAGGTATTCGTCAACAACTTTGAGAGTTGAGTTTCCTACTGCTATTGGGGTGGGCACCACATGGAAATTCGACATGACTTTCGTTTTGTTCATGTTCATCTTAAGGCCCACCCGTTGGGAAACCCGATTGAGGTCTTCGAGCATCGTGCTAAGGTCTTCCATCGATTCTGCCATGACTACTATATCGTCGGCAAATCGAAGGTGAGTGATGTACTCGCCTTCGATGTACTATAGGATTTATATGAAAGCATAAAGCTTTCCAATACAGTTCGAAAAATAGTGCTAAGTAAGGTCTGCCTCAGAAGTAGCTGAACATTTTAATTCCTTGTCGCTGTCAGTAATGTGAGAAATTCGAGCAACTCTCATTTCATTAATTACCACGACAAGGTTTAAGTGTTTAGCTACTTATGATTGTACCTCACCTTCTACATTGATTACTTTTCAATATCAATACTTAGTTCCATGCCGATTTGCCATAACAGCGGCTTAAATAAAAAAACGTCATTAGCGAAATTTCGTCGTAAAAATAAATACTTTTTATTGAAGTTTAAATATTCTCCATTTCCCTCTGTCCTGTCCTGTCATTTAAAGCCGGATAAACAGCCGGTTGAACTATTACCGGCTTAAATTACCCGGCTCATTGGCTGAGTAATTGAAAAGTTGGCCCAAGTAAATTATTTCAGCAGGTTGAACGACCTAATTGTTTTCCGAACTCGTTAATTATAAACGTAAGTGCCGGTATATTAAAATAATTTTATTTCAAGCAATGTAAAATACAAGAGAAAAACACGTCTATTTCTTTTACGCTTTTAATGCTATGATAAAATTTCTCCTAATGGTTTTTTCTGACATTACAGAAAACAACCAAAATAACAATGTTTTTGCAATGCTTTGAGGCCTGCTGGTCATAGAGTCTCCAAATTTCATAGAGTAGTAGTGATATGGTTAGAAAAATAACTTTTGTCTCGTTTCTTGCGTGAACAACAACTCGTATTTTCTGATGTTTTCGCGACTTGTAGACATTGAAATAAAACAATTTAACGCGACGCAACGTCGGGAATTAGATTCGTTACAATACACGCAATATAAACCGTTTAAATTGTTTTATTTCAATAACAACAACTCGTCTTGCAGGTTCGGTAACGCACGAGTTCCGGTGACTTTTCACTTTATACCATAAATTCCAGAGGTTCTAATATAACCGCACGAGTTTAATGTATTCAGCTCCGTATCTTTCAACTCCAGTGTCATAAGAACAAATGTACATAAAGATGGTCTAAACTTGGACAGTCTTGTTAGAGTATATTTACACTAAGTTACTGTTGGTCACGGTTTCGATCACCGGCTACCATTTTTTTAGTAATGAACATGAATATGTTCGTGTATATGTGTTGAGTGTCAGTGTTTCTGAACGATTTCCTCTTATGAAAATGTTAATCCGCGTTTGGTGGTCCTAGGTTAGAAGATGTTAGGTGTCTCAAATATTTAGGCATCTTCTTTACTAAGTCGATATCCGATCCTGTCAGTCCTGAATCCCTGTGGTCATCGTCTCTTTGGCGGCGTACTCCTTTTAAACCACGCGATGGATTTTGATACGGCTTTCACGGTCATTTAGAAAACATCCTAATTTTACTCCTCGCTACTTTAAGATATTTTTATCCTAGCTAACTGTCGATAACTTTGCGAATGTATGAAATTGAATAGTGCTATGTTTAAATTGGAATTTCTACCTCGCTGATTTATTTTTTGATGTTAAATTAAAACCTATAAATAAAACATTAACAAGCCTCTTCTCCATGGTTACTTGTCGAAACGAAGGGCAAGCGCCCTTTGAATAACAAGAGCCGAACTCCAAAAACTCGAGGCAATCGAGTAAAGTTCTTATAAACTCAGCAGGTTCGATCCTTAATTAAACATGAAGGTTGTCTAATTTGCAAGTACCACGTAAATTACAAGGCTAGGTATTGTATAAACAGATCCCTCTTCTTTGTCGTGCTCTTCATTGCTGAATGTCGCGTCCATCTTGAAAACCCTTCGTCGTCGTGCCGACCAATTCACACTCACACTAATCACATTACTTTAATGAGAAAATCTATCAAAAAGAAGAGTTGGCACAAACACCTAGTTCTCTTTAAATCTTAACTAAGTACAGTCAGCTTCAGAAGTCGCTTAACACTTAAAAACCTTGTCGTAGTAATAAATTGACAGTTGCACGAATTAGTCACATTACTGACAGCGACATGGTACTAAAATGTTCAGCTACTTCTGAGGATCGTACAAGGTCAAATAGAATTTAATTTGCTCTATGAACCATTGAACTACATACGCAAAATTATTATTAAAGTTTCGCACGGGTGCAATCTACCAACGTGTACTTAGATAAAAACCTTCTTTAGAATATTTTCTAAATTACAGTGAAAACCGTATCTAAATCCGTAGCATGACAAGACAAGACAAGACAAATACTCTTTATTGAAAACCACACGGAAAATAGTTAACAAACATTCATTAAAAAACAATTTATAAAGTAAACAATTGGCGGTCTTATCGCTTAAAAGCGATCTCTTTCAGACAACCATTTAGCATGGGAGACACGAAAAAATTACAATGTTGAGCAGGTTTAGCAGGAGAGGGCAGTAGAGGATATAAGGACAGACAGGAACGGATAGCGAGTTTGTTTTATACTATGTAAAGATAAGAAGACAAAAACGCTTTGAAATATTCACGCGTCGCCGATTTTGCAAGGCGTGCTATTGTATAGACAGAAAAAAGTAGCAAATTTACCGCCTCAAAGACAAAGTCAAAATCAAAATATTTTATTCAGATTAGGCTTACAGGTAGCACTTATGAATGTCAAAAAATTTACCACCGGTTCGGAAAAACCTCTGATGAGAAGATACCGGCAAGAAACTCAACTAAACAGCAACTCAATAAACTCTAGACTTGCTTACCAGCTGGAAAGCATTATTGATATTTGAGTAAAAATATAGTACAAGAAAGAACAAGTGCTGTACATTTGTACGTGGAATTCCACGTGGTCGGGGTGGTTCAAAATAAAGCAATTAAAACAAAGTGGCTTCTCTGTGTTGATAGCGAAACTTTTGTTTTTATTGGACGTTTAGAAGTTGGAACAAAAAGTAGGAAAACATCTGAACTTGTAACGAATGGGTCTTGGCGTCGGAACGAAATGAAAAACCTACGAGTAATTAGAGTCGGCAACGCTAAGTTGGCAGTGATGTGGAAATAAAAACTGTATACCTATAAAAATTACTCGGAAAGAACATGAAGTCACTTTTTATGAGATATTTTGAGATTAAAATCAGATTTAAAACGAAAACAAGCAACTAGACATGTTCTTTTTTGTTACACTTATTCATTTTTCAGCATGCAATTCACATTGGAACTTTTACGTCCATATTCGAGTGTATTTGACAAGTCGAATCGAAGTCAGTCGGTGGACGGCGCGTCAAAGCGATTGATCACGTCGCGTCGTGTCGCCCCTCGGCGTCGATGGCCCTCAAACTTCTTCAGAATCAGCCTGTCAATTAGAACAAGGCAAATTCTATTACTCTTAGTAGGCAAAGGAAGAAAGAAAGTTGAATAGGTAGGTGTATACAATTAACGCTTGGACATTCTTATTGAATTGCAATATTTTAGAGTTGTCTATTTATGCATACTAGTATAGCACAACTCATATTCATTTGTTTGACAATGGCGATAACTAAAGTTTGCATCTATGACACTCATGCGAAATACTTATGAGTGATAAGACAATATACTAATAGTAATTAATCAGTCAGTTTTCAATAGTTCTCATAAAAGCCTCACTAATTTTAGTTTGCTAATGTTCACGCAGTAGATGAAATCATTGTAACAAAAGGACAGCTAGCGTTGTCAGGAGACAACTCCAACTTTTGTAATCGGTTCCAAAGAGTGGAGATTCAATTTCATTACATAGATTTTCAATCCCTAGGACCAGACGCAATTTGCGAAGTTAGTGCCAAAATCTTCCTTAAATAGCCTAAAACTCAAATTCATTCCGCAATCTTACTTTATTAATAAGAGCGCTCGCTCAACTCGCAATTCGGACCCTTTAGTTAAAATTTTGTTTAATCTGCTCCCGGACTTGAGTAATTCGGAATTCTGGAGAATTGATTTATGCTGACATAAACTCTCATTGTGAAACATTAATCAACCGGTCCTATTCACAATTCGAAACACACCCACACCACTAATCTTTACAATACAGGCCAAGGAGATAACGTTATAAATTGGTTTTGTCCTGGAAGTGCTTGGAGGCAGAAATATATTAATATTTTTTTAGGTTATAAGCCTATGACTTTTGAAATATTATAACTAACCTATGACTTTTTGAAACACAATAGTCTTTAAAAATCCATTGACGACTATGATTAAATTCTACGCTAAATACCTTTTGGTATGTTTAATTAATCCACCTCCATAAATTTGCATCCGTGTCCATAATCCAAATCTTGTAAGTATTTCATAATTTACATCGCTCATATTCGTTGTTGTTTTGTTTATATTTGTCAAAAATAGCTCAAAGCGAGTGCCGCTGAGTAAATATTGCAAAGTATGCGTGGGCGGCGAAAGGGCTGCGGCGCAACGTTGCGGCACCCACTGACGCCATCATTAATTCACCGTTGAAATTAATGCTACAGCTAAAGTAAAAATGATGAAAGTACATTTTATTAATGAGATTAAACCAAGTTACGCTGCATTAGATGCTTAAATAATAGGCACTTTAGAGAACGTACAACTATTATTCTCAAGTTCGATATCTTTATCAGTATCTCTGCGCTTCATTTTAATGAGAAATTCATGTGCAGTCGTAACTATAAACTGAAACGTAACTTACACACGCTACACACTCGAAATCGTAAGTTCTACAAAATTTCTAAATTAAACAGGTAGCTCGACTTTGAGTTCAACTTTGAAACAAGCTCTCTCTAACAGGTCAAAGAGAATCTCAGCATTTACTTTTTTTATATCAGTTTTACAGAAGTACTTAACACCTGCTGAAAAAACTTAGAGGCGAGAAGTTTTCTTAATAAAATTTCTTTATTCGATCTTCGCACAGCGTCTACAGAATGTTCCTAGCGTTGGGGCTTAACGGATTTTTTTACATCGGCGTTGCCATAAAATATTCCAGTTTTATTACAAACGAAATTGCAAATCGCGGAATAGAGGTCCGGATGAATGTTTAAGGTCAATTTGTGTTTGCAGAAGACTGCGAGCGACACAGCGACTGAATCGTAAACTTAACTGGTAGTACAACGACTTACGAGTATACTGAGCCATTTTAGGTTGGTTGTACACTAGAAATGCTGATACAGGATAAATTATTGATAATCTAGGGAAAAAACTTCTTGTCTGTAACATTATTAATCTTTTTTTAGCTCATCCCAAATTTTCTCTCTTCGCTCAAATCTGATGGATAGGCATATTTAGTAAAACCCTATAAACATTACTAACTGCTTACTAATACATGCCTCCCTTATCCTACTATATTATATATATTATATATATATATATATATATATATAATATTATAAATGTGAAAGTTTGTATGTTTGGATGTTTGTTACTCAATCACGCAAAAACAACTGAATGGATTTGGATGAAATTTGGCACACATATAGTTTATAACCTGAATTAACACATAAGATACTTTTTATCCCGTAAAAATGCATAGTTCCCACGGGATAGCGATAAGCGAGTTACGCGCCGCCGTGACGTCATGAGCAGCAAAGCAACTAATTCTCATTGATTTGTTTCAATTAAACAAGTCTACGCGGACGAAGTCGCGGGAAAAAGCTAGTTTTTAATAAAACATTGCAGTCTCCACGTTTCGTTGCATTACTATCTTAAATAACGTGGGTTATTATAACACTTTATATTAGTAGTATCTTATCATTACTAAGTTGAGTTTTCAATTATTTCCTACGTTTCCTCCGCAGCGAGACCAGTCGTTGAGATTTAGTGAAAAAGTCAACACTTTATACGAGTTGTACTATTGTTTACTTTTATGTGCTGTCATGCGTTCGTGTCAGTTGTAGTTTATCTCTAGGGACTACAGCACGACCCACACCACATCGCATCTCTATAAATCTCACTTTAAATTCCTATTTTATTGTCTTTGCGAACAGTATAAAGGGAGCGAAATAGTCGGGGAGTATTCGAACACTTTGACCCGAGATTTATTCGAAAGTCAGCATGACAGTTAATTTCCAAGACTTTCTTTTCGGCAAATTACCTGAGCCATTTGAAAAATCTTTTATACATTTTCAGTACACTGGCGATGTATTAACTTTTGACTTTTGTTACTTTATGTCGTTAGTAAACTTCGATCTGAACTATCATTTGAAAACTTTATCTAAAATGCTTACTTGGAAAGCTCATTCGAAAATTAGAATTTTTTTGCGACTGAGTTTATTTGAAAAACTACATATTTTATTCAAAGTTGATGAATTCAGATGATATCTTTTCTTTACTTTTTTTTAAGAAAAGGTAGCTGTTCGCTTTTCTAGTAGGTAAAAATAACATAAACGAATTAGATTTATTAAATTATTTAAATTAAATTGTATACTGCAAGCATAAAATGTTAATAAAAATTGTTAGTTTAAACTGCATGTGTCAGTGTTCTAATTCAATGGTGCAATGACCCCTTAAAGAGTTGACCGATTTTAGGTCCTCTTTAAATTAAATATCTCGAAACATTACTCATTATATAAAATGGAATAAGTATCTACAGCTTCTAAGATTACTTAAATATCAATTACTCCAGTTTGTTAAAACAAAAACGGGCTAGATGTAATACATCCAAGTGAATTAGTCTCAGTCGTAATTAATAGCAGTTCACTTGCATTATGAAGGTTTTCATTACGGCTATCAGTCCGCTGCCATTAATTGCGGAAAATGCACGGTACACAGTAAAGAACAGTAAGAATAGGTATTTCTACACTTCGAACAGACGTCAGTTCCACCAACCCAATCTAAGAATGTGTAGCAACTGCATAACCATTTGAAATTATGTCAAATCATTTATTTTGTTTTTGTTTGTGTTGTGTAGGACAAATGTTATTGATTTAATGTGTAGACAGTAAAATGACTCTTTTTGCTACCTAGGTAGAATTGGTCATCCTGCAGCAGTTGCTTAGCCTGCTCACGCGCAAGTGACACATTTATTGGTTCAAACGCCTACAGACTACGCTAATTGCTTATCGCAATGAAACTGGAATTAAAATGTTTAAGTGAGCACATAATTCGAAAAATTTTGCAGTCTCAATGTACTTACAACTTCAATTGAGGCCAGGGTCGGGTCGGTAAATTTGATATACTTTACCGAGTACTTCATAGCTTTATGCCTCACTTAGTGTGGATGTCAGACGTCGTAATGTGCCGCAGAACTCCGCTTTGTTGATCCTAGCGTTTGTCTTACTAATTCCCTCTGTTGCTCATTTGTCGTCTATCTCGCCTTAACATCTTTATTGCTTTTTCTTTCGATTTACGATGTGATATGAGGTTGCACATTTTAGTGTAATGAGGTGTTCTACAATTAATTTGAGCAAGTAAAGGGGACATTTTAGGTGCCTCTTCACAGTGGGGATGAAATGGGTGCATTGTTAATTAATCACGAATAACGTAAGCCACAAAAAACGATAAAATACTACATATTTCAACACCAAAAGTGTTAAAGCAAAAGTATGTGCTAACAGACATACAATAAAATGTAACTGCTAACGAATACTACAAATTAAATAACTAATAATCGAATACTATTACAAAAAAAAACCGTTAGTATTGTTTATTGCACGGAGTCTATTAATTTAAATATCACCAGTGCTTGGCACGCTTCGGACATTGTTTTTACCAGTAGTTGACATCATTATCTCACGTTTCCACTCATATGTTTCCGTATTTCGTCAACTATTGGGTCACTGTCAAAGATTGGGGCCGTTACAGTTCGCTTGTTCTGCTTGTGACCGATCTGGAGTTATTATTTATAACAACTCCAGAAACGGCGACGTAAAAATATTCTACACACTCAGAATAGGTACACTGATGAAGCCCCATTTACAAAATATAAGTGAAATATAATTTACTTACCGCTTGCTTCGCTGTTTTAAATCTGTATAGTGCGGGCTGGTGAACCCTCGACCTGATTAATAGAAGCATAGTTAGACAATATGCATCGCGGAGACCATCAAGATACTGCGGGTTGTCATAACTTTCAGGAGCCTTGGAAGTTTTGACATTATTCAAAAGTTCAACAAGCACTAGAGACGGCATTGGTTACTGCATATACACTTACAGGGTCAAACGCTTCAGGGATTTACTCTTGGATGTTTTAGCTGGAAAGTCTTTTAGCAGTTTTTCGTTGACTGAACGCGCTAATATTTTACCTAACGAATAAATTATTTAAGAAGAGTTGAGTTTTCCGAGAGTGAAGAACTGAATTGATTTCTAAGTTAAAATTAATGAACTGTATGTAAGTATCCTACGGCAACTACGAGCTGACAGCCAACCTCCACTAGTTGGAGAGGCACCAAAAGAAGAAGAAGATGTGAGTATCCTAAACAACGAGCCGAGCAGTTTTTTATGTAAACAAAAATTACATTATTTTAGTTACAAACTATTTAGTTGTCTATCGAAAACCATAAGTATGCTTTATAGCTTGTCAATAAATATGCTTAATTAGAAAATGAGCAGACTATCTCAGGCTAAAGTGAAACCAAACATTCTAAATCCGATTTAGTGTTGACCTCATACATTAGGTATGATGAAAGTAACGCCACTGGTGTTGTATGCAGCGCGATAGTCTTTTCACTACGCTTGCCCGTTGTCATTTTCATCATCATCATCATCAGCCTATGTTCGTCCACTGCTGGACATAGGCCTCTCCCATGGCACGCCACTGAGCACGATCCTCGGCCACTCACATCCAGCTCTTGCCAGCCGCCTTGCGAAGATCATCGCTCCACCGAGTCTGAGGACGTCCCACGCTACGTTTGCCGATCCGTGGTCTCCACTCAAGAACTCATTCACTCCGCTTGCCCGTTGTCATTTTACTAGTCGTAATATTTCGAAAACCAGTGATCGTAGAAAACAACCAAACACAGTTTTTTTTTTAACAAATTCGTTCCAATTTGAAAATTAAAAAAAAAATGAATACCGTATGTTAGTTCATAGTGTTTTTGAACCTTGTCACACTGATGAAAACTGCCTTTTGGATACCTTTATATGTATAAGATTTATCTGTAATTCTGTGAAATTGTTAATGTTGTTCATTTTTTTTTCACTTTTTAAATACTGTTTATTACATTAATAAATACAATTTCAATTATAAAACTTACAATTACACATTAAAAAAACTTAAAATCTAAATACATCTAAAATAAAAGCTAAATGTAATAAAACTAACAATTAAATCTAATCTAAAGTATAACATTAAAACTAAAACAATAATAAATTATTAGAAATTAATTAATTGTATTGTTGTTAATTGTATTGTGTATTGATTAATAGGTTTTGCCGTTATGTGTATATGTTTGAATAGTTGCAAGAATTAGTCAAGAATCTATTTCAAGGATCTGAATGTAACAAAAGGCTTACTTAGCAAACATAATTGGAGTTGAGCTAATCGGGTTTTAGTTTAATTAAACGGTTTGATTTGACTTGAATTTCAAAGGACCTTACCAACACAGGTGAATAGAGGTCAATGACCGAGATATTGAGTTAAACAGGCGAAGGTAAAGAGAAATGCCGTGATAGATTTACCTTTGATTGGGTGTATGATGTGTCGTGTTTGAGCTAGGTAATGTTAGTAAATATACATAAAACGGCCAGATAGCTTAGTGGTTAGTGACTTTGACTATGAAGCTAGAGGTTCCTGGTTCGATTTCCGGGAGGGCAAATGCTTGTATGATGAATATGAATACTAGTGACGTAACGAATGTCATTTTTTGAACATTCGCAGACGCGAATGCGAATATCTGCTACCGACATTCGCGAATGCGAATGCGAATGCGAATATTCAGTTTTTGTTCAAATTTGGCGCCAATTGTCTATGGCTTGGAAGCAGTTTCGTTCGAAGGAGATGCGTACCATTTGTATTTAAAAGTTCCAGAAAATGTAATTGTTAAGCTTCATTGCAAAAAAAATCAAGTAAGTAAATAAATAATACCAAGTAATAGAGTGAAAACTGATATTGTGATTACGAGGTTAGTTACTTTTTCTTGCATTAAAAAACATAAGAAATGAATGAATTTTGATTTTATTTATCTACTATTGTCTTCAAATTGGTTTTTTTCTGCTGTTCATATTCGCAAAACATTCACATACATTTTGGCGAATGCGAATAATGCAATGAATATGCGAATATTCGCGAATGCGAATGCGAATATTCGTTACGAATACATTTGTACAAGTCTTGGATGTTAAATGTTTTTTTTTGTGGGTTAATCTGCAATCAGTTTAATCATACTATAAGCGGAGTTGTTTGATAATTTGGCATAAAGAGTGTGTCCTTCAGTAAAGGCATCTACTCATGTCACCGTGTCTTCAATGACTACAGTATGGGCTTTCGTTTTAGCCTGTTAGCATAGCTTTGCTGTGTCAACTGAGAGGCCAGCTCATTTGGATGATTCTGGAGTCGTGAGCGATACTTTCCAACCACGTTGGTGATTGTTTCCATCTTTTTCCATTTGCAGGTATCTGTGAATTTCATGGTTTCTGGTATACCATGGGGCACTATTTGCCTTAGGATTATATTTTGCATTAAATGTATATAAGTATATATTTATTTATACTAGTGTGTATGTCCGTAGTCTAGTACTCGTAAAAGCTTTGTTTAGTTTGAGACGAGGTCAATTGGTGTGAGTAGTCCCGAGATATTTAATATTTTTTTATTATTAGACAACTAGTTTAGTCCGATATTTTGCTGATGTAGATTTAGGACTTCATACTAACTTCCAACCTCTTTTAATCTCTTTAATGGTGGGATTTATAAAAAAAAACTTTTTTTAGGACCTTTACACCCGCTATGGAACAGATGTTTCAAATATCATGTTTATTTTTTCTATCTTTAGCGCTTTGCGTTACCTGTTAGTTCATCATCATCATCATCATCTCAGCCACAAGAAGTCCACTGTTGAACATAGGCCTCCTCCATGGATTTCCAAAGTGGCCGGTTGGAAGCAGCATGCAACCAGCGCCTTCCTGCCACCTGTATGAGGTCATCGGACCATCTTGTGGCTGGTCGTCCTACGCTGCGCTTGCCAATACGCGGCCGCCATTCGAAAACTTTTCGACCCCATCGGCCATATAACCTGTTAGTTAGTCAGTAATAAACTCTCTCTAGACTCTTTTATGTATACAGAAGGTGATGATTTCTTTGGTCCTAGCTTTAGTTTCTTGCGGCGCTGCTTCCCGACAGAATCTTCCATTTTCCGAAGCGCTGGTAGACTTAGACATGTAAAACGGCCTTAAAATCTACTTGCATTTTTTTTTCATTGAATCACCGGCATATTTTTCTCCGCGGCAACATGAAGAGCTAGATTCATATTGCACGTCCAGCAAGTTAGCTCTTTTATTGCTCTTTGATCAATCTTGTCACAAAAAGACATACAAAAGTATCATAAGCAAGCACTCCCCAACTCCGTATTGTGTTAGGATCTTACGAGCGAGCCAACTGGTTATCTAGTTATGTTCCCCAACTTATCCCTTCACCGTATCACTTTCCTTGTAAGTTGACCTTACAGAGGGCGATATTGATCTCAAGCTAACTCTTAGAAGTTTAATTGGATTTGTAAACCGCTTGTTGTACAACACGGTATAATATTGGGATGCAATTCTTAAGTTTTCTATGTGTTATGGCTTCCAGACGTTTTTATATGGCATAACAGTAAAAATCAAAACAAGTGTTATCCAACTGTAACCTTCAGGTTAACATAATTATGCGTTTTATGGGATCAAGTAGGTACCTTTCTGCTTTTTTGTGACCTGTTTAATTATAACTACAAATTTCAAAGGTTTAGGACAAATTTAAAAGTTAATACGTAGTGATTTTTTGAGCATTCACTTGTACTGAGCATTTTACCAAATATTGTAATATATACATATATATATGCTGTATAATTTTTTTGGTTCGATAATAGTGGTACACTGTAGCTAGTAGCTGGTTGCAGTATGAATTGGCCGGCTCCGCAGAGGCAGTACCACACTCTCACAGAATATCAGCGTGAAGTAGTAGCTTGTTAATAAGTTTTGTAGGTTGGGTGCTAACGGGCAGTAAAGGATTATTGATTCTCTTGAGGTTACTGATTTAGCAAAAACTCTCTTAATAAATGGATTTTAACTACCTGACTTCTCAAGTCAGCACGAAAAAAGCTTCAAAGTAAAAGGCCGAAGAGTTTCGTGCTCTCTAGCCTTTTTTTCACGCTAAAGCTAGTTGAATCAATAGTCAAAGTGTCGTCAAATCGTGAATTGGGCGCGTGGCGCGTCGCGTCCATCTATTTTTCACTCGATTCCGTTTATAGGGAGGAGGGAGTCGTCACGTGCTGTGAAGAATTCATCCTCAGAGCCTTTTACAATACCAAACGTTTGTTTTTATACTTTGGCGGAGTTACGAACAGTAAAAAATACAGCGAAACCCACAGCGGTTGATACAAAAGATAATTTAATATAAGACAAAATAACAACGAGGCTCTTGTGTCCGCAATGAAATAAAATGTATATAGCGAGAAGTAATTAAAAAAATATTGAATTCATTACTACAGTGAGAGCTCACCAGTATAATCGTGAGTAGCACAAAAGAAACCGTATAAAATTTATTCAGGCAAAATAAGTGCCACCTCAATTCTCATGAAATGAGGCTGACATTAAAATATTCGCCGCGAAATCCCCGCTTTTTTGCGTGAGGGCAAAATCAGCATATTTTTGGGGCAATACTGGCGATAATTTATTGGAGGTCAGATGCGGCCGCGACCGCGTGGACTAACCGAGTTAGTGAAGGTTGAGCTGACGGCTCACTGTTAAGTAAACAGAGACCTCATTTTGACACCGAATGCTGCAGCTGCTCTAAGCGAGTTAAAAACTCCAAAGTTTCAAATTCGAATGAAGCTACAATTGTAGTTGAGCATTGACTTTTGCAGAGTTTTTTAAGATACTTCGCTCATTGCTGTGAAGGTAGCGCGTGTGCAAAGAAAGTTAGCTGCTAGTTAGTTACTAGCAAGTATGAAATCTCATGTTAAATTCTCAATGATTGTTTTAATCCGCTAAATAAAATATCAGAGTAATTTCTGACTTATAATTATTATACAGCGTGTAACGTTACGTATAATGTGTTGATATTTTACCCAGATATTCTAGTAACCGAGATACTTTGAAGAGTTGTGTTATCTTATCACTCAGAACCCACATTAAACAAACCATACGTTACGAGTATATGCACACCAACCATTAGCCAAGAAAATTGCAGCCATAACTAACACATCATACGGTCTCATTTAAGATAACTTGGATTGATGATTTATTTCTCAGAAACCTGTAGCAAGGCATTGACTCTAGCCCCGGGACTTCCCTCCGTAACCAATGCACATCTATTCAAAGTGCCTTTTTAACAAAACTTATTGAATTATTACATTGTTGCGTCTCATTGCGGTGCATTGAGCCATGGTCTTGACGGAGCAGAATTGAATCGTGCTATGTGTACATTTTGGAGTTTGAATTTGTTTTGCCTAGTTCTAAGTAGCGTAAGTGATTTCTACGGGTGGTAGCTGGCAGTTGTATAAATGAGCTGGTGTAGGCAGAGAAGCACAGACAGAGTCCGTCTGTGATCATAATGAAGTCGTGGTTAATATTCGTGATCCTGCTTGTTGCTTTCGCTTTAGCCCTCGAGGCATCAGCTGATAATGGGAATTGTGGTTAGTATAATCGATTTTTTAAACAAACGATGTTATCGATACTGTGTGCAGTAACAGCGCTGTTAAAGGTTCATGATAAATTATGGATTCTTTCACTTCCTTGGCTACATTCCAAATGTAGATCCGAGGAAACTTTGAGAAAACAGTAAAATAGCAATTTTTTAAGCTGAAATATAGTCACAAGGCTTTAATATAAATTAAGTATTCTGTTTGAAAAACTTTTTATAGCTATAAAGAATTCTGAACATAGATTACATTGTTACAGAATCTACGCATCGGGTACAAAGACGCCAAATTGTAAAAAATCAACAAATCATGGTGCCGCCGCCATTTCCACGTTGTGTGTTTTACGAATGCATCGCTAAATGCAGGCAAAGGGGCCATAAGGGGGGAGGTTACTGCACTATCCGAGGATGCCAATGTCTGCGTTAGACATTGCTGAGTTACATCACTGATATCAGTAGGGTAATTTTACCACTGCTTGACACGCGTAGGACATTGTTTTTACCAGTAGTTAAAGTCATGGTTTTATTGTTATTCAGGTTAATATGCTATTTATCATAATCATCAATCATAGAGTGATAAGTGCGGTCAATCAATCTGAATTCTAGGTCACTGTAGAAGGTTGTCAAGTCATCACTGTGACGCAAGGGTATTTGATGTGAAAATCATTATGACATATTACATATGTATATTGTGAAAAGGCACTACAGTGCCCAACTTTTTTTATAAAATACCTGATGATAAGTGATCATGATCACCACCCATAGACACCCGCATCACTAACGAGATTGCAGATGAGTTTTACACCCAGAGGGCTCAAATGGAATACCTCTCGTGCCAGTAATGTCACCGGCTGTCTTGCGCTCCACCGTGGAACACACAGTGCAAGCGCTGCTGCTTAACGGCTGAATTAGCTAGCAAGATTGTGTTAGCAATCGTACCGCCCGCAACATTCTTTTTTTTAAAATGTACAGTCAAGGAAATTGAAACACGTACCACCGTAGAACCTAGTCGAAGAGACATACACATGATATTTGTATGACATAGCGTGGCGATTAACGCGTCGCGTCATTGCGATAGGGTTCTAATGTGGTACGTGAATATAATTCCCCAACTGTACTTATGCCTTAGCGAATAGCTGCTGAGTGTTTGGTAGCTGGTGGTATAGATACGACTTCTTCGTAAAAACTGGCCTTACTCGGAAGTTTTAAGCTTTGCAATTTCTCAGAATTCACATTTGTATTACCAAAAACGCTGAAACCTTCTTTCATCCTGCTGAAATTGATTAAGCCTCTTTCAGACGAACTGTTATTATGGACGGCGGATTATACTCCCTGGCCTGGTTTAATTTACTGTTGAGATAAATACCGCTAAAGCTAGAATTTAAACACCATTACCTTTTATTGAAATAAGACTTATTTTTTAACGGATATCATCTCGTTTTATCACTTTTAAATGTCGACGTAGCCGTTAAATATCGACGAAGCCTTTCTTAGTTTTCTACGCAACAAGAAAACTCCTTGTTGAAATTAAGTTTATTTTTGCCGTATGGAAGAGATCGATCTAAATGATAAGACAATGTGTAGGGTAAAATAAGATTATTTATGTCAAAAAACAGGAGTCACAATAAAAAAATACAATATATCCGTAAGTTTCTTTGCATATCGTTTCCTATGTACCAATACAGTGTGTTTTCTTTTATATTTTCTATCTTTACCTTTACCGTTCCTATTGGTCCTAAATCCTTATAGTGTATGTGCGACCGCTTTCTCCTTCTAAACCACGCAAAGTTTTTTTAACGGATGGTTTTTGTGAATATTAAATCCCGTTTGAACACGTGCGAAGCTTGGGCAGGTCACTAGTGTACAATAAAGTATTTACTTACTTTACTCACTTAAGAACTATCTAAAGTAATATGTAAAAAGCCAGATTCTTGGTGCAGGTCTGTTGCGACGTTACCGTGTCTTTTCGTTGAAATACGGGCTTACAACTAAATAATCTCAACAGCAATTGTCCGCCGCCTACGTTTCATTCGGATGGTTAGCGTTGCTGGCGGACACGGCCTGGGTAGCTACGTGATCAATTGGCACTGACATCCCGCCCTTTTGTCAAGGAAACAATAAGCGCGAATGTCTTGAGATAGATCCGCAGATAATTCACCAAGGCTTTTGTTCGGGTGTTGGACGAATTGAAAAAAAACCCAGGTTTATTTTGAAAGGACGAAGTGGCCTTTTATTTTAGTGGGGGACCCGATGGGTTAGATTGTAATAAAATAGATGCGAGGTGGATAGAACCGAAGGTCCCCTCGGAACTACATAATGAGTCACCTATAGTTTGAAAATGTCATTTCCTTTAACGTCTTTTGTTTGTGAAGAGAATCGATACGTAACGAGGATCATGAAGATCTTTCATTATGATAAATGTAAAGTATGTCTTCTCAATTATAAACTTGACTTACGGGCACATTTTGAGCAAACGGCGTTATAACTAATAAAAAATTGATAGGTGGCTTATAGTAAAACTGATTATTACAAACAAAAAATTAAATTAAATAGGAAGCTCTTGTCATTTTCCCTTTTAAGAATTCAAAAAGTATGACAAATACTCAAATTGCCCTCACAGAAACACCAAATTTATGCAAGTTCGCCAACTCCATTTGGCTTTATCTGCATAAATATGTTAATTTAATACATTCAATTCAGTAATGCCAAAATGTCTTAATTTCACAGCTTACAAGAGCTTTTACTTAGTCTCAAAGTTTTTATTTTATTTTTTATTTCTCTTTCATTCGTTTCATTTCTTAAATGGCGCCTAAAGTTATTAGAGCAATAAAAAATTAAAGATTCTAAGTGTGTAATGCAGCAAGAAATTTCTAGATAAGTTGATAGGATCATATCAAAACGAACGTTCGACGGTGAGCGTAAATGGATGAAAACGACCTCGTTTTACACGTAGATAACAAACGGTATCGCAAAGAAATATTACGCCAATATCACAGGAAGCATTATCCCGGACGAAAAGCAGGGGGCAGACGAAACGAATCGCGTAAAACGTAGCCCGTGTGTTTATAACTGTCGCCTTCGGGGGGAACTTAGCTGTAGCGTGATACACTGAGGGTATATTTTCGACTGTGTGCGATGTCGATTCGTCGGTAGTTAACGCGTATCACGCATTCGGATTGCCATCTCTACCCAGGTGGAAGCGGCGTGATCGATTGCCTTTTTGTCGCGTCGCGTTGCTCTGCGCCGATATTACGGGAAACATTTCTTTGGTTGTCACCGCGCCCTCTGCTTTTCGACACCGGAATTACACTTGATAAATTACACCGCGGCAAGACGTGACAGGTGACGAGTCTAAAAATTTAAATCTCTAGTGACTGTTTGACGTTGCGCCGTTCTGTTGTTTGTCTGTGCTACGCAAAATTACGCGACGTGTTTCATTGAACTTTCTGTTAGATGACGTTATCTCTGAGAAAACAAGTATACAAAATGAAATGTGTATGTATGTAATGCTTTATATTTGGCATACATAATTCTACGCTGAGTAACATTTTTTTCAATAAGAACCTAATCGTCGAGTATACAACTCTCGTAAGACTGCATGAACACCTTCTCTAATAATTTCTTATGTTTTCGGGACTAGTAGATAGATATTGATATAAAAAAATTGAACCGGTTTAACGAATCTATTGACGTTTGGAGCCCTTTTCAGGTCTCATGCTCACATGAAACTAGTGCAACTAGCACGAATCTTCTCGATACGCGTTATGTAACTCAGTGCATCTCTCTCCTACTTGGTTGGTTAGAAGTAGACGTACTGAGTTACGTAGCGAGTTAAAGCGTAGCGAGATGATTCGTGCTAGGTTTACTGGAAAAGGCTCAAAACGTCGGCAATTAGATTCATTACAATACACGTGATATAAACAATTTTAATTGTTTTACTTTAAACACCTTATCTCATAGTAAATGTGCGGACAGTGCGTTGTCATCATCGTTCTGGCGTTTCTCCCTCTTTTTCTTTCGGGATACGCTTCAACCTTGATTTCAGATTTGGCAGGTCAAGGTCAGAACATTCGTGCGACTGCCATTTGACCTCCGTAACCTCTGTGACAGAAAAACCAAACCGATACAGTTCTCGGCAAATATCTTGAGCACAAACCTTTGTAACGGTCCAGCCTCTGCTTGGCCGTTTAATTCACAAACTTATAGGATTTATTTATTTATTTAACTATAAATGGTCTTAGTAGGTTCAGATAGAGCTATATTTATTTAAAGAAAAGACAAAAAAATATAATTATTTACAAATACGTTGACGGAACCTTTTAGAAATGTGTTGTAGAATAATGGTTTTCTTACCACTAAAAACACAGTCTTAAGGATCTCTAAGTTAAAACAAAATGAGGGTAGTGAGCAGAGCGCACATATCAGGTGGTACATTTTTAAAGAGATTATAAGCCATCACGCTACATTAGAAACTCATCTTTATTTCTATAACGTTAAGAGTTAGCTTAGATAGGGTAGTAAACAGCCGTGCTTGAGATATTAAAGAGTTTATGTGCCATCAGGCCACATTGGAAATTCAGTCCTAAACCTAAGGTGCTAAGATTTAGGTTAGTCAGTAAAAATAGATAAGACTGCGAACCAAGGATTGTCGGTGAAGAGGGTTCATCAAAAGTCTGCAACCAGTGGGGCAAGTGGTATAAAAGACGAGGGTTGAGCAGAATCGGGGCTTTTTCCATTCTTCACTCATCGAGCGTCGGAGACTCTGCTCCATCCTCAACAGGTGTGCTTAACTACTTGCTTACGGCAAAGCTCTGCCGGTTTGCTGTTATATTTCTATTATTTTATTTTTATTTTATTGTTCTTTAAATTCAGTGAGTTTTGGTTTAAGTTTGGAATTTCATTTTGAGTTGTGGATTTAATTTATTTAACTTAATAATGGGGTAGGATCGCGTTAATTATAAACACTTGTTAAGGAATATATTTCTTTTGTTTTATTGTTAAACTCAGTGAGTTTTGGTTGTAATTATCTATCTCGTAACTGGGCTCGCGTACGTTTTGTATTTCATTTTGTGCTGTGGGTTTAATTTATTTAATTTAATAATGGGGTAGGATTGCGTTATATTTCTATTATTTCATTGTAAGTGTTCTTTAAATTCAGTGAGTTTTGGTTCTATCACGTAACTGGGCTCGCGTAAGTTTTTGCATTTCATTTTGTGTTGTGGGTTTAATTTATTTTACTTAATAATGGGGTAGGATCGTGTTAATTAGAAGCACTTGTTAAGGATTGAGGAGTCTTCGTGCTACCTACGGAATTTAGCTTGTGCGGCGAAGTGCCGGCTAGGAGTTGATACCATGCGGTGTTAACGAAGCTCCTGGTTTTAGAGTCCGTGTAGGCGGGTTAAAATTGGGTACTGGCTGGACCCTTTTCATGGCGTTATGCTGGGGTATTTTAGCACCCTCGCCATGCCCAGGCCCCGGCTCCCTAAAACACATATACAAGGTACGGGCGGACCCAGTGGACGGACCGATGCTTAGGCACCCGTAAATCTGCGTATGTGGTTTATTGCAGTCGGTCTTATTGGTATTTATATATATATTACACCCCTTAGGTATTCTGCTCTCGCGCCGATCCATAGTTTCGACTTGGTGTTGAGAGCAACGCACACATGGCTTATTAGACACATGGTTACGCCACAGCCACCTTCTTTCGTTCAGCTAGTTAAGTTAGGAGTTTTCCCTGTCATTCCGGAAAGCTTTACATTACACATTACACATTTAACAGTAAATGTGGAGAAAATCTCCTAGTTTGCAAAACAGAGAATAGGGCCCTTAGAATAGGTATAGGTAGATACACTGTTTTGTAGGGTATAGTACGGTCTTAAGACAAGGTTTATTCTTTTCTTATACTTCTTATAGGCTCAGCTAAAGGTTGATTTCTGTCTACGTTTACCTTAAGATTTATTTACCTAGTTTCTCGACTTATAACTATTGTTTTAACTATATAACCAGGTCTTCATTAATTTTATTTCCAGGTTATTTAACATATTTTTCCACTCGTCACTATATTGGTTTGACTATTTAACCAGGTCTTCATTAAGATTACTTCTAGGTTATTTACCACATTTTTACTACTCGTGACTTTATTGTTATAACTATTTGACTGTGTTTGTAAGATAAATTACTTTGAGGGTATTTTCCTAGCTACGGCTATTATCATTATTGTCGGTCTAAGGATTGATTTGTTCATAAAGCTATTATTAATTTAACAGCATCTCCCAAGCATATTGCTATGGCAACTTAACTATATCTTTATTAAAATTGCTGCATCACTATCGTTCTAAGGAATGATTTGGATCATGAAGTTATTATCAACGGGTACAAGTACTCGTAGTCATACTCTTGTGCTACAAGTAGCACGGGCCACTGTCCCACGGGATATGCCCAATCTTCGAGTCACTGACTGTAAAAGAAGGCCTGGTTACGACTATGGCTCAGCTTTGTGAGAGAAATCATTCTAAAGTATCGAGCTTTTTAAATATGTCTGCGCTAGATAACTTTAACTTTGTCAACATAGCAATATGCTTCCTTACGTAGATTATTGTGTCTGATAACTTATAATGTATATTTTTATTTTAACGAGTTGTGATAAGAATCTCATAACTTTTCTTTGTGATGCGCCGTGGTTAGCGCTTAACGTAGTTCCTTAACAATACATTTCTTTACGGAGAAGTGTATTTAGGAGGCGAAGGCAGAGGTTTAGGGGTGGAAGGAGAACCTCCCGGAGTTCTATTGAACTCCGGTTTATCCAGGGATGATTATCCAACTCAGTAATTACCACGTAACTTTGTAGTTTTGTACGACAGCCAGTTGACGTCTCCACTGTACCTATGGTTATTTCTTACGAAACAGATAGCTTCAACTAGTTATTATTAGTGTTCCAATGAGGCATTACTTATTACTTACCATCGAAATTAACGTGAGTCCAATATCCGCTAGAGCGTTGGGTAGGAGGTCAGTTGGGAGGTTTCTTACTTTGGTATACTTATAACTTGGGTTTAATAGCCACAGAGCTTTGAATGAGTTACGAAATGTCTTTATTTTCATAGCATGTAGACAAACATACATAATTACGATATACATAGTTATCCCCGTATGCATACTAAACGTAGCTAGTTATTCGGCCTAAGTTTATAATAAATAGGAAGCAGAACAATGGTCGAATCTCTCTATTTATGCGAGTACATAACAGTCATTATTACTATTTAATTATTTTGCTATAAACTTCATCAGAATCGGCGTAGTCATTCTTTAGAAGCTGCATCCAACAAAATAGGATTCAATTTTAAATAATAGGGCAATTAGGACATGGTATTTATTAGTATTTGATAGCACGTATAATAGGTTAAGGTAGGTTAAGTTTAGGGAATAGCGAGTGAACCGATCTTACATACATTTCAAAGAGCTTGGATTACTACCGTAGGACACAACGCAGGGTAACTAGACGATCACTTGGCCAAATCATTCGTATGTATATTCATTCAGTCAGTATAGTACTAGGGATGAGTAAACGTATAGATTAGGGCGTACATTACATAGGACATGAGCTTTAGACTTGGTATTTGATATTTACTTACCATCAGAGAAGCCGCTAGCCAGTTATATACTTCTAGATCTATAGTGCTTAGGAGTAGAATTCACCTATAGCTTCACAGCTATAGCAGTAGAGCCTAGGTCTTAATAGGTCTAAATTTAGGTTAGGTCAAATTAGGTCTTATTAGGTCAGCGATTGGACTCATAATAGAAATGCGCTTAGGGGGGGGTTTGTTACACCTTGACTGCGCAATAGCCGTTTCTAGTACAATGGTGTATGCGCAAACATACCTCCTCCACTTGATTTATGCTCAAGTTGTTTGCCTGCAACTATACGATTTTGATAAAGTATTCATTTTATATGAATATACAGGTTTCCTTCCGATGTTTTTCCTCACCGTAAGAACATAACCGATGTGAATTCCTGTTTTGACTGTCTTAATGTATAAAATTAGAGACTACGTGGATTAAGCAAACGTAGTATCAACATGAATTGCAACGCACTTGACATTACGTGCAAGGCACGTTTACCTCATCTGCAGACATGAAAGTGTGATGAGGGCATCACTTCCGGCAGGGCTGGCAAGCGGACAAGCGACGCCGAGCGGAAACGGGCGACCGGCGAGTTGCGGCTTGCGTTGTTAAACTTACGGGTTATCTACACGGTCTATACTAGTCTATTATACTACTTTACACTACTCTACACTAATCTACATCTAAACTAGTCTACACTAGTCTACGCTAGTCTACACTAGTCTGCATTTATCTACACTAGTCTGCACTAGTCTAGACTATTCTAATAAAGAGGTAAACTTTGTTTATTTGTTCGTTTGTTGGTGTTTAGGGGGTAATCTCTGGAACTACTGAACTTATTCTAAAAATTCTTTCACTAATAGAAAGCTACCACTATCCCTGACGGATACAGGCTACTTTTTTTTTGGAACGAATTCGCGGGCGTCCGCTAGTCTTGTATACTAGCGACCCGCTCCGGCTTCGCATGGATGCAATTTATTCACGAATTCTTTTTTATGTCGAATGTAATGTACATAAAAACCTTCGGTAAAAAAAGCACCGATTGTCAAGTAAGACATAAATTGATTTGAGGGACAAACTTAACACGTTCATGTGCGCTACGTGATAAGACGTAAAAAAATGGTACATACGGCGCAACAGAACGTAAAAAATTAAAACCTCATACAACCTGACTGAACGCTGAGCGCCCGTACTAAATTCTATCAGCTACGTCATCGTGCTACATTATGTCAAGAATTGGCACCACTAGTGCCACGCTATATCCAACTTTACCCTCACTAAAGATGACTAGAGTGCACATACATGCAAGGACCTGTACAAATACTAACAACGTCCTATGACGTCGCTGCTGTTCCGCGAGTTGACGTTAAGAAACGTTCCTGTCAGATTTCGCGTTATTTTTACCCACATTGTATCACAAAGTCTATAGACGTCGTTGCATTTTGTACGGGGAAGTACTGTGCGAAACAACGATATCCTAAAAAATCGGCAGCGCACGTGAACGTGTTAACTTTGCAATTGGAAAACTTATCCCCATACATATGCCAAGTGCAAATATAAGTTCGAAATCAAAAAAGAATGGTGAAAATGAGTTGTCTGATTTACAAAATGGAGGCAAGCGTATAGCTTGCGCCAACCCTACCTATCCTTTCTAGTAGACATCGTTGGGTAAATCGCCCGCTCTCGCTTTAATTACGGGACCAGATTCCTTCCATTTCAAGTTTTGCTCATGTTTTTTAAGGTTTTCGGACTGTTCGCGAGATAGCACTAAATTTCATGCTACCTTTTTACTAAAAGTGAAAAAAAACTTTCTGAAGTCTTTAAGCGTGTTTGTCTTAGGGATGTCCAAATGTAGTAAAAATTAGATCATCGCATAGGCACACGTCTTGGTTTTTTTAATCACGTAACGACGGTCCCAAATAACAAAGTAAAAACTTGCTAAAGAAGTTTGTGATCCATTATATATTTTATTGAGCCAGAAATTTAATATACGTATAACCATCTTTTTGATGGCCTTTTATCGAACTCTGTTCACTGGGATTGTTGACAATTGTGTAGCAAACTAACCATTACATATTAGATGAAATTAATTCATAATCAAATATCGCTATTGGGCGACAAACGAGTTCATGCTACTCAGCAAAACAAAGATGCAATGCTATTTATTCGAGTTTTCTATCAGTTTATATATTTTTCAAAATTAACAACCATTCTTTGCTATATCGGGCATATCAGCTGATATTAAGGTTTAAAAAGAATATAACTAAAATAAATAAACATTCAAAAAGGTCGTTTTTTACTAGGTATTAGAAAACGAAAAGTCGCAGTTACAGTAGGTAATTTTAATTAGGTAAGTATTTCATGAAAATTACTACATTACCCTATACTGAATGAGTAACGTATGCAACCCGGGCAAATAACGAGACTCCAAACGTTTTCGACTATGAATCGATTTTCATTTGTTTTATATGAAAAAACGAAAATGTATATCCAAACATTTGTCACGATAAATTGAATTTGAACCTCCGCTCGCGAGAAACTGTCGAATATGTAAGAAAAAGGTTGATTTCATATTTCACTTGAATGTGAAATATTATTTTCTTTTGTTATCGTGCGGTGTCTTAAATTAGTTTAGAATATTTTTACACGAGTACATTTCGGTGGTGAACGCTCCAATGCAATTGATAGATACTGCGTCTACTTTGTTACTTTGTCGTAGAGACAAGTGTGGTGTAATTTAATCCTTTGCGTCAGTGAAGTATATCTCGCATTATGTAATTAAGTATATTATACTAAAGTAAACAATATTGGTTTTCGTTTTAAAATGTGAGACGCGTCTGAGTATTTGAGAAGTCATAAATACGAGTAAAATAGTTTTTTGTGTGTATAATGATTAGTTTCCGTGTGCGTTATTTCGCAGACTAACGTACCGTTTAGTAAAGGTGGATACACAATCAGAAATTACGACAGAAAAAATGCAAAAACGCGGCAATGTCTTCGATTTGTTGATGCCTGCGTTTTTACGTTTTTTCGCTCGTAACTTCTGATAGTGAGTCCAATCTTACGAATGCTATTATTTATGATGAATATAAATGTATGTATGTGAGTCGTTTATGTTAATAATAATATGTATGTTTGTCTGTTACTTAGTACCCTTAGTATGTACAAGTTTTTCCTTAGTTTGGGACTAGGTCAATTGGTGTAAATTGTCCCAAGATATTTATTAATTTATTTTTTAAACGTCATCATGCCATAGTTTTATGCGGGGTAATTTTATTGGTAATTTATCTAGCAACTGTCATCCACTTTGTACGTCATTCTCCTTTTTAAACCTACGTCAACATCAACCTAGCATAAAATTGTAAAGCATAACAATAATGTAAGGTTATTGGTAGGGGTCAATCGCCCCTTAAGCAAATTTATGTCCGCCGGAGTGTATCACGAAATTACACTGTCGGACAGTTTAAATTTTGCTCGTAACACAGAAAACGAATTAATATTTATAGTCTTATTATTCTACGAACACAATGGCAGCAATAAATTGTAATCGGAAACGAAACAATTAAGCCTCGGATAGAGTTACAAGTAATTAATTATGGGATGTAAAGTAGGGCATCCGTCAAGCTTGCGGTACAGTCAGAGCGATCAGTTTTCTGAACAAGTCGTGTCCAAATACTTATCTCGGAAAATAATATCTAAAACAAATAAGGCTCGAAATACGTTGGTATTTTTAGTCGTTTTTGTTTAGTTCAATAAGGTGTCATGATTATTTTTATGTCCAAAATTAGAGAAAATAGTTTCATTTTATTTAATAAACAAATATTTTGGAGCAATTAACACCAATTGACCTAGTCCTAATTTAAGCAATTGAAGCTGCTTGTGTTATGGGTACACAATGGATATATACCGGGTGGTGGAGGACGAGGGACCTTCCCGGAAACGGGAGATAGTTTAGCCTTAACGCTATATTTTCTCCATGCAAACTATGTGAATATAAGTAGCCGTTTTCAAATTATAGCCTGTTAAACATTCACACAAAAAACTACTTGTTTCAACCCTAAACATGATGTGTCAATGAACTAAACATGACGTCATCATGATCTTAGGTCATTGAACTTACTTGTAAACAATCTTTTCATTACAGGATATTATTATGTTTTTTTTGTCGCCGATGCATATTTAGACCTGCTTTGCTGAAACATTCCAGAGTTTGTGGAGGCAATTCTCTTTGTAGCTTCATCTTGTACAACTTCTTTATTTATGTTAATCCTAAAACTATGAATAATACGAACCACAACACATTATTCAAGTCAATCAAATACTATATCGACATTGACAGCTACTTACACTGACAACCAAAGTACTTATGCGTCATAAAGAATTATATATGATGTAAGAACCTTTTTCATCGTATCTTAGTTTACCTAATTGATAAAAAGGTTTTAGCTCGTTAACACAGTGAGTGTTACGAATCAATTGAAAATAAACTGCTGAACATTTTTCATCCAATTTCATAGTTTAAAACGTGCATTTGAAACATTTACTAAATAAACATTATTAAGAAACATATTTTGTTAATTTACGAAACTCTTTGTGTTATTGGACATCGACAAGATGCATTTCATTAATGTTTGAAATGAAAATGTCATTAAATAATGTCATTCTTTCAATACAAACGCCCAACGCAAATGCCTTTGTTAGAAGCTCATGATTATTTGAATTTGCTTTTACGCGACGTGCAATTATAAGGCGGCTGAAGCTTTACGTCGATATATTATAGTTTGGGGATTGCTGGATAGGCCGGTTTGGACCGCCCCGTTGGCCACCGAGGTCTCTGGATCTCAAGTGTTTTGATTTCTTCCTGTGGGGCTCTGTAAAAGATAATGTGTTGTCGCCGGCTAGCCGGTCGGAGAGGAAAACTTGAGGTTTTCGGTAAAAAGTATAAAACGGAATGCGACACTGCGGACGAGGTGAGTCAAAGAACAACTGTTGCCTTCAACAGTCTGCGTAGAACCAATGATGAAGAGCATACAGTATCAAAGGTGCACCGACATAATCAGGCACGGGCTGCAGCGTGTACAAGACGCGGAAGAACCTTTGAACACCGAATGTGAAGGTAGTGTTAGAGTCTTTTAACAATATGGCAAAGTGTAAACAAATGGTTAATAAAATTCCATTATAATTCAGACTCATTTTCATTTCGTTTTGTTCTTGGATTATTTGACATTTATGCGTCATTACGGTAACGTCAACGTTCGGAAATAAGTTAAGTCTCCGAGTTTTCCCGACGACACCCCGTTCCCTTTCCTTACATGAGCCGTGATGGGTAGGTGCAATAGGGTTGTCACCACAATTAAAAATAGGTGAATTCGATTTTATTGTTTTTTATTTAATTCATGCATTCTAACCATCACAAATCGACTGTGTACCTCTTAATTGACGCAATATTTCCGGGAAGGTCCGTCATGTCCTTCCACCCTGTATACTAATATAGTATGCGTTGCCAGTCCAGAGGGCTAAGATATAACACCTCTTGTGCCAGTTATATCACTGACTCGACCGTCTTGCTCTCTACGCCTAAACACAACAGTGCAAGCACTGCTGCTTAACAACGTAGGTGGCCGTACGACCCGCAATTTTCTACACAGGCGTGTCTTTTGTTTTTATTAATTGTGATCTTATTTTATTCAAAACAAGTCTAAGCCCTCGCATATTGTTAATGATACAATAGAACTCAGTAAAACATTTCATATTTCCATTAACACGAGATATTTTTATCTTAACAAAGTCGCGAACCTTTTCATCAGTGCGGAGTTAAATTCATGTAAAAATGAAAAAGTTCGTCGCGCAGCAAAATATTCAAACGAAGTAGGACATACCTTTTAAAGTGCGCTTTTGAATTCCATCCGGTTTTACCGCGGCGCGGCTCGGTAACGTTTTGCGTGACGCTATATTAATATTATATTATGTGAACATGTCGCACGCTTAGTATTAAAGTGACCCATTTCTGAATAATACACGTCCCAAAATATCACCTTAATTAAAAGACATAGTGTTTAATTTTGGAAAATATCAAATTCAGAATTGAGTCACTTTAATACTAAGCGTGCGATGTATGGTTAACTGTTGAAATTTCGCGTCCCACTATCTTTTTGCAGCAAATACAGCTTTATGTGTCAAATGACGGCCAGATAGCTTAGTGGTTAGTGACCCTGACTACGAAGCTTGAGGTCCCATCCATGACTGAATGCTTGTACTTCAGTCTTGGATGTTATTTGTATTTAAGTATGTATTTATCTATATAAGTATGTTTATCCGTTGTCTAGTACTCATAGCACAAGCGGCTTTAGTAGCTTAACTTGGGACTAGGTCAATTGGTGTGAAATTGCCCTGAGATATTTTATTTATTTATTTATTAAATGAATATCACCTTAAAATAGCAATCGTTTTAATTTAAGCAAAAAATTATGCAAGCTCGCGTGCGAGTTTTATAAGCAAAAAGGCGTAGTTGAGTCGCGGATAACCATGTAAGAATTTGATTTAAATTCTAAATATTTCTTTTTATCAATTATTTAACTTGTTTTTGTAATAGTTGAATTTGACCAACTTTCAGACCTCAAATTGACATGAATTTAGACATTATTTTGTAGATACGATAAAAATGCAATGAGTAAGTACCTACCACTTTATAAAATAAAATGTTTATTAAACAAACACGGTTTTTCGTCATTCCTTACGTACCTACTACCTAGATGACGTACAAATTTATTTTATACTTACGTAATATTTAGAGGGATAATTTTCTTACGTGATTTTATGTTACTATCTAAATCCTCCGGTGACGAATTATTCTGGCTGTGTTTTATCCACATTACTCGCAGGCGGTCGCCGTAAGATATGCAATTTTGTGCAGCTGTGCATCGTATTAAACTATCCAGACGTGATGGGAGAATTTTACTAAATTGTCGCCAAAATCTTGCACAAGAATGCACCACCTACCTCTATAAATGCCATTTGTATAATCGACCAAGAAATATTTCAAAAGTATAAGATTCAAGAGTGGTCAACCAATTACTTGATCGACTAAACATGATACTAAAAAAAAGATCTGCGGGAAATGTGTGTGTGATGGAGCACGTCAAAGCAAAATTTTGCATTTGTCGCTTTCCCTAAATAGTTAAATTATTTGATTCCTAATGGTTCTTTATAAGTATTCGTGTGCATTGGGTCTACATTTTATATTATTTTAAGTGATATTTAAAGTAAGAATATCGGTGGCCATATTATGTAAAGTTATCGACACACACCATATCCAATAGAGCTGTTTGTCTGAAAAGCCACTGTATCATACCTCAAGCTCATTCTACTTGACTGAAATTGCTTTGGAAAACTGATCCCTAGAGCCCTCAGGTATTTCCAAAGTACTCATACAGAACAAGTAGGTACTCATATAAAGTTCAATATCGTAAGTCAATACACATCCCGGTGCGCGCTTATTCGTGTTAGCAGAAGAATAGTGATTGTATTCAATCCGTTCGTTTGAAACTTATTCCACAGTCGACGGTTCTATTTAAGTGTTGAATCAATATTTGATCTATTGTACGCCCTCAGCCGCAAGCCTCTTTAAGTCGTTTTATTTCCTCAATTTCGACCTGAGCTCTCAACGCTTCACTTATATTTAGGCGTCATTTTCCTCTCGTTCTAAAAAGGTATAATAAACCGATATTGTCTTATTGTCCGCTCTTTCGTTTCATTTGATTGTTATGAGCTTGAGAATCAATTTGGTTTTAGATTTCTGTTCAATTAATAATGAAATGGTTATAACCACACGCAAACACGACACCATTCCAATTCATTTCAAGGATACTTTAATTTTGTTCTGCAGAAAAGGGCATTACGACGAAAAAAGTATTTTATGGTATTTCTGAGAACGAAAATTAGCGCCTTTTTTGTTTCTTCATTTGGGGCACGCTTTGAGCATGATCACAGATTACACAGGTCAGGTTATTAAATTGAAGCGAATGCTCCGTGACAGGGAAACCAGATCGAAAGGAAGAAAGAATCAGGGCTAGATATTCGTCAGTACATTCTAAGCAATACACCTAACAATTTATATATTTTAAAAAGAGAAAAAATGCCTAGCTACTCGGCCTATACTAGAGAAGGTTTGAACCTTGTGCGTGGCACAAGATGGCCGTGTTGCAGGATCAGGCGAATGTGGTGTGTCGACTTTGACCTAAAAAATACAATCTACTTAATAATAGGTACTCACGAAGTCAAGTAGTTCTGTAACAATCTCACACACAAGAAAAAGAACGCGACAGCTAACTGCGTATGTACGAATCCATCCGTTACCTTGCTCAGCGTAACGGTTAAATTTACACCTGTGAATTATACGTTGGATGTGGTTACATCCTTAGTTTCAGTTCGAGTTACGATTCAGTGCCGGCCGGCTGGAATTTTATGGCGGGCTCTTTGAATAATGCAGCAGGCGCGTGAAGCGACGGGCTTCGGAACTACGCTGGGGTGTGGTGCGAGTGGAGGCGGAGAGCGGGTGAGTCTTATAGTCAGTGTCCACCTATTTTGCGTGTTGGGTCGGTGTCACTACTCTTCCCAAGATCTAGGAGCTTATGTAGATTCCAGAAGTCGTCGTCTTAACGTTGCCGATGATTTTTGGAAGTGTCCGCTGGTGGGGCTCTAAACATAAATTCATAGGATCCGTTAATATAACAAATGGAGCTGCAACGCGGTTTGAATTGTTACTTCACAGCTTAATTGTTAGGATTATTGAAACCGGCAAGGCAATGAGTCTCCGTCTGTTCTGTCTGAAACTTCGAAGAAAAGTAACAGATTTCTTAATTACTCTAGCACATTCTTTTAAGAATCTAATCTACGTTCATTGTAGACAACGCGCTCACTCGGACCTATCCTTTTTCTGTTAGTACTTATTTTTATAATATTTTTGCAGGTATAGTTTGCAATTAACGGTGTTAGAGATCGAATGCCCTGACCCCGCCAGTCTGCAAGCATCTCGCGACAACACAGCATGTCGCTTATAATTCTATATTTCGTTATAAGAAGGACTTTCTTCTGTTTTCAGTGTATCAGTCATACCAACCAACGGTACACTCGTGTACACGTAGTTGTATTATTGTGAAGAACTAACCCCAGTAACCTACAGTCATTTGCCAGCATATGTTTATGGATTACTTACTTATGGATAGCTTAATTATAAAATGCACGACAGAGATTCAAATAGTTCCAGCAAGGTTGGGAAAAGTCAGCAATTCACAGTGTCATTTATATGTAAACGTAAATTAAATGTAAACATGATCCTATCCGTCCGGTTTACCTGCCACTCTTCAATATCCATTCTGGGATCGTGGTCAAACCGTATCATGAATGAAGAAATTAGAAAAAACCCTAGGAGAATTGTTATTTAGTACAAATATTATACCTAAGAATAACGATATTGGCGCTTTTTAAAATAAAATAGAACTTAGTTTAAGTAAAGATCGCTTAGACCACATCCAAGCCGTCAACGTACGATTTAATACAAAATATCTGACCATTTAAAAGATGAATGAATTCGTATTCACAATTGTCATTAGTAATAATAGTTATTTGTAATCATTCTTTTATAGACTCATCGAATCGCAATAACTACAATTATTTAAAATGAATCTGCGACGATGACGATAAAGCTGCAGTGCCTAGAGCCATGTAGTAATAAATGTATGGCAACGAACAACTGCAATTCGATCTGGCTCGACTGAACGGAAGCGCCTAGCGGACGACAGGCTTTACAAACCACAAGCTCTTTCAACGTCACATGTGTACATGTTGGGCGCCTCTATTTTCTCATAAAATCTATGTATACTCCCATTCTCGAATGTTATGTTAACTTTCACATAAAGTTTCTAAGTAACTATAATAGTCTCTTGTTATAAATGATTATGCGAATTATTAATTACATTCATTGTTATAAATTTAATGAGCATAATTTAAATAGCATAAAATTTCAAGTCATAATCTGAAATCACATTTTCCATTGCCCATAAAGTTGATATCCAGACAAAGTCAGGCTTGATAAATTGTCATGTCAACGTGGCGAATTGTCACTTACTATCTGCAATGCATTTTACATATATATGCGTTTCCGGTACATTTATTGACAATAAAATATATGTCATTTCATTTACTTTAACTTCCGCTGGAACAATTTTGGTATCATTTAAACGTTCGTATTTCACAAGTGGAATACAATAACCACTGCGTATGTCAAAAAAATTTAAAAGAAACCCCGATACAATATTAATTTATATTTGTTTGAGACGATTAACGAAAAAAACTGGTGTCGTCCGGCAAATATTAAATATCGTAAATATTTCATCATACTGTTGCTATAATATTAGTTTTTGTCATTTTGACGACAATATTATTTACAATAATTTATGTAAGTATTCGAATACCTAAACGAAAATAAACGCCCATTAATTAACCAAAAAACATGTAAACACACCAAAGGAAATAACTCAAAAGAAAGTCAACAAACAAAATTCTGGCTGAGTGATGCTCTTGACATAATTGAAGATGGCAAAGAAAATAATATTTTGTATTATGAAAGTGATGATGTCATTTCTTGCATTAAATCGTCCTTTTTCCACTTACTTTATTCCATCTTAGCCCTCTGAGTTGGCAACGCATCTGCAATCTTCTTGGTGTTGCGGGCTTGCGGGTGTCTCAGGGCGGTGGTGATCACATCTCATCAGGTGATCCACTATCCACTTGCTTGCTTGCCTTGCTATTTTTAAAAAAAACTTTAAAAACGTAATTAAAAACGATGTCTTTCAATAAGGTATCTTAAATTGGTCTAGTTTTTGGGAACATATATAATACAAAACACATATACACTTAATAAATTTCAATTTGTTCTAAAATAGGGCTTTAGTTTCATAATTTTTTTAGGACTTAAAAATATTCATTACTTGCATTAGTTACAGAAAAAAATTGTCTAGTGCATCACTATAAAAAAAGCCCAGCCTAATTGAGTGTTGATGACACAGACTCTCAGAACTTGACTTGACTTCAAACAAATGAAATTGAAGGTGATGTAATACTAGGATTAAATAAAAATGAAGCAATGTGTCACAAGAGGCAGCCGAGCGGGTATTCACAAAGGTCGCATGCACTTGCTAGCTACTACAGTTCTCGTATATTTATTGGATTCACACGTGGGGCCATGACTTGGTAATACACCTATTCTATAATTAATACAATGCAAATTTATTTTATAAATAGATTACCGATTTAAATACCGATGACTCACCAATTTTGTTAAGCTAAATATCCTGAAAATAAGAATATTTATTTATATAAATTTTATTGCTCAAGAATAACACAAATCAGCTGGAATATACATACAATACGTATCGATAAACTTACACACATACATAGAATTACTATGGTATTATCACTATTCACCTAGATTAGGGCACCATAGAAGCCTAACAAAATGACAGTAAGCTATAACTTCGACCTTTACGTGTGCTCTCAAATCCCGAAAGTACAGAAACTGCTAAAAACATAACCCTTCCTTTTAGCTTTGCCGTAGTCGAGTAGTAAAGCAAATCCAAAAGTTTTCCCCCGCCGATAAGGCATCCTTTTCTTTTAAACCAATGAATACTGAATTCTTAGTGAAAAGAAAATATACTTCAGGCGTAATTAAGTGACCGTCGTCATTTCATATTTTTTTGAAGCAATCAAAACAGCGAGTAGGCGGAAAGGGTCTGAAGACGTGAATAATTAAATCTTCAGGAAACTCGTGGGTGGACGGACACCAGGGTAAAGGGCCGGGCTGGAGTCTGGACGTAGGACGAAAGTAATTATTAGGTCCCTAACCTACTTAAATAGCTCATGAGTTCTCTCGTATTTATTTTAGCTTCAATAGGCGACATGCTTCATTTTTCACGGAGACCTTTCTCGAGAACTGAAGAAGATGATTGCTAAAAGGTAAGTTGTAAAACGTAATTTGATCAAATTATAAAGGATAGGTAAGTACAAAAAGTTCCAAACGATTTCCACGCAGGGTTATACGAGTAAGTTTTAAGTAAATAAAGATGTTAAAAGCTATGTTAAGTCACACTACGTTTATTATTAAATTATTTAAAAAGAGTTAAGGTTGTCAGTTTTGCGAATATATGTGGGAATGGTTGCAACACCGAATGAACGATTGATGTAAACGAGCGAATGACTGGAAGAGATTTTGTGAACGAACGGGTATGACTGAGTGACTGGGAGTGCGCTTGGTGATTCTTTAGCTGCAAGTTGTGTTCTTTTTTTCTGTCCGTGTTTCTATTTTAATTAAATTCTTTTAACTTCGTTTTTTGAGTTTTTCCTTCATACGATCCCACATATATTGTCGTTTTTAAAATTAGTTACATACATTTACTGCTTTATTGCTCGAGTACGGCAAAGCCAAAAGTATTTATGATTTTATTTTATCCCTGTATTGTATCAGAGGTTTGGTCAAAAGTTTTAAAATTTCAACACCAAATACGAACTTCAACGTCTTTCAAAAGTATAAATCAGTTACAGTACCATTATTTTAAGTTTGTCACTCGGCATTAGTCGACAAATATCGTTTTTGATTTACATTGCCTCTTTGGACCATTACATGCTACTTGACCATCAATCTAAAGACAGCAACAGAACTGCTTCGCTTAATTTTATTTACCACAGCATTTCCAATGACAACCAAAGTCAATTCTTGAAATAATTATACTGTTATACTTTTCATTCAGTCTTTATCGTTGAAATTGTATGTAGTATAGCTAAAGCTTACAAATATAACCAAAAACCTGTGAAACCTTTACCTAGAGCATAAATAAACTCTAAAGAGCGTTTCCATTGAAAGGTAAAAAAAACCGTAAAAAAACAAAATTACGTCGCAGTTCATCTCGCGACGCTCTTGCTTCGAGTGCAGTCTAGACTTGCATCTGACTGCCATTATTATAACTAAATTTTAAACGTGGCTGCTGAGCCTGATCACAGAACCGTGAGGAAACTGTGCGACTAAACGGCGCGGCAATCGCAGTAATGACAAAGTATCTGTTGGTGCAGCGCTTCAGCCCGCACGGCTATTTCGCCCATTACGAACACGCTTCCAGTCGCAGTTCTAGTGGCCCTCAACATTACGAGCTCGGGTTAATTACAACAACTTCAGAGGGAATCACAAATGCAATTAGTTCGGTGCGTGCGCCCGCGTCGGGAAACGTCTGCCGGGCCGTGTGTCCATTTTCACGGGCCACGAGATACGTGCATGGCTTCGAATAAATGTCACTGCGGGCACGGTTATCAGCGGGCATGACTCGCTGCAATTCTTTTGTCACTTTGTCCGTTATTTATGGAAATGGAAGTCGAACGAGCATGCGTGCCACCCAAGGTGCTAGTACACTTGAGCATTTTAACGAATGTTACAAAGCTCTTGAAATAAATGGGGTTTTTGCCGCAGATGGTGCGAAAGTCGGCGTTTAAAGCGGCGAATGCTTGATGTTCTGTTACAAGTGAATGCTCAAGTCTATCACCACTTTAATGGGAAGTAGTCACGCCGCTAATGGCAACCAGCATCTGAATGAGAGTCGCTAATCGATTGCTGATCTTTATATCTCATTACTCAGTGCACGAAAAGCAGTATCGAGCTTCACGCTGTAATTCTGTGAGAGTGTGGTATGTACTAGCTCTGCAGAACTGGCCCATTGGTCAAAAAGTAACGGGTTACAGTCTCGCTTTACCACTATAAATGAACAAATGAAATAGGAAATAGCGCCAACTGAGAAAAAAGCGCAAGCCGTCCTGAAGCCCGTTGCATAATTAAGTTCCGTTAATTATAGCATCGCCAGCATAGCTGGAATGGTGTGAAAGAGCTTCGCAAAATAGAGTATACTAGGTTTTCATCAGCTACCTAATTATTAATATGTCCTTTGCAAGTCATTGTCCTAGAGATTATTCCCGTTTTGTGATTCAGAGAACGCTAGACTACGACCCCGGATTTGGCAGATCAGGGCCCAATTTAATAAACGCGACAGGTGGCAGGTGACAGTGACAATTCGGTATACATTGCTTGCCCACTATTATGTTAAGTCTGTAAGCGTTACTTGTTGTCGCAGTAATGTACAGCTAATTGTCACTGTCACCTGTCGCCTGTCGCGTTTATGAAATTAGGCCCTGGAGCGACTGCCAACTGACTTCTGTAACCCCTGGAACAGGGAACCATACCGACAAGATTATGGTTACAAAATACATTTAGATGATTGTGTAGGTTTGCTCACGGTGCTTTTCGTCACCATAAGAGAGCTGGTTGAACCAATAGAGGTACCTGAGTAATGTAGAAAAGTTAGTACAGTTGTCATGGCGACGGCTAGGGATCGAACTGGGTACTTTTCCAACACGAGTCCAACCCTATCCACCAACGTTCTGAAAATAGCACACTTAAAAAATTATCAGGCAATGGAAACAAACACACTGCCATGAAAAATTGGTACTACCTATTAATGGTATAAAATTACCGATTGGATGTGGATTGGATACATGAAATAAAACAATGAACTGAAGCGTAGGTATGCAGCTCAATTTTTATTTTAATTCTTATTTAAATAACAATGTAGGTAACATGACGTACAAGGCTTTTAAAATATTGAATTGCAGAATATTGTTTGTTAATCTGTAGACTAGTGAAAGATATTCTACGTGTTACAGCGACACTACACATTGACATATACAATGATACGGTTCTAAATACACTTATCATTTTCGTAATACAACCGTACATTGAAAGACCTCATAGGGCCTCCGCTAAACCGCGCGAGTCCGGGCGCTGGCTCATATTATTTGTTTGACAAGCGTGCACCCGCTTCGTGCATCCGCGCGACGTAGCGGACACTCTTAGTCCGATCGCTGTATTAGCATTCGCTACGACTGTGCTACGCGTGTTAGACTCGACGTATGCTTATACGTGCCAGCTAGTACAGTCAAGGAACTTAATTCCCTACCCATTTCGTTGAAATGTCGTCTGACATTCGCAATGCATTAAGGTCGATATGTCAAACTAACGTCTTGCTCTATAGATCTTATGGTGACAGTTTGCTATATGCTATTGAAACTTAGCTGGGTTGGAAATTTAATTCCTTGACTGTACTTGTTTTTGTTTAGCTTTAGCTTTGATAAAACAAAACACGTGACTTGTTTTTGACCAGAAGAGACGTATTAAAACATTACTCAATGTTATACTACATTATTACTTTGTAATACTTTATTTTTATAGTATAGTACTACCATTAAAAATGCGCAAAAGGTATGTCGAAAGAGAAATGGCACCTTTTGTTATCTGACAATATCAACACAACGATCCACACAATTAACGATAAAAAACCCAAACGTATTTACAAGCCCACATATAACGGCCATTACTGGGGACAAAGGATGTATTAATCAGAACAATTTTTCTTGGACGCGGAAAAAAGAAACTCGTTCTTTGTAATGCCTTGCGTAATCCTTCTCAATCAAGATAGGGTTGGACTCGTTGACGGAAATGGCAGTCTTCCGTTGCGTATTCATTAAGGAATCGCTGCGACGAATGTCCGGGATACGTCCTGGGATGGGTCCGGGATTACTCGCGACACGGGCAAGTTGTAGCCGTGTCCACTCGGCCGGGAGGGCTTTGTCTCTCCACAACACGTAAATGGGATTCCCCAATAAGGCACGGAAATTGATTGTCAATTTTTTCCGTGCTCTCCCGAGTTTGTGAGTAATAAATGTTTCCGGGCTGCCGGTGAGGAAAACATCGTGGGAAACTGCAAGGGGATTCGTGATCATATATAGAGATAGTAACATCTATCGCCATATACTACTTACCATGAAATATCTGATTTAGCGAAAATGCTCGTAGATTTTCACTAATACATCTAACGTCACTGTATTGATGTGAGCATTATACAGATTCTGTTCATGTGCCAATTTCATTTTCTTTTTATGCGCACATAAATATTTCTATCGTGTTCCTAATGTAACCGCTACATAAATAAGATTGAAGAGAATTGGCTTTATTTTTGCTTAAATTTATGTACTGGAAGCATTGTTTACTTTTGAAATTGAGTTTTGATGGATCATGATGTATTCCGGCTGCGTGATTGTTTGATCGTGCATCGCTAATGCATTATAAGGTTGTGTTTATTTACAATGAGGGTTAAATTTCTACTTGTATGATAATATTTTATCCAAATTCAGATACAAAAAAAGGTTAATACTAATCTGGATAAAAGTAGTCCTTGATCGGTAAATAATTTGTGGCTCTCTTTATATGGGAAATGATCACCACCATCCATGGTAACCAGCGATGACAAGAGGATCGTTGATTGATGAGGTCCTCCCGTTTGGGCTTCTGGATCTCTGGACTGACCGTATGTTTACCAATTTGTTAATTGATACAATTAGATCTCAGTACATCCCTATGTTACGAGTCTTATTACATTAGTAAGATTAGGCCACACTAAAGGATATCTTATCTATCTGTCGTTCATTGCATTACAAATAATATGGGGTAGCAAAAGCCGCCCTAACTACCTCTCATTGTGCCACAGCGGTCTGCCAGCGACGTGGCTGCATGCCAACGGAACCGAACAAAAAAAAAAGCTTGCGGTTTAAACGTTAACGTTTTCGCAGATTTCCTGGATTTTAAAATAAAAGGTTAGGTAAATTTTCAAAAATTATGTAAATTGTGCAGTGAACATTTTAATTTCACACTAAATATCTATACGTTCTGTATACCTTGGCATGGTCTCGTTCGGAAGCACTAATAATGCTTGCCAAATCTTTGTTCGTCCTTAAAGATTTTCTGCTGAAACCAATATTCAAAGTAAATGTGGAAAAACACCCATTCTTACCAAACAAAGATTTTATTACTTAATGCAGTAGGTACTGACAAATAACACGTGCTTGTCTTCAAGTATAAATCAATCACAAGACAAAGGAAAACCGTAGGTGTTGTGATCACGACTCTTAACGACCTTTTTGCATTACGATATTGGATTCGGCAATCACACATGTAAACAAGATGTAACTTTCCATTCGGTCCCGAAGAAAGAAAAAGGTCAACATTAGCAACAGCTTGGGCCAACTTGTATTTGGCACGCCGCAGTACAATGCCATAAATATTTATCGCCTGTGGCTGGGGCTATATTTCGTCGAACTTCCACCGAATATTTCCTTCTTTAATTTATCGCGCTAAACAATCGTTTGTATCAATTTACACGGCGCATTATGCGAAGTCAATGAATCCTATCGCCGCTGCGATAATTTATTTGTTTCAGTGAACAGGTGGAGACGGACGTTTCATTTTTGATGTAGGTGCGCTTAATAAGGCAGCTTTGAACTTTGTAAAATCACAGAATATTAGCAATCAAGTCTACCGAATCAAGGGTGGCTTTTTGTGTGCGTGGCAGCGGAATCAACGAGATCGCTAGACAGTGCGAATAGGGTTATCAGATGTATTGTCGTTGTTTATTGCTATCAAATTACCTTTGATTCTTATTATTTACGTTAAGTACTTAGTACTTACCATAGACATTACGTATATTTTTCTCTAATCTTGTTTTAAAAAGAGAAGAAAAAAAAGAAGCTGCTGAGTTTCTTGAATTCTCAGTAGAATCTTTCATTTTCCGAAGCGCTGGTAGAGTCAGACATGTAAAAGAGAAAGAGCCTATGAGGCCTATTTGTAAAACAAAAAAAAAAACATTTTCAGAAGTCAACAAGTCCTGCCAAAAACCTCATTTGACCTCAGTTGACCTTTTTTAATTAAGCGTAAATGTTACATTTTATTTCTGCTACCTTATTGCGTAAAATCTTTTCTTAATTGAAGACAACTTTGTTGAGTCGAGCTGCACATTATCCTTAAACTCGTATCTCATTTGAAAGTACAAGGAAATTCTCAAGAAGGCCTTATAACTCCTTTTCAATCTCAAAGTTTTGCAATTGGCTTCATGTTTACTTTTATAAGTTCCGCATCTGTACCGATAAACATGTTTTTGTCAAACTTAATCAATAACGTTTAAGATGCTATCTCAACCATATAAACCATCAAAACAAATCGAAGCACCGAATTGAATGAAGTTTTTAGGACTTGTACATATTTTTTTATAAAATCATAATTTCTAGCCTAAATTAAATATGAGCCAAGAAATCATCTAAATTTCTATGTCCAGGAAAATACTAGTTGTTTATGAAAAAGTAACCATTGACGGTAATAATTATTATTTATATCATCATAATTTTGAGCTCATAGACGTCCACTGCAGTATAAAGGCAAGATAAGAATCAAGAGAGCGCCTCAAACCAGATTCTCTGCTTGCTGGATCCAGCCGTAACCGTGTACCATTTTGAATTTATCCATCTAGCAAGCAGGCGGATGATTTTACGATCTTTATTCCACTGCACGTCTTCACCGGCCATCAGGACCTCGTCCAATGTCGCTCATCCACAGTGCCAATTGTTTCGGTTATGTCTTCGACGTTAGTTCGGTTTCGAATCCGAATCTTCACATTGCAGATACTTTTGACATGAAACCGATAGACGTAATCTTTCATCACTGTTCATGTTTCTGCACCACAGGTTAGGCAGGACAAGACGTAATAATCGAATCTACTTAAATATAATGAGTTATTCCAGTTCTATTTAGTGATTTTTAATGTAAATAAGCAACGAAGTGACGAAATCGCGTTTTTAACAATTTACCCGTTTGCAAAATTTCTTTTTCCAGATAGCAAACACCTGGATGTATTCATTAAATTCGAGAGCCGACATCTGCACGAGACAGGGATTGAGGAGCTTTGTGACGGCCGCAGACGGATCGCCGGCGATATTTTACATCGCATCGCGAGTAACGTAATATGTGTCCGGACACTTTGCTTTTATTATTAGTAAAGGACTATGTATTTGGTACAAGGTTTATATGACTTTTTTACGTGACCTTTTTCGTTAAATTAATATTATAAGCTCAAAGTTTATGTCTATCTGAAAAGATTTCAACGATGTTTAATGTTGGTTTTTAAAATGTGTCAGGTTCTAATTCAAACGTAACCGTGCGAAATAATTATTTTTTGCGTACAAAATATCACTTGAAACAAATTTCCTACTACGTCGTATTTTGTTCTGCACTCAATTGGCATTGAGGCGTTTCGTAGTGCCCAATTGTTTCTACCAACCTATTGTACACGATATTTCACATAAACTGACGAATAACAGTATCTAATGCCAATTTATCTTTGTTCTAACATTAACATTTTCAAAACATATCCAATTTTTTTATTTTAGTATCATTTAACCAGGAGTATTCACTTAAGCAGTACTAATGGGTTTTATAAGTGTGCGTAATTACATTATAATTATATTCCGCAAGCATTCCTCTATAATTATAATCATATAGCACGCGTAAGTGGTATTTTTTCATTAACAATCGTTTTCTCAGACCGAGTGGTCTCACTGTTCCTCCTGTAAGGAATGCTAAATCTCAGCTGCAGTTAGGTTCAGACAGGAATATTAAACCCGATCTGCACAGACGTTTGAATGCGCCTCACGATCGTAGATGGCCACCGGCTGTGCCACCTGGAAGCACAAATGAATTGATACGAATACAAAAGACGGCATATATCGCTTTATACGCTTCTAACTGGGATTTGCATTCCATTGGACAGGAGAGTACGATAATTGAAGTCATATTTTTATTTGCTGAAAACCCGTCAGGTACCGTCATTTAACCAAATGTCTGGTTAGCTACCGATAAAATGCGGTTAATAACGGTTAATTATTCGACTGCGATGTAAAAAAGGGTTACTATTTTTGTTGTTTATTTACGTCATTTAATGTAAACGTAACTAATATAATAATAATACTAAACTGATACTATAAAAAACCGGACAAGTACGAATCGCACATAAATTTGAAAAACAACCCTCCCTTTTGGCGACAGTCGGTATTACTGCGGTTAATTAACCGTTAATAACGAAAAATGCATTTCTAACAGCTTTTTTAAAATCGTTAATGTCCGGCTGCCGATCTATGTATAGTCATATTACGATAGGTTTCCATTTATAACACTTCTTCTGTTGATTTTTGGCCTTAAGTCGTGCTTTCACTATGACAAGTAGGCTTGTAATTGTAATTCAAAAATGTCCTTGTTTGAATTCATATACCCTTGAAATATAGACAAACGAATCATCGAATGAATCATTTCATAGAATTTTTACTTCATCGAAAGTTGTCTTCTGCAAGGATTTTTTTTTTAGATTATTAATATGGATTGGACTGTGACTGGTGCAACGCGGTTCAAATGTCGGCCTTAAAAGAGGATTCGTCAATCCAACCTGTAAAACTATTGTTTAAAAACATAAATACTGAAAAAAAACAGGATAAAACAACGACTAATTTAACTCTTGTAACGGTCTCCCGTTAGTCACCCGTCTCGTAGATATGGCTGCGCTGCTACAAGGCGGTTGAAAAGTTGCGTCCAGCGCAAAATGTGATTTTGAATTCTTGTGGTCCTGTTTATAGGCAAAAATATAAACGTAAATGATGATGTCTATCCAACTTTTGAGAGATGTAATTACTTGATAAAGACAAGCACTCAATTGAAGGAAGTGGATTAAATTATAGTGCCAACACCAAATGCTCTTATAAAGTTTTAGGAGTACGTACTTTTGTGAAAGCGACAGCCAATTAACTAACAAACACATCAAACAAAATGTGCCCCCTTTCGATTGTGCTGAAGGATGGCTAAAACGTTTATAATAGTAGATTATCGACATTTGGGTGAAAAAAAATTAATCAGATTTTTAACTGGGAAGGACTTTACAGAAAAATTTCTTCGAAAAAAAGTTTTAGAATAGAATACAAACCATTTATTTCAGGCTGCATAGGTCCTTAGAAAAAATATCTTTTGGGTTACCCAGTTGGGGTAGCCAAATTAAGCGTCCCGTTCATGGACCCAAGATTGATTTTTTTCATAAAATAGACAGGGAAATAGCAAGTGAGTCCTCTGACGGTAAGTGATCACCATCACCCATAGAAACCCGCAACAGCAAGGCAGCAGATTGCAAATGCGTTGTCAATCCAAAGGGCTAAAGTGGAATACCTCTTGTGCCACTAATTTTGCGGCTGCTTTGCTCTCTACGCCCAATTGCAACAGTACAAGCACTGCTTCTTAGCGGCTAGATTAACGAAATGGAATATTTGGTCACGTATGAGCACTTTTGTGAATATGTGTATAAAGACTGTCAAAATAAACATTTTGTTGACCCGGAATCAATTGTCAAAATAAAGGTAATAAGTGAGTGAGACTCGTAAACGTTTCGACCTTAAGTGGCTAACGACTGCCATTAACGCTGTTGGTGGCGCCGCGCCCCAGCCCCCTGTAGACGAATCCGAAGTGTGTGCCGCCCCCATAGAGTCGCGCCGGCTTTTTACGCAACGCAAAAGTAAGTTGGCGGGCCAGTAAATTGGTTAGCGTCTCCAACTGCTCATATAATCTGATTTTCAACGAAGTAACTGCTTTGATTCTATTACGAGCTCACTTTAAAACCTGTTCGGAGTTATTCTGATTCAAAATGTCCTTTGCAGGCGTTTGTGGACGCATTTTTGTTTTTAATTTGAGAGTTTGGATTAGGTTTGAAAAGGTCTGCCTTGAATAGATGTAGGTGGTAAATACTTAAAGTAAATTTTACGATACTGGCCGCAATTATATAAAGCTGCTTTCACAAAACCGCGTGGCTCGAGTTTAGATATTTTTCAAGCCGCGCTACACAATATTCTAATGGCTCATGCACATGTTCAATGCTCACGAACATAGGCAGGGATAAAAAAAAGCGTTAATTGTCAATAGCAGGACTTATCAATTAGTGTTTTGTCTATTTTAAAGTGTGAGGGTAATTGATTTGACTTATGAAGATGCAGTGAAGCTTGTTATGAACCAGCTACTTCGTGACAATTGGCATGCGATCAAAATGTGAGAACGCTCAGTTTGTTTGAACCATGTCTTTGCTTACAGATTATTTAAAATTCAAGGTTACTATTCAGAGACCTTGCCGTATAACATAATTACTTATAGCGTCTGTAACTGAGCATAAACTAATACTTACTAAATTACACGAGCTAACAACTTACAGTTATCCTAAACAAACCAAACAATTTAGAAATCAAATGATTTAAGTTTCTCCGCGTCAGCACCCGAGTTAAATACGAATACATGAATACGCTCACTCATCCTAAGTCAACAGAGAGGAACAATGTGAAGCGTAAGAGCTTAGGTACTGCGTCGGAGTTGAAAGTAGTCAAGCAATGAAGAGTTACTGCCCCTGGTGCTACACCCAACACTCTCTTATAAGAATATATTGCCGTCCCGAAGTTCGCAGCGAGTTAGAACGTACGTACTGTTACTCCGAGCTGAATGGTTGTGCAAACATTGGTCTAAATTCACCAACTCCAGTTTCAAAGTAAATGACAACGTGGGAAAACTTATGGCGAGCTCGCTAGAACGTTTTAATGAAAGTGAAAATGTATGTCAGGTTGAAGTAATTTTGAAGTTTGTTAGAGTTAGAGCTCTGTGTGTATAAGAAAGTGGTTAGAGCGCAGTCGTTGAGATAGTGAAGCACAAAGTTTATATTTCGTATGAAGGTAGGTATCGCTGACATACTTAGTGCTCGTATTGTAACTTTAAAGTTTTCTACTTATGTATTTGGTATAAAATGTCAAATAGCATTAAATAATGTAACTGAAACAAAAACAACTGACGAAGTTAAAAACATTGGGGCTAAAATAGCGAATCGATGCGATGTTCCAACCAAAAAGCACGAGAAAACTTCACAGTGGCTGTAACATAACCGACCAAGTTTAATTTGTCTCTGTGTCCCTTTCTTATGACACTAGTTAGATAGAGACGCAGGGAAGCATAAACTAAACTCGGCCGGTCATGTTAGGACCGCAGGTATTTGTTTTGGCTTTGAAAAGTAATTCACGTCTGGCATGGTTTTTATTGTTAGCAGAGCGGGTAAAGGGAATGTGTAAAATAACGAACCTTATGAAGGGTCTTGATTCGGTAAACATGGCTGCCCATCGACGGTAACGATAAAGCTGCAGTCTCACAGAGGAAAAAAAACAGATTTTTTCGATTTTGTATTTTTATGTAGACTATTTATAATCATTATTATATTTAAATGATAGACTAATGATATGTAATGATAAGTAAAATTTTGTTTTTGTTTTCATTGCATTGCATCATTTGAATTTAAATCCTGAAATCATTTACTTTAATTTACCTAACGTCATCAGGTGACGGGGTCACTAATTTCTCGGCGAACATGGCGCCGGCAATGACAACACGACGGAGTCCCGCCGTGTTGTCATCTATCTAATTAGTTTTAATTTGTTTTTCTTGAATTTTATAGTACATTGATGTTGACTGTAATACTGTAAAGTTCAATTTGCCTAAATCAATATATTTAATGAATTTAATATTGGATACGGGTTTATAGAAAATGATAGATGAAGTATTGTATAACGACACGTACTTCAATAAAATGTTATTTAGCTCTGGAATCTCGATTAAACAATACGTAGGAAATAGGTTTTAGCTATTTATGAATAGTTATTTGACGGGCATCCGAAATTGCTTATACCTATTCGACATGTGATGACCTAGTTAATGACTTCTAGCTTCTTGTGAGGTTATGAATATAACCTCACAATTTATAGTCTACCTTAAATTATGAACAAGCCCCAATTGATAGGCAAAAAATCCTCTCTCAATTTTGATCCGACAGGACGGGGAAACGAGGGTCCAATTTATTATGTAGGTCAATAAGGTTACGTCTATTTTTATTTGTACGCAGCACCCTAAGCTGTTACAGCGTGAGCAAAATTTGAAGTAATTTTTGGAATGCCGTAAAACGGAAAAATTGCAGCACTTTCTGACAGAACTGATATTACCACCGTGCATTGGCGACCAAGTTCCACAATTTGTTAGCTTTTAGAGCTGTTTTAAAGTAAGATAACGGCCCCAGTTCTGGATAGTCCGGATAGCTACCACCATCTTACTCGTTAATCCTGCCGCTAAGCAGCAATGCTTGCACTGTCGTGTTCCGGCGTTGAGAGCAAGACAGCCGGTGCAATTACTGGCGCAGGAGGTATTCCATCTTGGCTCGCTAGGTTAGCAACGCATCCGCAATCTCCTTGGTGTTACGGGTGTCTATAGGCGGTGGTGATCACTTACCATCAGGTGACCCACATGCTTGTTTGCCTTCCAGTTTTATAAAAAAATTGTTAACGAGAAAATACAGAAAAATACGAGTAGAAACGAGAAACAATGATGTCAATTACTGGTAAAAACAATGCCCGACGCGTGTCTAGCACTATTAATACTTTATAGTTAAAAATGCTACCAAAAGATACTATTCAACGCAGATGAAGTCGCGGACACAAGTTACGAATAAAAGGCACTGCAATTACCTAAATAATAGCAGCTTTTCCACGAAACTGCGAAGTTGCAACCATTTGCCCATAGATGGCGCTGACTGTTCAGTTGATCATGTTAACGGTACGCTACCACAAAACTGTTGGGTCGCGGATACACTTCGTGACCGCGGTATTTTAAAACACTAGAAACATTTAAATTTAAAAGAATTTGAAGTGGTAATCCTGTTTTTCGGATCATTGCCTGTTGCTTCTTGTGATACTTTTCGATCTAATTCACGTAGTGGAAGCAAACTGGCAATCAATGGATTCGTTAGACAAGAATTCGGTTTAATTATTTCTATCAGACAATGAATTTTCCTTTGCATGAGATACGACTGCCGTCGTCGTCGTAATGACCAAAATTTATTCCCGAAAGCAAACTATTATTACTTTTAAAACCAAATTAGTCCGCCATACAAATATTTTTCAAAACAAATTTCTTTGACTTAACCGAAACATGGTTCTTGAGGAAAGGAGAGGGCACTCGAGTTGATATATCATAGCTTGCATGGGCGTGGGAATTCTAGTCACCAGTGAGATTCAAAAATACGAACTTTTGGAAATCGGTGAGAATTAGTCACTCGGTGAAATTCAAAAATTGATCCCCAGCTGTGCAGCCAGCCTGGTGACTAGTACTGTACAGATAGCATACTACACCGTTTATCGTGGACAAAATGTATCCATCCCTTACGCACCCGCTAACTGTTTAGAAAGGGAAACATAATATGCTTTATATCCGTCTCGAAAGCTTGCATTCCAACGCCAGTAGCGGTCTTATGTTTGCCTCCTAATATGATTTAATTATGTTATTCGTATATAATATATTTTTATGTAATAAATTTTCAAGATCCAATTAAATGAGCTTCTGAGTTAAGATTTCCACTTCGTATACATAACATTAAAAGTGTTTTAGGTTTACTAGTCCGGGAGCAACAATATAATTATTTGATTCCATTATATCTAAATATTATTGTTTCAACGATACTATTCTAATAACGCTCTTAATTTATAAAACAACAAATACGAAAACGATAAAAACAAAATGAACGTAAGAAAACGATCGTACATTCATTTGTTTGCGATAACATCAAAGCGTACACAGCAGGTAAACCCTCTTGGTACTCATTTAAACCGAATCCCGCATCCTAAACAAACGTCAGTGCCACAAAGCCGCTAAGAAACACTTAAAACTGAGTAGGTACTCTCAACACGTGTAGGTACTTACCATTGACGTTTAATAAAACGTTTCAGGATGAAATGAAGTGTGTAATGGAGTTCCTTTCTCAGATTAGTCCTTTTGTCGCTGTGTTCTGGCGAGTCAGGAAATTGGCCCGCGCCGGCAGGCCAGACTAGGTTGTGCAGTGTGAACTGTAGTGTGCGACTGCCTTTATGCACAAGATTAAGGTTGAGTAGCGAATTTGTTTTCTATTGTGTAGAGGAGATAAAACAGTAAATGTAAATTAATGAGTAAAAAAACTAAAATATTAGAATTTAGAATTTCTCTATAAACACAATTAATAGAACAAACACAATTACGGCGACGCCGTTGTAACGTTCACGATAAACAAAGCTTTAGTAGTTTATGCGGCGTCAGCCGATATCTTCAGGGAAAATGTTGGATCTAAACTGTTTCATACAACGCGTTTAAGAGGAGTGTGAACCCAGACCTAAAAAGCGCTCCACATGCAAACCTTAACCTATGGCATTGATTTTTTGGTATGTTACCATTATGCCTTAGAAAATAGGTTTGTATGTTTTTTGTAATTTTATATTGTGCTAGTTTTATTAAAACGGATTTTACATTGGCAGATAAGGTATCAGCTCTCAAGGTTGAAAATGACCGCAAACGTTACGAGTACTTCAAACACCAAAGCTATCTTTAAAATCGTTTATAAAGCGTTATTCCTTGTTAAATAATAGTACGTTATCGATGCAAGTACCCTTACTTTTTCAACTTGGACAACAATAGAGCCATACGAAAACTAACCGTCAACTCTGCACCATTAAAACTTTGGCACGCCGTTACTAAGTAAAGCGCCTTTTAAATGCATTGCCATTTTTCGGTATTAAAAATTCTCGACCGTGTACTCGTTTAAAGTTGGGTCTTATTTTACTGTACAGTACGTTTACGTTCAAAAAGATAAGTTACTACAGCTATTTAACAGGGGTTGATGACACAAAAGCTCGACTGAAAAAAGTTTTGTTTATGGAAATAGGAGGGAATTGTTTGGATTAATACCAGCAGCTAAATTCCATCACCGCACAACTCGAAACAAGCTTTCGTTTCATCCTCACCACCTGGATGGTTGGCATTCAACCACTGTGCGTTTTAAACGTACCTTTTTACCATGTACAGTCAAGGAATTTAATTCCCTACCCATTTCGTTGAAATGTCGTCTGACATTCGCAATGCATTAAGGTCGATATGTCAAACTAACGTCTTGCTCTATAGCTCTTATGGTGACAGTTTGCTATATGATATTGAACCTTAGGTGGGTCGGAAATTTAATTCCTTGACTGTACGTCAGCTCTGTGGAATCTACTTTCGGCTTCGGTGTTTCCAAATGGATACGACTTAGGGACCTTCAACAAACTTTCTTAAGGGCCGGCAACGCGCTTGCGATTCCCTTGATATTGCAGGTGTCTGTGGGCGGCGGTGATCGCTTACCATCACGTGACCCGTCTGCTCGTTTGCCCCCTCTACTATAAAAAAGTGAGTCACCTGGTGGAAAGTGATCTTCGCTTCTCATGGAAACTAGCAACTCACGAAATCGTTGCCCCCTTGCCGGCCTCAAGATTAAGTTCTCTAGTACAGTGCACCTAGCACGAATCTTCTCGATACGCGTTAACTCGCTACGTAACTCAGTGCGTCTCGTTCTAACTAGCCCAGTGTGAGAGAGACGCACTGAGTAACGTAGCGAGTTAACGCGTGTCGAAAAGATTCGTGCTAGGTGCACTGGGATTTCTTAACTTTTATGGTAACGGAACACTTACCAAATCCCTTTTATTTAAAATGGAACCCTTTATCAAATTATTACTAACTAGCGGACGCCCGCGACTTCGCTCGCGTGGAGTTAATAGCTTACGTCCGTCAGGGATAGCGTACCTTTCTATCTGTGAAAGAATTTTTGAAATCGGTTCAATAGTTCCAGAGATTACCCCTACATACAAACAAACAAAGTTTACCTCTTTATTATATTAGTGTAGACTAGCGGACGCGCGCGACTTCGTTCACGTTAAATTAGTAGCCTATGTCCGTCAGGAATAGTGTAGCTTTCTATCTGTGAAAGAATTTTTGAAATCGGTTCAGTAGTTCCAGAGATTACCCCCTACATACAAACAAACTAAAAAAAAACAAACAAACAAAGTTTTTCTCTTTATTATATTAGTGTAGAAGTGTAGATAAGTGTAGACTAGCTATCTACCCCGACTTCGCACGGGTAAAATAAGGATGCAATGTACATTATGTATACATAAAAACCTTCCCTAAAAAATCCCTAAATGACAGTCAAAACCGTACCTAATTTTGACTTTTTTTTGTTTTGACGACCTGTATGGCACAGTGGCACATGTGTCTGCCTACTGTGCAAGAGGTCCCGGGTTCAAATCCTGGTATGGGCAAATATTTGTGTGACGAATATGAATGTTTGTACCTGAGTCATGGATGTTATTTGTATTTAAGTATGTATTTATCTATATATGTATGTTTATCCGTTGTCTAGTATCCATAGTACAAGCTTTGCTTAGTTTGGGACTAGGCCAATTGGTGTAAATTGTCAAAAAAAAAACCGTTGCGTGGTTTAGAAGGAGTAAACGGCTGAAGATAAGGCGGACAGACATGAACGGATAGCGACTTTACTTTATACTATGTAAATACTGCAATTAAATAACAACAAAAACAGCCTAAAATTAATAATTCTGCGGAACTCTGGTGATTTTTCCACGAAACAGCGAAGTCGCAAACACTTGCACATAGATGGCGCTGACTGTTCAGTTGAACAAGTTAACGGTACGCTTCCACAAAACTGTTGGGTGGCGGCTGCATTTCGTAATTTTGTTTTCGATTACACTTGAAACACAGTGTTAAATTTTTGAAGTGGTGGTCCTGTAATTTGGTACACTGCCTGATGCGTTATGTGATGCTTTTCGACAATTTCGACCTATAGTAGAAAAGCAGTGACGACTGCGACAGCGGGCATCAAAATTAAGTTGAAAAGACAGACGCACACATACACTACTCTTTTTTCGCTGGTTTACCTACTACTAATAGTGGCTCAGGGCAGTACATACCTACAGCATTACAGATTGAAACCCCGTTTTACATCAACTACTACTATCACTTGAACCATCATCACCTTACCAGACATATCACACGCAGAGCTCTACTTATACTGGTTTTGTAGTGGCTCGGGACATACAATAAACCACTATTGTTGGGGTTTAGAAATCAGTTATGTACAGGAGTGCAATTTTTGAATCTCACCGGGAACTAAAGCTCGCCACAATAGCCGCTTTTCATAGAGATTCTGCCGTTTTGGTGCGGTTTAGGCACCCGGTGATATTAAAAAATGGCACTCCAGGGGTGCGGTTTTTGAATCTCACCAGGTGACTAGAGCGCACCAAAATGGCAGAATCTCTATGAAAAGCGGCTATTTTGGCGAGCTTTTGTTCCCGGTGAGATTCAAATACAATTTTTGAATCTCACCAGGTGACCGAAGCTCACCAAAATAGCCGCATTTCTATGAAAAACCGCTGTTTTGGCGAGCTTTAGTCACCCGGTGAGATTAAAAAATCGCACTCCTGGTCATTATACTGGAGGCGTTATTAATCGATATGGGAGTCTAGTGTGTAATGATCAATGTACACGCGTTACATACGACGTTTTTTAACACACTTGCGAGGAAAAAACAGACTTGTATAGTTATTAACTTCGTCTTTGCTATTTAAACAAAAATCTCTTTTTTGTAAACTGCCCGTTAGCCACCCCCGCGCCCCTTCGCCTGCCGCCCAGCGGAGGCTACCCGGTTAAATTAAGAATTCTTCGTCGACATATATATAACTTGCAGTGAGGTACAAACTTAACTTAATAGGGGGATATCATAAAATCTAGTATTTTACGGTAATGTAAAGTAAAAATTGTTTAATATCTTGAATTATGAGCCTAAAACCGATGCAATAAAATCCACATTACGAGCAAGTGTGTTGAAAAACATATTTGAGCACTTCGGTTCATTTTTGTGTTGTGGATGAATAAAGTTATTTTTTACCCTTTGGAACCCTATCATTAAGACTTCGTCCGTCCGTCTGTCATCAGGCTGTATCTCAAGAACCGTGATAGATAGACAGTTGAAATTTTCGCAGATGATGTATGCCGCTATAACAAAACATACTAAAAAACAGAATAAAATTTATACCAAACGTGTTTTTTTTTGCATTTTTTATAGATTATGGTACGGAACCCATCGTGCGCGAGTCCGACTCGCACTTGGCCGGTTTTTATTCTATTGTATATTATTTTCTTACTTTATTTAAAGGTGAGCGTTAAAAAACTAGTTTCAAATTGGACAAATTACTTTGTTACTCCTTAAAACCAGTGTCGTGTACTCAAGTACAAAAGAGCTGCGCTGCGTCTGTACTGAACTAGCACTGAACTGTGTGTAGCAAACTAGCTTCTAAATTTAAAAAAAACCCTCAACAAACTGGAACAAATTACCTTGTTACTCCTCGAAACCAGTGCCGTGCTCGTGCAAGTTAGCTGCGTTTCTGCGACATAATATATATGTTAAAAACATAATTTAAGCATCAGGTAATTTGTTCCAGTTTGTTGAAATGGACCTCCGCAAAGTAACCTGGATTATTAATTAAAAAAAACTCTTGCATAACCTTATAAAAATAATTAATATATTTATTTATAGTTCGTTTGGCAGATAACAAAATATGTCATAAAAACTCAATTTTAAAACTAACCGCAATATTAACATTAACCCTCCCGTACACTAAGACGTCAATTTAAGTACATTGAAGCGAAATTATTTAAACAAATTTGACACACTTAACGCGTTCTCTCATCCTGTGTAACGAACCCGTGTAGCAATTTATTTTATGTAAACTTCACTATATTATTCATAAAAACCCAAGTGATGGTCACATTATACGATATAGGCTGCATTCGCTTTGATCGGACCGCAGAACGTAGAACGTACTCAGTGTGAAAAATCCGGTGTTACCATTTTCCTCTTCATTCCCAAATTATAGAACTAAGATATGTCTTGTGAGGAAACGAGGGGAACAGCCACACCATCGTCGTCCATCAATGGAAGAAAGGGATTTTAACAATTATAGGTTTTCTAAATAGTGTAACTGTCATTCAAACAACAAGCAAAAGTAATGCTTAAGATTTCACCAACTTGTGTTGCATCCACGCTGCATCTAATTGTCACGCACTTCGCGTCAATGTCAGTTTGATTGTCATAAAATATGTTTTGCATACTTAGATACAACTGTGGACGGCTGGACCTGGACTCTCTCTAAATCTTACCTACTCATTGTCAGAGCTATCGACAAGTTTCTCAATTCTCTGCCTATTTTTTGACCTCCAGAAGGCAGATAATGCAGAAACATGGCGATTGCTTCACCAACAAAAGAGTATTGGCTACAGAGGGACCAAAGGTAAAGCCATTTACAAGTATAGCCATTGCCTTAAGAAAGAAATTAATGCGCTGGCAATGTCTACAGCAAACCAGCAATTTTTATGATGCTGCCGGAAACTTTTTGTTTGAATAGATTCTTGTACCATCTATTTATCTATGGCATGTTATTTTTATGCCTCTATAATGAACGATGGGTCCAACTTTGACTGATTTCTTAGTTCTAGCGATCGATGGTATTGACCGACGTTGGTCGATGGGTGGTAACACCCTAACACGTCCTCTGGCCTCAATGTACGAAAGTTCCAATAAGTTACTATTGTGTTTTCTTGTCTTCGCTCTCATCATCACTGTATTGCTTGGGAGATTCGCCAGGCTTCAAAAGACGTCCGACAATATCGTACTTTCCTGGAAAATAAATAACAACATTTTAGACACCAGAAAAAACCGATCCAGATTCAGAAAAATACTGGCTAGAAATGAATGATTGATGTGAAGTTTCTATACCAAACAGATACATTGTGAAACGTACCAGTGAACTGTTCTTCCCACTCCTTGGCGGCGGAAACTTCATCAGGCGTCAGGTCACTGACGTCGTCATATTCCTTATCGGAACCGGCAACTGTGCCGGTGGCGAGGCCACGCGTCGCGTCAGTGCCCGCAAATGCGGCGTATGGACCACCTGGAATAAAATAAAGAACTCTATCATTTAAAGAAAACAACACAATTATTATAATGGGATCCTTTGTATTTCTGGTCAGTGATAATCAACAATATGGGACACATTAACAGAAGGGCTTGATAAACATTGGTTTACTGTGTACTAACTAAATGCCATGAATGACGCAACGTTGGGAGTAGATATACTGGTAAGCTATATCGTGTTGTGACTCATAATATCATACTCTAGAGTAGGTACCCTTGGCTTTGACCCACAAAATCCTAACTGCGAAGCAACTTTACTAATACCTAATAGTGTACTTAGTATATTTTTTACTTCAAAATGGGAAACCGGGGTTTTCTACTCAGATTGATTTTACATCCGTTGATTAATTTGAATATTAGATAATCGATAAAATGCGAGTGTATGTTGACGACTTGCTTTGTTGCTTCAAACGTAATTACGCAGTGTGGTCACCGGGTCAACAGTAACTAGTCTCCGTTTTTTAGAATACTTAAAAGTAAACTATTACGATTATAAAAATTACGCTTCTAAATTCTAAAGCAGAATTTTTGCATGATTATGTTTAAGACCCTAAACTAGAAGTTCTTGTACTTGAATTTGACGTTATAACATCTTGAATATAAATTTGAAATTTTGGTGTCAGTTAGCCAAAAATTTCTAAACGTGTTTATACACAGATCTGTGTCAAAATGTATTACATGAAGTTGTGTAAGTTTCCTTAAGTTTGACATGACTGTGAAGGAATATGATAAATTATGTAGATACATTGCTAAAGTTATATACGAAAACCGAATCTTTTTACATACCTACAGGTATTGTTTTCAAGCCAAACTAGTTTTTTTACGTTTGCTGCGTACAACCATGCGGCTGGCTTGGTGATAAGCAAAATTATCGCAGCGTACAGACGCTTGTGATACCAGGGCCAAATTTCATAAACGCGACAGGTGATAGGTGACACTGACAATTAATTATACATTGCTTCCCCACTATGATGTTAAGTCTGTAAGTCTGTAGTGTTACTTGTCGACGCAGTAATGTACGGCGAATTGTCACTGTCACTAGTCGCCTGTCGCGTTTATGAAATTGGGCCAAGAGCATCATTTACGCGTTGACGACTCTGCAGGAGGAGCTATTGCAAAGTAAAAGTAAGTTAACTTATGAACTTATTTAATCGTGGCAAGTTACATTCTGCTACCACGTGGTTTATATGATTCTTTTTTATACTCAAATTCTGCTCTGCTTTGTCCAGCGGCCCTATCATGATGACCTAGGATTCATAAGAAATAGTGACACACAAAGAGATTTTTTTTATACAACATAGGAAGGCAAACAAGCAAGTGGGTCACCTGATGGTAAGTGATCACCACCGCCTATAGACCTGCAACAACAAAGAGAGTGCAGATGCGTTGCCAACCCAGAGGGCTAAGATGGAATACCTCTTGTGCCAGTAATTACACCAGCTGTCTTGCTCTCCACGCCGGAACACAACAGTGCAAGCACTGCTGCTTAGCAAGATTAGCGAGTAAGATGGTGGTAGCGATCCGGACTGACCTTGCACAAGGTCCTATAGTAAATATAGGCTGGTATAATATTTAATTGAAAAATGTCCGATATTACTACAGTTTATCACGAATTAAGCAGGAAGCTCTTTTTTCCTTGTCAAAGGGAGTTTCACGCTCTCCTAAGGGGTGCTAAAAAAATGCAGCTTTAACTACATCGCGTTTTGCGTTTTTATTATTAACTATGGCTGGCCTTACCTAGTCCGGTACTTTCACAGAGAAGGAAGGGTTATGTTTTTTGTTATGAAAACCCCTTGCTTGGCCTGTTTGACTTGCCCCTCGTGAATAAGTACTTACTATTCGTGTTCCACAGTCAAGGAATAACTTACACAATGCGAGCAACGCAAGAGTCGGCTTAACCGTATTTTAAAACGGCACGTGTTTATCCTTTAATTTTGTACTAAGGCTTATGCCTCTCGACGTAAGGTCCATTCTGGATTACTTTTGGTTGTGTTTCGACGCATATTATTATATTGAGTGACGAGGTCAAGGGAGTTTAGTTCAGTCGTGCGGAATTTGTGTTAAACGTTAATAAGAATAATAAGTTAAAAGCATATAGGTACCAAAAACATATTAAAATAAATAAATTAAAAATATTCATAAAAAATATATGCTGAAAGAGTTTTTTTAATAACCTACTCTTTAAAATAAGCTGTCTATAACCTATTACTGCACTGTCAAAAGAATTATGTAATTTTTTATCTCCCTAATTCCACGTCAATTGGACTCTACTTGCAAGACTTCTACTCAAAAACAGATAAATGTACCAACTAAGCTAGTTTACTTACATAACGTTATTAACGTTAGTAATACTTATGAATAAAATAAATAGTTGTTCTTTATGTAGCTACCCGTTAACCGTGCATTATTTTGTTAATTGTTCATTTTTCTAACTTCTTTTAAATTTACTTGCTGCGTGGCCCTTATAAGTATACTCGACAAAGTAATTGCTTGACCACTTTTGAACTTTAACCCATTGTAATACGGTCGAAAAGTGGTCAAGCAATTACTTGGTCGACTATAAATGCGCGTATAAGTTTTAGCAGGGGTGTTTAAAATTTAGAAATCCAATTTAATCCTATTTTTAGAGTTTTGGTTGCACATTAATAAAAAAACAACCATGAAATACTTACACGTTTTTTTATCGAAATTGATTAAACGTAATTTATTTAATTTTATAGTCTATGTTATTAGAAGTAGTCTTTGCAAACCTTTGGTCCTATAAATTTGTTCCAATTATTAGTAAATAGCCATCAGTGATTGGTATGTTTGAACCACTAAACCAAAAAGACATTTTTGCGGCTAAAATTGAACCAATACCCATTGCGACACAGGTGGTGAAAAATTGTGCCTATTTGGCTTGGCATCTGATAGATTTCTCGGATCTCTGGGATCCGAATCAAAAATCCGATATCAAAGTTGAGATTTTGCATATGACGTTATCTGATGACTAAAGTGGCTGGGCCATGATCTGTCTTGTCCGAGAGATTTCTCAGACGCCAAGCCTCCACACCACATGATATTGCTCCTAATCTGACCATAACATTCACCAGATCATCTCATCTGTAGACCTTACTTTCGATCTTGGATTCCATTCCATTCTCAAATGTGGGTTAATTAAATAGAAGCAAATAAAAACAAACCTTGACGACCTGCAGCCCTAACATGACAGCCCAGGTTTAGTTTAACCCCTCCCTGTGTCTCTGTCTAACTAGTGTCATAAGAAAGGGACGCAGATAGAGATAAACTAAACTTGGCCAGTCATGTTAGGGCCACAGTATGGCACAGTGGCACATGTGTCTGCTTACTTTGCATGAGGTCCCGGGTTCAAATCCTGATATGGGCAAATATTTGTGTGGCAAATGTTTGTACCTGAGTCATGGATGTTATTTGTATTTATCTATATAAGTATATATATCCGTTGTCTAGTACTCATAGTACAAGCTTTGCTTAGTTTGGGACTAGGTCAATTGGTGTTCATTGTCCCAAGATATTTATTTATTTATTTATAACGTGCCCTGCAAGTTAAATAAAAAGCTTGTAAAAATAGCCACATCACGGAATTTTATGATATTCTTCTTGTTGATGTCAGCGTCGCGACGTATTTTGCATTATAATGAGATAATTACTCGCGTCGACCTTCGTCACTGGCGCTCCGGGCCGCGCATGGTCAATTATAGCGTCGTCAGCGCTTGTGATTCGGCTTTAAACGATATTCTACCATCTGTTTATACATACGTTTTAGGAGTTATAACGGTTTTTAGGGTTCCATGCCTCAAGAGGAAAAAAAAGAACTCTTAAAGGTGTCCGTCGATATGTCTGTTAAAGCCTTTTTTCTCAGAAACGCGTTGAGATATCAAATTGAAAAAAAATTGAGTTGTAAAAAAATTTAACTTCTAAGTCAACGTAATTAAAAGATACGGCCGTTTATGGCGTATATTTTGACACTCACAAGGGAATCAAAACGTAAAGGGTACTTTCGGTGGACCCCTAATCGTAAAAATTGGCAAGCAGAAATTTGCCTTAATGCATAAGTAAAGAACAAAGTCCGAAAACCGTAGATTTGTAGTTACATCACAAAAAGTATTTTTTATTTGCGAATAACGTTAAGTTAAATATAGTACGGAAAATTACCTAATACCTAATAAAATAATAAATTTGCATACACACACAATGAAAACTTCTATTTTTACAAAACTGGTATTTAATCAGATGTGCCGACACTTTATGCAATGAATACCCACTAAATGCGAAACCGATGAATTTCCTGATATACTTATGCGGGTTATTTTTAAAATATTTATTCTATAACTTAATGTATTGGAATAATTAATAACCACATCAATTCTTGCTAGCATTGAAATAGTCGTCATCAGGTGTTATAACGGAGCCATAACTATAGGTGCTCAAAATTATTTAAAAACGCACTGACGCTCATGGGTACGAGTGATTTTGGGTCACCTCTTTTATGAAATTCATAGTGAATACTATGTGCCTCCCTTTCGAAAAATTACACTTTCTCGCAGTTCCGTCTTTAATGGTGACTTATGGGTCTTCGATTGTACAGATTATTTGGAAATGAGTTCTTATCCCCAAACTGGTGATGGCTCGCTTAGCCCGTTCGGAAAATTTAAAAATAGATTTAGTAAAAGTGCTGCATTCAATATTTAAATCGAAGGAAATTTTGCTTTCAAAAATTTAAAAATGCTACTTCTGTGAATATGTTTTATACTTTAAGTTATTTCAAAAATCAAAAACAATGGCATTGTTATTGAACGATATTTTAGATTTTCTGAACGGGATAAGCGCCATCTATCATTAGTTCACGGAATTTCTACTCCACTCCTTTACAAAACATCCTGTATGATGGCTAAAGTAAATATGTTTGTCCCAGCAGTATGGTTAAAAAACGTTACAATGACGAGTTCTCAAGACGTGTTATAGCAAGTCATTGACCATTAAGTTCATTATAATGGTTAATGGTGAGACATAAACAGCAACTTCATTTTTAAACCTTATCGAATTATGTCATGCGGTAAGCCCTGACTGTAAAAGTAATATAATAGGTAAGTAATGTTTATGTTTCCTTCCTTGTAGGATAGTTGGCTCTATTGATATGGGTTCAGAGCTAACTTTATAAAAGGTAATGTAGAATAATAAAATTGTCCTCATTAGTTCTTAAGAAGAAATACAAATCATAATATAGGTAGTAGTATCGACAAAATGGAACCCTGACCCACAACCGTGGCAAACCATACGTAAAATAGTCAACGATTTCTTAAGATTCGATTCATAATCGTCACTTTGACGGATAAGTATTATACTATACGTGCAAATTGTATTAGATCAGAATTACATGTATTTTCTCAAATGGGTTGTTGCTTTTAAAAAACAGTTTTCGCTCAAATCTTTATGAGATAAGATTATCTTTCAATCATGACTGTCACAACTGTGAACACTAAACTACATAACTAATGTACTGTACTAAAACACACCTTAGGCTGTAGTAATACTACCGGGTTTCAAACGTTTCTCTTACTCTCCCAATACCTATATGAAATTTGTATTCTCTTTATCATACCTTTTATCAGCAGATACTATTACCGGCTCGGCAATCATGCTTATGTCTGGTTTCATTTGCAAAATATAAATTACATCTTTGAAAATGAAATTATTATCTCAACTGACACTTCCAGAATAGTCTCAAAACATTTACGACGAAACGGTATCAGAAATTCAAAATACAGATACACCAACAATCAAGCCAATCAGGTGGAACGCGTGATATTGAAAATGCTATGATTTTGTTGGCAAATGCTAAGCAACATTCAACTCTACAGCCTACAGCGTTCTACAGAATTACGTCAACATATAAAGTTATAAACGTTCTCAAGCCGGCGTCATGAGAAACCGAGCCGTATAAAACTCTAATGACAAAGCATCAAAAACTGAGATTGACATTCGGCTTGTAATGTAACGCGGGGTTTATAAGCTAGTAAAGGTAAGCGTCACTTACCAGGCCCGTAAAACGACTTCCCCCTGGTGACATCAAAAATCACGCCATTTACTGCCAGCAAAACTCTGCCGTCGGGTTGAGTGCCGTCGTATTTCTTGAGCTCCTGCACCGTGAGATCCTTACGCAACTTGGGCAATCGCTGTATCGGTGGTGCCGGCTCCGCTTCCGGTTCGAATTTAGCCCTTAAGATCTTGTAGATAAGGTACGCGATGACGAGAAGCAGTGTGAAATTGACGGGACTCGTCAATTCGTCCCATAAAGTAGGCTCGGGCTCGGTTTGTGACATGTTTACGTCTATGCTGGTCGAACACTTGGTAGACACTGAACCGTGCGTTATCAAGTATTTTCGTTAAGGTCAACGTGTATCGCGCCGGCAATTGATGTTAAGGCCAGTGTAAACAACGAGCGCGCGGCGAGCGTCTGTCTCGATTGTTTTAGAATGAGTGCGGAAGTATCGAATGCTTTGGTAAATCGATACTGGTAGGCACAGTGACAGAGCAAAAAGTTATCCTGACGTATTTTATATAACTCGTTACGCTTTTTATTCTAAAAGGTTTTAAATCAAACACTCGTAAGATTTAACCTAAAATTGAATACTCGTGTGATTTTTAGTTGTCTCTTTCTTGCCGTAGCTGGTGTTGCCGTTGCGTGTGCGCCACCTCACGTTATTCACATTCTGTAACCGGTTTAGCGGTCTGGCCAGTTTTTATTCAAATTTATGTTAAAGAACAGTATTTCATACGTAATACTCGTAACTTTAAAATTATTGTAATTTTCCTAACGCCAATTTAAACTTTCTGTAGATTCATTCTTATGTTTTCTATTCCTATGACAAAATTGATCTGTAATGATGTTAATTTCAAAACTATAAATAATTTTGATTACATTTAACATTAACATTGATTGACAAACCCATTAGAGTTTATGAATCTAATCAGAGGATAATAAGAATAAATAATGTCTCACTTTCCCCTTAATGAACCCGATTCTTCTTTTTAATAATGTTTTATCCAACAAACTATAGGCTAGGTAGGTAAAATTATAACCCATTGTTATAATTTTTAATGGCAATTCAATTTTTCTGAGCAAATGAAATGATATTTATGACATTTCATAATGACATAGTAATAATTATATTTAATCGATTTTTTAATAATAATGATGACAAACAAAGAGTTTCAGTAATAAATCATGATTCTTTAGTACATATCTTTATCATACTGATATTATATACCTACGTGGTAAGGAAATCAAAAACCTATAGAGTATTTTCTATTGATTTAGAACCACGAAATTTGGGAAGAAGCAAGGTCTCACGGTATAAATAAAGGGAAAAATCAGAAAACTATAAATTTGTTGTGACGTTACAATTTTTTTATTAAATGTGTTGTATGTAATTTGTTTTACGCAAAACCTCACATCGTGCAATGTGCAACGACGAGGTAACGTTGTGTTTCTATAGATCTATAATATAATCAGTGCGGTTTTTTTACATCACTGAGATCACTGAAAGGGATTGTACTTATACGGTACCCTCAGTGCGCGAGTCCTACTCGCACTCGCACTTGACCGGTTTTTCTGTTCCATAGACACTCCTAAGATCTCTTTTGACTTCTGTCCGCGGTTCGATTTGATTAAAACGTAATCGAACTCTATTCAATCCATTGAAATCTTTTTAAATTCAAATGTCTACTCTTTCAGAGAATAGGTACAAAAGATCTTCTAGCTCAAGTTAGTATAAGTAAAATTGATAGTAAGTATTCATCTTTGTGGACATCTTCTTTTAAATCAGGTCTCTAAAATAAAATAAAGTAATTCTAGTTTTATTAATATGCTTACCAGGATGAACGTTTCTGTTCAATAGGTGAATTTGAATTATATTCCTACAAACTAGCTAAATCTATGATCATCACCATCACATCAGCCGAAAGACGTCCACTCACAACATCGACTGGTCGTACGCTGCTCGCATCCAACGGGTTCCCGCAATCATAACCAGATCAGTCAAATTCAGTTTTCTTAATAATTTTTTGGGTAGTTCGTCGTACCAGAACATATTGTTTCATTATAAACTTGATGCTCCTAATGAATTTGTTGCTAACAATACAATATTATAAGATTTGAACGGAACAAATGTAATGTATAGAGAAGGATAACCCTATAGGTTATTAAACGGGAGTGAGTAAGACAAGCAGCGTACCAACTCTGATTAATTGACTCTTAACCTCTCATATACACACATGCTTGTCCTAATTGGAGTACTTACATGATAGATATTTGCAATAACCAAAAACTACTCTTTTGTTTTTATGGTTTTAACTACTTTTCCTTTCTATACGGTTTAATAAATGCTCGTGAAAGTAAAAACAAAGTATCGTGCGTGTGCCTGTTCGTCGTAGCATTTACAGTATATTTCTCAGTGTTTTCATCACGATATAACCTGGTCCCTATTTCACTATGTCGTTGTCATCTGACCTATGTCAGATGACAACGAAAATTCAGAGTACAGTCAACCAATTTGATTAATAGGCCACTGTAGAACCTTTTCGCAATAAATGTCACAAAACTTCTCAAAATACGTCATAATATTCAAGCGAAGACACATTGCGACAACGTTCCACGGTGGCCTATGAATCAAATTGCTTGACTGTACATTGCAGCCCGATAATACAAAAACTCTTCGAGTTAGCCATGTCCGTGGGTGGTACATTACATTCACTTGTGTCCCGAATTGCCAGCTTGGTGATATAAGAGCCTATCTATTATTATAACGAGTGACATAATTAGATCATTACACTAATAAAACTACGTTGAATATAAAATTGAAACTGCGAAATATGAGTTCCGTACTTCCATCTCATTAAAATCCGAACCGAACGTCCCGATTGATTATTCGAATTTAAACTGGAAGTCAATTGTTTCGAACGAGCGATTAAAGCGCCCAATTAAAACTGATCCCTGCCGATTTTAATTAACGTGTGCAATTTTCGTCTATTTTACATGACAAGATCGAAGTGCCGGTATAATTTTAAAGTCATCTCATTTTGATGTCAACATATCAGGCATACAATTACGGGAAGCGCTGGAAACTTGACAAATAATGGACGATCAATTATTATATCGTCGATAACAACCGTTAAACGTAACAATTCGATTTATTGATCAACCTAACAAAAATAGTTTAGTTCCTTTTTAAATAAAATAGAAAGACAAATGAACAAGGGCGTCAACAGTTGGCAATTGACCAGGATCAGGAACACAAAGTAGATTGCAGAGGGCTAAGATAGAACAACTCTTGTGCCAGTAATTTCACCGGCTGTTTTCCTCTCCACGCCAGAACACAACAATACTGGCACAAAATGGTGGTAGCGATCCAGACGGACCTTGCACAAGGTCCTACCATCCACAAAAACCGATGGAAGATAAAAGGAGGAGAAGGAAAACATCTTGAGACATTTTTAAAAATGATTTACCTTTAATAGTATCATTTTTATTTTTCTAAGTCAAAAAGTTAAAACCATGTTAACTGTACCATTGAATCTATAAGTTATTTATAGCTTTTTTTCATATATTCCAGCCAGTCCTGCAGTCGCGATATTAAAATTCGTATGAAGTTCAATTCTTGTCCGATTTCCATAACCGTTTGCTTTGCTGACGTTCTAGGTTACATTTAAATATCATGAATACCAACTTGTAAGATATCAAGCTGACTTTTAGAATGGATATTTGAAATGTCTTCCTTTTTTACACGACCTCTGAGAATAAAACATGGATAAAATCTATAATAACGTAAGGTTTGTTAGATTCTGTGTGGAAAGGAAATTTTGACACCTTGCTGAATTTGTAAGGTTTTTAAGAATAATAATTTTAGAGTTACAAACGCTCTGGGTAACTCTGGACACTTGGGTAATATTTAACGGCCTTAAAATAACAATAAATGATGAAACGTAAAAGGGAAGACAGTTAATGTACTTATTAATACAGATATATCTTGGTAAAACAAATCGTAAAAGATATTTTATGTCACCCATGTATTCAAAGTTACCAACTTTAATTGTAGGTTAATCATAGTAGTGTATTTACTTTGTAAATTAAACACTTTATGCGATAAAATTTTATAACGCCTACCATTGTTCCTCAAAACACTATTCAAACGATTTGACAAATAAAAAAACGTTATTAGTTGAGGACCGAGCGTAACGATGTCCTTGGTGCCTACATTAAATTTTTCTTAATTCATTAAAACGTAACTTTGGGACATTTCAAAATTAAATGTTTAATTGGGTTACGAATATTTTTAAAGCTGACACGTAGATTGTAGCGCGTAACGCCAAATGTGTGCAAAATAATTAATTTGTTATTTTTTTTCAAAATATGCTAAATAATCCTCTGATATTGCCATGCCCTTGATTGTCGTCACATGTTCACCAAGCTTAAATACCCACCCTAATATGCCTGTAATGTGATATGCAATAAACGGTTATGATTCTAATTCGAGGCAGACGTTTATCATTCGAGTAATATTATCGACCAGAAGCCTATATTACCAATCAGACAAATGTTAGCAGACACCGACAATTCAAAGTACATTACGCGTTAACTATTAAGAATAGGCAATGCCACAACTCTTCGAGTTAGCAATGTATGCAAAGTTGTCGTTGTTACATATCACCTGTTAGCTTGGTGAAATCCTACTTAATATTATAAACGCGAAAGTTTGTAAGTATGGATGGATGTTTGTTACTCTTTAACGTAAAAACTACTGAATGGATTTGGACGAAATTTGTCACACACATAGTTCATAACCTGGATTAACACATAGGATACTTTTCATCCCGTAGAAATGCATAGTTCCCACGGGATAGCGATAAGTGAGTTATACGCCGCCGTGACGTCATGTATGTATGTATGACTCTTTATTGTACTAAACACATAAAATAACAGATAACAGGACAAAACAGATGTACAAAGGTGAACTTATCCCTTTAAGGGATCTCTTCCAGTTAACCTCATGACCAGCAAAGCAACTAATTCTCATTAATTTGTCCAGGAAATGTTGCAGATTGCATGTTGGGTGTACGTTTGCTTGATTCGATTAAACAAGTCTACGCGGATGAAGTCGCGGGCAAAAGCTAGTAGGTTATAATGAAGACTAATGACCAATTCTGACAAATGTGGATACAAGCAGTCCGTTGCCAAAGGGTATGGATAGGTCATTACTATTTGTGTATTTATTGACTGTTTGGATGGTGATTACGCCGGATCAAATACTTCCCGCCTCACCCTAGTCATGTGATAGTAATTTCCTCTTTAGTTTAGTAGTCGAGTACCTATTCAGCATTGGTAGCAAACTAGCGTCGATCGCGAATACAAAACATCTATCCGTTTCTCACGCGCCAGCAGGTTAGAAAGGGATATAATGCTTTATACCCGCGATAAAAGTTAGTGAGATAGGGCCTCAGGGAATATATTTTAGGACCAGGAGATCTGTCTCTTCGATAAGGTCTGAGCGCCGTAATATACTTATCAAGTCGGATGCTGTAACTCATCGTATCCACTTGTTTCACCGACAAACGATTCACTGAATTTATCATTTCGCAGAATTTTCGTTTTTTCGACACAGTTAACTGCTGAAGTTGAGAAATTTCAGGATATCTTATATACGTGTAGGTTAGGTTAGGGAAGCGTTATATCCAGAAAAAAAATTACGAACATCTTTGCGGTATATACCTTTCGATGAACTGGAATTCGGTGAAATGATGATTCGTTATGATATTTCAATGGTATCCGTAACTTAAAATTATTTGTCTTTTAAAGAAAAGAGACGAAAACAAGGCTGCGAGTCACCTGCGCTGTTCTCCAAACAAGGACGCATTTGACGTTGGGGCGTAATAGAATCAATCTAATGGGAAGTGGTCACTGCATCCCATGCGTACCAATAACCCCGTGAGAGTTGCTGATTAACTGTACTTGGCCCTGCAAATGTCGTCAAGCACTGTGCGAAACGCAGAAATAAACAATTAATTCACGCATGTATTCTATGGAAGTGTACTACCCCGGTCGAGCTGGCTCATTTATAGTACCACCACCACCTGGCCTTGTCGTTCTAAACAAATTGAATTGCATTACGCTTAAGCATGGTACAGTGTCTGGATTGCGTTCAGCTTTATCTTCACCCTGTGTTAAAAAAAATGATCAGAGCCTCTATTTGAGACTTGCTAAAGTAGTAGCTCACATACGTTCTGTATATCTAAGTCTGATGTTTTTCCATTCATTTAGAAAAAAAAATGTACTAGTTTTTGATTATTTAACTTACACCATGCTGTAACCAGTTAAAAGGCTAACAAGAGCCAAAACGCAGTCTCTTTCAGCCTGCAAGAACGTAAATGAGAAGGAATGCTATAACAACGCGCGCGGAGCACAGTTTTAAGTAAAGAACCGCAGTTTTATGAAAAACTAAACAGACAATTAAATATAAGAAAGAGTCTTGTTAATTTTAGTACCTTAGTTTGTTTTTTAATAAAGAAAAATCCTTTCTGACGTCTAATTAAGAGGTTACTTTGCGAATCTTTTCTGTTGAGTATATTTTTCTTAGCGTTGAACAGTAAGGACTTGAAATGAACGTTTTTTTTTTTTTTTATTCTTATTAATAAACACAAACATCAACATCTTAGGACAATTCACACCAATTAATCTAGTCCCAAGCTAAGTAAACCTTGTGTTATGGGTACTAGACAACGGATATACATACTTAAATAGATAGATACATACTTAAATACATATAACATCCAAGACTCGGCTACAAATATTCATATTCATCATACAAACATTTGCCCTTCCCGGGAATCGAACCCGGAACCTCTGGCTTCATAGTCAGGGTCACTAACCACTAGGCTATCCGGTCGTCTAAACAATACTAATATTTGTATTGCGATAACGTTAACAGACTTTGAAATAGTTAGTACGATACCCTTGTTTAACTAAACTGAGTCTATTTAGTTATCCATTGTGTGAATGGATAGAAAATTAAAATAGCTTTTGTTCTAAGTAGATTGAATTCTGAAGAGAATGTCGTATTAATATACTCATAAACTCTACTATAGTCCTTGTTTTAATGTGCATTTGTTTTGAGTAAATAAAGGTAACGGTCCCAGCCATTGACTATGACCCAATAATTAATGCGAAGATACAGAAAAAATCGAGTAAGAACAAAAGACAATGATGTCAACTACTGGTAAAAACAATGTCCTACGCGTGTCAACCACTAGCACAATTACCTTAATCATTAAGTCATAAGAGTGTTTATTGTGTGTTCTAATATTTGCATGTTAGTGTAGAGCGTTATTTGTAGAGCGCATAAACTGTGAATGGAAAAGAGTTTCGTGTAGCACACTTTTAAACCAGTCCAATAGTTATGTATTGAAAATATAAAACACAGTAATTAAAGAAAATGAGGAAATGTTTCTTAGTATTTTCTTATGATGAAATGTTTCTTGTTGACTATATTTTCCCTAGCGACCTGTCCCAGGTACGTACGGGTATAGTCGACCAAGAAATTGCCTGACCATTTTTCGCCCGTATTATAAAGAAGTAAGGTTCAAAAGTGATCAAGCAATTACTTGGTCGACTATACAGTCAAGGAATTTAATTTCCAACCCACCTAAGGTTCAATATCATATAGCAAACTGTCACCATTAGAGCTAACTAGAGCAAGACGTTAGTTTGACATATCGACCTTGATGCATTGCGAATCTCAGACGACATTTCAGAGAAATGGGTAGGGAATTAAATTCTTTGACTGTACATAAAACCTACCGCAAAAAATCTTTACTTGACAGTTAAAACTCAATCAAAATCCTATGTGTAGTTGAGAAGGAAAAGGCGACCAAACTTAAACCATAAGGATTTAGGACAGACAGGAATGCGATGCGACTTTACTTTATACTATGTAAAAATTTTGCATTGTTCTGCTCTATTTAGAGCTACATCATTTCCTTGTTCATTGTATTGGTAAGAAATAGCTTATTATGATCTTGTCAGCGTTCTAAGTTTGAAATGGAACATTTGGTTATGGTTGATCTGATTTCTAAACTCGGTGCGATTTGAATGCTCACAACGCATTGAGCGTAACCACCGCGCCAAAGTTAAAAAGTCAGAATGAAAACGCTCAACATTTTCCAATTTAAATTACGCAGTCAGATGCAATGAAACGCGGCGAGATTTAATATCGGAAATGCGGGTATTTCTTCAGTAATTGAGTGAATGAAGTGCTCTTCAGTGTCTGCGTTTATAAAATATACTACGTCGAGAACCAACGACGAACACTGTGGCTTGGATACGGTAATTAATAGTAATTTTATACTTACAGGAAAACGTATTGCTTTACACGTGTAATAATTATAATCATCAGTCCAATTTTAGACATATGAGGTTTAATCCCGCCGAACTCTATGTTCTGTTTTTTGTATTATTCCTGTTAGCCACTTTGGACATGTTACTCCACTTATAAGATGGCGCACCGCACTACTCGTATTCTAGCTTATCTCTTTAGTCCTTGCTTACGCGTTTGCTTGCACGTCTGCTTGCGTGCCTGCTTGTAAGTTGCTTGCATCCTTGCTTGGAGGTTTGCTTGCACGTAGGCCGGCTGGTTTGCATGCGTACTTACATGCATGCATGTTTGCTGGTTTCATACAGATAAATGAAGTCTCAAAGACGATAAATTGTTTGTTTGCTAAACTTAGTAGGGACGAGGGCAAAAGATAGTCAAAAAATGTATAAAAAAAACACTTTTTTCTCAGTTACATAGCAGGCACCTTTTTAGAATTTGGCGAAGCATCGGTCGTTGCATATCGGACGTCAAGGTTAAAATTATAGCGTGTATTTCTTTTGTTCAGAGCACCGAATTTAGATATTGTGTCCGTTAGGGCAAAGGAGCGAGGCGCTGCCTACAATCTACAAATGTGACCAGTCTATACTGCCATTTCTGCTAGCTTACCCTTTGAGTGGTCGCGGTCACTTTGTGCCGGTACTACCTAATAGCGTACAATAGAGATCCTATAATATTCAACTCCGTATAAACTAATATGAGACCGTAGTGTCTGAAGTAGTTTACTAGAACTTCACGTAAGGAATTTGCAACATATCATTTATTATAACCCATCTATGGAGCAGAACTGTTACGTGCATATGATCGGATTCACACGGACGCGCCAGAACGTCAGCGTAACGGATTTCAACGTCAGTTTTTTTTGAGTAAGACAGCTTACTGATGCATGTTTTATTTAGAAAGAACAACGTCCTACGTTGTATCTTTTTACTGGATGTAATTATTTTGGTTATTTACTTGCCACTTGACCAGATGATGTTACGGTAGAGTTTGACCCTCACTGAGCGTGGTCTAGGTTGCATACCGAACTGAAAATAGGTATCAGAAGTTCTTCCTCGGGGAAGTCCCAAGCATCGTGGACTAGACTTGGATGTATCGGGAATATGATGAGTCACTACTACTTATTGTTTGACTTGTAGTCACTATACCATCGGTATTTTAATAAGAATTATTACGATTTTCCTATGCCTTACATTATTCAACCTTTGAATCCCAAGGACAGGTGACATCGAAAAATCAGAATACATTACGTATCCACTATTAAGCCATGTATACCAAATCGTCGTTGTCATGTGTCACCTGTCAGCTTGGTGAAATAGTGGGCTAGACCAGTGCACCTAGCACGAATCTTCTCGACACGCGTTAACTCGCTACGTAGCTCAGTGAGTCTCTTTCTAACCAGCCCAGAAGGAGAGAGATGCACTGAGTTACGTGGGAAGTTAACAGATGGTCTTGCTTGGTTTGTTTTATTATTATCTTTATGTTTTAAAGCGAGTGGAAAAAACCAAAAATATTCCACTACTACTACAAACTAACTAGAACTGATATACTAACTATTACAAAAATTTTAAACGTTTAATAAGTCAGTAATGCTTTCAGCATCTAGCAACAGCTTTTTTACAAGTTTGTTCAGATGTTTAATTCAAAATGTCTGTAATTAGTCACAGATATTAAATTGTGCATTACAGTATCTGTGAGTCATAAGTTTTCATTTGAATATAGTAGAATATCAAAATTTCATTAATCAGTTTTTAATAATTGAACTGATAAGGGATATAAGTGACAAAGTACTGATTCAACAGGATCAAAGATTAAGTATAGGCACTAATAATGTACTAGTCGGGCATTTTAAAACATACATCTTTACATATATAATAGTTTAGTTTGAGTTTTTTTTAAGGTTATTTTTTAAGTAATGAATGTATAATCTGGTTTTAATCTTTTCTTGCTATACAGTCCTTCCTTCAATTTAGATATTTACACGATTCCTTTTTTTTCAATATTGTTGATACAAATCACTAACTATTTCATCATAATTAAAACGACGGAGAAATAGCAGGTCAAAAGTTTGAAAGTGATGTTATTTTTTAAAATATTAGGAAAACGATTGGGGAGTGACGAGTTACCGGTTTCTAAGAAAACAATAGATTTCATTAGTTTAGCTAATACTACGTTCTACGTAGTATTAGCTAAACTAATGAAATTACGTTCTACGTAGTATTAGTTCGAATAAATAATCACCAAAGCTGGAAGCTGATTCCAACTGTATTTTACCGAACAACCCATAGTGATGGGTTGTTAGTGAATACGTATGAAGTCCATAGTGATAAAACGTCAGTTAACTATAAAATCGGAACGAAATAGTTTCTCAGACTGTGGACAAAGAATGAAGTCCCATGTAACACCCGTATAACACTACTTCTCAGGAATGCTATGACAGAGTTTGCTAGGAACACGTTGTATAAGTATATGAGTTGGGATTTAGTGTCTGTCACGCGGTGATGAATTATTGTACATCGAACACGACGTACATTAGGCATTGTGCAATGACGTTACAAGCGTATCCAAAGTTCGTCTAGGCTGAGCGTACTCAGACACTTATCGATCTCAGTGCACCTAGCACGAATCTCCTCGACACGCGTTAACTCGCTACGTAACTCAGTGCGTCTCTCTCCGACTGTGCTGGCTAGACAGAGACACACTGAGTTCTGAGGGAGTTAACGCGTGTCGAGGAGATTCGTGCTAGGTGCACTGTACTCCTGACGGCCGGACTCAAATCCTCCATGTTGTTTTATCGTTTACATTTAAATAAAAGTGTCTGCGTGCGACCGATTTTATTAAAATTTATTTTTACAAAAACCTTACAACAACATTCGCGGTGAAATAACTGTGGATATTGATTCAAGCTGTGTTTTTTACTCTGTTTGCTCTGAGCAGATGCATAAATATTTTGTAGGGCACGTGGAGTTTTATCAATTTCGCTTAGACCTTGAAATTAGATGGGTGTCTTGTATCGGTTTGATGCCTACATTGGCTTTAAACGTCGTTTACATTTTAAAAGTTTGCTGTGGTTTTTTATTTAAAACTGGTATTTTATTTTGTTATGGACAGCTATTTTCTTCAGCAAGCAGTGTTTCCAAGTCATATTATACTGAATAGAATCGCTTTTACATAAAAAACATGATTCCACTGATTGATTGTTTCTGCAATTTCATGCTTATTTTTAAGTTTAGTATCTGTTATTTTTTTATCGATTGCGCAATGAAATCGGATTTTACACTCAATGGACAGTTTTTTATCTACTTTTCAGCGATATCGTGTGGTGCTGTCATTATCATGGTCATCATCATGATCATCATCATCATCATTCGCCCATTGCGATTGACTGCTGCACTCTCTTAAGGTGCACCAAGGTTCGGTTTTTCACTTCCATTCTAGTTGAGTATAGCTTTGTCCACAGCACAATTTGAAATTGATAGACTAGACTTTTTTTTAATAAATTAAAAGCAAGTAATTTAAAATTAAAACACAGTAGGTGTAGTTACGTCACGGACACTTGCGAGCTGAGGGCGGCAATTAATAGGCTTGAATGTTCCTTAAGGGACTTAAGTAACAAATATTTAACATCTCAGAAGCAAATCAGTGAACACATCCTGGCGGCGGACGAATTGTTGGATCTATGTCAACAGAATGAGCAGCGCATCGAGTTATTACTCGCGACGCCAACTGCGTGCGACTGTGATTGTGGACTCCAGCAGACTGAGCCACCGCCAGAGAGTTTGCTCGGTCGGCCTGAGGCCCCCAGCGCCAAGTCTCCCCGTGACGGAACTCTAGAGGATAAAATCTTCTGCAAAAATGTAAATAGAACCCTAGTGTTTTCTGATAGGATAGGAAAAGGCTTTGGCAAAATATTATATAATAAGGTACCAAACAGCTGTGTCATAAATCATTGTATGCCGAACGCCTCTTTTAAACAAATAATTGAAACAATTATGCATTCCCAGGTGACCAAACAATCAACAATTGTGTTAATGTTAGGTGACGGGGCTACCATTCGATATTCAGATATCAAAACTGGGTTCGACTCCCTACTAAAACTGGGTGCAAAAAACATTATTATAGGTGCGTTTCCCTACTCAGCTTCTCAATCTCAATGTAATAAATCCTTATATCGTTTAAACAAATTATTGTTTAAGTTGACGAACCGTCATAGTGACGTTTTATTTTTTGACACTAATAATCTTATTAGTGAGTATCAATTTACTTCTGACAATAGAGAAGCTAAGTAGTTTAACATTACTTCATCAAAATATAAATCGCTTTTCTGGTAAAATATTAGATTTAGAATTATTGTCTGAAACTATGGATCTAGATATTATCTGCTTAACAGAAACGTGGCTAAAACAAGATATGATGAAATTTAATGTTAATAATTATGTAGTGGCCAGCGCGTTCTGCAGGGAGTCCGCGGCAGGAGGCGGCTGTATTATCTTGTTTAAAGATCATTTAAAGTTCAGAGCGCGAAAAGATCTGTCTGGCCTCTCTGTGGAACGTGTGTGTGAGATCGCTTGTGCAGAGACGGATCAGTACTTAATATTGTGCATCTATAGACCACCAACTTCAAATCTTCCCATATTTGTTAATGCTATGGAAGATGTTCTAAGGAAATCTGTAAATGGTAATAAAAAAGTGGTAGTCTGCGGAGACTTTAATATAGATATTTTGTCACAATCAGTTGAAAGAGATCAGTTTGTGTCTCTTTTAAAGTCATTTAATTTAGATTGCTCTTTTAACGAACCAACCAGAGTCACACCCACTTCGGCCACATGCATAGATAACATTTGTTTAAATTGTAGATATTTAGAGAAAGCTATTATAAGCGGAGTTCGCTCGGACCATAAAGCGCAATTAGTGAAGCTGCCTCGGGCCAAGGGCAGTACAGATCGAATCATAGAAGTTAGGCCGTTAGATAAACATAGACTTGATCGTCTCAAAACCAACATCGCGCAAAAAATTACCAATCTAGAAGTAATCTCAAACGATCCCAATAAACATTTCAAAATACTCCTAAATACCGTGTGTAAAGAATTCGATAAAACCTGTGCTAAAAAACGTATTAAAGTAGGAAGTAAATTAACATTTAATGAATGGGCTACAACTGGAATAAGAAAGAGTAGGAACGTCTTATATGAGCTGTATGATAGAAAATTCTGTACTACTGACGAACGCTTCCACCAATACGTTAGGGATTATTCAAAATTATTTAAAATCGTATGTAATAAAGCAAAAGCAGCACACGTAAATAATAAAATAAAATTATCAAATGATAAAGTTAAAACAGTTTGGAAAATAATAAATACCGAAACAGGCCGACGAAAAAACACAGACTCATCTATTTCACTAAAAATAAATAATACTATAATAACGGACGCCGTTAAAGTAGCTGACGAATTTAATACACACTTCTCAGAAATTCCCGCCAAAACGACAAAGTGTCTCGCGTCCTCTTCAAAATTCGCTGAAGCCCTATTAGAACAAAATGTTAGTATCCAAAACATTAGTCAATTCAAATTTACAAAAGTCTCTCCTTTCGATATTCTTAAATCCTTTAAATCATTAAAAATAAAAAAGACGGAAGACTTGTGGGGCGTATCAGTCAAGGTTTTACATGCCATCTTGGACGTCATTGCGCCAACTCTGGCTACCATTTTTAATAACTGTATAGACGTAGGCGTATTCCCCAATCTAATGAAATGTAGTAAAGTAGTTCCTATCTTTAAATCAGGTAATAAGGATAATCCTTCTGATTATCGCCCAGTGTCCATTCTACCAGCGTTTAGCAAAATATTCGAAAAAATAATGCTAACGCAAATGATTTCTCATTTCAATACAAATAAAATCTTACATTCGCAGCAATTTGGATTCACTAAGGGTAGATCTACTACAGATGCAGGTCACAGTTTGATTAAATTTATTTTGCAAGCTTGGGAAGAGTCGCATGACGCCATAGGTGTCTTTTGCGACCTTTCCAAAGCATTTGATTGTGTAGACCATGACACCTTAATTTGTAAATTAAATTTCTATGGCATTCGTGGCATCTCTTTAGATCTACTCAAGTCTTACCTAGTGCAGAGAAATCAGAAGGTAGCGATAAATGGAGCAATATCATCGGGATCTGTGGTCGAGATGGGAGTGCCTCAAGGATCAATTCTTGCTCCATTCCTGTACCTTGTTTATGTAAATGACCTTACATATATGGTGAGCCGAAGATCAGGCATCGTCATGTTTGCTGACGACACTTCTTTACTCTTCAAGGTTAATAGGAAAGATACTGAATTCATTGAACCCAACGACACCCTGTCCAAGGTATCTGAATGGTTTGCTGCCAACAACTTGGTATTAAATCCTAATAAAACTAAATGTATTAAATTTTCATTGTTAAATTCAACTAATATAGTTTCAGTCTCAAATATCAAATTAGATGGTCAAACGATTGAATTCATAAAATCAACTGTGTTTTTAGGAATAACACTCGATTCTAAACTGCAGTGGGGTTCCCACGTCACAGCGATAGCAAGTAGGTTGAGTTCAGCTGCTTTTGCAGTAAGAAAAATTCGGCAGCTAACCAATGTAGCGACGGCACGGTTGGTCTATTTTGCCTATTTTAATAGCATTATTTCGTACGGCCTTATTTTATGGGGATCTGCTGCAGATATTGAGTCAGTTTTCATTTTGCAAAAAAGGGCAGTTAGAGCAATTTATAATATGGATACTCGTGAGTCATTAAGGGAATTTTTCAAGGAAATAGACATCTTAACCCTACCGTCGCTATATATTTTTGAAATAATCATGTACGTTAGGAAAAATATATGCAATTTCCCTACCAACGTCGATAAGCCAAAGGCTACTAGAAACACAGGAAAGCTTAAAGTTCCAACTTACAGACTGGCTAAAACCAATAAGTCGTTCATGGGAAATTGTGTAAGATTTTACAACAAAATTCCAAAAAACATAACTGAACTAAATGATACAAAATTTAAATCTATTGTCAAGAAGACATTAATTTCTCGGGCGTATTATAAAATCAATGACTATATCTTGGACAAGGATGTTTGGAAATGATCCCGATCTGTATTGGCGATCCCTGGCCCCAAAGATTGTACACCTGCTGTGTTAAATTGTTAAATTGTAAAAATTTTGAATATTTGAGATGTAAAATAACATTGTAATTTTGATTTATTTAAAAAAATTACACCTCGTTGAGTTTCTTGCCGGTATCTTCTCATCAGAGGTTTTTCCGAACCGGTGGTAAATTTCTTGACATTCATAAGTGCTACCTGTAAGCCTAATCTGAATAAAATATTTTGACTTTGACTTTGACTTTGAATAAATAGGAAGGAAAACAAGCAAGTGGGTCACCTGATGATAAGTGAACACCACCGCCTACAGACACTCGCAACACCAAGAAGATTGCAGATGTGTTGCCAACCCAGAGGGCTAAGATGGAATACTTCTTGTGCCAGTTATTACACCGGCTGTCTTGCTCTCCACGCTGGAACACAACAGTGCAAGCACTGCTGCTTAGCGGCAGGATTAGCGAACAAGATGGTGGTAGCGATCCGGACGGACCTTGCACAAGGTCCAACCACCCGCAGTCTCAGCCAAGCAAGGTCTTACCGTCAGTATCAACAATTCAGCTCGATAGGTCATAACCATAACACTTTACCACGCACTGGTTAAAGACTTTCAGACGCAGTGGTATGGATTACGAGGTGACATAACGAACCATCTCAAATGCTGCCCAGTCTGGATCCACCTGCAAGTTTTCTTCTTAAAGCTGTTTCTACCTAGCCGCAGTGTTGACATACTCTTTGTTAGATTTAAGTTCAATCCCCTTTGAGTATCATCGGTCTTGGGATGACATGATCTTTGAATTTAACCATGATTATTTATAAGTGGATTTTTTGTTAACTGTATTTCGTTTGGTTTTCAAAAAAGAGTATTTGTCTTGTGTTGTCTTCAATAGCAACCTTCAATTGAATCCTGTCTTACCAATTTTGCAAGTTTGTTGTTCATCCAACGATGCACTCAACTCTTAAAATAATATGACGGAATTTCTTATAAATACATTATGAATATGGAAACTGCATTAAAAACCTATACGTAGCTACTGCCAAAGTTTTGCCGTAATATCTCTAAGGGGCTCACACGTCAGCAGGCAAATGGAGGGACATCGAGATTATTATCAATGTGTGTATCTGTCAGCGCAACAGAGCTATATGTGCTCACGTGGAATTTGTAGGGAGACCATCGTTAAAATGTCACGATTGTGGAATATTGGCGCGCTAGCGATATCAGCAGTAACTATGATTTTTGGAAAAATCTTGTTAAATATATTCGGAATCAGCGCTACGAGCTTTACAAGAAAGCTTTACGCTATTGTGATAATAGCTTATCGAAAACTGGATCATTTTAATAAGCATAAGGGCAGTAAGTCTATTTCATAATAATCTTTCTTTAGTTTTACAGCAGTAAGTCACTAGCGGCAGGTTTGCAAGTGAGGTCCTAACGTTAATATTTTACTATTTTTTTTTTATTAAATAGGAAGGAAAACAAGCAAGTGGGTCACCTGATGGTAAATGATCACCACCGCCTATAGACACCTGCAACAACAAAGAGAGTGCAGATGCGTTGCCAACCCAGAGGGCTAAGATGGAATACCTCTTGTGCCAGTAATTACACCGGTTGTCCTGCTCTCCACGCCGGAACACAACAGTGCAAGCACTGCTACTTAGCGGCAGGATTAGCGAGCAAAATGGTGGTAGCGGACGGCGGTGGACGGTGGTCTTACCACCTGCTATTGCTAATGATATACACAGCAACTACTCATAGTGTGATTATAACAAGCAAAGTTTTATGTTATCTCTTCATTCAATACAATAGTTGTATTAATTTAGTCTAAGCAGTAACAATGTACTAATAATTTGGTGTTTATTAAATACATCTAGTAATTTCGCTTATATCTGTAAAAAGGCTTAAATTATTCAGAGATTTGGTATTATAATTGCAATTGTTTCTTTTCGTTCATGTTGACAGCTTAAGAACGGAAAATCCTTGTGAATTTCACAGAAATATATCCATAAGGCAACATTTCCGTGCCATAATAATTCAAGTACTTACAAGAAATCTCCGTTTTCAACAAAAGGCAAATTAATTTACGATTTTCGTAGAATCACTAAATTAAATGACGTGATTTCATGAAAATGCTAAATTGTATTATTTGGAAATGTGTAATTAGTTTATAGAGCACAGAAAATAATTTAAGGAAATCGCCGGCACGAGAGCAAGATTTATTACTTTTTGCGGTATTTTATGCCTTTGAACGCTAGTTAAAAGCAGTATGGATAAACTTCATGTTTAAGCCATGTATCTGTTTCTGCACGACTTTACATTTTCTCGAAACCGCAACGAGTACACACATTTCAGCGACTTGCAAAGTTAGACTAAGTTCCAAATCCGTAATGTTTTGATGCACTCTGTCTGGCTTCCCGATTAAATACGATACCGTTCCCATTTGCACACGATACGGTATGCATTTACTTCACGGTAGAACGAATAAAATGCAAATCAGGTAAAAAACAGTAAACAGGCGTTCCGTGTATTTTGCTTACAAAAAAAACGTTCCACTAAAACTTTTTACAAGATTTCATTTAGCGAAACTTGACAATGTAGATATAATACAACCGCTCGTTGACAAATATTTTTAAGAAAAACTTAACACTATTTATTCTAACTGTGTATGTCATCACATATATTGTTTAATGAAATGCATATTAGCCACGGCTAAGCTATAAATTATACCTTATCTTAGACTGATTTAACAGTAGATTAGCCCTGCTTAGTCATAAAACTCCTACAGTCAAGCTACCATCAAGAAACTCAAAAGCTTGTGGTTTGTTACAGTCAATACGTGATTTTTGAAATAATAAATACGTGACACAAAACATTTAATAAACACTCTTTAACAAACAAATGAGATATACTGCGCGATTTAGGCTAAGCACACGTTGACCTCAAAGAACGAAAGAGCAAATAACTAATTAAAAACTGTAATCCCGGTCCACGACGCCTAAGACCCGCGGGTACCCATGCTTCTTAGAACAAGGCACCTGCGCCTCCTATTGATCATAATTACTGCCTCCTAAGGGAGATTATTTCATTCCCTACTACCTTACGTAATGTACAGAATAATTTCGTAAGTGAATTTGAACTATATTTTTCTTTCCTTGGCATAGTCACTTTGCATATTCGGAAACGGATGGAACGGAACGTACGATAGCTGTATTTTTCAATAGGTTTTTAAGTACTATGCTAATGTGTTAACGTTACGAGTCCTAGTTATCTTCATATTGTTAGTGTGGTGTTTTTTCTCAGCTACAATGGTATTTTTGAGACACTGATCAGATAGTGATTCTCTGTTGAGTATGTTAAATAATCTTAAGGAAAATCATTCCATAATAAATATACTTTCCTCATCTTCTCATCCTTCTTACCTCCTCGTTTAATAGGGCCATTAAAATTGGCCTAGAATTGACGATAAAATCGGTGAATATAAGTAAAAAATGCATACCTAGAGATGAATATGGAAGCTTCTCCTTCCTGTAAAGTTGGTTCAAAATTGGAATACTAGTATTGTTTAGCAACAAAAACACCTACATAATGTATCTGTTAGTCTTCTGACAACTTTACTCTTTACGAACTATGATTTTAATTAACAAAACATCAGCAGCATTTTCAAGTCATCATTAAAGTGGTTAAAGGGGGGAGGGGGTGAAACCCAATCCAAAATCTATGAACAAAGTCGCGGGTAAAAGCAACTTTATTATACTTTTACAATTTCTGATCATAAAACACTGCTGCTGTCGAAATTCTATTATTTTCAAAGCGTAAAAGACCAATATCGCAGAGTACACACTCCCCACTAAACTCAGTGTCCATAAAAAGATTTACAGCACGAAATTCGCATTGTAACCTAAATTCCAAATTTATACACCGACTTTACAACCACCGTATAGTGCCAACGAGTAATACGAAATACTTACCTAAGCTTTAGCTAGTTTTTAGCGTCTACCACTGGAACTCCTAAACGTGTGTCACGTAAGAGTAATACGAAGAAGAATTGTTGCTCCTAAAATTCTTGAAGGCGTTTCTATGTGAATTGAGAACAACTACAGAGTTCGATGCCAATGTGTGAAACAAGTAGGTACCTTGGATTCATCATGGACGATAGGCTAAATTGGAAACCGCATGTGCAAAAGCTTTGTGAACGATTAAACGGCGTGGTATTTGCATTGCGAAAGCTCAAACCACTAATTTCCAAAAAAGCACTAGTCCAAGTGTACCATGCTCATTTCCACTCACTCTTGTCGTACGGCGTTATATTGTGGGGAAACTCGACGGACTCCGACAGAGTGTTCAAAGTCCAAAAGCGGGCTCTACGTACATTGGCAGGTGTGAAACCTAGGGACTCCTGCAGAGAGCTATTCAGGAGCTTTGGGATATTGACGCATTATTCGCAATATATTTACGATGTTATAATGTACACACGACGTAACATTCATTTGTTTAAACGCGTCAATATCCCAGGCAGAATAACCCGCCAGACGGGGCGACTGCAAGCGGTGCCGCGGCGGCTGAAGCTGCTTGACAAGAACCCGCGTGTCATAGGCCCTAGGTTTTACGAGCGCTTACCCGCCGACCTAAAGAATGAATGTTCGGACGAAGCATTTGGTAGCCGACTAAGAATTTTTTTGTTAAATAAGTCATTGTACTCTGTAAAAGAGTACAATGAAAACAGTTGACATTTAAATTAATTTGACATATTATTCTTGCTTATTGTTTTAGATTATTATTTTGTACCTGATTGTTTTTGTTTTGTTTTCATTTTATTATTTTTTGCCTATTTTGACATTTTCACCGTTTGTGACTTTGAATTTATATTTGTATTTTTATTGTGACATTTAAATTTTTTATTTTTGAATTTTTGACATTTTTCTAGACGTATTTCTAGATATTTTTATTTTATTATTTTGTTTACCTTTTGACGATCTTATTGTGAATTTGTTATCTTTGACATTCTAAATTTAATGTAATTTCCAATAAGTAATAAACGAATCTATCTATCTATCTAAGACTTCGGTTACACGCTAATTCTGGCGTCAGTTCAGTCCATCATTCCAGTATAGTTTTGACTGATGCCAGAATGATGACAAATGGCAAATACGATCAGTTCAGACTGACACGACACGAGACAGGTTACACGATAATTCTCTCGTCATTATGACCAGAATGATGGACTGAACTGACGCCAGAATTAGCGTGTAACCGAAGTCTAAGACTGTCACCATGCCTTTAGTTTATTGAATTGCTAGAAGGTGACTACAAGGAAGACAATGATTTCATATAGGAACTGCTCTTGCCAATGACATATTATATGTAATCGAATTTGATTTTAGTGCTACAGGTCTAGAGTATAGTACGGTGAACGCTAAACAACTATGTCTCATATTATCTACTTTGTTGGAATTTTTGTGAATTGCAATTTTTAGCTGATGACATAACTGTATGTATCTTTTTCATTTAATAAATTTATTAAATAAAACAATTAAGACTTAAGATGAATTATTTAAAGTTTTGGTTTTTACTCATAATTATAGAGCAATATGAGATTTTATAGCGCAAAATAAAGCAAAATGTCAAAGTGAATAAAGCAGTGCATTTCATTATAAAGTACCTACTGTAAGTATTTAGTAATATAATTTATTAGCATAGTCATCATCCCTATATGATGATATTGATAAGAAGTGTAAGTATATCCAGGCTCAGAAGTAGCTTAACACTTAAAAGCCTTGTCGTAGTAACGTATTAAATGAGATTTGCTCAAATTTGTAACATAACTGACAGCGACAAGGTACTAAAATGTTCAGCTAATTCGGCTGACCGTACATATAAATTAGTGTCATACATAAAATTAATGGCTTGAACCTAGCCTTACGCAGGTAGGTACTTACAGAAATTACACGCTTTTGTCTCGCTAAAATGATTATTACACAAAAAGCTTGTCAACTAGTTACAAATGAATATAAGCAATATCCCGGTTATTCAATATCTACTCAATCAAATCGAATATTATTTCCTCCATCTAATAATGTAATTACAAGAACAGCCTATAGCATATTCTCTAAGCACAACGGCGACGATCTCGTCGACGAGTCATCGCTCTGTCTTACTCGCTCGATCAAGAGCTAAAGCAAGATAGCGCTCTGACTTGACGTCGGGATCGCCTATGCTGCTTAGAGACCCCCCGTAGATGTATTTTCTCATCTTTACAAGAAAATCGTGCAAGGGCAATTGAGCACCTATCATGAATCCGTATGACGCACCGTAACTTGATGCGTAGCTCAGTGCGTCTCTTTTTATCTAGTTTAGTAGGAAACAGACGCACTTTACTCGCTTAACGATTTGCGTTGGTGTAGCGCCTAACGCTATGGGCCGATATTAGTACTGGCCGGTTAGATCCATGGCCGCCGCGCCGTGCTATGAAAAAGAAATAAAACAAATGACGGTGTTTTTGTGACGTCGCCGCTAAATTGTCTGACGAAATTTGTTTGTGAAAATAATATTTTAATTATTAAATTATAATTTCATCTCTGCGCTGTGTATGATATCATCGGAACCCTAATAGGGTGAGTGTTGTATATAGTAGCTTTAAGGATTGACTGTAAATATAGTTTTAAGTTGTGCATAGTTTCGCGGCGGGAACATAGCACGTTGCTGCAGTTAAAATATATAACTCTGCTTGTAAAATAATGTACATACATGCTGTTATGTATATACCTGTGTCTTGCAATGTCTGGTCATTGGTGTGGGATCATGGGGTGATTTTTGACTTTTGAGCGCTTGACAGTCACCAGCCGCGCGCGAATATATTCCGGTTGAAATATATGAGTGGCGAATTTGAGTGCTCGAAATTCAAAAACCAACCCGCTGGTGACCTTATGCTACGTTATATTACTTACCTAGCGCAGTGCAATGGAAACGGGTGTTCTTCTAGAAATCGTAGTCGGAGAAGTAATCGCGCAAGTTTGAGAACTGTTTGCATTTGAGATAGCGCCGAGGCGTTATGACTTCCACTCGTCATGTGCCACTATAATGACGCCGCGTAATCGTCATACAACGCGATAAAACTTAACGTTGGGGTGGTTTGATAACGGATAGTCGAGATAATTAATAGCGCTAGCAAATTAAAGGCGGGTCGGGTCAACTGCTTGACATTGAATGGCTATGAAGCAGTCGCTTTGGTTTCGTTTATTAGATTACGCGGGACATAGAATTCATTAGCGCAGGTCAACAAATGCACATTAATCCGTTCAATTAAAATTGAATGAAGAAACTATAGCTCATTAATAGATGCTGGCATTCCATCGAGGAGGTCCATATCGATAAATGTAATATCGCCTGAACATCTGGACATTATTAGATTTTGTTTTGTATAAATGTACGTATAATTAATTACAATTGTGTTTTTGTGGAATGAAAACAAAAAATAAAAACAATAGAAAGAATATTTTCCAACATAAATTTGGCATAAACGCTAATGAAAAAATTAAAACAAATTAAATATAAACCAATTTTAAAAAACATGCAAAAGAACGAAATAAATAATTAAAAAATAATTATTATTATCAGTATGCATACCTAGCTTACTTACCTGTATATAGTTTGTTCCCATTCTAATTCTAGTTTTTGATATATGTGATATATATTATCATTCTGTAGCATTGTTCTGTTGTGTACACAGACAGAAAAACAAAGTTTGATATAAGTAAAACATCACTTAGGTAAATTTTGAGCTTGTGCAAACTCAACGCATATGCTAGCGGAGTGGAAGATAATAATTTAACATGCAAAAGCGAATGTCTTCGCGTCTGGCTGAGGCCGTTGACTTTAGGTAAAACGTCTTTGAAAAATAACGTGAGTCGCTATTGTTTGTTCAAGCCACGAAGAATCGCCCCATTCCTTTAAGACAATGTTTCATAATGATTTTACACGACCAGAACAGTGAACTTGTAGAGTCGACAGCATAGTACTAAAACAATTTTTATCAACACACATAGCATTAGTGCTCTATAATGCGTTCAGAAACATTAGGAAATGACCAGCATTATTACAACCAATTTTATTATGAGAACTTTATTGTCCCTGGTAGTAGGTAAAGCTGTATTTTAATAGTCATTACAGTACCGATTTCTGTAACGTTATGAGTTAAAATTTGGAACAGCTGTCAAAATTCAAGTGAGTCTATTTTAGTATCCATAGATATTAAAACAGTTATCGATACGAAACGTCAATCCAGTATCTTCTTTCTCTCATTATATAGCAGTTGCATAAACCACTATAACAATCTCGGCGTGCGTGTTCAAATTGTATTAGTACTGTGCTCCACTCCACTGCGCTCACTGTTCTGCTCTTCTGAAATCAGCCTTACCAGGAAAAAACAAGGTTTGGAGAGCGTGTATAAGCAAAAGAACGTAGTGTGACGCATCTTCGTGGACTAAAACAGAGTGCAGTAATTCTGATTACAGAATGAGCGGATCACTGAAACTAAGAACTAAAAAGAAACAGTAAATTGTAGACTGACTTACTTTTTCGTAATTAATAGATTAAAGTATTAATTTTGCGGACGTCTATTTCACCAAACTGGTACTTTTAGTTTTTCGTGTTTCGGTAGAAATTACTGGAACCTTGCATACGAGTATAATTACTTATATTAAATATGTACATGCTTATTACTCGATAAGGAGTCCAAAACTGACTTGGTTTGTCACACTTTCTTTTTCTTTTAGCACGATACCCAAAAAAGATATACAGAAAACATTTTTACCCTTAAAAAATGCTAGAACTTCTAGAAAAAACTTATTTGACGCATTCTGCTACAGTTACGGCTGTCGTAGGCTACCGGATGATTCGATTGGACGACGTTTTGTGAAGTTAATTCCTAGCCAGGGTGACGGCGGATGTGCAGGCGTTGAAGGTTAGTTAGATTTGGCGAGGACAGTTGCTGGGTCAAAGAAATGACGCTTAAAATGGTGGCCGACTGGGTTGACTTTACAGACAGTACTTCGGAATAAACAGGAGGTATCGGTTCTTTACTTAAAATACTACTGCAACTGTATAACTTTAAAAGTCATTTTAAAGTTACGTGTCTTCTATGAATCGCATTAAAACGGAGTATTAAAATTATGTTTTTTTTTTTATGGGTTGCTCCATAAATAAATTACTGTGGGGTTGGTTTATTGTGTATATAAAATTATACAAGTGGCCCCTTTTGGATTCTATTAATTTCTGTTTTTGTAATATTTGTATCTATATTCTGCCCAATGGATGCATTGTGTTGAATAGACTTATCGTATTTTTTCTTTCTTTCTTTCATTCGTGTATGACGCTTCTTTTAAATTAGTTTTCTCAGATAACACCTTTAATCAAAAATTAATATGAACTGATTTGATAAGATTTATCAACTTGAAACGATCGAAGATTGCGATATGATCATATTATGAAGCCATTATAATCTGGCCTTTTAATAGTTTGATTAGGTTTTGTACAAGTACGATGTTCTTTTGTTTTTGTGATCATTATACATTGAAACCGTTTCAAATAATTTCATTCCAATTCACACATAAGGTAATAAACCAGCCAAGTGCAAGTTAGACTCGCGCGCCGAGGGTTTCCCAGTATCACATGTTTTATTTAACCACGATAAGAGTTCATTTTTTCAAGCTTTTATTTAACATCATAATTTCATAATAATGTTTAGTTCAAATCTTGAAAAGCAAAATGAAATTAAATACGATGGTAAAGTACCGTCCACAAAAAAACTTGTGTGAAAAATGAAGAAATTTGACAAAAAAAACAACGTAAATGTAAAGGTAACAACTCTGCATTAATAAAAATTATGATGTGATGAATTGATGATAATAGGAACATGAATAATTATAAAGATGGTCTCTTAATGCAGAATAAAGTACATCGTAAAAAGTCTTGATTGAAATTTAAAACCGCTAAAAAGTTTCATTGGGGCCAATAAAGCATACAATGGAAGTTTAATGGAACTACTTTGAAGAAGTGAATTAAATACGAGCATTTAAAGTTGCCGACTTTCCAAAATGTGTACAACGTAATATTGCGGGTGGTAGGACCTTGTGCAAGGCCCATCCGGATCGCTACCACCATCTTGCTCGCTAATCCTGCCGCTAAGCAGCAGTGCCTGTACTGTTGTGTTCCGGCGTGAAGAGCAAGACAGCCGGTGCAATTACTGGCACAAGAGGTATTCCATCTTAGCCCTCTGGGTTGGCATCGCATCTGAAATCTTCTTGGTGTTGCGGGTATCTATAGACGGTGGTGATCACTTACCATCAGGTGACCCACTTGTTTGTTTGCCTTATTCCTATTTCATTAAAAAAACCTAACCTCCTAGCAAATGTTTCTCCATGCCATTAATAAATCTAGGTGATACGGGTATATACCTACGGATGGTGGTTAATTACCATCAGGCCCCAATTTTATAAATGCGACAGGCGACAGGTGACAATGACAATTCGGTATTCATTGCTTGCCCACTATGATGTCTGTATGTAAGTTTTTAGCGTTACTTGTCGACACAGTCTCCAATGTACGTATGTAATGTACGGCGAATTGTCACGGTCACCTATCGCCTGTCACATTTATGAAATTGGTCCCAGGTAACCCACTTGCTCGTTTTCCTGCCTATTTTATAAAAAAGATGTGACTATACGACTATAGGACTTGCCGGTATCTTCTCATCAAAGGTTTTTTCCGAACCAGTGGTAAATTTTATGACATTCATAAGTGCTTCCTGTAAGCCTAATCTGAATAAAATTATTCTGACTTTGACTTCGAAGTATAGTATTCATTGTATATTAATAGATTCAGGCGTTACTTTGCGGAGGTCAATGTCAACAAACTGGAACAAATTACCTTGCTACTCCGCGAAACCATTCGCGGACCAGTTAGTTTCGCGGAGTAGCAAGGTAATTTGTTCCAGTTTGTTTGTGTATATTGTCAGTGAGTCTTAGAAAAGCTGGTTTCTATTTCCGGCGCAGATTACTTTGCTTTCTGGTGAGTCATATGCTCGTTTCCCTTTTCCTATAAATAATGAAATACTGTTTTTTCAATATTGAACGCGAACGTAACAGATGGTCAGTTAATAAGAAGAGAGACAAGAGAAAAGCAACACATTTCAATTACGTCAAGTTAAGACGGATCACCACTCTTTGCTCGTTGCTGTCCGTTCGTCTCCATAAATAGCTTGTTTTATGAAAATGTTGCTTTTCCCAATAATTTTGAAGATTTAATAAATTTGTTTCACGTTTTGATTATAGTACTTAAAGCAGTGACTTGTTATTAATAGACAGGTTATACCCATATAAAAACTCCAAGAAAAATGATACGAATGCAGTGGCGTACACACACATGCAAAATGTTTCGTTTTTACTTTTACGCACACATAGTGAACTGTGTAAAAGGGACAACGTGATTAAAACCATAGAAATAAAGAGAACAGCTAGTATTTAGCTGTTGCGAATATTTTTTTCCAACGGACCAATCACGGCTTTGCAGGGTTTTGGAATTTGGAATTGACCGCAAACACACAGCTTAGTAACCTAATGCGCACCGTTTGCTTGTTGCTTTGCGACTGAGGACACTGGTGCTATTTAACTCCAATTTGGAGCTCCCTACCGGAGCGCTTGTAACCTATCTACCTTTTTTAATATCATTGACTTAAAGGTATTGTTATGTTTACAATAAAAACGACAGTAACTATGTAGTCCCAGTAGCTATACAAGAAAATGTATTAACAATCTACTTAATTGACAGCTTATAGTCACGTCATATCGTTTGGAACAAGTTTTTCGTAGTCTAATCTGAAAATCGATAAATGTTAATGAATTATAAATACGTTTCATCCTTCTAGTGGCGTTTGTTGTTTAATGTTCGACAGACTACTATAAAAAATGAAAAAAAAATGTCCACGAATAATTTTTTCGTGGGTTCTAGTGTAAAGAAAGGAGCTTGGAATAAACTTTCCAAAAGCAGCCAACTGCGCTTTGCGAATACTGAATTACCACTGTTTTGTTTTAAACGTAAGTTGGTTTTTAATGTTATTAAAACAAATCAGTTAGTACTGCAATAAGTTAATTGCTGTGATCTATCTCAATTAATTTTTATAATAATATAACAGATTTACGTATGGTGAAACGTAAACTTATAGGCAATATTCGGAATGCGTACTTCATAAAGGTTTCATGTCTATTCTAAGGAATGCAGATTATGTTAATTATCCACTGCTATAGTGTGTTTGAATTTACTAATTAAATGTACATTCGACGTCAAAGATAATGTTAACACTTTTTTACCTTATTCGATTGCAATAAGGCGATAAAGTGTATCTCATTGATGTCGACCGTACTTTAGGAAATGAGGCTCCATAAAGTAATTAATCTGGATGGTTGATAAGTACTTGTAGTTTAACGATAACCTTGTGTGCAATTTGTTTTGTGTTCGCTCATCTCTCAGGTGATCAGGGAGCTGGCAGCATCTTCAAGCAATGGGTATCCTAAAATTTTGCATGTTCTGCTACGAGCCTACAAATATCACTTTATGTTTCACCCTTTTATACATTTTTTTAACCAACTGCTGATAATACGATTATATAAATAATTATTAAAAAGTTACACCAATTGAACTAGTGAGAACCAAATCTAAGCAAAGCATATTAGGTCTTATACTTTAAACTCACACAAATACAAATAAACATCTCCGACTTGGGTACAAACATTCATTATTATTATTTGTCATAAAATTAGTTGCCCCTCGAAACCGCAACCTCTACCTTCGTAGTCAAATTCACCAACGTACGTACAGTAGGGGAAATATATTCACGTACCACCTTAGAACCCTAACGCAATGACGCGACGCGTTAAACGCCAGGCTATGTCATACAAATGTCATGCGTATGTCTCTACGATTAGGTTCTACGGTGGTACGTGTTTCAATTTCCTTGACTGTACGTAGGTACGTAAATAATTATTAAGTTTGAGTTGCCTTTGATATTCCATGAATAAACATTTTTTAAATGTGTTTCATTAATTTTATATAACTCCGGTAAAATGTTTACATAACTACCCACAACTGCTTCGCTTGCTGCTTGTTTGAATAGCCACTATTCAAGGAGCAAGTTGTCGACGTTTGTTGGGCTTTGTAACCACAACTAACGTTTATTCGAATCCTTGCCTACGGTGTTTGTTTCGTATCGGTTGTTTAGTGCGGCTACCATTGTGTTCATGTAATTTTCCTTCTATGCCCGTAGTTCAGGAATCCTTGGCATTGAGCAATATACGAGTACGTTCTCTCGTTGTTTGCTTCAAAAAGCCAGACGAACGCAGAATACTGCGATAAGCGCCATATTCTAGGAAAATATAAAAGACCAAAGCGACGCCGCCTGTGTTAAATCAAAGGCAGTTTTTGTTGCGATCGTGCATAAAGCAAAATTTTTGACTGCATTTTACAAACCCAATTTGAGCTAGCTGCTGCAGAAATGTTAGCATTTTTTTATTAAATTAAAAATCTTTTTGCAAAAGATAAACTTACTTTTTTAACTGCGTGCGGGTCATTTAAAAAGAAGTGAACACCGCTGCCCCTTATAACAGCAATCTTAAGACAATTGCTGAAACGTTGCGGGCTTTAAAGTGCCCTGGTCGGCCAAACTCGCTAAAACCCCCCCCTAAAAGTTTAAAACTCGTCTTTTCCATTAAAATAATAGTCGTTATTAGCGTATTGAGGCGTATTAGGTTAACATAATAATTTAGCGTTCATTATTTGACAAGAGCTTAATTTCTTTGAAAACCAGTCGTTTGCTGAGACGTACCGTCACAAAATTTAAAGGCAGCTCTCCCATGCACAATGCAAATGAGTCACAGGCGAAAGTGATAATGAAAAGGGAGCCCAAGACTATTCTTTCATTCCTTTGATAAAACGAAGTGGCAAAGTCCAACAGCTGTGGCCAATGTCACTTTAGTTGCTCGGTCGGTTTGCAGTTCCTTGGTAATGCATTTTACTTTTTACAATGAAAATGGTTAGTGGGGCTGAACTAATGCAAAACCCGTCTGCTTGGATTAAAGTGAGTTTTTTAAACAAAGGGTTACTTATCATTGAATACTTAGGAATTTGTGAGACGAAATAAAATCTAGACTAATGGGTTTTTTACTTCATTCAGCTGGTTTTTTATCGATTTATCTGTTATATTCTAGAAATTCCATGTAATGGTGGTCAACTCAAAGACGTTAACAAAAAGATGATTAAATACGAGTGGTTACTGTAAGAAGTGTCTCATTTATCTGCGCCTATGTATGTCTGAATTAACTCTGAAGAAGATTAATTTCACTATACTCGTATTTATTGTGATTGTCTTTTTCTCTCCGGTTTTATAAATTGAACATTACTTTTACCTGGTTTCGTTTTTTGGATAAGAGTTTGTTACTTAAATAAAAAAAATCATCCAAGCGCGAGTCTGACTCGCGCATTTTAGGGTTCCGTAGTTGCTTGTTTACTCGTAAACTTGTAAAGCCGACATAACCGTAAAAGTTTTCCTTTTAATTTCGTTATTTATACTACATAAAATTTTCGACATTATAGATACTAACAGATATTTTACCTAACGGATTTTTAAAAACCCAGCCTTAGTTGATTTTGTTTACCCCTAAAATATTGTTGTAAATACTTGTTACTGGCTAATCATAATCATTCTTTTGTACCGTTCTAAATATGTATCTTTTATAATTTGTATTTTGTTCTGTTTATCTGACGTTGAATTCTGGCACAATAAATAATCTATCCACGTCAACAACATGTTTTCCATTTTAAATTTATCTTAAATCCTTAATAAATATCTACAAATCCCAAAAAAAGTAAATAAAATGGAACATTTTTATTAATTTTAGAGGTAAAAACTAACTGAAATCCCAGCATTATTTTTTAAACGATATTTTATTGTTCCACGCCGAAACTTCGCGAGCCACGTCGTTTTACTAGACGGAAATACAGACGTTACCACGCCGCAAAACGTCTACGACGGAATCCCGCAATTCCCAGCAACATTTAACTTTTAAGTAACGTAGACTCGACACTTTTTTCCGCTCGTAGTTCCCGGACTAAAACGCAGAGGGAGTTTTTTAAGATCAGCGTTCCCGAAGTTAAACTTCGAAAGTAGGTGTGGTTTACGTCTGCTTATGAACGTTTTTAAGTCGACAATCGGAGTTACTTACTTCGTCTACTGCAACGCGGATTGTTCGACTTATGCTCGTTTAGTTTCTAATTAGTTTCTGTGGAGTCAAGGTTTAAATTTCTGAGTGAAGTTCGTCTTTATGCTCAGCATTTGGAAGACTAAACTAAGATTATTCTAAGTTTCCAGACTTAATTATTTAATGTCTTTTTAATTTATTCGTGGAAAAGGACTTTGTAGCTATTGTGATAATCAGTATTACGTCAGTTTTAAACAAGCTTAACACAAAAAAAGGACATATTTACATAAATAATTTATAAAATAGAAAACTGGATAAGTTCCATTTCCATTCCATTTGACTCTATTATATTGATTGAATAGCAGATTATGAAATAAAATGAGTAGAATTTTTTATTTTAAATTTTTAATTATAAGTGGTCAAATGCCTAATCTCTAACTAGCAAATGTAGCGGAAGGCTGAAATATGCTTAAATAAAAGAAAAGCGACATTCCTGCTAAAAATAAACTAATAGGAATGAATAAGTTAGTGTTTCTTTAAGATTGAATTCTCGAGCTTTTCTAAGATTTCATAATCAAACTGAAGTAAGTCTGGATTACCAACACCGCCGAGTTTCTTGCGGCGCTTCTTCTCAGTAGAATCCATTATTTTCCGGAAAGCTGGTAGAATAAGACAAGTAAAAAGCCTACTTGCAAAATAAAATTTTCATTAGCGGTCTATTCGTTTAAATTCCTTTAATTACACTAGCGGCATATTGTAAAGTGACGAGATGTACTTCAATTTGATATTGAAAAAAATGTCATCAAGTGCGAGTCGTATCTATATGTTTTTGGAGTTACAAGTACTACTATAATCAGTAGCTAATTAACGTTATTGATCCGACAAACGTCAAAGCGGCCATTATAGCGAGCCGCTAGTTTAACACCGCGAAAATTTAAGAACATTATAATTTCCTTCTTACAAAGAGAACCTTTCCCCGGGACCCCTGAACTGCGGCATAGCAGGGCCGCTAATGCCCTCACGTTTTTATCGCCGTAGGTGACAACGCCTCGCGCGGAATGCGACCCCTGAGCATCTCGGTATGTGTGATAAAGCGCCTCGCCTCGTCTTTAGCACGTTGGGCTGCCTTGCACTTAGTAAAACAAGCCCCCAGACTATTTCATTTTACCACTGGTCTTTGTATATTTTAAGCAAAACGTTTGCAACGCGCTTTAAGTTTACAAGTCAACGTTCCTCAATACTCCCAATAAGTAGTCAATAGAAGAAGGCTGGCGAAGTTACAATCGAATATTATTATATTTTTCTCGTTCCTTTCGTGTATCTAAACGGATCTACCTTGTGGATGTCTTTTTTTACTCTGTTGGGTAATTGGGTTGTCTGCTAACAGATATTAAAAATATCCTACATGTAAAAACTTTATTTTGTAAATTGAGGAGCAGTTAAATTTTTTTGATAACCCGGAATTAGATCTACTGAGTATTACTGTATTTTTTTAGGTGCAAGTCTACATTAAATTACGTATTATTGCGAAAACAAAAAATAAAATCTGCTTCAATACTTAGAGGCAGTAGAAACTTTTGAAAAGAAACAGTCTGAATTCATGTAAAATACTCGTCTTATTCGTAGAAACTAAACTAACCGAAACCTAGCAAGTATTATAAAGTTCTAAACGTCACTGAATTTATTCACCTACTGCGTATTCTGCAAAAGAGTTTCATTCTTGCTTTTTGCATCAAGCATTTTTACAGTACAGAGGTAGGTTGCTGATTTACGAGAGCACAATTCACTCTAAAGAGACAGTGAAATATATTCTTGTGTAGTATTAGAACGCAATGAACCACTTTACTTTATAGTTTAGAAAGATAAAAGGCACTAAAATAGTTCGTCTTTAAGTAAATAATGTACTAAGAACTTTATGGAAGAACATTTATGTATCGTATTGTATTTTACTTGTATTTTTCGAGAGTGTATGATCCATGTGTGTTACCAGTGATGACTTATGGCACTGAAACGTGGCCGCTTACTATGGGCCTTATAAGAAAGCTCAAAGTCACGCAACGAGCTATAGAGAGGGCTATGCTTGGAGTTTCTCTGCGTGATCGAATCAAAAATGAGGAGATCCGCAGACGAACGAAAGTAACCGACATAGCCCAGCGGATTAGCAAGTTGAAGTGGCAGTGGGCAGGGCACATAGCACGGAGAACTGATGGCCGATGGGGTCGGAAAGTTCTCGAATGGCGGCTGCGTATTGGCAAGCGCAGCGTAGGACGACCAGCCACAAGATGGTCCGATGACCTCATACAGGTGGCAGGAAGGCGCTGGTTGCATGCTGCTTCCAACCGGCCACTTTGGAAATCCATGGAGGAGGCCTATGTCCAACAGTGGACTTCTTGTGGCTAAGATGATGATGATGATGATGATGATTGTATTTTGTGTTAATTTTGAAATCAGTGTGTGACTTGACTATGAAATGATCTTAAAACGAAAAGTATCGTTCTTTTTATTTTTTGTCTCAGTCAAAGCTTGAATGGATTTTCCAATAATTTATCACAAAAATCTTAAATTATAAGGAAACATGCTTTTTTATAACACCATTTTTAAGACTATCAAAGTAGTGTATCCTCTTCGTAGTTACCTCTCGTCCTCTTTTATGTATGTTGAATATATTTCAAAAGAATTCAGAATTATAGTTATTTCAAATACTAAGTACTATTTAAATACTAAGAGTACATCGTTACTTGATGTGTATTTATCGAGAAAGAATAAAAGTGTCTAACTAGATAGAGGGAGAAAGTACCTATAATAACTCTACATCGCAATATTTATAGTACAGGCAAAAAACCCGAGGAATAGATATGCAGCTAACATTTCCAATATAAAACCTCTACAACCGTACAATCTCCTTTCAGCGATCTTTCCTGAACAACTCTGACAGTAAATAAGTGCCTTATTCTCAAAGGAAACATTAGGCTTAATGTTTCTCGGCTCGCTGATCTAAGTTTATCTAGACGTCATTATTTGGCATTTGTGTTTACGAGACACCAGCAAGTAGTGGTCATAATCCATGGTTATCTTAGGTCAATTTTTGGGATACTATACACGAATTTAACCTAATATATTTGGAACAAACTACCTTGCTACACCGCGAAACATTGGTGACGGTAGCCAGATTCGGGGAGTTGCAAGATGATTTGTTTCAATTATATCAATTATGCACTTTCGCAAAGTTTAAACGAAAGAAGATTTAGGTTAAAGTTTTATCGTAAAAACCGTTCACAAAAATTACGGCTAACAAATAGATTGGTTTTAGACTATAACTTTGCGTTGCACATTGAAATAGACGTGAAAAACCTTCACAAATTGGGTTAACGCTTGTAGCTTTGCGCTTGTGTGAATAAAGGGTACCGTGTAATACAATAATAATAATAAATCATTTATTATCAGGCTATAAAACTAGGATATTGAAGCATTTAGTCATACAGAAAATATTTACATTGGGAAAATTAATACTAATACAAAAAATATATACTTATGTTTATTTACAACAGGAACACGTCGTCCAAGTTTGTGCTACGAGGAATGGACCACAGGACACTGGCGCTATTACCCCGCTGTACGGCGAGACAAAGCCTCTGAACAAAATAGGCGCCAGCTCTGAGGTCCCCAGAAGCGTGGACCAGTTTTGTGTCAATGTCTTTGACCAATTTCTTGGTCTCGGAAGCCCATACATAAATACCTTACAGACATACGAATATAAAACGCAATGCAAACGCAACGCACGCATGTCAGAACAGCAAGGATTGGATAACAGTATCGCACCCGGAAAAATAAGACTGGCTAATAGCATCGAGATATCCGAGACGCAGGCAAAAATGTGCTATTTCATGAAAGGATAGCCACAGTTGAAGTAATTGCATCCTGATCTGCTGTAGAACCATTTTAATCACGGTTGCAACATAAAAAAGATGTTTCTAAATTTAAAGGTGTCTGTCTGGCTGTCTGTTTGTCTATGGTTTTGTAGCTCCGGGTTCGATGATAAACTAGTTACTATTCAAATAGTTTTATGGTGATCAAATATCTGCATGATGAATATGAATATTGTTGCTGCCGATTTTCTATTTAGATATGTATTTATCTAAGTAGGTATGTTGGAATGTTTATCCGTTATTAAGTAACCCATAGCTATGCGCATAGTGAAAAAAACTGATTTTGGTAAAAATTAGGCATGCGGCCTGTTGTTGGCTTTAATATCTCAGAATGCTATCTTGATATACGGTCGTACTTGATAACGATCTAAAGTCTGTAGTTATAGATCGTTCTTAAGTGCGACCGCATATTTGAGAAAGCATTTCATGTTTCTATAGGAATGAAAAAACAAATAAGATCTTGAATATGCGGTTGTACCAGAGAATGATCTATAATAACCACCTTATACACGACCCTCACATCGTGAGATCAGATCTCACGATAATACCAGTTAGCATTATCAAGTCCCCACTGATTTTTCAGAGTTCTAGTTTAAGCCATTACCAGAGGGGTTCCACTCCGCCTTGCCTATAGCAAAGGTAAATCTTCCCGCGCGCTCGTTAGCCCCCGCCGTGTCAGTGTAATTGAAAACGAACGCCGCGCAACCCTAGCGTGTCGCTGGGAGTAGCGGGCGAAGGCGAGAGCGGGCGGCGCGTTCCTTTGGACTCGCGCCGCTTGGCATATGATCTATGAAGCAATACGAACTTTTTGAACCTGTGAATAAAGTTGGAATTCGTTTAATCGCGGTCGTAAAAGAGAAGTTTCTGTACGTTATTTATTCTGTGCCATTACTTGGAAGCTGACCACCTGCAATTTGTTATCGCTGTCGTTTTGCTTTCTGCAAGTTAGTTATCAAACGCGCCACGTGTATTCTGCCTTTGATGTGAGGTATTCGTCAATATCGTGTTTCTCTCTGTATCACCAGCGACCGCTTGCGATACCTAATTTATTTCCATGTCGTAGAAATACTCGTGCACCATTTTGCCTGTAAATTTTGAAATGAAACCAACAAATACTAGCGTAAAGTAACTTGTTTCTGTGTTTGTACATTGTCTGAGAGATTCGGAGGCTCACGGACCCTAAATGCCGGCAAAGGCTCAGCGATTCTTCGTGTTTCAGCGGTTTATCACTCTCCATAATGCTCGTTTGCCTACCGTTTCTATTTTTTTAGAGTACCATACCTCAAAAGAAAAATAGATCCTTAAAGAATCATTTTGTTGTCCGCCTCCCTGCTTTCATGCATTCCTGCCGCCCTGCCTATCTGCCGGCCTATCTCCCTGCCTTTCTGCCTGCCTGACTAGCCGATATCGCGGCCTAATATGGTCACTTTGCGGGCAAGATTTGCAGATTTTTGGTTTCTCTTTGACCACAAGAGGGTATTTATTTACTAAGAAAAGACTGTCCACTAGTTTTCTTGAAGCGACAAGCACTATTTATTGACAATTGTTCATTGTATCATCTCTGTCTAGTAGCTCAAGGACCATAATTATTATGTGATTAATAGTCGTAATAACAATTTCATGATGATCTTTAATGTATTTTTGCATGCAGTTAAAGAAAACTAATATTTTATTTGCTTTACTTTATGAAATATTGGTACGAATTCGTGCAAATTTTGATTTTTGAACAAATTATACACAATCTTTACTAATAATTATCATGTGGTTTTCTTTAAGCATGCTGTTATAAAGTTATAATGCCTTTTCATCTAAAAATGCTACCTATAATGGTAACTATTTAGTTTTATTTAGTAGAAACTAATTATATTTTATAATTAGTCTGGCTCTTTACCTTTATTACTATAAAAAAACTGGAACGTAAGTTTCTACAAAAAACAAACTAAAATTCCGGTAGATGGTACTACGACGTGATAATAAATACATAATTGTATGTTTTATACGCATACTTATACTCATACAGCTACATAGCGAGGCTTTACATATATAAAGGCTGGAAAACTGTAACAGCGATTTTGACTCTTCAAGGTTACACGGAATGGTCACTGTAAGAATAAACAATAAAACATTCGCGCAGTTTGAATATTACGTTACTAATGCCTTGACAAAAATTTAATTCTCGTTAAAGCCACTGTACTTACTCTAATTAACTCAGTCATTTCATTTCACAATACGTCGTGAGCTAGTTAAAGCAATTCAGCAGCGCAGCGGCTATTGCCGACAAATAGCCCACTCCGGCTGCGGTCGCAAGCCGGGCAAACTCGGTGATCCCTGCCTGGCAGTCTCTCGAACAGACAATATTATTTATTACCCCGAATATTCCGATTAACTTCCGAATACGACGCAAAGTCTAGAATAATCCTAGACGATTTTGAAATGCTTTTGCGGCGGTTGGGTTTTCTGCTGGCTTTTAATTCTGCACATTTTGAAAGTATTAGTGTTTCATTTATAGTATGTACTTATGTAGTGAATAATGATATACAAGCTGAAATCTATCGAAGATCGAAACTATGTGATCCATCAGAACTATTATCAATAGAAGATAATAAGCAGATACCCAATTAATCATGAATCAACAAAAATATTAGGCATTAGCCATGTACTTATGGTTCAGTTTACTCGGTCCACGTGACTTAGTTTAGAGAAATAATAGTACTTAATTACATTATTTACAGCTCGTGCTAAAATAATCCAGCCAATCGACTGCAATATGAACAGTTATTTTAGTTTAGAGTTTTTATACATTATAGACGTTTCAGTTCTGATAGTCTAAGGGTTATCCTGACTTAAAATTGATTTCAAAAGTAAATATGAGAAATTATTGCAATATGGTAAGTTATCAATTCATTTGAATACTTACTGACCTCACCTCCAACGCAAAGTGTATTTTGATCAAATCCTTTTAGATCATGTAAGTATAAACACATCAATGCTGATCTTATTAACGCTTGTTGTTTTTCAGTTCTATTTAAAGTCATGTTTACCATTTTGCTGTCAAATGAAGGACCGCTTTGTTAAAACGTCGACAAAGTAAACACGCCTTCAAACATAACATAACTTTAAAATGTTTATGGCTACAGACAACACTAGAAAGGTATGAAAAACCGGTTCAAGTGAAGAAGTTATAATGTAAATCTGTTTTTATGCTAGTTGTACGAATCCGTGAAAAGTTTAAAATTTGGTTAAGGTTAGAATCCCAAATTTTGTATCCACCAATATCATTCAGGTAGCCTAGCCTACTAATTCTACTAATATTATACATGCGAAAGTAGTGATGTTGGGATATTTGGATATTTGGATGTTGGCGGATTTACATGAAATTTGGTAAACATATAAGGAATGTCCTGGATTAAAACATCAGGTACTTTTTATGCCGTAAAATCTCGCAAAACCTAGTAAACAAATAGTAAGCCGCGGGTAAAACAGTTTGTAAAGCATAGTAGCAAAAATTTATATTTTGGGGTATTTTGTCTGCTCTACTACTTTAATGGGTTATATTCTGATAGATGATTAAGTAAATCCTCAAGGTTCCATCTGAGCAGCCTCATGGAAACAAAAATAAAAACGGTCCCATATAATACCAAAAACAATGCGTTATGTTGTGATTTTGTGCTACTCACGATGATACTCCGAAATCTCTCTGAATATGATCCGCTGTTTTCGTACGATTTTCCTTTCTCGCGTTCGGCCAGAATTTATTTACCGGGTTCAATTTCCGCGTTGAAATAAATTTTTGCATACAAAAAGCAGATAAATTTCAAACAATGTGTACAACGGAGCACAAGTTTATGTGATTTTTATTCCTCGAACGAAATATGAGCTCGGGACTTAAACAAGCGGTTTGATCCAATGGGCTTATAACGATTAAATATTGTTAAAGTTGAAAAATAAATACACTCAGAGGTACTTTTTGAATTTTGTATCAAAATCAGGATTAGGTGTAGCAAAAATTTTTAAGTACCTATTTTTGTTTTTCTCTTTCAAGTAGATACAGCGTGAGTACTTTCAAACTCTCAAATTGCATTTGTTCCGCATCAGGTATATTAAAGAGCGTTTCCACCAACTTTACAGACAACAGAGCAATTCTAAACACCAAGTATGATTTCGCAGCAAAATACAATTTGAAAACAACTCCAGAGTCCATGAAAGTTGCTTGTTATAATTCACGACGAGCAAATTACCGCTAGGAGTGCCAATTTTGCCAACAAAACTTTGCCGTTACCAAACGCGCAGTAACGCGATACATTTCTTTATGTCCCTAAGGTGAGTGGTTGATGTTCCTGCTGATTTTGTTTTGTCGGGTGACGTTGTAACTTTGTGTGGGCACGTGGGTGCGAGGTTATTTTCAACTTGGAACAATGTGTGACAACGTTTCTTAGCTCCTGACACTTGTACACCGCATTGTCAGAATCTTCTTATCTTGGAGTTTATTTGGCAAGTAGTTTAATATTAACCGTGACACGCTATTGTGACATGTCGAGCCAGAAACGGATAAGTAATATAACAATAATTAAAGTAGTAACACACTCACTCGCTGCAGCGTTGCCACGCATCATAATTTAAAATGGATAGGGATATAGAATTTGATTGTTACTAGGCAAAGTTGTAAGTTTTTCGATTAAAATCGAAAGATGTCCTGCTTTTTATAGATATACAATTATGTTGTTCATAACGCTGCAAATAAATTCACATTCCGCAGTATTATACTGACTGGCGGCCATCTTTGTATAACTTATACCTCACTCTACTATGTGTATTTAGGTAAATAAATTAAATTAAATTGTAGACGTTTCATTGATTCCATTTGTCTGCATATGAATGCATTTTAAACTCTAAAAAAATCTCTTTTATGATTGTTATTGTAAATCATAGTTATAGTTATTTAGAAAGTAAATTATTAACGTACATTAAATTGAATTAAAATAGACTGACTTAAACGGAAAGAAAATTAAGTTACTTAATAATATTTACTTACTACATAATTATTATCAGTTATTTATTACGGAAAATGGAAGCGTGAAATCTTTTAAACTGGGTTTTGTAAAAGTTCTTAAAGTTCCTTCTTTATGACACTTGATTTTACGGTCATGATATAACCCTAATATAATAGTGGGTAGTTCCCTCCCGTTTGACATAACGCTACACTGTCTAACCGACATTAGTTTCCAAATCCATTTTAAGCAAGCAAAAGTTCAGCGCAAAATCTATGGTTATCCTGAATTGGTTATTATAATGAAAGGATTAAGTGATAGTAGCTGGTTCGTTTTATTCAGTTAATAAATCAGGGAAGTTCAGCGTAAATTTATTGCCCACGAAAAATCTTTACGCCTTTCTAACTGTAGAGGTTAGCGGAGCCGCTTGGAACGTCGATAGAGACAGCCGACGAGAAATTATTACCATATTCGCCAATTTTGCAATTGCAATGAGTTTCCGAAGTTGCGATTGGCAAAAATATGATCGAGAATCCTGCAGACTTTGGTAGGTAAGTGAAAATATTTTCTTTTATTCTTAGACACGTGAAAATGATAATTCTAATGAAAGTGGAAGCTGACAACGCACCGGTCCCAAGCGTCTGGATTTATTAAATTTATTTCGCTTAAAGGTGAACATTGAATTAATTATTTTCCTAACCATTAAAAATAAAGTCCCTTCGAACCCTTGTTCTTCAAGCTACGCCAATTTACGGATTCGCCTTAAATAAATTCCAACAGAATTTAACAAAACTGCTACAATCTACGGTACAAACTGGCAACCGAACGCGTTTCTTGACGTAAAACAACAATTTTCGATAGCGATTCGATTCCAAAACAGCGATAAGTGAAAGCTTACCCGTTCGAGTGGCAATGAACGTGACTCAGAACGAGCGCTGAGGAATAATGGTGTCTTCCAAATTAGATCGCATTGCAGGGGCGAAATCCCTTTCAGCTTCAATGGATATTTCATTTTTATTTTGTCACGTATTTACGACTATTTTTATTCTTATTTAAACTTTATCAATGAACGCACGTGCTGTCTGACTCGTGCCATACATGTTAAATAAGGATTGCAAGCGACAGATACCATTTCATTCACAACGACTGGGATTGTATTCGCGTACGCGAAGAAATAAAAATATATAATAATTTTCATAATATTTTTTTCTTGGAAATCGGAGAAATACGAGCATGGGGATTAACTGGTGAGAAGTAATCACCATCGCCCATAGAAACCAGTGATCCCAGGTGAAGCACTGATCTATTGCCGCCGCGGCGCTTAGCTAACTGGGCCTCTGGATTTATCACCGGTATTCTGTGAGAGTGTGGTACTATCCTGGTCGAGCCGTTTTATTCGTACTGGAACCAGGAATCGGTTTTAGTGTGCACGAAAAAAATCTTAAAATCTTTGTCGATTTTTCTGGTCTCTTGTTCAGGACGACTAAGCATAAAATTTTACGTTATAAGTTTCAAGAAGTTTTAATAGTACAGTAAAGTTTTAACTAATATCTTTAATATATACTCGTCATAATTTACAACAATGTTTTCGAGAAAAGTTTGTTAAAGGCAAAATGAGGTGGTCAAACTTGCAAAAACTTGACGTAGTTTTGCCTTGCAAAATACGAATAAACGCGACAAGACTGTGGACATATTTTATAAACACGAGCAGACAGTGAACAAATGCGGTTTTTACAGAGCAACGCGCTGTTCACTTTAAAATGCACAGCATCGCAACAAAAACCTGCGCGGTGGTGAAATAGTCCCCGAAATTCCTAATAAAGTTGGAAATATGAACGGAACGTACGCTCGTTCGTGCGGTACATGAAACAAATTTCACAATTACACCGTTATTTATTAACAAAGTTGAGCACGTATCGAGTTCTGATTTCGTGAATAAAAATGTGGCTGCAATTTGTTTCTAATCGGATACGGGGTACGTGATATGCAAAACAAATGAAAGCGGAAAATGGCAAAAAAACAATTCCAATACAAACGGGACTGCACCTTATTTCCTCGGAAGCATTATCCCTAGTGAATTCAGGTAGAAGCCTAAAGTTAACCAACACGTGATTGGCATTCTCATCTTACCGCGACACTTATCTAATTAAAGCCTTACCCTGCTTCTTTCAAGGTTCAATATCGCTTCTAAAAATGCTGCAGATGCTTTCACTACAAAATAAAGTTGCAGGGTGAAACTAATCACTCTAATTGAATTTTCTGCAACGCTGTCCGGTCCGTGCTTCGAATTTAGCTAATTCTGTTAGTCATTTTAGTCGCTAACTAACGCCTTTATTTCTCCCATGCCTGCAATTGCCTACGGGCTAACGTGATTTCAATGCAAATAATGTTTGCATGTTAAAATTTTTGGCTAAACTTGTTCCCGGAACTCGAAGCCGGTGACAATTTAATGCTAATTGTTGAGGTGAGTCATGCTCGCTGAACTACTGCTAACTTTATTTGAGCTGGAGTTACCAGTTTTGTTCCAGCAGTTGATGGCCATTGTGAAAAAGTACTATCTCGTAAATGTTAGTACTTTAGGTATCAATTGTGAATTCACTGTAAAACAACTTCAAGAGATGTAACTGTAACTTAAAAGTAAAATAATTACAAAACTACACTCAGAAATTAAATCCGAGTACAAAGTTCAACCATCCCACAAGGTGGACCGACGATCTGGTGAACATCGCTGGAAACCGGTGGATGCGAGCAGCACAAAACCGACCGTCGTGGAGATCCTTGGGGCAGGCATATGCCCAGCAGTGGGCGTCTCCCGGCTGATATGAAGGTGATGACAAAGTACAAAAGTTGGGGGGTTTTACCTGACGATGTCCCGACCTTGTTCTGACTTGTCCGAGAGATTTGTCAGGTGACAAGCCTTTACAAGTACACCTGATTTTGCTCCTCATCGGACCATAACATTCTCCAGATCTTGTCTTCTGTAGACTCTTCCTTTTATTCTTGGATTCCACTTCCGTGTTTAGTAAAAATTAATGGCTAACAATAATTATTCCAAAATAGGAATAGAAACATATCCAACCAACTTTAAAGTATTTTTTACAAAAGGGTGAAAAATGAACATACGAGTGCGAAATGATGATGCGAAATGATCACCGCAAATCATGAGAACTAGTGATTCTAAGAGAATCGCTGATCCGTTGCCCTCCTTAGGCCTCTGGATTTCTCACTAGTCGTCTAGTCGTCCAAAACGCAGTAGCAAGTTATAACTACACGCCGGTTTACCGTGAGAGTGTAATACTACTCTGGTTGAGTCAGCCCATTTGTACTGCAAGCAACTACTGGCTACGGCGTGGTCAGAAGCAGTTTAACAATTAAGAACCTTGTCGTACTAACGTATGAAATGAGAGTTGGTCGAATTTGTCACATTACTGACAGCGACAAGGTACTAAAATGGTCAGCTACTTCTGGCGCTGACCGTATAGAGGACGTCTCACCACACCAAATATCCGGTTTTCATGCAGCTTCTTTATTACCTCAACCATGCTGACTACAGCTAAGCCCAAGCAAAAGCCAACCATTCGTTCAAGTAGCGAACGGTCGTACTGTTTCTTTGATCTTGATGATGCCTCGTATAGAGGCGAAACGCGCGTCGATCGTGTAGTTTTAGTGTTTAGTGGTGGTGGTGTGTAGTTGAGTCTGTGTGATATATGTTGTTTCGTGTGGAAGCGGAGGAGGGTGGGTTTTTGCATGAACATATATGTGTCGCACAGACGCAGCTATTTTGCACGAGCCCGGCACTGGTTTCGCGGAGTAGCAAGATAATTTGTTCCAGTTTGTCCAAGCAAAAGGCCCATTTACATGGTACCGTGTACAGTCAACCTCACAAGTTGCTAAACACCTAAGAACCGTGTATGAAATGAGAGTTGTTCGAATTTGTCACATCACTGACAGCGACAAGGTACTAAAGTCTTTAGCTATTTCTGAGGATGACCGCACGTAATTGTTTTAACAGTTTCTCGCATGCAAGTTGCTTTACATTGCAGGCTACCGAGGTATACAGAAGATGTGATCGATTGTTTAACCGAGCAATGTAACGCAACTCGCATACGAGAACTCGCGTCGTGTAAATTGCCCCTTATACTTTTATATGAAGGCTGAACTCAGACAGTGGCGCAGATGAGCGCTAGCACCAAATTAACTCAAGTCTCAATTTACTAGCACAAAATATTCTGGACACTCGCCCAGCTCAAGACATTCATCTTAGTGCTGGAACTGACGACAAGACACGTGGAGTCGAGAAAGGAATTATGTTAGGTCAAAATATTTTCAATGAATTCGTTTTGGTAGCCTTTTCAATACTATTTTTAATTTATTTGTAATACCAATTTGCATGTCCTACGACTAGGTAACGCAACTGTACCAGTGCCCTACACACGTAGGACATTGTTTTTACCAGTAACATAATTGTATTTTGTTTTTACTCGTTTGTTTCCGCATCGTCTCAAATGTCAATGTCATGGACTGGAACCGTTACCCTACATTAAATTAAGCAATATAATGCTTATATTATTATAATTACACAGTAAATTACAGTACCTACTCTAGTTTTAATTTAAAAAATGACGGATTGCTTAAATACGTACGTCAGGAACTGCTCGACATGTTTCAGACCAGTGCACCTAGGACGAACCTTCACGACACGCGTTAACTTGCTAAATACGTAACTCAGTGCGTCTTTCTTATTTATACCTACATACACACACACACACACACACACACACACACACACACATATATATATATATATATATACATACATATATATCTTGAATTTATCTTCATCTCACTCGCGAATAACAACAACTTTCTATCAAATGTGACTGCGGTCAAACGCAAACCGATTAAAAAAAAAGAGAATTGCCCCGCAGGTCCGAAGCACTAGCAACTCCCCTAACACACAAGTGTTTATTGTGGACATACGCATCGTCTCTTTCGCACATGTATATTACTTAGAAAGGGACGAATGATTTATATCTGTAATAAACGCTACTGTGCTGGGGGGGGGGGGCAGATTTTGATATAAAACGTGACTAAATAATCAGTTGTGTTTAAATTTATATGTCCAAGTTTTACTGGCGCTTCTTCTCAGGAGAATCTTCCATTCTCCGAAGCGCTGGTAGACTCAGACATGTAAAAGACCCGTATGGCCTACTTGCAATATTTTTTTTATTTACAAAAATCATTATAAAAAATCTTACAAACATGTTTATTAAAAACACCACCTTAAAATATACGATCTAAATTACGCCAACCGGTATTTGTGGTGCGTAAATAAATCGCCGCATCCACCCCTTATTACGTAAGAATTTGATGAAACATCTATAAATCCAAGAGCGACGAAGTAAGAAGACATCCAATTTTCTCTAAAGCTAGAGTCCACAGGAGATCTTTGTCGTGATGAATAGAATGTTCCGAAGACAAATCTTTTTCGAGAGTTATTCAACGCTGACTTGCTTTCTTATGTACTAATGGAATTGCATTGTTGTGTGGATGCGTTTTAGTCATCTTTGTGCAATGTAAATAGTAAAACCTATAAAACCTACCTAAACTCTAGTATCGAATTTGTGGCAAAAATCTACCTATAGAACTCATAGTCGTAAATAAATAATAATAGTGTAAAGTAAGTAGTTTAATTTGTCAGTACGCCATTCGTTCAAGTAGCGAACGGTCGTACTATTAGATCCGGATGATGCCTCGTACAGAGGCGAAGCGCGTGTTGATCGTGTAGTTTTAGTGTTTAGTGGTGGTGGCGTGTAGTTGAGTCTGTGTGATATATGTTGATTCGTGGAAGCGGAGGAGGGTGGGTATTTATATATGTCGCACAGATGCAGCTATTTTGCACGAGCCCGGCACTGGTTTCGCGAAGTAGCAAGGTAATTTGTTCCAGTTTGATAGTATAAAGGCGCTATTTCTCCTGTCTGTCCGAAATTCTTATAGTGTATCTTCGGCCGCCTTTTCCTTCTTAACCACGTAACGGATTTTATCTACACACATATCATAATTTCTCAATAACGCGTTCAAAAACCATAGAAAATGACCAGCATTATTACAACCAATGTTATTTTAAGAATTTTCTTGTCTGTGGTAGTAGGTAAATCTGTTCTTTATTGGGTAGTATCTCTTAGTAGTCTGTGTTTATTGGTGATTACTTTACCGATATCTCGTGACGTTATGAATTTAAATTTGGAACAGCTGTCAAAATTCAAGTTGGTCTCTATTCTAGTATCCACAGATATTAAAACAGTTATCGATACGAAACGTCAATTCAGTATGATTTTTTAATTTAAACGCACGACATTTCATCTCGAGTGACATGACAATAGGGAATTCATTCTTTTGTCTATGATTTAAAAAAAACGTTCGTCTTTACGGATAGATCGAATTGCCGCCATACTTGTTTGTTGGTTTTTTGCTGTTACGGTTTTTTGCAGTTATGATATGTGTGTAGATAAAGTAATGTATGCAACTGTATATAATTAGGCCTTAAAACACTCGTGTGATCCTATTATGAAACTCGCTGACGCTCGTTTCATAAAACCACACTCGTGTTTTAAGGCCTCTCATTATATAGCAGTTGCATAAAATACTATTGATGCGGTTTTCACTGTCATTTAGATGTTTTTAAGGTTTTTATGTGCATTTCATCCTGATTGTACCCGAACGAAGCCGGGGCGGGTCGCTAGGCAACACGTTACTTCAGCGACGTGTGACATAGTTAGCAATGACAAAGATCTTAATCGGTGACGAATTTAGGTATGATAATATAGCGTAGGCAGCTACTAAGACGAGTGCAGCAATTAACATCAGTTACTCGTACAGTCAGCCTCTGAAGTAGATTAACACTTAAAAACTTGTTGTAGTAACATATGGAGTGAGAGTTTTTCGAATTTGTCCCATTACTGACGGCGACAACTACTGATTTTTCCAATAATTCCAATTCCAATTTTCCAAATTTTTTCTGATATTCTTCCTAGTCTAAAAAAATTACTTGCTTAGAAATAAAGATAAAATAATCTACATTTATTCTTAAACGTTTAAAAATACTTAAGTATAAATTGAAAATGATAATGAAATTATAAATTACTACTCTTATCTTTATGAAAATGTTATTTTATATTATTTTTGTCTAACTTTACACTAAATAATATTTTTCATTAATTTTTCCGAAAAATAAACTGAAAATTTTCCATGATTTAAAAGAAAATTGAAAAATTACCCATCACTAGGGACATCGTACTGAAATGTTCATCCACTTCTGAGGTTGATCGTACATGTGTAAAGGACCATTTACATGACACGAGTTCTCGCATGCGAGTTGCATTACACAGCCGGCTGCCGAGGTATGATGTGATCGATCGATTGATTGAGCCGCGCAATGTAATGCGAGAACTTGCTCCATGTAAATAGCCCCTTACGCAAATGAAAATCGGCTAGTTGTAAACATACACTCGTACCTATGTCACAGAATAGATAACAGTGCCTAGACTTCTTGACAGTAGCCTTGGAGATTTTCTCCTTTTAGAAAAGACTAACTACCCGTCCCGGCTTCGCACGACTACGATTGGTATGTAATGAATGTATATAAAACCTTACTTATGAAATTCTCTAAATGACAATGAAAACTGTATCAAAATCCGTTGCGTGGTTTAGAAGGCGTAAGTGGCCGAAGATAAGAACAGACAGGAATGGATAGTGACTTTGTTTTATACTATGCAAAGGCAAAGGTATTCCATATTCTACCTTAATATTCACCGCCGTGCGCTTAGGTTTGAGTAAAAAAAACAAACTTCAAAATACGAATTATAAAGAAGGCAATTACAGAACCAAGAAAATCGTATATACGCTCGTAAATCTATTGCGATTAATATCCGGATCACAAACAACATGGCGGATAATCCGGCGTTGTCGCCTACAGATCCTGAGCTCAGTTACTATATTCATGACGGAAAGTTAGACGCGGGTGAATATGAGATCTTTCATATACCGGTACCTATAAGATATAAGAACGGATGTACAATTTAAAGGTGGATTCACAATCCAAAGAGACTGCTGTATCGATACAATAAATATATAGGCTGATAAACACATTACCCTCCTTTGCGTCGGGCAGTCGGATAAAAATGCTCGTTGTTATAGCGACACTCATGCGTGACGTCATATCGCTATCTCTGATTGGTAGAAGCGCGTCACTTGCAATAAATTTCTGCGTTTTTATCACTTCGTTTATGCATTGTGAATACGCCTTAACATGTGCATTATAAACGGATCCGCCGTAAAAAACTAAGAAAAAACGCGTTTAATTTGCCCGCAACCTATGATATAGGAGTAAAATCAGCACATTGGAGTTATAAATAAATTCAGGCGTTATGCGTTACTAGCAGAGAGCCGTAATAACAAATTGGATAAATTACCTCAGTACTCCGCGAAAACGCTTTTCTATTAACCCTGTTTTTTCAGAATAGCGATTTTTTTGTGTAAGAAAATATTCTTTAAAAAAACAAAAGAATGGTCAATTCTAACTGCAAACTGGATCCATCAATGCGAACGGAGTAGCCCGGGAACAAACACAATCATTCACCGGCGGCAGACCTGGCGATCATCGAGTGCTAAAGTAAACTACGGAGAAGCTATCATATGTTTATACCAATAGAAGCTTGCAGTCCTTTTCTACGTACATTCAACTAAGCTGAACGCTTTGCCATTGTCTAGTGGCTCAAGCGAATGTGAGGCTTCTAGCCTTTTTGCAGCTAGTAGTGTCTTAATTTAAATGTATATTTATTATTATTAATTATTAATTGTGCTCATCAATTGTGCTGCGGGTGGTAGGACCTTGTGCAAGGTCCGTCCGGATAGCTACCACCATCTTGCTCGCTAATCCTGCCGCCAAGCAACAGTGCTTGCACTGTTGTGTTCCGGCGTGGAGAGCAAGACAGCCGGTGTAATTACTGGCACAAGAGGTTTTCCATCTTAGCCCTCTGGGTTGGCAACGCATCTGCACTCTCTTTGTTGTTGCAGGTGTCTATAGGCGGTGGTGATCACTTACCATCAGGTGACCCACTTGCTTGTTTGCCGTCCTATGTTGTATAAAAAAAAAATGTGTAACTAACATTGCGTTATGTTTTGAATGTTATGTTTGTGTGTTTGTTTTCGTAGTCCACTGTCCTAAACTTGTATGGCTGACAATTTTATCAACTGCATTTACAATTATAATATGTAAATATGTTTGTAACTACGTCTGTTTTTCTTGTTTTCTTTGTTGCCATGTTATTGCACCACCTGCTCTTGTCTGTTCTTTTCTAGGTCTCTTTTTCGAACTATTGTCTGGAAGAGATCGCTTTTAGCGATAAGACCGCCTATTGTGTGCCTTTTGATATGTTTCTATATAGTACCTTTTTGTGTTTTGTGGTGTTCAATAAGGAGTTATTGTAGTGTATTGTATTGACCCATAAATGGTCGAAATAAATAAACGCAATAAAACTTGTTCGTATAGGTACTACTTTATAACTTATCATACTATCAGAAAACGAACGTCAACCGCGTTTAAGGTTATTGACAATTTATGGAACACGGTAACAACACTCACGGAAACTGTCCGGATTTGTCGCATAAAAACCTTCAACGCCGACTCGTGTGTGAATAACAATTTCAGATAGTGTCCTCATAATTCTGCTCTTTTGGCCCCGGCCGTGTCGCGGAAATTACGCGGAAGGCGTAAAAACACGCTCATGCGGCGCGGTGAAGTTGACAGAACTGGAATTTAGCAGTTTTTTTAAAGTTGAAAAACAGCTGTTGAGCATCCTGTATAACGGTAAGCCAGTTTTTCATAAAATTTTATAGACTTTTTTTAACAAAAATAGGTTTTGTTCTTTTCTTTCCAATGAAAACGTCACAATGACTGATAAACGCGATAAATATTTTCGCTCTTATTCAGAAACGCTTCGTAAACGTTTGTTAGTTAACATGTTTTTTGTCTTTAACTGTCGTTGTGACGTTTGCCCTCAAATTAAAGGAACAAAACATTTGTTAGCTTAAAAAGATTGTTAACTTTTATGAATAAGGGGGTTTAAATAATTAATAGATTCAGGCGTTACTTTGCGGAGGTCCATATCAACAAACTGGAACAAATTACCTTGCTACTCCGCGAAACCAGTGCCGGGCTCGTGCAAAATAGCTGCGTCTGTGCGACACATATATGTTCATGCAAAACCCACCCTCCTCCGCTTCCACATAAAACAACATATATCACACAGACTCAACTACACACCAAGGGGGTTTAAGTAAAATAAAAAAATAGTGACCGTTTACGAACTTAGGTATTAGGCTTTGTATTTCTTTAAATAGTGTAAAACAAAGTCGCTACCCATCCCTTTTTTTTTTTTTTTTTTTTTTTATGTAATAGGAAGGCAAACAAGCAAGTGGGTCACCTGATGGTAAGTAATCACCACCGCCTATAGACACCCGCAACACAAAGAAGATTGCAGATGCGTTGCCAACCCAAAGGGCTAAGATGGAATGCCTCTTGTGCCAGTAATTACACCGGCTGTCTTGCTCTCCACGCCGGAACACAACAGTGCAAGCACTGCTGCTTAGCGGCAGGATTAGGGAGCAAGATGGTGGTAGCGATCCGGACGGACCTTGCGCAAGGTCCTACCACCCGCAAAGTTCCTGTTTATCCTCGTACTTACTCTTACTCCTTCTAAACCACGCAACGGACTGTGGATTTCACTGTCAGTTAGAGATTCTTTCATGGAAAGTATTTATTTTATATACATTACATCTTAATTGTACCCACGCGAAACCTTGGCGGGTCGCTAGTTTTTAATTTTATTTCTAATAATAATATCGAAAAGTTCTCGAATGGCGGCCGCGTATTGACAAGCGCAGCGCAGGACGACCAGCCACAAGATGGTCCAATGACCTAATACAGTAGCAGTGGCAGTAAGGCGCTGTTTGCATGCCGCTTCCAACCGGCCACTTTGGAAATCCATGGAGGAGGCCTATGTTCAACAGTGGATTTCTTGTGGCTGAGATGATGATGACGATGAACAATATTCTGTCGACTAAAAAACTGGCTTATAACTTTTGAACCGCATTCAAGAGAACTACAAGGTAGTCGAAAAGACGTTAACCAATTTCTTGGTCAGCTATACATGCCAAGATACAAATTACGGGCCCTAGAGTGTTCTATGTATCTGTGCTATATGTAACCAGTTAAGTACGTACTATCACGAGCGCCAACGTCTATACATATAGCTGACGTTTCTAAAGTATATATAACAGTTTTTTTACACACACAGAGTTTTATACTTTGGAAGATTGAGAAACATTGGCTGTATATAATGTTGGCACTTGTGACTGTACCCAGAAGATGCAGTCTATGCAACACTAGTACCTACAGTACAATTATTTCAAGAATTTGCTCTCTGGCATCGGAAATGACACAGTAATAGTATTTTATGCAACTGCTATATAATGAGAGGCCTTAAAACACGAGTGTGGTTTTATGAAACGAGCGTTAGCGAGTTTCATAATAGGATCACACGAGTGTTTTAAGGCCTTATTATCATTATTATATACAGTTGCATACATTACTTTATCTACAGTCATATCATAAGTGCAAAAAACCGTAACAGCAAAAAACCAACAAACGAGTGTCAACAAGTCGTGGCGGCAATTCAATCTATCCGTCAAGACGAACGTTTTTTTTAAAAATCATAGACAAACGAATGAAGTCCCTATTGTCATGTCACTCGAGATCAAATGTCGTGCGTTTAAATTAAAAAATCATACTGAGTTGACGTTTCGTATCGATAACTGTTTTAATATCTATGGATTCTAGAATAGAGACCAACTTGAATTTTGACAGCTATTCCAAATTTAAATTCATAACGTCACGAGATATCGATAATGTGATGACCAATAAACACAAATTACTAAGAGATACTACCCAATAAAGAACAGATTTACCTACTACCACAGACAAGAAAATTCTTATAATGACATTGGTTGTAATAATGCTGGTCATTTTCTATGGTTTTTGAACGCGTTATTGAACACTTATGATATGTGTGTAGATAAATAAAATTAAGTGAAGTATTTTGCTGCCTTTGAATAGAAGGTCAAGTATCATGTAATGGTCCTAAGAGGCAATGTAAATCAAAAACGGTCTTAGTCAAGTAATGCCGAATGGCAAACTTTTTGTAATCGTACTGCAATTCCGTATCAAAATGTTATTTAATTATTCAGCAACGCATTTAGATTCAATAAAGCAAAAATTCGCAGTAACACGCTTTGAATACTATGTAACAGCTCACAGAGCATGCTTCATAAATTGCTGCCGCACCGCAACCATATCCCATTCTGCATGACAACGCAGCGAGCGTTTCATAACCGTCAACCTACAATAGCAACGGACGAAATTCACTGCAAAAATGCTGTATGAGCGCCTCCATAAAAGTTAAAAGCTTTCGAGGAAAAAAGTGCAGGGATAAAATAAAAGTGCACGCAGAAAGAGTGCCACAAATGCGGGTCATGTTCATGCAGAGAACCGTTCGCCGTCCCAGGAGACTTCTGGCTTCACATTCACAAAATATATCCTGGTGCGCCACGCTTTGGAGCGCGTAATTTGGCTTTATTTTTTGTTGCGATTGGCGGTATGTCCGTGGCTGGAGTTTAACGGGCCACATTTACAGATTGTATTGTGTTGTGTTATGCTGTGGATGTATGAAACCAAGTGTTGATGTTGTGCGCGAGTCAAGTGTTTTTATAAGGTGAATTAGGAGCTGGTTTGAATTTAGTTAAATTTTTAGTAATTTGGCCTCTGTCCTAATTTAAGACGACCATTTTATTACTTTCAGGTTAATTCCTAATGTTCTTAGGAAGTTTAGAAGAACATTGTTTAGTGATCGTAGCTTCAACAATTAGATCGTAAAATTCCTAAAACCAATAACTTTCGGTTATTGAAAAATGATAGGCGCAAGCGTGAAATAGTTTAGTTTACTTTTTTTATTCAGTCAATATAAAGTTACATTATAAATTGCATTGCATGTCAAATTACAGGAACTTATACCGAGATCGCATGAATTATATTAAATCTTTGTATAAACTGTTTAGGATGTGGGACAGCCCCAACACCATCCTGCAGGTGTTTGCGGGGAAGTTTGACTCCCCGTTTCTCAAGCACTTCAATCAAGTGTTAGTTAAAATTAAACTTTGACGGGCACTTGATTGTAGTATTTCATTGTCATGATTTTTTTTTATTGTTATTACTAACATCTTAAAATTATATTATTATTATTGTTATTGTTACTAACACATGGATCATGTAGTTGTCTGAATAAAGAATTTGTATTATTATTATTATATTAGGTATCCAGCTGATTCTACAACAATCACTAGCTATAGAAGCACGCTAGCATTTGTTGCGCACATAAAAGCATCTCTCTCTCTCATACGCCCACTGGTTAGACAGGGATATATGCTATTTGTCAGCCTAAGATCTAGCGTGCTAGAGTCTCAGTCGTCGGTTCATCTTGTGGTGGATCAGCACACGCTGCGTCTGCGTTGGAATGTTTTTTAGGTTGGATTTAATACATCATCATCATCATCATCATCATAATCATCTCAGCCACAAGAAGTCCACTGTTGAACATAGGTCTCATCCATGGATTTCCAAAGTGACCGGTTGGAAGCGGCATGCAACCAGCTCCTTCCGGCCACTTGTATGAGGTCATCGGACCATCTTGTGGCTGGTCGTCCTGCGCTGCGCTTGCCAATACGCGGCCGCCATTCGAGAACTCAATACATAATTTTACGAAAATGATGACCTATAGCGTTAAATGTACTGATGCTTATAGTATTGAATTCAAGACGCTAGATACTCGATAGCACTAATCTCTACACTTCAACTACCCCTTGAATACAGCAGTAGTAACCGCCGCCGTCGAACTCCGAAGTTCAAACATTTGCTGTAACTACGTGTTTGTGAATAATCAATATTGTGTTAACGTAACAACTTATTACGTGAACTAGTTTGTCAATTCGTCGGCTCTAACAATAAGATATTGTCAATTGAACTCGAGATCTCAAGATTTGATTGCGGCGTTGAATGGCTTAAGGGGATCGACGACAAATACTGATTGACGCTGTTTTCGCACGAATTCCTTGTACAATAAGATGATTTACGACTCACTATGAAGATAACTTTCAAGATATTTCAGCGTGTTCTGTGAAATAACTTACGATCGCAATCTCACACTGTATTGTCTTATCCATTTTATTTTTACTACTACATCTACTAAACTTATTTTGTACATGCTTTTATCCTGGGCTTCATTAACTTCAAATATGCGTCTCTCTTCTCCCGTGGGGAGCTTTCTCTAACTCTTGAAATAAAAAATAACCCTTGGCCATTTTCAATAAAGAAATTTTCAGACTCATGAGTAATTACTTTTATCTACACACATATCATAATTTCTCAATAACGCGTTCAAAAACCATAGAAAATGACCAGCATTATTACAACCAATGTTATTTTAAGAATTTTCTTGTCTGTGGTAGTAGGTAAATCTGTTCTTTATTGGGTAATATCTCTTTGTAGTCTGTGTTTATTGGTGATTACATTACCGATATCTCGTGACGTTATGAATTTAAATTTGGAACAGCTGTCAAAATTCAAGTTGGTCTCTATTCTAGTATCCACAGATATTAAAACAGTTATCGATACGAAACGTCAATTCAGTATGATTTTTTAATTTAAACGCACGACATTTGATCTCGAGAGACATGACAATAGGGACTTCATTCTTTTGTCTATGATTTAAAAAAAAACGTTCGTCTTGACGGATAGATCGAATTGCCGCCATACTTGTTTGTTGGTTTTTTGCTGTTACGGTTTTTTGTAGTTATGATATGTGTGTAGATAAAGTAATGTATGCAACTGTATATAATTAGGCCTTAAAACACTCGTGTGATCCTATTATGAAACTCGCTGACGCTCGTTTCATAAAACCACACTCGTGTTTTAAGGCCTCTCATTATATAGCAGTTGCATAAAATACTATAAAAGCAATTCTTGTTTTTAAAACATTCTCTTCAATTTTATTTAAAATCTATCAATTGCAAACCTGTTCTTCAAAACCTTTATTTTGAAACAACTCGACATGATTAGGCGTAATTAATTAAACAAAAAATTGGTTCATTCCTTTTTTGTTATACATATTTTTGAATTCACCTCGTTAATGGTTTTATTTTGGTACCCCACTCAATAGAAGTATTATTTTTTCTTGGTTACACAATTTGATGTTTAAAATCCACCATTTTTGCGCGCCACTTAGACACTCCAAAGACACCTCATTTATACAATCGCTCTATTCTTAAAGTACGATGAAGCAAGCACCGAAATATACATCGATACACGCATAGAGGTAAAACACATAACACTCCATTTTGGCTTCACTGCAGTTGAGTAAAGAGAAGTACAACCAATACCAAGCAAGAGTTTCGTTTAAAGAACGATGAAAACACCACTGACGAACGACAGCCGTTTGCGTACCATCAAATAAATGCCAGCGTAATTCGGTAATAAAAACCGGTCAAGTGCATGTCAGGAATGTTCAGTGTTGGGTTCCGTAGGTGATATTAACAGCGATAAAAACTGCTATCATTAAAGATATTATTTTTCAAACGTTGGAACATTTTCCTATAGGTTAATATTATTTAAACTGTAACGGAAATCTAAAAACTGATAGAATGCAATACTGTTTTTAAAGAGCTGTTCAAAGTATTTTTCAGGATAAAGAAAAATCACCGTTCCTAGACAATAGTAGAAGTAAATCGACATTTCTTTTACTTTATTCAGCTATGATTTAAGTACTTTACAGAATGTTTAGTCCTTCAGCAGAGAAAAATACTCTTTCAGCAAAATATATGTCGCCGAACAAAAATTTACTCTCATTTTATTTATGGTCCTTGTGCACGGAAAAATTTAAGCTTCTTAACTTCTACAGAGTTTTAGAAAAAGTGACTGACATACAGACGGCGAAACTGCAGCGGTTTTTACGACCACAGAACCCTTAAAAGCCCCCGTCAGACCTCGAAATTACACTCAATTTGCGATCCGTCAATTGAATTGACATCAACATGCCAGCGGAATGTAAAAAGTGTCACGAGTGATTTCGTACAACAAAAGCAGATTTATTTGGTTGAGATTAAGTTAATCCGTGATTAATCCTGCCGCAGTTGCGTGTGACGAGGGTCCAGATCTGTGACAGCGCGATAATTGTGGTGTTATGATATCGCACTGCGTCACGTGAAATAAGCCGGGCGATCTAGCGCAGGGGAGGGTGCGATAACGCTTAGGTGTGACTATCACCAAAAACGCTGACGTAGGCACGAGCATCGTTGGAGAATAGAATTAGAAACACAAGCAAAAAAACGTACGAAGGAGCTTATACCTGTTCACCATCAACAATGCGTAGAAAAGTTGTCTCCCACACACCAGCTCTAATATTTTCTAAGCGCACCAATGTCGGACTCGACGTCGGCCTGTCTCGCTCATTTGAGCTAGCGCGCCAGACTAAGATAACGTCAAGCTCGTCGTTTTTGCGCTTAGAGAATCAGCTCCCAGTCGTCATTATGTCAAATGCCAAGAAGTTTATACACATGCCCATAGATCATTATTGCACAGTGCCATCGATCAACTATACGTAATAATAGCGTGATAGGCACGACAAGTCGCGACAAATGTTGGCGTTCGAAGGGTTAAAAACGAAAATTTATGATTATTAAAGCTCTATAGATATTGAAGTCAGGACTTAAAACTTTGGAAACCCGGGAGTCTTGAACGTGACTATAATAATTGTGGCTACAGTTAACGGCGATTTTAGAGTTCCGTACCTCAAAAGAAAAAAGAAAGCCTTATAGGACCTGCACTTTGATGTCCGACTTCCTGGCTGCCTGCCTGTAGCATAATGTCGTGTATTGGTAAGATAAGGACCAATAATTGAGAATGAAATGCTTGTGTTTCATACTAACAGCTGTCTCATGAGCATAAGATGAAAACAGTGTCTCAAACTGAAGCTTTTTTTATTAATCGTTGCAGTATACAAAAGTTAAAGATTAATTTTATCTGACCTTATTATTATTTCTTCGCTGTTCACTTGTACCAATCGTTTGGGGAAACAACACAAGCTTCAACGCCTAGGTTGTCTGATATGATAATAGATTAAGTGGCTACACTCCAGGAAATGGCATAACAGAAAACGTATTTACGTATTATTGTAGAACCCTATCGTCATAAGTTAACGTATTGAAAACTGCATCATTCGAACTTGAGTCATTGTAACAAGGTTGTACCTGGTAAGCACAATCGACCAATTTCATTCATAAGCATAAGCTACTGTAAAACGTAGAAGCAATTGTGTCAATTATATAGTAATTATATATTATGATATCAATTTATTCACAGGTTGTTATGAAATTTATTTTGAAAAGGTTCTACACAGGTCTAGGCATCAAATTGGTTGACTGTACGTGGATGCATTTCTATGACTGCGCCTTTTTCAAAATCATGATTGTCCTTCTCTTTATTAGCAAAAGATTTCCCTTGACTCAGAGTCTGCGAAAAACTTAAAATTAGGATTAACAGGCAAGTCATTTATCGCTGTTTTTTTTTTATACAACATAGGAAGGCAAACAAGCAAGTGGGTCACCTGATGGTAAGTGATTACCACCGCCTATAGACACCTGCAACAACAAAGAGAGTGCAGATGCCTTGCCAACCCAGAGGGCTAAGATGGAATACCTTTTGTGCCAGTAATTACACCGGCTGTCTTGCTCTCCACGCCGGAACACAACAGTGCAAGCACTGCTGCTTAGCGGCAGGATTAGCGAGCAAGATGTTGGTAGCAATCCGGACGGACCTTGCACAAGGTCCTGCCACTGCATTTTATCTGTTTAAAGTATTTTAATTTCAACAAACTGGAACAAACTACCTTGCAACTCCGCGTTTAGTAATTTAAAAAGTATTTTGTTTGTGTACCTAATTTAGATTTTAGTCAATTGTTACATTGTTACTAACACTACGGATCATGGGTCTGAAAGAACTTATTTATTATAATTATATCACGTAAAATCAGAATATAAATTTCAATTAATTTTACATTTATTTTTATTTTTCGAGAGTATTGGGAAAGCAGGGTGTGGAGTTAGCCGACTTAGTATAGAATTACAGCTCTCACAGCGAGGGTAAGATCATGAGGGAACCTGTATATTCATGTAGTGAGTTGCGACCGCCAGGCAGGGGGGTTCCACTCCGCACTGTAGGTACGCTCGAGCGCCTTGCCTATGGCATAGGCAAATCGCAGTAGGCTGTCGGATTGCGCGCCGTGCGTAGCGGGGGGTAGGCGGGCGCGGGCGGCGCATTCCTTTTGACTCGCGCCGCCTGGCGTATGGTGTATGAAGTAATACGAACTTTTTGAGCGTGTGAATAAAGTTGGAATTTGTTTAATCGCGGTCGTGACGTAGAAGTTTCTGTTCATTCTTTATTCTGTGCCCCAGGGGGTTCCGAAGTCCTGCTAGAAGGGGTCGCAAAAAATGACCGCTAGAACAAAGTGCCCGCGGCTGCTCGCCACATTATTACGTTCCTGGGGGGTCCCCAGTTTTTTTTCTTAGACAGGGGTCGCGTATTAAGGATTGAAAAACACTGATGTAGGTAACTGATAGTGTTACTGTGTGATCGTAGTAGCCTGCGAGGCAATTCTCGCGTCAGTAGAGATGAAGTCACACTCGAGATATATCAAAAAGAGCTGTCAGATCCCTACAAAATCTGTCATTTTTTTACACATTTCGAATGCGAGATGAATCTCGATGAGCGCCAGAATTGGGGGCCTGGTCATAAGAGTTTTTTTTTTTATTTTTATTGTGGTGGTAAACGGGCTTCGTACCTCTGTCACATTAGCCCATAGGGCAAAGAATTACTATGAGTAACAAAACATGAAATATAAAGTTACAAAAACATCAAGGACACGACAAATATAATTAAGAAGCGTTGACAACATCAGCCAACCTGAACAGCATTAACGCCAATACTGTCATAAGAGTTAAAACGGTTTAAGAATGCTTTTTTCATCTGATACTTTCGTCATAGGAGTTTTTGTTTTTACGTTTGCCAGAGTAGCGTCTTATGTGTTCTTTTATCACATACTAGCTTATTTCCTCGGTGTTGTCCTCGTGGATTTTGGATTTCACTCTAACTTCCACCATATTTAATCACCTTAATGGATTTCGGCTGCGTGTGATTAAGCCAAAGAAGCTTTTTATATTTAGGTTTTAATTTTTAAAGAAAATTAGTATCCAAAACTAATTACCTAAGTGTAATGATGCAAAATATTATTTTACAATACACTAACCGCCAGGACACTGAACAACTTTTAATTACTTAATTAAAAGTTGTTCAGAAACTCTTTAGTTTAGAATTGGAATAGTATAGTTACTTTTAGATGGTCGTCGTTTACGTTATGTAAAACCATAGTGCACAGCAAAAGTTAGCACCTACAACGCGTCATGTTCTCTACAAAAACCGGGTCTTTATTGTCGAGGTTAAATTTCCCGTCTTTTTGTTCCTGAAGCGTGCATTGTTGGCTTTAAAATTCCACTCCACATGTTCTAACTACAAAGAAACCGTAACTGTATTCACGGGGCGCGCTGTCCGTAATAATTCCCGCTCTTCAGAATGGCCAGAACGCTTGCTAACTTGAATAATTCAAAAATTCTCATCACCCTCGCGAAAACAAGCATTAAGTCAGCGCGCACGGGTGCAGTGCACCTAGCACGAATCTTCTCGATACGCGTTAACTCGCTACGTAACTCAGTGTCTCTCGCCTACTGGCCTAGTTAGAGCGAGACGCACTGAGTTACGTAGCGAGTAAACGGGTGTTGAGAAGATTCGTGCTAGGTGCACAGTTGGCGGGATGTTCACTCTGCACGAGAGCAAAGGACGACACGAGTTTATTATTCTGTTTCATAGTTAGTATTGTTGGTTTTAGCGAGTCGTATTTGTACGTACGAAACTATATGCTCGCTGTAACTCAGTGTGTCTTCCTCTTACTGAGCTAGAGAGAAAGAGCGCATTGAGCTATGAATCACGTTACGGAGCGTCGTACAGAGTTGTGGCAGGTGCTCTGATGTCTAAAGATCGGAGTTTTCGTAGCACGATAAGATTAAAGCGAGACATGGAGTCGACTAAATAGGGACGTATGTAAGATTTTTTATTGGTACAGTCAGCATCATATACATATAATATATCGGAGCTATGGATGCTAACTTTACATTTGTACCTACAGACATTTAAGTGGATTGTGCCGATTCCATTATCTTACTTTAATTTTACCGTGATATAATTAAACCTTAGGTCCTAAACTAGGCTGCGGGTGATAGGACCTAGTGCAAGGTCCGTCCAGATCTCTACCACCATCTTGCTCACTAATCCAGCCGCTAAGCATTGCTGCAGTGTTTGCACTGTTGTGTTCCGGCATGGAGAGCAAGACAGCCGGTGAAATTACTGGCACAAGAGGTATTCCATCTTAGCCCCTGGGTTAGCAACGCATCTGCGTTCTCCTTGGTGTTGCAGGTGTTTTTAGGCGGTGGTGATCACTTACCATCAGGTGAACCTCTTGCTCGTTTGCCTTTCATTATTGTTTAAAACAAATAGACAACCTTATACGCTCCAATATATTTGATGCTGACTATACATTTGTACCTACTGACATTGAAGTTGATTGTGTCGATTGCATCATCTTACTTTAATTTTACCGTGATATTAAACCTCCTTATTATACCATCCTTAATTGTCTTACAGACGTGCGTTTCGTCGAGGGGACCCTAAACCATGTCAAGAGTTTGCGTACTCAGTTGGCACTTTGAGAACACCGAATCGATCGGATTTCAGTGAGGGTGAGTGTCACTAATGACGTATTTGACAATGGAGTCAAGTTTTGTCGTTTTTGACCACCTTACCCGCTCCGATAATAGTAATACCCGGTAATCGGTATTTGATGCTGACTGTATAATAAAGAGTCATATATCACTTGCGTCCAGCTTCATTCCTATAAGTGTGCTGACGTTACTCTCCAATGCTATTCTAATCGCGGTTTGATAATACATACTCTTATAACATTGAAGACCTACCTGAGCAAGTTTTTTATATTACCTGAATAATCACGTTCTTAGAACCAAATCAAATTATTTACAATTTAAACATCCAAATTAATTCATTTCAAGTGTTTTATTGTAAAAATTCCAGTCTTGTGAAAAGTATTTCAATAACATTTTTATGTAAGAACACCTGGACGGGCTCAAGTAAAATGAGGACAAAGAAAAATAAGTTACTTTAAGTTCGAGTAGCCCAATTAATGACAATGATTCAAGTTCTGTGAAACTTCTCAACTTCTCATAAGATTTCAAAGAAGAAATTTCCCGTTTTAATTAAATGGCAGCTTGAAACGCATTTTATCAAAACGTAAGATGTAAGATTCGGATATAAATTTCAAGAGTTATCCTTAGGTTAAGTTCTTGGAAGCTAAATTAATTTGATTTGGCATCGGGTGTTCCATTTCATTGCTTGTGAAGCACCTTTGTTTTTATGGTTCCGCGCCATAATGGATGAAAGCGAAACCATTATAAATAAATATCTTAGCAATATAGACCTATTAACTTTGTCCCAAATTAAGCAACTAAAGCTGCTTGTGCTCGTGTTATGAATATTAGTCACAGACAATGGGGACATAATATACCAATTACATACATATACATTTAATTACGTACTAGCCTATAGGTAATTTGTGTACCACTTCAATTAAAAATCCAACATCCGTTAGGTACGGTCGGCCTCAAAAGTAGCTGAACGTTTTAGTATCTTGTCGCTGTGAGTGATATGACAATTTCGAGCAACTCTCATTTCATTTCATACTTCTGAGACTGACTGTACTGCGCAGCAGAAAATATCTCAAAAATGTGGGTAGTTTAACACTAGGAGGCCCGAGAATGTGATAATTTCAGCCGTCCTGTGGCAAGCAGTCATAGTATCTAAGCATACATTGTGAAAAAACTAACATCTTCTCATTTTGAACCATAATTAAATACGCCACTAAAAAAATATATAAACGAAGTTTATCTCTGTAACTAAACGTTAATTATCCTCCCTCATAACTAAATTAACAAAACTGCGCAGGAATGTAAATAGTACTAAGATTTCTTCCAGGTTTAAAAAGAGCTCAACGGATGACGTAATTACCTTATTCAAATTGTTCCACTTTTGAAATCGTACTCGGTTTCTTGGTATTTTTCCTGGCGTAGCGTAGTACGTGGCCCGTGTAATGAGTGAAACGTAATACGCAAAAGACCTTTTGTCGGCCAACAAAGTTTGCGCAAAATACATTGTCAACTTGTATTTTGAAACGGGAACCAGACGTTAAATTTGGAACGGGACAGTATTTGTTTGAATGCCGAACGTCTAATGACGTCGAAGAGAATGCTTTCTGATTCTAAGGCAGTGATAGATGTGTTCCTATTGAATAATGGTTCGGGATTTTGATTCGGTTTAAGTGTAGATACGGTACGATTAGTTTACATTGCTTCTTTCGACTAGTATGTGATATTCAACGATGTATCTGAAGGCAGCAATGTATTTTGCTTTATTTCATTCAGTATAGCAATTCTAATGACAGATGAAGAACAATCTTGAAATAATCGTGCTGTGCCACCGTTAACTTCGATTGTTGAATGTACCCTGTAGTCTTATTTAATTTACTTCATTCATTATGTCGGTCTTTCTTTCTGTCTTATCGGTTTAAATCTTGTAAGTCGATTCTCATTCATTTGCAGTCGTCTGATTGACTTGAAGTTTTATATTACCAAGGACAAATTATTTACTATAAAGATTAATCATAAGAATTAATTTTATAAAAGACAAGTTGATGCGGTTCATATGAGACGTGTAGTTAAAGATCGTTCTTAATTACAGTGTAGGTGTAATCAAAATCACATTTGGCATTTCGATGCAATAAGAATAAATAAATAAATATCTAAGGACAATTCACACCAATTGACCTAGTCCCAAGCTAAGTAAACCTTGGGTTATGGCTACTAGACAACGGATATACATACTTAAATATATAGATACATACTTAAATACATATAACATCCAAGACTCGGGTACAAATTTTCATATTCATTATACAAACATTTGCCCTTCCCGGGAATCGAACCCGGAACCTCTAGCTTCATAGTCAGGGTCACTAATCACTAGGCTGTCCAGTCGTCAAATGCGATCTTGAGAACGTGGTCATACTTCAGAATGATCTTCAACTACAGGTTAAGTTCTTGGGTGTATCTAATGATCGTAGATCACATGAAAATATAATAATGATATGTCAGAAAAAAGCTTCTTTATTTTTATTATTTTATTACGTATCTAGACGGCTGCCAGTCTCGGTTTTAGAAGTAACTTGAAAAAAAAAATATAAAGCAAAAAATATCATCAGGAAAATTAGTTGTGTTCCTTCAAATAAAGAACATCTCTAAGTAAAGACGATGTGTAAACTAATTAAGTCCGACGTAACGTTTGACTTTAAAAACTGAAAATAAATTTTAACATCTCATAAAAAGTAATTTATTAGCGTTTCATTATGCGAAACAAAAACGTCCAATTATTATCAGCTTTTTTATCGTCTCGGGAGGAACCAAGTAAATTAAGTATGAGCCGAAACCAGAAATGATAGCCTATTCATAGGAACCTCTATTCATTTCTTAAATTTAAATAGTAAGTACCAACCCGATTCTAGTTCAGTTTTGTTGTTGTTTAGTTTTAAAATATGTCAAATTAATTCTAAAATTAGAAGCTATCAGTCCTCTTTGCTTTCAGTAAAAAATTAGATTTATATAAGGGATTAAGCCGAAATTGGACGACTTCATTCAGAGCATATTGAAGTACATAATATATCATTAGATTTTTGTCTCTCTTATTTTTTTCCTAATCAACTGTTTACTTTTAGTCCTTTTATCGTTATAACTTCATGATATTAAAGGTATTTTTTTAACTTTTTAGGTTTGCGTCAAAAAAATATTTAAACATCCGTAAAATACTATTATGCTCCTATTATAATGAATGCTTCTATTTAATTGTAAAATCTAATAGATCTTAGTTGAAAAAAATATTCCTATATTTATTAACACAGCTTTAATCATGTAAAATACCATACAAAACAATGACTCATTATTGATCACCATAAAACAATATACAAGGTACATTAGAAAACACATAACAGGCGGTCTTAATGCACATCTAGGTACAAAAAAGACTCATTACAAACTTGGACAGCTGTTTCCTTGACATCTCTGCCATGGTACACCCGATATCAAGACTAACCTAAGCTAAGAAGCACTAACCTAAGTGTAGAGTTTTTTAAATCTTTATTTATTTACGGAATATGTCTATCTGTGACTTGGATTACACTAAATCAGAAACAATGAAAGCGAATGGGTTCTTCCCTCTGGCCGGGTACAGGGACCAGGGTGGTAACATTGTTGAAGATTTCAATTTACATTTAGCTTTTGTTGAGGCTTCAATCCCTCGGAGTTATTTAATTATTTGGAGCGGCATGCAAGTCCGTAAAAGCGACAGTCTTTTTAGGGTTTCGTTTAAACGGACATCCGGTAGATAGAGATGATGTTTCGCCACGGGCTGTGAATGTTATCTCAGAATAAGTAAGATCTTATTTGCTTTGTCAGGTTTGTCATGAATTTGAACTGAAGAAGCTGTTTTCTACTGTGGCTGGCTATTTTCTACAATAAGCAATAGTATCAAAAACACAACATTAAAATGTTACTTTAACAACATTAATAACTATTCAGAACGGAATTAAAGTTAGTTAAAGTAGTCGCTTATTAATCACACGGGTTACTACAATCTAGTTAATATGTCAGTAGCTTCACTGAATAGATAATTAGATCTTTTTGTATCTCCAAAAGGTATATATTTTTTATCAGCATTAACTATGCAATCTTATTTATATCTCTAATTATTGCAGCATACAGCTGTACTGTCAAATCATAAGGCTCCGCCTTTATTGGATAAGCTCGTTAAATAATACAGGCCTTGACGTTCGTCGCCATTTTAATCCTTTTCCTTTTACGATTACGACGCCATCTACCGAATGCCAAGTAATACGTAAATCAAACTCATTTCGCTAGTCGAATTACAAGTGTTTTCGCGCGTAAAATGTAAGCAATAAATTTACGAAATTAGAACTTGGTAGACTGGAAAGGCACCGAATTGTAGATAGAACGTGAAAAAAGCTGGTGCCTTTTAAAACTTCGATTTGCGTCTTCGAAAAAAACAAAACCTTCTGGTTTATGTAGACAAAAAGTTTTTACTTTTAGGTTATGCACCGTGAACGGCGTAGTGTTTTTTTTTTCAGAAAATTGACTCTGATAGCAGCTCAGACGGTTAGAAAAGCCTTACTAGTAAATGGACGATGAACCAAATGAGCGCTAAAACAATCTTAATGAGCTATATAAGGTTCATATTTACCATAGGTAGGATTGAACAAGTCGTGTTGGGATTCGCTGATATCAACTACTCATGACAACTAGATACGTTTTGAGAAGCAAAATTATCGATTCACTTTCCGTTATGCTGCTGTGAAATCCCAAATACTTTTTAAAAAACAGAACGAAAACAGTGTTAAATCATTGCTGCATTGTAGCGACGATTTACATAGTTACATTTCTGATTTTGTGCACAAATTGTGGTGCTTCCCATATTCCTATATTGCACCAAAAAAAACTAACAATAGCATTCGTCTTTCTGATTTTACGGGCCAATAGTGTATCTCGGAGACGCGGCAATAGAATTATTTTCATTGAATCGATGCTTTGATATTTTCCTCTTCAATATTGAATACAACTTAGGGTACAGACTTTTCTATCAATCCTGGAAAATACCGGCCAAGTGCGAGTCGGAATCGCGTACCGAGGTTTCCGTCAAACTTCATAAGCACCGAACATAGCTGTAGCGAAATGAAAAGCTGGATTGAGGAACAAACTTAACTTTGCGATTGGAAAACTGTTGTCCCATACATCGGCCACGGTCACGGTCACAGCAGGATAAACGAGCAAGATGGTGGTAGCAATCCGGACGGACTTTGCACAAGGTCCTACCACCCACGAAAATTGCTCCATGGGATTGCAGACTTGAGTATTTGATATTAATTTCAACTTGACACCTCTAAGTTACCTGAAAAAAGGGGTCTTTTAGACAATCGAACAGACGGACAAAAGGAATACTATAAGGATCCTTTGTGCCTTTTGAGGTACGGAATCCTAAAACAGCCAAATATAATACAAAATAGGTTTAGCCGTTCGAAGACAGTAGCAGGAACAGCGGTTCCGTGCCGTACGTCATGTTTCTTTATACGCGTCTACTTGGAAGGCTTATGCAAATTGTTTCGGGTGAGACCGCCCCGACACCGGGCAGGAGAGTAATTCTCTAAGCATAACATCGACGAGCTCGACGGTGTGGCAGCACCCTGTCTTGCTCTAGCGTGCAAGCTCGAGTGAGCGAGACAGGGGTGATGCCTCGACGTCGAGTTCGATGCTGATACGCTTAGAGAATAAGAGTGCTGGTCGGGCAGGCCGATCCAAAGAGCCTTTTTAGCCCACTTTCATAAAGCGCTTTAGGTAGAAATAAAATTTCGTATAAGCCGAAATCTGCTTTGGTTAACCTTCATAATGAAAGACAAATTTTTGTTTGAATAAGCCGTTTGTTCCGAGTTGATGGGACGGGTAAATAGGTGCTGGCTCTCCTTTTTATACTTGAAGAGTGGCCATTCAAGGCAATTTTATGATTTTTTAGTCGGCTCACGACTTCAGCCAATTTTTGGTTGAAAAAGTATTCAACGACTAAAAATACTTTTTTTTTTATATGAAAACGGCAACTGGAGTGTGTGCTTTGCAAAAGATTATCTGAATTACAGATTGATTCATAAAAACCAGCATCGAATGTCTATGAAATTAGTTACAGCTTCATACATTTTCTGTGCTGACTCTAATGAATTGAACTAGACTGGAAAACGTAAAAAAAATAATAATAAAAGAGTTAAATTAAATGAAATGTAATCACAGCACAAATAAAAGTCTCGGCATCTAGCTGAAACCAAGCTTGCAAATTTAAATGTACAAAATTAAAAATGTATAGAAATTTTGGATACGAAACATTAACGTAAAAGTCAGCATTCAGCATGCATAAAAAATCGTTTTAGAGAACTTTTATTTTTAATAATTTTGGGATATGAAGAGCTCGCCCTCATTTCATAACAATAACATATTGACAATTGTAAGAAATATGCGTCCGAAAACAGGAATACACTAAAATTATTTTATTCTGAAAAATCCGTTATGCGCTAGTTCCGGGCTTCTCCGGGAACGGACGAAATTGCTGGCAAGTGCTAGTACCAAAAATAAGAGCTTGAAACAGTAAAACACAGGCTTATTCCATTGAGAATATTTACTTGTTAATAATTCTGATGTTCTGGCCGACATTTCTGAGACCGCTTAGATTCCATTCGCCTCAGGGCTGGACCTCCACAAGTCAAATTCCCTCAACATGATTTATTTCACGGGGCCAAAGGTCATTGGGATCCTCTTTGTATTATAAATTTCCGAAACTGCTCCTCACGTCATAGAATGATGAATGGAGATGCTGTTTTGTTTTTTCTTATAAACGGAAAATGATGAGGGCATGGGAGTGCCCCGATACGGCGATGACCTAATTTTTGAAATAGGAACATAATGAGGGATCATTTTTTAAACCCATGAAAGTGAACGCCAATGCATTGCATGTTTCATATGTTGTTGTAATTTTTTAAACTAAGTAATTCCTAAATGGAGGAGGGATCTGATACGGTTGATTGATTACTATAACATTAAAACAATAAATAATGTTTTAATTTTTAAACCAACCGCAATAATGCTGCTGGGCCATCATAATAAAAATCTCACAGCAAATATATTATGGAAAAGGAGCTAAGTCCTGTACAAGTGATGTTCAGGGTGGTCGGCGTTGCCGATTAAAGAGTTGAGATCTAGATGGGGACCAATTTGCATAGCAGTCTATTAAATTATATCCATGAGAATGTACAATTTGAATTTATCACGAAATACAAGGATGTGTCGCGGCAATAAATTCTACAATAACTTTGTCAAAACCATATATTTTTATTACGAGTAGTACCTACTTTTCATTCTATCCATTTAACTTGATGCTGTATTTTAAGTTTCTTGAACCAGAAATATTTGTATGGGTCAGTCAGTCAATCAGTGATCAAAATTACACTTTTCAGACCTTTTAACTATTGGCTCAAGAACTATGTTATTATTAGGTTCAATTATAAAATTTGGGGTTCTAGCTATTAACATTATGTGAGCCTTATTTATGAGACACGCCAAGATAAAACTGTGTAGTTCTAATAGTTTTGGAGTTTTAGGGAGGAAGAGGGCTCGAATGTAGTTCGAAATTGTTCGTGTAAATATATACATTTACGTACACACGGCCGGCTGTTTTTTTCTAACTTGGCTGACACACGGCCATCGGTCTATATAATGTTGGTCATATAAATTCTACACTAACTTCAATATGTAAAATGTGCAAACCTACGATAATAAGTTCGCTTTTATACTCATTTATTGAGTTAAGCGTTACTTTGCGGAGGTCCATATCAACAAACTGGAACAAATTACCTTCCTACTCCGCGAAACTTCTTGCTTGGTTTCGCGGAGTAGCAAGGTAACTTGGCCCAGCTTGTTCATTTATTATTACTTGTAATTTTCTAGCGTGCTTTCTGTAATTAAGTATTCACTTACTAATTTAACAAGAGCTCAGACATAAGATCAAACTCGTAGAATCAGCTCATTCCAGATACTCTCAGTGCTACAGTAAAACAAAGGCAATGCCAGATAGCCCCGTCGGAGATACGTTCAGCCCACGATCACTGGATTATCCAATAACCCAGTAAGATATCGGCCCGTTTCCTGCCTTCACTGCCGTTGGGATGATACATGCGGGAAAGCGTTTAATAGAGCAAGTTTAAATCATACTTTTTCTATTCAGCTTGTTGCATGATTGTGTCTGTACAGATTTCTGGTTCGGTATTCCTTTGATGCCATTGTTTGATCATAGCCTAGCTGTTGTATAGTGTTTATGTAACAGCAGTCTTATTAAAATGATATGCAAAGACAACACAAAGAAAAATTAGGGTAATGGCAGGACTCGAACCTGTAACATCAGCATTCTGCGCCTTGCGTTTGCCAGTTTTGCTACATTACCGGTACCAAAAATAAAAAACGAGAGTTTCGGTTGCAAAAATTAAATGCTTATCAGTATTATTATTTGATGACCGGATAGCTTAGTGGTTAGTGACCCTGACTATGAAGCTAGAGGTTCCAGGTTTGATTCCCGGGAGGGGCAAATGTTTGTATGATGAATACAAATGTCTGTACCTGAGTCTTGGATGTTATTTGTATATTGGTATGTATTTATCTATACAAGTATGTTTATACGTTGTGTAGTACCCATAGTACAAGCTTTGCTTAGTTTGGGACTAGGTCAATTGGTGTGAATTGTCCCGAGTTTTTTTATTAATAATAGTAAATAGTCACATACAAGTAAAAATTTGGTTATAGACAATGTTGAGTACTATATGTATAGATAAGACGAAAGAAAAACATGGAATGTTGGGGTAAAATCTAATTACTTAAACTTCTTTCTTTGTTCGAGTCGTCACGGACAAAAAGATTGCTACATGTCACTTTCGATGGAAGATCTTAAATCCAAATTCTACAACAAATTACACTTTATGGATACGTAGAGTAATGGCCATTTAAACGCAATTATACATTTGTCTCTTAATCTCTTAGCCTTTTAATTAACCTTAGCTTTGGGGTATTCAAGGGTAGCCGTGACTCAAGCCTTGTAGCAAGAACCAGATATCCTTTAGTATTGTAGGCTTGAGACTAAGCTGGTTAGCCTTGACCCGACCATCGTAGCCTAAACCTTACAAGCTTGAGCCGTTTAAGCTCACTAGCCGCGACACAAGCCTCGTAGCCAGAACCTTACAGGCTTGAGTTTAGTAGGCTAGAGCCTTCTAAGCTGGCTAGCCGTGACCCGATCTTCGTAGCCTCAACATTACAAGCTTGAGCCGTTTAAGCTCACTAGTCGTGACACGAGGCTCGTAGCCAGAACTTTAGAGGCTTGAGTATAGTAGGCTAGAGCCTTCTAAGCTGGCTAGCCGTGACCCGATCTTCGGAGCCTAAACTTTACAAGCTTGAGCCGTTTAAGCTCACTAGCCGCGACACGAGGCTCGTAGCTAGAACTTTGGCCTGAATATTGTAGGATTGAGCCTTTCAAGAACGGTAGCTGCGGCTCAAGACTCAAAGCTTACTCAAGACTCGAACTTGCAGCGTTAATTTAAAAACACCTTCGGCACTAATTGTAACACTGTATCAAAGTTAGCAAATGCAAATAGCAGTGTGTATCACACGTTGAAACAAGACGTAATGAGACGAGCGTCGCGCCGGCGCCCGTCGCTAAAGACTTCCGCGCTATAAACTACTACTGTCTTATCTGGTACTGTAAATAGTTTTGCTAGCTTGTAACTGCCGCGGTACTTAGTTAACATCTTAGATAAATTTTATTCCCTGCATTAGTGCAGTAGATACCTACTTGTTAGTGGCTTGTGTAGTATTTCATGATGCTAGAGCGACGCTGTAGCTAGTTGCGGGCTACTGTACTATAAGTAATTTTTTTAAGGTATATCGACGTAAAGTGGCAGCATTTCCGTTGTTTATGCAGCTGGAACCAATTTTAAAAACGCGACAGGTGACAAGTGACAGTGACAATTCGTCTTATACTCGTATTACTGTGTCGACAAATGACGCTAGAGACTTACAGTATTACCAAAAATATATTGTGCCTCGATGTACCTGCGCAGTAGACCAATTTTAGTAGCGCGAGAAATTTCGATCTACCAATGATAAAGTTGAATTTTACGCGCGCTAAACTCTTGCGCTTTTATTGATCTATCAATTTCGGAACAACATGGCGGCAGTCCGTGCGCTACAGTGTACGAATTGTGTAAGCGGGACAAAGCTAAGAATGCATAGCAAGCAATACTTTGCCAGTTGCGCTTGCAAATAAAGTACAATATGGATTATTCACACGTTCGACTACTGTCAGAAACCGGTCTGCGCTTCTCTGCACAAAACGAATACTGACGATGCTTAATATATTTTTGGTAAAACTGTACGGACTTAACATCATAGTGGGCAAGCAATGCATACAGAATTGTCACTGTGACCTGTCGCGTTTATGAAATTGGACCCCGGTGTCCATAGCATGGCTGTTTTCTACTTACTAACTTGTGGCTCACTGCTTGTTTACCTTCTGTGACACAGAAGAATACGATTATATATATACATATACATAATATTGTACTTTTACTATGAAACTTCTTTCACACACTCAAAGGTTAACTGGAAGAGATTCCTTAAAAAGGATAAGTTCGCCGTTGTACATCACTGTATCACTTTTTGTAATTTATGTTTTTTTTACAATAAAGTATTTATACATAGTATTACATACAATACATACATATTTTATATTATGTTGCTCCAATTACAAGCCTAAGAGAAAGAGCGAGCTTAAGAGCGATGAAGAGTCAAATTAGACTTCTTTTTGAGGGACTGGCCGCTGGTAGGAAAAAAAAAAAAATTTTGGTTTTGGTATCCAAGATAATTTATTCCTTATAAATACTAGATGTATAAGTAAATCAGTGAAAAACAGGAAAAACTGTAGAACGGGTCAAGTCACGTCAGTTTGTTTTAATCCTTAGGCTTTCAGTGATAAGGAAAAAATTGATATTCCATAGTATTCTACTGATAAATCCCTCGAAGGATGGAGAGGGGCTGAAATATTATCATTGTAGAACAATGGCGGTGTCAAATAATATTAAAACCACAACGGGCTCTTTGGAGTAACCCGTCAAGTCTGATTTAACTTCATCAATCATTCATTTAATTAATTACCATGCCATAAGATGTTGGGTTTAATTAAAAAGTAAATCCTTTTTGTAAGACATTTTCCTTAGGCAAGTTACGTTTTTAATTTGCTTTTAATGCTTTTGGTAAAAGGTAGATAACTTAGATGCATAGTTTAATTAAAAGCGATTAATAATTCATAGAAAATGACATGCCCCTATCTATAGCCAACGTTTGTCAGCTAACCGACTAATTTTAAGTCCAGCAACACAAAAACTCTTCGAGTTAGCAATGTGTTCCGGATTGCCGTTGTCACATTTTACTTGTCAGCTTGATGAAAAAATGACCTGTATTTGTGGAGATAGTAAAGCAATATTATTGAGTAAACGTTTTACTATCTTAGTATGTTATAGTACGTCTCTTCTCATAATTTACAATGAAAAAAATATTTAGTGTTACCAAATCATCAAAGGATTATTAATTGACAAGGGAGGTATAATAACAATAATTAAAAGTAGCTTAAAGTCGCTGGTCGAATAATACAATCAATTCGGCATAGCACTTACCATTTTCTCGTGGTATAATCAACTAAACTGCGTAAGACTGAAATCAACTTTGGTGCAACGAACGCGAAATCTGGTAAATTCAACCTAATCTGTTTTGCAGTGTAGAGTCACTAACACACACGCACACACACACACACACACCAAGAGAGAGAGAGAGAGAGAGAAACATAATAAATATATTTATACGCACAAGAAACATAGGAATGTTAGAAACTTTTAACATCCCTTCCCCTAACAACTCCATTTCATCACAGTTAAAATATATGTAAGAGACGTCACAATAGTTTATTTTCTCACTAACCTACGAGCATTGATTGGAATTGCATTATACTTATTTTCATTAAAGATGCAATGAAGCAATTGGTCTTGATAAAATCCAATTAGTCCAACGAGTTGCCTCGTTGCAATAGTTCTCAAAGACTTCTCAATGAAGTTTCTTCTTTTCTACTTGTACAATCTCATTACTTAGCAAGTTGTCTATTAAATGCGTTATTTATTTAACCATCATGTATGTATGTATGTATGTATGTAAATTCTTTATTGTACAAAAAACATAAATTAAAAAAGAGATACAGTGATGTACAAAGGCGAACTTATCCCTTTAAGGGATCTCTTCCAGTTAACCTTTGAGTTTGTGAAAGGAATCACTTTTTTTTTGTGGATCATGTTTAGTGGTCTGATGTTATACTTTTTTAGGTAAAGGTAGGGAAATGAGTACGACTAGGGCTTTTGGTACAATACCGTGGTTTTGGAATGCATGGAATCGCTATTAGTTAAATTTATTTTTCAAAATCTTAGTCAACGTATCTATTGCATTACAAATGTCATATATCGACGGTTTTGTGACTCTCGTAAATCGAATTGACTAAAATAATATAACCACTTTAAATATAACGGTATAAAGTAGTTATCTCATTTTCGTTAATTCGATATACGAGGTTGAGTCGCAGAACCGTCGATATGCTTTGACATTGAAAAATATTTGTAATAAATAACGTCTCCATTGATTTTAGAATCACGACATGCTACCAGAAGTCCTAGCCCTAGTAGTTAGTATGCGGGTCACCTGATGGGAAGTAATCACCGATGATGCACACATGGGAACCAATGAGTCCTCAAGACTTTTAGCGTCCTCAAGAATGATGATTTTCTGAGGTATACTCTTTTATCTGTATCAGTGGTGACCAGTTATCTCCGCAGCCACCATGAAATTATTTTGAATATCGCAAAATTATGCCTACACGCGTAGTTAAATGAATTACGATATCAAATGACGTAATATTTTATTTTTAAATGTAATACTAACGTAAAATTATACTTTGTCATTTTAAAGAAAATGTTATTTAAATCAGAAAAAAGCTGAAAAAAATGATGCAATTAAATTTCCACGTGATCCAGTTACTATTTGAAAATACTTTCAAGACTTAAAACGTATCGTTATCATTATGTTACTAACAACTCCCACAGCACAACGAAAAAGCAATAAATAATTATCCAACCTCTAATTCAATATAAACCAAATTGCCCCGGGACCAACAAACGAACCGACGCACGTAATTCCGACAACGAAATCCCAAATGGGTATTCAAAGCAATTTAGATATAGGGAGTTCTACGGAGATACATAGTTGTCTTTTACGAGGCAGAAAATCGTGTCATTAGCCTGCCTCCTAAGCCCTTCCGGAACTGCTCCGTGATAAGGGTCCTTTAGCTTAATGACATTTATATTCGGTATGTACGTTTCCTGTGAGAACGTGTGAGATTTGAAAATGTATAGACGACTAATAATCTTAGCGATAAAGTTGTTGTTGACGTAATGTTGCCAAACGCGAGTTCATACATTTGATACTCGCACTAATCACCTAATTTATGAACTCGCACTTGCACTATTCAAAGTGTAAGTTAGCTCTCAAAAGGTGCACGATGCAAGACTATTGAAACGCTGAGGATTTTTCTTTTTTAATTATACGATCGTTTAAATAGATGTGTGACAATATCGAGTGTTCTTTTAAATCCATTAAATTCGATCCATCATATTAGAATCTAGAATCCATCTCCATCTAGAATCCATCCATCCATCTAGAATCCATTATACTAGAAAACATTAGGGTTTGACCTTATCAAAACGCGCTGTCTCATGATACGACTATGTATGCATCGAAATATCCAAACGTCATTACTTTCGCATTTGTAATATTAGTAGATTTTTTAAAATAACGGATTAAAGTTTTTGTAATTATATTATTTTGACCATTTCAACACACAAACACGTAATTTAACATTTTATGCAATTTATAATGTAACTTTATACTGACTGAATAGATATACAAAATTAAACTACATAACTGTAATTCGTCACATTCTTGTGATACCATTTTTTGTTATTTCTTTGGGTGATTTTAATAACCTTACCTAAGCAAAGCAAAAAGGACAGTTTTAATGCAATTCTAATGAGGTTTCGTCACCTGTACAGTCACTAGTACGGCTAGTACATATCGTACGCGTAGCTCTTAATCTTTGTCGCAAAGTGCAATCATTCCTCCATCCAGATTCTTCGGATCTCTCGCAATATCCCTAAATAGTATCTGCGTTGCTAGTATTGAAAACAATCCAAACTTTACAAAATGGCGCCAGCAATGCCTTTACGCAAACTCATGGTACAAAGTTACAAAATTCAAATTCAATTCGGTCAATATCAAAAGAACCGGAACAGTGGTCAAACCGGGAACTCAAACTTTGTTCCTCTACATCGTTTACCAATTCATAACAAAAGTTAAGTTGTGGTTTGGAAAATTCTGATCGCTCCTTTTTGCGGTGATCCGAAAAATTTAAGGAATATTTTAATATAAAGTTTCAACCACAAAACATTGTTATTTCAAAACCGCTGTTGGTCTCTCACTACGTTTCAAGGTTCACTGTTATTTTATATATTGGCAATAATATCTATGTATACCTGTAAAACAGAAGCGTTAGTAACTGACTGACGAACAATACGTTGAACCTAGAAACTTGAAATTTGAAGGAAATATTTCTTTTGTTGGTGAGTAAGGAGGAAGGAAGTTCAATCCCTTAAGGGGTGAAAAGCTGGTAAAGTTTGTATGAAGACATTTTAAGTAACGACTATAAACTAGTATTCGGAAGTAATATAAAGGGAAATGTCTAATAATTTTTAAACAATCATTTCTTAAAATGATGAACAAGGGTGGCAAAATTTGTACACAGAAAAATATTAAATTTCTTAATTTTTAAGAAAGTAAAAAGATAAACCTTTAATAAGAAATTACTTCGATGGAAGCAATATAAAAGAATTATACTAATCATCTACGCACACTACTTTGCAGGGAAAGCTAGTAAATAAGAAAAAAAAGTACTGAAAATGCGTAGTTTGTACCGGATAGTGATAAACAAATTGTGAGTAGTGATACTTAGACAACGAGGCAGTTTGCATTTTAGGGATAGACATATTATATTTATTACCTCGGAAAAATTCACAGTTTCCGGGAGATAGCGATAAAAGAATTGCAGGCACAAGAAATCCCTAGTCACAGCGAATGTTGATGAGGAAAGCAAATACATAATTACATTGTATACTAAGAATGGACGTAACATATTATATCTTTTTATCCCGGAAAACTATATAAAACTCGCTCTTACAGGATAGCTTAATGGAGTTGTAGGGAGAAGAAGTACCAGGCAACAATGAATATTGATGGGGCACGAAGACAGTTTGCAAATTGAGAATGGACATAACGCACGCTTAGTATTAAAGTGACTCAATTCTGAATTTGATATTTCCCAAAATTAAACCCTATGTCTTTTAATTAAGGTGATATTTTGGGACGTGTATTATTCAGAAATGGGTCACTTTAATACTAAGCGTGCGATAAGTTACTTTCCTGTTCCAACATATTTGCATGTTCGCTTGCTTTACGTTAACATACTTGGTTGCATGCTTGGTTCTATACCCCCTCCATACTTATAACGTTCTTGCATACTTTAAAAATTTAATTCACTTGCTTGCATGCTTGCCTATGTTTAGTTGAGTTTTCAATTTTGCTGCTAAGGCAGTCTTAAAGGTAAGGTAGTCTTGTTAATTTTATTGTAATGTTGAACGTGCTCTGGAGATAATCATTTTAATTTCATTTTAATTTGACGCAGAATACCTAACTCTCTTAGTCCACCGGGGTTTAGCACTAATGAGAAACCTCAAATACATTCGTGAATTGCTTCATAAAATATGTTTTTTATGAGAAGACTTAAAATTACACACATAAATTTCAAAAAACTTAGATTTAAACTTACCCTCTGAGGTAATAAACCGTCCAGCTCCCATAGCTAAACGACTTTAAAACTAACGAATAACGCGTAAAATACTAAAGTTTTCTTTATATTATGAACATTTTATGTTGAGTCGTAGAGTATTAATTACAGAAAGTGATTTGATTATCAAATGTCACGAAACATCAGAATAACGACACAACTTAATGCTAACAGCCAAAACTATGTTAACATATCTATTTCGGCAGATGATTAAGCACTGCCACATATCCGAGTCAGTGTTCTAACTTAAGTTGTACCTAATTTTGCCCTGCAATCAGTCATCCGCAATGTCTCCAAGACTCGAGACACCTTGTAACTGAATAATTAATGTCGGATTAAAATGACTGGCACGCTGCCCGCTGAGGGCGGCAGGTTTCTTCCAGAGCCTGGGATGAATATTGTTTGGTATTTTTAAACAGTATTTTGTCAAGCAAGCCGTTAACAATGCCGTAGTGGCCACTTACGAATGAATCATATCAAGGGTTTTTCTTTTACCCCTATATCCGTAGAATCTATTTTTACTGGAGGTAAAAAGTGATAAGGGTCAATAATCGGATATCCAGTTGTATTTCCTCATTTACGACACTAAGGGTCGTTTTAAACCGAACTCAAGTTTCAGTTCCATAGTATGTTAGGATCAAACTTGGGTTCGTTTTTAATTACGACCCAAAGTCTGTCAACGGGACATTAATAAAGTGTGTTCCATATAGGTTTCAAATATCTTAACTATCTAGTATCAAACACAGGGGCAAATTTATTTTTGTTTCAATTTTTGTACTAGGCACCTACGTAAGTGTAATGTTTTACAGACATTACAGTTAAAAATTACTGATTTAAAAGGGTTTTTAATTAAAGGTTTTTATGTGGATGGAACTTTATTATTGCATTGCTATAGCTATTGACGGCGACCAAAATTCTCTTGCAAAGTTTGCACATGAACAAGCAAATTGACAAACTAAAATAAGACCATATAAAAATAGCTTTCTAAATAGGTTGCTCAGCATTTCTATACTTTTTTGTATCTACATAAAATAAAGTAAATCGTTCTGTTCGTGTGTGAAAATAAGCACTTTATCAATGTAAGTGTGTTTCAATGACGAATTCCCTTCCCAAAATTGCGTTCCCTTTGCATGTGTTGAAATTGAATACCCTCATACATTTCTGACACATTTCTCGCTTCATCAAGACATCATCAATCTTTTCTTCGTGTGGGAGCTTCAGGCGTTCAACGTGAAATGAGCACGTGATATATCTAGTGTATTTGTGTTTTATGCATTACACTAGAGCACTAGTAACAGTATGTTTAGGAATTGTTATTGACAGATGCATGTTATCTCTAAAGAAGGTAAACTTTATTTAAAAGTTCTACATTTATTTGTTTTAAGCATAATTGCATCATGTGCTTCGCATTTCTGACATTGTTTCATTTGTGTTCAGTTGCGGTATGTACATCAGTTATGTTATGTGATATAGTGTCCAAATTTATTTACTATTATCACACACACAGTTCATTATATACAGTACATACTGATTCCGGTCCAGCTTATATACGAGTAAAAATAAGAAGGGTCTGATTGAAAATCAGCGCTGTAGTGGATACATCAATCCATTGCCATTTAATTTAAATTTAACTAACTACCTTTAAACACAAACTATAACTACTTAAATGATGACAAAAACTAATAACGAAGTATTACTGCTCGCATAGGCACCTATGGCATAAATCACCGTATATATTACTTTTAATATTTTAACACGGTTTGTTATTAAATGCACAGTCACCACGCGACTACTTTTTTAGTCATACATTTTCTTGCAACAACCACGAGCGTGATTCACAAAGCCCAATCTAAATACACATTGTCCTTGACATTTTTCTGTTATTTGCTTATTCCAAGGGAAAATCTCGAGGCCTAATGTTGATGAATAATCTAGTGAGTGTACAAATGAGCCATAGGCCCGTGATAGGCTCGTAGCATGCCACATTAGTCTTTAGGTTGTCCCTAAGAAATTTGAGGAGGCTGCGCAATAATGCTTTGTGGGGGCAACTTGCTTAAGAGAGTTTAAACATATTTTCTTTACTTTGACTTTTAAAGGTGGCGTTTTAGGGTGAGGTTATTTATACAATTTCAATGGATTAGTATGCTTAATAACTTTGAATAGGAAACTAGCTAAACCTTAGAGAAACATAACAAAATGGTTACTATGGTTGGTTATAGCAATCATCATAAACCTTTATAAACTAACTCAGTATTGCTGCGCGGGTTTTTTATTTCTCTTGTTGTTTTGTCAAATGCATATCACAAATTTACTGTGTAGAGGTTTGAGAACCTTCGTACGCTAGTTCGACTAAACTTTTTTACTCATTAGTAGCAGATAAACAGACAAAGTCTTTCATTTGGGTAAGGGTCCGTAAAATAAAATTTATATGGATAATTATAATAAGATCTTATTTCTGTCATTTTAAATTTGTCCCTTTTATTTTATCGCGGTGATGTTCAAAAGATAATTGGATGAAACATGTTCATATAATTCGTCTTTAAGACCAGGAAACAGAGATTGTACCTACTCAAAGGAGAAAATGTATTGTACATTTTTACAAAAACCGCATCATTAGCATGGGCTCATAAACATCCCTTGGGGCATCATGTGCTGCGAATTCAAGGCTCTTCCTCCGGAAACCGACCCCGTAGGATAAATAAGTATATTTGCATACTCAGACACATAACTTATTCATACTTTGATAACAACAAACTGATCCGAAAAGATTTTACGGGACAAAGTATGCTCCGCAACTGGGCCCGAACTCTAACTAATCATCCCTTTCATGTATTGACAACAAAAAATTTTGCCGTGATGATATGAATAATGATATGTCGTTGCGTAGAGGCTTACATTTGCTAAAGAGTTATGGGAAGGGCTCTGATATATGGCAGATGAAAAATGTGCTAGTGTATCACGCAACAAATCATGAAACCTGAAGGTCCGGGAAACAAGCGCCCGGGCTTCATTAGGGTAGGTACATTTGACAAATTTAAAAATAAAAAATGTGTAGCTATCATTTGGGTAAGCTTTTTCCGGCGCTGTACATAAATAAACAAATATTTATAAAATGTAAACGGATTTCTAAACCTCGGGTTTCTGTATTTTATGTAGAGTCTATAACACTTTTTTTGATACGAATGCCGACTAAATGACTTACCAAAGTTGATAACTAATTAAATCGTAGCTGACCACTTTAACAAATTCAATAAGAACTTAGTACTGTTGACATCATTGACCAACAGAGCGCGTGCGAGTTCATTGCAGAGTTTTAGTATTCGCTCGCTTAGAAGTACTTGACGACCTATATGGCACAGTGGCACATGTATTGTGTCTGCTTACTGTGCAAGAGGTCCCAAAGAGGGTTCAAATCCTGGTATATTTGTGTGACGAAAACGAATGTTTGTACCTGAGTCATGGATGGTATTTGTATTTAAGTATATATATATATATAAGTATGTTTATCCGTTGTCTAGTATCCATAACACAAGATTTGCTTAGTTTGGGACTAGGTCAATTGGTGTAAATTGTCCCAAGATATTATTATGATATTATTATTATTACTTATTTACAAAATCGCTATTCCCGTCGATTGCGTTAAATAATATCGCTGTGACTCGATGGTTTCATAATTTAATACTCACACAAGTTTTCGTAGATTAACCGCTTTCATATTTTTTATGAGTAGGTATCTTAAGGTAACAAATATAAATACATTTTTAATTTTATTATTTTTCTTTCAACCAGCCAGTCCGTAATAGATTGACTGCAGACGGTATTAAGACTCACCTACACAGGCTTGCAGGTTTACTGGCCACAATAATCCTTGGCTCAGTAGAATCAGTTGGCAAAGCTCGTTCGGTTGTGCGTGGGAGGCTTTATGATACGATGGCTTCAAACTATACCGCTTTTCACAAGCGTCTTTAAATCTTAAATTTTAGTGCTTCATGTGTAATCATTTCATTAGTAATATTCTATGAGCGAAAATAATTAGCATAAAATGTTACTTTAGTTTTCTTTTTAATTTCGACTTTGTGTCGTTCCTATTAGTTTTTATAAAGTTGGCAGTAAGTTTAATTTTTTTTGTTGTTTAACGAGACGCGCCGAGTTATTAAAGAAAGTGTAGCAAAATCTGAATAGCTGTGATGCAAATAATTTATTTTTCAGAAAATAAAAAGTTATTAGGTCTCAAATTTTTACATTAAAGTTAATGTATAGCATACTTTTATTTTTCTTGGACGTTCATTACATTACGATGGTTGCTCTTCTCTGAACTTTCCCTAGCATATCAAGGTCTTTCTTGAAGTATATGTGTGTATTGTAGTAGTATATTAGTTAGAAAGAAACGAGACGCATTAAGTTACAAAGCGAGTTACGACCTTTGGTGTGTCGTAAAGATTTGTCTTTGTGCACGTTGCTGGTTGGACTACGAATTTGATGTGTATAAAAAACGCATTTATTTCACACACAACATCCATATAATTGTTAGGTATAAATATTTAAATAACTAAGTTAGTACATGCACTAAGATGCAGGCTAGTCCAGTGCTTGAAGAAGCGACCGTCCAGACTGTTGGCAACCCTTTCGGGGTGCTGTTGCTGCTGGCCCGCACCCTGCAGAGCATCGCGGCGGTTCTCTTCCTGAGGACGGCGTGGCCGTCAACGCGCGCATCCGCGTACATAAACCTACCTACGAGTACTATAAATATCATAGTGAATTGAAACACCTGATTGGTGAAATTACCCGCTCAATATGCACATGATAGCTTTATCTCAAGCGATAATGGTGTTGATAAAATGGCGCAAAGGTTTCATATTCCTCTTTTTTCTCTCTATCTGCGCGTGCAGCGCGCGTTGATTAAACTTTTCCAAAATATGTGCTAAATCTAATTATCATTTTTTTTGTTAATAAAGGGAAAAGTACTCGATGTATATAATTTTTTGGAGGGTATGTAGCTTACAAGTATATACCTTAAAAATCACAAAAGTTTAAGACTACATGACCATTTTCTAAACCATTTCTCTAGTGCAAAATTTTGAAAGGAAAATGAATTCGATTCTATATGCTGTTCACAACCCGACATCCCCGACAAAAAAAAGGTACGGATACAAAGTATAGTTCAACTTACAGGAAATGCTTCGGTAAAAAAGTTGCTCAATCGACCCTACCAATTCTCCGACCCCTCATTAAATGCAACGCAGGTACCCTTCCTACGCAATATGTAAATCGGCTTGCCCGAATCTTCAGCCTGAACGTAAGGCTGTACGCTCGTTTGTCACCGCGTCACTTCGACCGTGTGTCACAAGTGTCAGAAACGTCAGAATAGTCAGAATTAAGGGGAGACGTGACCGACACAGCCCCTAGAGAAAATGACGTCATTAAGAGAAAGCGGGGGATAAAAGTAATGAAGCTTTTTGTCCCCGCCATTCATAGGTTTTTCGAGGGCCTGTAGTGTTCATTCTTTTTTGATCACGTTTTTGTCCGAGGCGGATTATAATTAAGATTGGGCTTCTGTCGGAGGTATTTTAGAGAGTCTGCCTTGATAACGTGTTACGTTATAGGTTAGTTACATTAGCTATCAGAATCAGATATCAGATTCATTGTTTGTGCTATACAGCTGGTGAAATTACTGGCACAGGAGGTATTAGATCTTAACGCTCTGAGTCTTGGATGTGATGTGTGTTTAAGTATCTATATTATAAGTCTGTAACCAAGTCTAGTACACATAGTATTATTTTTTCTTAGTTTAAGACTAAGGGTCAAATGTCTGAAAATATTAATAATGTTTAGCCTCCTTCAGTAGTTAATTACGGTTATTTACGTAATTATTTTGTTTTGTTAATAATATATTTAGATAATATTATATATATTTAGGTAATATTATTTAGATCCTTGTTTCAGTATTATATTAATATCGTTGATGGATTATCTCTCAAAATCATAATATTGACGAAACAGGAACTACAAAGGGAACTTACGTGTCGACGATTTTCTTATTTATTTGATTGTGCTACAAGAAGCTAAAATTAGCATCTTAACCAACTTAAGACATCATTAGATTATCAATTCATTTGGTTTTTGTCACTTAAACAATTTGTACACATAATAATTGTGACTATCCTCTACCTACACTCAATTTAACAGTTAGTGCAAACCCAGCTCGAAAAAGCGCTCCCCATACAAACGACGATAACGTTTTCCACCCTCTAAACCTTAACCTATGGCAATGAATTCTTGGTATATCGTCATTATGCTTTGGAACTAGGTTTGTATGTTAAGATTTTTTAAATTTTCTTTACAGATTTGACAATATTTGGAGGTTAGGAGTTTCATACAAAACAACAAAGCGTCAATATTTTTGAAACTATTAAGAATATTTCAAAAATCAAAACATATAAACCTAGTTCTAGAGCGTTATAACAACATACATAAAAATCATGACTATAGGTTAAGGTTTAGTGGGTGGAAAACGTTATCGCCGTTTGTATGAAGAGCGCTGGGTCCTGACGCCTCTTAAAGCGGTCCAAAAAATACTCTAAAAACCTTCCTATCGAACTAAACAAAACTGTTTTTCGATTCCAGCAAATTTGATACAAAAAGACGTTTTGCCCGGAATTCATTTTTGGCGGTACCTTTATAAATATTGCAGTTTAAATATAACCCTGACCATGAGAAGCGAGACTTTAATATCCGGAGCCTAAACAAATAGTTTTCGTGATAGAAATTCTTATATTTTCTCGAAATTTAGACCTCGACCCTCGGCCAGCAGAGCCTTAAGTATAATAAGAAGTGTTTCTGAAATCTGGGTAAGAAAAGGTTTCCTCCATTATTTCAGGACTAAGAATTTACTTCCGAAAAATCAAATTGGATTGAAATCAATAAATATGGAAACTTGGATTTGAATTATTACACTATTAATAGGACACGGTCAGAAGACTTAAACAGAAGTAAATTAACAGTAATATCTAACACTTCAAAAGACATGCCTCACTCTATATGACAATGATAGTAATCAATCATGACTTATTTTTTACTTTTTAGTTTTTTCCGTAGTCGGGTAACAGTTTTTAAACTTTTATTTTATTTGCTTCTCCATTTGTTTCTTAATCGTATCAAATTACCCCAAACTGTGATTTTGTACCCCTCCAAATCAATTCACATCGTATTTAGGTACGGTCAGTGTCAGAAGTAGCTGAACATATATTACTCCAACGACGCAGCTGTACGTGTCCCGGCTGCATTACTCTACGAAGGTTGAGGAGATCGTAGAGTATTTACGAGTGAAGTCCAGTTTTACCCTGAGAGTCGAGCGGTTGGAGTCCCGCCACAACGTCAATTTTACGTCCTCTGTGGTGCGGGTGCCGACCAATCATCTGCCGACCTTCATGAAGCAGGAATTCTGGCCGAAGGGAGTCGCTTTTCGTCCTTTTCGCGGACCGTTGCTGGACACCCCGAAACTAGGTCACACGTCGCCGAAGTAACGTGCTAATTTTAATGTTTTTGTTTTATAAATATATATGTTAGTCTTTAAGGTATTTTATATGGGTCTATGCAACCTGAAATAAATGGTTTCTATTCTATTCTATTAAGTACTACCTTGTCGTTGAGAGTAATGTGACGAATTTCAGAAACTCTCATTTCATACTTTACTACCACAAGGTTCTAAGTGTTAAGCTACATCTGAGGCTGACTGTACCTACTAATGTACTTATCTACTACAAAATAATCTTTTCACTTTCTAAAGCATTAAAGCAAAGGATTACCTACTTGAAGTTCAAACAAATAAATTCCAAGTCCCCGTTTAATATTCAAGACGCTTACTTCTAAACACGTGTAAGCCTTGTCTGGTCAAGGCACTGCTTGTGGAATTATAGCTACCCACCACATTTTGCAGTGCGGTTAGCATACTTTGCGAACTTCAAGAATTTCCAATAATGCAAGTTCTCTTGAATTTCCAGGCGAATACTTTTAGCTTCATGAATATCCAATAACTATTAAGTGATTTGCTGTAAATAATTTAGTAACTTAGAAAGTAGTAGACATATTTTTTAGATTACATTATAAGTATTATAACTATTGAACTTAGGGATTAAATAGGCACGATTAGGCAATGGTTTGAGTGGGAGGACTTTACACCATTTATGAGTTCAGATGCCCTAGTATGACTGACTTAAACTGTACATAGCTTATTCCTCAGTGCATTCCTGTACTGTGAGAGTTATAACTTTAGTAACAGGCTTAGCACAGGTACAATTAGCATGTAATGTCATAAAATATCTAAATGACAGTGAAAACCGTATTAAAAACCATTGTATGGTTCCGAAGGAGTAAGTGCCCGAAGATATGAGGGCAGACTGGAACGGATAGTGAGTTTGTTTTATGCTATGTAAAGATAACCATCGTTGTTCATCTGAAGCTCGAACCCTTGATGTTCACAGAAACAATATCTAGTATCAGAATAATAAGGCTAGAACAAATCTAACTTCTCCTTGACCAATAAAATACTTACTAACCCCCACGCGTCGTAAGTTTGCAAGTTTCTGATATATTACGAGGCTTCGATAAATCATCATTGGGTCTTCTATAGGGAACGTTTTGAGGAAACATGATCTTCGTGTTTCAAGACAAAGGCTGGATAAATAAGAAGCTTTTAGATAGATTCCTAGGGTCATGTTTCTATTTAATTAAAGACAATTTGTCTATTAAGGTCACAAGTTTAAAATGATGTTGGTTTGTTATCTGTTAATCTATTTAATTTAAATTGAGTAGAGGCGCGAATTGAACCTTCGTAAGGCGAATGTTTTTGTTTCGTACCCTCCATGGTTCATCCCACCGAATCCAACTCAAACATGATTAAATTGTTATAAAACAAATTAGGCGTACACACGCCTCATACAGGATTTCCACCAAAAATTTAATATGCCCTACAAACATTTTTCTGGGGGTTATATGCAAACTTTCCAAAGTACGGAGTAAACACGACCCACCGAGTCAATAAATCATTGTTCAAAGGCCTAGGGACGGCATAAGCGCGGCTAAGTAATGTTGCCAGGATATAAGCAAGTTTAACAAAGGGGACGGGCAAATTTACCAACTGAGATAAGGCGAAAAGTTTGTGACGACATTCTGTCGTAAATATTTTCGCAGCTTGTTTATTCACATTGTAAAATGGTTTTTAAAACCATCCTTTATGCGGATGAGCGGTTCTGAGTTTAGCCGGTATTATCTGGAAATAAGGTTTGCTCTTCTCGGTCGCTTATGAAATGCTGTAAACTTGTGTTATGCAAGTTCTTCACCGGAGATTTTAAAACGGTATTTTATATCAAACAGAGCATCTGGCTGGGACTAATTTGTACGTCATGCTGTTACTCGATTCGTAACTCAGTGGGTATCTCTGTAACTAGCCCATTAGGAGAGAGACGCAATGAGCTTAGGTGTGTCGCATAGATTCGTGCTATGTGCACAGAGTTTTTTTAGTACCATTACCATAAGTTGCTAGAAAACTCATAATACAGGATAGCGAGTAACAGCATGACGCATGAGCATGAGCAGTAACTGTCGATACAGTATCTTTCGATCACAAGTATTAAACTTGTGACCTAAGGTACCGATATTCTACGGCAACAATTATAAAACGTTAGACGCTAACGCTTAGATTTCGGCAGGTAACTTAACATTGGATTCATACTAGTGATCCATAGACGTGACCGCAAGAGGCGCTGTTCATACAAATCGTTTACGTCGTCGCTAGTGAGTACGGTCATTGTAAACTCATAGTAAGGGTTATGAAGTATTTTAAAAGCATTTACAATGGAATATTAGACATTAGTCTTATTGTTTTGTTTCTTTACCTGATCACGATCAAAGGTTTTTTAGAAACAATAAACGAGACGACAGCCGTCTCCTTCAACAGACAAATTAAAGACGTGAATATCGCTTATCTTGTACCTATTCATGGAATACATTGGCAAAGAAAAATGTTTTTGTCAATTCAATCTCAGACCAACTCCACTTTAAGGTTTGGAAGATTGCACTAGCTTTTAAGATTACTATGCCATCCGAGGTCTTGCGGGTGTCAGTGTAGCAAACAGCTATTTCCATTCAAGAGTGAGCATCGTTAAGTATTAGAATAACGAGCATCTGGCGTGGTTTTATCATAGCCTGCAGCTGCAGCCGGCCACAACTTAGATAAGAACAGTGGGGTAGCGGACGAGACGAACAATTTACTCAATCACTGTTGGCTACAACACTGCACTCTTATCTCGCTACGTAACTCTCTGTGTCTCTCTCCTACTGAGCTAGTTAGAACGAGACTTACTGAGTTACGCAGCGAGTTAACGCGTGTAGAGAAGGTTCTTGCTAGATGCAGAGGTTATGCTTCTCTCTTCTCATTCGTTCTTATACAGCGTCTTAGCTAGTACCACTTTACTTTCTTTATTGTCTTATAACTTTCTATCGCGTTTATACTTCACTCGGGATTCAAATGTAATCTAGTTTTGTCCATCTTCTAGGTGGTAAAATCTCAGTTATTTAGTGAAATACTTATTTCATCTAGCTGTCATATTATCAACGATAACAATAACAAAAATACTATTTGTTGATTCACATGAGTATTTTTACTTATGTAAACAAAAATAAAAAATACACAAAGGAAAAGTTTATAGGGAAATTTTCCACCACCACCAAATACCAAAACTATACACGATCTACGCGCGATTCGCCTCTATAATCTACCCGGCACTAGTTTCGCGGAGTAGCAAGGTAATTTGTTTAAGTTTGTTAGTAATAACGTGTTTATTATATCGAAATTTTGTTATCCGAAAGTACGGTTTGATTTTTGGTTTAAATAGTTGTATTAATTTGATCACGTAAAAGTGGCCCAGCTGAAATTGTGCAGTTTGGCCCAGTCTATGTGGCGTGCCCTTCTTAAATATTCACTTTGCATACTTAGTACGGAGGTGTGCTGGCTTCAACTTTCGAGGTGTTTGGTTCTAGTTAAGATCTCGTGCAAGTTTTCTTAGAATGCACGTACGCTGAGCAAGTACTTTTCGGACGAATATTTTGTTGCTTTTTTCAAATGGAGCTTCAAAGTGAGTTGATAGTTTCGATTGGTTTGTTGGATCCAAAAGGAGGCGATTATATGACGTTCGCGAAGTAAGTACCTAGCTTGCGAAGTAGTAGAGTAACTCTGAACACTTGGAAATTCTTCGGCAGCTTTGCTTGGTGAAAGAAAATGACTAAAATTAATGGTTTACTATTCTAATATTAAATTAAAATAGATGAACAATCATATATTTGACTGTATCTTGTTTTATTCAATATTTATCCAGTTATTGCAATCAAAAACTGATATTGAAAACATTTATTTATTTTTTTCCCCATTTCTTCCCATGGGTGCCGTAAAAACCGGCTAAGGGGTTTTCTTCTCCTGAAGGTGGGCAGCAGCGCCTTCTGCTCGACACGTTAATACTGCGCTCGCCAACCCGCTTGCCAAGCGTGGTGAGGATGGCAAAACCCCCTATGGAGGAGGCCTATGTCCAACAGTGAACTTCTTGTGGCTGAGATGATGATGATGATTTATTTTTTTGGTAGGTTAAACAACATTGAACGATGTTATCAGCATTGTCGTCGTTACCATACATGTAAATGAATAATGTTATGTGAGTAAGTGTAGGAAATCCGTTGTTTCTGTTTAACCTTTCAGTAAATAGGCGCGACTTTATGTATGTATCATATTAGAAGGCACCGAGTGAATTCACCGTGAACGTCTGAAATATTTTTCCAGAGACGTCAAAGCATCTCGTCCTGCTCGATAGATTAAAAAGTTCTAGCCGCATAAAACCATATGGCAATTTGTCTCTGCTCAAACCATTCCAGTTTCCTCAGAAACTAGATGAGCAAAATGCACGAGGCGTCCACGAGTAACTTAATTACTTATAGCGATGGTTAAAAATCCATTAACCGAGAAAAGTTCTCTCACCAAATTTTTTAATAAGAAAGTTGAGCGCTGCGAAGTTTGTCGGCAGTGCAGTTGGCTCGATCATTTTCTACTCAGCTATGTTCTACGTATGCATTAATGCATAACTTACACATAATAATGTAAAATCGGATTTTAAATTTACAGCGTGAGTAATTATTGGTGCATTAATCAAGTTTCAATAATTGAACATTAGAATTATTGCATCGACCTGCTTTTAAGCTGAGGGTCAAAGATTTAAATCTGGGTGCCAGCGTAAAGTTTGATTGTGTGAAGTAGTAGTCATAGTTTTTGTCTTAGTGGAAAAAAAAACACTTCCTTAAATTCTACATTTCATCTTGTCAGCTCCCGAAGACTGGATAATAATTCGCTATACTGTTTAACATTACAAAGCCGTCAATTGTTAGGTATATTCTTAAACATGAATTACTGAATTGAACAAAACGAGAACTACAACCATAAATCCAATTTAAAGTAACTTTATGGAAATGTCAGACGAAATCACGGTGGGTTCGTGTGAAGTCGGATTCGAAGTAAATAGAAGTGAGTCAGCGTTTTTGGCGAGCCCCGACGGTCAAGGTTGCTATGTAATGCTGAGTTTAGGCAGTAGCCTCCGATTTTGTTTGATAAATGTGTTGATTGAACTGATGTGTATTGTTACTCGCTTCTGTCTTTGAGATAAAGCTATTGCACGCTTGTAATAATAGTTATATTTAAAGGAATACAATTCTAGTCCCCAATGCAGCCACAACACTTTCTTCAAATTGTTACGTTCTATCTGCAGAGATGCCTAAGAGCGCTGGATTATTTTTACAATTTTTTCTTTGCTAACTAAAGAATATAACATTAAAAATATTTTATTAAGAGGAAACACAACGGCCGTTTTTCCATACAAACGTCGTCCCCTGTTTCCTCTCTGGATAATGCCAGTAGAGCAATTTTTTTTTTCCAAAAAATCGATGGCCACATTATGCATGTCCCTATGTTTTCCTTTTTTTCATAAATTAATTATTTAAAGAGATATGAACAGTCAAAAACCTAAAAAATTGGCCCCATTTTCTGCTGCGTTCATACATTCAGAAAACATATTTTACTAGATTATATAAAAAAAGAAAAACATAGGAACACTGTCAAAGCCTTTCTTTAATTTTTAATGAAAAAAGTAGGTAAATCGGTTAAGTGTTGGAGTAGGAATCAGGGGTCCACGAATCGTTGATTTTGTGTACTTTAAATAGGTATTTTCAGTCCAAGCTGCGGCTGTCTCTATTGCGCTCTGCGGGGTTGTTCGGGCATTGTGCGACAGCAATAGATTTTACAAATACCTATTTTTCAATTCTTTAGACCTTGGTGTTTCCTCTTAATTTCATTTTCAAAGTAAGCCTTTTGTAATCGGTACGTTATTAACTGCTTTATCATTGAATTTGCATCTACATATAAATTAACAAAATAAAACTGTAATTGCGAGTGTGTTATGAATTTATACTAGCAAAATAACAGGGAAAGTTAGATAAAAGCTAACAAATCATGCCAAGAAAGAACTTAGCTTAAGTAATTAGTAATCAAATTCTGAAAGCATCGTAACTAAGGAAAATGTTCGCGGCGCCCAAAACTCTTTAAGCTAAAGTATAAGCCAGCCTTCTGGGTACTGTACCTCAAGGCACAAGTTTAGGTAACGTTTTATTTTCAAGATTAATTAGTCACTGTCTGGGTTGTTTCCCATTTTTTAGAAACGTAAAATATTGTAACAAAAGGCAAACAGCCGATTGAATACATCGGTCTTGTTCATACGGCACTAAATAAAGAGACACCCAGCGAGGAATGCTTCGGCCTCCGCGGGAATGCATAATAAATCTTCGCCTTGTTTTTCCGCAGTTAGGTTAGACGGCGTGGCATTTACTCCAGATAGTTTGTGTTTAACGTACTCGGTGCTTTTTGCTGATTAAGTTGCAAGTTAATGTAGATATTCGAAGAACCATACAACAAGTAGAATGTACAACGCAATCAAGACAGTAAATAAATACAAACATACATACATAGACTGCTAAAAACATAACCCTTCCTTTTGGCTTTGCCGTAGTCGGGAAAAATCCATAAGATTTGGATTTTTACGGATTTTATGACTTTGTTTGATTGTTGGTCTAATGAAGGCACTTCACTTCGCATTTCGTATTCATGTATTAGTGTGAACAAAAGAGATGCACTTTATCAAAAATTTAAAGCACCGTAAGAGCATTACTATTTATCATTAATTTTGTAATTACAACAGTAAAAAAACTACATGGCACGGCAGGTAGTAAATCTGTTGTTTATTAGTTCAATAAAAAAATACCATATTACTCTACGAAACTAAAATAATTAAATAAAAATAATTAAATGTCATATGCCCTATGAATAAGGAAATGCCTAACTTTTTGAAAACTTCATAATATAGAGATGCTAGAAAGAAAAATAAAAATTTTGAATACTCGACAAAAAGACAGAGATATTTTTTAGAAATATGCGAACACAACGCAAATCATGCAACGTCATTGAATGAAAATCCTATAACATTAAGCACGCCTTAGAGCCTCGACTGAATTCTGTAATAGACGTTTATTAACACCCTCTGTATTTATTTCCCACGGGCGATATCATGGGGTAATCTGTAAATTTAGTCGCTACGGCAAATCAAGGAACTAAGTTTTATAAAATCACCGCTTTGATTCTAAATTGAGTAGGTACCTATGCCTACTATAAAGATAAGTTCAAACAGCTATTTATACATTTTTCAAAGAAGATAACGCAAAGTATGGTAGCTTTATGTCTTTGTACAACATAATAAGTCACTCGAATTATCTCACTTCTCAGAATTAAGTTAACTGGTATAAAGTTGTTTTCAGACAACGCTATCTTTGCACGTTTTGACTACGCACCAACATAAACAACTTTCACTCTAATACAGAGACAAAACGAAATTATGTTATGAATAAGCCAGAATGTTGTAGTAATTCACGAAAACAATACAATATCAGCGGAATTACAAGAGAACACGTAAAGTGGGGTGACGGGGGGAGCACGAGCGTAAGGTCGCGACGACCGAAACATTCACGACCGTTAGATAAAGAAATCCTCGGCGACCCTGTTCTACTCATATGAGCGCAACATAACTAACTCCACAGAAGAGATCAAGCAAGTGCTGTGCAAGCGTTTATCGAAGACCAAACATCTATCATTCTCGAATTGCACCAACTAAAGATTAGTTCGAAAAATGCAGTTGCGTATCAATTTGTTGACGGATCTAATTATTCGTAGTATTCTAAGACTTTACTATATTTTCTGTATTAGGCGATATTAAACGGCACAGTAAAAACTTATAAGTGTGAGCATGATCCTACCACTGGTCTAAGTGATGTTGATAAAAAGAAGAAGATAAAGATAAAACTTTGCTTTAACCAGATATTTCAACTGAATGAAAAGCATCAGATGCTAATACTATGAGTAAACGAAAAAGTTTAAAAACAATAATCGCATACCCTGTGCATGGAACGCAGTATGCCAAGTCAGCTACCAAAAACAATAACCATTACATCAATCCCTGTAGAAAAAAATGCTGAGTTACTGCCTCTACAAAACTGTGACATAACTCTGTTTTCTTCAGGGGCCGTCTCACCCGCCTCATTTGAGACAGATATACACAAAATACGAATCTCTCGACATTACTTAGGCCGATGCTTCACACTAGCGAAAACAAAAGATAAGACAAGGCCACGAGAGCGGAAGAGTGACGCTTATTTCCGACCTCAACAATAAGACAGAATGAATCGACCTGTAAAAAGGTACATCGGTTCTCAGGACGTTCGGGTTGAAAAAGGGAATATGAAATGTGATGTGTGATGTTTCCGAGCTTAAGCGCATGGGTAAATATAAAAGGGTATTCCATTTCGAACGAATTCGTATCATTGTTTATGAAACGATGGGTGTTATGGTCACACATTTTCCGGCAGTGGGGTTATCGCCGATGCCTGGTGGGCTCCATTCGTAATATGAGTTCCGCACCAGACTCGTTTACCACTTTCTATAGATTAAATCAAAGTTCGACCTGTGTCTTTGACCGGAGTATCAATTTGTTGGAGGTATTATTCGTTACTTTTACATTAATTCATTGTATAGCTTATCTCAGCTATATCTACATGCATTCTGAGTGCCATCTACCTAATTGGTTTTCGAAACACTCAGATTGATTCACTCTATCCCTATTTGAGAATTTTCTAGATTCCGATTTAAATGTATTCAAGAGTTACTGTACACATGCACATTTGCGTACTCAAGAGTGAAACATGCAACTACGAGTACAATTAGATCTTTTACTGATCAAAGGGTAAACAGCTCAAAAACCCAACCGTTCCTCAAACAGAAGGCGCGGCGCAGTTCCAAATTTAAATTCTCCACAACAGGGAAATGTACTCGGGAGACAGCAAAGAAATCCGGCAGTTCTTTCGGTATCAATATTCATTCGTTCTTTTAATTTGTCTTTTTTTGCGTGCCATCGCATATTAAGCGACGCCGAGCAATTAGTGAGGAATGCTCGGGAATATCTCTCGTCCATTTCGTAGAATCGAGCAAAGGGGGGCGTATTATAAAAAATGGTAGATACTTTTTTTATTTACGAAAAGGTCATCGTGATTATGACGAACATTTAAGCAGGAAGATGGAACGGTTTCATTTGGCATTTAATAGAAACGTACTTTATTTCAGCTCCATTTAGGTTTAAAATACCTAGTGTTATTGTAATACATTTAAGAAACACGTCATAAGGCTTGTGTCTCGTTATTGCCTGATCAAGCAAAAGGCGTTTGACACTCTGTCACTTGGTAAACTGTGAAATATGGCATTTGATCCAATATAAACGTAGGAGACGGATATTGTGACGCGATAGGTACTTCATTGTTCACTACTGTAAGTAAGTGCTCACTCAGTTCGCTGGTTACAACGCACGGATGGGGTAAAGATTTGCCTCATACGTCTTTATGTTTGAAGGAAATGGATTCATATTTATTGTAAGATATGAACATACGTACTGGTATATGAACACAGCAAGGAAAAAACATATATAACCTTTGAGGTAAGAAGGACACGAACGCGTTGTACAATTGGGGAACGACTGGAAGTTCCTCTAAAAGTGGCTATTTTCTGCGGAAACGTTTGTTTTGCTATAGCCCAGGCAGGGTTCCATTCCTAAGCGATTGTAATACTGTTTTTTTTTAAGTATTCAATCAATTTACTAGTTACTAATACTCGTAGGAACGTATGTACTATACCTTGAATATGTCTGTGGTTAGTTTATTTAATGTGGTTTAAAGCCATTGCCTAATATTTAAATTAATAATTTTGACTTTGACTTTGACTTTAATAAAAATAAGTATCATAAAACAGGCAACTTCTACTGTTACCATTTTAACCATAGTTTTATCTTTACACATACTCGTAAATTCAGTTTATCTCACCGTTTAAGCTATATCGCACACCTCGATTTCCATCTTAGAATACATGTAATCTATAATCGTTTTCGTGCCAAGTGTATGCTTTAATCAAACGCAAAGCAGGCATTGTCATCTACTATTTTTATTTCTGACGAAATTATTACAGAAAATTTTTAATGTTGGCGTTCAGTTTTAGGCGATATTTAGGTGTCAGACGTGAGAGTTTTATCGTGTGTCACAATAATACACCCCGCAAAATAAAATGGTGCAAACGGTACGTTAGGCAGGTGAATCGCCCACTTCGTCCCGTAATGAATATGAATATTTGCAAATGAACGTGTGTCGCTCATTTTTGATTCGAATGTGGTTTCGGTGATTAACCCCTCATCATTATGCCATTATTGTGAAATGGCGAATGAAAACATTTTGTTTTTGGTCATTGTCGCTGTTAACACAATCGTACTAGGCATGCGGAACCGTCGACCTACTAATGAGTTTTAGCTAACTAACTAACAAACATGTCGAATACATTTCCGTTAACTTTTTTAACAAATCTGTCCTTAAGCTACTAGGCAAAGATGGTAGTATTAGAAAACGTTAACACATAGCGCCGCGCTTCTTGTCTCAAGAAAATTTTACAATTTGCCTATTACTACCAATTTTGTTGTGTTATTTTTATGTGTTACGAACGATAGTCATAGAGACATTATACTAACGCCCTCTTGTAGTTAACTAGGGAACAAAAAGCAGACCGATCCGCAGAGTGTCTTTGTAAATAGCCTGCATTGCGAAGATATCGTTTTTCGTATGAAATTGTGCATCTTTGTCAGGTGAAATAAGAAGATATTGACGACCGGATAGCCTAGTGGTTAGTGACCCTGACTATGAAGCTAGAGATTCCGGGTTCGATTCCCGGGAAGGGCAAATGTTTATATGATGAATATGTATATTTGTACGCGAGTCTTGGATGTTATTTGTATTTAAGTATGTATATCCGTTGTCTAGTACCCATAACACAAGGTTTACTTAGCTTGGGACTAGGTCAATTGGTGTGAATTGTCCTGAAATATTTATTTATTTATTTATTTCCATCAAGGGGGCTTTTTGACCAAGTTGACTATACCTACCACTTATTTGGCCTGCTGTACTTTCAGTCTTAACTTTTTTTACTTTTACTTACTTTACTCTTATAGTCTGGTCTTATTGAGTCTCAGAATTCAAACGTTTGATCAATTTTTGATGTACATTGAAACTGTTTCACAAGATACTATTTAAAAATATTACGCCAAATAAAATATTCATGGCCATTCAAGTGGAAAATTACACGTCGTTGGCAAACAGAACGATAGGCGCTTTAAAGAAAACCTACTTGCGTTTCTTACAATTCCTCTATAACTTATTTATGTTCATGTTATACCTACTCGTATACGAAAGAGACAATTTTTTATTCTCTTTGTTTAGGTAGGCTTAAAAATAAATATTAATGGAACAGTTTTCATTTTCATGACAACGGTTTCAGTTCTATTTCTTAGTAGAGCTGGCCATTATAACAATTAGCCAACGGCCGAATTAAAGATCTAATAGAAGTAACACTTAATCTTCTCCATCTCTTTTTTACTTGACATCTTGGAGGGGGATGAAATGACACGTTTACCAGTTATCTAGGGTTCCATATTAAATGGTTTTAAAATGGTTGCTCAGACAATTGTTGCACATTCTAACCAGTCCAATACCTACAGTTAACCAATTTGACGCATAGGCCGCTCTAGAACCTATTCAGAATAAATGTAATAATGACTTCTATATAAATGTCATATTATCTAAGCGATGACACATTGCGACGACGTTCTACGTGGCCTATGAATCAAATTGGTTGACTGTTCAAGATTTCTTGTTTGTTCAAGACAAGCGAAAACTTGTAAACTGGCAGATCCTCCGAGCATCAGCGTTCAAACCGATCACACATCCAGTTCGTAATTTATTTTATTTACACACATATCATAAGTGCTCAAGAACGCGTTCAAAAACCATAGAAAATGACCAGCATTATTACAACCAATGTTACTATAAGAATTTTCTTGTCTGTGGTAGTAGGTAAATCTGTTCTTTATTGGGTAGTATCTCTTAGTAGTCTGTGTTAATTGGCGATCACATTACCGATATCTCGTGACGTTATGAATTTAAATTTGGAACAGCTGTCAAAATTCCAGTTGGTCTCTATTCTAGTATCCATAGATATTAAAACAGTTATCGATACGAAACGTCAACTCAGTATGTTTTTTTAATTTAAACGCACGACATTTGATCTCGAGTGACATGACAATAGGGACTTCATTCGTTTGTCTATGAATTGTTTTAAACTTTCGCGACTTTCACACATATTTATAACATTATCGGGACTCTAGCGCGATAAAAATATATTGTTGATTTACCTCGACGTTAAACCTCAATATATTTATATCGCGCTAGAGTCCCGATAATGTTATAAATACGTTTATCTATGGTTAAAAAAAAAACGTTCGTCTTGGCGGATAGATCGAATGGCCGCCATGACTGTTTGTTGGTTTTTTGCTGTTACGGTTTTTTGCAGTTATGATATGTGTGTAGATAAAGTAATGTATGCAACTGTATATAATTAGGCCTTAAAACACTCGAGTGATCCTATTATAAAACTCGCTGACGCTCGTTTCATAAAACCACACTCGTGTTTTAAGGCCTCTCATTATATAGCAGTTGCATAATAGTATTTTATACACACATATTATAAGTGCTCAATAACGCGTTCAAAAACCATAGAAAATGACCAGCGTTATTACAACCAATGTTATTATAAGAATTTTCTTGTCTGTGGTAGTAGGTAAATCTGTTCTTTATTGGTCATCATATTACCGATATCTCTGACGTTATGAATTTATTTGGAACAGCTGTCAAAATTCAAGTTGGTCTCTATTCTAGTATCCATAGATATTAAAACAGTTATCGATACGAAACGTCAACTAAGTACGTTTTTTTTAATTTAAACGCACGACATTTGATCTCGAGTGACATGACAATAGGGACTTCATTCGTTTGTCTATGATATAATAAAAAAAACGTTCGTCTTGACGGATAGATCGAATAGCCGCCATTAATTGTTGTCCGTCCGTTTGTTAGTTTTTTGCAGTTATGATATGAGTGTAGATAAAGTAATCTATGCAACTGTACATAATTAGGCTTTAAAACACGAGTGTGATCCTATTATAAAACTCGATGACGCTCGTTTCATAAAACCACACTCGTGTTTTAAGCATTATATAGCAGTTGCATAAAATACTATTATACTTACATCTTGGAGCGGGATGAAGTTACACGTTTACCAGTTATTTAGGGTTCTATATTAAATGGTTTTAAAAAGGTTGCCTAGACTATTGTTTCGTCTTTGTAACCAGTGCTATATGTACAACATGCATTAGCGACAAACGAAAACTTGTAAACTGGCAGATCCTCCGAGAGCGACTCGACAGTCGCTACAGCGTTCAAACCGGTCACACGTCCAGTCCGCAATTTATTTTATTTTACGAGACTCGCGATAAGTGCCCCGAGACGTGACGGCACTGACTGATGTTCGGCCCTTCAACTACAAATAACTACCGGATATCAGGGTAACAACCCTGCTTGTACTATCAAAGGCACTAAATGAAGATAGTCCCTCAAATTCGGTTAAGGCTGATACTTGAAATCAACTGCTGTTTTAAAGGGATTACAGCAATTAGGAGCTTTATTAGAAACGTTAATAAGTATGTATTTTGAATTCGGTTTATTTATTTTTGTGTCTCGTTAAATTTATAACTGCTTTTGACAATCACAACAATAATGCCCTGGCTATACGGAGCGAGTGACATCACATCATTCGAGTTACTACGTAATACATTGACTTGTGCATCTGTCATTGTCTGGTTAGAGACCATGAGAACCCCGCAATGTAATGTTACTTAGTAAAGCATAAATAATTAAGACTGCTATTAAATTGTTGACCAAACCTTACCGTTCCGCGGCGGTTGCAATTAGTGCAGATTTTGAGTTCAGTCCTAGCCCACTTGGTTATAAATATGCACATAAACGTATATCTTTTCGCTTAACTGTTTTATTTATTAAATAAGTATGATTGTGGTGGTGAAAGAAAATTCTAATAAAATATTAAGCTGCGCCAAACAATGCCAAAATTCGATTTCGAATTCAAATATTTGGGTCCGAGAGAAAAACAACAGCCGGTGACGATGGCTCACTAAAAATCAATAAGTCCACACGGACAGTCGCTGCTAAAAGTGAGTGAATAAGCAAACAATTGCCTATCGGAAATGTACAGTCAGCCAATATGAATTCTGGGTCACTTACCTTTTCACAACAAATGTCATACTGACTTTCACAGTAGAAGTTAAATGTAATAATAACAAGGATTACTCATTGTCACAAGATTCTACAGTGGACTAAAATTCAGATTGGTTGACTGCATGCGTGAGACAAGCAATAAATGGGAACCAATTACCTTACTAATTCACTATATTATTAGATATATGTATATTAGTAAGTAGTAGTATACATATTATTAGTAGGTATGTCATATTACATTTAGTTTAAACTAAATATATTATATTTTTTTACATAAGTAACGCACAAAGATTTGCTGCCAATGAGGCGTTTTGGAGGCTGTTTCTTTACTCACCTGGTACTCATGTTTGTATATTGTAGAACAAGATTATAAAATAGATACAGCAGGATGAATTCAAATACTTCGCTCTCTTTATTGACGATAACATCAATCAGTGTCAAAAAGTTGACAGTTGTTTCTAATTAAAAGAAAATCGAAATCAAAAAAGAATAGCGCACTGTAACCATCCTTAACTAAAATATTTCCACCATTTAGTGAATGTTATTATTAGTCATTATTGTCAAAGCTAACAAAGCCCTTTTGGTGCCGGGTATAAACAAAAACAGAAGTAACAATACATTTTCAAATCCTTAGGCATTTTTCCGATGGGATATCGGGATCCCAAGACTGCTGTGTGATCTTTGAAGTCTGGAAAGAGGGTCTTGATTTAACACTCCCGTGGGAACCTCGGGATGAGACGGGACCGAGATAAGTAATATGTACTATCACATTTTTATAACGCTTTCGATCCTGGTGTTCAAGTAAGTAAAACTTGTCTAGGCTCTAGTATATTTGGTGACCGGATAGCCTAGTGATCGTGACAGCGAAGCTAAAGGTTGTGGATTCGATTCCCACAAGAGGAAAATGGTTTTACCTGAGTTGTGGCTGTACAACATACACAAACTAGTGACTGTACTGTACCTACAGTCAGCCTCAGAAGTAGCTAAACACTTAAGAACCTTGTCGTAGTAATGTATGAAATGTGAGTTGATCGAACGTTGACAGGGTACAAAAATGACCTTACTTATAAAGGTCATAACATCTAATAATACTGACACAGAAACAATACGCTAAAATAAAGTAGCCAATAATATCAGGAATCATTTAACCTTTTGATGGTCCCCAGTTCGTGATTCATGACAGCACTGTTGTGTTCTGGTGTGGAGAGCAAGACAGCCGATGAAATTACTAGCACACCATTTTAGCCCTCTGGATTCGCAACGCAACTGCAAACTCTTTGGTGTTGAGGGAGTCAATGTGGAGATGACTTACCATCACCTGATGACCTATTTACTCGTTTACTTTCCTATTTAAAAATAATCAAGCACCGTTTAATATTGTCAATTTTGTGTAACTTTTGGTTAATAATGGAATTAAGTTCCTCCGGCATCCTACCCTAAAAATGTATTTATTGATTGATTGATTTTTTTTATTATTGATTATTATTAATAATAGTTCGTTTGCATCTTAATTAAACACTATAATTTACTGGTAACTTTAAAGCATGTTAAGTAGTTACATATATCAAATTTAGGACTGCCACAATCCAAGCCCATTGGGCTTTAAGGAATTGCAATTATTGGAGCAATTATAAAAATGTGTAAGCCAGCAATCCCGCTGTAGATAGATAAGCATTTTATATAAAACGTTCCGTTCATGATGTGGTTTTCGACGAGAAAGAACCCTCGGGAAATGGCCGAATTAAATCTACACCCACCCGGTGCGAGTCTGTAAAGCTTTGAACTTATGGTCGGGCCATAACGTTGTATTAAAACCATTCGTATTACTAAGAAACTTAAACTTTAAGCAGGGGGGTTCCACTCCGCACTGTAGGTACGCTCGGCCGCCTTGCCTGCAGAGAAGGCAAATCCTAGTAGGTTGTCGTTGACTCGCTCTCGCTGAGTCAGTGTTATTGAAAACGATTGCAATGCAAACCTAACGTTTCGCCAGAGAGTTGCGGGGGGAAGACAGATGCGGGGCGCGCGTTTATTTAGATGCGTGCCGCCTGACGAATGCGTATGAAGTAATACGAACTTTTTGTAGGTGTTAATAGAGTTGGAATTCGTTTAATCGCTGTCGTAAAAGAGAAGTTTGTTTACGCTAGTACTAATATTTATTATGTCCTTAAAGTCTGTTCATCATAATCTTATTAAACAAACAAAATTCTAATCTGAAATTTTATTTCTGGACACCAAAACATTATTTATCGCCTAAATAAAGCAAATCCAAGCTTGAAATAGAAGAGGTGATTTATAACTTTTTGCTTTGTAATGTTTTGATCAAACAATAAACAATATTTTGATGGCAAAAACTGAGATTATAGGTTAGAATGTTGTTTACTGCTTAAGACAACAGAGGATGAATAAACTTTACTCGTTTTTTTCGTGGAACGATAACCACAGACTACAGTCTTTTTGACTCCACACAGCCGGGTTCTCCCGCGTGCTAGCTTAGAGTCGAAATCCTATAAGCGAGGGCCAATCCTCGGATAGAAACAAAACGTCGTGTACGACTGCAGATGAACTTACCAATCACAGTAGCGAACGCTGTACTACCACTACCACTGTTTTAGCAGCTTTTGTTAATAAAACTTAGATTAAAAGAGGTCGTAGTATTATTATGTTATGTGACACTAAATATTTCGCACACCTAGCAGGCTAATCAAAAAAACATGCAAAATATAACTATTTAAGTAATTAAGTTAAAAAGTTACAACTATTTCGATATAGCAGTGCGATTTGTCAATCTTGTTTCATTAATTTCGTATGTACACTCAACCAATTTGATTCATAAGCCACGCTAGATCGTTGTTGCAGTGTGTCATTGCTAAGTCATTATGACATTTATTTTAAAAAGGTACTACAGATGGCCTATGAATTAATTAAATTGGTTGACTGTACTTGGCTTTATAAAGGTAAGCTACAAAAGTGTAAAGCTTACTTTTGAGTCACTGTACTCATTTATTATTTGATTTATAAGCGTATTTAATAAAACACCACAACAATAACAAATACTCTTTATTGATTAACACACGCAACATGCTGACAAGAATATTTAAATAAACCTTTGTTTTCGTCCGCTTTTCTCCTGGCCCCAATATTACAGCCGTCATTATGTTTACGCACAATTTAAAACAGAGTGGCCGCAATGAATATCGCTCTTAAACTAAATGGAATTTGTTTCGATACTTATTTCGAATCAAATTATAATTATTTATACTACAAGTCTCACTCATCCATTAAATTCGTGAAGTGTGATGACAGTATAAAAGTAAACGTTAACCAAGCTTTATAAAAATTATAAAAATATGCATTTAGCGCATGCTATCACTTTGTTATCACCTTTAGTGTACGTATTTTATTTCCTTTTTTTGACATAACAAACGTCAACGTTTATTGTGACAAAAAATAATTCTTATCGTAGGTCTAGATAACGCAATGAGAGTTGAGGTTACGCACATCGCTGTATGTCACAAGTTGCGTTACTTAATAATAGATTGACAGTAATTTCTTTAATAGTATGTATTTGTGAAGACGAGTTGATTAAAAAACAAAATTTATACCTTTCCTGTTTCTTAAACTAAGAATAGATTAAAATAATAGATCATTAATGAGTAACTTAAAAAATCTTTATTTTGTATGCCTTTTTTGAAACAAATGATGATTATAGTGAAAGTTTCATAACAGCAAGAAATATTTGCACGATTCTTTAAGAAAGAAAATAGTCACCGAACTACCTAAAAACAATGCATTTTTTATAAAACTAAAATTACACTCGACAAGTGCATAAATAATTACTTTTATGTTAATTTGCAAACTTGGTCCCGAAATTGGTCCAAACAATTTTGGTGTGAGCGCGTTTTAAAGATGTTTTTGATAATTTTGATTTAGTGTCCTTATTCATGCTAAGAGCAATTGGAACGTCAGCTTCTGCCATTTTCTTAAACATACTTTGGAGTAGCATTTCTGAAGGATCGTCAATAACAACGGCACTTCCGTTTACAAGTGCCCTTAGAGCATTAAAATAATCATCCTGTGTGAAACCAAAAGTATCATCGAATTTATAAAAACCTAAAACCATTGTGTTGTTCAAGACCGATACAAAATTATTTACTTTCAAATTTGGGATCTCATCTGCAAACCACGTCCCGAATTGATGATCTACCATATTGATAGCCTCTAAAACCTTTGCGCAGCGTTCAGAGAAACTTTTTTTCATCCAAACCTTTTGTGTTTGCGTCAATTTAGCGATCAATTCGTGACATACCTCCAAAGGGTTTACTAATATTTCTTGAAACAGAACTCGTGAAATTTCGCTGGGCCCATCGAAGTCGCAGTAATTATTAATCCAAATAAATGGGACGTCAATATTTAATGCTATTTCGTTGGCTTCTGAAACGCCGCTTGCCCACAATGATATGCAATGTCGTTTAGTTGACTTATTAATGAGTGATAATAATTCAGTAGTAGTTCTATAAGCTTCAACCATGACAGCATCTTTAGCTTCATTATTAATTTCTTCTAAATTTCCAGCAAAGTCGAGAAGAAATCTTTTATTATTGAAGTTGAAAATTTCAGCACATTTTGATTTTAATTTGTTATCGATGTTTTTATGGTTTTCCTCCTTGGATTTGCATTTCCACGCAATATTATTCTTAAATTCTTCGTAAATGCTTTCTTGCACAACGATGCGTGTTATTGGAATCGGGTGATAGTCAGAATCAACAAAAGCGTCAACAGCTGAGTCTAAATCTGATCTTTCGGTAATGATTCCGGTAATTTGCGTCAGCGAATTATCAAGTAAATGTGGATATGAAATGACAGCTTCAAATGGTAAATTAACTCCAATCGAGAAGTTAAAGTTAAAGCCAACTTTATGACAAAGATGATGAAAGTGGTAGCAAATAACAGCAGTTTCTTTAGACGCAACCAACGTAAAGTTTTCTGTAAATAATAATTGAGATACACTTCCTAAAACAAGCAGTGGAGTGCTGTCTTGGACTAATGCAATATTCTTCAAAGGTATTGCTGCAGCATTTTCACTTATATGTTGTAAATATCGCACAATGAGATTGATGCTATTTTTAGTATCACGAATGGATATTTTTCGAATAAGAACTTCTAATTGGCAAAACAAATCAGTATCCTCTTCGATTTCAATTGCCAGTTCTTTTAGTTGCTCACGTATAATGGGTGTTGGCTTGCAATGGTATTTTAGCTCAGATTTCTTACTTGGGATTTCTTTAACATCACAATAAATTTTATTACCGAAGCTATCGAGCACATATTCCAAGTTTTCTGTATTCTTACTGCAATTGCCGCGAAATCCTGCTTTGTGCGTTTCCAAGTACTGTTCTGCTAATTTTGTATCAACGTTCATTTCGTCAAATTTATGACTTTTTAATACAGTAGACAAATCCACTTTATTCATATTGAATTGTTCCTTTGGTTCATTCAAATTATTGCCGCTTCGATAAGAAAACACTCAATCGCACGAAAATAAACTAACAATGTTTACAATCACACTTAATATTTTATCAGAGTTTATCTCTATTCTGACACTTAGTCTTGTTGCTACGTCTTCTTTGTTTATTTAACGCGATAAAGTCACTTCTGTTTAAATTAATAACTTCAATATTTAGCGTTGAACCATTAAAAACTCGCAGCGCGAGCGCAGAGCAGCTGCGGGACTGGCTCACGTATCACTAGTTGCTTTAGTCCCGATTGTCCCCCCTGCCCCGCGCCCCGCGCATGTATCGGATGCCATCGGTCGTGCCGCTTCGTTATCACAACATTCATTCATAGTATTATTGCTAATACTGTCTCCTTGCAAAAACAACACGCTATAGTTACAGATCGATTGTTCATAATTACGAGTATACCTACTTGTATTCTTTGTTATCTATACATATAATTAGTATTAAATTTAAAATGCTATATAATGAATGACAACACAAAGAAAAATCAGGGTAATGGCAGGATACGAACCTGCAACATCAGCATTCCGTGCCTTGCGTATTCCAGTTTCCGCCACATTACCGCTGCCATACCCTGCGAATTTTTCAATGTGTTTCAACACAAAGAAAAATTAGGGTAATGGTAATAAAAATAATAAATAAATAATTTCGATTACAATAATATAATTAGTAAATTTTTAAGTTCGGCTATATTGTGTTATTTTATTTCTAAAATTATGTGAGTTACTTAATTGCAATATTTTGTAGTTTTCAATGGTGCTAATGGTAAATTGTTTTAAACATTCGCGATTTTTTAGGTGTTTGTTATTTAACGTTTAAATTACTTAATCATTTTTGTCAACCTTAGTGTATATTATAATCTTTAATCAAACTTGACATAAACATATATTATGAAAATTTATATTTATATGTATGTGTAATTCTACTTATCCTAATACTACTTAATATTATAAATGCGAAAGTAATTATCAGATGTTTGTATAATTATTGAGTGTTAAGATGTTTGTTCCTCAGTCACGAACGTGCGACGAAACATATTTTATCTTTTTATTACTTTTAGAAGTCGCGGGTTAAAAGTCGTGAGGAATATATAAAACCAAAACAACATTACATTAAGTAGATTTTTTTTTAAATAACCAGATTACTCGGGTTTAATACAAGTTATTGCTCGACATGTTTCAACAATCTCACAGTTATCTCACATCCAATTAGGACAGAATAAGTATGTAGTATTTACATCTGAATTCTGTAGTACATTCTTAAATAATGTACAGAACGATCAACCCTCTCCCTAATGAGAGAATAAAATAAAATACCTTTACAATTAGGACTAAGCAAAAACCGTGTAACACACAACTCGATTATTCTTTCGGCGCCTCTTTAACTTCTTAAGTAATCCCAAAAGTTTTTTAAGTAGAAAACAATACTAAGTGGCAAGTTACTTTTGTGCGTTGCTCCTCCGTTCTCGTTATCCGCTCCCTTTTTCTTTAACAGTTAATGAACTTCAACATGTAGATACTTTGGTAAACTAGCTCGTGTGTTGAAATGTTGGTGTTTCTGCAAAAATAAAGACTGCAAGTGTAGAATATTATATTATCCACATGAACAAACTGGAACAAATTACCTTGCTACTCCGCAAAACCAGTGCTGCACCAAAACAGCTGCGCAGCGTCTGTGCGACATATATATTTTTAATGCAAAAAAGGTGGTTGGGTTTTTGTATTTCGTATCGCAGCTGTTTTGCACGTGCACAGCACTGGTTTCGCAGAATGGCGAAGTAATTTGTTTTAGCTTTTTGAATATTAAGAGGTCAAAATTAAAGACTGAGATTTATCAGTTTTGCAAATATCTTTCGTGCGGACGACAGTTAAGGGTCTATGGTTTAATATTATTTGCTTGCATGTTAGTGCCTGGTGTAGTTTTAGTCTTTACAAAGAAAACATAAACTGTGTATACTCAAGTCGTTGTATTTTGACTTAAATTATATTTTTTCAGATGAATGATCAAAAAAGGAGACGGAAAAAACGAAAAACAATAAAAATAATAATAAATATGTGGAAAAAAGTCACTCCGTGTCTCCGTGTAGAAATCGTTTTATTCTGGCAAGGCAGTGCGTAGAAAGTAATTAATTATACAGTGTAACTAAAAACGTTACTAAAGTTTAGCTATATGTGTCAACAATAGTAATATTACTAAGAAATCTTTAAGACAAACGCAGACTACTCTTAAAAACACTCATGATTACCGGCTTAACGTAACACAGGAATCACACTAGATTTATTTAAAACAGTACCCAAGGGCTCGATTTGATTAACTAGAGCTTTTTAAAAAAAATCGAGAGTAAATACGTTTTTAAAGGTATGAATTTATTGGTATATACATAATATTCAAAAACCATTACTTTGCAGAAGTCCATACTAAAAAAAGTTACCGTGCGCATTACATTGTACCTACTCTGCTAGTGCTTGGCTAAATACTAACCAGAAGAATGTTCATGCCATGTAACATTTTATTATACTGCCATAAAGGCAAATTAGACTGAATTTACGTTGCGGAGTCTTTTTAGATATTTTCCATACACTACATAACATTGTCTATTAATTGGTACTCGACACACGGCATCACATAAATTCTTCGGTCATGTCCCTCATACACACCCATCGCACACGTTCCTCGCTCGCATCCCCTGCACGCATGTCTTGCTTGTTCTGAACGTAAAAACCTCCAACCGCTAAGCTTATTTCCACCAGAGCTGTGCTGATCGAGGATTGAGAAGTGAAATAATCTTATTGACGGATTTTCCCTCGCACACGGCTTATGCGGCCTAATTCATTCTAATTTCTTATGAAGTCGTAACACGTGTTGTTTTCGCGTTAGCATACTGCTCTCAAAAGATTTACCGTACTCGAGTTTCTCAGAGCTAACTCTTGCAACTTTATGCATGCAAAATGGTTTTACACTGTAGGAAATATGGCCCTTGAGTGCGCCGCTTCAGTTAATTGCTGTCAAACTCGTCTCTAATGAGGATAACGAGCACAATTTAGTATTTAGCGACGGTATTAGAGAAAGTTTATGACGCGGCATGCCTGCGTCTACGTTTTGAATACTTAGAATAATGACGTGTAGTTTTGTTTGTCATTGTTTAAGCGAAATGTTTTGAGTTACGGGGGATTAATGAGAGCAAATAGGTCGTACACAGGTTTATGTGCATAAATGCGAGTATATCAATCAATGCAATCAATGCGGGTATGCAATCAATCTTTGGTATACCCGTAGCTTCACGATATGACTTCTTAAAAAAAAAAATGACGTCGTAATCCTAATAACCCACACTTGAAAGTATTAGTGTGGTATTAGTATTGTATGAGTTACAAAATACATTAGAGACATTCAGTTTGTTAATGTTTTCTTATCGTTGCATGTTTAGTAGTTCTAACTAACTATGAAACTAACGTAAGTAGGTACTTCTAAAAGAAGTGCTTTGAATGTTGTTACATAATATTCAAAGTATTGTATGTTTGTATGATGAATAATGAATGTTTGTACCCGAGTCTTGTATGTTTTTTTTTATAATATTTTTTATGTAACTTGTGTATGCCATGTACTATTGTGATAAATTGCACTGCAATCTGTTTTGAAAAGAGAGGAAAAAAAAATAAACTGCTGAGTTTCTTGCGGCGTTTCTTCTCAGTAGTATCTTCCATTTTCCGAAGCGCTAGTAGATTCAGACATGTAAAAGAGCCTATACGGCCTACTTGCAAAATAAATTTTTCATTTTCATTTTCATTTTCATTTTCATTTTTACATGTACATATTTAAGTATGTACATAGAATAAACTAAAATCGCTATTTTTCCTGTCTGAAAATTTTCTCCTGTTTTCATTGTTATTTAGAGATTTTTTAGGGAAGATTTTTGTATCCATTACATCCCGAATGTACCTGTGCGAAACCGAGGTGGGTAACTAGTTTATTTATATATATAATAAGTATGTATAGCTGTTGTTTAGTAACCATAGTACCTACAAGCTTTGCTTAGTTTGGGACTAGGTCAATTGATGTGAATTGTCTAGAGATATTTTATTTATTTATTTTATAAGTAGTAAAGTCACTGTAGTGTGTTTATGTACAATGTTTGTATGTATAACATTGCTGCGTTCAACGGTACGTAAGCGGTAAAGACGGAAACCGTACAAAAAGATTGAAGCGGTAAGATGTTATGTGACAGACTTACACATCATCATCATCATCATCATCAGCCTATATTCGTCCACTGCTGGATATAGGCCTCTCCCATGGCACGCCACTGAGCATGATCTTCGGCCACTCTCATTCAGCTCTTGCCAGCCGCCTTCCGAAGATCATCGCTCCACCGAGTCTGAGGACGTCCCACGCTACGTTTGCCGATCCGTGGTCTCCACGAGAACCCCAGACCCCAGAACCTCCTTTCTTACACCCCTGGACAAAATAACAACCCTGTGTATCCTCAAGCACTAAAAATGCAAGAATGTGAAAACTTTTGACAAGGTGAATGTCTAATTAAGTTATTTGTACCTAGTCTACAATGGAGTAAAATTAATGTTATAACTTCAGGGCAAAAACTGCTTTTAAAGTACCAGCAAGACTATTGTTTTTTATTTTTCCTTCCTTTTCATAGTAATTTCTCCATTTTTAAAGAGTAGGTAGCAAAATGAAAAAAAATATGGATACAAAATTTAAAACCCCTTTCTCCCTTTACTATATCATCGTAGCGTCTTCTAATTTAGTTTTACGTTTACCGAAGCGCTTATAAGTTGTGACTACCTTTTCAAAGGCTTTTAAATAAAGCTGATTAGACGAAGAAGTCAAAAGTCTACGAAAGCCATTTGAACTCTTGTGACATCAAAGTTATGTGCAGGTCTTATTGAGCCCTTCAACCGTTCTACCGCTCCTGTTATTTTATTTCATTTTTTAAGTTAACAAACGCAGTGTACTATTACAAAACGCAGTCTGCGAGTGTGCACGTCATTGAGGATACTGTTGGTTGACTTGATACCAGTTTATGACTGTTTTTAAGGTAATTTAGAGTTTTCTTTTAAAGTTTTTTGTACATTACTTGCTAGTTAGCATGTATGGGTTTTAATATTCAACTTTGCACTTCTTTTAAACACTACTTTACTTACTGTTTTAGTTTAAGCGATCAGCACATCGCCTCTTGTCATAAGTTTAAAGATCCACTGTTTACGCCTTAACGCCTGTGGTTGTTACCTTACTCTAACAGTCGGGTCATCTTGTCAATAAAATCTTATCCTCACAGCTTCTCCAAGCAGCAATAGTTAGGTAACTCTCGAGAATTGTTTGCTGGATTAAACGGAATACCTATTAGAGACACTTCATATTTCGATTAATGTATAGTCGACTAAGAAAGTGATTTACCATTTGTGAAACAATTTCCAAGAATTGAACGCTTCACTGAAATTGATTATCACTTTGACTTTGAAACGAAAATAGATTCTGAGATATTACAAAGTGTTATTGAACTTTGAACAGTCAGGTCTTGGTGGTCGTGACCAAAACCCTTTTACTTGCCCGTTTGGACCTTTGAATGACGTTCAAAAGATCTAAGTATAAAAATGAAACAAAACTTTAACAATTTTATCAATTGTTTTTGATCTGCTCACAGAAAAGTAGGGAATGATTTTGAAGCCTTTAAATACATTAAAAGCTTTTAACGTTTAGGGCACATAAGTACAGTCAATCAATTTGATTCATAGGCCACTGTAGAGCCTTGTCGCAATGTGTCATCGCTGGGATATCATGACATTTGTTGAGAAGTCATTATGACGTTTATTGTGAAGAGGTTCTACAGTGGCCTATGAACCAAATTCGTTGACTGTACATAACTACTGTAAAATTAAAATATTCTCATCGGTGCTAAATTCCTACGGCGAATCAATGTCAGCCACTTTTTATTCAAGTTCTCTTATCACTCTTAAAGCAGGTAGATAAAAGATAGATTCTAGTAAAGGAGAACAACGAGAATCGCTAGTAATCCTCTAAGTACATAAGTAAATCAGCGCACCAAAGCAAATCCGGTTGTCTTGTCATTCTATTTGAGTTAGTTCATTGTTCCGTGGAGTTTACATAGTAACCGAAACTTGTGTCTTAATTAGTAAGGGTTAACTAGCGAATGACACTTAACTTTGTGCCGAGCTAGCGGGCTCTGTTACTGTAAGTTCTAATATGTTTCTGCAAAGTTTTAATGTCACTGCATATACTTAAGTGGATGCGGAGGACGTGAAAAAGTATTGTTAGGTCTTTTGCTTTTAAACCATTTAGCCGTTGTTATACCTAAGGGTCTAGGACAAAACAACAAAACAAAACAGCAATGTTGTAAACACAATGCTGCGGACTAGCTCTCGCTGTCGTTAAAATCGATTTCGATTCGAATTGATCGATTTATTTCAAATCGATCGATTGTATGAAATGACGACTGTAGATCTATGAAATAGATCATGATCAATCTAGATAAATTACATCTTGAGTTCGGCTTTACAGGCCCTCAGGCTTTAAAGGAGCCCTCGTCGCGGTGACGGATTGACCTATTTCCCAAATATAGGTTTTTAAATTTTTTGCCAGCCTTACGTCTACAATGATTTCTGTAAAATGGGTAAAAAAAATGAGGCCCCCAAAGGACGTAGCCGGATAAGGGGAGCAAAATTGCTTTTGACTGTTTTTTTATATACATAGTTGCTAATAACTAACAGTACAGCTGTGCCAAGTTTTGTCAAAAAAACCAGCAGTTCTGCAGCAAAACTGTAGGTATTTATTAGAAATCTCAGGTAAAAAATATCTCTCTAAAATTAATCAACTTTTATAAAACTAAATATGTATCACAACTTCAAGAATTTTCAAGTAAATATATGTCATGTTAGTATTTTGTTTAGACGTAATAATGGGACTTTGTCGCATATACCTAAGACAAATTTAAGCAGGTAAGTAAAATAAGTAAAAATCAGCCATTTTATCAGAGCTTTCAAGTTAAAGCCACCTGTTCTATCTTAAGTTAATATTTTCATCATTTTTATATGAAAATCACTACAGTGCACCCGATGAAAGTATTCAAGTAAATCTTCGTCACTCTGTCATTGCTGTCGTAATAGAATAATTTAGTCTGTCACAAACATAGCAAACTTTCCCCAAGTTATGTCGCGTTTCACCCTCAACAAAGGATATTATAAAGTGTCGTCGACTTAAGAAGTGTCAGAAATAACTAATGATGCTAAGTATCGACAGGGAGACTCCCCTCGTACGGCCTTAAGTGACTTTTTCAACGCTGAGATAACGCACGGTTGTTCTTGCCCATTCAATTGGTTGGAATACGGTATTTGGGTCAAAAACTTCAATAAAAACGAAAGTCTCTCCTGAGGTTAAAACTTAACGACATAGATACTTACAATTATGGTTGTAGCCCAAAATAGGCCAAAACAACAGGCGAGGCGCCGTACACACACGTACGAGTATATTATTATGAGCTAAACTAAAAAAAACACACTAAACACAATTGTGATTTTGAGTAATTTGTCAAACATTAAAAATACTGCGTTTATGCAATTCTGCGTGTGACTTGGACATTATATAAATACGTCGGGTTCGGTCGCTTATTTTATGCCTTTTTCGAGTAATTTGGGGATGCCGAAGCTTTTTATTTTGTTCAAATTCAAATTGTTTAATACTTATAAACACTGCCATATAATTAAAAAAGTAACTTTCTTTCGGTCCGTCAGTTTGAAATTTTTGCGACAAAATCGCTGAACTTATTCTGATATAATTTACCAATGAGACAGTTTGCATATTTATGATGGAGTTGAACATTTTATTCTAGAAAAATGCATAGTTCCCACGGGTTGGCGATACATCAATTCTTATATGCAGTTGAAGTTCCGGGCATCAATATAAAAACCAGAAAATTATATTTGTCATAATATTTCGCGCCATGCATTCCTATGTAAATATAGTATATATAACACGAAATTCTTCATAGGATTCAGTTTTGTTTTAAAGGTTATTTAGTTACCTAATCACGAAAAATAAATAAAAGTATTTACTGTCATATAACATAGGCCCATAGAGATAAATACTTTAAATTTCGCCCGTTTAATAAAGTAAACTTTAGCTTCAGCCATATTGAAATACTCGTAGCTAACGTAGTGATGTCAGGAGGCTTCCATAAAGCTCTGCTGTTTTATCCCGCGCTAAAAATATAAAATTGATTGAACATGGCGACGGGATTTTCACGCTCTTTTCTAGCTCTGTTTTGTTTGCATGAAACTGTCTATCGTCAGATTAGTGGAATTATATGATATGATGGTTCATTCGTTTGTTTTTGTATTTGATTCATTGCAGCGAAGCGAAAAGAAACTTTTATTCGTTTGTGACTCTTGCAACATATTCGAGAAAAGTAGTTCAATAATCCTGCCGTCACTGACCTTCATTGCGCAAATAAAATGTTATAAAAATGCGAAGTTGTTGAAAATCCAATACCGAATTTGTTTCAGAAAATGATGAAACATAAATAAGAGAAAAAAAATTGTTCATGTGGTGGTTAAATTTTGTACTTATTACCACAACTTGTGCTGGACATAAATCTCCGCTCACAATGAAAGGCATGGACTGTAGTTGGGCCAAAATTCTTTTTAGTGCCTAAAAAAAATTTAAAATGTATAAGCACTTTTACAAAATTGTAGAAGTCTCGAAATATTTTCCTAGTAATATTACGTTAGTTCTCAACTGGGCCCCAATTTTTATTATGAATTTTCCCACCATCCTGGGTTTTTTATTACAGAAAATTCTCATTTGCTACCCAAATTACCACTGCGTTACCAGTCCCCATGACTCATCAAGAATAGTGTCCACTGCGTTACCAAACAATAGTTTTTTCCTTATTCTGACCCCAAATATTTTTATAACAGTCATCATTCGGGTATGCGTATGTCATTCCGAATTTAAAGATAACATATTATTTTAAGAATATCAGGATAAATAAAAAATATGCGTTAAAATGTACAAGGGACATTTTTATAGGCATCAAAAAGAATGTTGGCCCAGTTACCTTACGGGTCTAGTGCAACCTTAGGAGCTTCACACAAAAAATACTGAGTGTAAGCTTTCCCACGACGCTTTCTTAAATCAACAATTTCAATTTCAAAATTTTCACACAAAAATTTCGAAAACTTAGATTAGTTCGTTTTTTAGTTTAGTTTATTCAGTCAATATAAATTTACATTATATTAATTAGATTAGATTAGATTTGTAATAAAGTTATTAAGTAGATTTGTGTAATAAATATTTATGTTAGTCTTTAAGGTATTTATCTCTGGGCCTATGCAGCCTGAAATAAATGAATTCTATTCTATTCTATTATAAACTAAAAGTAATAAGAAGAAGAACTAGAACTTAGAAGTGCAAGCTTGGATTCGAACACACGACCCTTTGCTTGAAAAGCGGTTATTTTAACCACCACAGCTTTTTAATTGTCATGAGTGCCACATCTAAACTTACAACGTACTCATCCTAACCTTGGAAACCATTGTCATCAGCTGTCTTCAGTGTACAGGTTGGTGGTCGTGACTTTACAATAAAATTATAAAAAAGAATTGTTATTTTTCAGATGTCAGAAATTACAATAACATTTTGGATGCTTGCTGCAATTAAAACAAAAGCTTTACAGTTCATTTCGAGTTCAATCGAAACGCGATTCGCGAAGCGACAGAGCGTGAGTGAGATATGGGCCAGCGTTGATGCTCCAAACAGTGATTTGCGATACAATGGCGAGCGAACGTAATGCTGGTAAATAATAATACATTTTAACGTAAACATTAATTTTTTTAATATAAAATAGGAAGGAAAACAAGCAAGTGGGTCACCTGATGGTAAATGATCATATCGACCACATAGGCGGCGTCTATAGAGACACCCACAATACCAAAGAGATTGCAGATGCATTGCCAACCTAGAGGGCTAAGATGGAATACCTTTAGTGCCAGTAATTGCACCGGCTATTTTGCTCTCCACGCCGGAACACATCAGTGCAGCACTGCTGCTTAGCAGCAGGATTAACAAATAATCTGATTGACGTGCAATTTGGTTGAGTTTGCCCTTTTCTTCTTAATTACGCTATCATATTATCGGTCGATCTTGATTCCATTATTTTAGAGCTATTTTGCAAGATAATACAATAGTGATCCTTGTCGGTACCACAATAGGACATGGATGCGAAGTTGCTCACGTAATGGCTCCGCACACCCACAATCTGTACCACAGAGGGTGTCCACCAGGTTGGAGAGACAAAACAGATAGCTTTCCTTCCGGCTTTGCAGGTCCCGACCGGGTATATGCTTCGGTCTTTACCTGCACATACTCGTTAGGAAAACACCGTTGTGTTGCGTTACTATTAATTAGTAAATTGCACACTGTGTCAAATTCTCGAAAGATGTCGTGTTTGCCGTCGCCGTAATACTCTATTTTTGTCATTAATAGTTTGGACTTTTGTTACGTAATGTATTGTTATTTTATTGTGTTTTAGGTGCTGACAAAGGTAACTGTACTGGCCTAGCACAGTAGACACACAATATATATTGGTTAAAAAGGAACAAATGCTCTATGTCCATGATACACGCTTGTGTGCTAGGAGGGCAGTCAACATGTAGGACCTTGTTTTTACCAGTAGTTGACATCATTCTCTCTCGTATGTAGTTGCATGTCTCTCGTAGTCAGCTACTGGAACACTGTCAAGTACTGGGACATTAAGAGGAAACACCAAGGCCTAGAGAATTGAAAAATAGGTATTTGTAAAATCTATTGCTGCCTCCATCTATCAAGCCTCCCCCCGCAGAGTGCAATAGAGACAGCCGTAGCTTGGACTGGAAATACCTATTTAAAGTACACCAAATCAACGATTCGTAGACCCATGATTCCTTCTCCAAAACTTATCCGATTTAACTACTTTTTTCATTAAAAATTAAAGAAAGGCTTTGGCAGTGTTCCTATGTTTTTCTTTCTTTACATAATCTAGTAAAATTTGTTTTCTGACTGTATGAACGCAGCCGAAAATCTGGCCAATTTTTTAGGTTTTTGAATGTTCATATCTCTTTTAATAATTTATTTATTGAAAAAAGGAAAACATAGGGACATGCAATATAGTAGCCATCGATTTTTTGGAAATAAAATATTGCTCTACTGTCATTATCCAGAGAGAAATTAGGGGACGACGTTTGTATGAAAAAACGGCCCTTGTGTTTCCTCTTAACCTTAGATTTAGCAAAAAAGACTTTACCTCATCCAAAGCAATGTCCAATCAAAATCAACTAGTTTATTGTCTTCTCGTGACTATGCTACTGCCGTTGCAATTTGCAATACGACCGAATCGACAATATGAGTAAATAAAAAAAAATGCGCTATCCATCCTCGTTTTAATATAGTCTACACTAATATAATAAAGAGGTAAACTTTGTTTGTTTGTATGTAGAGGGTAATCTCTGGAACTACAGAACCAATTTCAAGAACTCTTTCGCTTATACATAGAAAGCTACCCTATCCTTAACGGAGATACTCGTAGGCTACTAATTTCATGCGAACGAAGTCGCGGGCATCCGCTATTTACAAATATTTTGCTTATTATACTTATAACACACCACGCCCCTTGTCATATTTAACCTTTGAGGATTTAACCAATTGAGATGCCAAGCCGTATTATCACCTAACAATTTTTTCTGCCAATTTTAGCGGGGGGAGACGGATCTAGTGTTGCCAGATGGCTGGGAAATTCGGGATTGTCCTGGAATTACGTGTCTTGTGCCACGGCACTGGACACGTCCAGGAAATGCACTTTATAGTCCCGGACTTCGAGTGTTACTATATTTTCAGAGTTCCTTACCTCAAAAGGAAAAATCCGAAAACTGTAAACAGTATCGGAAGTCTCCAGATGAAATATCCGAATAAAATCACAACATGCTGTCGGCAACACTGCCACGAATGCCATGATGTCAAATTTTTAAACGTTTACGTTATGTCTGTCAAAAAGCTTATTCATTTAAAATGTTTTTGGTGTTGTAAATAATAAATTAATTGTGAAGAGAATTATTTGCGTGTGATAAAAAAACCGTTTGAAGGTAAATACAGCACGATTAGTCATTTTTGCAGAGATCGCTTTCGCAATACGGACTAAAGCAAAATGACACACGATATCGCAGCGAACTGGTTCTTATAAACCCGTATGATTTAACTCACGGTTTTAGGTCATATGCATTGGCAGAGGGGAATGCGTGCCTTTCGAAGTCCCGTGACTATATTGTCTAAGTATTTAACGGCCTATATGATGTTTTAGCTGCCGATTTTAGCAAAACAAAAGCAGCTATCCAAGCCATTAGTAATAACGAATGGTAATCGGAATAACACACCTGTGAAATGTGATATGCAAATGTTTTCAAAACACCGGATTCGCTAAATTCACGTGTTTTATGACGTGAATAAGTTGCAACCGACAATATTTTACAGGTCACACAATTTCGTCCGCAGTTGGTTACGCATGAATGACCGGGGTCTATTCTTCGAGTGCTCGCGATGACATTCTATTTTGCGATGACTTGATATTATTATCGTATATCGCAAGAAAAACTGGCGGCTACGGTTTTTATTAAAAAAATAGTAATATATACATTTTCGATACAATTCGAAGTCACGTGACTTGACCTTGATCTTGTTACGTAACCTTGTCCAAACAAGGGTGATGCGCGGATTTTGTCCGCGGATGCAAGCAGACTGCTCGTGTGACGAGTAATTGGCAATAATAGGCAAGACCATTAATATACAACCTAATAAAACCTAAACCATTTTTTTGTTTAGTATTTATTTTAGTACTACATTTCTTAATTTTATATAATTTGGTTCCTATGCCTATGAGTATGAGTAACAAATTGGTCAATAATTATGCAATAAGCTTAAATAAATTTAAAAATAGTAAACGTAAAATGGTCACAAGCTTTTTTTTGACAAACTTCAGTAGAGATATTACGAGCGGTGCAAAATAGTCACCAAGCCACAGAAAATCGCGTTACGGCCACCGTGCGACCCGCCGCCATTTTGAGGCAATGGTGCATGTCGCCAATATAGGTGGAAAATGCAGTTTCTGTCAACACGAACTTTCCTATTTAACAGATATACTAATATAGCAGTTTGAGCTTGACTCATAATCCCGTTTTTATTTTTATTTTTATACAACATAGGAAGGCAAACAAGCAAGTGGGTCACCTGATGGTAAGTGATCACCACCGCCTATAGACACCTGCAACAACAAAGAGGTTGCAGATGCGTTGCCAACCCAGAGGGCTAAGATGGAATACCTCTTGTGCCAGTAATTACACCGGCTGTCTTGCTCTCCACGCCGGAACACAACAGTGCAAGCACTGCTGCTTAGCGGCAGGATTAGCGAGCAAGACGGTGGTAGCGATCCGGACGGACCTTGCACAAGGTCCTACCACCCGCAAAGACCCTATTTAACAGATATACTAATATAGCAGTTTGAGCTTGAACAATAATCCCGTTTGTTTGAAATTAGGAATTCGAGCTCGTTGTAATCGTAACACTAAATCTAGTGTACAACTACTGAGTAAAATATTTAAGATGTAAAGATAACATTGTAATTTTGATTTATTTAAAAAATATTCCTTGTTGAGTATTTTGCCCGTAGAGGTTTTTTCCAAACCATTGCAACAGCACGGATAAGTGATTGCTGTAAGCCTAATCCGAATAAAGATATTTAGACTTTCACTTTGAATAGTCAACAAAATTGATCTCTGCATGGCTTGCTATGTAGTTATAGTACCTTCTCTGATAAATGATAATATGACACAAACTGACAGACTTTACTTCAGAGAGGCTTTTCACAAGAAATACTTTAATGTCACACGCCCCGATGAATTATTGCGACACGGTGACACTGAAGGAAGTGGCCCAAAATTCAAATTGGTTGACCGGACCTAATATCGATTCTGGCACCTAACTAGATTGCACATAATGCCTGGGTAAGACATATGCGAGTTAGGTGCGAGTTGGAGTGGTTAGTTGCAGTGCAGCTAAATATTTTCAAAGTTGACCATGTGGTTTATGTAAAGCAAGTTACTGTCAAATAAATACGAGAATCGGTTGTGGCTGAAAAATAGCGCGGAGGTGTCGCTTATGCGAGTTAGCATTCAGCAAAGGCGTAAATAGGGGAGGGGGGGGGGCGGAATGGGCCGTGCCTACCCCAGGATGTTGGACTACCGAAATTCTATAATAATTGAGTGTCGATTAAAAAATAACCTAATAATAATAAATAATGAATAATAGATACGCCAATGATTATCAGGTGCTGATCTCAAAACCGTCTGCCACAATAGTATTTTATGCAACTGTTGCATAATGAGGGGTCTTAAAACACGAGTGGGGTTTTATGAAACGAGCTTCAGCGAGTTTCATAATAGGATCACACGAGTGTTTTAAGACCTAATTATGTACAGTTTCATACATTACTTTATCTACACACATATCATAAGTACTCTATGAAGGGTTCAGAAGCCATGGGGCAATGACCTGCATTGCTACTAGCTACTAGTGCTAGGTACCTATTAAATATTATAGACTGTACACATTAAAATAATGAAATAAAAAATGAATTTGAACAAATATAGAAACAAATTAGAAAAATTCTCATAATAATATTGGTTGTTTTAATGCTGGTCATTGCCTACGGTTTCTGAACGCATAATAGAGCATTTATGATATATGTGTAGATAAATACTATTTAATTAATTTGGTCACGTCTCTCATTTTAAATTGTTTGTTTGAATTAAAGCAATAAACGATGTTTCTTTAACCACAGTGAAACACTTGCCTCTCCTTTTCGCGACGTCTGTAGCTCAGCCTTCGGGTGATGGTGAGAGCCGTGTAACGAGCTACTTACCTCCTTAACTCTGTTCATTTACAAATTATAGTAGGTAACACACATTATAGTCACACGTTTTGCGAATAGCTGCACTGAAGGTAATTAACCTTTACAACTCGCACACGTGCGACCGATCGTAGTGAGCCGAGCTCTAGATATGCGAGTTGTCATTGACTTTCGGTTATTAAGGCAGCAACTGGAATGTGTTATCTAGGGACATACTTAGACATTTTAGAGACTATGATCGTTTCTTCAAGATCGATTAGAAAGAGCTTAATGTTTTGGGGTTAGATTAGTTCTGAGTTTCTGTATTTATGAAACTTTTGCATGTAAAATTGTCTCTAACTATCGTTTTGAGTTACAATTATTGTAGGTCTATTGGAGGTCTTGTTCAAAAGTTCTCAGTAAACGTACATTAGTTAACACATGAGTCGTTTCTATCTGTCATTGTGACGTTGGCCTTCAATTGAAAAAAAAAGTTGTTAAAAGAGGTTACAGTTTTACCAAAAATATATTGTGCTTCGGCAGTATTCGTTTGTGCAGAGAAGCGCAGACCGGTTTCCGACAGTAGCCGAACGTGTGAATAATCCATATTGTATTTTATTTGCAAGCGCAACTGGCAGAGTATTGCTTGCTATGCATTCTTAGCTTTGTCCCGCTTACACAATTCGTACATTGTGGCGCACGGGCTGCCGCCATGTTGCTGTGAAATCGATAGACCAATAAAAGCGCAAGAGTTTAGCGCGCGTAAAATTCTACTTTATCATTGGGAGATCGCAATTTCTCGCGCTACTAAAATTGGTCTGCTGCGCAGGTACATCGTGGCACAATAGGTTTTTGGTAATACTGTAGTTCACTTTTATTTATGAGTGTTAGTGTCTTTTATCCCGTCTTTTGTTCACTTTTATGTAATTTGGCGGATGGTAGGACCTTGTGCAAGGTCCCTCCTGATCGCTACCAACATCTCGCTCGCTAATCCTGCAGCTAAGCACCAGTGCTTGCTCTGTTGTGTTCCGGCGTGGAGAGCAAGACAGCCGGTGTAATTACTGGCACAAGAGGTATTCCATCTTAGCCCTCTAGGTTGGCATCACATCTGCAATCTTCTTGGTGTTGCGGGTGTCTATAGGCAGTGGTGATTACTTACCATCAGGCGACTTGCTTGTATGTCTTCCTATTTCATAAAAAAAATTGTATTGTAACGATAAAATAAATACTTAAACAAAAAATCCGCAGCTGGTTTAGTATAGCCCAACAGGGTGTTCTATTATTGTTATAATTACGTGAACTTCCAATGTGTGAACTGGTGTATAAAATGACCGCCTAAATAATAACGTGGTAACAATTAAACTCTACCCGAAGCAGCGTTAATGTACCTTCACTAAGTAGTCGCTAACTCTCTTGTAGCAATTTGCCTTCATTGTTCTACCTCGGCAAATTTCAATTTCTGTAATAACTTATGTATTTTATTGAAAAAATCCCAAAGAGGTTTTATAGTTGGTTTCAATGTTCACATGATATCTACTACAATGTCTACTGTATTTTATACCTAGTTATAACTATCATTTTTTTAATGAAGTTAAGGAAGAGTCACATTTAATTGGACTTAAAAAAACGCAGATGCAAGGATTCTATTTTCCATCTCAAAATCCGTCACACTATGGCTACACCCTTAGATTCTAATAAGTATGCTGTGGTTAGGTTACGTAAGGTTAGAATTAAAAATCTACGTTTTTCGAATGGGCAGTCTTAATGCTAAATAGCGATCTCTTATACATCTTTGGATGATGGAGACGATAAAAAAGTACAGATTTGAGTAGATTAATAAAACAAATAAAACACCTAGAACTTGCTGTGACCCTAACATGACTGGCCTAGGTTTAATTTATCATTCCTGCGTCTCTGTCAAATTAGTATTATAAGAAAGGGACATAGAGATAAACTCAGATAAAGGCCATTGGACTAGACTTCTACGAACCTGAAATACTTCGTTCATAAGACCCATCATTATGTTCTTCACACCGTATCCGGTGACAGCGACTCCTACATTTGGTTCACTTTGGTTTGTTTCTGTCATGCGCTCAAACCAGGCTTGTGAAACCAAACTTCGCTTTAAAGACTCGATTACATGATGCACAAAAGAGTTGATCAACAATGTTCACCACTGCAGTGGTACCCTAATTATAAAACAACTAGCTTTTGCTCGCGACTTCGTCCGCGTAGTCTTGTTTAATTAAATCAAGCAAACGTGCACCCAACATGCAATCTGCAATATTTCCTGGACAAATTAATAAGAATTAGTTGCTTTGCTGCTCATGACGTCGCGGCAGCGTATAACTCACTTATCGCTATCCCGTGGGAACTATGCACTTTTACGGGATAAAAAGTATCCTAAGTGTTAATCCAGGTTATAGACTATATGTATGCCAAATTTCAGGCAAACCCATCCAGTTGTTTTTGCGTGATTGAGTAACAAACATCCAAACATACAGACTTTCACATTTATAATATTAGTAGGACTAACGACCCGTCCTGGCTTCGCACCGGTGGAATTGGCATGTAATGTTAATAAAGTCACGCAACGAGCTATGGAGAGGGCTATGCTTGGAGTTTCTCTGCGTGATCGAATCAGAAATGAGGAGATCCGCAGACGAACGAAAGTAACCGACATAGCCCAGCGGATTAGCAAGTTGAAGTGGCAGTGGGCAGGGCACATAGCACGGAGAACTGATGGCCGATGGGGTCGAAAAGTTCTCGAATGGCGACCGCGTATTGGCAAGCGCAGCGTAGGACGACCAGCCACAAGATGGTCCGATGACCTCATACAGGTGGCAGGAAGACGCTGGTTGCATGCTGCTTCCAACCGCTCACTTTGGAAATCCATGGAGGAGGCCTATGTCCAACAGTGGACTTCTTGTGGCTGAGATGATGATGATGATGATGTTAATAAAAGCCTTCCGCAAAAATACTATGTGGATACAGTGAAAACCGTATCAGAATCCGTTGTGTGCCAGGAGTAAGGGGCCGAAGGTATGAGGACGGTCAGGAACGGATAGCGGCTTTGATTTATCCTACTAATAATATAAATGTGAAAGTTTGTATGTTTGTATGTTTGGATGTTTGGATGTTTGTTACTCAATCACGCAAAAACAACTGAATGGATTTGGATGAAATTTGGCACACATATAGTTTATGACCTGGATTAACACATAGGATACTTTTTATCCCGTAAAAATGCAAAGATCCCACGGGATAGCGATACGTGAGTTATACGCCGCCGTGACGTCATGAGCAGCAAAGCAACTATTCTCATTAATTTGTCTGTTTGTTTCAATTAAACAAGTCTACGCGGACGAAGTCGCGGGCAAAAGCTAGTACTATATAAATATAAAGATGAAAATTATTTAGGTCAGATGTACTTTATTAAGCTGGTACTTAGAGACTGGTCATTATGGCAGGGTAATACAGTATTCTGTGTGCCATACGTCCAGTAACACTTTGTAGTAATTTTCCGAAACTGCAGCAGCAGACGGTCGCATAGCAGCAGAATTGTAAGGTAATAAAGCAACAGAACGTGACCTGTGGCTACACAACTTTGTACTTCTGCAACATGTGCTATAATAAATATCTGTATTTTTATATCCAAGCGTTAACCAAAGGACATTATTGCGCGAGAACAAAGTCATTTTGACTTTTTTCAGGCGACCAAGTCAGCTAAACGTGAGATTTAAAATGGGGATTACGTATGATCTACTGCAGTGAACTAGTTAGTTTTTAATACATGTTTTTGGGTCATTACAACTTTTCAAGTACTTTTCTCATAACATGAAACAACTTAACTCCATCTCCAAATAAAGGTACTAAACAAATGCAGTAATTATAAAAGCATGGATCACACGTTTTATCCAAGCACTGTGTTCTTTGGTAATGCGAAGCTAGGATTTTTCAATTATCTCGTTGTTTACCTTTATTACTTCCGAGCAGAAAATGCGCGTGTATGTGTAAAGGGCCTAGAATCGTCAGTAAAAACTACCATATGTAAAGCTCCATTTGTCTCTCTAGAGGTTTCTATGTGTAAAATATTACTGGGCCTACTAAGTTGCGTCTTCTTCTAGCTATGTTCTAAAATAAAGGCAATGATTTGAAATCTCAACCGAAACGTTGGTCGCCTTTCCTATGGCCCTAACCTGACGGCTTAGTTCAATTTATCTCTTCCTGCGTCTTTGTCTCACTAATGGCACAAGAAAGGGACGCACTGAGAGATAAATTAAGCTCAGGATCTCATGTTACCGCCACTGGAGTGCGATTTTTGGGTGATGAAAGCTCACCAAGATAGCCGTGTTTCATAGAGATTTGGTAATTTTGGTGAGATTTAGTCAACTGGTGAGATTGAAAAATTGCACCCCTGGCTTTTAATTATTTAGCTACTTAAACTTTCAACGCCAAAAGATAAATCTGTTTCAGAACTCGGTCCAGTGGCCTTTATAATATGACCACCTAAGTTTATTTTATCCCATCCTTTGGCTTTGTCTAACTAGTGTCATAAAAAAGGGACGCAGAGAGGGATAAATTAAACTTGAACCCCCATGTCAGGGCCACTGAAACTATAAAAAATACCAAGTTCAAATGATGCCCGTACTTTTACCGTTCTAACTGATTATTTGCAAGGCAAAGTTGCCTATGCCGATATTATTGCAATCTTAAAAACATTAAAAAAGCAACGGATTGCAACCTTGACCTAAAAGTTGCAAGTGTTGCGCTCCGCTCGTTACGAGTAAAAACTACCTTTTGCCTTGCTTGTATCGGATGTGAGTTTCAGATGCAACAATATCTTTCTTACAATCACACCAATAATTAGGTATTTACAAATCACTATTAGTTATTTCATAAAATTACAGTAAAATAGCATATTTTACATCGCATCGACATTTAAAAGCAGTGTACCTACAGCATGAACCTCTTCGACACGGGTTAACTCGCTACGTACCTCAACGCATCTCGTTCTAACTAATCCAGTAGGAGCGAGACGCACTGACTTACATAGCGAGTTAACGCTAGATTCTTAAATATTGTGTCTTCGAAGATTTAAAATTAGTTTTACGACGCCAAGTACAGAAATTTACTCTGTATTTGTATTTGTTGGCATTTGTACCTAACTCCTTCAGTTATGGCTTGAATCTCTTAAAGGTTCTACTAAACCAAGTTTACCAGCAACCTATCTCAATCTAAGAACAGTGTCCGCGACGGAAATAAGATTTCCATTCGGCTCTCAGAGTAATTGTTAATCAAGTTATTTTTCCATCGCCCCCTTTCTCCTCTAATTGTTTTGGCGACAAATTATTGTTGTTCTACTAATACTTTTTTGACGAGGGTCCTCTAAGCGTTACTGAGACGGAGTGATTTTTAATGAATTGCCATCAAATTAATGAATGGAAGGCGAGATGATGTATGTAAGTGTTTGTTGTAATAATAAGATAAAGATTCATTCCTGAGAACGTCCTGATTTCACTGACGTTCAAGCTGGCGGGGTAATGAATCGCAGTTGTAATTTGCTCTTTCTTCGTCATAATGGAAATTGTGTTATGACGAATTAACGTCGTGTAATTGATGTAATAAATTGCTATAGAGTTTAGAAGCTTAATTTTGTGTAATCGCTAGCTGGTAGATTCGTTACTTTGTTGCGAATATTACTCAGAAACGTTTTACAGGTAATAATTAAGATGCCTTGAAAATGTAATATAAAACAAGAAATTATTTTAATTTGCATATTGCGAAGTTCCTCAGTGCGAGTCAAATTTCCTCAAGCATCATCTACAATGAGGGCACACCTTGTTTAGGAAGATGTTTGAGACCTGCTAATTAAATAGTGAAACGAAATGACTGAAAGCCCAGCTTGGCATTATGTTTTTACATTTGATTAAAAAGAATTACTGACACAGTCATTTCGATAAAATAAGCAAAGTTAAAATTAAAAACAAAATCGAGATAAGAAGAGTGTCATGCAGAAATACTCAGGTCAGAGTTTAATATAATTAAAACTCTCGTAATATCATAAATAGCAGAATATTATTAAGGAGTTTAAAAAACTTTGTATAAGACTCAACTTTCAGCGTTTATGTACGAGTGCGAATGCAAAATCAAATATCTTTACGAGAGCTTACTTACCCAATAAAGTCAGACACTATCAATTTTCTAGAAATGCAAAAGTCCCACCCATGTATACGGCAATTTTGACACAAAACGACGCGTGAAATTACGACCCGGGATCAGCAACTAGAAACTAAATTGTGAAATACAGCTTCAAAGCCTAAAAGTTTCTGGGTGTCGGCGCGACAGCGTGCCACAAATGCCATGCTACATTTGCCTTTGCATGCCTCTGGTGCCTGACGCAAGGGTAGCGATAATAAAGTTTTGAAGAAATAATAAGAATTTGGAATTTGGTGTGTATTTTTTAGATCGATATAAAATACGAATGTTTCTTCTAAAACAGTACTTTAAATAACAACGTGATTACTGAAATTTGCTTTGATAATAATCTAAAAATGCAAGAAAAAACTATCACTGTAGCATTATTATTTATTCTCGCAAGTAAGGAAACCATACCAGTACTAGACACGTGTAGGACATTGTTTTTAGCAGTAGTTAACATCTTGTCAGTGTTCAGTTTTTACTTGTATGGTTCCGTTTCTTCTCGTCGACCATTAGTTCTCTGTCACGGACATACATACAAACGTAAACTCATGCCTGTTTCCTTGAGGATTAGGCAGAGACCACGAATATCCACTTGCTATGATCCTGACGTACAGCCATTGCTTCATTTACATTTTTTATCGTCGGTTTAGAGTACTCCTGACCTGGGCTTTCTCTAGAATGTCAAGGTCTAGGACCGTTGACTTATTATTACCTCATAGTGTTTTACCAATCAGTGAAAAGACAGCTTATGTCGCATGCGGTTTTTTGTGGCACGATGTTACACCGACATAAAGGGGCCTTAACAAGTTTATGATCCGAGAGCAATTCCTTAAATAAAGGATGGAAGAAATTTCATTGCCCCGCGTTCATTTTGTCAAGATTATAGTCCTTTTTTGAATTCCAAATTGTTATTGCGCCCTGTTAAATTGCTTTTTATTGTCACTTTTAATATAAAGTTTCATTTATTTTTCGGAGCTTCTTGTAGCTTCTTAAGATTCTTTTGTAATTTAAGGGATTATGTTGTTAGTGCTCTCTAAAAAAATTGTTTGCGTGGTGGTGACAAATATTAATGTTTTTTATTCAAATGTAGCGGGTCAGTGACTTGAGTAAAGGTTGAGGATGAAATTTCAGTGGTTATCGTTAACTTTTAGGTTTTTGGTGGGCAAGAACATAATAACATCACTTTTAAAATGGTCTATTTCACCTACGAATTTGAAGCAAATCTACAAAGAATAAAAAACAAAACACGAATCCAAACGGTCTTCAAATCTCACTTCAAACAATCGAAAGAGACGCGTATTGCATGTTTGTTTTCTTTGTGTTTTATTGACTACTTAGAGTTCCCTAGTTCATCTTGTATCGATTGGATCTATATAGGAATTACAAAAAAACTCTGACTGACAGTAATTTAAAGAAGCCAAAGCAATTATGTTTAGAATTTTTGTCTGTCTCTTTGTCAACATGTATGTCGGCAAACGTGCCCACATTAGTCACCTGGTGAGAAATGATCACCAACAACCCTAAGGAAATCACTGAATTGTTGCTGTCACAAAGACCCTTCCCCTAGCATTGGACTTCAGGATTTCTCACAAACACTTTAATCTCAGTTACTAAGACGTGGAACGCTATACATAATTAGTAAAATAAAAGGAGCCGCTAATCAGTTACCTAAATGCTTACATAAGCGCTCGAGTGACATTTAAAACGAGCATCATATTTATAAACCTAAGCATTATATCTTTACAATGTATTCTTAGTTTCTTTGTAACATTTCACAGTAAAAATTCAGACTTTAAATGACAATAAAACAACAAAGAACGGCTTATTAGTATCGTGATAGCGAAGAAAATGAGTAAGTCAGCTGCTTTTGCTCCGTTTAAACTTAATCCGAGCCTCGGGCAATACTGCCTTTGCATTGAAGCCTTGGCTATTATTGCAGTAAAACAGCCAGCATTTGCTCAACTGCTGCCTTGAGAAAGTATAAAGTGAAAGCAAGTCTTAAAATCTCTACCTTTTTTATTTCGTGCAACCTTCTATTTAATATCGAACATGCTGACCACAAAATGACTTCTCACCATTTTTGAAACGGATCAATTTCTTAAATGCCCATGTAACCAAGAATTAAATAGTATGTTATTAAAATATGCTATAAAGTCGTGTTTAAACAAATGGACGGATTTGGATTTATTATGTCCTGAATAAGAACACAATATAATTTTTATCTACACACATATCATAAATGCTCAATAACGCGTTCAAAAACCATAGAAAATGACCAGCATTATTACAACCAATGTTATTATAAGAATTTTCTTGTCTGTGCTAGTAGGTAAATCTGTTCTTTATTGGGTAGTATCTCTTAGTAGCCTGTGTTTATTGGTGATCACATTACCGATATCTCGTGACGTTATGAATTTAAATTTAGAACAGCTGTCGAAATTCAAGTTGGTGTCTATTCTAGTATCCATAGATATTAAAACAGTTATCAATACGAAACGTCAACTTAGTATGATTTTTTAATTTAAACGCACGACATTTGATCTCGAGTGACATGACAATAGGGACTTCATTCGTTTGTCTATGATTTAAAAAAAACGTTCGTCTTGACGGATAGATCGAATTGCCGCCATACTTGTTGCGACTCGTTTGTTGGTTTTCTGCTGTTACGGTTTTTTGCAGTTATGATATGTGTGTAGATAAAGTAATGTATGCAACTGTATATAATTAGGCCTTAAAACATTCGTGTGATCCTATTATGGAACTCGCTGACGCTCGTTTCATAAAACCACACTCGTGTTTTAAGGCCTCTCATTATATAGCAGTTGCATAAAATACTATTCTGCATATAATTCTCGTAGACAAAACTAGCACTGATACCTACATACTCGTAAACAATGCCAGGTGAGTGCAAGTTTTAATTAAAAAATATAGCAGCTTATTTTTAAAATTGCTTTAAATAAACTTAATAAGCCGGGTTCCCACTGTATGCTCGTGTAATGTAAGACATTGCTACAATCTCCCTTCGTTCTTGTTAAGTTAATTTTTCATTTGCCTCCCACAATAATGTTGGCCGACACACTGTGGCCCTTATATGACCGGCCAAGTTTAGTTTATCGAAGTTTATTTCTATCTGCGTCACTTTCTAATGACACTAGCTTGACAGAGACGCAGTGAGGGATAAGATTAACCTGGCTCGGTCATATTAAGGTCACTGGTAATGGTTGCGGAAACTCACTAGATACCAGATTAATTACTAAGTATAGGAGTAGACTGATGAAGGTATAATGACTGAATCCAAGCTATTACAGTCAAGGAATGTACAGTCAGCCAATTTGATTCATAGGCCACTAGAGAACCTTTTCACAATAAACGCCATAATGACTTCTCTACAAATGTCATATTATTCCCGCGACAACACATTGTGACAGCACAAGGCCCACGGCCGCCATAATAGAGAAGAAGAATAAGCACATTGCGACAACGTTCTACAGTGGCCTATGAATGAAATTGGTTTACTATACATTTTTGCCATTGTTGCACAAAATTGCTTTGTAATAAAGTGCAAATGAAAAAACCTTAACTTTCGTCCATCGTACCTACATTACGCGCAGAATCTAGCAGTACCCAGCTTTAATCCCACTGATTTTTCAACTGTTTTTTTATTTATGTTTTGATAAACATTGCCACCAAAACCACGCTAACGTTAAACGTTATAAAATTCAAGCTTTGCGAACATAACCGACGACATAGCCCCGTTTGGCAACATTTAAAGACCATTTTAACAGTTTGTAACTCAGTAACAAGGTAAGGGGGTGTGCGAACGATACTAAAACAAACTTTATGCCCGTGTTTATCTACATAGCCGGGAAGTCGAATGTGTTTTTACAATTTTAAACGTTGCGGTGCTTGTTTGGATTTTTGCTGAGCGTTTTGGAGCGTTGCCTTTTAGGCTTATGTTGAGCGTCCCTCATTGTATTTTCTCGTACAAAGTACTGGGTCTCTATTTGACTTTGGTCTAAGTGATTTAGCATTAGAACATAACCAGCAATTTCTTTATTACATTAGTAAGTAAAGTAAGAAAGCAAGAGGATGTAGCGTAATTAAATGTACGAAACAAATATATAACATACCTAAGAAGTATTTCACTCTGTAGGTACTTTACTTTCTTACGGGCCCTATAAGCCACCCTAAGGCTACCCAAAGGGCAGACTCGAAGTTTCAATGTGGGATCGAATCAGAAATGAAGAAATCCCCAGGAGAGTGAAACATGCCGAACAACAAAGCTGGAAGAATAGGCCAGTTAAAATAGCAATGTGAGGAGGAAATTGTTCGATGAACCGACGGATATCGGGGGTGAAAAATTCTTGTTTGGCTACCATGTAACAGACAACCAATTTGATGCATAGGCCACTGTAGAACCATTTCAGAAGACAATAGTTACGAGTAGTATAAAACGACTCGCTTTACTATAGGACTACATGTTTTGGTAAGGATTTTTGTTAAGGATTGATGACTTTCGACTAAAATGATTATGATGAATGTAAAATGATAAATTTGGAATAGATGTTATAGAGTTTGACTTGTAAAACATTAATTTTAATGTCACAAGCTTGTTTGAGAAATTATTGTAATCGAAATTATTTATTTTTAAATTTTTTCGATTTCTTTTTGTATTTTTTTTACATTCAAATTTTTTTTTTTCAAATTTAGTTCTTGGTGTTGTCATTCATTATATAGCATTTTGAATTAAACTTGTTTGAGATTTCAATTACAAAATAACTACTTTTAGAAGAAACAAAAATTAGAGCAAACTAATCAATGTCCAGAATATTAAGGACCTCCAAATCTGATGTTGTGTACCTCAAAATAGGGTAATTAAATTGCAGTATGGGTTAACTTTGAATATGTATAAAATTTAACAACCAACAGAAAAGTATTTTGTTTTTTAAAGCTGTCAAGTTTTTTCCTATTCACGCCTTTCACGTCTTTGTTCACTCTTTTCTTCTTTCTGTTAACTTTGTTTCGTTAGAAATTACCCAGTTTTTGCAAACGCAGCTTTATTGAAAGATATTTAACAGATGTCTATATGGGTCTACGATTGCTTAGTTATTAAAATAAATGCATACTGTATTAATGAAGTTATCGATGTATAAAAATAACATGTACTATTGTGCGTAATTGTAAATAACAATACGTTGCAACCAATAAACGAATCCAACTTTGATAACCGTCAAACCCTCATAGTCTTAGAAACAGGGCAAAAGCCAAAAAAATCTATTCACCCTGAGTACTCTGAAGTGCCCGTCAGTTGAAAATGCAAGTAGGAATACACTGGGCTGCCCTGAGATTTGAAATTCTTCTTATTTTTACCTACTGCAGTAAATTTTATGAAATCGCTGTAATATATCTCGCGCTTCGCTCACTACGTGTGGTAGATTCCGAAATGTATGTAAGTAAATTCTACATTTACCAGGCAGTGGATGTGTAATAAAAAGAGAGAAGACTGAAATGTTATGATTTTGCTTTAAAATGAATCTATGTCTTGCGGCAAAGTTTTAGCTCTAGTACTTTAATTTTATGTCAATTTATGAAAAATAAATTTTTGAGAACATTATTTACAGCATTTTCATTGAGAGAACCAATCTTGTTTGCGACACTGCTCATAGTTAAAGCGGCCATTTATGTAAATGAGCGGTGTACACAGGTCCACGAACCCTTTTTGCTCTGATTTGTCTCACAAACTAGCCGGCCCATTTAAGTGTTACAGTGGCGCCCAACATGGGGCACGAACCCACGACCCTGAGATTAAGAGTCTCATGCTCTACCGACTGAGCTAGCCAGGCATATGTGATATTTGTATGAACATGAATTCACGATTTAAATTATGTGGATAGGACAACTTCTGTCAGGTAAGCTACTAAATAGAACTATTAAGAATTCTTAGTTAAAAGGTGTATTGTGAATGACTTATTCTTAATAGGAAAAAGGAAAGTTGCAAAGTCGCGAAATAGCAAGAAACTGTTCAATGTGCTGATGAAAGTGATGGTTTCCATTGAACCTTGGGCTTTTCAAATATCTTTTCAGTTCACGTTTGTGATGTGCCTACTAGCCATTTTATCTGTAAGAAAGAGGCCTCAAGATCGCCTTACTTCCTTTCTATTTATTAGGAATTTCCTATTCATAGACATGGGAATGCGAGACTCCATTTTAATTTAAACATATTTTAAGGTAACCGTTGTAAGTTAGAAATGCAAATGGTGGTTTTATTAAAGGGTCGCTATTTTATTTCTATAACGCAAATACGTTTCGGTATTTCTCTGTAAACACTAAGAGCAATTAAATATAATCCATACTAATGTTATAAATGAAAAAGTGACTTTGTTTGTTTATCGTTTCTTTACTACCAGAGATCGAACTCTGCTTCAACTAATCATAATCTCAAATTTGATAGGTCATTGACAAGACATTGTTAAGTCATTATAAAAGTTATTTGTGTTACAAGGGGACGATAGTAATACTCTATTACTCGAGGGTGTTATTTTGAATTTAGATCGTAGAAAGGAATTCAATACACGCCTCCCGAGATCAAAATATTTTGGCCCCGAGTGACACACACTATTGTTCACTACCTATGAGAATAAGAAAGAATTAGGCACGTTTCGAAACTCATATGCGAGTATACATTGGGTTGAAAGTGTAAATTAAACTCAAATAATTACGAAAAACTTAAAATCCAAAAGCTAACCGGCCAACAATTTCTTCAAACATAATGCGTTCGACCTCTTTGGTTAACTTCTCATAGCATCCACCTCCAACCTAACTACGCTGACCTATCAGAAGCACAGACGCGGACCAATCAGAAGAGGGAAAGCACAAGTGACAAATTTGAATTTTGTTCCCGCTATCCTTCAAAACCAATCGTGGTTTTCCGAATAGGGGTGATGAAATATATTTTAAACATTCTATGGAAAAATATAAAATAGATCTAGCACGAATAGGTACTATTCGGATTAAGTTTTCTTTTAGCAACAGGTAGTTTTTCGGTGAACGATTCATGGAAAAATATTGAACATTATTTTTCACGCGTCATGATTTTTTTCCGTAATTGGCAATTTGTTAATGTTTACGTTTGCATAAATACATACAGGCGATTAGTTTACATCGTCTAATATTGCTATTAACTTAAAAGCGAGAGTAACATAGAATTCTGAAACGATTTAGTTTTTTCAAAATCTGTCTAAATTAAACAGTTCTTGATACGTGTAGGACATTGTTTTAACCAGTAGTTAAAATCATTGTCACTCATTTTTACTGGTGTGTTTTTTTATCTTCTCGTCAATTATTGGGCCACTGGCAAAGACTGGGACCGTTTTCTTACTGGTTAAAGTTATGAATATAAAATTAGTGACCTGTTTATGTTTATATCTAGTCCTTCAACCTCAGCGTGATGAGAAAACAGAATGATCAGTTTCAGTTTGCCGTGTAATAATGACACATAAAGAACAAAACTTTAATAAAACATAACCCTTTCTTTTGGCTTCGCCGTAGTCGGGTAAAAAAAGAAGATCCCGACGAGTTGAGAACCTCCTCCTTTTTTGAAGACGGTTAGTAAAAGGTACGCCACGCGACTTAATGAAGTAGCACACCATTGATAAAATACCAACCAAGTGCAAGTCGGACTCGCTTAAAAGGGTTAAGCACAAAGATGTCGGAATAATCATGTCTCACGTACCTATTTGTTATTTTGTGAAAATGTCAAATGTCTACGTTTTTACGGGTGGTAGGATCTTGTGTAAGGTCCATTCGGACAGCTACCACCATCTTGCTCATTAATCCTGCGGCTGAGCAGCAATGATTGTATTTCTGTGTTCCGGCGTTGAGAGCAAGACAGCCGGTGCAATTACTGGCACGGGAGGTATTCCATCTTAGCCCTCTAGGTTAGCAACGCATCTGCAATCTCCTTGGTTTTGCGAGTGTCCATAGGCGGTGGTGATCAACTACCATCAGGTGACCCACTTGCTTGTCTGCCTGCCTATTTTGTATAAAAGAAAGATTTAAAACATAGGTACCACAGGCCTCAAAACGAACGCACCGTTTATGCCTAAAGAACCCTAAAAACAAAACAAAAGCCCAAGATACATTCCATATTTATACTAACTAATTTATGATTCCATGAAGTCAAAGCGTTAGCCATGATCATAATAAGAAAAAGCATCCAAACTTTCGCATTTATAATACAAGTGGGGTCGTCTCGTAACTAACAATTTCGCTAATACAACTCTGTCAAACCAGCAAAGTGTGCTTATCCAAAAGAAAAAGTGTTCCAGCAAAGTTTGTACTTTGCAGTACGTAATCATCGATCGAGCAAAAGTTTTGAACGATTCATTAATTATATTGACACTTTGCGCCAACACTGTAGTGTAGCGACTGGCTGATATTTATGCTTTAATATCATTACTACCACTATTATATTCTTCTTTATCTTCTTCTTTAATTTGTTTATCTTTATCTTAAAAGTCGCAATTTCTTCTATACGTCCTAAATTCTTATAGTGCATCTTCGGCCGCCTCTCCTTCTAAGCCACATAAAATAATTGGATATACGGTTTTCACTGTCATTTAGAGATATTTATACGAAAGGTTTTTATGTACATTACATTACGATTGCTCCCGTGCGATACCATGAAGGACGACTAGTATTATAAAAATAAATAAAAAATGTTTTGGGACAGTTTTCGCCGATTGACCTAGTCCGAAACTAAGCAAAGCCTGTACTGTGTTAATGTATAACCGTGTAAATACCAAATTCTTGCTAACGTTGGAGATCACTGAAAACGTACGATTTCTTTCGGAACACAGCGGAAATCGATTTTAAGTCTGGGGAGTGATTCTCTAAGCGGAACAGCAGTGAGCTCGACGCTATACCAGCGCCCTGTTTTGCTCTAGCATGCTAGCTTGACTGAGCGAGACAGGGCGGTACCTTCACGTCGAGTCTGACGCGGAGGCGTTTAAATAATAACAGTGCAGAGCACACATCCATAGCCAACTTCAACGAACTACAAGAATCATGTTTCTGGTAAGATAAAGGTCTATGTAAACTGGTTAGTTGTTAGTCATTTTCATTCACGGGCAAAAAGTAATCATTGTCAAATAGAACAACCTGGATTGAGCACTTTTCTTTCGCGTAAGGAATGGGTAGAAACTGGCTTTTCTTTTAGCAGGGCTTATCAGGCTTCGACAGTATTTATGATCCCTAACAGGGGTGAGGAAGGTTACGCGAAGCATTTGCGGTAAGCCAGATCGACTTTTTATCTACGCCGTATATTACAATTTATCATCGTTCCTCGAACATTATTGTTTTGCGCGAGGGTTTTTCGAATTAGATTCTATTTATTTGAAATTCCCGAGACTGGTGCGTGAACGAGAACAATCAAAATTCTTTGTACAGTTAACCTTTTTGTAACTGCAAAGTGACCTGTCTTGAACTGGTTTTAATCAAAGAGTATTTTTATTTGCCCTTTGACCAGAGACAAGTCATAAAACGTTGCGTGAACAAGATCACTAATGCTATCTAAGAGTGGTAGTTATAGACCGCATTCAAGGAACTGATGCAACCCTGAAAAACTTTAAGCTGTTATATTAATTTGTTGTTATTGCATCAGGTTTTTTCCACAATATTGTGGCCAATTTAGTGTTTAGAAAAACCGTTTTTAGGGTACCGTAACCAAAGGGTCCAAACGGAGCCCTTTTAACGCTTTCGCTCAACCGCCCTTGCATCCATCTGTATTTCTATCACAAGGATCTAGCGGCTAAATTGTTTAAGTTACAGTCTTCATATTTGCACTGTTTATGTATCTTACTGACCCAAAGCCAGAAACCGAACATGTGTGTGTGCGAGACTGACTCGCACTTGACTGTTTTTATCTATTTGCCAGTCTAAATGTGTTTGCCTGTTGATAGCATTGTTTCCGTAGTGCCTAATAGGTGAACCCATTTTGACTCATTTTCCTACATTTAAAAACCGGAATTTTTCTTCGGATTCTGTTCAAAATTCGTCGGTCGATTCACGAAGGGGCGTTACTTAATTTTTTTGGCGTTTATTAGTTAGTAGGGAACGAGGAAGACACAATATATTTCCCATTACCATTTCACTTCATTAAAACACGCGATTCAAAAGAATTTTAACAACGACATCTCGCAAGCGATGTTTCATCGCGTATTATTGTCCCCGTGTAAATAGGCAGTGTAAGTAATGAAAAAATTTCATTAAGCCCTCTAGGGCCCGCGGACTTGGAATTGAGTGCTTGCGTATATATTATAGCAATAAACCCGAATACTTTGTTATGCACGTACGGAAGGCTGTAGCGTAAGTAACTGCCAAGGGCACAAAACAAACGCCATTTTGTTTCCTAGACGCTCGACCGTACCTTGAATAACTTTTTATTACTCGCTGCTATACAAAACTCTCGAAGAGTTATACCTAGTGATAAGACCGTCTGTTGTTTTTAATAATGTAACACTTGTGCTGGTTGAGGTTATTTTTAGTTAAAAAACTTTTCGTTTTATTTTCTTTTTATTTTTGGTATTGCTTGGTGTTTTATACTTAGGTAAAATAAAATTTTCGAGAACTATTAATTTCAAACTACGGCTTATTTACAAATACTTGCATGGTTTTTAATATACAGTAGTAAAACAGTAATTTTATGCCAAGTATTTGTTCCAAGATATGATGCCTGATTTTCAAACCCTTTTTAGCGTCTCATTTATTAATCATTTTTATTATTAACCAGCAACCCGCCCCGGCATTGTACGAGCGCTACTACTAAAAAAGCTTAATTAATATATCCACCAACATAAAACCTTCTTGTATTTTCTATAAATTACAGTGAAAACCATATCAAAATTTGTTGCGTGGTTAGTAAGCGGCCGAAGCCGGCCCGATTAGTATTGGCGATCCCTGGCTCCAAAGATTGTACACCTGCTGTGTTAAATTATTAAATTGAATTTTTTTTAAATATTTGAGATGTTAAATAACATTGTAATTTTGATTTATTTAAAAAATTACACCTCGTTGAGTTTCTTGCCGGTATCTTCTCATCAGAAGTTTTTCCGAACCGGTGGTAAATTTTTTGACATAAGTGCTACCTGTAAGCCTAATCTGAATAAAACGTTTTGACTCTGAAGGCACGTTGAGAACAAACAGGAACAGATTGCAACTTTGTTTTTTACTATGTGAACATTTTCATTTTTAGACTTGACAAGTTGACAGTAGTTTTTTCAATCTAACAATTTAAATAGTCAATGAACTCTAGTAGCGGTATTAAAGTTGTATTAGTATCCATCATGAAGGATCTTCTGCTGACCAGAAAATGCCAAAAAGTTTTAAACCTAAATCGAAGCACCTGTTGATGGCGCCGTTCGACATTCAATTAGTCATCCCAAATCTCAGCCGGTTACATACCGCGCCAGCGCACGGGTGTGTTCTGTTCCTAATTTACATAACAGTCTCACTGGATTTCCTTCGCCAAGGTGCGTCTTTTGTCAGAAGGAAAACAAAGGGATGAGAATACGGGCTCGTGAAAGGTCGAGCCGCGATACCAACTCGTGGCTTGAGACAAATGTTCGCTATCTCGAGCTTTTTAATTTGTTAACAGTATGTGTTTGTAATGCGGCGAATGAGGTGGGACGTTTGAACCTGGTGTACGCTGGGTATTACATACACAAAATGGCTGGTAGTATGGAACTGTTTTTTTTTTGTTGTGGTCCTAATGAGTCTTATTTGAAATGATGTCAAAGCTGTTGTAACTTCATTGTAATATTATTATATAACTGGATACGGAAGAGATACTTACAAAACCAGTAAAACTAATTGACAGCCACGATTTTCTCATTACTAGAGAAACCTAATATCAACATGTCACGGTTTCTGAGAAAATTGCTTTTCATCAAGTGTATTATTATATATTTTGAAACGTGCCTACATTTTCTACGTAATATTATTATGTTTGACTGCACCAGTACTAAGGAACTTGTCGACTAATGACTTGCCATATCTTCTTCTAGCAGAATGAGTTCTCATCTTTGTAAATGGAAACTTTGCTCATTACACTAGTGTACCGCATTAATATAATAATGTTGATAAATATAGTTCTTTCCTTTTGTATTTTTTATTCTTACAAAAAGTAACATTGTTGCAGCAGTAGATGAAAAATGACCAATTGTCTGAGCATGGTAGAAGGCTGAGCTATGGCAAGGTTTTTATAAATACGAGGTTGGCAATTGCGTTATCCGTATATGTTTATAAAGTACGGTTACGATAAATACAAGTAAAGAATAATCCAAATACAGTAATTAAAAACCATTTTCTTTACCATTTCTTAGCAGACAATTTTGAAATCCCTTTTCTAGGATTTTGATGGCAACATTATTTATCGCCATGGTTTTTTACCGTTTCTTGTATTTCCGTAGGCCGTTCCTTATGTCCAGATTATCAAACCGCGATTAGAATATAATTGGAGAGTAACATCAGCACACTGTCATTTCATAGACTTGCGTGAAGCTTCAGTCCTATATGTATGAAATGACGGTGGGCTGACGTTACTCTCCAATTACACTCTAATCGCCGTTTGATAATACTACTCAAGCAGTTTTAACTTTTGAATCGATTAGATTCCTCATTTACAGATTTAGAACTAAGGGAAAAACAACGAGGCATAATTACTAATCTTCTCTTTATATAGTATAGCGACCCGCCCCGGTTTCGCACGGGTACAATCAATTTTAAGACTCATTTTTCTACACCTTCGGTTACATTGTTCAAATTTTACCAAGGATCCCTAATTTTTTTCAAAATGAAATGTAGCCTATGTCAAATTGGAAGAATGTAGCATTCTATTGGTGAAAGAATTTTTTAAATCGGCTCAGTACTTTTTGAGCCTATTCATTACAAACATACAAAAATAGGTACAAATCTTTCCTCTTTATAATATTAGTGTAGACAAAACAATGTCGCTATCGGTTGCTGTCTGTCCTGATATCTTCGGGCGCGTACTTCTTCTAAATCACAAAACAGATTTTTATATGGTTTTCGCTGTTATTAAGCGAATTTTATGCGAAAGGTTCTTATGTACCTTACATCCGAATTGTACCGAATTGTACCCGTGGGAAGCTAGGGCAGGTTGCTAGTAGGTTTATACAATCTTAAAGCTTGTTTTTCCGTCGTCGTCCAGTTTCAAAACCTATCACGTCGCTGTTTGCCGTTGACGGCATCGTAAACATTTGAACGAAATCACTAACAGCAAACAATGTTCGTTCTTCAACATTGTAGTTTAAAATACGACCCCGGGAGTTGGGAATCACTTGTTTCAGTGCTGTTACAAGAAACGTACGTGATCAGTAGGGTATAGTTGCATAGGCAGTATGCGCACAGACTTTTGTATAGACTTTTAAACTGACCATCGCCTTATGAAAATCGCAGCTTGGACTTGCGGGCTACTGGTCTAAACTCAGTTATACTAGATGGCAGTATAAAATAATATGGGGACGTTTCAATAAAAAAGGCAAAAAAAAAACCATTTGATGCTCGTCAGAATTAGAACTAAGAAAAATATTTTTGCTTGGTTTGGCTTTCTTCAAACATTTATGTTCAAACCTTTGAGTATTTAACCAATTGAGATGCCAAGCCGTATTTTCACCTAACAATTTTTTTCTGCCAATTTTACATCAAAAGGAAAAATCCGAAAACTGTAAACAGTATCGGAAGTCTCCAGATGAGATATCGGAATAAAATCACAACATGCTGTCGGCAACACTGCCACGAATGCCATGATGTCAAATTTTAAAATGTTTACGTTATGTCTGTCAAAAAGCTTATTCATTTAAAATGTTTTGGTGTTGTAAATAAGAAATAAATTGTGAAGAAAATTATTTAGCTGTGATAAAAAAATCCGTCTTTAGTGAAATTTGAAGTTTTTGATAGCCGTTTGAAGGTAAATACAGCACGATTAACCAATTTTGCAGAGATCGCTTTCGCGATACGGACTAAAGCAAAATGACACACGATATCGCGGCGAACTGGTGTCATATGCATTGGCAGAGGGGAATGCGTGCCTTGCGAGGTCCCTTGGTTAAATTGTCTAAGGTTCAAACCACACTTTGAAATAAAATAATGTATTTTGTTTATATTACGTATATTGCAACGAATCAAATTACTAATTTTTATTTGTTTTCATAGGTAAGTCTGCCCGTGAACATGAGACTAGAAAAAGTTGTTAGAAAAAGTGTACTGAAGTTTGTAGGTGTTGATTTTTTTAAAATATTTGTGTTTTAAGAGCTTCACGCAAAACAAAAAAACCGTCAGTAGTTTAAAATCTAATAATGTGTATCGCACAGACGCAGCTGTTTTGCACGTACACAACACTAATTTCGCGGAATAGTAAGGTAATTTGTTCCAGTTAGTTGAACACTCGTCATTAAATACATTATGTTTTTTATTGTACGTAGTAGTTTAATTTATATTTAGTTTAGTTTTATTGTTTTTACTAATTATGTATGCTTTTCTCAATTCAAATACTTTTAATATATTAAACTTGAAATAGAACCCGTGTAACATACTTACCTACTGGTAAGAAGTTCCCTGTGTTTCGGCAGTCAAGTTGTCCTGGGCACGTTCGTCGGGATGTGGAACACGATTCCATTTGCGGCGCACAGTATGTGTAAAAAACTGATAAATTCGCCTTAAAGTCTAAGATAGGTAAGTAGAACTAAAGTAACTTTCCACAGCAGATACATTGGTGGTGATGTTTTTTTGTCTGGCTGAAGGCTGCAACAGATTAGCGATTTTTCGGGTCACTGATTCTCATGGACATTTAAAAAAAAGAAAGCAGTCCTAAATACAATTGTTCTAATAACAATTATTTCATCTGCTAAATGAGACGTCTGCATGAGTTCATGACATCAAAGCTAAATTTTAATAATTACCGCGCTTTGATCCCCTCATGCTTACAAAATAAGTCGCGGCAATAAATTCGTATTAACTTTCGTCGAAAATCCAAAGAACAAAGGCATAATTACGCGCCCTAACTACTCAGCCCGCAAGTAAAGCGGCTGCAAAGAACTTTGCAGAAACACCATCAGGGCCCGCGCTGCCAAGGTGCTCCCATAAATGAGCGCGATTAACTACGAAGCCATTTTGCCAAGTTTAAATGGCGTAGGTACGAAACTTGGCCGATTGTATTTCAAATACGGACCTGCATTGTAGTATTGTATAGTTCCCGATGGATTCGAGTTCGGAACTTCGGATGTTTTCGTTGTAAGAGTTTATTTTTTCGCGTCATTCGACGTTCTTTACATGTTTTTACCATTGGGCTACCGAAATACAAAAAGGAATCTTGGAATCATACATTAAATATTACACAACTTCTAAGTTTTATAAAACAAACTTTGACGTTTTTCAAACAAATTTTTGAGAAATCATACGTTATGATCAAATATTTCAATACAAGTAGATCTATTCATTCGTTAACTTATTGCATGTCACTTCCATCACAGCTAAATTTCCATATTTCATGGCAATATATTTTAATAAAAGATAAAGTATTTGATTTTTTTGCAGCAGAAGCTTCTGTTAATAGGTTAGTAAAAGCGTATCAACTTTGTTTTTTTGCTGTCGAACGTCATTAAAAAACTTTTTGCTATTGCAGTGCTACTTAAAAATGTTTAATTGTGAACAAGCATGAATTGTTTTAACTATGTAAAACAACCCAATTAACGGTATCAACATCGCAGTATTCGGATCCAGTAAAAGTTTCATAAAAATCGTCTTCACAAACAACGAGTTTTAAAAGCGGAAAGGAAAAATTATCGGTCTTTGTCTTAGTATTAAAAAGCACTTGCCGCTGTTACTTTTCGATACAGAAAATTCAATTTTTGGAGTTCGTGATGACAAGCAAATATCTGTGGTATAGCTATTTGGTAACTGTTTCTTTTACCATTCGCTCATTTGCTTAACAACGATATGACTTTGCAAACTGGTTATATAGCAAGTGATCGAATTATGGTTTGCCATATGAAAATATAACCGAGTAGTTAATGAGTTGGAGTATAAAGTCTATTCATTTAACTTGTCTTAAAAAGTATACCTCATTCGAAGCTAAAATTGCACTTTTCCCATCATAATATTGTTTGTTGTTTGAATAAAACATTAAAAAGCAATAAAATATAAATTACCTCGTCTATCAAAAGCTTGGATTTGGTTTATTTAGGCGATAAACTATGTTTAGGTGACAAAAAATGAAATTTTAGATTGCAATGTTATTTACTACTTAAGACAGGTATGTATGTTTGTGAATTCTTTATTGACAGGTAAAGATGAATATATTATAGTTAAAAACCTACTATCGTATTAACTCATGGTATTTTTGACATCTAAAGGTGTGAAGTTTCTGCTTGAAATAAAAATGTGACAGTGTGAAAGCTGGACAGACACTCAGTTTCATTATATTTATACGAACTGAGGTTTGGCCATTGGTTCGCATTTTCACTTTTTTTCGGTGACAAGGTACTATTTATCCTTGTCCGGATATCCAGTTACAGGTAAATGGGTACATTAATTTAGTGAAAACCGATAGTGCAACCAGTGACGACGTACCCAATAAGCAGTCAGACGAACAGATGGTATTATATTATAAGTCCAATACCGATTTTAACATTTGACCTAGATTAAAGATGAAACCGTAAACTTTCATAATTTCTTTAAATATCATCCTTTAGAATTAAATCTTACAGGTCATCCGTCACTTTTGTACAAAAAATCAGTAGGTCAAATGATGACTAAGGCATAAACTGCCAGCATGACATATAAATTAAGACTACTCCGAAAGAACATCACTCAGTCACTTTTATTTTTAAAATGTGAATGTACGTTTGCGGTACCTGAAAAATCCTTTGGGTAAAGGGGCGACAGAAATATACAATTATAAAATTTAACTTTGGTCTTTCGATAGGTAACCCACTCAACGATGTGTTACATAATTAATTTACTTACAACGAAATTAACCAAAGTATGGCTTCACCAACTTGAAACGAGTTATTCCTTTATCCCAAGAACCCTGCATTTATCCGGGTTGAAAAGTATCCTATTTCCAACTCGGGACCTTTCATGTATTACGTAAGACGTTTTTATGAGATGAAGTCTTATTGGCATACAAAAGCAATTGTAATTTCATTTTCAAACTTTTTCCGCCAAATGCTATTGCACGTGATTAATACGCTTATGTTTTTTAGGGTTCCGTACCTCAAAAGGAAGAACGGAACCCTTAAAGGATCACTTTGTTTTCCATCTGTCTGTCTGTCTGTTAAGACCATTTTTCTCAAGAACGCGTGAAAGTATTGAGTTGAAATTAATTTCAAATGCTCAAGTCTGCAGTACCTTAGAGCCGTGAAAAAATCTAACTACTAAGTCGACGCAATCAAAAGATACGGCCGTTTATTTCATACATTTGAAAATCTGAAAACCTATAGAGTACTTCCCGTTAACCTAGAACCATGAAATTTGGCAAGAAACAAGGTCTTACAGCACAAATAAAGGAAAAAAGTCTAAAACTGTAAAAGTGTAGTCATCACAAAACAGAATTAATGTGTTTCATTCCAGAGCCATCCAGTTTAGAATTATTAAAGCGAGCGTTTGAACGGAACCCTCGGTGTGCCAGTCCGACTCGCACTTGGCCGGTTTTTTAGTTATGCATGTATAATCATTTCTTACGTTTTTGCGATTTGTAGACTACACAATACAATAACACTTTATTGATAACCACAAAACTTCATAAAAGGTACAATTTAGAGAGCAAACATCCAGCGCGGTGTCTGTAGTATAGTATTTATTGTTAGAATGTAATGTTTGAAATATGCTGCTAACTTGGGGTATGAGATAGCAGAAAAAGTACGTATTTATTGACTGAAATACGACCTATCGCGAGGCTTTGACGTTCGATACTACCTTTTTCTCGGACACTAATTCAACCAACATTGGCAGAGTTTTTTTGATAGCGCTCTTTGTTTCAGCAGTCGGACTAAAACTGCTCCGCCATAATTGTTCCAACGTGTTCGCGTTAAAGTTCAAAGTTCCGTGTCCCTCGTAAAGTTGTTAGCGCTGAGTTAGTTTCAAGTAGCCGTTTGTTTATTCAACAGACCTTGTGGGGAACTTTAAAAAGGATTGTATCAATTTTTCACGAACGAAACGGATCATGCGAAGCGCAAACTTTGAATTATTTAAACAAGCTTACTTTAGGGAAATGGTGCACGTGGCGGATATTAAAGACTAAACAACTTTATGGACTCCGATATAGTTTTATTCCTGTCTGCCTGATCTCTCCGTGTACTATATAATGTTACTTTTAATGCCAAGATGTGGCATGTGGGTTTAGTATTTTTGACTTCACGCTTATGATCAAAATTGTTACTCTTGCAACGTATCGTACCCATGCATGTCTGCTTCTTTGGGTGCTCTAGGTTGAAAGTATTTTTTTTTATTTACTCAGTCTAGCCTCAGTTTAGGGACAACTGCTCCACCTATGGAAAGCTATACCAGTCGACCCTCTCTAAACCTTAAAGCTATATTCTCTCATCGGTGGAGCAATATGCTTCTCTATTCGTTGCCTTCTCTTTGACCTCGTGAAGCCAGGGAATGGAGAAAGACGGGAATGGCTTGGACAATGAGAGAATATAGCTCTTAGAGACTTTAGAGACTGTCCACAGTACAGCAGTTGCCCCAATAGCTAGTATTTTACATCGTGTAGGCCATTTTTTATACTAATCCGTCCAAATAAACTTACTCCTTACTTAACCTACTTTATTTTGCGAGTGGTAGGACCTTGTGCAAAGTCCGTCCGGATCGCTACGACCATCTTGCTCGCTAATCTCACCGCTAAGCAGCAGTGCTTGCACTGTTGTGTTCAGGCGTGGAGTGCAAGACAGCCGGTGTAAGTACTGGCACAAGAGGTATTCCATCTTAGCCCTCTGGGTTGGCAACGCATCTGCAATCTTCTTGGTGTTGCGGGTGTCTATAGGCGGTGGTGATCACTTACCATCAGGTGACCCACTTGCTTGTTTGCCTTCCTATTTCATAAAAAAACTCAAAAATATTTATGGCAATTTGCAAACCTTGGGAACGATTAATTATTTGGGACAATTCACTTATTTGAAAAACTCTATACAAACGCAAATAACAATGTGGCGAACAAATTCTCCACCAAAGTCGTCTGGCTGGTAATAGGCTTAAAAGTTTTTAAAGTATTTCTGCAGACTGATGACTGCTAGAGAAAATTTGAAACATTTTAATCCCTTAAGAACGGTTCGGATGTTAAATAACGGTTGTAGCATCAACATCCTCTTGAAAGCTTGCTATGAAAGGTAGAAGGGCGGATCCAGCTTTGGCGCCAAGAGGGGGTCACATAGTCGTGGTCTTGTCATAATCTGTATGGTGACAAAATATATAAATGAAATCATTATGCTCAATTAGTGGTCCACCTTAGTCCTGGAACCAGTTCAGACCAGTCATGACCCCCATGACCCCCCCCCTGGATCCGCCGTTGGGAAGGTATCACAAACGGTCTTAATACAGTTGGATGCCATGTGTGTTCTTGTTACTACTTGTGACTAAGAGTATACATGAATATAGCACCGAGCATGCTCAGAGCCGAGAGGCGTGGCGGAACAAGTGCATCTAGCATGAATCTTCGTTAACTCGCCACGTAACTAAGTACGTTTCGCTAGGGGGGTTCCACTCCGCACTGTAGGTGCGCTCGCCGCATTACCTATGTCATAGGTTAATCGCAGTAGGTTGCCGGCTTGCCGCACGCGCGCCCGCTCACTCTATGTCGTGCGTTGTGATAGTATTACAGTAAGCAGCCCAACCCTAGCGGTGCGCCAGGGCGTTGCGGGTGGAAGGCGGGCGCGGGCGGCGCCTTCCTTTTGACGCATGCCGCCCGGCGAATGTTTATGAAGTAATACGAACTTGTTGTGCCTGATCATAAAGTTGGTATTCGTTTAATAGTGATCGAAAACGAGAAGTTTCTGTACTTTAGTACTATTATTTATCCTGTGGTTTCGCTCTTACTGGGTTAGTAATAATAAGACGCGCTGGGTTACCTAGCCAGCTAACGTGTGTCCAGAAAATTCGTTCTAGGTCCGCTGCACTTCTGTAGTAGATGGAAGTATATATTTTATATGATACTAGCAGACACGCGCGACTTCGTTCGCGTGAAATTAGTAGCCTATATCCGTCAGGGATACTCTAGCTCTATATTAGTGAAAGAATTTTTGGAATCGGTTCAGTAGTTCTATAGATTACCCCCTATATACAAACAAACAAAGTTTACATTTTTATTATATTAGTGTAGATTAGTGTAGACTAGCGGTCCACCCCGGCTTCGCACGGGTGCAATTTACTAACGAAACCATAATTAGAATGTATTTACATAAAAATTATTTGAATGGAAATGGATACTGTATGAAACACTTTCGCGTAGTTTAGAGGTACTTTAGCGGCTGAAGATACGATGAATACAGACAGGAATGGATAGACTTTGTTTTAAACTATGTAAAGATTCTTTTATAATACTGACATTGGTGATATTCAAGTTTGGTAAATCTTTAAAACATTCAACCAGTTCAGTATTTATTGGTGGTCAAATTCCTATGTAATTGTAACAAATAATTATCGTATTTTGTTGAATGACAGCCACTTCAAACAGTTTTGTAGTAATCATTTACACGTCCTCAATTTGTAATCACTGGCAATAGCAACATCTTGTGTTTTAAGAAACATTGAAATCGCTCATCGCTCCAACAACACCGATGGTCTTTGTAATTAATTATTAAATACAGTTCAAGAACTTTGCACTCCAGCACTCTCAGCTTGAAATGATAAATCGTAATTTGATCATTCAGGAAATCCATAAGCACACGCTGAAATGAAATTGTTGCTAGAAATTTGAGAGCAAGCTCGAGACGAGTCTCGCTGGGCGCGGAAATTCGCGGCGCTCTGTGCTTCAGAACAAAAGACAGAATGGAGTGAATATTCAACGTTACACATAAAAATATTACGCATGTGTCAAACTAGTGGACTATATAATATACTAATTTAATTGAACAAAATGCTATGAATATTATAGAAGTAAATATGGATAGGGGTCCTCGTGGCAGCAGCCTCCAGCGAACGGTGAACGACTGACTGGCTGATTCTTCTTCCAGCTGAGCTGCTGTAACGAGGTAAACAATTGCCCGTAGTACAATTAGAAAGAAGGCCTGCTTGTCCTTCACATCGAATTTGTTTCAAAATACAATGTGTAATAGAATTAATATAAAGTTTATCTACACATATATCATAAATGCTCTATAATGCGTTCAGAAACCGTAGGCAATGACCAGCATTATAACAATCAATATTATTACGACAATTTTTCTAATTTGTTCCTATATTTATTCAAATTCGTTTTTTATTACATTATTTTAATGTGTACAGTCTATTGATATTTAATAGGTACCTAGCACTAGTAGTTAGTAGCAATGCAGGTCATTGCCCTGTGGCTTCTAAACCCATCATATAGTACTTATGATATGTGTGTAGATAAAGTAATGTATGCAACTGTACATAATTAGGTATTAAAACACTCGTGTGATTCTGTTATGAAACTCGCTGACGCTCGTTTTATAAAACCACACTCGTGTTTTAAGACCCCTCATTATGCAACAGTTGCATAAAATACTATTAAAGATTGCTTTTATTTATTTTTCAAAAGAGAAAATGGTTTGCTTTAACTCTTTGTCTATATTAAAATACAACTGTAAAACAAATAAAAGCCTCGAAGATGAGAAAAAAAATTGTATCACTGTGTACATTACAGTTAATGACATAATATCTTTATCATTATCAACACCGTCAGCCTATTTCTGTCCACTGCTGGGCATAGGTCTCTCCCAAGGTACGCCACTGAGCCTAATACTTATGTAACTTATGTGGCAATGACATAGTACGTATGTTTTACAATTTAACGCCCAATGGTTTTTGGCTATAAATTTAATTTGTTTTCCTCAATACCACTCCACGCCTTTCCGCTTCGTGCTTCCAGCCGTTTCGCTGAATTTAAATGGTGAAGCCTATAAAAAGAGGCTGGAATAGTCGACATTCGAACGTGAAGTATTCAACCAATAGGATCTTACGCAACACTCGTAAAGAATAAGGCTTAGGCAAAATAAAGAAGAAAAATGCTATGGGAAAAACGCACCAAGTGCGCGGTAATAATTAACCTGCGGGTTCTATTTCAAACTAACGGTAACGATTTTAATTTGGTTTGAATTAAACTAAGACTTTAAAATACATTTTAAAGTGGAGAGGAGATATTTTATGAAAAATATAATCAAAAACTTATATTTCCATCTAGGACTGTGTAAAAAATAAATATAAGGCCAAGGCCTGTAATCTAAAGATATTTGGTTTGAGCAATGTAGAACACACCATGCAATGTGGTTTAACTAAAATCCATAATAAGTCATACTATAATAAAACAGTAACCGAATAAATTAGTGGTGGTGCAATGTTTTATCTACATTTATGGCTATGGTTATGAACGGATACTTTAAAAAGAAACCTAGTTCAATTCGACTCATTTTACTAGTGTTGGCAAAACAGCCAACATTAGCAGATGTTCTAACGATTATTTATTAAATACGTTGGTATTGCTTAGTCTGTGGTATTTTGGGTCTGTGCCTCTATCGTTTCCCTGTCACTTCGATATAAAATTGTATGTTGTGTGTGTGTGCTACAATAAACTTGACTACATCAAGAACTGGGTCTAATTAAGGGATATAGTCCACTGAAATAACCCAAGAGAGTTCCCACGAACGCCTACAACTAATCTACAATGTTTCTTTTATTTTTTCGCGTATTAAACTACGGAACCCCAAAAACAAAGGTTGTGAGCTTCAAGCAATTATCTTTTGGCAGGCGGCTTGTTCGCGAGGGTCTTAAATCTTTTTTCTCTAATGTCCTAAGATGTTGTGGTTGGATTTGGTGAAATCAAGTTACGTGTAAGTAAATAAATCTCTCTGATTTATTTATCGGAAATTTAGGTTTAAATTCAAATAAGCAGATTCGTTTTATCGTATTTCTCAACTGAATAAAAGTGTTTAGGATTACTATAATCTTTAAATATCAAGCGTTTTTGTCCATCACTCTGTATAACTTAATACGCCTTACAGTTAGTATGTATCTTTATTTAATTGGAATCGATGATAGCAAAAAATATCAATTCTTCATATCGAATGCAGTGGTGACAATGAAATTACTTCAGTCCGCAAACATGAAGTCATCTACGTACACACTCTACTGTTACTATTGCACGGAATATTTTCCTAAAATTTAAAATACTTAACGCCTTACAGTTAATAAGTGTTTTATTTAAGTAATTTGAATCGATCATAGCAATAAAAATTCAATTCTTCATATTGAATGCAATGGTGACAATGATGACTAGCTCAGTCTGCAAACATGTCATCTACATACACACACGGAATGTTTTCCTAGAATTGAAAATACTTAACGCAAAATGTCAGAAGCTAGCGAAACCCTGACAGCGTACCTTTGAGTCGTTTAGCAAATAATTATACAGGATGTTAGCTCATGGAAGCATGAGACCTTGCGAGCGCCAGCTCAATCAAATGTGTTCTGTTTGCGAGAATAATTTCAGTATATTGGTGTTTCGTGTAGTATTTTGTCTTCTCGTAGTTGTAGCCTGACTCAATTAACAGTTACAGCGCATGTTACGGGAGACTCGTATTGTTTTCTGCTAAATAGGAAGATAAATCCAATTTATTTTATGTTCATTTTGTATACAACGTTGGTGACAAAAAGTTACAAATTTCAGAGATAACAGGAGAGTTGCTTAAACACTACACCACATTAGAAAAACTTTTATTTTAGCAATTTCAAGCTCATTTATAACATCAAACAGGACTTAAAAGGAGTGTCAACCCAGCGCTCTCCATACAAACGGGGATAACGTTTACCACCCTTTAAACATTAACCAATTGCCATGATTTTTTTGTCATTCCGTCCTAGAACTATGTTTGTATGTTTTGATTTCTTAAACATTCTTAATAGTTTCAAAAATATTGACGCTTTTTTGTTTTGTATGAAACACCTAAAATGCAAATATTGTCAAATCTATGAAGAATATTTAAAAAATCAAAACATACAAACCTAGGTCCAAGGCATAATGACATCATTCCAAAAAATCATTGCTATGGGTTAAGGTTTAGAAGGCGGAAAGCGTTATCGCCGTTTGTAAGGGAAGCGCTTTTTGGACTGGGTTCACACTCCTCTTAAACGTTGCAACACGGTCGCAGGTAAATTAAAAAATGTTATTATCGTGATAAAATCCCGATTGAGGTAAAAGTAGATATAATTATAAGTAAAAATCTCGAAAGTTTAAAAACAATTAATTTCAAGTTCTTACAAATTTCAAATCATTAATCGTAGGTATTTGCAGGAATATCCCGCTGTGACAAACAGACGGACAGGCGTACGATGTCGCACTTTGAGAGTTATTTTTTATCTGACCTCTTCGTAGGGAACCGGGAAACGTAGGGCAATTATATCGACACAAATGGCAAAAATATTTTTAATCACATATTTTATTTAGAATGTTTAAGGATGGTTTAGTGTTGGTAATAGGTAATACTTACACAGTATAAAATAAAGTCGCTGTCCGTGTTTGTCTGTCTTCATCGTATCTACAGCCACTTACACCTTCTAAACCACTCAACGTGTTTTGGTACGGTATTCACTGTGTTATAAATATTTTTTTACAGATGGTTTTTGTTAATAAATTGCAGCAGAGCGAAGCTGAGGCGAGTCACTAGTTTTAAATAATTATGTATGAAAGAATGTAATGTAATGCTTGGTAGTGTTAATTGATCTAGGAATAAACAGCCTAAACATCGTCGATGACTACGCGCAGCCAGCTAGCGATTTGTTTTCGAGCAATATTTCTAATTTATCGCCTAAACCTAGAGCCCATTTGCAAAATTTATAGCCACGATTTGTCACGAACGCGCGATGTATTTCGATTTGTTGCTGTCAATAATTTGTGCAACAATTCATTGGGTAAATTATCGCTTTTGTTTAGAAACAGTCGTCAGATAACCGCTGTCCTAAGATAACAAACGCAGGCTCGATATTGATCTATTATAGGAAGCTAAATAGCTATTATCTCTGTGTCCGTACACGATATCATTTTCCGTTTCTCTAGGGACCGTAGCAATTTTTGTACTAAAAATTGCCTGAGAATGTTGCACGTTAATATTGTCAATATTCATCTTCAACACATGGGTCACTGCTGAATGCATAATATTTTATATCTTCCCAAAAAACTTGGTCCCTTATTCGTAAAGGTTTGTGATGATTCATGTGTTAATGAATGTAGGTTTATTTTGTGTTTATAAATAAGGTGGTTGTATTATAAACGTTTTCACGTCTGTTTCATTCATTTACCTATCTATAAAAATAATACATCTTTCTACAATCCTCTATTTAGAATGTGCCGTCAGTATAATGAAATGGTGTCGAAACATAATCACATTGACGTGTTTAATCCTCACCGCGGTGTGTTCAGGCGGCAGGTGCTGGACGCTCTCCGTGGTCAGCGGCCACACATGTAGCCGTTGTGTGTCTGCCTGCTGGAACTTGTAGCGGTTATCTACCTACATGACACTCACCCAGAACGATCCCGTCTCTATTTTTTCCTCTTTCATAAACTACTACCACACTGGTTTGGTCTGTTTACACTGTTTGTTGGTTTTCATAATTTGTAATTTAAATATTGTTAATTTAATTTTTTAATATTTAATGCTCTTTGATTTCCATTTTGCATGTTGTGCATACTGCTTAGGATAATGTTCTACCTCAATTCAATGTTACCACTTATATTTTTTGTACCCATTTTGAATGTTATCTGTTAAGTGTGCCTTAATAAATAAAATAAAATAAAATAAAATTTACCAGTGTCTGAGATGCGACGCTAACCAAATATTATTGGGTAGACATTGAAAATATTTCGACGGTGGTAATGTCAAATGTCGTAAGGGTCATGTCCTTTAATGTCCCTTACGACATTTGAGTTTCACACTGTTGATTTAATGAGATATTTTTTAGTCATTAAAAATTACTGTGCAATAAGAGAAAATTAATAAAATCGACGTGTAAAGATTTATAACTAAGTTTGGTGGCGTAGATGGTTAATTATAGCATGCATTTAATAATTTTAGCTACACATTATGCTGGTGTTTGTTATTCTTTCTGCATGGGGCGTCAATTTAAAAGGAATTTTGGATATACAAAGCATACAGATATTCTAGCGAAAAGGTATTCTGATGATTTCGTGGCCAGAAGTTGGAAACCGCAAAATTACGTCACACGTCACCAAAGTAACACGCTAGCTATTTAATGTTATCATTAAGTTCTTAAGCAAAATTTTGGTACATAATTGTACTATTTTTTTTTAAAATATTATTGTAAGAATATCGTAAGATAAAATAAAATGTTTAATTTCACGGTTAAAAAAGTATTCAGATATTACAACTGAGTATTTAGGTATTTCAATGTCTACAAGTTGCGAAATAGTATTTTATGCAACTGCTATATAATGAGAGGCCTTAAAACACGAGTGTGGTTTTATGAAACGAGCGTCAGCGAGTTTCATAATAGGATCACACGAGTGTTTTAAGGCCTAATTATATACAGTTGCATACATTACTTTATCTACACACATATCATAACTGCAAAAAACCGTAACAGCAAAAAACTAAAAACGAATGACAACTAATGGCCGCCATGTATATTAAAAAGGTACTCTGTGATTCGATCTATTCGTCAAGACGAACGTTTTTTTTAAACCATAGACGAACGAATATAGTCCCTATTGTCATATCACTAGAGATCAAATGTCGTGCGTTTAAATTAAAAAAACATACTGAGTAGACGTTTCGTATCGATAACTGTTTTAATATCTGTGGATACTAGAATAGAGACCAACTTGAATTTTGACAGCTGTTCCAAATTTAAATTCATAACGTCACGAGCAGTCACGAGATATCGGTAATGTGATGACCAATAAAGAACAGATTTACCTACTACCACAGACAAGAAAATTCTTATAATGACATTGGTTGTAATAATGCTGGTCATTTCGTAGGGTTTTTGAACGCGTTATTTAGCCTTTATGATATGTGTGTAGATAAAGAATATAAATTATTAATATAAAGATTAAATTTTTTAGTATATGCTATGAATTGGCACAATTGGTGTGAGAGGAATTACACATATTCGTTATAATCTCAAAACAATACAATTTTAGAAAAGTTAAAAAAATCAGATTTCTTACGGAAAGAAAAAAAATATTTATTCAGCAAAAAAAGGTACAAAATTAAACTATTGATGCTAAAAGCGAAGTAAACTACTACTTTCTATTATCATTCATTACACACAAACTAATAGGCATGAACTTAAATTAAGGTAAATCACATTTTTAATATTTAGTAGCGTTGTTCAAGTTTCGGTACGACCGCGAATATTTATCATTTAAATTAACAGAGATAAGCGGATCTGTTTAAACAAGGAGGGTAAAATATTTCCCCACATAAAATCTACCCTTAAGACTACAAGGTCCACTGCCTGCTACAGGTACGCCATTAGTTTACCTTAATATAGTCCAAAGTCGTAATATCCACGTTAGTAATATATAAATAAAAAATATAAAGAAGAAATAAAAGTAAACTGTTGTTTTGTGCATTATAAATAAATAGCCTTAAAATAATAGTTACATTTGTATACAATCTGACACAAACACCTAAAAGCAAAAGCTGCAACCTTTTTATTGCCAAAGATGGAAATATTCAAACTACAGGGTCTACGCTAATGACGAATATACGTAATGCACTATAGAGACTTATATGAGTTGATGTAAGATTGAAATTCTCGTTGCTAACCAACCACGCTTAGCATGTTATGTATGGCTTTTGTATTTGATATAGCGTTGAAAAGGTTAAACCTCTAATAACCCACTTCATTTATTAAAGCCGGAGTTTCTATCTGGTCGGTAGTAACAGTTAAAATCTTAAATGTCGTAAGGGACATGGCTTTTGCAACATTAAAAAAAATCCCATTGTGAGTATTGTGGTGGGTGGTGTAGCTCGACGGGGATCCTTCTACTGTTTGCCGTACTTAATTAAAGACGTATTGCACACTTTACTTTTATTTATGATGAAACACGTGTTGTCTCTAAGGCTTCTGCCTCGAGACTCCTGTTTGGAACCGTCCTTTCTACCTTCTTTAACAATTCAAATACTAAACATTTATAAAAACGGACAGTGTTCCAAACTCTTACCGTGAAGGCCCTATTACATCTCCCGTCCCTATCAGAGGGTGGAGACCTAGTCTAACCCTAAAAGTCTACCTAAGGGGGAAGATTCACAAATTTCTCAGGTTGGTTCCCCTAAGAACTAGACAGACTTTGCTTGACAGACTGTTTAGCAGATTAAGCCAGGTACACACCCGCGAGCTTTATCACAACTGTCAAATACAATGCCGGTCTTTGCGTAGCTAAAAACCCCATTAAAAAAGTCTACGCACAACCCTTGTCTAGCTGAGCAGCGACCATAAATAACCTTAAACCCGTTTAAGGTTACTTGTCACATTTGACTTACAATTAGTCAAAGTGTCTATTACCACACTCAATGCCACGTACATAACCTCAAATTATTTAAGGCCTTATGCTACTACTATATTAACTAATGGACACCTTAGTAGCATCTTGTACTTCGGCGCTGAGAGTGTTAACTCCATTAGCATTATTTAATGCTGAAGGCATTAAACATCATGCTAACGTAGGTCCTTACTCCCCTACTGATTACTAAAATTCCTGGACTCAATTGATCCCCGGACCAACCTTGAGCCAGCCACTTTAGTTTTTTCTAGCTAAAATGAATCCCTAACAAACTCAAACACAGACTAACTACCTACTTAAATAACTAACTTAATTAACATAGTCAATATTAATTTCATTTGCTTCTTTGCTGTCACGAGGCAGCGTCTCATGATGGGTCAGCCATCTCGACTGCATCCTTAAGCGCCAATCCCGATCATGATGCTGCGTCGCACAGCAGAGACGACATCGGATTGCTTCGGCATTATTACATGTAAAAAAAATCATATTAGCACACATAATATCACATAACTATGTTCAGGCGTGAATGCCTTCACTACTAAGAATGTAGCACACAATTAAACGATATTTTTCATTTAAAAACCTGCGTCAGCTTGTTCATATAGAAGATATGACCTCAGACGACCGTTTTTATAAAGAATATATTTCAATTGGGCAAAATGGGCGTAAATAAAGTGACTAAACGACACAACAACACCAGACTCGTGGATGTTCAGATCCCCCGATGACAGACATGATGCATGCCCACTCCCACTACTCTATGAGCATTTTAGAAGCTTCATCTGGTTGATCGGACATCATCCGATATGCCCAATGATGAACTGCATGCGGTCATCATTCTCTTGAGGTCATCTCTCCTTTGGTACAGCGGCTCATACGACGTTGAAACATGAAAAATAAACAAAACATTAAAATCTTTACAAATTACAAAAACAATACATCATTTACAACACATTCAGATCATTTCGAGACAACATTCTACAACAATTCCTATTATCGATTGATGGGTAACTAGCTTCGCCTTTTTGTCATGATTTCATTTTTATCTTGTTTGCGCCTCTCTTTTTAATTCTTCCTTTGGCCATATTTACCAAAGCTACCTGCTTCGCAAACTTAGTCTGTATCCTTTGTGGCACATTTAAATAACTCCCACATAACGGCAGTAGCGGAGCGATAATTTTATTTACATTTCGCTCTTGACATATTTGACAATCTTTGACATATGTCTCCACTTTCTTTTCTGCTTCAACCATAGAACATCGCTCTATCTGCTTATTTTCTTGATTCTCTGTCGGTAAATCAGCAAAATAAACATATTCGGACTTACTCGGTGATAACTTATTGCACACATTTACCAATGGCTGAATTGAACAATTAGTCTCTTCTGGACTGTCATCCGATGTTGAATTGAAATATATATGAAATTTATCTTTCAATGTCAACACATTATATTTAAAATCTATTACGGCTTCATTTGCCTTCAAGAAATCTTGACCAAGGATCATGATATCAGCAGTATCTTCGATCACCAGCGGTCTCAGCGAACAATAAAATCCATCGAGTATAAATGAAATTTTAGCGGTGCCTTGCACTTGAATATTATTTCCGCCAACGGCACGTAACGGACAACTCGGCATTTGTTCACAATTTAATTGCAAACTCTCAGCAAGAGAACTAGAAATGACAGACACTGATGCTCCTGTATCCAGTAGTGCATCACAACACATATTATTGACGTGCAGTGAAATAACGGGAGGCTCATCAGCATACTCATTACTTATATTGGTTTGTGTCACCAAACCTATGACTCCTCCGGATGATGGCATCACATCTTGACGCAGCGCCCTAGTTGGATCAATGACAGCAGCTGGAGTCCTCGGAGTTCCATAAGCCAACTGATCACCTTGCGCCTGAGGAACATGGACGTGTTGCTCTTCATAAAAAATTGGTATCTCAACCCTTTGTGCGCCTGTGCCTTCTTCTTGATTAAATACATCTTGCATCTGTATTATTATTTTCCTTAGCTCTTCTTTCGAGCTAAACAAAGTTGCGGCAAGTAACCATTGATTTTCCTGTGTTACTGATTTTATAAAATGTTGGATAAACCTAGCATCATCTACGATTTGTGCTTTGCTAGCAAGATTATCTAAGTGATAATAATAGGCAATCAGCGATTCTGTCGGTGATTGTCTCCTATAATAAAATTCTTGCGCATAATCTGTCTGAGAAGGAAACTGCTCCTTCAGCTTCTCAGAAACATCTTCATACGTTTGGAAAGTACGAAAATGGGTTTTGTACCATTGCAGCGCGGGTCCTTCGAGGTACCATGCAATAGCTGCTTTCTTCTGGGTCTCATTCCAGCCTCTGAGAATGCACACTGCATCAAATTGAAATAAAAAATCTTCAACGTCATTAAGCCCGTTAAACTTCACGGCATCCATCTTCTTCTTTCTATTTTTCTACTGCTAAATTACATATTAGACAAATAGTTATAAAATGGCTACGACCTTTACGAGCATCCTCTTGATCGATCAATTATCGATAATCTTCCCTCTTCCGGGGTAAACGCGCTGGCACTGGTTCAACACTGCAGAAGTCGCTAACTCCACCATGTGGTGGGTGGTGTAGCTCGACGGGGATCCTTCTACTGTTTGCCGTACTTAATTAAAGACGTATTGCACACTTTACTTTTATTTATGATGAAACACGTGTTGTCTCTAAGGCTTCTGCCTCGAGACTCCTGTTTGGAACCGTCCTTTCTACCTTCTTTAACAATTCAAATACTAAACATTTATAAAAACGGACAGTGTTCCAAACTCTTACCGTGAAGGCCCTATTACAGTATGTTTGAATGATTATTGTTCTGTAACCAAAAAAATAATTGAATGATCTGAATGACTTTTTTTTTACTGTATCCTCTTACTCTGTACAAATGAGTACTTACGTACATTTGAAGCGATTGTGTACTACTTAGATTGCGTGTTTAACCACCAAACAAGAATTAAGTAGTTTCGATCTATTTTCGGATTAGAAAGTGCTTTAACGGATAAATAGAGACCACTCTCAAAACAGCCGGTAGCTGTACACTTACAGTATTTTACACTAACTGTATTTTTACACCGCACCACCGCCGTATTTTACACCGCTTTTTTTTATTCCGTACTAAACGGTTTACCCGATCTTTCTTGTTTCGCACCGCTGAGGACCGAAATGCTCTGCGTCTGTATTCCCAGAAAATGGTAACCTTGGCCTTTTAAGGCATCGTCTGGGTAAGCTTGCTACATCTTCGGTCTCATCTATATTTACCATTTGGTGAGATTAAATACAAAAGGAAACCCATTACAAATATTTTAAAAAACATGTCGACTGTCTGCCTAAGTTTAAAAAAGAACATCAGACGACACTTAATACAAATTTACAAATTTTCGGAATGAATTGATCAGAAATTTACACATATTTACCTTTTCTGATGTAATAAGGTCAAAAATTGTTAACGTATCTTTGAAGACGACCGTACTACAGATACAAGAAAATAAATTCAAATACTCATTTATGTATAGATAAATGCATATACCTAACATTTTTGAGACTTAATAAGCAATTGAAATGATTCTATAAGCTTCCTGTAATGAGGTTCTATAAATTATTATTTTGTGCCTTCTACTTAGATTGCACGTTCAAACACCTAATCAAGTACTACTCTAGTTTCTTTTTCAGGCTAGCAAAATACTTGAGCGGTTAAATATAGACCACTTTTAGAGCTGCCTGTATCCACAGTATTCTTACACTGCCGTGCCGATGGTCCGCTGAGTAGTGTAAACATTGGAACTAATTACAAGACGCCGGACCTGTTTCTTAAGCAAACACTTTCTCGTAAACCCACGGGATGGGAAGGAAAGAATATTGAGACTTATTTATGTATGAAGGAAAAATACGTCCCAAATTTGCTATTAATTTGAAAATGTTTTATTTTATGAAATAGGAAGGAAAACAAGCAAGTGGGTCACCTGATGGTAAGTAATCACCACCGCCTATAGACATCCGCAACACCAAAGAGATTGCAGATGCGTTGCCAACCCAGAGGGCTAAGATGGAATACCTTTTGAGCCAGTAATTACACCGGCTGTCTTGCTCTCCACGCCGGAACGCAACAGTGCAAGCACTGCTGCTTAGCGGCAGAATTAGCGAGCAAGATGGTTGTAGCTATCTAGACAAACCTAGCACAAGGTCCTACCAACCGCAAAAAGTTGCGTGCGTTTTTTGATAAAGGATTCTTTGAAATCCGCATAATATTTTTAAAGGCATTAGAGCTAAGTTCATACTTAATTACTTCACCTTTTACTTTCTTGATTGTGAGCGGAGTAGTTTTTTGTATGTTGTAGTGTAATAAGGGTAGGTATATAAAATCCAATCGGATGAAAAGCTTTAAACAGTGTTGCAAATAAACCGGCTATCCATCCCTGTCTGTCTTTAAATCTTCGCCGCTTACTCCTAAACCATTCAACGAATTTTGATAAGGTATCCAGTGTCATTTAGATTTTTTTACGGAAGGTTTTTTTGTATAAAATATTCTACTCAAGTTTTCTTTAGTAAATTGCACTCATGCAAAACCGGGGCTGGTCGCTTGTAATCTATATAAGTATATTTAAGGTTTTACTCTCGGAAAAATCGAATGAACTTGACATCAGTTTGAGCTCTTTATCCGTTCTGCTACCTTTATTGCTATGCCTTTACGAAAAACAGGGGAAAACGAGAAGTCAGTTCACCTGGTGGGAAGTTGTTATCGCCGTCAACATGACAACTCTAAGTTTGTCGCTGATACATGGATTGTCTCCAAGCTTCGCCACCTTCTGGACTTCCAGATCGCGTTACTCGCTATACAAAATGCAATAGCAAACTACTTCCTTGCGTTCCTACTTTATGAGAGTGTGATGTACCCCGGTCGAGCGATACATTTGTACTGCCAGTGTTAGCGACAGGCTCATGCGACCTCCATAGAATGCCTTAGCTGTCATAGCTTTTGAATATTGTTTTGTTTTCCTTGCTGTCGTACGTCGTCTTTTGTACTATCTTTACCGTTTCTCAATATACTTTATAATTAGTTCACTAGTCCGCCCGACCGCCAACAGCCAGCATTAGCTACAGTGTGGCCGTATTATAAAAATATCTATCACGGCTAGCACCCGTGCTGACCCTGATTGCTATAGCCGTCTACCGTAGGCAAAAGTGTAAAAAAAAAGTACGCGAATGATTTGTGTTTTAAGTTCTGAGTAAATTATATTATTGCGTTGCTAGTGCTAGGTACTATACAATACAATACATAATGCTTGATTGAATACTACATTACATTTTCTCAGAATTACAGATAAATCTTTAAAAAAGGCATCCAAAGGTATTATATGAGAATAATTATACTTTACGTCCCGGTTTATTTTTGATAAGGCAATTCGAGTACGAACTGCGTATTTTGTTAACTATAAAAAAGTGCCGGAAAATATGCAATTAGTTTTAAAAACGGAAATATTACTTGAGAATGAAAATGCTGGTGTCAAATTCACACATTATTTATAGCCCAGTATCGTTCACAAATTCAGTTTAAAATTCCGAGAGTGGAGTCGCTAAAATAATTACTACGCTCATGGTTCGCACAAAACTGATTACTGCACCAGATAACAAACTTATTCTAGAAATAATACGCGCTTGAAATTACTTTGTTGATATGAAAATATATCTCTAGAATATGGCCTGGTAACGACGGGGAGTTGAGATTAAGTTTAACTTAAGTTTACAAAGGGAAAATCGTTTATTGAACACTTGGAGCAGCAAAATCTACACATTGAAGATTTAAACGATACTGAATAATGTATGCAAATGAATTGATATGTGGAAAAATATGAAGACTATTTGCAACAAGAATTTAAAAAAGTTTAAATGTGCGGGTTGAAGTTACTGTAATATTTAGAACCATATGGACAGTGGAAATCTTAAATGTCGTAAGGGAAATTAAGGGATATGTCCTTTACGACATTTTAGATTTCTAATTTCGATATAAAAATGTCAAGTAAAAACGGCGCGGCTAACACAATCAATGCGCTTCTTTTTTATTGATAAATGCACTTGACTCTTGTATCAAATCATACAATATTTGTCTGCACTAATTTAATATAATAAAGAGGTAAACTTTGTTTGTTTGTCTGTATGTAGAGGGACTCCGCTAAGTCGCGCGTGTGCACGGAGCGGGTGCAAAAATTGTATTATGAGAGCGTCCGCTAGCTCCAACGGGTGCTCATACTTGTTCGATAAACATGCACCCGCTCCGTGCACCCGCGCGACTTAGCGTAGGCCCTAAGACCTAGCCAGGTGCGATGCAGAGTGGGTTTTTTTTTAGATTAAGTCAGTGTTTGCAATAGTTTTAATTCTGTTTGTGTTATTGTACTGTCTAAATATACCTATATTTATTATTTAATGTTAGTTTTTAAGTTTGATTGTAATTCAATTTGGTAATGTGTTTTTTTTTTTATAGATAAATTAGTTATTTCTTTATTATTCATAATTTTATATAACTTCATTTTTTTTTATAAATTCTCACGGGCTGGTGTTTTACAACTCGACAGTTTACAAAGTGCCTATTTTGCTTGATGGGTCGGTCTTTCCAATCCAGGTCTTTTAAGAAGCCTCACTAGTAGACCTATAATGTTGCCAATGACTTCTGAAAGTACCAATGTACTTCAGGGTACCTAAATCATACGACCTCACCGCTCGCTTTTCTCTTTTGAAAAATAATTAAATACGTGTTTGTTGAAAATATCCCTTCAACTAGTTAACAATTACAATTTGACAAACTTTTTAAGAGATAACATTTTGGTTTACTCATCTTTTATTATAAACGCGAACTTTGTTCATCATTCTTACATAACAAAGTCTGTAACGCCTTAACATTATTCACACCTCGCTGTACGGAACGCTTTTACGTAGCTCGGCAAACCAATTCACAAAGCTTAAGAGCTCTCAAAAATCGCGTAAACGTTTTTTTTTTCTTATCTAGACATATAAGAGAGTCCCATTACTTGACTGGCTGACTGACAGACAATGCACAGACTAACTCGTCACTTGTCAATAGTTTGTTGCTAGTTTAGAATCCTGATCATTGTTATTTTTGAAAGACTAATATTCATAAACACTTCGTAAACGTTTGTTAGTTAACGTGTTTTATGTCTTTATCTATCATTGTGACGTTTACCCTCAAATGAAAGGGACAGAACATTTGTTAGCTTAAAAAGATTGTTAACTTTTTATGAATAAGAGGGTAAATATTACCGTGTAATAAGATAAATTCGAATCTATTGTACTGATTTTTATGAGACATAAATTAATAATAGCTTACATTTATCAATTTTGTTATAATCGCATTGTATTAGCTGCTTCATAATTTCATATTTAAATTCAAGACCGTTTCCCTTTAAATTGTTAAATCTTACAATAAACAACACAAACAAGACACTACTTGACATAAAACACAATAAACGTACCTAGTCACTGCAGTTTGGGTTCCATTTTCTCAGTACCCTGTCCACTTAATCCATATTTAGTGAAATTTTAGTCTGCTAGAAATGAGAAGTTAGTAATAGGTACCATTAATAAGTACGGTCGAGGAATGTAGAGTTTTGTTACTTTGGCACCTTGTAACATTGCAATAGGGTGCAAGAGTGACTGAGCTTTCCATTCTTCGACTGTACTTATACAATGTACATTACCCTGTCTGAGAGAGATCAGACCACTGTCTCACCGAACTAACACGTTTAACTACTTAATCTGTGCTCCTAGCACGAATCTGTTCTAAACGCGTTAACTTGCTACGTAACTGAGTGCGTTTCTCTCCTACTGCGCTAGTTAGAAAAAAAGAAAAAAAACATTTATTCAAACTATTCGACATGAAACAGAAATATACACAACACGGGCAGAGTACAATAACAACACGTTGCGTTGAACAGAATTGAAAAGGGCCCCACTCAGCATACTGCCTCGGTAAACCGAGACGCTGATTTTCTGTGGGACCCTTGTACAAGACGTACATTACGTTTGACAGTTAGTTACGCGCTGACAGCCGCCATGACAGGTTGAACTATATATATATTTAGCAAAGTTTAAGTGGAATAAAGTCCAAGTGCATTAATGTTCATGGTTTTATTGCGACCTAACCATGAAATGGTCCTTCGAGCCGGATCTGAACCAGCGACCTATGAATACTATTCCTAATACTGAACTAAAAACTAATGACTAATGACGACACGAACGATAGTGCACCTGACAAATAATTTACATTAACAATAAGTAATAAAAAAAATGTATATATTATAACCACAAGAGACGCAGTGAATTACGTAGTGATTTAACGCGTATCGAGAAGTACTTAGTTATATTTATTTATGTATGGAAATGGTTTGGTGATGGTGCTAGGAGGTGGATAAGGTAACTCAATGACTACTAGTAATTCTTTTTTTTTATTAAAGAGGAAGTCAAACGAGCAAGTGGTTCACACTGATGGTAGGCGATCATCACCGCCCATAGACACGCTTAGTTTTTAGGTAGGTATAGTCGACCAAGAAATTGCTTGACCACTTTTTGACTGTATTGCAAAGGGATAAGGTTCAAAAGTGGTCAAGCAAATACTTGGTCGACTATACAATTCTACCATAAAATAAATAAATGAAGCCCTATTACTACTACAGACTGACTAAAATATCTAAGAGATTTTGTGCCATCATCCAGAAAAATATTCAGGGTTTTAAACTTGTGCAGAAAAACGTAGACAACTGCACTCGCTACTATCCCATTAAAATAACTTTATTTTAAGCCAGAACTCGTTTACCTTACGAGTATAGAACCTGGTAATCAAGAGAGCATGCCGCGAGGCACTTTAAGTTTTTTTTTTCAACGGTATAAACTGTAAATCCAAAGGATCACGATCGTCGACAACTTTTAATTTAAAACGACTTACCACTCGATTGCCGACGGCGGTGGGGCTTAAAACTTGTTCGACTGTATAGACCACCTTGCTACCTGACTACCCGCTACTTCGCTTCCGCTACTTCAAGATATAAATAAGAGAAGCAACATAAATAAAGAGGGCACAACTTCCAAAACTTTGCGTCAGGTATGTTCGAGTTTGAATTTGCGTTAATGCTTAAGGTTTCTAAATTCGAAAATGTTTGCGAGTTTTTACTTCGTCGATCCTGTAAATTGGTTTTCAACTTTAAACTTGCGTAAGTAGGCGATTCGTGACTGACATGAAAATAAAGTTGTTTACTTAGCGCTGGAATATGCTCTATATTGCATAGTACCGTTTTACACGTAGTAATAACATTGCTATGTAAAGGCTAGGTTTTCCAAAGATGCCAAATTACTCTTGTCAAAAACGTGTTCTAGTTAACAGTATTTGATGCAACATTATAATAACTGAGACAAGCCAAATGCGTCTTAAGCTTTTGCCAATTCTTTTTAATGGCTTTATTTGGAAAAGGGACGGAAACAAGAAAACGGGACCAGTGTGGGGCTCTAGATTTCTCAATGATCGTACGAACCGCAGTAGCAAGGAGTTCGCGCCGACATTTTGTGAAAATATCCTTCCTTTACTTAAGTTTTCTGGCAGGATATTGTTCAGTTCAAAAATTTATAAATAATAGATATTTGCTGTTTGGACTCGTTTGTTCTTAAAATAAACAATACCATCATGACTCGCATTTAGCTGGTATTAGGTCTGTAATAAGTTCCAGCTCAGACTTAGAATGTCAAAAGGCTAGTACTGAGGTGCAAGTTTTAATCCTCGAGCCAGGGATCTGTAGAAATCCTTCTAAATTAAAAGCAGCTCCGACGCGCTGGGGTTGAATACTGGCTTCATGTAAATGAGATTCTTTCTGTGAAAAATATGTACATTAGAAAAAAAAACACCAAACATTGTAGTTATGTCATTAAGTTAAATGACATTCGGAAAGAAAAGCCTAAGAGAAAACGTCTTTTTAAGTTAGAACTATTGGAAATAAAAATATACACTAAAAAAGAAAACTCTTAATTTTTATTATAAATTAGGAAGGCAAACAAGCAAGTGGGTCACCTGATGGCAAGTGATCACCACCGCCTATAGACACCCGCATCACCAAAGAGATTGCAGATGTGTTGCCAACCCAAAGGGCTAAGATGGAATACCTCTTGTGCCAGTAATTGCACCGGCTGCCTTGCTCTCCACGCCGGAACATAACAGTGCAAGTAGTGTTGCTTAGCGGCAGGATTTGCGAGCGAGATGGTGGTAGCTATCCGGACAGACCTTGCACAAGGTCCTACTACCCCCGAAAACAAAGCACTTTCGACTTTTGTTGTTACCCCGGACTGAGACCAGGGTGTCAACGTAACAAAAAAATGCTGTATAGATAGCAATAACCCCCTTCCACAAGATTATTCCATGGGTAGATTGTCGAGGAACTTCACATGATGTTTGATGGAGCGTCAATTCGCCATATACCACCACACTATTGCTATGTTAGACTATAAACCTTCTTAAATCCCGTGGTAACAAAAATTCTCCTCACGATGCTGGCCAGCGTATCAAAAGCGTTAGTGATGTTCAGCGACACCGCAAGTATCACTTTTACATTCTCTCTCACTTGTTTCGAGAACTATCTCAAGGCAACCAGAGAAAACAGGGAGGGCGATCAACATTGCTATCGGAGAGTTTCCGGACCACCTCCGAAATATGCTGGACTGTAAACCCACCGAGCACACTTCAATAGTTTTTCTATTTCGAGCACTATTGGCCTATAATATTTCGAAAGGAGACTTACATGGTCAAGCTTCCTCCCACAGCAAGTGTGTCTTTCTTTCAGAAATTAGAAAATTGCGTATACAGTTAGACAGGCATGAAAGAGCATTTGGGACCTATAATATTTCAGCATTATATTCCGAATCCATTAACGTGATACTTTGGAAATGCCCAAGATAATAATCTGAAAATGTTTTTTTGAATTCACTAATAAACTATATCCTACTTGCAATTACATGAAATTTGCTTCACTCAGACCAATGAAAATGCACAAGAACAAACGTTTACACGGTGAAGCTGTCCGCCACTGCATTTCTCTGCCCATTTATATTATAACAACTAAAACTAGTCTAGACACCGCAGACTAAAAAATAAGCGAGATACAACTTTGGGTACTGCGCTAAGAAAAAAATAACGCCGCGTTTTTACACAGTCTGTAGTTAATAATATGGGCTTGGCTATTTAAAGCGTACAAGGACCGACTGGTCCTGCCTCCAGTATTACATTTACATAATGTACTTAGTGAGAGGAGCCGCATACAAAGGCGCTCCACAGAAAGTGATGAGACGGTATTGCGTCAAACTAAAATGAATTCTTTTGCGCACACGTTAAAATGTTTTCTCGTTGAATGCGCATTGTTTTGCTAGTGTTGAATTATTACGCGGTGTTTTACTCTAGAGACTGTGAATACAATTTTCGTTTGTGTTGGGAAACTTACATTGTTTTGTATCGGAGACGTTAACTTTTACACTAAAGTTAGTTGGCTGTAAGTTGCAATGAAGTGGTCATTGTTGTATTGAACAAGCTTGTATAAATTAATAAGTTCAAGAAAGTCGTAGTTATAGATTGTTCTTAAGTAAGTACGACCGCGTTCTCAATTTCGCATTTGACGTTTCATTTATATAGAAACGAAATGTCAAATGTGATCTAGAATATGCTGCTGTTCTTGAGAAGGATCTATAACAAGAAGCCATAAAAATAATTGACATAAAATTCGTTTTGAAGATTCTGTACCAGAAAGGTAAAAAAAATAACTTTAATGTTGCTACTAAAGACGCAACCATTTGGAGTGTTTCTACTAGTGATGTAACCCGGTGAATAGTTCTAGTGTCGATAGTTGATACGAGAATCAGTCAAGATGTCGAAATGACTATCGGTAGTTTGAATATTATCGTAGGTTATCCCTGAAGATACCTTAATTTCTTGTGTTTTTTTTAGTACAGATAAACTATCGATAACCGAATTGGTAGTGGAACTCGAAAACAATTTAGGATTTCTTTTATTGTTCCTCAGTATAACCGTTACATTTATTCGTATAGAGTCATAGATAGGTACTGTCGAAATTTTATTTGTCATTTTTACTGATTTTCAAGGTCAGCTTTCAAAAGCAGCATCACAAGTGGAGACAAAACTACTGGTATTATCAGTTTAAAATTTTAATAATCATAATCATAATCATAAATTTATTGGTAATATTCATTACACGTCACATTTTAAATGCTACATTATCAATAATGAGTACACCTCCTTTACTTTGTCTCAAAATTTAAATAAAAAAATAGTTCAAAACCTATCCAATTCGGCGGAAAAACTTTAGACGAATTCCACGAGTTTTCCTACCTTTTAAAAACTTCCTGCAACTTGTCCATCCCTATTCGAAACTCAGAGACTTCGTTAGGGATTTCATAGTGAAATAAAATTGAACGTAAAATGTACTATTGTAGTTTATTAACAAAGGTAGCAACTAGTTGACGAGGAATAGTCCCTGATGTATGCGAGCATTTTGTTTGAACAGAGTCAGAAACAAAGAGTTTTAATCTGTTTGCGACGGTAAACTTTAAGGGTCCAATACACGTGTGACACCATTTCGTCCTAAACATTCTAAACTAGTCACACGTAGACAAGCTCTCCTTATTCTTAACCCCTTACCCAACTTCTCTTAGAATACCTTAGTGGTAGGTGCACTGCTGCGTTTCATACGGCGAGTGACAGATCCGTAGGTCTAACACAGTGTGGTAGTGACCACTTCTCATCAGATGACCCACATGCTTGTTTGCCTAACGTTTCGATAAACAAACTTACTTTAGTAAAAATATGTCTCAATTTTATTTGTCATTGTGACAACGAAGGAAACAAAATCGGTTTGTAACCTTCGACTTATCAAAAAAAACTTACTTTACTTTACTTACTTTTTTGGAAAAAATAGACTTACTTACTTATATGTTTACTGGGGAATACCAAGTTATTGTTAGAAACTGAAAATACAAAACTTAATTATACGTATAACTATCTCCCACATCTGTTCCCTGTGGTAAAATGCCCATAAAGCTGGCTGCATTTCCACGTTGGATCGCAATGCCGATGCGTTGGCATAAAAAAACTTATAAGTAAGTCTTCTTTAAAGCATAATAACAAACTGCAACGCCTTATCATTTCCAAGCTAATTCTATTATACTCCGCAGACTAAAGTTTCTATAAATGAGAGTTTTTAATAACTTCACTTGACTGTTTTACCACCACGTCTAGGAGGTAGAGGTTAATGAACTGTGTGTATCAGGGTGATTTACAAAGTACATGATACAGTTTATTCCGAGCATATAAGCGGAGCCTAAATAAACTTAATTATATCTTTGACGGCACAGAAGCAAACAAAAACACTATTAGCTAAGTCCTCATTTCTCATACACGATCAACGAGGTACCTACAAAGTAAAGAGAGCATTTTGAATTTGAAAACAGTATGAGTTTCTGAAACAGGTGTGTTTTTGCCTGCTACTGTTGCGTCTTCTCTTCTTTATACGTTTTTTTAAGGCATGTAGTTAAACTTGTGTTATAGCATCTGTAATTCATAAAAATTTAAAGTCAAAGTCAAAATATTTTATTGCATAAAAGTACATGTCATAAATTTCTAAATTAATACAATTTATACAATTAATAAATTTTTATCAATGCACATTAATTTAAAACCATGTTAATTAAATACTATTCAATTAACCTACCTATGCCTAATCAAATATTTAATGTCAATAATAATACTGTAAAAACCAACAAACAAGTGTCAACAAGTATGGAGGCAATTCGATCTGTCCGTCAAGACTAACGTTTTTTTTAATCATAGACAAACGAATGAAGTCCCTATTGTCATGTCACTCGAGATCAAATGTCGTGCGTTTAAATTAAAAAATCATACTGAGTTGACGTTTCGTATCGATAACTGTTTTAAAATCTACGGATAGAATAGAGACCAACTTGAATTTTGACAGCTGTTCCAAATTTAAATTCATAATGTCAGAGATATTGGTAATGTGATCACCAATAAACACAGGCTACTAAGAAATACTACCCAATAAAGAACAGATTTACCTACTACCACAGACAAGAAAATTCTTATAATAACATTGGTTGTAATAATGCTGGTAATTTTCTATGGTTTTTGAACGCGTTATTGAGCATTTATGATATGTGTGTAGGTAAAATCTTTGACGCTATAGAATGCCTTTTCTATTAAGTATTCTTTTAATCTGGATACATATAATAAGCTATAAAATTGAGCCTAATATATTTGGTATTCAAGCATAATAAATTCAATAGATAATTATAGCTTTGTCTTAAGAAGTGTATGCCGTATAAACTTGTCATGTTTTTTTAATACTCACCATAGCATAATTTTGTATTGTGAGAATATAATAAATTGTATACACTTTTTAAAACAATCCTAGTGCGAAGCAAATCTAAATATGCTGATCATTGTGTAGTTACCTGGTGCACGTTATATTCTCGGTTGCATCAGCTGCATAGCAATGGACTAAGTTTAGCTCATGCGTGGTTCGTAAATTCAAATTTTAGGGAATGTGGCTTCGTTGGTGTGTTGACTGCTTTTTACAGCTTGACTTCTAAATGCGGTGTTTATTTGAGAGTTATATTATATACTTATGCAAGTTCAAGTCGGATTTTTAATATCGAGCTGTTAATTTTTCTTAATGAAATAGGAAGGCAAACAAGCAAGTGCGTCACCTGATGGTAAGTGATCACCACCGCCAATCCAGCGCTCCAGCATTTGTGAATCCCGCCTATTTTGTAAGGTGTTTTGTCTGGTATAAGAATTTGTACGGCTTTCTTATTTGTCCATCATAGAACATCAAGGTCTCGTAAAAACATAATATGGCACTCATTCAGTGTTTCATGAACGACTTTAAAACGGCAGACGACTCCCTGGACGATTTTAACGAGAGACATAATAAGTATAGTGGAGCTAGGCTGGCAACACTGCCTCGTCCAGTCGTCAAAATCTGGGCAGCTAATTTATTAAATTATTTAATTAGTAATAATTAGTATTAAGTAGTTCAAATAACTAGAAACTGTGTAAATGATACCACTTAGTGTTTGCGTAAAGTGGTCAGAATCAAATAGTGTTATTTCTGAAGAAAATATACACTATTGGTGAAACGTCATCGCAACGGACCATATTCAAATTTACATCGTGAAAAAGGGAAGTATTGTTTTGTATTATACATAAAGTAGTATTGTCAGTGCACACTCGTATGAAACTGTATGCATTTTAGCCCCTTAATCACATACAAGGCCTTAACAAATTGATACAATTTTGAAATCTTAACCTCACATTAGATGTCATTGACCCGGCCAGCTGTTTTACACTGGGCTTTACTTCTTATTATAAATACTATTCTTACTAATGCTACTATCCTTTAAACTTTTATTTATATCTTATACTTAAATATAAAACATTTTTTTCCCCCCTTACTGTTTATTTGCCCTTTTGTCATCCTCTCAGCATTGTATTTTGTTAGTTAAATTTGTTACCTATTTAAATTTTTCATTTCTTTTTTATTATTATTTTTTTTTCTCTCTTGCCTTATTTATAGGTGACCTTTTGACCTCGCTATTTTCCATCTTTATTCAGTGTTCAGTTGTGCTGTGGCAAGTAAAAGAACTGTGTTGTTACTGTAGGTTGCGGGTCAACTGCCAGTTGTATAATATACTTATACTTGACTAACTGAGTGAACAGAATTTAAATTTAAATTTTGTGCTTTGACCAGTGTTCTATCTAGCTAAAGAATAACTGATACTTGTATTACTGGCCTAATTCTATTTTTATAAGGCTTTTTTATGACCATTGTTCAATTTAACATTTAATTTGATTATAGTGGAAACTAAGTTTATAATAAGATAAAAGTTGTCACAGGGATTGAAACTCTAATTTACAAATTCAACTAAAACATAAATATTTGTGTATTTTTGTACTTTTTCCATAATCCTACCTCAATTAACTCGACCATTTATTGGTTTCCAGTGCATCATAGTAACTGCAGCTGAAATGAGTTCCAGTGTGCTCACCCGCAAGGCCGTGGCGCGCCAGCAGGAAATGCAACTAAGAGCAGCCCTCAAGGAGTTAAAAGTCTCCAAGAACTTGTGTGATCAGCTTATGAAGGAAAGAGAAGACAGCGAGGAGGAAGTGGCAAAAGTGGTGAAAAAGAACACCGAGTTAAAAAACCAACTGGCAGAGCTTGACACCCAGCATAAGGATACTGTTGACCAGCTACTGCATATGCAAGCTGGAATGGAATCCTTCAAAGAATGTACAGCTAGTCACGAAGCAGCTTTAAACCGCATATATGACCTGGAGCGGGAGCTGAATGAGGCCCACAGAGACATAAATGACCTTCAAAGTGAATGTGAGCGTCATCGGACTGCTGAGACTGATAGCTTGTATGAAGAGCTGATGGGTAAAAGCTTGTACGAAGACATGTTGGAAAATAGTACCAGCATCGGGTCCCTGACAACATCCCATTCGGATTCTATCCTAACCACTGTCGACTTGACAAAAGATGACTCAACTGCATCTTGCTATTTTGTAAGTAATAATAAATTTAAAAAATATATTAAAATAAAGAAGTTTATGAGGCGTACTCAAAAGCTTACAAATTCTAAGTACAGTCTACAAAAAAATGTACAATTAATAAAAGAACGTCGTAATTTAGTTAACAAATTAAAATTAAGTAGCAGTAAATTAGAAGCTAGTAATTATTTATATAATAGTACGACACAGACCTTGCAGTCCAAAATCAGTAGACTAGAAGAGGCGCTCAGAGATATCAATGCCAAGTATGAAAGCAGCAAGCGGGAGATCAGCGAACACGTGAGCGCCGCGACGCAGCTCGTCGATATGTGTCGCTATAATGAAGAACGCTTCGATTCTCTCTTGAATAATCATATTTGTATTTGTTCGCATGAAACCTCGCTCGCTGAGAGTCGCAGCGCCGTGCCAGTCGAGACCTCCACGCCGGCGCAGCACCCCGCCCCCGCGCGCCCTCCTACGGCCGCGCCCGCGGCCCCGGCGGCCCCGCGTGCGGCGCCCGCAGCCCCGGCACCCGCAGCATCCCCGGCGCGCCCAGCGCCCGGCGCCCCGCTCGCTACAACGAATCCAGCGACGGCACCTGCGGCGGCTCCCACAGCCACTACTGTCATCTACTCCGACGAGATTGGCGTGGGATTTGGATCCGTGCTGGGCCAGCTTTTGAGGCAGAGGGTCGTAAATCAATGCCTCCGCGGTGCGAGTCTTCAGCAGTTCGCCGACCGACTGTCAAAGGACAATTTTAACACGGCCACGACGCTAATTATTATGTTAGGTAATAGTCTAGACTTGTCGAAACCTCACTTTGAATGCTTACTACGAGCACTGTCAATAGTCGAGCAACGCGGTATTCATAAAATAATTTTATGTGCGCTCCCGTATTCGGGTTCTGTATCCTATGAGCAAAACATCAAAATTTCAAATTTGAATGCTATGCTGTATAATTTGACATGTTTTAATAGTACTTATACATTTTTTGACAGCAACAAATTTGTAAAACGTTTTCAGTTAAATAGAGACAAATGTTATTTACCAAAAAAATGTAAAATAGCAACAGCGAAGCTGCTAGCATACAATATTGAACCTGGGCACTTGCACGCAGCAGACAGCGGCGGCGGGGCCGGAGCCGCCGAGCGCGCGGCCTCCCCCGCGGCCCGCCAGCCGGCTTTAAACTAATGCGTGAGACAGCGGAAAAGCAACGTAACCTTATTTTGGTTCATCAAAATATACAAGGCTTTTCCAGCAAAATAATAGAAATTGGTTTATTCTTAGATGCTTTTAATGTAGATGTAATGTGCATTACTGAACACTGGCTGAAACGACATGAATTATTATTGAACTTTAATAATTACAAAATCGGTAGCTCCTTCACTAGAAAGTCGGCAATTCACGGAGGCTCCATGATTATTTTAAAAAACGATTTTAAATGTAAAGAACGTAAAAATATAGTTCAGCTTTCTATTGAGCGAGTTATCGAAATTTCATGTGTGGAATTAGAAAACCACATTATACTGTGCGTATACAGGCCACCGTCTTCAGACTTTAGCCAGTTTGAAGCCGTAATGGAAGATGCCCTGAAACAGATTTTTGAAAGTAGTAAATTCATCATGGTATGTGGCGACTTCAATGTTAACTTACTAGACTCAACAAATACAAACTCGGTCAGACTATTGAACCTATTTAAATCTTTTAACTTGTTTCATCTGTTTAATGAGCCCACTAGAGTGACCGCCAGCACGGCGACATGTTTAGACAATATTTTCTGCATGAGTGAAGCTACGGAAGTGGCAATATTTAAATGTTTTAACTCGGATCACAGTGGCCAGAAAGCCACTTTTAAAATCACCAATCAGAATCCTAAACTAGAATTAACCTACAGGCCTATAACTGTAGGTCGAATAGAAAAGTTCAAACAGAATATTCTCTGTAAAGTTCCTGTGCCTACCATAGGGACGAGTGATCCCAACATATTATATAAGGATTTAACTAGTGTTATAAATAATGAGTTTGAAAACATTTTCAAATTAAAGACTGTCAAGAACGGCTCAAACAAACCAAAATTTAGTGATTGGGCCACAGTTGGAATACATAAGAGTAGGACCAAACTGTACGAGTTGTATGAAATGAAGAGCTACAGCCAAGATGCTAGTTTCATTGATTATGTAAAAAAATATTCTAAATTATTTAAAAAGGTTTGTTCTGCCGCCAAGGCAGACTATATAAGTAATAAAGTTAAATCTGCTGATAATAAAGTCAAGGCAGTTTGGAATGTTATCAATTCAGAGACAGGTAAATCAAAGCCCCGTGATGGCCATTTTAAACTCAAACTTAACAATAAGATACTGACGTCAGATTTAGATGTGGCGGACACTTTTGAATTTTTTTTCTCGAACATAGCTTCAACTACTACTCGTGGCCTGAATTCATGTAGTGTGAGGGCTGGTTCTTACTTAAACGAGGTTGCTAATGTAAGAAATCTAAACTTTGATTTTCATTATACCGACCCACACGAGATCATCAAAACATTTAAATCCTTGAAGCTTAAGAATACTGAGGATCTTTGGGGTACTTCCGTTAAAGTTATCCAATCTGTCATTCATATTGTGGCACCGTATCTGGCCATTATATTTAATAACTGCGTAGACGAGTGTATGTTTCCCGACCTTATGAAGTATAGTAAGGTTATTCCTTTATTTAAATCTGGCAGCAAATCCGACCCTGGAAATTTTCGACCGATTTCTATACTTCCAGTGCTAAGTAAAGTGTTTGAGAAGATCATGCTCAACCAAATGCTTCATCATTTTAACATTAATAAATTACTACATAGCAAGCAATTCGGATTTACAAGAGGGCGTTCGACCACAGATGCAGCTGCAACACTTATGAAGCATATTTACGATGCATGGGAACATTCGCAGGATGCAATAGGCATCTTCTGCGATCTCTCCAAAGCGTTTGATTGTGTGGAACATGAGACACTCCTGCGCAAGCTACGGCACTACGGGCTCTCAGCTGAGGCACTGAATCTTGTTTTTTCCTATCTTAGCCAGAGAATCCAGAAGGTGGTCGTAAATAGAGTGCAGTCACGTGGAGCACCGGTGAAGCTTGGAGTGCCACAGGGATCGATTTTGGGACCGTTTCTCTTTCTGGTCTATATAAACGACCTACCTAGCCTAGTACGAAATAAGTGTGACATAGTTCTATTTGCTGATGACACCTCGCTAATTTTTAAAGTTAACAGGCAACAAGAAGACCACAGTCACATCAATGAGACCCTAATAGATGTTTTAAAATGGTTCACAGCTAACAACCTTCTGCTGAACGCTGCAAAAACTAAATGTGTTAAATTTTCACTACCAAATGTAAGACAAGTTGATACAATGATTACTTTAAATGGAGAGAGACTAGACTTAGTAGACGAAACTGTTTTCCTTGGACTTACTTTGGATCGAAATTTACAATGGAGTCCACATATTTCGAATCTTGCTGATAAATTGAGTTCTGCAGCATATGCCGTACGAAGAATCAGACAGTACACCAGCGTGGAAACTGCGCGTCTCGTTTATTTCAGTTATTTTCACAGCCTTATGTCCTATGGCATTCTGATTTGGGGTAAGGCAGCCGACATTGAAACCATTTTTGTTCTGCAGAAGAGGGCAGTTCGGTCCATCTACAACCTTGGCTCTCGTGATTCACTGAGAGAACGCTTTAAAGAAATAGACATCCTTACAGTAGCTTCACAATATATATATGATGTAATTGTATATACGCATAGGAACTTTAATTCCTTCAAGAAACTGTGTGATGTCCATCATTTCAACACACGAAATAAAAATAAGCTTTTTGTACCCAAATTCCGCTTAAAAAAAGTTAGCAAATCCTTTCTAGGGAACTGCGTGAGGTTCTATAATAAAGTGCCTGTGGATGTATGGGAATTACCTCTAAATGCATTCAAGAGGTATATTAAAAACACGCTATTGAAAAAAGCTTATTACAAAGTCGACGAATATATATGCGACGATTTGACTTGGCCAGTTCTAAAGGCGTGAATATTTAATTTAAATATCGGCTGTTCAATATTTAATTTAAATATCTTTGACTTTAATAAATAATTGTATGTTTGTGACATTTCTAAGCATTAATCTTTTTTTTTTTTTATCACTTAATTTTATACCTATTAATTATGTATGACATCCTATTAAAGTGTAATTATTATTTTGGAGCACATTGTGATGTTTCTCGCCAGACGAGCCGTATTCAATTTCTCTTTTGTAGTCGTACTGCTTGAGTATGTCATGCTCGCTTAAAGGGCATTGCTTACGGTGGCGTCGTTGATCGGGTCGCCACCTTCCCTGCAATATGGTTGAGGGAGACGATGGCTGAGATACGCGTCATACTCGTGATCGGGTGCTGTTTGTGGGGTCCGGACTATTCATGCTGCAAAGACTAATGTAATTCTCAAAAAGCCTAAAATGTAGGTACTTAAATGCGGTTTGATGTGGGAGACTTCATCGTGTTGTCTATTTATTTATATTTATATATATAACTAAATATAGACATATATTGAGTTGTTATTGTTATATTACTGATTTTGTTGGATTTTCACCAATTTTTTTTTTTTGACATGAATATTTTTATTCTTATATTCTTTTGACATTCGGAGACTATACATCTCCAAGTAATATTGTACAATTTGACCGTGGAGGCGTTTTACACCTCTGCTAAGCATAGATTAAGGTAATTAATTTGTTTTGACCCTTAGAGACTATACATCTCTAAGTTATTTAGACTAAGTATTTGATCAGGGACCACATACATCCCGATTCTAATTTCTTTGACCTGGGGACCCTATACATCTCTTGGTCAATCTGTACTAGTGCCAGTTCGTTCAATATGCTTAAAGCTTGCTGTGCTATTTATTATCTTTTTTTTTTTTTTCACACTTTATGTGAACTATTATTATGATTGTGTATATTGCTCTGTAATCTTGTTTTCAAAAGAGAAGAAAAAAAAAGATAAACTGCTGAGTTTCTTGCGGCGTTTCTTCTCAGCAGATTCTTCCATTTTCCGAAGCGCTAGTAGATTCAGACATGTAAAAGAGCCTATATGGCCTACTTGCAAAATAAATTTTTCATTTTCATTTTCATTTTTCATTTTCATATAGAAAGATAATAATCCCCTTCATAAACGCTTTTTAAACGTTTGTTAGTTAACATTTTTTGTCTTTATCTGTCATTGTGACGTTTGCCCTCAAATTAAAGGGACAAAACATTTCTTAGCTTTAAAAGATTGTTAACTTTTTATAAACAAGGGGTAAGTGTTTTGCAAAAACCTTAACAAACCTAGACACAACTCTAAGATCAAGCGCGTTTTACGTACAATCAACAAAATGGAACCCTGACCCACCATGGAACTATATCAAAATGAAATTTTAAATCAAATCGTAATTTATCCTTTTTTAATATAAAATAGGAAGGCAAACAAGTGGGTCACCTGATGGTTAGTGACCACCGCCACCGATAGATACCCGCAACACCAAGGAGATTGCAGATGCGTTGCCAACCTAGAGGGCTAAGATAGAATACCTCTTGTGCCAGTAATTGCACCGGCTGTCTTGCTCTCCACGCCGGAACACAACAGTACAAGCACTGCATGCTTAACGGCAGGATTAAAGAGCAAGGTGGTGGTAGCTATCCGGACGGACCTTGAACGAGGTCCTACCGCCCGCAAAAAGTCTCTTTGTATTTCACCTGTCGTGTTAATTTGGCACAGTTTTGCGGTGGGTCAGGATTCCATTATGCTGATAGTACACGATCAAAAATGACTTCATCACATGATTCTCGAAATGAGGGGACATTCCCTCGAGGGAATCAATTAATTGGCCCATACAGAGAGCTAATGAACCTTCTGGCTTGGCTTTGTGCCGTCGAAATCACGGGTAATGATTACATTTAGACGCTAAACCGTGACAAACCAACATACTAATGCTTTGTTAACCGCCAATTATAGAGGGTTTGGAATATCATGTAAGGGAGCGTCGAAATAGTCGAATAGAGAATAGGGGCGAAATCTACTGTGGCGCACGCTACGCATGATGCATAAAAAATCATACTTCATATTCACGGATGCAACTATAATTTGATAGTACTGAAAACAATAAACTTTCAGTACTTTCAAATCGATGTTGCACCCGCGATAACGACGTATGATACAAAATGACTCACGATAACTATGTTTTGTATAAAGCATGCGTAGAGAGCGTTATAACAGTGTTTTTGTTTTTAATTTTGATATATTTACGACCTTTGTTAGATTGACGACCGTATAGCCTAGTAGCCTGATTACAGAGCTAGAGGTTCCGGGTTCGATTCCAGGGAGAGGCAAATATTTGTATGATGAATATGAATATTGGACCCGAGTCTTGGATGTCATAATAATATATGTATTTAGTATGCATATTCGTTGTCTGGTACCCATAGTACAAGCTTTGCTTAGTTTGGGACTAGGTTAATTGGTGTGAATTGTCCTGAGATATTTATTTATTTAACAGAAAACACTAACAACACACACTAACAATAAGGGTGCATACATTTAGTAGTTCTACTATGGAATGAATATATAATCGAACTAACGGAGAATTCATTACCGATGACGTCAACGCCAGAAAGACAGAGGACTATAATTCTTGCCTTTCGTTTTCACCACATATGCTGTTAACGTGCTTAGTCCCTTTGGGTAAAACATTCAAATTAAACTTTAAATGCTATATAATGACAACACGAAGAATAAATTAGGGTAATAGCAGGACTCGAACCTGCAATCTCAGCATTCCGTGCTTTGCGTTGTGTTGCGAAACTGGCAAACGAGTCCTGCCATTTCCCTAATTTTTCCTTGTTGCCATTATACATATAGCATTTACTACTTACAAGACCGATGTTGGTTTCTGCGCATTGTACAGTCAGCGTCAAATATACCAGAGCGGGCAAGGTGGTCAAAAATATCTGAACACGCCCGAGCGCATTTGACAATATATAGAGTCGAGTTCAGATATTTTTGACACCTTGCCCGCTCTGGTATATTTGACGCTGATTGTACAGTATCGCCTTCAAATACCACCACTCTATATGTCCCATGCGGCTGCGATAAACACCAAAACATTCCAGCAGAGCGAAAGCGATAAATCGGTTCCGCTCCCGCGCCCTCTCCGCTTGAAACTAGAAGCTGTTAATTTCCGCTAGCTTAAATTGTATCGGCTCAGCATAGCAGCTAGTATTATTACGCTTTCCCAGCAGTTTGCGACCTGTTATATAACATTCATTAGGGCTGGGCTTTGGTGCATAGGCGACGCGATTAATTGCTGATATTGCCAATTTAATTTAAATCGTAATAAATTGACACGAGTTGCCGTCAAAGGAAATAATAATCAAAATAAAATAAAAGCACAGCTGTTAGTAGACAATGTTTTTACAAAAAAGAAATGTTTGTAGACATCATAGATTTGAAAATTGAACGTTATTAAATTAAAATTGACGGACATTAATACACTATTATTTTAACATGAAAACAATTGAAAAATATTGTCAGTAATGTCATTAGACTTTTATTGAATTTTTATAGTTTCATAGCGTGTTATTTTTGTTTCGCTGTTCAATTTCTTGTACGTATTTATAACTTTGTCCAAATGTTATGTGAAGTTCTTTAATGGATATATAAAATGAAATTACCCTAGTATAGACTTTATTCTTCAGTAACAATCATTAAAGAAAGATAAATTTATTTCTGGGCAGTAGTTCGATTTCTGAGAATGGGTTAAAATTGACTTGGAAGATTTATCTATCGAACCAACAAGCAGCAAGCAAATTAAATACATATTTGCAAAAAGAACACGTACTTAAACAAATTATTTGTAAAATGATTTAAAGCATTTAATAAATATTCATCTGTTGTTTCCTGATAATGACAACCTTGACATTTTGTGACAGCCTTAAAAATAGTATAGAAAAAATCCACAAAATGATACGAAGTTTCACGTAATATAAAATTAAAGTGTAAAAGTAAAATGCATTCTCCAGTAATATATTTTTTAGCTGACGGTCAAAGGTTTCGTCATTTGTTTGGAGCTTGATGTCAGGAGGTGATTATTATGAACAACTGCATCCTCACCAAGCTTGTCACTATGGGCGCAGTCTTATCCGAGCTTGTAGGCCGCCCTGGTTGTATATTGAGGAAATGACACAGATGTTTCGGATCACATGTAATTCTAACAATTTTGCCATGTATTTCTTAATTTCAGAAATACGTTTATTTGTTTATTGACAGAGCGTTGGTGCATTACTTTTGGGGGATGGATTATAATCTGCTGAGTTTCTTGCGGAGTTTCTTCTCAGCAGAATCTTCCATTTTCCGAAGCGTTAGTGGATTCAGACATGTCAAAGAGCCTATATGGCCTACTTGCAAAATATTTTTTACGCTTCCATTTTTATTTTCAAATCGCAAGGTACCTAGTTCGATCCCAGCGCGCGCACAGCGGTCGACATGTACTAATGAGTGTCTAGGTTAGGTACCTGGACATTACTGAAATAACTAGTTAAATTAGTTTTTTTTTTGGGTTTCGAAAAGACAATAGCTTTTATCTCATTTAAAACCTTTTTTTTATAATGACTACGAAACCCTATACTAAGCATGGCACACTAAGTGACATGCACTTGCTCGGTTTCAAAATTGCAGTATTTTTATAGTTTTTAAGCGCTATTTCCTTTTTCAATCAATTTTATCTTAATCCATCCTTGAGAATAACAGGACAAAATAACATTGTCAAAGGAAATCATTGGTATACAAAGCACCGTGAAAATATACCCAAGGAAATGTATTCACATACCGCCCAATGAGGTGACGTATGGAATACCACATCACACAAGTTTGAGTGCGCTTGACGTTTGGAAGTTTGAGAGGTGTGCACTTCCTTGACATGGTATTTTTATGTCGTTTGAGTCGGTAACTATGTACGAAGGCTTTTTAGAAAGGCTCGCAACTTCAACTCTTATTATAGAATACAATAAGGAAACAGTGGTCAGAAAGCATATTTGAAATATTTATACCCTCAGGGAAAATACCATGGCTCCTTTACTATAAATAAGCAATTTATCCAAAATCGAGGACCGTTATGTTGATATTATGTAAAAGGGCAAAGCTAAACGTTTCTAAGAATAACAGTTATACTCAGTCAGGAGTCTTGATGTTAGTACTTTTTAAGAAACTAGTAGAACCTTCTTATACCCTTTTTTTTTAAAAAAACATATTTTTATGGAGACTTCCAATTTCCTTCTACCGATGTTCAAATAGTCTTTAACAGCTCTAAAGTTTAGACTTAGGTACAAATAATACTGATCAACTTAAAATTATAGCTTAAATTTACACTTCCTTAAATATTTTAGGTTTTGTTGTCTTCTGGCTTTCTCTTATATTTGGTTAGAAGGCACTCCAACCGACATGGCGCACTGTTTGTTTCGGGTATCCGCAGAGTTCTTCGCTCCAACCCCATTTCTACCAAAGGTGGGTGCAGTGGCCAACCCCCGTCTTCTGACGGTTAAGCTGGCACCAGACACGGCGGGACTCTCCGGATCTAGAATAGAATAGAATGTATTTATTGTTAACTGTGTACAATTGGATGTTCAATTATAAAAAGTATTAACAGTTGCCCATTCCGGACATTCAATATTAGTTCTACTTATGACTGGTGAAGTTTGTTTACTCTCCACTTACTTAAATTTAGGTATTACAAGTAAAAAAATCATTTAAACTATAAAATGCTTTTTCAATTAACCAGTTTTTTAAACTTATTTTAAATCTATTTACCTCCAGCAATTTTATTTGTTGGGGAAGACAGTTAAACACACGCATTGCGGTCACAAAGGCACTCTTGTTATAAATTGTGTTATTTGGTTTTGGACATACCAAATTAAATTTATATTATGATCTTCAATTATCCCTTAACGCAGACTTTGTTGTAAAATAGGTTGCGTTGTTCTTGACAAGCAAACAAAGTTCCAAAATGTAAATCCCGGTAAGAGTGAGCAACAAACTGGAACAAATTACCTTGCTACTCCGCGAAACCAGTGCCGGGCTGGTGCAAAATAGCTGCGTCTGTGCGACACATATATGTTCATGCAAAAACCCACCCTCCTCCGCTTCCACACGAAACAACATATATCACACAGACTCAACTACACACCACCACCACTAAACACTAAAACTACACGATCGACGCGCGTTTCGCCTCTATACGAGGCATCATCAAGATCAAAGAAACAGTACGACCGTTCGCTACTTGAACGAATGGCGTACTGACAAACTAAAACATTTTTCTTTAATCCCGCCTACTGCCAACATTTTTGCACAACTACCCTTATTATTTTTCTCAAAGCCTACCCTCAAAATTTAAAAATAAAACAAAAGTACCGCCTAAAAAAGAGAAAGCAAAAAAAAGAGCAAGTAAAGAGTGAGCAGTCGTTTCTCGTTAAATATATTTCGAAGAGATTGATCAGGACACAAGCGGTGTATGGTACAAATACATATTTTTTGCAATACAGATGTTTAATTGTACATATACAGAATTACCCCAGTAAACAACTCCATAGGTTAGTAACGAGTACACCTTTCCAAAACACGCGTTTCTAGTAATGCTTTCAGAACAAGTGCTAGATAATATTGATAATGCATAGCAATTACTACAAATAATTTTATTCATTTTTGCTATATGAGATATTGCTAGATGGGTGGATGTGCACATGGGTTTCGTTAGCTTGAATATTTCAGTTGATTCTAGGTGGAGGTGCTGCATGCGTCGGAGATGAAGTTCACAAGCCTCTCTACGGACGAAAACTACGTTTAGGTATTAAAACCTTCTACTGAATGTCTCACTGTTGCTCGTATAACTCGTATTAATTTGCACGCGTAGCAACTCAATTGCGGCGGCCCCAGTGCAGATGTCCGCCAAACGATTTGAGGCTTAACAAAGTGTACCGCGCCTGACTGTAGCTGCGTGGAGCAAAGCAGTTTTTGCAGCTGTATTATGGACTAAGATAGGTTCTTGTGTAAGTTACGGTAGCTAGTACAATAAAGTTGTTGTTTCCGATACGTTTCCTCGACGCCCACCGTTCCCATGTGTTACTAATATTTCATCTGAAGGGCCGAGTGTCAATATCACACTCTTTCGGGACACTCGAGCCACACTAACGGATTATTGGAGATTTTTATAGGAATTGAATGTTCTAGCTATGTTTTCCACACTCCTGCTGGATTTAGTCTTTCACGATAAAGTAAGTAGATAAGTTTATTTATCATTAAATTATTATTATACACAACCTAGAGAAAGTGAAGAAATTGCGCAAATGTTCTCAACGAATAAGTCTGAGCGATGCCTTTTTAGGTAGCGTAGGCCACAATAATTTTAAGAAAAATACTTTAATGACGTCTCCATGTAATAAAGGCAGTAAATTTTCTAATTTAATTAGTAACAATAATGTTAAAATGGATGTGGATTAAGCACAGGTTATGATTTCAAAAGGAAGGAAGAAAAAATATTTATTTACTATTTATAGGCTATAGAAAAACACACAAATATGCACATCACGGGCAGAGTACATATATCACAGGTATGTTGCACTAAATACAAACAAAAATAACTAAAAAGGCAAAGAGTTGGATAATGATTTTACTCTTTTTAATACTACTCGTATTATGTAACACATAAAGAGGCAAAAAGTGGAAAACATTATAACTTATTGTCACCTATCTATAAACCACCTACTACAATAAAATGATTGATTGATTCCCAACCAGTGTGACCATATGTGGCAGGATCCTGCCTTTTTGGCAGGTTTAGCCCTTCATTTTGACTTCTGGCAGGATCGGTTGAAGTTTTCAAAACCTGGCAGTATCTGGCAGGATTGCAATATAAGCTGGCACGTTTGGCAGTATAGCCTTAGACTGGGTTCACAGTAAGCATTTGTGAGCGATAATAACGCAAAAACGGGGCCATTGCCCAACCAGAGACAGCCATTGCCGCGTTTTTTCCGTTTTTATCGCTCATAAACTCTGATTGTACCCAGTCTTAAAGGAGCTTAGCCATAAGAGTTTGGCTTTGGCAGGATTTGTCAGTTTTCTAGCCTAAGTAGGGCAGGATCTCTAATTTGTAGTTGGTCACACTGTTCCCAACCTCACGTAAGACGTGAGACGGCACGTAAACAAGAGAAGAGATGGAGTGGTTGGAGAGGTAGAATGCATGAATAACTAGATGACTTACCCTGCACTTTGCCGAGCAAATATAAATAAACAAAAATATTATACGACACTATTCGGCTAAAATTTCAACTCTGTTAAGGCTAATAGATGCATGCATCTCGTCTAGGTTCTTATGGTTTCAGCAAGGACAGGCTACTTATTTTATAACTTCATAGTAGGTTGTGCTTGTACAGATTCTGAGAAAAATATATAACACGAATGGTCGTGGCAGAAGCCGCAGGCTTTGAAAAAAATGTGGAACGAACATATTACAGGCATTTTGGAAACACGGCGGCGATATTTTAGGATGTACATACTGGAAGTTTTTGCTTATTATAATTTAAATTAAAACATTCTCCGAAACCTGTCTCTGTTCTAGAATTTTCATCATTCAACTTAAACATTCAGGCATTTATTTATAGAGAAGATGACATAAATCTTTATGATGGCCAATTAATTAAGTGTAACGTGTAACGTTAAGTGTAAAGTTATTTTTTTATGAATAAGGGGCTTATTCATAAAAAGTTAACAATCTTTTTAAGCTAAAAAAATGTTTTGTCCCTTTCATTTGAGGGCAAACGTCACAATGACAGATAAAGACATAAAATATGTTAACTAACAAACGTTAACTAAGCGTTTATGAATAAGGGGGCATATCTTGCTAGAAACGAGTGTCAATTGAAGTGGAGGTTTAGAGTAGTGGTCTCCTTTTGGCACATTGTATTGTCATTTCAAGTTAAGAGATCAGCTAATAAAATATCGCTTTCAATGTTATTACTGTTTCTGTGCTATATATACTATTTCCATCGAAGTGAGAAAACTATAGAACTGTGTCTAACGCAGTGGCAGGGTAGCCGACCATAGTCTATTTGGTAGACTATGTTGGATAACCTGAATAAAACTGTCTGTGCCAATTGTCAAGTAAACAGCTCCGCGTTTTGTACATTTTAAATTGGCGTCATATTTTTAGTTCTGCTATCCGACGCTGTGTCGGTGCTATTTAGAAAACTTAGAAGCACTTTATTCACTTACGATAAAATTCAAAGTTGAACCAATGGCTAGATAATGAAATCCCCTCTTCACCTGCTTTACCCCGTCGCAAAATGGTGACGCTAGGCTTGTAACAATCCGAACAAGTAAGCAGATCTATTGTCTTCTTATATCGATGACTATTTCTATGTTTTTAATAGCCTTGATTTAGTCATAAAACTGTGTAAGAAACGTAATTGTGGGCAATAAGTCTCCGATTCCCCGTCGATGGATCCGGGCTGTAAGCGAGCCTAAGTGGATAAATGGGAGTGCTAAGTCGGCATTCACTCAAGATAAAGTAGATTAACGTCACTCAGACTAATATCGACATGAAAGTATTTTAGTGGCCCGATAGTGGGCGTGGAAATAAATGGGTGCCAGTGTTAAATGTGTTTATAGTTAGGAACGATCCCGAAGTTGTAAGCCTAACAAGATTTCACTAGGGTTTACTAGACTGGAATAATTGTTGTTACGGGTTTTATTTTATTTACTCTAAGGTATTATTTGGTTTTCTCTCATGTTCCAGCTTCTCTAATGTATTTCTTGTAGTAAATTGTTTTTTTTGTATCGTTGGGCGCTTTTGACTAGTTATTAATTTATTTATTTTGTATATAGTTCAATTGTATGGCCCTTTGTATTTTGGCTATTGTTCATCATATCTTTATCCAAACTTTCAAGGGTTGTCTGAAAGAGGATGCTGTTTAGCGATAAGATCGGCTGTTCTGAACCGTTGATAAAACTCCTGTCTGTATTTGTAATCTTTTGTTACATGTGTGAATCGATAAAAAGTATTTCTTGCTGTTGGTCTTTTCAATACTTTGAAAAATTAGTTTTTTTTTTATTAGAAATGGGTTTGCGTTTGGTCTCAAAGTTAATCTACACAGGTCTGCAAGTAATCGGACTGGATACGCGAAAGTACTAAAACCCAGGCCTTTCAATATAAGACTCTAATGTCCAGTCAATTGCTCAAAGGCTTTTTGAAAGCGACCCTTTAAAGAGATAAGTTCGCCTTGTACATGTTACCTACTTATTAAGTATTATGTGCAACAAAGAGTTTAACATACACACAAGATAAGGCCTTAAATACGCTAGATATTTGTTATTAAAACAAAAACGAGGTAAACGAACAGGAATGAGGTGAGGGTTTATCTAAAGGTAAGTGATCACCGCTACTCATGAGAGCCAGCAATCTTAAAAGAGTTACTGATCCGTTGCTAAATTAATATGACGACCTGTATGGCGCAGTGGCACATGTGTCTGCTTACTGTGCAAGAGGTCCTGGGTTCAAATCCTGGTATGGGCAAATATTTGTGTGACAAATACGAATGTTTGTACCTGAGTCATGGATGTTATTTGTATTTAAGTATGTATTTATCTATAAATAAGTATGTTTATCTGTTGTCTAGTAGCCATAGTACAAGCTCTGCTTAGTTTGGGACTAGGTCAATTGGTGTAACTTGTCCCAAGATATTTATTTATTTACTATATGAAAATAGGCTATTTTGTCCGAAATATTCGTCTAGTTTTGAAAGTCAGTATAGTTGATCTGTGAAATGTAATGATGAATTATAGAAAATTTACATACATACATAAAGTCATGCCTGTTTCCGGTGGTTTCCACTTCCTGCGATTCCGACATACAAACTTTTCTTTACTTACTCTCATAACATTCTTCATGCATGCTCGTCGCTTTAGGAAATTCTTACCTGGCCTTTCTCCAGGATGGCTCCGATTTGATCGGAGTACGTTCATCAAGGTCTTCTCTTAACCATTTATTCATCCGCTCCCCAAATTTAGTATAGTTAATTTTTATTTAAACAATGATAGGGTTCTTAAAAAGTTTTATCAATATGAGCAAAATATTGAAAAAGTCTCATTCTTTCTCTCCTTCTACAGCTGACACGTCCTCATACAGTTAAAAACTTTTAGTATTTGCATCAGCACATCCCAAAAGCCAGCGGTACCAATTTTCGAAATTAGGCGAATATTTCGCCATTTTCTTATTCAGTTTGAAAATTTAATTTTCTTACACTACGAGTAAAATGACTTGAAGACCAAAAAAACAAAATGTAATTGATTGTCGCACAAAATACTTTGTGTTAGTTCATCTCAACCCTCCGGCAAAACAGATAAACAGCCGGACTGAGGCGCCGTAAACGGAATACAAAGCAAGATTGATGTTTCCACAAAGGGATTTTAAACTTCTTGGTCACAGCATTGCGTCACGTGCGGTCTAAGTTAAGAGATTTTTTAAACGTATTTTTTCTTTTTCTTTTAACTAAGTTTAAGTTAAATCAACAAAATCTATGTTCTTACTAATCGAGTGTTCTAAACAATCAATTTATACCACAAACTATAGCGTCGGCACTTCACCTCACTGGCTGTCTCGCTCTTTTTTGTGAAAGGCGCCGCAACGTACTTCGCCCCGTTTCATGCATTGGTGGGTATGTGAGGGCCACAATCTTTGTTTGAATGTGTTATCCTAGCTTAACCTATAGTTAAAAGAGTCTAATTAACGAGGTCTACAATGTGAAGGCTTTAGGCTATAGCAAAAGATGTAAGCTGACAATTCTCTTCTCCCTTCTCTTCTTCAGTCTGTATCTACCCAATGCCAAGTGGAGGCCTCTTTCATTTAACGCCATTCCTTCCGATATTGAGCTTTGCTCGTCCATCCTTTAGCGGCTACCACAACCAGATTGTCTGACAATCTCATTGGTTGCCTGCCCACATACCTCCGACCAGTGCTGTGTTTCCACTCGAGTACAGTCAAGGAATTAAATTTCCAACCCACCTAAGGGTCAATAGCATATAGCAAACTGTCACCATAAGAGCTATAGAGCAAGACGTTA